>OX101722.1:21798038-23222375 GCA_944452665.1 Stenoptilia bipunctidactyla
TATTAGGGTACTTTTTCCTATACTCTTTTACCAACGATACAGAAAGGGGACGAGGGGAGCAGGGGATAAGGAGCGATTGTCTGTGCAAGTTTTACTGACACGTCAAATTTGAAAAAACATCAAATAAAACATTAAAGAAACCATAATTCAAGCTGTCTTTCAACGCTTTTTGTAACGAGCACGGCTATATAAGCATATCTCTATCAGTACCTATGATGTATAAAATACATGAATATTTTATCGGAGACTTTTACTTGTTTCCTACTTAGTTGTAAAATTAAAATCATTAAAATATTGCAGTTTTTTTTTCAAATACCTTGTTTTTAAATTAGGAATTCTGTTTCAAATTTTTATGAAAATTTGTTATTTGTGGTTCGGTATATCACCAAATATTAGTGCAGATCCCTCAAAGCGCGAGTCCTACTGACTTATGACTGAAACTGGATTTTACTGGAACAGTCACAAATAGCTTAAATACAGTGTACAGGGTTAATTTTAATTAGCGCACCACTTCTTGCAGGCAGCTTCTCCACATCAATCCCAACAATATTTGCTCCACAACATTTTAAAATTAATAGTTTTTTTTTTATTTTAGTTTTCCCATACAAACAATATTTATAGCCTCTGTTTAGAAGCGTAATTCTATTGAATGTGAGCGTAGGTATGCCACGCACCTTGCGCAATAAAATATCGCTCCATAATGATAATAGGTAGGTACTTCTTACAAAATGTGGTCTAAGGAGCAAAAAAATGTTTGTTTTATTTCTTGTGTTAGGTATCAAGATTTGTAAAAAGTCGTAGAACAAATATTGTTGGGATTGATGTGGAAAGGCTACACTCAAGAGGTGTTACGTTAATTAAAATTAACTCTACATAAAGGTGTGAACTGACAAGGCAACATTTCATTAAAATAATTTATTATGCAGAAGGTCAAGTTATCCACGAAAATAGACTTATTTATTCTGACGAAAGCAAATGCACAATTAACAGATTTTCAAGCGATTCCTTATAGTCCACCGGGATATCATTGTAGGTTATTCCTTCCTTAACCCATGTGCGATTCACATCAACTCGGACGTTAGCCTAGGTAACAATAACAAAGTCGAAATCTCCTTCTCGTATTTGAAGAAACAATAAATGCTACCTGTTCGGTTATCTTCAAGTACATAAATAAAATCAAAAATCCCGTCACTTTAGTGTCGAAGACAGTTTAAAAATATACTGACTGTCAGTTATGTACGTTAAAAGATGGAATATAAGTATAGTTCGGCCGTTCAGAGAATGCGTTCCTGACACATCGCGATTGAACTGACGACGTAACTTTGTAATGGCGTTGCAGTTACGATAAAAAATATTTTTGCTGGTTGTTTACCGTTTTAACAATTGATGAGCATTAAAACAACATTATTATATCAATAATCAATGAATTTTATAATTTTGTGCCAAAATTAATGTCAAATAACTTGGTAAACAATATTTTTCAAAATCTATACTGCGCTATTACAAGGTTATGTCAAAGCTTTATATTTGTAGTGCTGTGCTAATAATAACAGTATCGTAATCTGTTCTTAAACAGGTATACTTTATGAAATAATACGTTTCGTTTTCCTTTTTAAGAATTTGAAAATAATGGACTATAAGATAACTTTTATTAAATTAAAAAAATAAACTATGACCAAACCGAATGCCCGAAAAAAAGTTGGTTACAAGCAAAAGGCATTGACGCAAATATGCAGATGCTAAAAGCAGAGCTAATTAAATTAGTTAAAGAAAATAAAGCGGCAAATGTGCGATACGAAACCGATGAACTAGCTCTGGAGTACGGTCACCGCGTTCTAAGAATTCCATCGTATCATTGCCAATATAACGCGATTGAGCTAATCTGGGCTCAAATAAAAGGTTACGCCGCACGCCACAATACTTCCCCGCCATTCAGCACGAAAAAGATGATGACCCTATTAAAAGAAGCCTGCGGGGAAGTCACTAGAGATGACTGGGCAAAGGTTGTTGAAAGACTAAAAATCTGATTATGGAACATTTTGACCGAGATATTAGGATTGAAACTGTTATTGATAATAAAATAATTATACATGTAGGCGAAGATGATGATGAAGAAACTACCTCCTCAAGCGAATCGGAGTCTGATTAATATTCTGTACGCACATTCAATTCAATATACTTTATTGCATAGAAATACAGATTGTAACTTTGTAACAAAAAATAAATAAAACAATTTTATTATATGAATATTACCTTTTCTTGGTTTCCACTTAAATTACTAAAATACAAATTTTAAATGATTCCGCCAATTTAAAACGAAAATAATCTTAAAAATAACGCGGCGTTTCATTTTGGAGGAACGGTAACGAACTCAGTGTTATGTTGTGCCCATCACTAGTCGTGACTAACTGATAGGTGTCAGGAACGCATTCTCTGAACGGCCGAACTATAGTAAGCATGTTACATGCAGAAAGTAGTAAGTTTATTTTTTTATTTTATAAGTTCATAAAATTTAAATTTCATGGCATTTTAAAAATGTAAAAGAATATTAAAATTAAATTATTATGGTAGTTAGCATTGATCATAACACGATTTGTGGTTATATTTGTTTCACTTATTATGAAAGTCTTGAAAGCAAGATTTATCGCTACGGATGCAAAGAGGTACTTTACAGGAACTGCACTGCCAGCTAGTTCGTGCTGGGTTTCTCTTCGTGCTGCATTTAGCGCATCTTCTGCATGTTGTCCGCTCCGGTTGATGCAAGCTGCTTTCCAGGCACATTTGAGTCAGAACTGAGGGACTGTGACGCTGTAGCAACGCGTTCATTCGAGCACCACACCCTGAGAGTCTTCGTTTGATCTTAACCGGTACGGGAATCCCTGTAGGTACAACACAATAACATCTTAGTGACGTGATTAAAGAAGACAAGAACATCTATACATATAATAAAATGGTAGGAAAGTCAAAACTGTACATTGAATATTTTTTTAAAAGAATACTTGGGGTATGATCTACAATCGAAACAGAAACAAAAAATATAGTTTTTAGAATTTTTGTCTGTTTGTCTGTTTGTCTTTCCGGGATAAACTCAAAAAGTACTGCATGGATTTACTTCAAATTTGGCATGAAGATAGTTAAGAAGTCGGGTCAACATATAGGCTACATATTATCACGCTGGCAGTGTTATAATCGTAGGTGCGTTTGGTGCTGCATAGCGTTCACGCAGACGACGTCGCGGGCAGCAGCTAGTAGAAAATATACTGAAAAATACAGCAATAGTGACGTAGCAACAATTTCCATTAAATACGTTTTTGAATTCTTTGATGAAAAAAATAAGAAAAAGAATTGAAACAAAGTTACCGTTACTTTTTTATTTTTTTTAAATAGAATTATTATTACTTTTGTTCACGAGCATTCCAGTTTAGATAAATACCAACTGAGCTAATAAATAAAGACATTTCAAACCAGATTTTATAACATTTAATAACACTTCACATTTTCATGACGATTCAAAGTCGACTTAATACGACCTATTTTTAATTAATTTAAATACCTTTAAGTATAACAAAGAAAGGCTTAAGTACTTAATTAAATAATTTAAAGGCTCTTTATGAAATCTGATAGTTAACAGCTGAAAAATAAATTGTTATAGATTTATAGGGACCATAAAATAATCCGTTATGAGTACAGTAAAATAATCCTGTAAAATACTTCTAGACAAGTTGCTTTTCCATGATGCTTAAAAGTTTCAACGTCATTCCTTCGAGATTATTTATTTACTTAACAATTCATGTACACAAGATAAAATCGAGAAACACATTGAACTTATAAAAAAAGAATGTTTAAATTTTAAAATAAACTCCATCCTTAATAAAAAATTGTGGAGGTTGATGCGCATGTTTTAGGTTACATTTGAGCAGTTTTCGTTTGCTCAGATCCGTGATGATGCTAGCGCGGCAGTTGTTGCTGGACGTGCAGCGCCAATGGATTGTTGACTTGCTACGCATATTGGAGCAAAAACTGTACCCTGAGCAAATAAGTAATTCCTTGCCACGAGCATTTACCGCCCGTTGTACTGCAAAAATATTTAAAAACATTATAAGAAATGCAAGCAACTTATTTCTTTTATATTTAAATAGCTGTTTCGCGCGGTTTTACCCGCGCACTTTCGGATCCCGCGGGAATATCGGGATAAAAAGTAACCTATGTGCTAACCACTTTGCCAAATAACACGTTTCATTTTAGTATGGACGTCTGGCCAGCACCTGTGCTGAAGAAAATATTTGTGGAATACCATTTTGAAAACACTTAAAATAACTGTTATTTTCATTGTTAGTTACTTTTCGTGTACATTAAGAAAAACTACTTGAATCGAAAATTACCACAGGTATCTGACGACGCCATACTGAAGTAATATTTTTACTGACATTCCTATATTTTTGATTTCTGCCTGCACGTAAAATATTGAAATCATATTAAATCATAATAAAAAAAAACTAGAAAAGCAAATTGAATTCATAAAATATTGTGTATTTTTGATAGATATTAGTAGTGGTGAAATGTCACTTCCGTACATTAAGTAGGTTGACCTTTCAAGATCATCTCTCAGTAACCGTTTTCTAACTTTTTGTTTTAAAACTCGTATGCTACTCGAAGTAATAACATATTTTTTAAGTTTTTGTTATTTTTTAACCGAATTCAAAAAAAGGAGGTTATCAGTTTGACCTGTATGTATGTATGTTTGTCCGCGATTTTCTCACGTTTGGCTGAACCGATTTGGATGCGGTTTTCAGAAAAAGATTCGTCATGTTTAGAAGAAGGTTTTTACATTTAGTACATTAACCAACTTAAAAAAAATAAGGTTCTCAATTTATCTGTTTATTTTGTATGAGAGATGAGCCGAATGTTCGGCCGAACATTCGTATTTCGTACAACATTTGTATTCAGCCGAATGTTTGATTGATTTGCCGAATACTAGCAGTTTCCCGCAGATTTACCTGCACAACTTCTGATTAAAAGTAGCCAACTTACAAAGAGGAGTTTAACCTGTATGTTAATTATGTTTGTCATCGATTATCTTGCGTTTGGCTGAACCGATGTTGATGCGGTTTTTAAAAGGGTATTTGTCCCATTTAGTTTTTTCATAGTAAGTTAGTTTCCATATTTGTAGATAAACGTGATAGATTTTTTAGTGATAAGCTTTGGATAAGTTCTTAGCTGACCGTTTGCACGAAGATTGTTTTAAGCGAATCTCTTTTCGTTTGTCAGTTTCTGCAGCACGAGCATGCTGGCGATACCTAAACAAGACCATCTCGTGCTGCATCAAGTCGTCGTTAGTTTTCGTTGGGATTTAATTCCTCTTCTTTCTTAAAGCGTCCTTCTCCATATTTTTCTACCTAGGCCTACAGGTAAAACGTATATAACAATAGTAGGTAGATCAAAGTTGTGATTTTACAGTACCAAAACATCACATTACAAGAAGATGTAGGTAGTTACTGATACCAAAACTAGCCCAAAACTTATCACTAAAAAGTATTAAATAAAAAATAAATAAAAAAAGTCATAAAACCAAAATCAAAATGAAAGCAAACTAATTATTTCTTTTTAAGAAAAACTGAACCGCATTCAAAAAACCAACCCACTAAAAATGTTTAATAAATTTTTATAAACGCCATCCTATTCCTGTTTCTATTCCATCCATATTACTACCCCATATAGGAAATTTCTGCCAAAAATTAATTAATATTAATGAATGTAATAAGAACATTAACAATTTATCTGGGTAGGTATTTACATAGTTTTTGAAGTCGGTGCCAAACCAATACAAGTAAGACTGCTGCCAAACATAGAAAATTATATAATTATAATATATAATTATAATAAGGCGAACGTATCAACGAAGATGGCGCTGTTCTCTAAAATACAGACTGTCTAATTTAGGGGCACGACAATTCACTGTGCTACACTTTCTTTGACGGAAAAAATACCGAAAAGCACACACTTGAGGGGCACACGTCGTCGTCATCGCGTCGTCGTGAGTGGATGTAACTTCGTTGATACGTTCGCCTTATAATTTTCTCTGTTTGGCAGCAGTCTTACTTGTATTGGTTTGGCACCGACTTCAAAAACTATGTAAATACCTACCCAGATAAATTGTTAATGTTCTTATTACATTCATTAATATTAATTAATTTTTGGCAGAAATTTCCTATACGGGGTAGTAATATGGATGGAAAAGAAACAGGAATAGGATGGCGTTTATAAAAATTATTTAAACATTTTTAGTGGGTTGGTTTTTTGAATGCGGTTCACTTTTTCTTCAAAAGAAATAATTAGTTTGCTTTCATTTTGGTTTTGGTTTTATGACTTGTTTTATTTATTTTTTATTTATACATTCTAAGAACAAAAGACAAATCTCTGTAAGTTTGGAACACATTTTATTCACAGTTGAGTACGTAAATACAGTAAGTACTTCCGGCCATTTTGGATAACTGTGGAGATTTATGGCAATACCGACGGTTTGTTTTTTCGTTTGTACACCTAAATTACTGATTCAACTTTAAATGTATTTTTGATTGATTTGTGAATAATTTCCACGATCCTGAAATTTGGCACAGGTTGCGGCCAGGAATGCAACGGAACCTTTCATTCAAATCCTTTGGGCTGTTTTGCCGTGATTGAGGAACAGACATCTATACAAGCATCAATACAAACTTTCACATTTATAATGTTAGTAATATTATGTATCCAACCAAACTGACTTTATATAAAACAGGATATTTACTTAAGTACATTACCTTTTTTACCCGTGAGAGGGGTCTGTAAAGACAACGAGACGTTGAGTTAGATAGTAAAATAAATTATAATGCTAAATCTATTTAAAAGGCTTTTTAATTAAAAATGAATATAAATTTGTTTAATTTATAATACATAGGTAATGTATATGCATACAGAAAGTTTTGCAATCGTTTTGAATTGCATCTTGAATTTCATACTTAGATATAAAAAACAAGGAGTCATTCTAATATAATAGGACAACTGAAACTGAGCAACGCCAATGGTTGCGATAACATCTCCACTAAAGTTATAAAAGAATGTAATCGAATTCTAGCAGAGCCAATAGCTCACATTTGCAATCTGAGTTTCTCCACAGGTGTATTCCCAACTGCGTTCAAGTCAGCAATTGTGGTCCCTGTGCATAAATCAGGAAATAAATTAATTCCATCGAATTATCGACCGATTTCACTGCTTACCACCCTGTCAAAAATTTTAGAAAAATTAATGAACAAAAGACTTATTAGCTATCTCGAATCAAATGGACTGCTCTCAAGTAATCAATACGGTTTCCGGTGCGGTAGATCCACTGATGATGCAGTTCTCAACCTAACAAATAAAATAGTTAATTATCTTGACCAGGGCAAAAGGTGTCTGGGGGTTTTCCTAGACCTCCAGAAGGCCTTTGACACTGTATCGATCCCAATACTACTAACTCGTTTGGAGAACTGTGGCATCAGGGGAACCCCACTTCTATGGTTTCAGAACTATCTGACTGAGAGAAACCAGAGAGTCAAAATCAATGAGCACTTAAGTAACTCTTGTAAGTGCACCTTTGGTGTACCCCAGGGCAGTACGCTGGGACCTTCTCTATTCCTTGTGTACATCAATGACCTCAGTACCAAAGAGTTTCCTAAAACTGACATTATTATGTTTGCTGATGATTTGGTTCTGCTCTTCCAAGATGATAGCTGGCAAAAAGTATATAAACTAGCTGAAATGGTACTGAAACATACCACATCATGGCTTGAAAGTAGTTTGTTGTCACTAAACACAGACAAAACTAAATATTTAACTTTTTGTAAAACCAATGCAACAAAACCAGATAACTCCTTTAGTTTAAAAATACATACTTTTCCATGTAACAAGCAGAATGATAATAATGAACCTTGTGATTGCGCTAAATTGCAAAAAGTGGACATCATAAAATATTTGGGAGTCACTCTTGATTTCAAGTTAACGTGGGAACTACAAATACTTAACGTTTCCAATAAAATTAGAAAATTTATTTACGTCTTCAAAAACTTGAGAACTAATGTAAACACTAGCTTAATACTACGAACACATAAAGCTTTAGCAGAATCCATACTTTCATATTGTATTGGTTCTTGGGGTGGTGCAGCGAAGTCGTATATGATTACAGCAGAAAGAGCACAACGAGCTCTACTTAAAGTAATAAAAATGTTTCCTTACAGATACCCTACTACTGACTTGTATAAAACCTGCAAAGTTCTATCGATAAGAAAATTATACATCCACCAGTCACTGTTAAAATACCACCGTTTCACTATTCCTTATTTACCGGAAAATACAAAGAGAGTAGATAAAGTTCCACTTCCTAAACGCAATAGACAATTTGCTAAAAGACATTACGGGTATAATGCCCCTCATCTTTATAATAAACTTTTGAAAAAAAAACAAAAATGTGAAACACTTGAGCCATACTAAATTTAAAACATATATTAGAAAATGGTTGGAAGATTTCGACTATGACCAGGTTGAAAACCTCTTCGTAGCTATACTATAAATTAAAAAAAAAAAAAGTGCTGTAATAATATGATAATTTGACCAAAAACACACACACACACTCACACACACACATACACACCACACGACTCCACATAATACACACCAACATATACTTAATTAGTCTGTAATAAAATAGTGTAATAAGAATACTTAACCTAATACCTATGTAAGATGTCTACTGTAGCCTATTTCCGATAGTGTGGGGCCTGGCGTTCCGTCACACAGGTCAACCCTTTTACGGACACCAGGCTCTCACAATCTTAATTTAATATTGTACATTTAAGATAATATTCTTAGTTCTAACTATTCTTAGTTAGATTTAAGTTTGTGAGAGCAAAAATAAAATATTTTATTATTATATTTTATTATTCTTTTAAAACTAATCATAGTTAAACTTTATAATAAACTCCCTTCCTTATGACATATTGGGGGGCAATGTGAGCATGCATTAGTTTACGTTTAAGTATCCGCAGCTTCCCTGGATCCGTGTTAACGCTGGCGTTGCATGAGCTCCCACTGGTGCAGCGCCATTGTACGCAGTATTTACTTTGGCGGCTGAGATAGAAGCTGTACCCTGACAATATGAGCAACTCTTTTCCACGCGCATTCACCACTATTTTAACTGCCAAATAATAAATATTCTCAATTAAATTAAATCAGATTTAGTAATTATCTAAAGCTAAATCCAGACTGTTGAAAACCAATGCTTCCAACCAAGGTTAAGGAAAGTTAAGTTGTTGACAACCAATCCCGAGTATCATCCACACTGTTACAAACGGAGGTTGCAAACAAGGAGACAAACCAAGGTCACGCTTAGCCGCGCCCCAAATTGTCAGTGCGCATTGAGAATATAAAGAAGGAAAGGTTGAAACATTGGCTAAAAAGCTACAAAACTCGAGTCATTTATAGTTATATAGTAAAATATACAATAACGAGCGTACACACTGTCCTAAACACAGACATACATCTACATGGATAACGCAAATGCATGTACTTTGCGTATGCTACTCGAAGTAATAACATATTTTTTTAGTTTTTGTTATTTTTTTATACATTCTAAGAACAAAAGACAAATCTCTGTAAGTTTGGAACACATTTTATTCACAGTTGAGTACGTAAATACAGTAAGTACTTCCGGCCATTTTGGATAACTGTGGAGATTTATGGCAATACCGACGGTTTGTTTTTTCGTTTGTACACCTAAATTACTGATTCAACTTTAAATATTGTATTTTTGATTGATTTGTGAATAATTTCCACGATCCTGAAATTTGGCACAGGTTGCGGCCAGGAATGCAACGGAACCTTTCATTCAAATCCTTTGGGCTGTTTTGCCGTGATTAAGGAACAGACATCTATACAAGCATCAATACAAACTTTCACATTTATAATGTTAGTAATATTATGTATCCAACCAAACCGACTTTATATAAAACAGGATATTTACTTAAGTACATTACCTTTTTTACCCGTGAGAGGGGTCTGTAAAGACAACGAGACGTTGAGTTAGATAGTAAAATAAATTATAATGCTAAATCTATTTAAAAGGCTTTTTAATTAAAAATGAATATAAATTTGTTTAATTTATAATACATAGGTAATGTATATGCATACAGAAAGTTTTGCAATCGTTTTGAATTGCATCTTGAATTTCATACTTAGATATAAAAAACAAGGAGTCATTCTCTTAAAAATAATCATAGTTTAACTTTATAATAAACTCCCTTCCTTATGACATATTGGAGGGCAATGTGAGTATGCATTAGTTTACATTTAAGTATCCGCAGCTTCCCTGGATCCGTGTTAACGCTGGCGTTACATGAGCTCCCACTGGTGCAGCGCCATTGTACGCAGTATTTACTTTGGCGGCTGAGATAGAAGCTGTACCCTGACAATATGAGCAACTCTTTTCCACGCGCATTCTTCACTATTTTTACTGCCAAATAATAAATATTCTCAATTAAATTAAATCAGATTTAGTAAGACGTATCTAAAGCTAAATCCAGACTGTTGAAATCCAATGCTTCCAACCAAGGTTAAGGAAAGTTAAGTTGTTGACAACCAATCCCGAGTATCATCCACACTGTTACAAACGGAGGTTGCAAACAAAGAGACAAACCAAGGTGACGCTTAGCCGCGCACCAAATTGTCAGTGCGCATTGAGAATATAAAGAAGGAAAGGTTGAAACATTGGCTAAAAAGCTACAAAACTCGAGTCATTTATAGTTATTTAGTAAAATATACAATAACGAGCGTACACACTGTCCTAAACATCTACATGGATAACGCAAATGCATGTACTTTGCGTGTCCGAACCCAGACCAAGCGTCACGGTTGGTCGCCGCTAGATTTAATCTGCGCATATGCATGTCTGTTAGAAAATAGTTACTTTTCGTGTACATTAAGAAAAACTACTTGAATCGAAAATTACCACAGGTATCTGACGACGCCATACTGAAGTCATATTTTTACTGAGATTCCTATATTTTTGATTTCTGCCTGCACGTAAAATATTGAAATCATATTAAATCATAATAAAAAAAAAACTAGAAAAGCAAATTGAATTCATAAAATATTGTGTATTTTTGATAGATATTAGTAGTGGTGAAATGTCACTTCCGTACATTAAGTAGGTTGACCTTTCAAGATCATCTCTCAGTAACCGTTTTCTAACTTTTTGTTTTAAAACTCGTATGCTACTCGAAGTAATAACATATTTTTTAAGTTTTTGTTATTTTTTTATACATTCTAAGAACAAAAGACAAATCTCTGTAAGTTTGGAACACATTTTATTGACAGTTGAGTACGTAAATACAGTAAGTACTTCCGGCCATTTTGGATAACTGTGGAGATTTATGGCAATACCGACGGTTTGTTTTTTCGTTTGTACACCTAAATTACTGATTCAACTTTAAATATTGTATTTTTGATTGATTTGTGAATAATTTCCACGATCCTGAAATTTGGCACAGGTTGCGGCCAGGAATGCAACGGAACCTTTCATTCAAATCCTTTGGGCTGTTTTGCCGTGATTGAGGAACAGACATCTATACAAGCATCAATACAAACTTTCACATTTATAATGTTAGTAATATTATGTATCCAACCAAACTGACTTTATATAAAACAGGATATTTACTTAAGTACATTACCTTTTTTACCCGTGAGAGGGGTCTGTAAAGACATCGAAACGTTGAGTTAGATAGTAAAATAAATTATAATGCTAAATCTATTTAAAAGGCTTTTTAATTAAAAATGAATATAAATTTGTTTAATTTATAATACATAGGTAATGTATATGCATACAGAAAGTTTTGCAATCTTTTTGAATTGCATCTTGAATTTCACACTTAGATATAAAAAACAAGGAGTCATTCTTTTAAAACTAATCATAGTTAAACTTTATAATAAACTCCCTTCCTTATGACATATTGGGGGGCAATGTGAGCATGCATTAGTTTACATTTAAGTATCCGCAGCTTCCCTGGATCCGTGTTAACGCTGGCGTTGCATGAGCTCCCACTGGTGCAGCGCCATTGTACGCAGTATTTACTTTGGCGGCTGAGATAGAAGCTGTACCCTGATAATATGAGCAACTCTTTTCCACGCGCATTCTTCACTATTTTTACTGCCAAATAATAAATATTCTCAATTAAATTAAATCAGATTTAGTAAGTATCTAAAGCTAAATCCAGACTGTTGAAAACCTATGCTTCCAACCAAGGTTAAGGAAAGTTATTATGTTTATTTTGTACATAATATGTGTCTTAGGTGGATATCAATGATAAATTTACGGCCACAGTGATGAAACGGATGAAAAATGGAATAAGCTTTTAATAGGGGCGCGTTTCCACTGCGGTCGTACGGTTAAATTTATCGTCGCTTAATCTATTTGTTGACAGTTAGTCGTCTCGTTGCATATGTGAATTTAAATATAAGTGACGACACTTAAAATAACATGACTACTATCGTCACGACTTAGTAGAATAGAGTCAAATCTGTACCATTTCTAAAAAATAAGTCGACAATAGGATGACAAAACTTAAATAAGTATTTTTGCTTATAATGACGTCAGTAATTCACAAAAACGAACATCAATATAATAATCAGATGTAAAAATTAAAAAGATATTTTAAAATACACGGTATCGAACCGTATCCACAAACTTGAGTTTAAGCAAATTTTGCATGCGTTAAAATGGTTGCTTAAAAAGTTGCCCCTCGGTACATTTACTGCTGAGGACGGTGTCAATTCTGACCACAAGTAAATCAAATTTAATTAGTATTCAATTTTATTGTGACCTTAGCTACCGTCCGTTGCCGTCGACCGCTATACCTACATGAAATCACTCAAATAAAGTACCGGGTTTCATGCGGGTGTTGCGACAAGTTCTAACTCACAGGCGTTGTCGGGGCTCGACTTGGCCCATGATGTGAAATTTGTCGATTCATACCACGAGTAGTCCATACCACGGTATGAATAATACGAGGGCTCTTTTTAAATGGGCTGTTTCATACCACGGTATGCGCATAAATGGGAAAGCCTTATTTTGAATTCGTTGTTTCGAACCACTGTCAACAACACGGTTTCTGTGCCTGTCGGGTAGAAAACGGTTGTAAAACCAAACGAAATAAAAATAAGGATTTTAGGTAATCTTATTATTTATCTAAATTTTATTAATCTAGTTAACTTAATCTAAGTCATGTAAAAAAACGGCGTATGTCCATTTGCAATTAAAAAAAGATTTCGGATCAGATCGGATCAGCAGGCCTATTACGGTTCTTTCATGACATGTCATGATAAACAAGATTTCTATGATACAATGATCAACAATTTTAAAGAATAAACGAATTCCCTTTACATTTGCATGCAAGAGGCGTTGCATTACCTTTTGAAATGACAGTTTCAATCATCGTCTATGACTGAAAAACGTCAATTGAAAAAGGTGAGATCGCACCCACCTCTATGATATGTTGGTTTCTTGATTTCATTTGTGTTCTTCCATTTCGTTTGCTTTCATAAATAAATACTTAATTATTATATATGGAGGTTATTGTATTCAATTTACATGGTATACCAAATAATGATCGTATGATAAGTTTTGAGGCCGCTCCACATTCTCGCGAGAATCTCGCGAGTCGTTAATATAATTATCTTCATACATAGAATATAAAGCCTTGAGATCAATATGTTTTTATCATAATTTATCTTTATTTGTTAGTAAATAAAACATATTAGATATTAATTTTTATCTTCCAGGACTATTTTCAATACTAACAATATAAAAAAATTAACAAAAACTCTTAAAATCTATTACGAGTTACTTCAAAACTCTCTCTCTCTCTCTAAAAGGAGTTATGCGGGTGAAACAGCGGACACAAGCTGCCTGTCAATGCATTCAGTCATTCAACTAACCATTCGAATGCTTTCTTTCAAGGTCATTCGGCCATATTGAGGTTAACCATCGTTAGTAATTACGAATATTAGAAGTATCATTCGACTCAGGACGTTTGTATATTACTATCGTTTAAGTCGAATATTTAAGTTAGTATTAGTAGTTTATTCGACTGATATGATAATTCGCAGACGCGCATCGCTGCGATATAACGGCAGCTCGCTCGTTACTGAGAAACATGCGAGTGTGACTCCTACACAAAACTTCAAACTCCCCACAACCCCAAAACCCACAAAAAGTAGAGAAAAATGAGAGAAATTGAGTAGAATACGAGAATGGCTTTCTCGCGTCCTCGCGAGATTCTCGCGAGAATGTTGAGCGGCCTTTACGTCAAAACTATTTCATATCATCGCATGGTTTTGAGATCCATAATAGGCCTGCAGATCTTTTTATTTTTCTCAATCATATTAATCTAAATAATTTCGACGTTTATAAACGTGCTACATGAATACCATTGGACATTTAGGAGATCGCAATATCGTATTAAAATATATCCCAATGTCATTTTGATGAGAAACAAATAAGCTGAATTGCACTTCTGATCTGGTCAGTCAATTTAGTTTTTTTCCATTTTTAAAGTACTAAAGAAACTATTAAACCAGTCTGAGGTAAACTTTATATAAGAAATATAAGTACGTTATTGCCTATATTTATTTAAATAATTTAAATTTAAAAATGGACTATAATTTGTAGCAGATTTTATTTGGACATTTTATTGGACCGTATTATTTATTGATTTTATTTTATTTTATTCATTTATTTTTTTTATTATCCATTAATTACGCCACACCCTGTATACGTGCATTTTTAAAATTACACGAAGTTATAGTGTTTAGAATAATATTTCAATTGAAATGATTGTGGTCAACAATTTGTTTTACTATCTTTCCAAATTCAGTAATGAATGCTGCTCTACAGCCGCGATAGTGTTTTTTACACCGCCACCTCACTTTGTTCTTCCCAATCGTTTTCAAATACTGCCGCTTGAATAAAAACCCTCCTACCAGTACTTCTTCGGGAATATAGGATTTCACTAACATCATTTCATCTGAAAAAAACGTAATGGTACTGTTATATTTGAAAATATATCGATGATTGAAAATATCATTGAAATCTATTTGTTCATTAAGAATAATTTAAGCCATAACAGTTTTATTTATTACAGGGTGTCAAATATTTGGGCTAGCCGATGCTTACAAATATCAGAGTCTATGTTGCTAGTGGTAAAAGTCTCGCTAAAAGTATTTCACTGCCTATACTGCCGCCTATAAGATATTCTTTGGCATTAGATGAGAACAATACTATACAAAACGCAGACGCAGGCAGATGGAAGGCCTATACAAAACGCATTGACCGTACCTCTACTGATAGTTGCGTTTGAGTATTCCTATGTGTTTACGATGCTTTGACAACTTATATGGTGCTAGTTAATGAAACCATTCTTAATCATTTATTTATTTGGAAAAAAGATGTAAATAATAACATGAATCGGCTTCACCATTTACATTATTAAGAAACTTTATTTTGCATTTATTTAAAATGAACGTAGGTAGGTAGTTGTGGCACCTGTGTTTATATTTCTATATAGCAGGCTAAGCAACGTTTGGCACAAGTGAATCGATACAGAATGAGTAACTTATTATCATTAATTTCTAACCAAGATTTTATGCTTCGGAAAGCACGTTAAGCAACCAGTCCAGAGAGCTGTGTGCTTACACATAGTAGTTTTTAGGGTTTCTTAGAAGCCATTCCAGTAGTCTGAAAATTCTGACATCCTCCAACCAACACTGGGTCAGTATGGCGGTTTACAACCTAAATTTTCTCATCGCATACTCGGTGAGTACCTCAAGGCTCTGCAATAGGCTCATTAAAAAGATTTTTGATGTTGTTTTTTTTAAAAAAAATCCATACATCAAACAGCTGACACTTAATTGTTATGACTGTTAGATAAGCTCTCGCACCAACGATGCATTACCTATCCTGCCCTTGTATCCGGAAATAAAGAGTACAGTACACAGACGGACACGGTTCACGAATTATATTACTTTAATAACAAAAACTTCGGAGTTCAAGTTGACCGCCATAGGTGTAGCCGTGATCACAGGCACTGGCTTTTGTTTTGGAGTCCTCAACAACAGTGCTAAAAACGTAAAAGTTCCACTGCTATATAACAGCTAAGCCCGCGGCTTCCCTCAACATTTGGTGTAGAATTCAGTCATAGAGTAATCATATTAGAAAAATATCAGGTGACGATACTAGATAAAAGTTCTTACGTATCACGAAACGAATAAATCAAAACATTAGTGTTGCGCTGCATGGTTTTTTTAAAGTTCAAATACATTTGTTTATTATAAGTCAGATATTTAAAACCATGGAATTAATTTATTAAACGCTAAAGAACCGAGGGAAGCACTCAAATGTAATTAATAAGATATTTATAAGGCCATTTACCTGTATAAATTCAGAAGTATTTCGGGGATATTACGATAGAAGAAAATATTAATTTATGCGTTACTTTAAGTGATTCAAAAATAACAACAAATATCTAGTTCTTTTTAAACTCCTGACTTTTACTGCTGATGAATAGACACAGGAGTTGTGGAAATTACGGACCTGTTTTGCTGATCCCGGGTTTAATCGAATCTGTTTTTGATGTAACAACGAGACGAATCTTCGTTTTTACATCAAAAACAGCTTACCATGTATCAGCGGCACCATGACAACACCTAAAAATTAGATTGCTGGTAACCATAAAGTAATATTGGATTAAAAATTCGGATTTATTATAAAATTATTCTATTATACATTTAAAAACACATGAAAAGCACTTTACAAAACACAGCAATCTCTTAAGTTCTTAAAGTCACGCAAAGTAAAGTTAAAATATATTATACCTATTCTTAAAACTGAGTTAAAAAGTGTCTTATTTAATATTTTTGGTAATTAATTGGTTCTATATAAGATTGATCTGCATTCGAGTGGTTTCCGGATTATGATACCTACATTTTTAAAAGTACACCATCTTTAATGATGAACTGTGGTGGTGGGTGATTATGCTGGATAAAGGAAGTTCTTATGATCTCATTACTGTCCCTAAGGGTAACGGCCCGCGCGCGGCATACAGCGTTCTTTGTACATTTCCATGCAAATGTGGTTTTGCTTCGACGATCCACTCCATACGTATAGCCGTTAATCACTAGCGCCGGTTTGTGTTTCGGGGTCTTGAGGAATAACACTGAAAAATTCATATTATTTAGTTTAAGAACAATAAATAAAAGCATTACCGAATATGACACACAAATTATGTGGCCCAACAGCTTTCATAGAACGTTAAGTTATGGAGACAACGAACTAGGGGCTAGCTTAGCATCCCGTGTGGAGTTGCTGGTCTCCCATCGGGGCGCGTCCCCAAGTGACGGATAGGGGAATAAACCCCCCCCCAATGCGGGGCCTCGCCGATTCCCCAAAGGAGTATCAGCGGCTCACTTTGGGAACCGATGAGGGCATGAGGAGGGGAGCGCTCGTTTGAGCCACCAGCTGCTCGCAGGGACGGCAGGCTTGGATTGCTTCGGCTTCCCCGCTGTCGGGCAAGCCGTAATCCTGGGCAGAAACAGGACTGGGGGCCTAACGGCTGCGAGGAAGACACCTCTGTGAAAAATTACCCCAATCCCCGGGTGCCCGAGGTGCCTCATCCGTGGGATGGATGGCAGTCCGTCTGCCGAGGAGAAGCGAAAGGGCCGTCCACCTTTTTGAATCCCCTTTGCGTACATCCTGATTTCAGGGATCTAACGCTTGAGCGATTTCCCCGGATGATGGCAGGCCAGATAGCCGTATGCTGGTGGTTTAACGCGACGGGATTCCACCAGATTGAGGCGCGGCTGGATGGGGTTAAATTCTGGTGATTTAACGCGACGCAATTTTACCGGTCCCCAACCCTTTTCGGCCATAGTGAAGTCCCTGGACGGTGGAACGGGAATATTTTCCGCCCTACTCAAGGGAGTTTGCTGAGGTACGGCGTGCCTGGTGTTCTCGGCACGCTGCATGTTGAGGGTTTCGCGCAAGCGGATGGCGCCGGCGGCGGTTTCGCGGTCGAATGCTTCGGTTTGCCCGTGATCCCGTCACTAGGCGCGGAGGAGGAACACCATGGGGTTTTAGTCGGTAGAAAGAGGTCGAAAGATTGTAAGAGTCGACTGTATGATACACATGTACACGATGAAACGCTTGGCTTATTATGTAGACGTTCATTGTTTCAAGTTTATAAACACATACAATTGTCAATGTATGTGTTTATAAACTTGAATACACCCGTTATTTTAAATTATTTCTTAGTCTCTCCCAATATGGTTAAAGATTAAGATATTTTCTTTATTCCTTTGTATTATTCAGTTTTCTTCACTTCTTATATTTACGCCTTTTCTAAGAACATAGGTACCTACTTATGGGGTGGATGGTTATGGACTAGGGAACTTCTTATGACCTGGTTATTACACTTATGCGTAGTAACCCTTGCACGCCAAGTAATACGTAGGTAGGTATACCTTGTGCAACTCAATCCAATAGTGGTTTTATTGCGATTATACACTCCGAAGGAATATTCATTAATCCTCAAAATCAGTTCTGAAAATATTTGAAATATTTTGTTGGGTAAAATGTAATACAAAATTTTATGTTCCCCGATTATGGCAAATTATGGTAATTTTATATTAGACTAGCTTTATCCCGCAACTTCGTATGCGCTTAACTACCCTTCTCGTGGAAATTTCAGAAACTATACAACCAGACACCCACTGAAAGAACCTTCATTCCAATTATCACATCCGTACACTCAAGGAATAAGATTTTTCATACAAACTAAAAAGTCCAACCGCTTCCCGTGGGAATTTCGGGAATTCCTTCCATAATACAAACAGACACTTATTGAGGAACCTTTATATCAAGTATGACATCCGTGCACTCAAGGGATGGGATTTTTTCAAACAAACTAAAACATCATATATTTCCCGTTCCCGTGGGAATTTCGGGAATTCCTTTCATAACGCAACTAGACACATATTGAAAAACCTTTATACCAAGTTTCACATCAGTGCACTCAAGGAATAAGATTTTTCATACAAGCTAAAAAGTCCTATATTTCCCGTTCCCGTGGGAATTTCGGGAATTCCTTCCTTAGTGCACCCCTACATCCCCTAAAAAAAGTGTGTTCCAAATTTCAGTTCTCTACGCCCAGTAGTTACGGCTGTACGTTGTCTGTCAGTCACTCAGTACCTCAGTCACTCAGTCAGTAACGGAACAGTTTTATATATATTGATTTATCTGAAATTATTATAAATAATGGCAAATTACCCTGGGTGTTTATAGGCTTAATTAAAATTACGTTTTGGCGAAATTTTAGAGATTTAGATTAGAAAATATAATTGCGGTGCTACGTTAGCGATATAGTATTATACCATATGAATCTGGATAGTGTTTTATAAAAGATCACCATCACCTCATCGCCTAGCCATTAGGCTCGGACCGGGGGTTATCAATAAAACAACGATCATATTATAACGAAAAACCTATTTATTAAAAGAAAATCAATTTAGTGAATCCTTTGTAGTACAAATAAAACATTGAACAATATTATTTATTATGGAGCAAACATATTACAGCGTTGTCTAAACTTTCATAGGGTTAGGTACCAAAGTTACCAACCGCATGCATGTATGCAAAGTGTAGGAAAGCCACACATATTTTAGGCCTGCATAAGTTTTAGATCTTCAAAAGTATTCCGTTTCTAATTATATACTTAGGGGCTGCATGCGTATGGCACAAGTAAGTTCTTTTTATTGCGTTAGTGTCCTTACTAGTGGTGACTCTTGCGCGGCAAACGTCATTCCTTGTGCAATGCCACCCGATTGTGCTCTTGTTGCGATTTTGCACTCCGAAGGTGTAGCCCTGTATCACAAGCACATCTTTATCTTTTGGGGTCTTCAAGAACAATACTGCAACGGTAAGTTACGGTAGTAGTAATAGTAAAAAATAATTAAAAATTGTTAAACGGATTCATAGTAAAGTATAATAGACCGCAGTCAAACACCGTCTATCATAAGCGCCTTCCCCCACGAGCATCCATGTGTCAATTAATTTAAAGAGCTCTCGATCATTCTCATTCATTTTTAGACAGATAGCGAAGAATTTTTCAAATTTCAACTTTGGTAAATATTTCTTGAAGTTTGTAATGCAGCATATACTTAGGTACCTAACGACTGAATAATTTAAAATAATTTGTTCACTACTGAAATTTCAAAGCAGGAGAACGGACCCGCCGCGAAGATATTATAATTTAAAAATGGGTTTTTCCTGGATGAGTTCCACTTGATAGCGGAAGTGTGTGACTAGGTAGAGGACACGGTAAGATGTCTGGCGACCAATAGTATTAGGTTTTTCTACATTGTAGAGTTCATGCTACACTCATGATAAAAGTAGTCTAATCTTTGCCTTATTTTTATTGGTCTTTATTTTTGAACAACAATTCTGAAAAAAAATTAGTAACAACGTCATTTGAATATAATTCAGAATTTATAAATTCATTCAATGATAAATAATTTAAACTTTAACTTTGCAAGTCTCTATGTGCTTAAAGAACCTAACGATAATGTCATCTTTAGTAGTGACGGTACCATTGCAAACCCTCTTGTTTGTGCAGCGCCACAGTATGGAGTCATTCTTATTAACACGTTTTTTAAGGTATCGGTAGCCAGAACAAACCAAGGACAGCTCTCCTCTACTAGTGGCAGTAAAAGCCAGTTCCCCCTCTAGAGATGTACCTTCATGAGATTGCATTTCCAAATTATCTGAAACAAATACCGAATATTTGAAGTTAGGTAAGTACTATAAAAATAAATATTTTAAATATAATTCTTAGTAAATCAAATGAAATACATTTTATACCGTAATAAATACGTTATATTAAGTACGTCAATTGAGCTAAAATAATCAATTAATATATCTTTGCGGTTTCGTATTCGACAAGAAAATGCGTCAAAATCTTGCCTACATAACAGGTTCAATACCTATAATTTATATACAACGTGTAACAAAATGGAGATATAAAACTTTAGGGTCAGCTTCTATACCTACCATACGTAGAATATACAATATAATAATTAGCATGATCAGTGCTGGTATAGACTTTCATACAAATTTATTTAATTATTTTACAACAAAATATTTTAACAACCCCAGTCAACTTAATAAGCTAAAACAAGAGCTGTGCCGCAGTCAGTGACCCTATGACCTTTCCCGCACTGGCTGAACTTTGTAGTATCTGTCTTAGTTACCCATCACTTTATTTTTACGCCATCTGTTATCGAATAGAGTTCATCAAAAGCTAACAGTTGTTTTTAGGGTTGACACTTAGATATTTTGATCTAAACTTTGAACTTGTTTTTCACACATTATATCTCATAAGCCTAGTTTATGCAGCTACAATTTATAATTCAACATCAAAAATTAGAAACATGAGTACATAATTCGTGTAGAATTCAACAAGTTAACTAATTATTGTGCTTTCCGAGTGTCTTAATACTTGTCGTTTTCGGTAGTAATGCTGGCACTGCATCCATATTTCTTCTTGATACAAGACCATCGCGTCCTGGAGCCCCAACTAGCGTGCTTGTTGAATCTCCACTCGCCTATTGCACGACCAAGTTGCCTCGTTGAGACAGACTAAATTTCGTTCTAAAAATATTGTAAGATGATAAACAAATAAAAAAGATACTTATATACTGAGATGATTGTTATATCGAATGTTAATATTGTGGAGTTGTCTATATGTTGTGGAGGCATGTCCCACAATACCTATAATCTGTATAAAAATTTCAAATCTTTGTGATATTTTTAGTGAACACGGGCTCTATAAGAACCATTGGTAGTTTCTTCTATAAGGGTATTTTAGCTTATTACAAATGCAAAATATACTTTAAGTTGTAAGTCTGTAATGATTTTATATAGGGTACGATAGCCCCTGAATACAAGTCTGTGCGTTATAATAGTAATGACAGTACCTACTAAGTGTACTTAGTTTTTGTGGAAGTTTTTGCATTCCTGATGCAAAAACTTCCGTGGCGTGGACCCCTTTCCTTTATAAAGTGGCACAATAACGGCCTTGCACCAGTCGCCTGGAACACGGCCAGATCGCCAACACTTATTACAAACTGGTACAACAGGTTTGCAGTGACACCTTCACCCGCGTTGAGCATTTCGCCATACTTATATCCTATCATACCCTGCCGCTTTACTCGATTTCAAACCTGCCATTTCTTTCATAACTTCTTCCTATTCACTTTCACGATTGGCGACACCTCACGAAGGTGGGGGCCTACTTTCCAAAACAACACTCGCGCTTCGTTCAAATAAATTCTCGAAATATTCTTTCCACTGATTCATAATATCTTCATGCTCAATAACAATATTCCCATCCTGATCTCTTAAAACGCCCACTTTCGAGTCTCCAACCTGCCTTCGGGCTCTTCTGACTAAGTGCCAGAACAGTTTGGAATTGGCCCGAAAGTTTTCTGAGAATTTCCTATCAGGCTTGTTTTTACATTCTTCTTTCTTTTTTCTCACCATACCTTTCAGTCTTTCTTAATCTATCATACTTTTCTTTTGCTACTCTCACAGCTAGTAAATCTAGGCACGCTTTCTTATTTTCTAGTACAAAACTTTCACTTCAACAACCACTCGTTCTTATCTCTTCTCACATTCTTCTTCACACTTACCCCACGTATTTTGGTGGCCGATACCATTCTTAAATCTACTCCAATATTCCTCTATCTCGCAGTCTTCATCATTCAATAGCGGTCCCAATCTTTCTTTCAATTCTAACTTATGTTTCTCACGGACAGTCTCTTCTTGCAAATTTTCGAGTTTCACTCTTTTCCTTCCAGACATACGTACCCGTGGGCGATGTCGCTATTTTCAAGCAGACCTGCTATTCGTGAGACCACAAGAAAATGGTCGCATCCGACATTTACTCCACGTTTCAGAAGAACTATTTCTTACATTTAATAACCAAAAAAATGTGATAAATAAAAATTACCCGGCCAGGACACGAACCTGGGACCTCACGTTTGCCGGACGAGTGCTCTTCCACTGAGCTACCGGGGCCTGGCGGTACGCCTCGAAATTACTTACCACATTTTTATTTTTACGTTATATTGCTAACGTAGCTCCATCTAATGGTATAGCTTTGCAGCTAAGACCACCCGAGACCAATTTCTTTTCAGAAATTGTGAATCCCAGTTAAAGTGAAGCATTGCAACGTTTAATAATGTTTTTAAGTTTTTGCATTTATAATAAAAAAAAACATAAAATTTATCACATTTTTTCGGTTATTAAGAATTATTTCTTACATTATCTGCACGTTTTAGGCATTCTATACATTACCTAGATATTGTATAGAATGACCCATGTAAGCAGTGTTGGCCCATTACATCGTTAACGTTTCGTGTGTTTTTCGCAACGGGTCGTAAAGGACTAATTTCAAGTTTAAAGGCAAAAACAATCACAATTTCAAAAAAAAAACACTAACTAAATACAATTAGTGATGAATCTATACATATAATAAAATGGTAGGAAAGTCAAAACTGTACATTGAATATTTTTTTAAAAGAATACTTGGGGTATGATCTACAATCGAAACAGAAACAAAAAATATAGTTTTTATAATTTTTGTCTGTTTGTCTGTTTGTCTTTCCGGGATAAACTCAAAAAGTACTGCATGGATTTACTTCAAATTTGGCATGAAGATAGTTAAGAAGTCGGGTCAACATATAGGCTACATATTATCACGCTAGCAGTGTTATAATCGTAGGTGCGTTTGGTGCTGCATAGCGTTCACGCAGACGACGTCGCGGGCAGCAGCTAGTTAACAATAAGAATACGGATTTCGAATACAAGAATATTTAAATATCGAATTTAATTTAATCTAACAATGCTGGTACGAAAACCTATTATTTCTAAGTAGAAGTTTCTTTTGTTTTTTATTTAACGGTTAGTAGTGCTCTTCCCAGGCGCGGTCGCAGACTGAAATTTTGGGGGGGTCTGAACAAATTTTTTTTAATCAGAAGTATCTTTTTTGGCTTCTTTTCTTATAAGATGTTCATCTTTTCATGATTTTGGGGGGTTCATGTCCCCTGTGACCCCCCCCCCCCCTGGGACCGCGCCTGGCTCTTCCATGGCTGTTGATTTATAATGATTTATAAGCAAGCCAGTACAACCCCAGAGCAATGTTTTTGTGATCAGGTTTTGAAGAAAATGCCATCTTTAATGACATACTGCGGTGGATTATGAGTGTGTACTAAGTAACGGCGAATTATGGTGTCCAGATTCTTAGTGGAGGTGAGGCGGGCCCGGCACGGGAATTTGCAGTTTGTACATTGCCAGTTAAGCGTGTTGTAGTTATGCTTTACTAAGTTGAAGCTGTAGCCATTCACCAGTAGCACACCTTTGCCCTTTGAGTTCTTGAGTAACATCACTGTAACAAATGTCATACAAAATTTTATATTCCAGCAACTAAGTCATATTTGTTTTATTGTAACTTTATTAATAAAGTTCATTTACACTTATGTAAGATTGCAATAGGTCCTTATTTGATCCCCATCACTCAAATACTTAGTTTGAGGGCTGCTGGTCAGTTGGAAACTGTTCTATGCTGCCTCGGGACTGTGTTTATAAGTTCTTTGCTTTATTACCATAATAGAAAACTTTTTATTGAAATGAAACACAATGGTTGTTCGGTTCGGACTAGCTTTATTTAAATTCTTTTAGCAGATGTCCACTGTAAATGAGAGTAACAATTATTGAACTGGATTAAATACCTAAATGAATAAACTGTGTCAGGCCAGTTAGGACAGCAAGATACATCAAACTTCCTATTAATTTTTGATATGGCAAATTCCCTTTACAAACATTAGACTTTTCAACATTCTTTTTACATTCTATTGGGGTTTCTGCAGAATTAATGCTCCTGATCTAATTTAATTACCAACTAACATTTAAATTCTTATCAGTACATTAATTTTCATGCCTAAATATCTCTTAACTTAGCTTGAATTTTTTATTTTGAATTCCTGGCTCTATTTATTATTAAACAATCATACATACATAATGTAATGCCTGTATCCCTTATGGGGTAGGCAGAACACCAGAGGTTACAAGACCATCTGATGTCACATTTGACAAATTTAATTGTGGTATTATAAAGATGGAGAGAGACTATTGTAGTGACAGGGGGTCAGCCTATCACCCACAAAAACGCCCTTAAAACCTCTGTCCCTTAACTGGCTTTTACAGTATGCCCGGGAAGAGAAGCGGCTGGCAAATTCTAAGTTTTTCTTTCCCTCCCAGTTCAGCATGGAAGCAATCAATTAAACAATCAGTTTCAGCTTTAGCTTGAAAACATATAAATCATATACATACATATATATATATGTTTTCAATAATTTTAAATGAATATTATATAAATGAATATTGTTATCATAATTTTAAATGAATATTAACTACAAATACTTTTACAATTATCTGAACTACACAATGTTCCCTCTACTCTCTTATACCAAATAGGAGTCTGCTTCAAACCATACATTGCCTCTTTTTAATTTTTAAACTTTAGTACCGTGAAATCTGGCAACTTTGCCATTTTTGGTAGTGTATTTAAATTCAAGAGACGTTATTTTAAAAACAAATCACTATACACGACTGTTGAGTATTTTTTTCAATTCTGTATTTTATAAAGGCGTCCTACGTGTTCATGAATTTTAAATATATTTACCAAAAACATATTAAATAGCAAAAAACAAAATATGGCAAAGATGGCCCTACTGTATGGCAAGTTTGCCAACAGGGTTTTGTATCTCATTATGACAGGATTTATTATGACCGGTTGAAGAAAAACAATCTATAAGGCCTTTACAGTTTTAGTGTAGGTGATTCCTTACTTTTTTTTGCAATTACACAATAGAAAGGCCAAGGTGGTAAAGTTGCTTACCTGAAAATATTTTTTTCATACAAAACTAAGATGTGAGGTTAGGGTTGTCCAAAACTCAAAAAACAAATGTATGTTTTTTGTAGGCGATAGGCTGGCCCCTGTCACTGTAATAGTCTCTCTCCATCATTATAATGCCTCCAAATTTGTCGAACGTGACATCAGATAGTTTTATAACGTGTAAATCTGATGTTACACACTAGAATAGAGCTCCACTCTTTACCACTTTATTATATTATTTGATGACTTTTATAAGTAAAATTTATTTGTATTGATACATATATAACTTCACGACTGTATCCTTTATGGGGCAGGCAGAACACTTTATTCTAGTGTGTAACATTAGATTCATAATTACAAAATAGGTTCTTTGTCAGTCTATAATAAAATTTATCTACCAATAATCTGAATAGCTTATTTTTAAACTCCATAGAAGTTAGTTTTTTATAATAATATGGTAAATGGTTATAAATGTCGATTGCCATAAAATTTATGTTTCTACTAAAACACTGCTGGCGACGTTTCACACATAGGTACATACATAGTTATACCTACTACTTTAATAAAATAAAAGTACTTAGTCTTGAAAACAAAGTGACAACCCTAGCCCTCAACGAAATATGGCAAAGTTACCAAACCTTGTTTTAACACCGGTATGGTGACATTGCCAACGTAGTTATAGACGAAAATATCTGAAGTTAAATAATTATGATGATTTGATTAGCCACTTGACGCATAAATATAGCTTTACATAAAAATATACATTCCTCGTAACAGTATTTATCAAGTTAATTGTAAAAGTTCGGGAGCACTAATTTTAAGGTTAAAACGAGTTTGAAATTTGCGTGTTAAAATAAATGACAACTGTGGATCCAGTGTTGCTAAAATGAAATTAGTTCTGCCAGTCGTATATCAACCTTTCTACTTCTTAAGGAAGAATTTCTAAAAATTGTCTGCATCCATTGTCCAAGGGATTCTGTAGAAATAGTTTTCGATGGCAAAGTCAACGTCCGTTGGTAAAGTTGCCAGATTTCACGGTACAAGTATTTAAAGGAAAACATTCTGGAAAATACATGAGAATGTCTTCATCTCAGAAATACATAAGAATGTCTTCATGTCAGTTATTCAGAAAGCAGTTAAAATACCAAATAAGTAATATCTGTACCTCATCATAGGGGAAAATGTTTCTTTACAGTCAATATTGCCTTATTGTGCAAAGCTATTAGCCACTAACTGCACAAATATCCAAATGCCACTATTCTCACTCTATTATCAACCTCTAAATATATTCTTAATAACCATTTACCACATCTTAATAAACACTTCACTTGAATTACTGGGTGTACGGATCACTTCCCACACTCCATTTTCTTCAAAAGGCTGCAGCTCCTGCTCTTTTATCATTACATTTCTCTTTGTGGAAACAATGTTTCTTGTTGGGCCATTAATGTTGGGCCTTTCACATAATCTCAATAACCAACGAGTAAGTATGTGTTTCTTGGATTTTCTAGCCCATTTTGTTTTTTTTTCGGCATATATATAATAGCCACTGATGATGTTAATAAACAATTAACTTTTTGAAGTTTTATAAATACCATTAAGTAACTAGATCTGCCTCAGCCACAGCGCTTTGACTGATATTTTATTTTGCAACACTGTTTCCATTATGATCCTTCAGTTCACTAACTGATATGAGGTTAGTTGTGCTGTGGAGCTTGAAATGCACAACACTTTTCAATTGAGTTTTATAGTAATAATTTGTCCTAAGTTCATGATACTTCAACAATACTTTTTGGTAAACTGTATTAATTAAACCGAATTAATACAGTTAATTATTTATTATTAATTATTCGAATTTAACCTGTTTGTCAAATAAACTTCATTTGCTTCATGTGCATAGGTACTGGCACCTGAATGTACATACCAGTCAAATTTATTTTACTTTCCACTAAGAAAAACAATGCTGAAAGCATTAATCTATTTCTCTTTTTATGTGGTTTTTCGTTTAAAAGTGGACAATTGGACTTTGATTCCGCTAATGACCGACCAGTTAGTTTTATAGCATTTGTTTTTGGAAAATGTTTGTTTGTTGTTGTTTGTTGTTTTCGTCGCTTCGACATTGACATATGCATTTGACGTTTGCGTTCAGTCAGTTAGTCGATCAGTGTTCGTTGCTAATTTTTCTTTGAACTCTTCTGCCGACTTCACGGTTGGTTTACCTCCAGGGCCCTATTTCACAAAACTCAAATCGACTGACAATGAGAGATTTTCTGACAGCTCTTTAAAAAAAGAAAACGTTACAAAAACGGTGCAAAAAGCTTCGATAGATGGCGCTTTACAAAAGGCGAAGTCTTGTCTGTCATATAGCAATTTATTTCACACTGCGTTTTTAAAAGTAAAAAAAATTAATTGATGTCTGTATCAGAAATTGAACTTATAAATAACTATAGATGGTAGATACCACTTACCAACATTATAGTATACAGATCCAACGCCTTCGGCTTTTTAAAAGTGCCATCTATAGAGGTTTTTTGAACTAAACTTTATAAGCTATCAGAAAATCCCTCATTGTATGTCGACAATTCATTCAGGAATAAAATCTTTGTAGAAGTAGGTACAGCATATTAACTTGCTAGCTACGCAAATGTGTATTGCAATAAGGAGTGTTAATATTAAAAAATATTACGTAATTTCACACCTTGTTCAGCGCCATGTACCAAAAGAACGATGTTTCTTTTGTATACTATTTTTATACGCAATCTATCAAAAAAATTATGAAAGTGGTCCATTTATGTGGATATTCCATGTAAAATAAACTCTTTGAATCTTATTTTATGAGCAATATTTTATATTTAAAAAAAATACCTTAGTATATTTGTTGATTTTTAAAAAAAAAAAATTATGTTTCTAAGGTTTCTATGTCCTGTAAGAGAGTTTCCAGGCTACCTGCCAGCGCCATCTACAAATAGCACGGGATTTTGAGCTTTTCCCGTGACAAGATTTTTTATATGGGGATTGTCAGTCTATTTACTTTACTCTGGTATTACTAATAATTTATTTACCTTTATTTTTGAGTTTCTAGTAAGTACACCAAATTATAAATAAATCATGATCACCAACATCATCATCATCAGCCTGTAGACGTTTCAAATTCCCGGACAATCACACCAACTACATGGCCCCATAGTCTATTTTTTTAAAAACATAAATAGATAAACACCCAGACACGGAACTTTTTTTTTCTTGTTTGCTTGTATCGAACCCGCAACCACTATCGTCTGAGGCAGACAGGTTTACCTCATCGCCAAAGTGGTTGTCAAGTTATTTTATATTTGAGCATAATATTTAGTTCTTTTTTTACAATATTTGGAAAATTTAAATTAAGTAAACCTTGTTACCTATAATAAAGTACCTTATTTAAAAGTTTTACAGGTGGACAAAAAAAAAGAAAATAAATAGTCGCAAGAAAGCTAAAGTTACTTAGTTATGCACCTAAAAATTATTTACATACTTAGGTAAAAGACTAACTATAATCAACGAATGCAGAGCATTAAAAAACCGACTTCACGTCAAAACTTTCGCTGAGTTAAAATGTAATCAACGTAAACATTCGCCGAAATCATACATACCTATGTTTTCAAAAGTTTGAAATTTTCAATGAAGCGCTCAACCGATTTCGATGAAATTTACATGGGACCAACTATGAAATATCGTCTATCAAATGAAATAGGCATTTTCAAAATCGATTCATAATTGTCGAAATATCATATAACAAAGACAAAAAAAAACATACAGACGAATTGAGAACCTTTTTTGGAAGTCGGTTGAAAGCACAAGCACTTAAGAAGCGCAAATAAAGCCATTGCTGTATCAGCCCCATAAATCTTTTCACTCTATTTATTTTCAATATTATAACAAAAAAAATGGTTTTACTTTTTGTCTTTTTAATCATCATCAATATATATAAAACTGTTCCGTTACTGACTGAGTGACTGACAGACAACGTACAGCCGTAACTACCGGGCGTAAAGAGCTGAAATTTGGAACATACAAGATGTAGGGGTGCATTAAGAAAGGAATTCTCGAAATTCCCACGGGAACGGGAAATATAGGACTTTTTATTTTGTATGAAAATCTTATTCCTTGAGTGCATCGATGTAAAACTTGACGTAAAGGTTGTTCAATGTTTGTCTGGTTGTGTTATGAAAGGAATTCCCGAAATTCCCACGGGAACGGGAAATATATAATGTTTTAGTTTGTATGAAAAAATCCCATCCCTTGAGTGCACGGATGTGATACTTGATATAAAGGTTCCTCAATAAGTGTCTGTTTGTATTATGGAAGGAATTCCCGAAATTCCTACGGGAAGTGGTTGGACTTTTTAGTTTGTATGAAAAATCTTATTCCTTGAGTGTACGGATGTGATACTTGGCATGAAGGTTCTTCAAAGAGTGACTGGTTGTGCTACGAAAAAAATTGACGAAATTCCCACGGGCACGGGAAATATATGATTTTTAGTTTGTATGAAAAAAACTTATTCCTTGAGTGCATGGGTGTGATGCTTGGTATAAAGGTTCTTTCAGTGGGTGTCTGGTTGTATAGTTTCTGAAATTTCCACGAGAAGGGTAGTTAAGCGCATACGAAGTTGCGGGATAAAGCTAGTTTGAATATAAAATGAGATCGAATTAATCTTAATAGCTCAATGATAGGATGAATAATATCCGACAATACAGGGTTTATGCAGCAGAAATCGAACCCAAAAGGACAACACCGTTTCCCCTTGGACGGTCGTGACAGCATGTTTTCCTCCAGATAAAAAAGAGTTTATTTTTTGGTCACTAGCCAAATTTAAATTTTAGTTTCCTTGATACGATATAAACATGCCCGGATATTTATTTTAGCGTCGCTCAGTACAAAAAAGTAAAAATATGGAACCACAAACTTTTTTTAAAATAGTCGCTGTGGATGATTATTGCTACTACGACGCAGCATTTCATCGATAATACTACGACGTAATCCTACAAGATGTGTTGCAGTAGCGCGTAGTCTTCTTTATTTTAATGGTATTTTAGAGTGAACAAACTTTGCTTAATATGTCAGCGGATATATTAATTTCCTTGTTAAAAAAAATCATATATTTTTTTGCAAAAATCGTTTCTGTAAAATGATTCTAATTGTGTAAAAAAAATTTAGCTGCACGTATCGCATTAAAGTACTTAAGTATACCTTTATTTGAAAAAACAGCGTTCAGTAACTATGTTTTTGTTCAGTTTTTGATTGTAAAAATGATAATTATGGAAGATACCGTGCGTTATGTGAAGGGGACACTTAAAAAAGTTATTCCTTTAATAAATTGACGACCACTTTGGCGATGGGGTAAACCTAACTGCCTCAGACGCCAGTGGTTGCGGGTTCGATCCCCACACGGAACAAGAAAAAAAAATGTTCCGTGTCTGGGTGTTTATCTATTTATGTATTTATATTCTAGGTTCCCCCCTAGTTCGCTATATGGTATCCCATAACACAAGCTATGCTTACTTTGGGGCCATGTAGTTGGTGTGATTGTCTGGGGATTTTATTTTATTTTATTTTTAATGATATTCTAGTACCTACATTTTAATAATTTTAATGATTAAATACATTTTATGTAAACCAAATACTCACAAAACATATAAAAAATTAAATTTTGATTCTTCGTAATATAATAAATGAAAGTCAAAATAAATTAGCTTTTATCAGATGTTTAAAACAAAATAATTTTTGTACGTTTCTAGAATTAAGAATTAAATTTAAAACGGTAATTTACAAATGAATGACTACCAATACAACTACAGTATTGTTACTAATTAATTCGTTCAGTTTTAATTTAAAGGATTTGCAGGAGTTAGTCTGAGTGACTGTGCCACCCGATAATTTTGCTGAGACGGTCATTGACTGTGACGGCGACGCATTTGCACCCGCACCATTTCTTGGAGCAATCCCACCAAGTCTTGGATTTCCTCGTCAACTTCTTCGTGAAGCGATATTGTCCCCACGCGAGGCATGGATTTCCATACTTCGTCATTTCATATCGAATAGAATCCAAAGGTGGGTGACCTGAAATGAAAATGAAAAAAAAATACATGAAAAATCCCCAGACCATCACACCAATTAACAGGTTCACGGCATTATGAGGTGGAAACGAAACCAAGCGTGTCTTCTTGCTAGTGCGGCAGTCAAAATCACCTTGTCTCACTCTATGCGGGGGATGATTATGATAATATTCCTACTAGTATGACAGAGACAATAAAAAAAAATCAATTCCCTTACGGACTCTAAATCAATGGTGTAGTTGATAAGACATGAGGCTGAATAGGAGTCATACGCACTGAATAGAAACTAATCAATTACAATGCGGAGTGACGTCAAAGCTGCCTCGTAAATTTTAGGACTCATAGCCGCATAGGGTGAAGCGCGGATGACGCGGATGCTGCACGTACTGTCGACGACGCGCTTGCGGCAGCTTATTCCAATACTTCTGTATACGTAGTTGATTGTAAAAATGATAATTATGGATCTTCCATACTATTGAATGCAGAAAGAGGCTAACTTTATGTGATTCAGATTCATCAAGTGTTTCAGAAGAGTTGAAACAGTTATAATATAAAAAAAGTTTTACGGATAGATACTCCAATCAAAAATATTAATAATAACAAAAAAAGTTAAACATTTAGTTTTTTTTGGAAAATTTCATCTAGAATTGTTTTTCCTTTTGCATTCACGCCTTAGTTCTAATTTCGAAGGTACTTATAGTGACAGAGTGTTAAGTTTCCTCATTTACTCATTCGAAAAAAGAATAAATGATAGTTTATAAGTTATTGTTAACTATGTATTCTTTGTGTATTGTAATGTTTTAGTTATTGTTAACATACCTAGCCAACATAACCGAAAAAGTTGTAAGGCTATATTAAATATAGAAAAAAAAATGTCATCTACTTGAAAATTAGAAAATGAAAACGACATTGATTCATCTAAAATAAAAAAAAGTCAAAATTTAATCAAGACAACAAATTGTGCATTAGTCCAAGTTCTAGTAAACAATATAGTATCCTTGAGAATACTGGCGAATAAAACCCGGAAGTTTCATGTATTCCAATGTTTTGTTCTACTGACTCAATAATATACGAGGGAACAATTACAAACAAAGCCGGACATCGTCCCCTGATTCATTGAATGGTTTTGGCGAAACAGGCAGGTTTGATCTTTGAGTAATATTTCATATTCATGCTTATTACTCATCCAGTTAAATGAAGAAACTATGCAAGAATTATTAAAAAATACTTCTTCAAGTTGCACTTAAGCGGAAAAAAGGAGGACAACAAATAAAAACTAAGTATATTTTTATTTTCTCTCTAAGTGCAAAGTGAAGTAATGAAACGTTGTACGGTTACATTTCATTTCATTCATTTCATTTCATTTCATTTTGTTTAGACAATTTAAATGTCCCAAAAAACTTATTAATTAGTCTTAGAATTATAATTAATTTAAACAAGTCAAATTTACAACCAAGTAATACGTGTAAATTCGTAGGATTTGTCATAGGCACATAACAAATCCAGTTAAGTCTACCATCTGAAAAAGTATTAAAAATACAAACTGCTTTATAAAAGTTTATGGGTCTACGTCGGTGTAAAATTAGAGAATTCGCTCAATTTATTTGTTTGCTGACTTCAACTTGTCCAGCCCTTGAATACAGCTGGCTTTATACAAAAGAGTTTGAAAGACAAAAATATTTAAGCCTAAAATTAAACAATGAGGATTATGATAGTTATATGAACTTACCTTTAACTTTAAAGCCGGATTTTGTATGGTGGGCTAAAGTTCTTAATAATCCAGTGAAGGGTATTAGATATGATGAGTAAAATCTGGAAATTTTTAGTGATGCCTCAACTACGGGGTGGGGTGAGGAAACTGCCAGTGGCTCGTGGTCAACAGAGGAAAGATCCAAGCACATTAATTGTTTAGATATTTTAGCTGCTTTTTAGGCCTGAAAATATTTGGAAAATCATTATATAACTGACAGATTCTTCTTCGAATCAACAATACTACAGCCATATCATACATTAATCGTATGGGTAGTATACAGTTTCCTGATCTCACCCAAATCACACGAGAACTATGGTAATGGTTCGAGGCTCGAGGTATTATAGTTTACGCAAATTATATCAGCTCTAAAGAAAATATACTAGCCGATGCAGAATCACGTAGGAGTCCTACGGTAGGACACATCCCGATATAGGGGTGGGAATTAGCTGATTCTGCATTTGGAAAGATTAAATGTACTTTTGGTAATCCGAAAATAGACATTTTTGCTAGTAGGATCAATAAAAGTCGTGGAGATCTCGATGGATTTGCTACCAATGCATTTACCATATCGTGGTAAAAAAAAATCTTTTATGGTTTTCCACCATTTCAAAAATTTTAAAAGTAATCAGGAAAATAAAAAAAGGAATATGAGTTGTTCCTTTATGGCCATCGCAGCTTTGGTATCCGCTTTTTCAAAAGCTTTTAATTACAAAACCTCTAGTTTTTAAACCTAGCCCAATCTCATTATTTCTCCTATTCTATTTCCAGCAACGACAGCATTCACCAACAAGTTACCCTGGTTGCAGGAGTCTTGTCACCTCAGCAATAATTAAAAACAAGTAACAGCATTAGCAATTTACATCATCTTGGCCTCCTTATCAGAGAACTCAGTAAGCCAATATAATTGCTGTTTGAAAAAGTGGTATCAGTTTTGCAATAGCAATCAAGTAAGTTTATTTGATGCGTCTATTCCTAGTGTCATATTTTCAACTAAACTCTTCGAAGGAGGAGCTCAATATGGCACTTTGAATGGCTGCCGGTCTGCCTTGTCATTAATTCTTGGATCTAAAAAAGCAGATGACGATAGACTAAGATGGTTTTTTAAAGTAGTATATAGAATTCGACCTCCACTTCCGAAGTATGATTATACTTGGGATACTACTCCAGTTTTCCGCCGTCTTTTTTCCTCTCGGTCTACCTAGGGTCCAAATTTCGTTTTGTTTCTTAAAGCCGAAAAAGTAGGTTGCAATATTGAAGGATAATGAGGCGATTTTGACATTCATAAAGTATTTCTTTTGTAAACCTGTTATGAATAAAAGTTTTTTGATTTGATTTAGTTTTAAATAAATTAGAAAATTGGTATCCTAATAGTTCATTAAACCTAGAAAATTTCTAAAAACTTAATTACTCTTTTGGCATTACTTACAGCACATAGAATGTAAACGGTCGCAAAAAGTAATATCCACAACATAGAAAAACAAACACATAAAATTATTATAAAAATTCCTGATCTTCTTGAAACCTCTCGCCCAGGAAGCCAACAGCCAGTGCTAATATTACCTTATTTCCGGGAAAATCCACAGATTTGCCCTGTGCTGACTTAAGAAACATATTTAGAAATAACCAAAAAATTACGTTGCAGTAATTATACATCTCTTTTTATTAGTCTCAAGAAACCTTACAAATCATTCACTTCCCAGACACTAGGTCGGTGGGTTATAATGCTTTAGCTGAATGTGGTATATGATGTGTCTGTTTTCACAGCATAAAGCTCAAGGCACGCGGCTTCCTCAAAAGCTTTAAAGTTAGGTTTAAATTTAGACACTATCAGAAAAACTGCCAGTTGGAGTAGAACATCGAATACTTTTGCAAAAATTTACCAAAGAGATATTGCAGATAGTAACTTACAAACCACCTTTGCTATATCATTAATTGAAAGTGATCATACACAATAAACTATGTTAATTATGAGTGTTACAATTCTATACGATTATATAAATTATTGATTATAATTATATTGATTGAAAAATATGATTATATAGCATCGAAACATTTTAAGTATTCCTATTAAAGTATTTTGTTATTTAATTATTCTTAAATATAGGAAAATAATAAATAATCAATTTCAAGTAGAAAGATTATTGAGAAAGAAAGATTTAAACTTCGGTCAACAAATTAATTGAGTCTATGGCAAAAACGGCTTCCAAAAAATTGGGTATCATCTCGAAGGTCCGGCGGTACTTCAGCCCTGAACGGCTGCTCAACTTATACACAGCCCAAGTGAGGTCGTGCATGGAGTACTGTAGTCACCTTTGGGATGGTTCTGCCAAATACCAGCTCGAAGCGCTAGACTCTGTTGACCAAAGAGCCCGTAAACTCATAAATAACAACAATCTTACAAATAAAAAATTGCAGACGCTGGAGCATCGTCGTAAGGTTACTTGTTTGACAGTATTTTATCGGCTAAATTTTGGTGAGTGTGCGAGTGCTCTTTTTGACCAAATTGAACCCACCCCTTTTTACCACCGGACTACCAGACGCAGACAGAACTTCCATCCCTATATAGTGGATTTACCAAGAATACGAACAAAACGCTTCGATAGTTCCTTTTTGTTACGGATTGCCAAGGTGTGGAACAATCTGCCTGCGTCTGTTTTTCCTGACAACTACAGTCCTGAAACTTTTAAGTGTCGAGTGAATAGGTTTCTCGTGGATGGAAGTGTAACACCATAGTCTTCATGCGCACTTTCCATCAGGTGGCATGGAAGACAAATGTCCTATCCTTACAATATAAAAAAAAAAGATAATATTTTATTTCGTACATGAGATTGATATTTCATATAAACTCATATTTCTCTCAAGATCTACATATTGTGTTAAATGCTAATATTGAGGGCTTATCTTGACTATAATTAATGATTAAAAGAACTTACCTGTATGTGATTTTTTAATTGAATTCTGATTGATTCTCAATTGAATGTGCGACTTCTGGCGTCATGTGTTAAATGCTAATATCTTCGGATTAATCTATCGTATAATTATGATAGAACTTCACATACAGGTAAGTTCGTTTAATCATTAATAATAAGCTACTGATAGCTCATCAAATGAAGACCGAATTCAAATTTGATCAGCATAATAACTAAAACAACAGAAAAAAATACAAAGTCTACTACAACCTCTTTCAATGCATTCGTAATATAGTCAAAACACTTACATAAAACATATAATTACATATAAAATTAAAATATAACGAAATCAATCAAATGAAACACATATACACATATAATTTTGCTGGCGTATCATTAATCAAAATTTAGATGCAATGCATCGTCAAAGACATCGAGTCTTATCACAAAATTCACTTACCACGATAAAAGACACAGATTAAATTGTGCTTTTTTATTTAACTATAGTCATTCAATTATATTCATAGGCTTTCTCAAGCTAATATTTTTTTCAACACTTAGCCAGACATAAACTCGCTATAACCAGGTCTTTTTGAATATGTGTATAATTTAAGTTACAAAAGATGGTTTTAAAATCTTATTCTACGACGTAGTACTCGAAGATGTTTTATAGTAGCGCGTAGTTGCCTTTATTTTAATGTTAATTTAGAGTGACCATGGTTTGCTTAATATGTTAGCGGATAGATATATTTATTTCTTTGTAATTTTTTTTTTTTTGCAAAAGTCGTTTCTATAAATGATACTTTTTGTGTATAAAAGAATTAAGTAATAAGAATGGTTGTATTATAGAAGGAGTTTCTGGAAAAAAAGCTAGTTATTATACATATAATAATGTTATTGCTTGGATTAAGACGGTTTTCTAGAGCTGGCCAGTTCATACATTTGGACGCAGCCTGCGCTATGCCGGAGGTCGGACTTGACGACGGCGCCGTCGCAGGTCATGAGGAACGCCGTGCAGCGACTCCGGCGCCACGCGCGGCACTGCCAGCTGCTCACGCGGCTGTGGGAGATCTTGGAGAAACGATACCCGTTGATGATCAGAGGACGAATTGCTGGAATACAACATTTTTATGTAATTTAATCTGTAGGGGGCAATTTTAGAATTTATTTATTTTGGTTACTTTAAACTAATTATGCAAATATCCTAATAGATTCCTATCAATAAGCCGTGATCACTCGGATTAACCGCCTTTTACGAAACGCATATGCAGAGATAGAACAGCTATTTTGAACAGACCGTTCGCGACCACCATTCATAATACAAATGCATGATCCTGAAGTGGACAGAGATCGAAACGGTAATTGAAAGAGGTGGTAAGGTAAAAAATATATACAGTTCTCTATTTTAAAACTTTCTTTCAATGAAATGCTAAACCATTCACAGAGTAACTATATTCTCGGTTCTCTAATAGAAAATAACTAAATTATAGCCAAAATTGGAGTCACTAACACCTTGGTAATGGTGGAGATATTGAAAAAAAATTCTCCCAAGACCGTTATCCAAAACATTAAAAAATATTTATGATTATGTTTGTAATTGCAGGATAAAATAACATCTTCGCAGGTTTGATATAGGCTTTAGAGTTGTGTCAAACAAACCCAACGTTGACGGCCCTTTTGATTGTGCTGACGCAGAACTTGTACTTTCCAATCTTAATTAAATTTCTGCCTCGCTGCAATTTTACAAACTCAACTCCTGAATCTGTAACAAAAAATTTAACAATGTTATACCGTGAAATATGCCAACTTTGCCTCCTAGGGTATCTTTGCCCGAAACGCAATTTTTAAACTATTCCGTTAAGGTGTGAAAATGTATCAGTAATAAGGTAAAATTTATTACGATATTAGAAAATACACTATAATTATAGCATCACCGTGTAAGATGTTTGTCGCAAAGTTCACTCAGTAATTTGTTGGAGCGTGTCGAGCGAGGACAGTGTTTTTGCGGGCAAAAAATTGTGAAATTATAAAAGTGAATTGTGTATGATGGGGAAGACTCAGGTATGTTTCTTTTATTGTACGTTATAAAAGACAATGTGCTAAGTGATTTGGTAATGGTTTCAACACTGAATACTGTTTTAATTAAAAGATATGATGATGGGCAATGTTACCCTGAAATGTTCCAACCTTTGAAAGCCAACATTGCCCGCTGTCTAAAAAAGCCTAGGGCTGTCACAATTTACACACTGTATAATATACTAGCTCTGCCCGCGGCTTTGCTTTCGTTAAATTATATTGGCCTATCATTTATTGTTTATGTAGCGTACGCATCGGAAACTTTTAAAATGGTTTATTCGCTCCTTCTGGTCACATCATAATGTTTTATAGATTGCAGCCTTCCCTCGATAAACGGACTATTAAACACAAAAAGATTTTTTCAATTTGGACTCTTGGTTTCTAAGATTGACGCGTTCAAACAAACAAACAAACTCTTCAGATTTGTAATATTAGTATAGATAATTAATAAACTTACTACTTACATTCGGTCAATTAGATTACTAAGAGTTGGCAACTTATTCTAAAAAGAGAAGGCATGAATGCGAGTATGGTTGAAGGAAGTATTTCCTGGAACTACTATGTAAAAGGTACCTGAGTTTCATATTCCAAGTGAACCAAGTCCCGGGCGTGGAGCCAATATTAAATGCTTTTGTCATGTCTTTCTTAGTAAATAAATAAATTAAAATAATTGAGGTGAAATAAATAATTGATTAGTTTAACAAAAAAAAAATTATAAATAAAGAAACAGATTTTCTCCTGACTGTTCGTTTTTTGTTGGGTACCTAGCTGGCCCATAATTTTTATTGTATCTATTTTGTTTACATTTCAGAAAAAGAAAATTAAATCCAGAATTTGACAGAGGAAACTTAGACGTACAATTAGGGTCTAGAATATATAAAAATTACTTCGAGGTCACGTTGAGACATGCATGCGAGGCATTTGAAACACATCAAATTTCTTCAAGAGATGCTGAAAGACCATTCGTTATCACAAGACGCACAATAATTAATAAAATTAAAAATAAACATCAGAACCCTGTTGGACATCCTACCGCTTTAACACCCGCAGAAGAAATAAAAATTTTAAAGTTTAGCAAGTATCTGGTGATTTTTTCTCCCCGCTTACTCAGATAGATCTAAAGTTGGTTCATGAATACTTGAAGAAAAATTCTCGAAGTCATATATTCAAGAGCGGAATGCCCAGCTGTCTGATCTATAGAACTACAACAGTTACTAAACTTGTTTTACTTGTTTTTTTTTAAATGAGTTCTTTTTTTCATAACACGAATAAAAATAAAACATTTTAGGGATTTTGTTCAAATGTGACAACCCTAGCATTCAGAAATCGTGAATTTAGGTTTGTATGGAAAAGTGAAAATATCCTTTGGTAACATTGCCCATTCGGTTTGCTATGTGAGATTTAAAGAAAATGGTAAGATTTCTGCAGCAAACGCCATCATTACTAAAATCCTTGAAGTGGGTTTTATTATAATGCAGATAAATTAGATTTTTGCGTCAAAAATCAATGTGGGCAATGTTGGCTAGAAATCCACATTACTTTGCCCGCCATCAGAATCAACCAAAAGTGGGATTAAATATTAAATTATTACAAAAATAACTAAAAATATGCATTCACTTCATTCTAAAGCTGATGAAGATAGTAAATTAAACACAGGTACCCATAGAATTTTTTTAAAATATTCGTAGTTTTTTGAAAAAAACGGGCAATGTTGGCGTGTTTGACGGTATCATAGAGTCATTAAAAGTAGACGACATGAAGCAGACGATCAAGTGCTAGTTCACTGTAGCTATGCTATGCCTCACAGTAAAACTCTTAAAATTTGTATTCTTAAATAAAAATTAAACTTTGACACTCCAGTGCCATTTGATGTTAACACAAAGCATTTAAAATTAAAAATAAAACATTTATTTTTAAATACCTATAATTTACAAAATTTTGGATATACTTACCTCAATAATTAAAACCCAAAATTTAATGTTTTAGGTTCAGAGTCTAAGGCCGGCGCCAGACTTAGCTTCAAATGTTTGAACAAATGTTTGAATGCTATGTGTGGCGCTGGACTTTGCATATGTATTCAACGTTTGCACAAAGCTTTGCACTTTGCCATCCGGTGTCGGTCTTTTTCCACACATCAAAGCGTTCAAAGTTGAATGTGTGCAAATGTTTGCGTGGCCTGCCACACTTGTTCAGTGTCCAGTTGCTCGAGCGTTGTTGAGCGGGACGGTTGTGTGCATGTTACACTGCATGCGGCCATATAATGGACTGGGGCAGCGAGTGCGTTCTGGAATTTGTAGAGTTGTTACAGGGGCAACTATGTACATGGAACCCGAAAAATAACAAATAAAAAAAAAAAATTACATATATACAAATAATACAGGCTAACTGAGTCTACAAAATCGTTGTCCATCTTGTTTGTTGTCTACTAGCATACTCTGTAGAAAAGTGTTTGCGAAGCAAGTCTGGCAGGTTACGTCAATATGTGTTCAAATGACTTTGCAAAGTCGTCAAAGATTTGTGCAAATCTTTGAAGCTAAGTCTGGCGCCCGGGTAAGGCTGCAAACTGGACGACAGCGACAGCTGCGCGGGAAGCGGCGCGGGCAGCGACACGCCGTTCTGAACAGCACATTATTACAACAATAATTTTTAACTAATAAATGAAATGTTATGTAAATGTTATTTTAATGACGTTAAAAATTATATTGAATTAAAAAAAGAAACAAATCTAAGAATAATTCTTAGATTTCTGGAGTCAATACAATTATTGTATTTAAGATGTGGTAACTGTGAATCGAACTTGTAATTAAAATACGTTATAAAGTTACACAAGGCTGCCACTGCACCTGCTTGCATCTTCATGTAACGAAGGAGCAGTTCTTAAAGGTGCGATGCTTGACCGTATGTCTATTTTAAATTTTAAAAAGTATATTTTTTGTATGTTTCCAGAACTAACGTGTACAGTCACGTACATTTCGTAGAGTATAAGACGCTAATTCAGCAATACGCTCCGTATGACGTATTGCCCTAAATTACATATTTTACATTTAATTAATCATTTAGTAATAAAATCAGTGTTAACTCAACTTTCACTCCGGGCGGTTTTATTTATCATTTCCTTAATTGCTCCGTATATCATCTATTTATCAAGTATATCAAATTGTTTAGGATACAACCTTTACATTGTTCTTCTGGAGGCTGCGGGGTGGCAGCGTCTGCTGCCAGCGCCGCCGCCGCCGTAGTGAGCTGGAACGCCAGGCTCCCGGCGGCGGCGCGGCCGGCTGCGTCGAGATGCAGTCGTGTGTTAGTGTGTGTGAAACAGTGCCGAAAAGTGAAGTGCGCGCTAGTTACGGCTCCTCAGAAACAATTAATGTTGGGACTTCGACGTCCCCTACGGCCGTTAGGTCTCGTCCTGCCTGAGACGGCAGGATGTACAGTCACGTACATTTCGTAGAGTATAAGACGCTAATTCAGCAATACGCTCCGTATGACGTATTGCCCTAAATTACATATTTTACATTTAATTAATCATTTAGTAATAAAATCAGTGTTAACTCAACTTTCACTCCGGGCGGTTTTATTTATCATTTCCTTAATTGCTCCGTATATCATCTATTTATCAAGTATATCAAATTGTTTAGGATACAACCTTTACATAACGAATTTCTACGATCATTGGTTTACTAAGTCTACATTGCTACGAAGACTTTCACACATCAGGTGAGTATTTCTAAAAGAAAATCATCATTGAGTCAGTTTGATGCATAACGGCCACAAACCTCATCAAAAGCAACCACATGCAGGATCATTGGGCTTATTAAGGACGCAGATCGTGCAAAACACCGAAAAGGGTGTTACGTTTTTTCATATTTAACCTATTTAGATAATGGTGGTAATTGGCACATCCTTAAATGAAAGACCATAAATTATCATAGTGCTCATTTAAACTCTCAAAACTTAATAGTTATTATAAAATACACAACCCTTAACCCTTAATTTACTTAGGTACATTTTATTTTTTTAATTCACTCGAATGTAACTACGTAAACAAGACGTGAATAGCGTAATATTTAAAATGAACAGTGCATTCAAAAAGCACAAATTGCGAACAACAGCAAGTTTATACGTATTCATGTTTACGTTGTTAGGATCGAATGTGTTTGAAAACTCAAGGACCCATACTAGGTACCTCAAATTGCTTAGCATGATCCTATGTTATATTAAAATACTGCAGCTTTTATTTTTTGAAATTAATATATGGTAAAGTTGAGGATTGATGCTAAGTCCTATGTATCGCGAAATCGTGTTTTAATTAGCATAAAAAAATCTCTATAGAAAAAAATCGTAAAGTTTCCTCCAAACTGTACAATAAACTGTACTGCCCTGCCGCGACGCCGCCGCGCCGCGCCGTCGTCGTGCTCAGTCCTGCTCACACACTCTTCGCAAGCATCGTTGTATAGGCTCTTAATAGAATTATATTTCGTTGCTTCATTCTTCAGATATATTCATTTACCAAGTAGTCCCTTTGACTCACACGGTAGCACGCACGAATTTAAGAGTTATGAAATGACTAAAAAGGTCAAAACACGTGTTTTCGATCGTTTTAGTTAAATTTTTTTACACCAGTCTGGATCCATAGGATGCGCCTCTGTCTAGCTCATTCCTTTTTCGTGCGCGGTAGCAAGTACACCTGTCGTAAAAATGCCGAAGAAGACGGCCGAAGAAAAGAAGAATATTATAAACGCTGTAACCGCTTATTTTTGGAACGCACCCGAAATGTCGACTGTCAACGTCACAGGAATGTCTTTTTGACAGCCGGTTTCACGGTCGCGTCAGGGGATCTTTTTCCAACCTCCGCGGCGGTGCCTGCGCCGAATTGTATAATTTAATTTTTGAAGATTTTGGTAAGCGCCGTGAGCTTTGGGTTGAATTTGTCGGATTCCTTAGGCGTTACGATGATAGTGAATATTTATTTTACAGATTGTTGTCTGGATTGCGTGTCTTGATTTTTTTTCGCCACGCCGCCTTGAATGGCGTTGTTTGCACGTGGTCGAATAAAGGAATTTTATTTTGAAGCTCCTTATTGGTGATGTTTGTTTGATATTATAGCTCCGACAGGTGAGATTTTCTGTTATTTTGATCTAACCCTTTCATTTGCCTGAACTGGTTCGTACTGCGTTTGTAGAATATTGTAGCTTACTAAACTGGTTTTATTTCCAGGAGTTTTTTGGTCGGCTGACAGTTTCCCCGAGCCCGGCAGGTGTGCTACCCATTGCTTGCTTACCCTGCTTTGGAACCAAGGGAAGGTCCGACTGCTGAGAACTTATACCTACTATTGATGCAGGACTGGAGTTGGTGATGTAGTTTTCCGGTTGACTTACCCAGTAAATTAAATCATAACGGTCTGGTATCCGTCATTACCAGTGGCGCCCATTTAACTTTCTAAATATTCTTATTAACTCACTGCAGTACCTCAAGCAACCCATCCCTAACTGCTCGAGCTAGCTGAGTGCAGGGTTAGATACTGTGATAGCCTGACAGTAAATTAAGTAGGAATTACAGTGTTCATTTCCTTAAAGGTTACATTAACATTACATACTAACTAACCACAAAATTAAACCGTTAATTTGATTCCCTTTGTTTCATTGCAACCTCTCAGAAAAGGGAAAGGCTACAGTGACACCCAACGTGAGGGCTTTGCTTGAGGTAATTGTTGTGTCATAAGCTACAACAAGCAGTTAATTATAAATCTTTGAAAAAACTATTAACTATTTTAAATTCATTTAACTTTGTTTATGACAATAGGTTTGTTTTTAGTGTAATTTGTGCATTTAATATAAATTTGAACTGTTAAGATTTTATTATAAGAACTTACATACTACATTTTTATTGTCTAAATACCAACTCAATACTTTAATGTCTTACAACTTACTTTGTTTACAATTTTAGATATACTGTACTATACTGCAATTTAACATAAGAAAATACTGTTTAGTTATACCTTTTACTGGTTTACAACTACACATAAAATTTTATGGGGTTAATCTTGGCTGACAAGAGTTTTTTTATGTTGTGTTAACTTCTTAAACTTATCTATTTAAAGTTTTTATTTACACTTGTTTAAGTTAGGTTAATCAATTAATGTTGGTTTGTTGTTAATATTGTCAACATAATACTAGTTTTAGTTGTTGACAAATGGTTATTTTGATATGATGGACAGTAATAGTAACAATTTATTTTACTGAGCTGTAAGATATTTTGTTGTATTTACACCTTGTTTTGTAGATACTGATTTTTACAGTTTAGATCTTAATGAAATTTTCCCTGCAGAGACATATAGTATAACTGTGTTTACTTACTAGTTTAATTGAATGAAAATCTTTTCATTTTAATATTTATTGATTGTCTCAATATTTGTTAAAGCTAGCTCGAATTATTAGGAATGGAGAGACCAATAACATACAATCTTTTACGAAAAGATGAGTTAACTTATGAAAATGAAATCCGTGACGGTAAACCAGCCACTACTGTAGAGGTGCTTCGTGCTCAAGTCAGGGAACTTTCTCGAACGGTCCCTGCCGATGAAATTGTTGATAGCCCCTATGATCCTAGGTCGGAGTTATCCATTGTGGAGTCTAAGTTAGCTGAAGTTGGATCATTCTTATCGAAAAGCTCCCCCCCATTTAAACAGTTTAATCGGATTAGGGCCATTTCTCACCATCTTTTTCATCGTATGAGTAGGATTAATACTGAAGGTGAACTAACCGAACTGAAGGATTCTATTCAAGTTAGGCTAGATAATTATTTGAAACAAATTGATTCACTTTTTTCTTCTTTTAAAAAGTCTTTTGATGAATCTTCTTCAGATGGTGCCTTTGTTCAAGCGGCACCAATTGCTGTTTGTGCTCATAGTAAAGAGGTGGCAAAGCTGAACCATTCTTATGATGGAAGGAGCTGTGCTCGTGCCTATTTACAACGTTTAGATGAGCTGTGCCGGTCCCGTAGAATCTCTGACCAGCTATTGTTTGATTCTGCAGCAGAGTTATTTACAGATCAAGCCTTGACCTGGTACCGTGGTGCTGTTTCTTCATTGTCGGATTGGTCATCATTAAAACAGGCCCTCTTAGCCGAGTTTACACCTGTAGATTTTGATAGCCGTCTCTTAGATGAGATTAAACGTCGAACACAAGGTGCCGAGGAGTCTACCTCTATTTATATTTCCTATATGCTTAATTACTTTAATAGATTATATATACCTATTTCTGAAGACGAAAAACTGCATATTATCCGCTATAATTTACGACCTCGATTTGTGAACGCGCTTGCCCTGTCTGACATAAACAGTATTAGTGAACTTAAGGCCAAGTGTAAGTTGTTAGATGTATGTGAGGCTAGGTCGACCTGTTTTCACGAACCACCTAGGCCCAACGCCCATACGTTAGCGCCTGACCTTGCGTATGTGGGAAGAAAAACTGAGCCTCGTGTTGCAGCTATGACTTCCGCCATATCGAGTGATTTTTGTGTTCGTTGTCGTGTTGCAGGTCATATTCTTAAGGATTGCCCTTCGAAACAGATAGTCTGTTTCAAGTGTGGTTTGCAAGGTTCCAAGAGTATATCTTGCCCACGTTGTGTTGGTAAGGTTGATTTAAACGTTTCAAAAAACTAAATGACTCTGCCAATCGCAACCATTATGATCGTGACGATTGGCAGGCTTATTTAAAACAGTTGTCGTTATTTTTTTGTTCCTATCGTACTAGTGTTGCTAGTGTTCATATTTTTAAACCCGCTGATGCAGATATAAGGCCTCATTTAACGGTTCGGATTTCTAATGAGGATTATTATGGCCTCTTAGATTCGGGTTCAAGTATTTCTGTTCTTGGTGGTACTATGGGGAACCATTTTGTAGGTTTAGGTTTTCTTTTGCATCGGCCGGATAATATTAATAATATTGTTACCGCTAATGGATCTCGTGCTCGTGTGGAGGGATATTTATTGTTGCCCGTCACACTTGGCGATCGTTTAATTACTATTAAGTTCTATATTATTCCGGATGTGTCTACCCCCATGATTTTTGGAGTTAACTTTTGGAAGGATTTTAATTTGGCTCCAAATCTTTTTGGAAAGTTAAATTTCGTTGATAATATTTCTTCGGTAGAAGTTTGTAAAGGAAAAGACAATGTAATCCCTGACGCGTTGTCTAGGACTGTTCCTGTAGTCGAACTTGACATCGCCTCGGATGATCCTTGGTATGATAAACTTCTTGATAAATGTAGGCGATATCCGACCTCTTGTCCTAATTTTTCCATTCATAATAATAAGTTGTTTCGTTATACTAAAAATAAATTTAGTCTGGATGGCGCTTTTGATTGGAAGGAAGTAGTTCCAGTTTCTGGCAGAACTGCTATTTTAACGTGCAACCATGGTAGTGGCACGGCCCCTCATTTTGGAGTATTTAAAACCTATAAAAGGATAGCCTTGCGTTATTTTTGGCCAGGTATGTATTTTGATGTGGCTCGTTTTGTTAAGGAATGTAATGTTTGTTCGGCTTATAAGCATCCTCCTGATGCCAAGCCTGGTCTTATGGGTAGTCCAAAACTATGTTCTCGTCCGTTTGAGATGCTAAGCATGGATTTGGTAGGCCCTTTTCCTCGGTCGCGTGCTGGTTATACTTATATTTTGACTGTGGTTTGTTGTTTTTCCAAGTATTGTTTTATTTTTCCTTTACGTCGTGCCGTAGGCAAGACAATAGCCGCGCGAGTTGAGGAGGGTGTGTTTCTGGTTCATGGTGTCCCTCGAACGGTGATTATGGATAACGGTACACAATTTACTGGTAGCGAGATGCGTGCCCTTTTTAACAAGTATAAGGTTCCGCAAGTACATTTCACTCCTAAATACTGTCCCCAAGTTAACACTGTCGAACGTTATAATCGGACGATCGTGACAGCGATATCTGTTTTAGTTAAGGATGACCATCGTTCCTGGGATTTATCTTTGTCAAGAATACAGTTTGCTCTAAACTCCGCAGTGAACGAAACCACTCGGTTTACTCCGTTTTTCTTGGTGCATGGAAGGGAGGCTGTGATTTGTGGGTCTACGTTTGGTGAAGCTGACGCTGCCGTACCCACTTTTGAGTGCGCTTCGCGTTTAGATTTTGCGTCTAAGCTGGGGTGTTTGGGTGAGGTTTACGTTAAAGTGAAGAACGCTATTGCTAAAGCGCATGCTAAGAATGCTCTTTACTACAACAAGTCGCGCCGTGCGGTTTCTTTTAAGGTTGGTGAGATTGTGTGGAAGAGAACTTTTCCTTTAAGTGATGCTAATAAGTTCTTTATGGCCAAGTTAGCTCCCAAATTTGAAAAGTGTAGGGTCGTACGTGTGATCAGTCCCCTGGTGTATGATTTAATTCGTGTTGCCGATAGTAAGCCATTAGGAGCATGGCATGTCAGGAGTTTAAAAGGGAGTTGATGTCTTGTAAATTTATATTGCCCGGCCCCACAAGGTAAGTGAAGAATAGGAAAACATCTGGCCTGGCCGTTGGAAATTGTAGGATTGTGGGTCCCTGAGGGAAAAGACAGAAAGTGATGGGGAGTAGCGTAGTTTTTTTTACACATTTGCTTTTACTATTTCGTATTGTTGGTGTTGGTTTTCTGACTTCCTGTTTTCGCAGTTATAAAACTGAAATTTATTTGGTATTTTCATTTAATTTCAATGGCCCAATAGTTGTAAGGGTGAGGAGAACTTCCGTTAATGTATTATTTATGCTTGACTTGGTTTTATGGCGGATCTTGGTCTCGGGACTGTGGACGTGGGTCCGTTGATTTTTGTTTTTATTTGTGGTTGGTTAGTTGAGCTGGAGGGCCAGCTCGAATTTTCCTTGTAGTCCAAGTAAAATTCTTGGAGGAACGGGGGCACTGTAACCGCTTATTTTTGGAACGCACCCGAAATGTCGACTGTCAACGTCACAGGAATGTCTTTTTGACAGCCGGTTTCACGGTCGCGTCAGGGGATCTTTTTCCAACCTCCGCGGCGGTGCCTGCGCCGAATTGTATAATTTAATTTTTGAAGATTTTGGTAAGCGCCGTGAGCTTTGGGTTGAATTTGTCGGATTCCTTAGGCGTTACGATGATAGTGAATATTTATTTTACAGATTGTTGTCTGGATTGCGTGTCTTGATTTTTTTTCGCCACGCCGCCTTGAATGGCGTTGTTTGCACGTGGTCGAATAAAGGAATTTTATTTTGAAGCTCCTTATTGGTGATGTTTGTTTGATATTATAGCTCCGACAGGTGAGATTTTCTGTTATTTTGATCTAACCCTTTCATTTGCCTGAACTGGTTCGTACTGCGTTTGTAGAATATTGTAGCTTACTAAACTGGTTTTATTTCCAGGAGTTTTTTGGTCGGCTGACAGTTTCCCCGAGCCCGGCAGGTGTGCTACCCATTGCTTGCTTACCCTGCTTTGGAACCAAGGGAAGGTCCGACTGCTGAGAACTTATACCTACTATTGATGCAGGACTGGAGTTGGTGATGTAGTTTTCCGGTTGACTTACCCAGTAAATTAAATCATAACGGTCTGGTATCCGTCATTACCAGTGGCGCCCATTTAACTTTCTAAATATTCTTATTAACTCACTGCAGTACCTCAAGCAACCCATCCCTAACTGCTCGAGCTAGCTGAGTGCAGGGTTAGATACTGTGATAGCCTGACAGTAAATTAAGTAGGAATTACAGTGTTCATTTCCTTAAAGGTTACATTAACATTACATACTAACTAACCACAAAATTAAACCGTTAATTTGATTCCCTTTGTTTCATTGCAACCTCTCAGAAAAGGGAAAGGCTACAACGCAAGCTTAGGAGGTTGGAGCAGAAAAAATCATAGACGAGAGATTTCATACAGACAATATTCAAGAAAAGCATCTAATGTGGAGACATCTTAGATCAGGAGAGACCTAGCGTTAACGCGAAGAATAAAACACCCGGATGTTGATTTTTTAAATCGACACGGAGGTATTCAAATACAACGATATTCAAGGAAACTGTTTAATATCTTCAGGAACTTTAACTAGCGTTAACACGAAGGATAAAATACCCAGGATGTTGATTTTTTTAATCGACACGGTGGTAGTACCCAGGATGTTGATTTTATAAATCGACACGGAGGTCAAATAAAAACTAATAATGCATGTTAATTGCCAATCACCACGGTGAATTACTACTAAACTAGATTTCGGAGATAGAACGTCAACTGTAACTGAAAGTTCCATCTGAAACAGCAATTATTCAAGCGGAAATACAAACGCTTCCAATTTAAATCTTAACGGTTCTGGTAGTTCCCGTTAACAAAGGCCCTAAACATGGCGAATGTATTCACCAAGATTTAGCTCAAAGATGGCTGCCGTTATTGCGCAAAGGGCTACCCAGAGAGGTTTAAGATCAACCAGATTATTGAAAACCCTTAGTCTGAAACCAAAAATTTGATGGTAAGCACTTGGGCTCGGAACAACAAGCCATAAGCCAAGCTATGACTATTCTTTGGTTGGATATTAAAGTAAACACAATAAAATTCCTAGTGGAGAATTGCAGAGTTCTGTCTGATTTACATTTTGTTTTGGAACTGAAACAAGAACGAAACTGCCATGAAGGTCTAGATTTGTTAACATATTGGAAAATGAAGAAAGGGATAAAAAAGCATGTTGACATGCCTAAAAATCCACATGTCAAACGAACCCACGCCCGCGGTTTCAAGGTAACTGGACCGAATATCGGCTCGCAACTACGCAACAGTATTATTGTCAGCGCTACGCCCCCGAACTCGGTGGACGATATCAACGAGATAATGATCCCTAGCCCATCGTTAACGCAGGTACATGGCTTTATAGCGATAAGGCCGCCTATTGTACCTTTCAAAACTGTTTTTGTTCTAATGTATTCTTTTCCTTTTATTATTTTATAAGTGTGCAATGAAGTATAAATAAATAAATCAATAAAATGGCATATTTTTATAATTCTGGTACAGCTATTACCAATGACTCTGTTGGTTTAAAGTGGATCTCCGAAGGCGTCTCATTACCAAAAACCTGTCAAGTTATACAGATCATAACTCCTATAAGCAATTTTGCTCCTAAATAAAATCAGGCTATCGAGATAGGCTCTCTCCATAGATAAATTAATTAATTTAGGAGCAATAGTCTCCTGCTCTTCTCAGTCTGATCAGTTTGGTCCGAATATATTTTTTGCACCAAAATCAAATGGAGACAAAAGATTTATTTTAAATCTTATACAAATTTTACAAATTCATATACATACATACATAACTTCACGCCTGTATCCCTAATGGGGTAGGCAGAACACCAGAGGCTATAAAAACCATCTGATGTCACGTTTGACAAATTTGGAGGTATTATGATGGAGAGAGACTATAGCAGTGACAGGGTGTCAGCCTGTCGCCCGCAAAATCGCCAATAAATCCTCCGTCCCTTAACTGACTTTTACAGTTTGCCCAGGAAGAGAAGCAGCTTGATCACATGAACTAATTAATCCATTACCTTAGGTTAAGGCCATTACCAACATAACACAATTACACTTGGTTTAAGATTAAGATCTTCAAGTCGTTTTAAGATTATATTTCAAAATGGTATCCCAATAGTTATTTAACTCTTGAGCAAAGTACACACACAGTAACTGGTATTTTTACTGGCTTTTAGGCCACTAGCACACCGTGTGCAATTTCTCTTATAATTTTTGCAAATGAAATCAAAATAGGCAATTTGGATTTGATTATAATTTCAGCTGCTGCTAGTAACCAACTCTACTTTTGCCATATTTCCATGAACATGCCATTCCTGTATATGCCCTGCATTAGCTTTAGAAGAATAGTTATTTGTAACGAGTTAACTTGGGCCAGAGCGTGTAGATTGCCTTATAGTCAAACCAAAGCGACCTTACAAAACAACGATCTCACCGTCTATCAGTCGCTGGATAAAGCATGTCATGGGGTCTAGCGGCGCGGGCGTGGCGGCGGCGCGCGGCGTTCAGCGCTCACAGCACGCGGCACGCGCATCAACGTCCGCGGCCGGAGCGCGTGGCGGCCTATCGCTGCTAGCCATTCGCAGCACGGCCTGCAGGACCGCTCAGTCTCAAACATTCGCTAAGTTTTATAACCGCCCCATGGTCGATCAATAAAAGTAATTTTGGAAGGGCAGTTTTTCAATCAAATGTAGAAGTAAACTCCTTTGTTGATCCTTAATTATTAATTTACTTTAAGTAATTTTATTCAGTATGCATATAAACAAAATGTTTCAAAGTTATTCATTTACATTGAGTTGATTAAATAACTGTTGAATATTAGTTAATGAATTTTTATGAAGCAAAACTTTACCTTATGCTCTGAACATCTACTTGGTAAATGAATATATCTGAAGAATGAAGCAACGAAATATAATAGAAGATCAAACGAACTTCTTAAGTGAAGTTCGATCGATATTATATGAGTTGCTTCATTCGAAGATATACATTAAGGTCCCGCCCGCCCTGTCAATGTAGTAAACTATTGCCCTTAAAGTTTTGCCATAACTTTAAAATTAAGAACTCTAAAATAATGAGCTAGACAGAGGCGCATCCTATGGATCCAGACTGGTGTGAAAAATTTTAACTAAAACGATCGAAAACACGTGTTTTGACCTTTTTAGTCATTTCATAACTCTTAAATTCGTGCGTGCTACCGTGTGAGTCAAAGGGACTACTTGGTAAATGAATATATCTGAAGAATGAAGCAACTCATATAATATCGATCGAACTTCACTTAAGAAGTTCGTTTGATCTTCTATTATGCTAATGCATGATCTGATGATAATTCATAGCTGTTTAGAGTTAGTTTGTATTGAGCCAGAAACACCATATATCCACTACTTAATAGATTTGCATCTAATATGTGCCTTCACATAGACGTAGGTACATACCTGGCCCGCGGTCCCCGACTGCCTGACCACTTGTTGAACCGATAGTTACCAATCTGTATTACATTCTCGGCCTTGCCGAGATACGCCGTGTACGGGTTCTGTGAGAAACTAAATTTTGTTATGTTTATATTGAAACTAATCAGACATAGAACTTAACCTTTGTCTTCCATGCCACCTGATGGAAAGTGCGCTTGAAGACTATGGTGTTACATGTCCATCCACGAGAAACCTATTCACTCGACACTTAAAAGTTCCAGGACTGTAGTGATCAGGAAAAACAGACGCAGGCAGACTGTTCCACACCTGTTTATATTCCACATACATGTATGTAAATGATATTCTGTTGCTTTCACGCAGCAATGGTTGGGCGGGTTTAGTTGAGAACACAGTTAGAACAAATGCTTCAATAACAAAGAATATCGGCTTGGAGTTACTTAATTCTGACTTTTTCACGTTGAAACATAACGATTTTTAATGTTACAAATACACATAAAATGACAGGTTTTTTTTTTGCAAATTACATTTATTTAATTATCATCAGCACATGACCAGTAAAATTGTATTAAACATTAATTAAATTGTTAACATAATATTTATAGAAAGAAAACAAAATTTGGAAAAAATCCAAACACGACATTTAGTTAATTTGTATAATAATTGTCACCAAAACATTTAACTAACTTACCAAAATCTAAAACACTACATACCTACACCAAAGAATTAAAGACATGATAATAGACATGATTAAATTAAAATATAAACAATTCCAAGTAGAAGCTATTGATAGTTTTTAGTTGTCTTGACGATGGTCCCGTTGAGCAGCGAGAGCGCAGGCGGCTTGTGCGCGTGCGTGGGGCAGTACAGGTCGACGACGCGCCGGGGCCGAGCGTCGTGAAGCGCGTCCTGCACCCGCGCCCGTACGTGCAGCGCCAGCGCAGCTTGCCGCCCGAGTGCCTGTAGTCCGAGTAGAAGCTGTACCCATTCATCACCGCCAGCGTCTTGCCGTACATGTTCTTTGCGAATGTCACTGAAATATTCTACAAACTATTGAAGAAGATTGACTGCCAAGTCTTAACCAAGTGTTTACTTATATATTTTTTTTATAAGCTAGTTACTTTTGAAGTTTCTAAAACTAAAAATGAAGAAACCAAAAAAAAAAAGAAGAAGGAAATAAAATAAACAATATTTGTCAAGAAAATGCATTAATTTCTCTTAAATAATGGTCAATAACAGCAATTATGCTAAACGATTTCCAACTTTACTGAGACTTCCTTTAACTCATCCTGCAATTTTGTTTCAGCATTAATGAAAACGAACGTGGCCTTCAACAATAGCATGCCAACTGAGGTTTTGAAGGCTACTTTTTTAAAACGACTTTAAAAAAGTACGACTTGATTTATACAGGGTGACAATTTGTAACTTTATTCTTTATAAGAATTTAAAAATAGTATATTATGTAACAAGTGAGCGAAGTTGCTAATTACAGTCGAGGCTGTGATTTGAGCCCGAGCCGCAGGCGAGGGCTTAATAATGAGCCGAGACTGTAATTAGAAACGCTCACGAGTTATATACGACGTTTTTCAACACACTTGTGAGTAAAAGACAGACATACGTGGTCATAAAATAACAAACACACTTGATAACAAAGCTGTGAATTGTGATTGGAAAATGGCGCCGAACTTCGCGCATGCGCGTAGGTTTTTTTTTTCCGCCAAATGTGTCAATGGCTGTATAGCATATACAGCCTACTTTACATGAAAATATTTAATTTGGAGTGGTAAATCCAAATATTTTAATATTTTGTAACAAATTATTGTAAATTGTGAATAATTTGTTTGATATACACTTTTGTTTAAGTAATATAAGGCGTAAACATTTAAAAATGTATATGGATTTGAAGTGGTATAAAACCTCTTTGTTGTTTCTGAAAAAAATTAATGTATAACCCGGATCAATAAAATATGCTCTGTTTACTCGCATTTAATTTGCACAAAGGTACAATTCAACTTTGTAGGATTCATTATATTATGCACTAGGGTATAATATATTATGCACGCGTGACTTATAGCCCAGTTTATAGATCTAAATGCAATAGAATAACGCTCACTTCACGAGCAAGTGTGTTGAAAAAATGTTTTAAACCATACTTTTGTAAAAGTATCAAAAAATCATATCATGCTTATCATTATCAATATCATGGTTAGTTCTAAAATTAGGTATACGAATTTACCCGTAAAGGAGGGCTTTAGGTATTAGTAAACGTTCTGCTCAAATGGCAGGTCATGTTCCAGTCACTACACAGATAGTCAACACAAAAGGAACAGGAATAGGAATATGAAGGAAAAGGCGTATGTATGTATGTATGTTTATTGTAACCGTTGTGCATGTTTCAATAGCCATTACATTATTATTGTGCAAAAATATGCAATAATATGACGTTAGTAGTCGAATTTAAATTTTAAATTTTATTTAATAATTCGTAACAACTAGCGCTATCGTACATCTTAGCAGGTACCAAATAGCGAGGCACGAATTTTTGTTCGGGATTGTTAGTCGTACATCACACGTACTTTGAACTTACATTAGGTACTTAATGATTATGGACATTATGTAGCTTACAAACTTTATCCTCGACAGTAATGACGTAGGCTTTGCACTTGAAATTTTTTTTTTTTACACAAATCCATCGAACCCGAGCCGCACCCGAGGATGGATATTTTTTATTGAACCTATAGTTGCCCACGATCATGGCCACTCCACCTTTATTACTAGGAACAAATGAAATAGCTGAAACAAAAGAGTGACATTTAAATAATTGTAAGTTAATAGAACAAAAGTAGATATTAATGTTGTGGTTAAAAGGATAAAGTCCCTTTGTAGAATCTAAAAAAATGCACTTAAAGTTATTACTAGTGGAAAGTTTATGTGCACGTCCATCAAGTCTATATTGTGTAGTAACTAGGTAACGTAAGTCCGTGTAGGGTCGGCTTGGAATTGTTCTACCGCCCTGGATAAGTGTTTTATATCAGTTGACTCATCTTAACGACCCCCGGTCGGTGACAGGATCCTGTCAGGGTGATTGGCTAGCCACCACCATCAATACAGTATAAAATCTGTCGCCAAATATTACCGCTTCACCGGTATTGTGTTCCGACAATATTTTATGAAGAGCCAGTTCTTTCCTAAGCGCGTGTGCTTGCATTTTGAACCTTATCTTCATTTACCATCAGGTGACACTGAGGTTAAACGCGAGCTTGCTGAATATATAATAATCAACGAAAGCAGAGCAATAAAAAAACCGACTTCACGTAAAAAAATTGCCTGAGCTATAATGACATCAGCGTAAACATTCTCCGAAATCATACATATTCTTTTCAATGAAGTACCTACTAAACCGATTTTGATGTAATTTATATGGGACTAACTATGAAGTATTCTCTATCATATGAAACAAGAATTTTCAAAATCAATTCATAATTGTCCGAAATATCATGTTACAAATACACAAAAAAAACATACAGACAAATTGAGAACCTCCTCCTTTTTTGGAAGTCGGTTGAAAAAATAAATAAAACGAAAATGTCATAGTCTCATGTACCCTATTGTCCAGTATAAAATATGAATAATGAAATACATGAAATCCCGCAACCATTCTTTATTTAATATAATATCATGAAATAAGTAAATAATTAAGTAGGCGATTCAATACTTTCGAAAAGATTTTACAAATGGTAAAACATAGATTATTCAGTTATAGGTACCGATTTATTTATTTATTTTTCTTAATAAGTTACTATGAATAAAATTCAGCAAAAATATTAAATCCGTTACCCGAATAAAAACTACGTTAGATATTTTAATACAGTAGACCCCAAAAAGAGACTAGCCATCGACACCCTGTGGTATCGATGAGACTATTACGTAGAGCCAGCTGTCTTTTTAGACAATTAAATATAAATTTGATTATTTAATACAAAGCAAACAATATCAGAATTTCATACAAAAAACCATACAGTACAAGTCATCAAATAAGATAAAGTTATTAGTCTCTTATAATTAAAGTTATAAAGATTATGCTTGATAGTAAATTGCACAGTTATTTCAAGCTATGTCAATATTCACGAATAAATTTTGGATGAGGTGGAGTCATACCGACTCTAATACATTTTTTTAATCGGCAATGCCTACACAATGTTCTAGTATGGAGTGTTACTTCACATTTGCCGGTATGTTGGACACATTTTATCTTATTTATTTGGTTTGGACCTGAATGTCGCTTGTAAAAAGACTTGCATGACTCGCAGCACATAATGCCATAATGTCGTCCGCTCACTTCATCGTAGCATACTGGACATAATCCACTAGGCCTGCCTCCGCCTGTAAAAATGAAAAAATAATCTGTTTAACACTTTATCTATTTTTAAAACTTTATTTATTTTAAAATGTTATTAAAAAAACTTCTGTTTGTATCTGCAGCAGTAATTTTCTTAGGATTCGATAAGTAACCAGCTGGAATAGCTGCGATTTGACGTGGCATCCTGCCCACTCCATTTATCCCATCAACTAACATTATCCTATAAGCGAGCTTGAGCACCATCCTGATATCGTTGCAGTTGTTTAAGGAACTATATTTTTGACAAAAACATAGGTAGGTGAGGGTTGCTCATTCTTCTCAAATATTTATAACAAAAATGACACTTATAAGCAATCAAATTTTTCGGTTACAATATTTTTTTTTGCTTTTCAGCCCACATAAGCTGAACTACGTTATAAATACCCATAATTAGTTTTTCTTCTTCATTGGATTCAGGGAAAAATATCATTAAAAATAAAAATAGATTATTTTATTATAACATGAACTTTAATCAATAAAATGTCACAAATTATTGTTTGAAAATAATAGGACAATACAAACACCTGCAAGCGATGAATAGGCTGCGACGCGAAAGTTTACGGTTTGATCCCCGCTGGATGACTCTATGCTGTCATTATGTTATTCGTGCCTGCAGGTTTATTTTCATGCATTTAAAATAAACCATTAATACATATTATTGAATTATACAAAATAATTTATAAAAAAAGTATTTATCTGAGAATTCTATCGGTTTACTAAGTATTCTTTAGAATAGTGTGAAACAAAAATAGTTTCGATAGAGTAATACAAAGTATATAATGATTAATCATGATTATTAGGTAATGATTGATATATGAATACCTATGAAATATCACAATTTAAGAAAGACGCGCTAAAAACTTTAAAAACACCTAAATGACTCCTTTAAAGAATAGTAGGCACCGAAAGTGGGTTTGCAATGAGAGTTTAGTGATCATTTAAGGAGAAGGACGCTATTCCTCCAGTTATTATTATTTCGTGAGCCATTATGACTCCCTTATGACGTCCCATGATAAACTTGGAAAAAACGATTTCGCTGTCTATTGTATACAGCACTGCTTTACAGCCTTTTCTATGAAGGCAGGACCACCGAGTCTTCACTCCACTGGTGTAATGAACTCCAAATTTGTAATCCCCGATTTGAATATGGTGCTTGTTAACTCCGGCCTGGATGAAAATTGGTTTTTCATTCCCTGTAAAAAAATATGGAGCATGTTACTTATTTAGAAAATAGAACAAGCCTTAAAGCTTCCACTTTTAATTTACAGATGAAAATACCAAGCAAAACCGATCCTGGCTCGAACTCGAATCCAGATCTCCCGCATTCCGGGATACTTTAAGTAGAGCTACGTTAGATCCAATATACCAAATAATTTAGATGGTTAACGTGCAGTACACGGTAGCTCAGTTGGTTGAGTGCCTGCTCGAAATGCGGGGGATCTCGAGTCCGCGGTAGCTCAGTTGGTTGAGTGCCTGCTCGAAATCGCGGGGGGGTTCGAGTCCCAGCCGGCATCGGGAGTTTCAACCACACTGTTGTAAACGGCGAGTCAAACAAACTTCCAACCAAGATCGCACTTAACCACGCCCCCAACCTGTCCCAAGCAAACAGCCGTCTACAGTGCTGTAAGCTAGCAAAGTCACCTTGGTTTGAAGCCATGTAGTAAACAATGTAGCCGGTGCTTAAAGCTGAGCGAAGCGAGGCTGCCTCAGCGCAGGTAAACACAGCTCCGACATTGTCGTAACAATGGTCATTGGAAGGTGTTTGAGGCGCTATCATATGATTCAAGGTTAATTATAGCTTATTAAAGTTAAATTATATGACATGAAATTATATGTGTATGACATAAACACCAAAACTTCTAGTAAAAATATTTAATAGAGCAGGTTATGTTTTTGTGTCTACCTGAACTACAAGTTATGTTGACAAATTTATAGTATCAGTTCATACTATTTATTCATTGTACATATGGTACCTATAATGCAAAAAGCACATATTACTCAAATAGATCATAAAAACATGTTAGGTAAACAAAATTTCTTTCGTAATTCATACATATTATAACAATGTGACCTTACAGAGGAATATTAGCACAAAACTACAAATGACACACGTCCTGACACAGCTAAGTTTCATTGAAACTTGAAATTAATTTTTGAAACATCACTATTATAATTCTTGTATTTCATATCATTTGAACTCTGTCACTACAATGTTTCAAACGGAAAAAAGTTATATTAAAACTGCCTTCCCAGCTATGCCTTGGATAATATTAAAAGCTATTAAAAGCTTCATAGAAGCTAAATCTTTAAATATTTTTTATCACGGATAATGTACTTTGGTGGCATATGAGTGTGTTGCAGCTGCGACCGGATAATGATCTTGACATCTTTGTCGGAAGTAAAGCAGGAATTGCAAACAGACCCGTTGGTGCAAGCCCAATTTATGGTACTGTGATTTAGTTTTCGAATGTAAAAACTGTATTTTTCCAAAACGGCTACAGCGTTTCCTTTGCAGTTTTCGTACACTTTTACTGGAATAAAATAATAAGGCTGGTTAAGGTAAGAAGAGTTCTTAGTAGGAGTAAAATACCCATACTGTGTTTAGTGCAGACCCTTTTTATTATATTATCTAAATCATGACTATTCTAGCGCGTGGTTCAATAACGAAGAACCGTAGTACCTATGCAAGCGATTTCAAATACAAGGTTAGAATATTTCATTTAGCTCTTGTATTAAGAGTTTATAATTTAATAACTCCGAGTATTTTTAATTTATAATTTTCAAAATTTATATAAATTTTAAAAATTAAAATTAATTATTATTTTATTATTTTGAGCAATTTTTTGAAACCCGAAACTGACAAAATCTATAGCAGCAGTGTAGCATCGAAATAAACAAAGAGGTTGTTAAATTTAAGTTATAATTTTAATTAATACAAAACTATTACATTCCGAGTATTTTCAATTTCGACAAATAAATAGAAAAGGCAAGTTCTATTTTTAAACAAACTTTTTTTATTTCTAAAACAAGAACAGAAAATATTAAATAGAACTACTTATCTAAAATTATGACGGCAACTTAGACAGCCCAATATTAATTAAATTCTCTGAGGCGCATTGGGAGAGGCCTACGTCCAGCAGTGGACTAGCGCGGGCTGAGATGATGATGATGATGATGAACCTTATTTAAGATTTTTTACATTTTAAACTTAGGGTTGAAATTGGATTTGACAAATCAGTTAAGCTGCAACGTAAATAAACACTTGTTTACTGATTATAAATAACTTGAATAACATTATTTATAATTTTGGAGCTAAAGATAAGATTTCTGGGGAAAAAAATAAGGTATTTTTTATTTCTTATTTACACTCTAAATAAAGTACCATCATGTACTATAAATTTGGGCGCAACGTGGTTATGCTCAAGACGGCCACGTATAAATTCGCCATCCGCGGACGTGAGAGCGAACGCCAAACATCTGCGAGCACCATTGCTCGTGCAGCGCCATCTTAAATTAGAACCATCCTTCTTTTGTTGTATTCCAAAACTGTAGCCATTTAAATATAAAACTGTCTTGCCATTTGTTGTCCTTAAAATTTGCCCTGGAAACCAGTTCATAATGTTTATTCATTGTACATATGGTACCTATAATGCAAAAAGAACATATTACTCAAATTAAATAAATCATAAAAATATGTTAGGTAAACAAAATTTCTTTCATAATTCATACACATAACAATGTGACCTTAGAGAGGAATATTAGCACGAAACCACAAATGACCAGGGACTGCATATCGGTATAAAAATTTTAAATAGTACTAGTAAAATTTCAGTACCCTTATTAGTGTACTGCTGCATCAAACACAATAACTGTACAAGTCATTAAAATCTAAATTAATTTTATCAGTACCCAAATAATGTATACCGGATTAATTTCTGTAGATGTTTTAAGTACAGAAATATTTTAACTTATATAATTTCTGTACCGAAATGAATAGGTCACCATTATTAATTATTTATATTTATTATACATATCTACTGTCTAATATGAATTAATAACCTAGTTCAAATATTTTGATTTGATACAGCGTAAATATTCGTTATAATCATAGATGCGACTTGTTTTTTAAGTATTCTTTTGCTAGTAGTGAAAACTCTTTAATGGCCGTCATACAATTCAATACTTATTACCTAATAAATGTAAATAGCAGTAAGTTTTCCAAGAAATATAAAATAAAATAAAATATTACGCTTTACAGGCTTCAACTAAACTATCGAACATTCTACAGCTATTGAAAAATAAAATTTCAATATCAATATTAATATTAATACCGGAAAATTTCAGTTAACTGAAAAAAAAACAGTTATGCTACAATAATAAAAAGGTACAAGAATTATTTCAGTATGAATTCATGTACTGTCATTTTTAAATACACCTAATTTAACGGTATGACGTCATACAGAAAAAAATTGTACAGAAATTCATACCGGTATTCAGTCCTTGCAAATGACACATGTCCTGACACAGCAGAGTTTCATTGAAACTTGAAATTAATTTATGAAACATCTCTATTATAATTCTTGTCATTCATATCATTTGAACTCTGTTACTACAATGTTTCAAACGGAAAAAAGTTATATTAAAACTGCCTTCCCAGCTATGCCTTGGATAATATTAAAAGCTATTAAAAGCTTCATAGAAGCTAAATTTTTAAATATTTTTTATCACGGATAATGTACTTTGGTGGCATATGATTGTGTTGCAGCTGCGATCGGATATTAATCTTGACATCTTTGTCAGAAGTAAAGCAGGTATTGCAAACAGACCCGTTGGTGCAAGCCCAATTTATGGTACTGTGATTTAGTTATCGAATGTAAAAACTGTATTTTTCCAAAACGGCTACAGCGTTTCCTTTGCAGTTTTTGTACACTTTTACTGGAATAAAATAATAAGGCTTGTTAAGGTAAGAGAGTTCTTAGTAGGAATAAAATACCCATACTGTGTTGAGTGCAGACCTTTCTTATTATCTAAATCATGACTATTCTAGCGCGTGGTTCAATAACGAAGAACCGTAGTACCTATGCAAGCGATTTCAAATACAAGGTTAGAATATTTCATGTAGCTCTTTTATTAAAAATTCATAATTTAATAACTCCGATTATTTTTAATTTATAACAGGATGCTTATAATAGATGAACTTTTTAATGTTAAAAATTAAAATTAATTATTATTTTATTAATTTTGCGCAATTTTTTGAAAACCGAAACTGACAAAATCTAAAGCAGCAGTGTAGCATCGAAATAAAAAAAGAGGTTGTTAAATTTAAGTTATAATTTTAATTAATACAAAACTATTACATTCCGAGTATTTTCAATTTTGACAAATAAATAAAACAGGCAAGTTCTATTTTTAAACAAACTTTTTTATGTCTAAAACAAAAACAGAAAATATTAAATAGAACTACTTATCTAAAATTATGACGGCAACTTATTAGACAGCCCAATATTAATTAAATTCTCTGAGGCATTAAATATTATATAAGGTATTTTTTATTTCTTATTTACACTCTAAATAAAGTACCATCATGTACTACAAATTTGGGCGCACCATGGTTATGTTCAAGACGGCCACGTATAAATTCGCCATCCGCGGACGTGAGAGCGAACGCCAAACATCTGCGAGCACCATTGCTCGTGCAGCGCCATCTTAAATTAGAACCATCCTTCTTTTGTTGTATTCCAAAACTGTAGCCATTTAAATATAAAACTGTCTTGCCAGTTGTTGTCCTTAAAATTTGCCCTGGAAACCAAAGATTAAGACGATTGAGTTTTACTATTATCATGTACAGCTGACGCAACAAAAACTGTTTTAATAGGTACATTTCTCAACAGTAAGGCTTCTTAAAGTTTACTTCTCAAAGAAATTCAAGTGGCTAATGCCTGTGCTTGTTATATAGCGGCGTTAAAATCCGAACCAAAGTATGCAAAAGGCTGTGGTTCAAATTGTAAGGCTTGGGATAGAATAATTACAACTGTTCGTAACATATAATTTTTTTTTATTATAGCTCTTTTTATTAGTTTAGTTAGATTAGATTAGTGATCAGTTCAGATATTTTCTCACATTTCCAGTCGTTAGTTAACTTTACCGATAAACCAGGTTATCTTTTATGTCTACCTGAACTACAAGCTATATTTTTTTTTTTTTATAAGTGACTAAACCCGCGTTTGACCTCAATCGCACCTGATGGTAAGTGACGATGAGGTCGAAGATGAAAGCACACGGGTTTAGGAAGGAACTGGCTCTTTATACAATATTGCCGGAACACATTACCGCCGTAGCGGTAACATTTGGCGGCAGACTTTATATAAAGGGTGGTCGCTAGCCAGGCGGACCCAGAAGGGATCCTACCACCAAGCAAATATTGACAGCTTTATAGTATCAGTTCATACTATTTATTGTACACATGGTAGGTACCTATAATGCAAAAAGAACATATTACTCAAATTATATAAACCATAAAATATGTTAGGTAAACAAAATTTCTTTCAAAATTCATACACATAACAATGTGACCTTCATTGAAACTAGAAATTAATTTTTGAAACATCTATATTATAACCAGTGATAGGAATAGGTAGTGCAATTTTGCGGGATTTCACGACGAAATCTTAATATGGACATACAATACTAGTATTGTTAAGGATTAGTCATGTTCAATAATTTACATTGGATTATTGTTATATCTTTAATATTATATCTTTGTGGATATAATATTAAGGTTGTTGGAATATTCTAAAAACTCGTTAAATTACTAACTTCAGCAACATAAGGACTTTTTTGTGAAAAATGTTTTTTTGTGTAAGTTTTTTTGTGTAACAACTCACTTTAAATCAGTTGTCAATAATACCTTTTTATATATTTTTCATCTTATTGATTTAAATTGTATATAATAAAGAAATAAAAAATAATAAAAACGTTACCAAATTTCATAATGTTTTTCTTTGATGTCCTGTTTATCATATTTTATAAGATGATTGAAGCAATCGTATAAAATTCGTAGCAAATATTAAAAACAAACCCGGTTGGTTTGACCAAGAATTATTCTACAAAAATCACTAAATCCCACAATGCCGCAGGCGTATCCATACTATTCTCATATTGGAGTTTATTGACCCTAAATTGCACTACCTATTCCTATCATTGATTATAACTCTTGTCATTCATATCATTTGAACTCTGTTACTACAATGTTTTAAACGGAAAAAAGTTATATTAAAACTGCGTTCCCAGCTCTGCCTTGGATAATATTAAAGGCTATTAAAAGCTTCACAGAAGCTAAATTTTTAAATACTTTTTATCACGGATAATGTACTTTGGTGGCATATGCGTGTGTTGTAGCTGCGACCGGATAATGATCTTGACATCTTTGTCGGAAGTAAAGCTGGAATTGCAAACAGACCCGTTGGTGCAAGCCCAATTTATGGTACTGCGATTTAGTTTTCGAATGTAAAAACTGTATTTTTCCAAAACAGCTACTGCTTTTCCTTTGCAGTTTCCGTACACTTTTACTGGAATAAAATAATAAGGCTTGTTAAGGTAAGAAGAGTTCTTAGTAGGAGTAAAATACCCATACTGTGTTTAGTGCAGACCCTTTTTATTATATTATCTAAATCATGACTATTCTAGCGCGTGGTTCAATAACGAAGAACCGTAGTACCTATGCAAGCCATTTCAAATACAAGGTTAGAATATTTAATTTAGCTTTTTTATTAAGAATTTATAATTTAAAAACTCCGAGTATTTTTAATTTATAACAGGATGCGTATCATAGATGAACTTTTTAATGTTAAAAAATAAAATTAATTATTATTTTATTAATTTTGCGCGATTTTTTAACGCGAAACTGACAAAATCTAAAGCAACAGTGTAGCATCTAAATAAACAAAGAGGTTGTTAAATTTAAGTTATAATTTTAATTAATACAAAACTATTACATTCTGAGTATTTTCAATTTTGACAAATAAATAGAAAAGGCAAGTTCTATTTTTAAACAATTTTTTTTTATGTCTAAAACAAAAACAGAAAACATTAAATAGAACTACTTATCTAAAATTATGACGGCAACTTAGACAGCTCAATAGTAATTCAATTCTCTGAGGCAACCATTTAACATTTTTTACATTTTATACTAAGGGTTGAAATTGGATTTTAAAAATCAGTTAAGCTGCAATGTAAATAAACACTTATTTACTGATTATAAATAACTTGAATAACATTATTTATAATTTTGGAGCTAACGCTAAGATTTCTCGCAAAAAATTCAAATTGTAAGGCTTGGGATAGAATAATTACAACTGTTCGTAACATATCAATTTTTTTATTATAGCTCTTTTTATTAGTTTAGTCAGGTTAGATTAGTGATCAGTTTAGATATTTTCTCACATTTCCAGTTGTTAGTTAACTTTACCGATAAACCGTTTAAACTAAAACCTCATATAAATTCCACTTTTCATAATAAAGTTGGGTGGGCGGCCCACCGTGGGCTATGATTCTGTTGTAGTTTACAACGAAGTATCGCACCGGAATCATTTGAAGTGACGACAGTTGAAACACACTTATAATGGCTTCTGCATTGACAATTGTGGTTTTGGTACTTTTATGTAGGCAGAAACTATAACCATTCATAGGAATAACGTTAGTTTTACCGCTTGCAAAGTATATGCTGTAATAGTATATTATGTAACAAGTGAGCTAAGTTGCTAATTACTTAATAATGAGCCGAGACTGTAATTAGCAACGCTCACGAGTTACATACGACGTTTTTCAACACACTTGTGAGTAAAAGACAGACATACGTGGTCATAAAATAACAAACACACTTGATAACAAAGCTGTGAATTGTGATTGAAAAATGGCGCCGAACCTCGCGCATGCGCGTAGGTTTTTTTTTCCGCCAAATGTGTCAATGTCTGTATAGCATATACAGCCTATTTTAAGTGAAAATGTTTAATTTGGAGTGGTAAATGCAAATACTTTAATATTTTATAACAAATTATTGTAAATTGTGAATAATTTGTTTGATATACAAATTTGTTTTACTAATATAAGGCGCAAACATTTAAAAATGTATATTGATTTGAAGTGGTATAAAATCTCTTTGTTGTTTCTGAAAATATTTAATGTATAACCCGGACCAATAAAATATGCTCTGTTTACTCGCATGTAATTTGCACAAAGGTACAATTCAACTTTGTAGGATTGATTATATTATGCTCTAGGGTATAATAGGTATATTATGCACGCGTGACTTATAGCCCAGTTTATAGTTCTAAATTCAATAGAATAACGCTCACTTTACGAGCAAGTGTGTTGAAAAAATAATTAGCTGATAGATAAAGGGTTACAATGATTTTATTTATCAGCAGACAACATCAGTAGTTAATAGGATATTTTTTTAAGAATCTAGAAAAAATAAAGTAGGGTACATATTGAAACGTAATATCAATATTTATTTTTAATGTAATAAATCATTACATTAAGAAGAACTCTGGCACGATGGTCTCTTAAGCAAGCTTCCAGCATATGGCATACCGACCGGGCTCTGCGACTGGATATCTGATTTTCTGAGGGAACGGTCGATTCGAGTAGTCTAAGAAGGTTATTATAAAATCCTCTGACGTACTATTATAAAATAAGGATCTCCAGTTCAGATATTGTGACATTATCTTTATTTATGCAACTTAGTCAAAGCTATAGAATGATCTGAGTCTGACTCATCATATTAAATTGCAGAAAAATATCACTTACCTACTTTATTTCCATTTCTTAGTTCGGAAATTTTGTTAAATAAAACTCCATAATGCGCTACGTACCTATAAGGTTTATGAGTGTGTTGTAGCAATGATTTGAGAATATTAGTGACTCGAGAATCGGTGCTGATGCGAACGGGACATGATTTGTTTTTTGTGCATTTCCTTCCATTCAGGAGACTTTTTATAGCGACCGTGGACATAATAACTGTGACCGTCAATTATAAGAACATCTTTTCCTCTGGAGCTATTTAAACTGAAAAATAAAATTAATAACTCAGTGAATTTAAATATTCTGATATATTTTTAACTGAAGTTAAAGACATGCAACGGGGTTTTGATAGGTATAGTTCTTATTTAGTTTTTTTTATTTTTTTTTATTTTAAATCTGAAATTAATGTAGAACTTTTCTATAAGCAAGATGAATGTTTTCAAAAATAAAACAAGATGATCAATTTGTATGAAAATTTTATTTGCAACCTCTTTGTAAGTAGTTTTTTGATCTATATGTTAGAAAAACTCAAAGGGTCATATTTTGATGTTACTTAAATATGAGATGTGCACACGATCAATAAAAGAGCATAGTAACAAATCGAATATAGTGAGTTAAGGACTGACACTATAATCTTTTTGTATGCACGATAACTTGTTGGACGGTATCATTATGCTAAATTCAAATCTATTTTAAAATAATCAAAGTATCGATAGTTTAAATTTATCCCTAACAGTATCTACTGCCAGGAAAGTTGCTTGAAGGCGCTTGATACTAACAACCTCGTATTTCATGAAGTAAGCGCCGCATGCAAAGAGAACGATATGTTTTTTGTAGCGCGGCATGTTTTTTCACATTAACAAAGCGTTAAGGCAGAATTTGTTTAGTTAATTATATATTTTTTCTTCATAGCTTATTAAATAATGGAATTAATAGTAATCAGATCTTGGAACAAATAAGCTTAAATGTGCCGTATAAATTTCCCCGAATCACATACAAAAATATTTGATGTGCCCCGATGTCGGACAAACCTCGTTTTGCATAGCCCTATTTCAAGAACCTGTACCACTCACAATTAATTAAACGCTAAACTTGAATTTGATGTTTCAGTTCTTCACGTAATTCTTTAAAATTCAAAATTCGCTTTCCCTGTCTGAGTAGTATTTTTTTATCTTTTTATTTTATCTTATTTTATTCTATTTTGTTTTGATGCGATTTTTGTATTTATGTGATGTTCATTTATGTGTTCAATTTCAATTAAAAGTTTTTTTTGTCTGTTTGTGCGACTCAATATGATTAGGTATGTAATGCTGTATATATCTGCAATAGGTAGACATATAAGAACAAGACAAAGTGTCAAAATTGTTAATTTAATGTTTATGTACGTACTACTGTTGATATACCTACCTAATTTAAAAAAAATGAATTATTGCCATCACATTATGGCCTGATCATTTGAAACTTAACTTTATAAATGTGTTAGTAAACTTGAGTAAACAAAATATTTTTTAATGTAGGTAATCCTATTTCACAAAAACCATGAATATAAAAGATAATATATGTAATACCTATAGGTAGTAAAATAATATAAATGTTCTAGAAAAAATGTAAATTGCTAATCGTCACACTCTGTTGACAGAAGTGTGCGCTAGTGGGTGGTGCAGTCCGGTGACGCGCACGATAGCGTCGTTGCTGGTGTAGATGGTGGCGCGGCAGCCGGCCTTGGCCTTCACGCACACCCAGCGCGTCTTGTTGCCGTACTTCTGCGCGCAGTTGAACCGGTACTTGCCGATCAGGATCACGGCATTCCCGCGCTGAGATGTACCGAAAATTGGATTCAAGTCTGAAAAAAGCAAGACTTTTTAAATTCATGGGTAAATGACATCTAACGGGGACAATGAACTTAAAATAAATTGTTAGAAAAGGGAACATATATTCATAACACACGGAATCTTTTAGACTCCGGCGCACATAAGACCCGTTGAAGTAACAAGAGTATTAACCTGTACATACCTGTTTGACGACCGGCTGGTGTAGCGGTAACATACATTGCCTTCTATGCCAGAGGTCCTGGGTTCGAATCCCGGCGGCGGCGGATATTTGTGTGATGAACACAGATATTAGTCGTCAAGTCATGGATGTTTATTCTAATAAAAAATATGTATTTATTCAATATGTATGTTTATTATTTAATTAAATTTAAAATATATTTCTTAAGTACCTATATCAGTTATCTAGTATCCATAACACAAGTTCTTAAAGAAACTTAATTTTGCTTGGGATAATGTTGTGTGAGTGTCAGAAATATTTATTATTATTATACCTACAAAAAGGTAGGTACCCAAAATTTTTTATGAAGTCAATGTCGTGAAGATAATTAAAATATGTACATTCAAAGTCTTTATCATAGGATTGGTAAGACAATATTATTTTTTCAGCATCAACCAGTGTAGGAAGTTTTAGAAAAATGAGACAGAATGTATGTTTAGTAAACTACTATATTTCAAAAATAATAAATATAAACATATAACATTTAAGCTTAAGTTTGGGTCCACGATTGACCTAATGTGGCAATGATTTATTTTATTTATTTATCTTATTTATTAAAATGATATCAAAATAAGATTCTAATTCACGGTGTCAAGCGGTTGCGACACTTTCACTGGTAGAGTCGAGTCAGCATATTACATGATGAATTACTGATAATGGCAACTGCTATACTGAACGATGGTTGACAAGCTGAAGGGCTAGTAGGGTTTGAATTCTTTGTTAATTTCTTTCGAGTCTGCAGAACCGCATCAGGAAAGTTCGCATCAAAATCGGTTCAGCCAAACGAGAGAAATCGCAGACAAACATACATACACACATACTTACAGGTCAAACTGAGAACATCCTTTTTTGAATTCGGTTAGAAACAGACAGAACCACAAACATACATCTACATAGATGACGTAAGTGTCACGATTTGTATTGAAACCAAGCGTGCCGACTTTTTAACACCTACTGACCAGACGTCACAGCTGGTATCTTTTGATATAAAATACAAACCGATAAAGACACCGATGTTGCTGATGAAATCGATTATTAAGAACGATATCTATATTGTGATACTATATTGTGATATCGGTTTTCTTACAAACCGGTTCGACCAATCACAGAAGTGTTTCTAATTTTACGCTTTTTTAAAATACGGAAAATAGTACGTACACTGCTCGCTGATTGGTCAAGAAGACAAACAATAACAAAATATTGCTTATCTACAATATTTGTTTATGGCACTACGCCGGCCGCTGCCGCTGCCGCGGCGGATGTATGTCTGTGATCAGAACTCAAATCTGGAGTTTGTCTTCGTTTTGCACGCCTTTATTTAAGTTTACCTACTTTACAGTTATAAATGACAGGTATTTGTGTCAATTTATGCAACTAATTTGAGTACCTAACTAACTTGAAGCTAAGAAAAATTCCAATCTTTATTCGCTTCGTTAAAAGCTTTTGAGTAATTTTGTTCAGTCAGTTTAGAGTTACTTACCTTAAGTAATATTTTAAAAAGTATTAATACATCTCATATATTACACTGTCGAAAGCTTAGGCTTTAACAAGACCTCATGCAGCCATTTTCAAGAAGAGCAGAAAGAAGTAGGTATGTTGGAACCGCAGTTTCAAATGCGCAGTTTCCACTAAGGTTATCAGACGCCAGTGGGCAGAACAATCAGTTCAACCATACGAGTTGGAGGAACAGATTATTGGCACCAGACAGTTACAACTTTCTTTTGCAGCAATAATAAAAATATTTTTATATCGGCTTAAGTATAAAGTAGGGTTCAAACTGCATTGAACTAGCGTTTGGAGTTACCTACGTTAAATAGTTCAGAGGGCCGAAAATAAAACAATTCGGTATTGGTGACGACAAATATTACTATAATTAAATTATATTCAAATTATTAAATTATTTTGATTCCCAAAATTGGCTAAGTAGATTATTTTAATGAAAATGCCGATTTTTGAAAATATTATTTCGTGTATAAATAAGAGCTTTGCATGATTTAGAACTATGTTGACTGCATTTCCATCTAGTTTTTGAGTTTGAGTCGAAGGATCCAGTTCCACCGTGTAGGCAGGTGTATCGACCCAACTGAAGAAGCTTAGCTCCTCGTTTTGTGAAGATAAATTTCGGAACGAAACCTGAAACTGTATGCAAATAGAATTTAATAATATTGAACCAACATCTGAGTGGAGCATTATAGTTGGCTTTTGTTTTAATGATATGTGCTATAAATATTCTAAATCATAATGCAAAAAAAAATGTCAAGACAAAGTACTTATTTAAATAAATTAATAATACTCAATCAAGGTTGATATTTCTTTCTAAATTGAGAATAAGTTCTTCGACCTCAAATTAATTAAAAAGTGTCAAAAAGAAGTAACAAGAGAAAATAAATAATAAAATTCGGTGTAAAAATACTGCACAAGTAAGCTTTGCTTTATTCTATACTTTTTGAACTCGCCATCAAACTTTAAAATACTGCCCGTCTCTAATTATATAATTTGGAGGTAAATGATTATGGTAAGCTTTAGTCATGATGAAGGTTCCATCTTCGTTCTGCTTGATCTTCGAAGGAAATTTCGAGGACCGGGCAGATGAACATATCCACCGATTAGTGTAGTTGATCTGGGAGTAAGTGTACCCACGTATCATTATTATGCATTTTTGCTTTTCTTTGAGGGTATCATTATTATTTCATCCACTGAAATAAGACAATTGGGTAAATGCGAGTCATACTTAGTTGAAATATACTCGTGATTTATAAAAAATCAAAAAAAATAGTATTCCTCCACTGTGCCCAAATGTACCTATTTAAGTTCATCCTATTACCAATTCTAGTTACATTTTTTTTAAAACCTGCCATTCAACAAGTCAATTGATAAATAGCTTTAATAATGTTTTTAAGTTTTTGCATTTAAAATGCTCAATTATTCTTAAAGAAATGAAAAATGTGATAAATAAAAATTACCCGACCAGGACTCGATCCTGGGACCTCTCGTTTGCCGGACGAGTGCTCTTCCACTGAGCTACCGGGGCCTGGCGGTACGCCTCGAAATTACTTACCACATTTTTGTTTTTACGTTATATTGCTACGTTAGCACTCGTCCGGCAAACGAGAGGTCCCAGGTTCGAATCCTGGTCGGGTAAATTTTTATTTATCACATTTTTCATTTATTTTTGATAAATAACTTATTATAAATACATAAAATATCACTTATAACTAATTATTTTTTAAAATCATAAGATCTTTCTTTCAGTGGAACAGTATATTATGCTAAATTTATTATTATGCTAAAAAATAATATCGCAAAATGTTTATCGAGGTCATTTTTGTAAATTAAAAAAGGACTTCAGCTAATATTTCTCAAAGCAATTAATAATAAGTACACCAAAGGCAGCTTTCAACTAAATTCTCGAATATGACGATGAGTTAGAGTACATCCAATGATATTATATAAAACAAAAGCAGATATGTTATAAGCACGCGCGTTATGAAGACTCAAATACGAGCCAAATGGTAGGTCTTGTAATTAGTCTGCGTCGAGCGCAATCACAAGCGTGACGCACTTTAGGTTCCTGTGTCCTTACCAAAATAAATATAAAATGCCGTCGTGTGCGTTTCGGAAGTGTACCAATTATAACTCTAAAGTAAACAAAATTCAAGGGATCTCATACCACATGTTAGTATGTAAAAGTACTTAGATTTTTTAGTATTTATAAATTATTTTTTCAAACAATCTAATAACTGATGCAGGTGAAGAAAGAGATAGCGATCTAGTTTTGACGCGACAGCAACGCGAGAGCGATGGATGCGTGCTCTGCGGACATAGATTAATTAGTGCAGAACGAATATTGATAGTGAATAAAATGCCTACAATTAAAGTTCAGGTGTTCTTTATTTTTACTTTGTTTTGATCTCCATTTTCAGTCATCGAGTACATCTGATTAAAGTCATAATTGATAAATACAAAATATCCTCCATTCCGCACATAAAAATAACCCCGAAATACAAAAACTTTCAAAAAGACAAAAAAGAAATAAATTAAAAAAGACATCTTTTTGAAGGTATATAATATTCATTGTATTTCTATTTTTAATTATTATTTCAATATTAAAATTTTCAATAAATGTTATTTTCTATTATTTCTTACCGAAATTACTTTTCAATCAAGTGTCCACTCTACGACTGTAAATATTAATCTATGACACAAGAAAACATTGAAGTGCAATCATTAAAACTATGGCTATCTCTTTCATTTACGTGCTTTTTCTTATCTGTTGTTATACTTATCAGTGAAACTTGTCAATGCATGCAGTTTTTGATTGCTCGGAACAGTTTAGAACGCAAATTACTATGGATGTAACATATCTATAGTTTATAATATCATTGAGTACATCTAATAACGACTTCATCCTGCAGCTTGGTATTGACCGTGGCCTTGCAGCCCTGCGAATGCTTGCTGCAGCGCCACCTCTCACTGCTCTTGTTCTTCACGTGCAGCCCGAATTTATGGCCCTTCAATATGAGGCATGGTTTGGACCCTCTTATGATGTAACAGGAGAGGTATAAAAAAAATTGTGATTAGTTTTAAATATTTTTTTAATAGAATGATAATTTTAGTTCAGATGTTTTTATAAACATTGATTCCAATTTTGTAAAAGCTGCCATTATTCAATTATTTAACTTAATAGGTATAATAAAGAGGAGTTTGTTTGTCTATTTTGTTGAATGTGCTAATCCTTGTATATGGCCATCTGATTTCAAAAAATAATAGCCAAATTTTTGGGAAAGGTTTAATCCAGAAATTCCCAGTAAATACGACCTTAGTCTTTTTTCATGAAACGAAAACTTTTTTTACTGGTTAAGATTTGCCATACATAATCCTTGACATTTTTTTTATTTATACGTGTATAAACTTAACTCAACTATAATTATTCATCCACCTCACGTCGTTGAAGAAAAAAGGATCAAGTCAGATTTAGGAAACGACAAGGCCATGTCTTCCGGTCTAAGTATTTATTTAACAGTTTATCTATACTAATATATAAAGCTGAAGAGTTTGTTTGAACGCGCTAAACTCAGAAACTATAAGTGGGATTTGAAAAATTCTTTTTGCATTTGATAGCCCAACTCTTGAGGAAGGTTATAGGCTATATTTTATCCCGAAATTCCCACGGGATCAAAAGTTACGTGGGTAAAACCGCGCGCGGTGGCTAGTTTATACTATACTCAATTAAGTAACCAAAATGTGTTTTTTCCCATGAGTATTAGTTTTCAGTTGATCGATAATAAACATTCTAATTATTTAATAGATACTTAGTACAATTTTTCCCCAACAAAACTTACATTCTACATTTTTAAATTTATAACGATTTCGATTTCAGTATATTTGGTCTTCTTAAAATAGCTTACAATATTTTAAGAGCAGGTTAAGCATTTTAACAAGACATTATCAATTAAGATTAGGGTTAAAAACGAAAAACTTACTACTAAATAACAAATCCATCCATTTAAACAGAGTCAAGCTGGTAATTGTGAAAATATTTAAGATAAAAAAAAGTCAAAGTTTAATTAAACGACCAACTTTGACATTTTAGGTAGGTACTAGAGTACACGCGCAAGTACTCGCGTACTATACAATTTAATCTAAATGTCGTAGCCAGATCGTAGATGATCGTAGCATGGCCAACCATATCGTAATATTATGGTATTAAGTAATATTCAAATGTAAGAAAAAAATGTTCTTCGTTATAAAATCGTAAAAATGAGTCAAGGGAATCATACGTTATAAATCAATCAAAACTTTTGAATAGAATCGATATCAAAAAAATATTTTTCCAAACAGGCGTATTAAAAAAAACGTAGGTACAAGAGCTGCCCTACATCAGTGAGAATGGTTATTTATGGTTGTGGTTGTTATTAACTTTGACAACCTTATTGTCTATGGTGCTGAGAGACGCCTTGCCGCCGCGTCGCGCCGTGCAGTACCAATTCCCTTTTGGCGAGTTTGTGCTCATTTTGTTTCAATTAAACCGATTGTTTCCATACGCTATCATAAGGTTTCCTAAATCTAAGATATTTTTAATGTAAACATAAATGAGCATGACTCTCAATAAATATAGTCTACAAATTAGCCCATTCGCTTCCGCCAAAAAAAAGAAGCCACAAAAACCGCCTTTCGCCCTAGACTTTACTAGACTTTACAACGATACTAGATGTTGACATTGACATGGGCGGACATGGGCGGACTCGACATCACGCTAAAATCTTCTAGAATGCCCATGGGCACTTACGGAGTGTGGCTCTAGAATTCCATTTTTTATCATCATCATCATCACAACTCTTTGTAATGAGCCCACTGCAGCCCACAATCAGTCTCTCCCCTGGGTGACGAGGAGGTTTTGGCCATAATCCACCAAGCTGGCAAAGTGCTGGTTGATGGATGTCCGGATTTTCAGGGCGCCGAAATGGCTTCTAAACCTTAAAGACTACTGTATAAAAGTATACAGCACCCGGGACCGACTGCTTAACATGAATCGCTAACATGAATAACTGAAGCACGGAAATCGCCATGAGAAATGTATCCCAACTAAGTACCGACCGCGCCGAACGGTGCTTAACCTGCGATATCGCCACGACGACTTCGATGTTTTTATCATTGTTATGCTTTAAATTACTGTAATAGTTAAATAAATAAATTTACTTGAGTTTAAGTTATCTTGAAGCTTGTTTTTTAAAAAACTTTGCAATTCGCAAAAATTCAAAAAATCTAGGTCAAACCTTCATATAACTAAGTAAGTTAGTTTTACACTCGCAATAAACTCTTTATTCAATATAAGCATTTACTTGAAATCTGTCATTATCATTTAATTTTTTTGTTAAATTTTAATGAATAACCGCTTCTTGTAATGTATTTTGAGGTTTATGTAGGTGCCTCAAAACGAACTTAATGATTATATTGGGCATATTTGTGGTCAGTCGCGCGCGGCATTAAGAATGGTTAGTACATTTCCAGCTGATTGTCCTAACACCTCGACAGTCCCTATAGAAGCATTAGCGAAGATGTGCAGAATGTCTTTCTTTGTGTTAAAATGTGTACAAGGAGACTACACTGATACTTATATGCCAAAAATATGCCTTAAATATTTCACCATTTTCTGCATTGTCTTTCTGATACAACGTTTTTGTTAAACCTGTTGGAATACCTAATGTAAAAGGAGGACATTATACAGTGTTTTTAAAGAAAATACATGATTTCATCAAGTACCTACGTGCTTCTGTATAAGTACAAATAAATGAATATTATTGAACATTTATTATTCAGCACCATCTAGCCTTAAAACTGATCACATAGCTTATGTTAGAGGTAGACTACGGATACGATACTAATACAATTGTTTCTAATATTGATACAAATTTTTTTGGTAAAAATATAGATACAGAAAAAGTAGATGTAAAAGACTTCAACCCGGATGATCCCAATTTCTGTGGCTAACATATATTATTTTGCACTTGACACCTGTCTGTGTCTAGACATTGGTCTTATCACGGATAAGTGTTTCTTGAACAAGCAATTCAGATGACTGCTTGAACCTTATGTCCACCTGGCTGCCGATCTCCCTTCACATAAAGCCTAAATATCAAGGCTTCGACGAACATTTGTTTCGCCAAAACCTACCTCCTCAAGGACTTTTACTCCATATTTTTTTTACTCTATATTCAGCTCTACCACTCGTGGATAAGCGCGGCGCGAAAAGCGGCTAATCCGAGTGACACCCGCTTGGTGCTAGAACCAAAACTTGTGCTTACTTACAATACTTGTTGGCTCTTCTTCCTTTTTAAAGCTATTTCGTGCTATATAAATAAATATTTGTGACAATATAATCTTGCCCAAATTAAGTTTCTTAAAGCGAAGATCATAAAATCACTGGCGATATCGGGACAGCGGTAGTGGGGATGAAATCGGCTACTACTCTACACACTTCTCTGCCAGTCAGTGACCGACCGTGCAACAAACTGCTCGTTGTTCCGAGAAGAACTTGTCTTATAGATACTAGATAACTGATATACTTCAGAAATATCCTTGACTTGACGACTATTATCTGCGTTCATCACACACATATCCACCACCACCTGGATTTGAATCCAACTCTGACATAGAAGGCAATGTATGTTACCACTACACCAGCTAGTCGTCAATTGTATCGTCAATATATTTCGTTTCTGGCATTATTTACAATTTAAGTAAATTAAAACTTCAATATATGTTATTATCACTTTAATGGTTGTGTTCATTCCTAGCTCTTATTATTTCTGTGTCAACTGTATAAATTACGGCGTTGCATCCCCTACTGCTGTGGGTAGAACAGCGCCACCTCTTCTTTATTCCTGTCACGCGATGCACACTGTACTTATAATTGCCAAATACAATATGTACTCGACCCTTCTCCGATGTCACAAATTTTGGTGACAGGGAATCTGGAATTTAGTTCAATAAATACTGCTTAAGAAATTTAATAGTCCATGCTGGAAAACTTTCAATTCACGTCGACGTCATGCACCAACAACATTAACAAATACTAAGTAATAAATTAAAAAAGCAATACAATTGCTTATTTTATCGCATGTTTTCTTATAATGCTCTGAAATATTGCGGTATTGGCAGAAAATTAAGTCTCAAGTTCAATCTCAATAACGTGAAGTCAACTGCATCCAAAAATCTTTGAATAGGTAAGCCAGTGTAGCAGGCCCTCATTAGGCTTAGGATTTAGGAAATCTATTTCTCACACGAGTAAACACATGGTATATATACCTATATAGATTTATTTTGGATCTCCTAATATTTTCATTTTATGATGATAGGAATGCACTATAATAGAAAGTGTACATTGTACAAAAAAATCGCGTCCTTTGATAACATTTGCACGAAGTTACTTTCTTTAAAAATACTAGATAGTAAAAAGTATAGTAAATTATTATTTTTTAGTTGAAGAAGTATTCTGATTGACTGAAGAGTTAATTACTGTAAAATACATATGAACAATTAATATCACAATCTCGTTGTTATACCATTTTCAATTACTTAACTCTTGGGCAATGACAATGAAATATAAAAGCACTTATTACTTTTTTCCTTCTGTCGACAAATGCGCGGGCCTTACACAAAATATAGTAATAAAATATAGAGTACCTATAGTAATAATAATACCAGCAGAACATATACATCTCACAGATTTTTTTCCTTTTCTTTGTAAGGTAAAGCTGTCCGTTAATAACAAGTAACGACTTCCTGCTAGAGTTTTTAGCCCATGTTACTTCAGCACATGTAATTAAATCATGTTTTTATTTGCTCAAAATATGCAAAATTAATTCTAGTAACAGATCAATCAATCCATCGCATTATATATCTTTTCAGATTAACAATATACTTAATATATATAATACTATAATTATCAAAAGACGTTTGCAAATGCATTCTTTTGCGGTTTATTGCATATATTTAAATTATATTGAATTCTCAAAATAAATAATAAACATGGTAAACATTCCGTTTCTAAAGGTAATTAAATTATTAATGAACATGAAATTTTAAAAACTTATCGCATAGGTACATGTAAACACGACTGAATGGCGGCTAATTGAAACTGATGTTACAGATGTCTGGCAGTTATTACAAATATTTTGAATGTTTTTTTGCATTTTATGCTGCTGGAATATAATGTCTTAGGTAAAAACAGTAAATAAAATTGATCCCAGTAGCTCAGTTGATAGAGCGCCAGTATGCGGGAGATCTGGGTTCGAGTCCCCCCGGGATCGATTTATTTATTTATTTATCAGTCAATTTATTTTTTTATTCATTTAATTTAGTACGTTCCTTTTCCCGCAACTTAGCACGCGCTAAATAACCTTGATGGGGGATTTTTTTAAATATTTTCCAAAAATTAAAATTTTGATTTTTTTTTAGTGAATCAAATGTAAAACAATCCAATTTACGCTTGGTCACAAGGTCAGCCGAGGTGAATTGCAATTGCAACAAGAAACGCAGATGTAATTTAAATTTAAAAAGCCAAACAATGTCACTTTATTTTATTAATAACTACAAAAATGATTATCAAATACAAAAAATTATAATCAAGTTTGAAAAATTATTATGAACAAAAAAAAATTATTTATTACCAAGTTAAAAGAAATATTTACCATGAAGATTTGAAATGTATGGTATCTTATTTTTAAAAACACTTTGTATAAACTTAATATATGTATACCGAAATTGACTTCAAAGTGAAAAACCTTGATTCCTTTGCACTCAAAATGAATTTAATGTTGATGTGATTTAAAAATTGTAAGTACCTACATAAAATTCAGGTCACTCTTACGAGTGTAGAGAGGCTCCTTCAAGTCAAAACCGCTATTTACAGCAGGACAGCAGCTGTTCAGATCCAACCATACATTCATGGTTTATATTTTTATATACAATCCATTCCGAACTATGAATTTGGGCGGCTTATGGTTGTGCTGTAGGTTCATTCGAATCATTGTCCCATCATTTTTGTCCGTGGTGACATTCGCTTTGCACCTGAAGTAAGTACTGTTACATTGCCACCTTATTGTTCTCTGTAGTCGCATTTGTATGTTGAAACTATATCCATCCGTCACAAGGACTTCCCTATTTCGGAGAGTTTTCAAGAACATCACTGAAAAAAATTTCAAAGTTTTTAATATCTTCGAAGTCAAATTATTCTATATGCAATACTTGATATATTTGTATCAGATAATGTTTCTTTGTTCTGTAAACAAATTAAACTTAATTCTTATCTTTACAAAAATGAGCCAGGTAGGTATACCTAAATGTAGCAAAATCATTTATCCTTTTGTTCGAATTGGCAACAGTTTAAAATAGCTTGTTAATAGTACTGATTAAATGCTTTACTATAAGAACTATATATTATCTGTAAATCATGTATACATTGTATTAGTCTGAGATATTAATATAACTTTTCTTTAAAATAAATATAATGATATTAAAAATAAAACAGTGCATATCAACAAAAGTTAGTCTCATAATGTACATACATACATAACTTCACGCCTATATGGTGTAGGCAGAACACTAGAGGCTGTAAAACCATCTGATGTCACGCATGACAAATTTGGAGGTTTTATAGTGGTGTAGAGAGACTATTGTAGTGACAGGGGGTCAGCCTGTCGCCCACAAAAAGCCCCCGATAAAACCTCCTAACATAGGTATCTTAATACATTTATTTATTTATACTTAAACATTATAACTTCAACATCAACATTACTTTGTACCAAAGTGTGGGTTCTGATTTTGATTTCATATGCCTTATCACTTGTGAAACAAATAATAGTTTTCTTTAGGAGCTAACTGCCTCATAATTTAAATTACATCGAAGCAAACAATCAATAATTGTAATATTTACGTACAGAGATTAACATTGAATCATGATTTCCTTTTCTGGACGAAACTAAATAATGAATATTTGAATCAATCTCGATTTATTATTAAAGTTATGCAACCTTTTCAGCCACTGAGTATCGAATAAAATAGCCCTACCGCCCTACGTAAAGCGTGTCATAACTTGATGGTTTTGGCTTTAAGTTCGCCTTCATATAAAATCTACCGCCAGTCATCCCTGTCCGGCGATGTGTTCCACTTCCAACAATGTTCTTTGGAGAAGCTTCCTAAAACTGTGTCATCTTCGACGTATCTTCACTTACCATTAAGTGAGGTGGTATACACATAGGTAAAAAAAAGATCTTAACTGTACAATTCGTGAATACTACTATCTACATAATAAAATGTAAACTCATTACCTAGGCTTTTGCAACGCAGAAATTTCGAATCAAATATTATACTTAGTTTATTCATGTCATTAACAATGCTTGTCTATAGGGACCCCTTATTTTTAATACTATTCTTCTCCTTTCAAAATGCGGATTTTTGCGTACTTATATGATTATGGCAGTTTGTATGTTTCACAAATTGAATTAAAATGATCTAGTAAGTTATAACGGCCGCGTTACAGCCAGTACTGAAAACTGCTCGCGTCCGCAAGGTTTAGCCCTCGATGCCTTGTACGTGGTCCCTGGGTGGTGCTAAACGAGCAGAAAAATCTGGTGGTAGGCTTCGGCCGTGGCTTGTCACCACCCACTAGACAAAACCATGCCGCCAAGTGACTTAATCGCGTTCCGGCATGATGTCTAGTGTAGCCATTGAGGAGGATAGGTCTGAGTAATCGTGCTGCATCGGAGAACTGTTTACAACTCGTAGGATAATGACTCACCGGGTAACTCGTTTTGGAGGGTAGCGGGATCCGAAGCACGGTGCACCGCTGGCCGACCGCAGGTAGTAGGGGGCCCAAGTAGCATGCCAGCCACATGCGAAAGGCTGCCCCGCCACCTCGCGAAAAATCCCGGGAGGCACCATCGTGCCGGTTGGCGACCGGTTAGAGAGGACCCGATGGCGACCTCGGGGGGGTTCGGGCGTCCCCGCAGTCTCCAGGCGAGTTCCCCAATAGTGCGTTGTTTCCTATGAGTTGCTTGGTTCCATTTGCAGCGCTTCACTCAACTTCTATTCTCCTCCCTATTCACTCCACTACCAATTCACAATGAAAGGTCCTAAAAAGAGTACGGTTCAACAGCGGTTGCACTTCCTCTCCCTAAAAGTGCACTTCTGTAACATCCGAGGAGTGCACTCCAATCTGAATGATGTCCACCACCATCTTGAGACGGAGAGACCACACCTACTCTTTCTAACGGAGACGCAGATCTGCGATCCGTCAGACTCGGCATACATTGGTTACCCAGGCTATATCCTGGAGTCTCTTTTCCGCCCGCACGCCGGGGTGTGCATGTATGCCAGTGACGCGATCTGTTGTCAGCGTCTCCGTTACTTGGAAGTGCCGGACCTTTCAGTCATGTGGGTTCACATAGATACTGGCCTAGACCAAGTGGTTTACGCCTGTATCTATCGTTCACATAGCGGAGATCGGGAGACAACGAGGCTTATGGAATACCTTGGCAATACAGCAGATAAGATTCAGCAACGTTTTCCCACGGCGCAGTTGGTGTTTCTGGGGGATTTTAATGCTCACCATGGGCAGTGGTTATACCCGTATCAGGACACTGACCATGCTGGCAGAGAGGCCTTTAAGTTTTCGCTGACTTATGGTCTCTCACAGCTTGTTAACGAGCCTACGCGCATCCCCGACGTTGCTGGCCACACTGCGTATTGCTTGGACCTTCTGCTGACAACCGATCCTGACAGATACTCGGTGTCCGTCACTGCACCTTTAGGGACATCCGATCACTGTATGGTGAAATCTGTATCGCTGTACTCGCCACCTGACACCCGCCCTGGCTCCAGGCGAGTATGGCGTTACAAGTCAGCAGATTGGGATGAAATGCGACATTTCTTCGCATCTTATCCATGGCGGCAAACTTGTTTTACATCAACCGATCCATCGTGCTGCGCTGATGCTGTCTCAAGTGTGATAGTTCAAGCAATGGAGTACTTCATTCCCCACGCTGATCTATCCCTTGAAACCAAAGCTCGCCCATGGTTTAATACTGCTTGCCTTGCCGCTGAAAAGCGAAAGCGGGAAGCATACAAAGCCTGGGCAAATGCTCGCAGAAGCAAAGCCCTGGATTCGCATGAACTTAAGAAAAGATACAATGCTGCCGCCAAGTCCTGCAAAAAGGTAATCAAAAGAGCTCGTTTTGCCCACATAGGCCGTATCGGAGACAGAATAGCAGCATACCCTTCGGGAAGTAAAGCTTTCTGGTCCCTTGCCAAGTCGGTCGAAACGAACTTTTGTCGCCCGTCGCTGCCACCACTGAGGAAACCCGATGGTTCTCTGGCCCACACTGCTAAGGAGAAAGCAGATTTATTTGCTAGTATCTTCGCAGAAAATTCTCGTCTAGATTGCCAAGGAAAAATCCCACCCCAATTACCTCAGTTCGGACCTACAATGGGTACCGTTCACATTCGCCAAAAGGAGGTTCTTAAATGCTTGCTGCACCTAGACGAGAACAAAGCTAGTGGTCCAGACGGTATTCCTGCAGTGGTCTTAAAACGCTGCGCAGCTGAATTGTCTCCCGTTTTGACGCGTCTTTATCGACTTTCATTGGAATCCGGTAAGGTTCCCAAGTCCTGGAAGCTTGCTAACGTACAACCAGTACCAAAGAAGGGAAGCCGTGCCGATCCTGTCAACTATCGACCAATTTCAATCACTTCCATACTTTGCAAAGTCATGGAACGTGTATTGAACAATCGACTCCTGGCATACCTCGAGACCAACGAGCTCCTAAGCGATAGCCAATATGGTTTCCGCAACGAGCGCTCGACCGGCGATCTTCTCGTGTATGCCACTCACTTATGGAGCGAGGCCTTGGAGGGTCATGGTGAAGCAATAGCTGTATCCTTAGACATTTCCAAGGCCTTTGACAGGGTCTGGCATGATGGTCTCTTAAGTAAGCTTCCAGCTTATGGCATACCGATTGGGCTCTGCGACTGGATATCTGATTTTCTGAGGGAACGGTCAATTCGAGTAGTCTTAGATGGCTTCTCCTCCGACCAAATGGCAATTAATGCCGGGGTACCTCAGGGATCTGTTCTCTCTGCAACATTATTCTTGCTGCACATTAATGACCTTTTAACACCGGGCATTATTAGTTATGCTGATGACAGCACTGTTGTAGAGAGATACGTATCCAATGCGCGAGCGAGCCCCCGTGAAATCCAGAGTTTAAGAAAGTCAATGATTGAGCGCGTTGATTTGACCTTACGGAAAGTATCCGATTGGGGTGAGTCGAATTTGGTCAAATTCAACGCGTCCAAAACTCAGGCGTGTCTATTCTCCGCAAAAAAGAGCACCTTCACATTAACGCCCACTTTCCAAAATGTATCTGTCCCCATCACTGACCATCTAGGGCTTTTAGGCGTAACTATAACATCCAGTTTAAACTTCGGTCAACAAATTGTGTCCATGGCTCAAGTAGCTTCGAAAAAGTTGGGAATCATCTCGAAGGTACGGCGGTACTTCAGCCCTGCACAGCTTCTTAACTTATATACAGCTCAAGTGCGATCATGCATGGAGTACTGCAGTCATCTTTGGGATGGTTCAGCCAAATATCAACTAGAAGCGCTGGACTCCGTTGACCGAAGAGCCCGTAAATTAATTAACAACGTCGACCTTACGACCAAAAAACTACAGACCCTAGAGCATCGTCGTAAGGTTGCTTGTTTAACCGTGTACTACAGGATACATTTTGGTGAGTGCGCGAGTGCTCTGTTTGAGCAAATTGAACCCTCACCCTTTTACCATCGGACTACTAGACGCAGACAGAACTTCCATCCGTATGTGGTTGATATTCCGAAAAGTCGAACTAAGCGCTTTGACAGTTCCTTTTTGATACGGGTCGCCAAGGTTTGGAATGAACTGCCTGCGTCTATTTTCCCTGACCAGTATAGTCCTAGTACTTTTAAGCGTCGAGTGAATAGGTTTCTCGTGGATGGACGTGTACCACCTTAGTCTTCATGTTCACTTAACATCAGGTGTCATGGAAGACAAACGTCCCATCCATATTTTATAAAAAAAAAAAAAAAAAAAAAAAGTATTGCGCTTCATAACTGCAAAAATAAGAAAAAACTTATGATACACGTTAGTTTTATAAAATGGCTTTATAATGTAGTTATTCTTTATAAAAAACTCCGAAGACCTCAACGCAGCTACGTTGGTGGCGCATAGAATTGCATGAAAGGACTACAGATGATAAAACAAAAACTTTAAAAGTTCTGGTTGCTTACAATTTCACGATACAAATTAATTCTCTCCTAAACGAGTAAACTGATTTACATGATTAAAATGGATAAATTGGTTTTATACCCAGAGCTTTCATTTAACATTAAAATCGTTACGATTACTTAACAAACAAAAAATCAAATTTTCAAGTTATTCTCGTAATTATCCAATTTGAAATCCGAGTCCCTTTGATGTTGTGTAAAAAACCGACAATTCAAGGATTGCGTCGAGCAACAAGTCTCACTCACACAGGCGCGATTCGTGCTCGCGAGCGGTGCTCGCGCAATTAGCCCAAATTGAGCATCGAGCATTTTTTTATGTTATTCAAAAAACAGATAATGTACGGATAGCATCTACTGCGGCTCAGTTCGCGCTCGAGAGGCGTCCAAATCATGGGAACTTTTTTTTGCAGGTTACATTACTAGTTGCATTACTAGCAATCTGTACGCACCAAAAGGCCGCGTTTAGTATCATACTTCGTGGCCACGCCACGCAAGCAATTCGTACGAGATTTATACAAAAACTAGCTGACCCGGCAAACGTTGTTTTGCCATATAAATAAAAAAAAATAGATGTTGGCCGATTCTCATAGATACCGGATAAGCACAAAAAATTTCATCAAAATCGGTCAAGTCGTTTCAGAGGAGTATGGCAACGAAAACTGTGACACGAGAATTTTATATATTAGAAGATGTCTTTGAATTCAAATGAAATTGAAGAAAATGTTTCGGATAATCATAACTGCATATTTTTTTAATTTGGCTATCTTGTATGAGTAAATTTTAAATTTGTAATTTTTTTTAGGTAGGTAATAGGCTATAATCACAAGCCGCCTGTCTTTAAGGTCCAAAATGGTATTTTTACAAAGAAAGCCATGATGGATTACATTTTTGTTTTATTTTCAAATTGTAATCATGAAAGATTATTGATGGTATGAATTGTGTCTTTCCGTTAGGTGATTAAACACTTGTTTTTTTCATTTTAAAACATTTGAAGGATACTATGTCGTTTTCCTAAAAATATGCATAAGTACAATTAATAATTAGTTTATATAAGCAAAGCTAGCCAAGCATAATAATATAAGGTAATTTGCAAAATAAACTAAAACCTATGTTTAATCGCTTATATAAAAAACTTTATTCTTTCACCCATGGTTGTTTTTGCAGCTCATTGTTCTGAACTCAATTCTTATGAAACCTAATTATGTTGTAACTTTTTATTTAGGTAACTATTTTAAGTTGTTGTTACTTTACATTAAAGTGAACTTCATATTTGATGTATTTTTGACCTTGAATGTAAGTTTTGGTTAAAAAAAATTAGCTATACAGTGTGCTAGGAATAGATGTGCTAGCATATACAATAACTTTTGTTCAGAAATAATGTAAAATAATCCACAAAATCCTTCAGTTTAGCTGAAAAAATCGGGTAGTCATGCCATCAATATGCAAATTAAGTACTCTCTCTATTTTTTATTAAATTTAATATATTTTTGTCAAACAAATGTTAATAGTAATTGGCAGAACTCACTAGTACTCACGGACACACCTTTTCCAATCAAAATATCACATATCTACAGAAGGATCTCCAAGAAGTGAAATATTGAGGCACTCTCTAAAATGTTCGAATCACAGTTCTGTGAATATGAGGGCTGGAGAAAGATGCTGGAAAATCTCCTATTCATCCTGACCTGGAGACGCTGTCACAAGATTTTACATCATTTAAATCCTTGGTTTGGCAGATGTTTAAACAGTTAAAGTTAGAGATTGAATCTCTTACGCTTGGACAGAATAGACTGGAGACTACATCCAGAAGGAAGGTTCTTCTATTCCATGGCATCCCTGAGAAACAAAATGAAAAGGTTTTTGATGTGGTTCACCAGATAATAACCAACCAAATGAAGATGTCCAATATTAACAAAGATAACTTACATGTTTGTCATCACTTTAGAAATGCCATCAACAGGTAACCTATTCCAGCACGTTTTACGGATGTTGAGATTCGTCACCACATTTGGGATAGCAAAACAAATCTGAAGGGCACTGGCATCACTGTCTCCGAGTTTCTGACGAAGTTAAGACAACAGATCTTTACAACGGCTCGTAAACACTTCGGTATCACTAACTGTTGGACGATGGATCATGGAAGGAAGGTAAAATTTTGATTAATCTTCCTGTCATTTTGTAGGAATGTAAACAATCTTTGTTTGTATTTTGACATCCATCATTACCTACTTTGACATTACGTTGTGTCAGATGTCACTTGACAGTCGCTGAATTGTCGTGGTTGCATTCCGTATTAAGCTTTTAAGTTTCCTTTTTTTTATTAATTATGTGTTACCAATGGTGGAAAGTATTGTAATCTTTTGTTTGTGTTTATTAGTTTAATTTCATTTCACTCTTGTCTCTTTATTTGTGAGTAGTGAGTTGTGCTAAGTGCCTATTTATCTATACTAATATATAAAGCTGAAGAGTTTGTTTGTTTGAACGCGCTAATGTCAGAAACTACGAGTGGGATTTGAAAAAATATTTTTGCATTTTATAGCCCAACTTTTGAGGAAGGTTATAGGCTATATTTTATCCCGAAATTCCCACGGGATCTAATGTTACGCGGGTAAAACCGCGCGCGGTGGCTAGTTTTATATATAGTTTTTGTTACATATACTTATTGTATTATATTTAGTATATATTTTAATTTTATTTTATTTTCATTTATATAATGATCTCAACGGGAGTTTCTTCTCTTGCTCATCTTTATGTAGTTTTACAAGTGCAGATAGTCTTCGCTCACCACCACTGGCATTGCATGACCAACTCTCCTCTTCATATTTAAATCATCCACTTAATTTGAAAATTTCCCACATAAATGCTTAAAGTATACCTAAACACTATTCCGATCTTCTTACTAGGTACTTTCAGTGTGAATAATGTACACATTATTGTAGACGCATTATTTATTTCTCAAACCTGCTCTCCTCTGCACTCAATACTCCCTTCCAGAGTTTGTTCTTATTCGCAATGACAAGATCGGTAAGGGAGGTGGCGGAGTTGCTATTTACCTTCCCCCTCTCTTTACTTAGAGTCTTGGAATATTTAGCTGTTTGAAGTCACTGTGCGTCACACAAAACTGTTGCTTACAGTCTTCTACAGCGCGAACATGTATGTTGATTATTTTGATAAGCTATTTTATGATTTCTTGCCTTCCTACGATCATGTGCTTATGTTAGGTGACTTTAAGACATGTTTAATTAAAAACAACACCCGTTCCCGCAAGCTTGAAGCCCTCCTATCCTCTTATAACCTTTCTTTGTTACCCCTATCTCCTACCCATAGTTTTCTCAATTGTGACTCTTCCTTAATCGACCTTATGATAATGTCGTCTCCTCATAATGTAGCAAATCATGGTCAACTAACAGCACCCTTTTCCTACCATGCTCTAATATTCCTACCGCATCCGCATCCCCAAACGTAAACCACCCACCTCATTCCTTCGTAGTCACAAAAATATCAACCTGGATACTCTGCGACGTGATGCTATTGCTATAGATTGGTCACCGGTATTTGGTGGACACAATATTGAAGATAAGTTAAAGTGCTTCAACAAACTAGTTATGGAACGTTGCATGCTCCAGTTAAAAAAAAATAAAGTTAAACACAGCCCTGCTCCATGGCTATCAGATTCAATTATAGGAGCTATGTCAGTCAGAGATAAGACGAAAAGACGGTACAAACACAGCCCTTCCAAACGTAATTTGCTCTCTTCTAAAAATCTTCGTAATCGTTGCTACCGCTTGTGTCGTGAAGCTAAGAGACGCTACTTCCACGATTCCCTCGTCAACTGTTAGCACAAGATACAATGTCAGACGGTAAATTCCGGGGCGATATCGTTTGTGGTATAGTGTTTTACCCATGCGTCTTCAGGGCAAAACCGGAAAAAGTCGTTATTTGCGTTTTCATTTAAATTGTTGACCAATTTCATTTTTTTTTTCAAAAATATGTTGATTGTAACGGGTACCTAATGAGTCTGACTGAATATATAGGTTGAGGAGACCTTTGCGTTTTGAAACGGATGAACTACATGCGCAGCTTTGACCCGGTCTCCCATATGTATTTATATTCTAGGTTCCCCCCTAGTTCGCTACATGGTAACACAAGCTTCGCTTATTTTGAGGCCATTTAAGTAGTTAGTGTGATTGTCTGGGAATTTTATTTATTATTATGATGTGCCCGCCACTATTTTGAATGCACGCGGTTGCCCTTAATCCGAATTGTAAAATCCGATCCCTAACACACTGTATGCATATGTAGAATATATCAGACAACAAAGACTCTAAATACGATCAACTTTGTAGCTATCTCTGCGTTGTCTTTCATGATTTTTTTTTCATTCAAACCCAACTTTGTTCTAATTTCAAAATTATTTCAATAATAAATATCCTCTGTCAAACGTGACATTTTATAGCCTCTAGTGTTCTGCCTACCCCATGAGGGATACAGGCGTGAAGTTATGTATGTTTGTACGTATTTAATAATAAATTATTGTACATATCTACAAATGATTTCCACGTGTATTTTGGGGTAGGTACTGTCGGGTGCCATCACGAATAATAAACGAATTTAATCTTAAACTTTTAACTACCCATTTTAACAAATCGTATTACATACATGCAGACCAGTGAGATGATATTGCAGACACATTCAAGTAGTGGTCATAATGACATTGACAGATAACCAACTAACGCGCCACAGTTTAGTGTGCGTTCCGAATTAAAATATATAAATCAAACAATGTGTTCTTATATATAAAGGAAACGTCTAAGTATTTAAAAAGTATTAGTACCCCCTATTCGATTTTCTTTCTTTCTAAATGGTTTTGTTGTTAAATTTCGTGACTTGGCTTTTATAAAAATAACTAAGTATATGTCTTCATCCAGGCTGAGTACCTATTTAAGTTAAATATGTTGAACTGATTATGCCTTATTGAACAGTTGAAACTAATTTTTACCAATTTAGGCTTTATTTTTTTTTACAGAACATTGTATTTGTTCTCAAACTTATTTCACTTTGTATTTACCGGAAAAATATTCAAAACAAATTTTGGAAAGACTATTTACCAATTAAATGGGTATAATTTTGGCGTTTCTTCAACAAAGAAGTGTGCCATAAGATGGCGCTGCACGAGTAGCGGCGCTCGCCGCTGCAGGGCGTACGTGACCACGACTACAGACGGTATTTTGTTTAAAGTCTAAATGTAATTAAGCAGAAAAAATGTTTAATATTACTTATAAAAAATAAATTAAAACAAACTGTCGTTTATCTTAGTATAAATAAGTAATAGTGATTTTAAAACTTGTAGTAGGTAAATAGTCTGTTTGAATGCATCATAAAAACGAATGGGCTCACAAAGCATGAAAGTACCTATGAAGTTGAAAGTATCTTGTTTATAAGTTATATATAAGACTTAGTTTAGAATCTATAAATATAATAAAATGGTAGGAAAGTCAAAACTGTACATTGAATATTTTTTTAAAAGAATACTTGGGGTATGATCTACAATCGAAACAGAAACAAAAAATATAGTTTTTAGAATTTTTGTCTGTTTGTCTTTCCGGGATAAACTCAAAAAGTACTTCATGGATTTACTTCAAATTTGGCATGAAGATAGTTAAGAAGTCGGGTCAACATATAGGCTACATATTATCACGCTAGCAGTGTTATAATCGTAGGTGCGTTTGGTGCTGCATAGCGTTCACGCAGACGACGTCGCGGGCAGCAGCTAGTTATAAATAAATACCTACAGACTTTTGGTTTTTATATTAAAACATAATAAGTGTAAAGCGTAATAAGTAAAAGTGTAAATATAAATCCTTATTTCATTGATAAACTGTGTACTTAGTTGTAAGTCTGTCCGTGACCGTTAAATTTATTTGTAAAAAAGTAATTGCCATGTTTTGTTACAGTTAAATATTTGAAAAATTCTAGAGGAATAGATGTCCTCTTAGCGAATGGTTACAGGTTATTAGGTATATTCAGAAAAGCAACATCACCATCATAAGATGGTAATGTAACAGCTCACATCTGAGGTGTTCAGCGAGTACTTATAACGACAAGGAAGTATGATGGAACTGTAATTCGTATGAACCTGCAGCACAATCACAAACCTCATGACTTCATCGAGCAAAATGGAGTTTATTTTAAAGTTTAGTGAAGAATGATTGCATTCAGGTCTAATTTTTGTAATCTTTGTAATTTAATTTTGTAATCTTCAAAAACATTGATTTTCGTACACAGTTACTTTAATCTTGTTTTACCTCTAAGATGGAAAGTATCTAATTTCCTTTCACTTATCTACAGGCTCAATTTGGAGATGCAAACTAGATGCGGTCGAGGTAACTCATTTAAGTATGTCTGGATCAGAGCAGTTGGCGTTCATTAGTCTCTGCCTACCCCAAAGGGAGACAGGCGTAATGTTATGTATGTATGTATGTAATTATCGTCCGATATCTAAGTTGTGTATCTTTTCTAAAATAATGGAAAAATAGTACACCAACAACTGTGCGAAGCTATGACACCTAGGTATATTATTATCATCTCAGCATGGTTTTGTTAAGAAAAGATCCACGACCTCAAATTTAATTTTGTTTAACGATTTTCTAACCAGCAAAATGGATGACCGGCAGCATTTAGATGTGATTTTCACAGATTATCGCAAGTGTTTTGATCGAATTGATTTATTAGTTTTGATATACCTATACGCTACTTCAGAGGCTCTACTTAGCTACTCTACTACTCAGATATACATGGTCATTAATATCGATGGCTTACCTTATATATATACCTACAAAATAGATCTCAAGCTGTCGCCATGAATGGATACGTATCCGCAGGGTGTACCTGAAGGTTCAATATTAGGTACCTACTTACTTTGCTATTTGTGTTATTTATCAAGAACGTTGCTGCTAGTCTTAAGAATTCCAAAGTGTTACTTTTCGAAGAGGATATGAAGATTTTTAAAGAAATTACCTGTGAAAATGACGGGTGTGATACATGATACGAAAAGTGCAAGCCCGAATGTCACGTCCCCGAAAGTTTACTACTACGAATCACACAACAACGAATTCACGCCACCACGAAAATCGTAGCACCGAAAGATCGCGATCACGAATATCAGAACCTCTAATTCACTTAACTACGAATCACATAAAAACGAATGCACGCCACAACGAAAAAGTCAGCAAATAATTTAATAATTTCTAATTGTCATATAAATTGTTTATTCAAACGTTATCAAACCAATATCTCGAATAACAGGATCTCTAAAGCAGAAAACAATATGAAGATTCGGTTAGATATCCGCATCTGGAATTGGTCATTTTCCTTAAGTCGTAATTACCAGACACCAGACACCAGGCACCCACTGAACCTTGAAACCTGAAAAAACCTTGATACCAAGTATCACACCCATGCACTCAAGGAATAAGTTTTTTTCATAAAAACAAAATCATATATTTCCCGTGCCCGAGAGAATTTTGGGAATTGTTTTTGTAGCACAACCAGTCACTCTTTGAAGAACCTTTATGCCAAGTAGGGGAAAGGGGGGCTATTTCGTACGCGGGGTAGATTCAGACACTAGCTATATCTATACTATAGAATAGCGCTAGAGACTCCATCTTTGTGTGCGAAGTACGCACCCGTACAGAAGCGCGGCCCGCGGGGCGAAGAGGCAGTGCGAGCGACGCCGGCGCTGGGACAGGACATCGCGTAATTTTCGTCGCCGTAAGTTTTTATTTCATTGTTATTTAAATTCATTTATCTCTTGTAATAACAACACCAATGTTTTTGTTTTTGTTATAATCACTAGTGATGACCGATCAGTTTTAAGTGTTTCTTATCTGTTTTACTATTATCCTAACGGATTTTTTTCTAGGTTATGAAATGTGTTTTTCATATTGGTCGGGGTACATTCGTTCACTAACACGTGGGGCACATTCGTACTGTACGAATGTACCCCATAATGAAATCTTAATCTGGTTTACAAGATTTTCATAATTACTTCGTTTCAGATGGTTCGTAACTACAAAAGAAAGAATACCAGGAGCGGTATAGTGGATGAAGAGGCTATGGCATCAGCAATTAAGGAGGTACTAAAGAAAACCTTATCTATTAGGAAGTCTGCAGATAAATATGGTGTAAAGCCATCAACCCTTGAATCTCGTATTCAAAAAATCCAAACCAAATCTGCCGAACCTACTACATCCAATCGATCGTTTGACTCAAAGTATACTGCCAATCAAGTTTTTACCAAAGAAGAAGAAGATATGTTGAATGAGTATATTAAGATCAGTTCTAAGAGACACTATGGTTTAACACTTGAACAAATTAGGAAACTTGCCTACCAATTCGCAAAATTGAATAACTTTCGATATCCTCCTAGCTGGGATGAAAACAAAAAGGCCGGTAAAGATTGGTTGGCCTGCTATCGTAAACGAAACACTAATTTGAGTTTACGAAAACCCGAAAATACGAGTGCAGCTAGATCATTTGGGTTTAATAAGTCAGCTGTTGGCGAATTCTTTAAAAACTTAGAAGAAGTCTTACAAAAACACAAATTTACTGGAGATCGTATATATAACTTTGACGAATCAGGCATATCGACAGTATTAAATACGCCCAGGGTTCTAGCTGAAAAAACTCAAAAACAAGTGGGTCAACTTGTTTCCGCTGAAAGAGGCGAGCTTGTTACTTTTGGGGGCTTTATTTCAGCAACCGGAAATACAATCCCACCTTTATTCGTATTTCCGAGAGTGCATTACAAAGATCACTTCATTGATGGTGCACCTGAAGGAAGTTTGGGTGTGGCTACAAAGAGCGGTTGGATTAACTCAGAAATTTTTTTAAATGTCCTGAAACATATTCAAAAACAAACGGCGTGCTCTAAAGATAATCCGATTCTACTTTTATGTGACAATCACGAAAGCCATGTAACTATTGAGGCAATCAATTATGCACGTGAGAACGGAATCATATATTTATCATTTCCTCCACATACCACGCACCGTCTCCAACCGTTGGATGTTGGAGTATTTGGCCCATTCAAATCGAAATTGAAAATTGCATTCAATGACTGGCATGTGTCTAATCCAGGGAAAACTCTCAACATTTACAACATTCCAAAATTGGCTAAATTAGCCTATTTTGAGTCATTCAATGGAAAAAATATAACTGCTGCTTTCGAGAAGACCGGAATATGGCCATTCAACAAACTTGTTTTCAGCGACGAAGACTTTGCTCCTGTGGAAGTGTACGACAACGACTCTCCGTCAGAACCATCTGCGACGAATGCCGAAATCGCGAATAATGAAGTTACGCCTCAAAAGACTGCGTTTCAGGGGGTTGCGTCTCAAGCGGCTGCATTTGAAGAGGTTGCCCATCAAGAGGCTAGGCTTCAACAGACTCCGCATGCATCACCTTCTACAAGAACATCACCTTCTTTGTTGCCTATAGGGTCTTCATCGCTCAGCTACGAAATGACTTCACCTTCTACCTCAATAGGAATAATAACCCCACAAATGATCCAGCCCTATCCTAAAATACAAAAAAAATCATCGACAAGAGTTAAGAAAGGAAGACAAACTGGCAAATCAAGAATTTATACCGACACACCTGAAAAAAATAGACTTGAAGATATTGCACGTGCAAAAGAAATGAAGAAAATTGAGAAAGAACGAAAGAATAGAGCAAAGGAGATGAAGCGTGCGCTGAAATTAGTATCGACTGAAGTTAGTAATTTAAAAAAGAAAAAAGTGGATTTAAAATCCGATAGTGAGACTGATACTGATATGAGCTTGAGAGAAAGTTCTACTTCTCCGATTGATGACATCTGTGAAGAATCAGACACAGACGCACCTGTTTTGACTCACAATATTAAGAAAGGAAGTTTCGTAGTGGTTAAATTTGATAAAAAGAGGTCAGTTTTACATTACGTTGGAGAAGTCGTTGAAAAATATAGTCCTTCAGAATATAAAATCTCATTTTTAAGAAAAAAACCAGGAAAAGCCGGTTCTTGGAATTTTGTGCATCCGAATACGAAAGACGAAGGATTTGTGAATATTTCAGATATTGTTCTCATACTGCCAAAGGCCAATGCTGCTGCTACAGCGAGGACAGCCAGTATTTTTAACTTTGGAAAAGATTTTTCTCGATACAATATGCAATAGTATGATACCTACTTTGAGATGATTATTTTCTGTTTGACGAAGGATCATTAAGTATTTTTGTTTTTTGATTAGTTTTTTTATTTTTGATAAGTTTTGATTTGATTGTTATAGAAGAGTTTATTATTTTAGAATACGGAAAATGTTCCTATGTTTTGTTTTTTAATTTATAGTTTAAATTTGATTTTGAGACTGATTACTGTAAGTTAGTTTTTTGTAATTGATCTCATGTTGCTGAATTAGGGAATAAATATATATACAATTATAATGGCTATCACTTATGTACGTACAGTATGTGCGTACGTGTGTAACTAAATTAAAGTCAATAAAGTAATATTTTTCAATGATTTTTGGGTATTATTTTGTTTTGTACGAATGTCCCCCCTGCGTATGAATGTGCCCCAATGTATGTACGAATGTGCCCCACGTGTGGGGTACATTCGAACAAATTCCATCTTTAGGTAAATAGCTTATAAGTCTGAAGTACTTCATCATACTCCAAAAGTAATTATCTAGTTTTAAAGCCAAATATATCACCTATCTATTGATGTCTCTGTCTACTTTGAAAAGGATTTATTTCCGTTTTTATACCCGGGACAGTAAAATGTGTACGAAGTAGCCCCACCTTCCCCTATCACATCCGTACACTCAGGAATAAAATTTAGGAATAAAATTTTTCATACAAACTAAAAAGTCCAACCCTTTCCCGTGGGAATTTCGGGAATTCCTTCCATAATACAAACAGACACTTATTGAGGAACCTTTATATCAAGTATCACATCCATGCACTCAAGGGATGGGATTTTTTCATACAAACTAAAACATCATATATTTCCCGTTCCCGTGGGAGTTTCGGGAATTCCTTTCATAACACAACCAGACACACAATGAAAAACCTTTACGCCAAGTTTCACATCGGTGCACTCAAGGAATAAGATTTTTCATACAAAATAAAAAGTCCTATATTTCCCGTTTCCGTAGGAATTTCGGGAATTCCTTCCTTAGTGCACCCCTACATCTCCTAAAGAATGTATGTTCCAAATTTCAGCTCTCTACGCCCAGTAGTTACGTTGTCTGTCAGTCACTCAGTCAGTAACGGAACAGTTTTATATATATATTGATTTGAACTCTTAAAACGGTAATAGAAACATCTGGCAATAAAAATATAATATTTACCTCGTTACACGCGTACGTATGCACGCTCTAATCACTCACTGTTTGTTTTGTTGGATTGAATGGTGGCAGGCATTGGGGGCGGGCGGCGGGCGAGCGGGACTGGCGGGCTGGCGGACGACGTTCGTTCGTTCGGTGGCGTAGTGATACGACTCGAGTCGAAAGTGGCAGCCGAAAAAAAGGCACTCGAGTGAAAAAAATACCCACTCGAGTGCACTTGGACTCGAGTGACTTGCCCGTTACTCGAATCCACTGACCTCTATATTTACCACTGGACTGGCGGCTGTCAAAGTGCTTTTGTGCCCGTTTGATAATCGCCATTTTGGCGCTGTCGGACGTAGCGAGCAGTAGCGAGTGTCCGTGGTACTAAAACTAGTCGCTTACACATATGTCACATGTCCTCATTCTTGATAACTTTTATATAATGCTTATAACAATAACAACATAAAATTCGAATTAATATTTAAAAAATATAAAATCACTTAACAATAAGCAAGCACTTCTCTGGCGGCCACTTGCAATATACGTCAAAATTAGTTCTGTGGACACTCGCTACTCGCTAGTGGCGCTTCAAATAGGCACAAAAAAATAGCTGTCAAACTTACGGAACAGCCAGTCCAGTGGTAAATATAGAGGTCAGTGCTCGAATCACTCCCACTCGTGGCACTCGCCCATCAGTCGCTATCACCGAGAGAAACAACTTTAAGCCTGCACGTACGTTATTCCAAAGAGAATAAAACCACTACGTTTTACGAGACGGGATTGCCTTACAAATAACGTAAATAACTTTTCGTCAGGAGAACAAAAAACATGTTGATTTTAAAAACATTAAGTCAAATCCCCCAACAATGAGGGCTTACAAAAAATCGCCCAAAGAAAAAGTAAGTTAAAAAGAGTTAATGAAGACATTTTTATAAGTTCAATACCTACATACATACCTACTTAAAGAATATCACTTTGCGTTGTGGAAGAATTTGCCTTCTCGCGCAGTTTCACTCGCGTAACTACCGTTCCCGTGAGAATTTCTCGACAAAATGTAGCCTATTTACTCCTGAATAATGTAGCTTTCTAATGGCCAAAGAATTTTTCAAATCGGTTTAGTAGTTTCGAAGCCTATTCAATACAAACATTCAAACTTTTACTCTTTATAACATTATTATAGATTAGGTGAAGGCGACTCGAGTGAGTCGAGTGGTAGAATAAACTGAGAACCACTTGAGTAGAACTCGAATTTGATAGCAAGATGGCTCGACTAATTCGAGTGCCAAAAACTGACTTAATTTAAGTTTTACGCTAGTACATGATAACGGTGTAAAACTTTAACAGGTATCCGAGCTTTGCTTACGGCAATAACGTTTTCTGTCGTCGATATTAAGAATTCAAAATATTCTGAGATGCAAAATAGTCGGACGTTGGATGCAAATAAGTATTTCTGGATCGTAGCAATTGGCGTTCCCCAGACTCTGCCTAGCCCAAGGGGTGACAGGCGTGAAGTTATGTAGGTTTGTATGCAACATAGTTTCAGGAGTAGGTATCTGGGTTAACAATCGATTCATCAGTCATCATTATAATATGTGCACATAAAGGAGACACAGAGTGCGAAGGAATTGTGGACAAAATTAAAGAGTTTGATCGATGATTCAGGATTTTCGAGAAAAATAAAGTACCTACTTCAGTACTTATTTTGCTTAATCAAATTATTTCCATCAGATTAGAAAACTGTGATAGTTTGACGAGTAATGTGACGCTAGTAGTGGATACTTTTGCTTTAATTAACAGCAACTGATCCGTTATTAACGACGAAGCTTTGTTTCATTCACTGCTTCTACCCGGCTTACCCGATAAGTTTATGCCTATGATTATGGCCATTGAGGATTCTGTGATGAACATTACAACAGATTTCATAAAAAAGAAATCTATATGAAAAATGTAGAATCAAATGAAATGTAGGGTACCTAGCTGATTTGGGTAGCTCTAACTCGGAACATACAAAGTTGGCAGAAAAAGAAGCAAAGTAAAAGTAGCATCAAACATCAAACACGGATCGACTAAGGGAACGTAACGTCAATTGCAAATGTCAATGTCAAACCGACGAAAACAAACAAACAATCAAACTGTTTGTTACAATACAAAATGCATGGATATGATCGGAATCAATGTCCACTATTAAACGAAAAACCAGATAAAAAGAAACAGACAAATAAATTAATAAATAAATGAAAAATGTGTTAAATAAAAAAAACAGACAAATGCTTTCAGCGTTGTGTTTCTTAGTTAAAAGTTTAATAAATGTGGCTTTGTAGATTCTAGTGCCAGTAATGTACATGACTGCAAATGAAGTTTGGTTGACGAACAGGTTAACTTCGACAAGTTTGTCAGAAACTATTGTTGTAAACGAAACAGAAGTACTACTTAGTATAATGTTCGGGTGATGTAGATCCTAGGAAAAATTATAACTATAAAACACAGTTGAAAATGTGCTATCATAGGTAGTTGTATGCATAATGCATGTCAAGCTTCACAACTACCCTATTAGTGTTAGTGAACTGATGGATCACACTGGAAACAGTGTTGCTATTGGACCAGGTAGAGGCTTCATAAAAAAAAAAAACATTCAAAGCAGTATTAACATCATCAGTAGCTGAGAGTTATGGCAGTACATACCAAGACAAAAAAATGACAAAATGGAATAGAAAATCCAAGAGCCACATACTTGTTGGTTATTTTGATTATGTAAAAGACTATAAATTAATGACCCAATAAGAAACCATGTTTTCAATTAGAGATGTAATGATACAAGAGTAGAACCTAAGGCAAGTTACAGTGACTGGTCAGTATAGAGAGCACAGATTCGGTGGGGAATGTAGTAGAAGAATCTTTGAAGTTTGAGTCACTGAATGAATCAAGTTCAAGTGAATCTGATTATTTAGATCATAAGATCTATTTTCCGAAGTATGTCCAGTAAGCTTTCAGAATGTACAGAATATTAGCAACAATAGAAACATCACATGCAGAACTCAATTTACTAGAGGTACCTGAAAAGAGATAAAGAAGACACCAGAGAGATTTGACGATCACTTTGGCGATGGGGTAAACCTATCTGCCTCAGACGTCAGTGGTTGCAGGTTCAATACCCGCACGGAATGAGAAAAAAAAATGTTCCGTGTCTGGCTGTTTATCGATTTATATTCTAGGTTCCCTCCTAGTTCCTACATGGTATCCTATAATACAAGCTATGCTTACTTTGGGGCCATGTAGTTGGTGTGATTGTCTGGGGATTTTATTTATTTACTAGGATATTCCAACATGAGGAGATGCATTGACACCTGCAGAGGCTATTTTGAAATGCAGGTGATGGCAGAGGAGCTGCATCTGAAGAAAATTGAGTGTGGAAAGTGATTGATACTCTCAGTAATGCAAGTGTTGTGTAGTGAAAGTAGTTGTTGAGAAAATAGCTAGATGTTGATAAAAGAGTGTGATATAGAGTGCGGCTAACAGTTTTGGTCTAAAACATTTTACCCTAAGATCATGTACATATATTGCCTATTTGGATGTTTCCTGAAATGTTTTCAAACTGTAAAGCTGAAACTGATTGTTTAATTAAAAACCTGAGCCGGGAATTCAGAATAAAAAATTCAGGCCAAGTTAAGAGATATTTGGGCATGAGAATTAACATTGATAGAATTGTTTATTATATTGAATGATATTATATTGTAGGATTGAATGTTAACTATTATAAGTTTAGGAAAGCTCTTGGTATAGTAAAACTATTACAGTCTCATAATTAAATAATGTATTTATATTTTTTGTGTCGGTATAATAGGTATGTGCAAAGCAGTCATGTAAGTATTATGAGATTTTTTTTGCTTTGATAAAGTGGGGGTGTTCAGAGGTGATCAAAATATTTAATGTAATGCTCAGTAATGACACTTCTATTAGAACCATGTCAATATTATCTATGTAATTTCCTTCGCCTACTTTGTCTGTTATAATAAAGTTAGTCTCATCTGAACCACCAGAATGTTTCATTTCAATAAAAAGGTTTGTATTAAGGTGATCACACCATGAAGTACTTTTTATAATCACAAACCTGAGGTAGCGTAGAAAAGTTCCCAACTGACTAGCCCTCAAACTATTTGAGTGACTGGGACCAAACAAGGACCTACTGCAAACTTACATAAGTACCTAATAACTAACTTTATTGATGAAGTTACAATAACACAAACATAAGGATAAGCCATAGTTGCTGTAATATAAAGTTTTTTATGATATTTGTTACAGTGATGTGCCTCGAGAACCATTGAAATCAAGACCTTTTTTTGTACCAACCTTAAAGAAGAATTCTGCAGTTGCCATGATTCGAAATGTAGATACGCTTGTTCCAGGTTTGTAACAAGAATCACATTCTAATATGACTTTTTTCATAGGTGGTGCAGCATTCACTAATGTTTTACTATCTTTCACTAGGTTATGTATCAGTTACCATGCTGCCCTGTTTCAGGCACAAACTGAAGTTTCTTACATGAATAAAGGGACAAAACTATAAGATAAGTTTATTAGACTGAAGTAGGTAAATTAAAAAGTATGAGTAGTTTTTTGTTATGGTTACGAATTAAATACATTTTAATCTTCAAAAAAGTATTGGCATATTAGCTTGTAAGCGAATGCAGTTCTAGCGAGAGGTTCTCTCGCAAGGACTGCAAGTTTAAAGTACCTGCTTAAGTACTTGACATATTTTATAATACATTTAAATAATTTTAATGGTACAATGAAATAAAATTCTATTTCTATTGTTCTATTTTTTTCTATCCGTGTTAGAATAAGCGTGAATAATCCGAATAGCCCCCGCGTGGTAGCAGGATCCCGTCAGGGTCCGAATGGCTAGCTACTAGCGACCACACTTCATAGTAAATCTGCCGCCTAATATTACCGCTCCGGCGGTGATGTTGCAGCAATACTTTACGGAGAGCCAGTTCTTTCCTAGCCGAGTGCTTTCATCGACAGTCTTATCTTCACTTACCTACCATTAGGTGAGATTAGGGCTAAACAGAGGTTTTAATCGATTTACTCTTTGAGGAAAAAAAATTATAGTCCCGTTCAAAATGAACAAGAATTTATTTATGATCGGAATCTGAATCGAACCTGGATCGATCCCGCAGGTATCCGAGCATAGTCCTTTCCATAGCCCGCTAGGCGACTTTAAGCTTGTTTATAAGGCCCATAGTCAGCGACCACGTCTCAGTGTCTGGCAAAACACACTGGTCAAAACCTTTGTCTTCAGACACTCTATATAGGTATAAAGGGGAAAGTTGCTTGTAGTTTATATGTAATGTGACGCTACTTCGATTTGTGTAAAATTAAATTTAAAAAAAATCTTGAAAAAATGAACTTCTGGTATATTTTTTTAGAACCGCTACCCAAATGCCCAGAGTACCTACTCAGTTTTCTCACATGCATTTGTGATATCTGTTTGTCACTAAGTTATGTACTTGCATTTGTTGTCGCTTGCATTAAATCTTTGCAGTAAATAATTGCATAAATGCACACATCGTTCAGTTCCAAAAAATAAAAATATCTTTTTTGTTGACAAAACCCACGCTGGTGGTACCTAAGTGAAGATGAGGTCTAAGATGGCGACACACGGGGGTTTAAGAATTGGGTATAAGTACATTTTTTAACATAATTTTAACCAAATTACAATATCTTTTACCGTTTTTAGTATTCAAATGGGATAACAGGACACTCATAAATCATTTCGTCTGACCATCCTGGTATTTTTAGAAAAATGTATCAATACTTATTGCACTATGTAATACCTACCTATGTGTTAAGAATGTTATGCGTTCATTATCATACTCGGTCTTTACTGATTGCATTGCTAGGATGTGGGCTTGACAAGTTTATTGGAAATATTAAGTTATACATATAAATTCAACCGCTTTGAATTACGGAAGCTATTTATGATGTTGATTAAGCAAAAGGAATTTAAACGTAACTAGGTATATTCAGTAGTTCACTATAGCTAACCATTATTGAGTTAAGGTTGTAAAATTATATACATACATATATACATAACGTCACGCCTGTATCCCTAATGGGGTAGGCAAACACCAGACACTATAAAAACATCTGATGTCACGTTTGACAAATTTGGAGGTATTTTGATGATGGAGAGAGACTTGCAGTGATACAATCAGCCTATCGCCCACGAAAACGTCAATAAAACCTCCGTCCCTTAATTATATGTGTTTAAAAAATATATACTCCGCTGTATGTATCGAAACTATATTTTTATAGAGCCGGTGTATACAGTATCCCGCAAGGGTCGGCCCGTCATTCTGATAGGCAAATATCGGTTCAACAAGTGGTCGGGCAGCACAGGACCGCGAGCACGGTGGGCCTGCGGGAAGGCCTGCACCGGATGTAAAGCCTTCATTCTCACCATCGATAATACAATTGTACACTACCGGCAGGACCATAGCCATTAATTAACTGGATTTTTCTAAAATTCGTTATTGTGTAATTGTATGCTATTAAAGTGCAATCAGTGAAAAATGCAAAATGTACGTGTAATTTGATTTGACTGACACATACCTACACAGTATTTGCATTATGAGTATAATCTTTCACTAGCACTTATCTGTTGTGGGTTCTATCCTAAAACTTGAATGTGCCTAATGCATTGTTTTAGCTGTCGAAAAACATTTTCGTATTATTTCCTAACAAAATAAATATTAGGGATATGTATATAATTAGTTTATATAATTAATTTGTTGGTCGTATTATAATCTTAATATAATGTATAAAATTCTTCCTTTACTGACTGAGTGACTGACAGAGAACGTACCTACAGCTAAAATTACTGGCCGTAGAGAGCTGAAATTTGGAACATACTTACAATCCTTAGAGGCTGTGGGAGAGCACTAAGGAAGGAATTCATGAAATTCCCAAGGGTACGGGAGTAAATAATTAATATTTATTTTTTATTATAATCCTTCATGTATGATCTCAAACTATCACGTCCATGAATTTCAAAAGTGACCCACCAGTCACCCTGTATATCTTTTTTATTTTGTTATCATCTAACAATATTTTTAGAACCGTAAGGGCGCGGACCCATGTCTGCGGTGCGGCGCCGCACCGCAACGCGACGCGGCGGCGCGGCGCGGTTCCGCGGTGCCGCAGACGGCGCCGCGGACAGTGCGCGGTGAGGTGAGAAATGAAATGGCCTGAATGGATTAGGATATGTTTGTTTATTATTTGTAGAATATTTTTTTAATTCTGTGACAGATGCCTGACGAAATTTTAATTGAACATAGTAGTGTAGTAGTAATAAACAAACAAAACCGGGTTGAAATGGAAAAAGGAATGGCAAGGTCAGTGTATTAAATTAATTAATTTGTTTCGTTGATGTGATCAGTGTCATGTTATTTGTTTAACTAATAATCATAATTTATGGATATCACAGAAAATTTTTCATTTAAACGTTTTTGAATTTTTCACCAACTCTAAGTAAAATTAAGTGGACCTGCAGTTCTTTCCTAATTGCTTTAAGGTCGAAGATATTCAAAATGTTTTGTTTCCTTTATTTTTATTTTAAATATTTTTATTTAAGTATTTTAATGTTATTTCAGATCCACCCATGGCACATTTCGTAACTTCTCAACGTGGAGCCCGAAATATTAAAATCGGACCATTAAATTCGGTATCAATCGAACAATGGGAGTGACAACAAAATGGCACTGTACTAAATGATCTAAATGCTGCAAAGCTAGTATCCTCACAATACAGGACACAATTGTGAAAAATGATAATGAACACAATCATTAAAAATGTTAATCGTTGCAAATTCTCGGTTTGAGAGTAAACTTATATCGTAATTTATGTAAGCATTAAGACTTGGAGAAGAAAAACTTTGCACATGTACGAATTACTCATGATAACTATTAACAGATAAGTAAGTATTTAGGTATAGTAAAACACTTTTTAATCAGATTCTCGCGTATAATTTAAATTTTATTTTTTAACTCGACGTTTTTGTGTTTTTTGCACCCCGTGGTCACGCCAACCGCATGAATGCACTAAAAATCATCAGCTATATGTTCCTTAACGCAGATTGATACATAACCACGTCGAGTCAAAATGTAAATATACGAGATAAATCCAGTTAAAGGGGGTTATATTTTAAATTATGAATCGTGAAAAATTAAGACAATATTGAGACAACATTATTTAACGAAATGAAACACAAAAATCCAGTCAGTCAGTCTGCTATTCAATTCGCAATGTTCATCTGTTTGCCATTTAACCAATTTTGCTTTTCGTCTTTATTTCCTAATTGAAAAATATTAATTCTAACACTTTTTTTTAAATTATGAACTGTATTCAAATGACATTGTTCTTAAAATTTTTCTGATTTGTTGTTGAAGACCATTAAAAATAAATAAAAATAATACAAAGTTTTGGCTACTTTCATTAGGTGGAATCACAAATGTCATATAAATAGTGGTTACAAAGTTACAAAATTACCAAGGTTTTCTACTATACAATGTAGAAGAACAGGTCTACTCGCCTGCTTTGAACTTTCAGAAGTGAACAGGTTATTTTAAGTTATTCAGTCCTTAGTTAAACTATTAGATTCATTGTAAATGTATGTAAAGGAACATTTAAGTTTGCAAATTACTAATAAGTAGTAAATAAAAATGTAATAATAAATTTTCGCTATTTGTCTAAATTTAATCATGTCAATGCTTAATCAATGCTTAAAAGCAACTGACACATTGGTCATTGATGCCTGTGGGGGGCGTGTAGGTGCAGATAAACGGTGCTTGGACTGCGGTCTTTTAAACTTTGCGCTCGTATTTGTTTTCTTACTATATACAATTCGGTAGGTATATTTTTTTTCAATTATTTTCTACTACTACTACAGTAACTTACCTTTTCAGTATTATTCTTGAAGACTCCGAAAGGTAAAGATGTGCTTGTGGTACAGAGCTACACCTTCCGAGTGGACAATCGAAACAAGAGCACAATTGGATGGACTTGCACAAAGGCTGACGTTTGCCGCGCAAGAGTCACCACTACGAAGGACACTAATACTTATTATTGGACCTACTTAAATCATGCTCATCCACCTCCTAAGTTTGTAATTAGAAACGGAATACTTTTGAAGATCTAAAACTTAAGTTGATCTAAAATGTGTGTGGCTTTCCAACATTTTGCATACATGCATGCGGTTGGTAACTTTGGTAGCCAGGTCAAGGTTAAGATAACGCTGCATTACCTATGTTTACCTACTCGATAATAAATAATATTGGTCAATGTTTTATCTGTATTACAAAAGAATCAATAAATTGACTTCCATTTAATAAATAGGTTTTTCGAAGAAATCGTTGTTTTATTGATTACCTCCCGGACCGAGCCGTTTGGAGTAATGATGAGTTAAAACGTGGGGCTCTTGGGATTTTAAGGTATTTGCTATATATAATATTTCCGGGATACATCATCGACAAATGTTTAACCTTTGAGTAATATTCCCAATTCTAATCAATTAGATTAGTCTCCTTATTCCAAGATTACCCAAAAGCGGTCAAGATTTTCTTATAAAGATCAGTAAAATATATACAGTAGCTACTTAATAATTTCGCTCGACCAGGATTCAAGCCTGGGTCTCTGGCTTGCGAAATTACTTAGAATATATTCTAAGTTACGTTCCTAACGTAGTAGGTACTTACTTGTAGTACTTACTAAATGGAACTTTTATTTTCTTGTTCAATCCTACGCTAAAAAGTGGGGGCCAAATTTTGAGGGGCCTATGGACACCCATCAGTAACAGAATAATTTGCCATAATTTATCATATTTAAAAATTACCACAGTTTGCCATCGTTGGTAATCATAAAAGTTGCCATTAAATCTGACTTAATAAAACATAACCAATATTTCAGCACTTTTTTTTTCAGGACTCCAAAACATAAAAATTGTGTGATTGACGGCTACACGTATGAAGTGGATCATCGCGGCAAACCACTTTGGGATGGAAATGTACAAAGAACGATGAATGCCACGCGAGGGTCTCTAACCATAGGAGCAATAATAAGATCATAAAAAGTTCCCTTCAGCATAATCACCCACCTCCGCAGTTCTTCATTAGGGATGGTGTACTTTTTAAAATATAACGTCTGTACTATTCAAACCATAATAATATAAGACTAACGTGTATTCGAGTGGCATCCGGTTTGGATGCCACTTGCCACTAGAATACACGTTAGTCTTATGTAAAACCAATTAATTATCAAACATATTTAATAAGGGACTTTGCCCTTTTTTTCTAGGACAATTAAGATTTTAAGGTTAAAATTAAGGTTTTTATTTAACAGTTTGCTCTAACTGCGAAAGGTTATGGCTTAAATTATTCTCATTGAACAATAGATTTCAATGATATTCTCAATCACCGATGTAAGTAGGTATTTCCAAATAACAGCATTATGTTTTTTCAGATGAAATGATGTTAGCGAAATCCTATAATCCCGAAGAAGTACTGGTGGGAGGATTTTTATTCAAGCGGCAGTATTTGAAAACGATTGGGAAGAACAAAGTGAGGTGGCGGTGTAAAAGACACTATCGCGGCTGTAGAGCAGCATTCATTACCGAGTTTGGAAAGATAGTAAAACAAATAATTGACCACAATCATCCCAATTAAAATGTAATTCTAAATATACAACATTATTTCTTGTTTGTACACTATAACTTCGTGTAATTTTAACCTAATTTTAACCTGTACGTCCAAATAAAATCAGCTGCCAATTATATTCCATTACTTTTCTTACCATTTACATAGTGTATAGGCAATAACGTACTTATATTACTAATATTAAGTTTACCTCAGACTGGTTTAATAGTTTCTTTAGTACTATAAAAATGGAAAAAAACTAAATTGACTGACTAGAGCAGAGGTGCAATTCTCTTGTTTCTCATCAAAATGACATTGGGATATATTTTTATATGATATTGGAATCTCCTAAACGATGGTATTCATGTTACACGTTTATAAACGTCGAAAGCCAATGATTTAGATTAATATGATTGAGAAAAATAATAAGATTACCGAAAAAAATTTTTTATTGCTAATCCTTATACACCCGTTTTTTTATATGACTTAGATTAAGATAACTAGATTAATAAGATTTAGAAAAATAATAACATTACCTAAATACTATTTTTCTTTATTTCGTTTGATTTTACAACCGTTTTCTACCCGAAACAGAAACCGTCAAGAACCCGTGTTGTTGACAGTGGTTCGAAATGACGAATTCAAAATTAGGCTTTCGCATTTATGCGCATACCATGGTATGAAACAGGCCATTTAAAAAGAGCTCTTGGGTGATCCATACCGTTGTATGAACCACTCGTGGTATGAATCGCCAAATTCCCCTACATTGCCAACTTGAGCTCCGACATCGCCTGTGCGAACTTGTCGCAACACCAGAACGAAACCCGGTACTTAATTTGAGTGATTTCATGCAGGTATAGCAGTCGGCGGCAACGAACTATCTGTATCTAAAGCCACAATAAAATTAAATAATAATAAATAAATTTGATTTACTTGTGGTCAGAATTGACACCGTCCTCAGCAGTATATGTACCAAGGGGTTACTTTTTAAGCAACCATTTTGACGCATGCAAAATCAATCAAGTGCAAACTCAAGTTTGTGCATACGGTTCAATACCGTGTATTTTAAAATATCTTTTCAATTTTACAGCTAATTACTTACTTATTATAGTTACCTCCGTTTTTGTGAATTACTGACAAATCAGTATAAGAAAAAAATATTTTAAGTCTTGTCATCTTATTCTTGATTTTTTTAGAAATGGTACAGATTTAACTTTATTAGGGCGCGTTCCCACTAAGTCGTGACGACAGTAGTCGTGTAGTTTTTGGTGTCGTGACTTATATTGTATTTAAATGGAGGTGTTCACATATAGAACGTGACGACTGACTGTCAACAAATAGATTAAACGACGATAAATTTCACCGTACGACCGCAGTGGAAACGCGCCCCTATTAATTGCTTATTCCATTTTTCATCTCTTTCAACAATGTAGCCGTAATTTATCATTGATATCCACGTAAGCCATATATTATGTACAAAAGCTTGTTCGGCTCGCCCCATGCATGATCTTGGATAACAAAAACTTAAAAAGTTTGATAAATTTCATATTACTTTATTATCCCCAATGAATATTAAATTTTCAGTGTCAATGGTTCAAAGTGCTAGCGGTAAAGATGTATTGATTGTCATAGGATACAAATTTTCTGTCGAAAGACAACATCAATGCACAACAAGTTGGAAGTGTACAAACAACAACATCTGCCGCGCACGCCTCCATACCCTCAGAGATACTGTTAAGATTACCAGGGGGTTTCTAGAACATAACCACCAGCCTCCTAAGATTTCACTTAGAAATGGAGTTATCGTTAAAGTAACGCGGCCGTCACTCGCAACCGGATTTACCGCGTATAATTTGTATTGTACATTTTAACTCGACGTCTCGGTGTCTTTGCGTCACGAGTGACTGAGATGTCAGGCGTCATAGGTGGACGACGTTATACATTATCTCAATCTGTTTCTCAGTCTTCGAGCGTAGCGTTCAGATTCAACATAAATGAGCTGACAGTGTCTGGAGTTTCAGAGCGTGTCGTTTGTTGAATGTATTATTTAATATCTTATTTATACATATTATCTTATTAAATACATAAAAAAATCTCAAAATAAAAACAAAGCATGCTGGGACATAATTAAAAATAATGTGGAATCCAATTATAATAATAATGACATATTTAAAATAAAAATTGACAACTCAACGCATATGGACCCAGTAACCATTTGTAATTTATTTAATGACTTTTTTATTAACATGACAAAATCGGAAACTGACCAAAACTCTCATAGTCTAAAAAACTCTAACATAAAATTAAAAAAATACACGAGTGATTCAATGTACCTAAGTCCCGTCACGCAAAATGAGGTCCTTAATATAATAAGAGGATTAAATAATACTAATTCAGTTGGGTACGATGGATTAAGTACAAAAATAATAAAAGCATGTGCAATAGAACTCGTCGAGCCTTTAACCTATTTAATTAACCTATCCTTGAGCCAGGGAAAGTTCCCTACTCGTCTTAAGAAGTCAATCATAAAACCGCTTTATAAAAAAGGAGACCGAGAAGACCTCAATAATTATAGACCAATTACACTGATACCTGTCTTGTCAAAGATTTTTGAAAAAGTTATGGTTTATAGGTTAAACATTTTTTTACAAAGACACAATACTTTATGCGATGAACAATATGGTTTTCGAAAGAATAGATCAACCGCTATGGCCTGCTTTTCTTTGATTAAGAAGGTGACAGACTGTCTTAATAAAAAACTTTACCCAGTAGCGGTTCTACTTGATATGAGCAAAGCTTTTGACTTTGTGTCACATCAAAAACTCTTACAAAAGCTTCATATTTATGGAATTAGAGGAATCGCATTAGATTGGATGGAGAGCTACCTTTCAGACCGAAGCCAATGCGTTGAAATAGTGTATGCCAGTAAAAATAACTATAAAATTAACCACAGGTCACAATATCGCCCTAATAGTGTAGGAATACCGCAAGGTAGCGTATTAGGACCGCTACTATTTATTATATATATAAATGACTTACCAAACTGTATTAATAATGAATTTAATGATAGTATTTTATTTGCTGACGATACCACTATACTTATTAAGACTCCTAATTTGAATGAACTTAAATGTGAAATTGATTCTACATTGACAAAGGTAATAGACTGGCTACATTCAAATGACTTAAAAATTAATTTGACTAAAACTAAATTGTTGCAATTTCAAACATATAATATGAAATGTCCTAAATTAAATATTGACTATAATAATGTACCGATTGACAATGTAGAATCAGCAAAATTTCTAGGTTTGACTATTGATAAATGGTGCAATTGGAAGGCACATGTGACATGTTTAAGAAACAAAATGGAAAGATATATTTATGTATTAAAACGAATTAGAGACATTTCAGGGGTCAAAATAGCCCTTTTATCTTACCATGGTTATGTATCCTCTATTATAAGATATGGTATAATTCTTTGGGGCAATTCCGTAGACGTATTAAATATCTTCCGTGCTCAAAAAAAGTGTATAAGAGCACTATGTGGTGCGGGCTATCTTGATAGCTGTAAGCCTTTGTTTAAACAATATCAAATATTAACAGTTCCATGCTTATACATTTTTGAAATATGCATTTTTGTACGAACACATGCATACTTCTTCAAAACAAATGAAGAAATGTTAAATGGTAAAGGAAGGCACAAGAATAAACTTTACATACCTGCCCAAAAACTGAACTTATATTCTAAAAATGTGTATTGTATGGCTATTAGAATATATAATAAACTGCCAAGTTTTTTAAAAAATATGACATTGAGAAATTTTAAAAAGGAATTATTTAATTATTTGGTCGAAAAATGTTATTATAGCGTGAATGACTTTTTAAACTGATATTTGTGATTTTATTGTACTACTTTGACATACATACCTTATAAATTTTGACATATTTTACCAATAATTTTTTATATTTGTTATGTTTGTTATGACCTTATAATTTAAAATTTTGAATGATATTTATGTTTTTCTTTTTTCAATATTAATGTTGATAGGTAGGTATTATGTAATTGATTTAGGACACAGAAAAATTTGCACACCGTTGCACGGTTGAGTATGCTGCACTATAATGTTAACTTACCATGTAAATACCGACCATATTCAGCAAATAAATGATTTCTTTCTTTCTTTCTTTCTTCACAATAGCCGGTGATAGCTTCCAATGCCGGTGATAGCTTCCAATCATCTTCTCTGTTGAAATTAGAGTTTTTTTTACTTTTTACAATAGCTTCTCTGATCATCGTAAATTGAAACAAAATAATAATCTGCAACAATAACCATAATTTAATCCTCCACCGAAAGTACTATAAGCAGTGTGTTTATCATCGTGATAAATGAAAAATGCAGTAGGTAGGTACATTTATTTTATATTTCATCAGTTATGCTCAAGGAAATATGAGACGGATATTATAATTCAATCCGTGGCAGGTAGCACTCTTACAAATCTTTCTGAATAAGATTATCGCAAAATGTTACTTTTGTAATTATATTATGATTTGAAATAGGTCAAGCCCTTAATACTGAGGCCAAATCCCTTAAATCTTTGGTTGGCAAACCATTGCATAACTACATCATCTTAAACTCAAACAAGACTAAATATATAACTTTTGGCATTAATAAATCCTTATTGACTGATGTTAATACGGCGAAGCTGGTTTATTTTAGTTATTTTCATAGTATAATGTCCTACGGCATCCTACTTTGGGGCAATGCCGCAGACATTGACACGATATTTACACTGCAGAAAAGGGCTATTCGTGGAATGTATAAACTTGGAAGTAGAGAATCTCTAAGAGAAAAGTTTAAAGAGATTGGTATCTTGACCTTTGCATCACAATATATATATGAAAACATTATGTATATTTATAAGAATAGTAGTAAATTTAAAACCATGAAAGATAAGCATGATAAAAATTATTCTGTAATGACAAGGAACGACCATAAATTAGCGTTTCCCAAATTAAGGCTGGCTAAAAGCACCAAATCATTTATGGGAATGTCAATACGTATTTATAATAAAATACCACAGTCAATTCAATCTCTAACGTTTAATACATTTAAAAGAACTATCAAAGAAACATTATGCAAAAAAGGCTACTATAAACTCCAAGATTATTTAGATGACAAAAGAGCGTGGGATTGATGTCTCCACAGGTTATTTCCAAATATTAAACATTAATCACTATGTAAGCAGCTTGGCTGCGACATGATATTGGCAAGCACGAATAGCTGTCTTCTGTTTGTTTGTTCATGTCATAGCAGAGCTGTATTTCTGCCAAATTGTACCTATAATAAGCACTTTTTACAAAAGAGTGCCGAGAGTTTTTTTTCCGCCGGCTTTTTTCCTCTCGGTCTACCTAGGGTTCTACTTTCATTTCGTTTTTTAAAGCCGAAGAAGAAGTAGTAGTAGACATCACCAAGACATTGGTGGATAATGGGCGATCATTATCTTTATAAGCTGAGAGACGCACACTTCTCGACGGAGGCCTTCCCCTGGATTCTTCATGTCGTCCGGACCCGCGCCGCCCTCATCCAGCATTTGACGTTCGTAAAGTGTATAAAATTACCTACTACGAATAAAAAAGTTTTCATTTTCATTTTCATTTTCATTTTCATTATTGCCCAACAACCCCAACTTAAAAATCATTGCACGCGCATGCCGCTTTCCTTCCCATGATTGTAACTGCGCTATCCTAATTAATACACCAAGTATTAGGTACTTGGGAGTTATTGTAGACCAACACCTTAGATTTGACGAGCATATCCAAAATCTTGCTAGCAGAACACGGAGAATCGCTTACATATTCAGACATCTTCGTCATGTAGCTGATGCAAAATTAATAAATTGTATATAAATGGCTTACCATTTATAATAATTTAGTTTATAAGTATAGTTTTGTATAGTAAAACATTATTGTGGGAGAGAAATAAATATTTGATATTGATATTTGATTTTCATAATATCTACCAAATTAATCGATTAAAATGAATTATTTGATATCCTCTACTTATACTTTTAATGGGAAACAGTTCTAGCTTTATTTGACTTTATCAGTACAATCAACTCGATTCATTTTCACATATTGCGCTCCTATATAATTTGGACAATCATCTTTCATCAATCACTTTTATATGAATTTTTAATTTTTGACCTTATGCAAAAAAAAACACAGTTAAGCGTCATCACCGTGATTAACTCTATCGATGTCGTGTATACCGAGTTAGTGATGACTTTATGATTAAAAGATAAAGTCAAATGACAAGAAAGTGATCTATTTCGTAGTATTCTTTCTGTTTCAACAAGCAGTCTATTAGAAATATATTTAGTGACGAGTTGGTCCAGAATTTGCGAAGTGCAGAAACATGTTTAGTTGTGTTTCACCGGTTTACAATACTAAGAACTATTTGTCATCCATCCTTTTCTTACCTGGCGAAATGTTGTTTAATCTACAATGTCGAAAGCGCAGGGGCCATTACACCAAAACGATTCTACCTAATTCTTCAAATGGTTTTAGTGGCGTGGGCAACCCATAGCAGAACCCAAAAAGCAATTGCAGTATTAAATAAGTACAGCTACTACTTACTTCGACGAAAATAATTCAAAGCGATGGTTCACGTGGCGCTGCACCTCTGGATGCAAATGGCGGGCGCGGGGTGCCGCCGACCGAGACAGAAACATAGTCCAAGCCAACTTGCAACATACACACTCTCAATTTATTATCAAAAATTGAGTTTATATTATTAAAATGTAGATATAATTGATTGAAGCAGGCGTAACTTTGCGGCAATCCATGACAACTACTATAACAAAGTTACCTTGCTAATTTCGCGATTTGTACTTCCAATAGTGATGCAGGATTTCATGCATTGGTTCACCGCCCTCCCTCCTGGGTGGTGGTCGTTGCACCCTGAGGATGCTTCTGGTTGAAGCGAAACAAGTGTTTTGCTTGTGATGTGGGATACAGTATTCCAAGTGTGTCTTCATTGCATTGCTTGCTTTTTGCGTGAGGGAGGGAGGGCGGTGAACCAACGCACGAAAATCCTGCATCACTAGTGGAAGTACAAATCGCGGAATTAGCAAGGTAACTTTGTGATAGTCGTAAACTGTAGATACTGTTTGTTTTTTTTTGTACTGGTTTGGCAGTTTTGAAATAAATTTTCTACAACATTCCAAATTAAAACGCACCAAAAAATGTGAAAATCATGCAGTAGCAACTCAATAAATTGGATGAGTACCAACTTTTGGAAGGATGAAACGAGCTAAAAACAAAGCGAGTTTTTGTCATTTGTATTTTTTTTATTTGTGGGTTCTAATTTTGGCATTATCAAAGTAACAACGTTGAAATTCAGTCATTTACTCGGGTTTATTTGTGTACTGGGATACCCCCTAGTTCTACAGCGATGTCTCCCTAACACTAAATTACGTAAGCTTACATTTGTTTGCTGTGTTTATTTGGGTAATTTATAACTCTATCGGTCTCTTGTCGATTTAGTTCTTTTTAACTCCAAAACTCTGGTTTATTTACTTTCGAACTCAAACTCAAAATATTTATTCGGAACACTTCAACAGCACAGCACAACAAAATAGAGAAAAACATAAGCCAAAAAGAAAAAAAAGAAAAAAATAAAAACAAAACAAATAATAAACAAGAAACAAGCAAAACAATTACTTTACCACATACAATAAAGCATAAAAAAGACAGAGAAAAATAAAAAGAAAAGCAAAATTACAAAAAAAGTTCGGAGTTAAAGGCACAATACAACAAAAAAATAACAGATAAGAAATAACAACAAGAAAAAAACACATAAAAATTAAAAAAAAAAAACTTTACTTTGACTAAGTATTACACAAAATAACATAAAAACTAAATAATAGCGGAAGCAAAAAAAAAATTAACAAAAGCTTAAATAAATAAATCAATAATCTTGTGCTGTAGCATGCTTACCGAATAGGGCCCATCTCAGCACACTGCTGCAGCGGTAGCCACAACGCTGATTTTCAGATAAGGCCTATCTAGTGTGTGTCCGCGCCAACGCAACTAGTTAATATGTATTATTAAACAATAAAAAGATCAATAATCAAAAAAAAAATCAAGTAAACCAAGAAACATATATCGCATACCAAATAAATATGAATTCCTGCTAAATATCATATATTATTATAATATAAATAAACCTAATGTTACAGCAAATACTATTGCATAATAAATAAACGAGAAATATATATGAGAAAAAAATACTTATATACATATACGTAAGAAAATATATACATTCTCATACACTGGACGTATATGCCGGAACATTCTTGCACCCCACTCGGCAAACTAGACTGATACTTACTTTAATTAAAAGATAATTTCTAAAATATTTTTCGAAACATTATAATGAGTCTAGTCTCCGAAGTGGAGGCGGTATGTTGTTTCAGCACTTGGTAGCCGAGTACCTAAAGCTGCCTCGGAAGGCTGTCGTGCGAAGCCAGGGCAACTTGAGGGGGCGACTCATTTCTCTGAACCCACGAGATTTGGCACGCCACTCTAGTTTTTGATCTAGGTATTTTGGGTGACTGGTTTTAGTGCTACCAAAAAACAGATTGGATAGGTGTAACTCTCGACGCAGCGCCATCTTTAACATACCAGCAGCATTAATGTACGGAGTGACATGTGTGCGGTGAAGGATTTTAAAACAAAAACGTGCGTACGCATTCTGTACCCGCTGCACAATGCGATCCTTGCGAGCAGCGCAAGCAACCTTGGTCCATATACCAAGCTTCCGTATGATATTTTGGAAAGAATAAAGGCATTAAAGGCAAAGGGCATTTAATATTTTAATAAAGAGTAATTTTTCTTTTATTGATGATTTTTTATCTGCGCAAGGATTCTTATAGATTAAATGTGATTTCAGCAATTAGGCTCATCAGTGAACGAGGCAAAAATTGATTATCTACAAAGGTTAGGTTAGGTTAGGTTCGAAACAAACAAAGAGCATTATAGACGAAACAAACAAAGAGCATTATAGATCTGTCAGAAATTACTGCAACAAGGTGTGTAAGGATGCACAACGACGCCACATTCACGCATCTGTAAAAAACGGCGATCCAGCAAAAGTATGGAAATTTCTCAAAACTTTGGGCATCGGCAAACAAAAAAATTCTCTTACTTCAGATGTCGACCTTAACTTACTCAATAGACATTTCTCCTCAGTTTCCAAAATGGCCGAGTTTATAAAAAACCGTACCTTAAGCCATCTTTCTCAATTGCCTCACCCGGATATATCTCCTTTCACATTTAAGTCTTTCACTGATAGTGATGTCAAGCAGAGTATTCTTAAAATTACGTCCAATGCCATGGGCTGTGACAGCATTAATCGTCATATGTTTATTCCTATCCTTGATATCCTTCTCCTGACGTTAACCAAGATCCTAAATAACTCTTTGTCTTCATCAACGTTTCCCGAAGCCTGGAAAGTCGCCAACCTTATACCTTTACCAAAAACGAACAATCCTGTGCATCCATCTGACTACCGACCCATTTCTATATTACCTTTCCTTTCCAAAGTCCTGGAACGTCTAGTTCACCATCAACTATATACTTTCCTAAATCACAACAATCTCCTTAACCCATTCCAATCTGGATTTCGTTCCGGACATAGTACGGTTACTGCCCTGATTAAGATAACCGATGACATAAGACATGGTATGGAGCATCAACAACTGACACTACTTACTTTGCTGGACTTCAGTAATGCTTTTAATGCAGTTGATTTTGATGTTTTGCTTGGTACTCTATGCTCTCTTAACATATCTCCTGAAGTGATCGACTGGTTTCACAGTTATTTGCAAGGCCGCCGGCAACGTATTTCGATCGATGACAAAGTGTCCTCATGGTGCAATACTGTCACTGGTGTGCCTCAAGGTGGTGTGCTCTCTCCTTTATTATTTTCAGTTTTCATTAATACTATAACGACCTCTCTTTCTTCTTCCTACCACTTGTATGCAGATGATCTACAAATTTATACTCAATTCAGCCCCGACAGCATCGATTTGTCCATTAATACTATTAATAAGGACCTTGTTTCAATACTTGAATGGGGTAAATATTATGCTTTAAATATTAATCCTTCAAAAACTCAAGTCATCCTTATTGGTAGCTCTAAACTTATAAACAAAATTGATTATCAGCAACTTGCCCCTATAATTTTTGATAACGTTACCATACCCTACAGTAGAGTAGTTAAAAATCTGGGAGTTTTCATGGATTCCACACTTTCATGGAAACCACAAATAGAATCTGTCAGCAGAAAAGTTTTCTCCGCTGCACGATCTCTCCGAAGGCTTCGTAATTTTCTACCAATACCTACCAAAATTGCTCTCGTACACACTTATACTCCCAATACTGGATTACACTGACACTAGCTATCTTAATTTGACCGAGGAGCAACTAAACAAGCTTGAGCGCCTTCAGAATATGTGTACCTATTAAATTCATATTTGGTTTACGAAAATATGATCACGTTTCCGAATTCCGCGTTAGGCTCAAGTGGCTCCCAATTCGTCTTCGAAGGAATACTCATACACTCAGTCTTTTATACAAAATATTGTTCAACCCCTGTCTGCCAACCTATCTCAAAGAACGCTTCAATTTTCGCCATCAGCACCATGAACGTAACCTGCGGTCAGCCAGCAACTTCTTACTGGCAACCCCGCGTCACAGTTCCCACTTCTATCAGCAGTCGTTCACGGTGAAAGCAATATCACTTTGGAACTCACTACCACATTGTCTCCACAATGCCAAAACGATAGCTTCCTTTAAATATAATTTGAAAAAGTTCTATCTCTCACACTTGTTTCATATCAAATAGAATATATATTTGTTTACTTACATACTGTATATATTATTCTGTCTATTTATATATTTATGTTAATTTAATGTACCTATTTAAGTATTTCTATTGTTATATATCCAAGTATATCAATATATCTATCTATGTATTTATTAAATTCTATAGTATTTTATATTATATTACTATACCTATTTATTTATGTTAATTAGTATTATTTAAGTATAAAAATATTAATTAAGCCATTTTCATGTTTTTATTTTAATTCATAATATTTCGTTTAAGATGGGGTTGCCTGGTAGAGATCGCTTAGAAGTGATAAGGCCGCCCAAATTGCACATTTAATGTTCTTTTGTATTTATTGTTTGTTAATATTTATCCATTCTATGCAAATGGCAATAAAGTATTTGAATTGAATTGAATTGAAGTTAGAGTTTTTACGAAAAAGTAAAAAATATAACGATAGATTCTTTCCTATTTTACGCACAACCTAACCTCACCTACATTTATTTTGATTTTCGGTTGAAACGAGCTTTCGGCGAAGTGTTTCGACTTACCGTAGTGAGCCGGCAAAAACTAGTACATGGGTCATGTATTTTCTTTCAAAGAATGGGTATACAAACAAATGTAACACGAGTATTATCTGAAAAACTCAGCAAGTTTCAAGCCTCTTGTGGTGCCTACGTTTTGTTGCAAACCCAGTGTGGGGCGCTCACTCGCTTCCCCATCATACGAGGTATATTTCGATGGTAGCTTACGTACTTTAGCCGGCTTTTGTCATCCTTCATTTCGGACCAGGTTTCTATATGGGTATTTCTCCAAAGACAACATTTTTGATGTCTTTGGGTATGTTTCTATAAATGCATGATTTTTTTTTGGGTACAGTTTCGCTTCATTTCTTACTATCGCAAATTATAGTTTGACAATAATTGCAGCCTAGGTATAAAATAAAAAATGAATAAGTTGGTTATCCTGATTCATATGGCGCGTTTTCCGTATTTCCGTTTGTCATTTTCCGCAATATAATGGTCTATGTATCAATTTCTGTTTGATGAATGAATATAAATTATAATTTTATCGAAAGGTAAAGAATTGACCTGTAACAAAATAAAATTTGTATGATTACAACTACACTGGTGTTAAATAAAACACTTTTTAACGGGATTTATCGCGTATATTTACATTTTAAATTTTGACTCGACGTTTCGGTGTCTTTGCAGACCCCGTGGTCACGAGCGATTGAAGCCTGTTTGATGAATGAATATAAATTATAATTTTATCGAAAGGTAAAGAATTGACCTGTAACAAAATAAAATTTGTATGATTACAACTACACTGGTGTTAAATAAAACACTTTTTAACCGGATTTATCGCGTACTGGAGTCGCTCGTGACCACGGGGTCTGCAAAGAAACCGAAACGTCGAGACAAAATTTAAAATGTAAATATACGCGATAAATCCGGTTAAAAAGTGTTTTATTTAATAGTATGAATCGCGAAAACTTAAGACTACACTGGTGTTTTTAAAAATAAGTAACTAAGAAGTGTCCGGCGTATGATACTGGTTTTTTTTATTTATTAACCAAAAGAAAATATTACAACATGAAATGCTTACTATCTAAAAACTTCGAAGGTTTGTCCAGACAGAGCAAAGTTAGGTCGAACTTACAATGTTAGATATAAAATAATAAAGAAACATATACAATAGTTACATTAGTTGCATTTGAGGCATATGTTGTACGTTTCTATTTAAACAATCACTCTTATAGTCAACAATTACTTACATTAATGATATTTCACTACGGAATATCATCACTACCATACTATGTTGTTTCGAGTTAATTCTACAATAAGGATAATAAGTAATTTTTAAGTTGTAGTTTGATATTTTTGTTTGGTGATTTGAGTCATACTGATTTGTAAAGTTCATTAACAATTCTAGGGATAAGGTATGCACAGATTCGTTGGCCATACATGTTTTGGGCGCGGATGGTTTCTAACTTATTATTTGTTATCGCCATAGTTGAGTAGCTATGAGAAACGGTTGTTTGAAATTCAGTTTTAAAATAATTTTCTTTTAATAAATTCAGTGTAATTTTAGTAGGTATGTTATAAAGTTGATTAATATCATGTGAGCATTGGTGTTTGAAGTTGAGAGGCACAATGTTTTTAATTATTCTAATTTGAAGTTGCAATATACTATCTAGGTACGATTTGAATGTGCGACCATAGCTACTAAGTCCGTAAGATATTATGGAGTCTGCTAAGGCATTATATAACATAACCTTTGTCTTAAACGGTATACGGTTTTTCACAATGATAAGTGTAGCTAAGAAAGCACGGAGTTTTTCACATACATAGTTATATGAGGTTGCCAATTTAACCTGTGATCAATAACAAGTCCCAAGTAGGTATGTTTATCAACGAGTTCTATGTTTGGGCATTTACAGCTCGATTTTTGTGTACCTACTCTGTGCAAGCAGTCATGGCAGTGAGCAGTAAGATGTTTTGATAAGGGATTAATATGGCACGAGCTGCGCTTAACCGTACTTGGTCAGATAAATAAATTAGGAATATGGCTAATTGTGCAGGGAGAAGCAAACCTTGCATCGAACAAGCTAAAAAGAGGATGGGCAGCTAGGTGGCTTAGATCCTGGTGTCATGAAGGCCAATACCTGAATCATCTGTATTTGGTTTAGGTGGCACTCTGATTCATATGCCTACTTCATAAAATTTATTTTAGTATATTAAAACTTCAATATGTGTTAGTGTTAGGTTATAGATTCATGTAAAAAAATTTGAAGAGTGAAATTTGTGTTCCTATTCACCGGAGCGAGTTAATGGAACGTTGTCTCTGTCACAAATCCCATACAAAAGACAAAGATAGAACACGGTCAGTGGGAGTCAACAGTGGTAGAAAAGAAAAGTCCTGTTCACAGGCAGTGTTTTTGTGTGACTGATAAATTATTTATTGTACCGCTACCACTTTGTTTGATTTTGTAGTGAACTGGAATAAAAAAAGACAATGTTTTAAAATAAACTTTTACTATGTTTATTTTAGGTTTTTAGGTATTTTAGGACAAATTTAGGTTTTTTTTTTATAAAATATGGATGGGACGTTCGTAAAATATATTAAAGGTAATCTTAATTTTCCAGGGTGATAGAATAATTAATAATAATTACTATTACTCTGACGGATGAAAACACGTTGGAATGGGCCTAGCTTACAAATTTACGTTTCAAGCAGTTTTATGATATAAAGGTTGTTATAGTAAAAGAAATGAAACTAATACTCACATGGTTAACCAGGTATATTTTAATACCCTTAAATATAAAGTGAACTGAATCTACCACCACTGCGGAAAGTCAATCTGTTGAGAAGAAGTGGCAAGAAACTCAACAGCAATCATCTTTTAAACTCTAATGCTTTCACCAACAGGAATACGACTGGTACTGCCATTTTCAAAATTATCAAGATCCCTCCTAAATACCGTTCAACGTGACATTGGCAGTGACAGTCGTATGCCTGTGTTACAATTCATTAAAAATTACATTTTGTAGTTCAGAGTTTTTTTTTTTTTTTATAAAAATATGGATGGTACGTTTGTCTTCCATGACACCTGATGTTAAGTGAACATGAAGACTAAGGTGGTACACGTCCATCCACGAGAAACTTATTCACTCGACGCTTAAAAGTACTAGGACTATACTGGTCAGGGAAGATTAATATTAATCAATCGAAATGCAAGGGAGTAGATAAGGATAAAATACGAAATACCAGTTATGATAATAGTCGAAGACAGCACGTATCATTGTTGTTATTGTCACCTCATTCATTTTTGAATTTAGAACTCTATAGATGGAAACCAATAGATGCGGCTTTCATGACGTCATTGTTTGAAGGAGATCCGATTGAACTCATAGATTCTTCCATGTTTCTTATCATTTTGAAGGCTCAGAAGGCTCCTCAGCGTCTTTTTTCCACAGAATTCGGCCATCTTATGTGAAATGGATTAGATAACCAAATAGTCCGTTAATGAAGTGCCAAGTCGTCAGGAATACAATCAATCACAATGTCCAAAATTAAAGTTGGATCACAAGAAATAATGTCACGAATCAAAATAACAACTGGGTCCACAAAATAAATTACAGGTTGCACTTGCTCGGTGAGTACGTCGGGACGGGTCGCAAGAACAAAGTGAAAAACCTAACATTGTGTTTACAGCCTAATCACCTTACAAACGTTGCAAGAATACCACTTAGCACTAAAGGTATGTTAAGTAATTAAATGGTCAGCAGGAGTGCGACAAACGTCCGCTCTGTTCAAAGTCTTATCAAAGTTTTTTTTTTGCTGTGCCGCTCGGTACTTAAAATTACTACCCTCATATAGCAAAAAATCCAACACTAAGCGTTGATGTTAAACCAATCCCGCGTCGTCGGCCCGTTTTCTTTCTTTCATTGACTCGTTTCGGTGGATGAAATATAGATACGTATTTTCTTGGAATACGTAACCGCTCTGAGTATCTACTTTTAGCGTCAGAAGTGATTAATAATTAAAAAAAAAACAACACTCAGGTTAACCGGATCTTTAATTTTACAAATACAGCAACAAATTTATAGAAACTATGATTGACAAATTTACAGAAACTATAACAAACAAGTAATTCACAATTCAAATATGAAACAACACTTTTAAACACAGTAAAACAACGAATGCAGCTAACACAAAATGACTCACGTGTACCGAGTAGTTCCGTTCCGCACGCACCGAGTTACCAAGCCGAAATGGTTGGCAACCACTAGGTGGCGTGCTTTTATAGACTTACTCGGCACAGTGCTCTGGAGGCCTAGACAAAATCCAAGCGTGTCGTTTTCCGTTTAACGTCACGCTCACGTCACGCTTTAGTGTTAGCAGAAATGGCAGACAAGTGCCATACGATACGGAAAACGCGCTTTCCGCACATCTTGCGGAAAACTCTGCGGTTGAAGGGTAATTGACTGTGAGGCAATTGTCAAATTATGTGTCAAGCAAGTTTCAACAGTTGTATCGCGCGCAAGTTTGTAATCCAATTGTGCCAGGGAGTCTAAATCTTCTGTGAAATCTGCAATTATTAAGATTTATATTTTAATTGATTAAGTTAGTATCCTAAGTAATATTGCAGTCATGAATTAAACTGCAAATTATTCTTGACAATGCATAAGTAAACCTACTCAAGTCGGATTCTTGCTCGTTCCTGTCCTGTGGGGATGATGGGAACCTAATCCATTTTTTGACAATATTCGGGCGATTAAGTGCCTCTACCACTTTATGTAGGTATGCACCTACTTGTAGTCCTTTGAACTAATTGTTGACTGAGCCCAACAATGCGTTGATACGAACCAGTAGCTAAAAAGCTGAGAGTGCACAGAACCTGAAACAGGTACCTAGGTATTTTTTTATTGTGTTTAGGTAGAGGTTAAAATTTTACAGTAAGACAGCCAAAGAATCAAAGCAATAGCAGTAATATTACCTTTATTCCCAAACTTATTTCATTGGTGCCTTTTAATGAAGTTTGTCGGCGAAGTTCATCACAAAGACGCCTAAAACTTTGATAGTCAAGCTTAAATCGGTGAATAAATTCCAATTGCGGCATTGACGCGATTTGTTCCATATTTCGACGATTGATCCTGGCTCTACGTCTTTGCAACGCTTCTTCATTATTAGCAGCCCACATAAATCTCAACGTATGCATTTTAATAACTTATTTTTAGTCTTAAAAATAACTAAGAAACCTGTTTTAGCCAATGACTAAAGAATCTCAGCTCAAGCAGCAGGGTCTGAGGTCACGCTATTATAGCGTTTAACAGAAAGGATAAAAAAGCGTTAACCGTTGTCAAAAGTGGCAATTGTCTGCCATATGTATGGAATTGTGTTTTGCCGTCACGCTAACGAAACGCTAACGATAAAGTTGTAGGTATTCCGCACAAAATGACAAGTGGCTTCTGTCACTTGGCTTAGCTTCACCATACGTCACTTTCATATATTTTTGTGTTTCCTCATTCCTTAACGCCTGCGGAAAAGGGAATTTGTCTAGGCCCCCTGGTCAGGTAGGGGTACATCTATTACGGCCTCTCCTGACAACTGGTCGTCCCCGACCCTGGAGTGAAAAAGCTTGGTAGGACGTCCAGAGCGTGTCCTAATCCAGTGATGGCATCGACGGTCCAGCCTCGGTGGCCGTGAGGGACGTCGGCGCGTGAACTGCGTTGGATGCTGACCGCGACACGGGTGCTACAGCACCAACGCTATCATTTGTGGCAGAGGTTGAGGGATGAGTGGGCTCTGACGGGTCTGCTTCATCTAAAATCATACGAAGTCTGCACGATGTCGTATTCTTGGCTAGCGAATCGAATGTTACAGGCAAATACGACGATTTAGCTATTGCTAACGTTAAATACATAACCGTCAACGTAATGCACGACTTGGTATCAGCTACCAACGCTACACCCGGCTCGACAGATCAACGCCAATGCGACTTAGCGCAGTGCCAACGCTACAACGACTTAGCAATAAGTTGCTAACGCTAAAACGACTTGGACACCTTGCTAACGCATTCGTTAATAAACTAATAAACAGCGACTTGACATTTCGTCAACGCTCTTGGTCGACTAGCGAATTTCATCACTACGAACCAATAAAACTAACGGCAATACGACTTAGTGCAGTGCCAACGTTACAACGACTTAGCAACAAGTTACTAACGCTAAAACGACTTGGACACTTTACTAACGCATTCGTTAATAAGCAGCGACTTGACATTACGTCACCACTCATGTTCGACTAGTAAATCCAATCACTACGAACCAACAGATTGTGCCCGACTAGCGAAGTTAATCACTACGAAACCACAATCTTTGCTCGACTAGCGATAAGATCACTACGAACCAACAAACTATGCTCGACTAGTAAATCCAATCACTACGAACCAACAGATTGTGCTCGACTAGCGAAGTTAATCACTACGAAACCACAATCTTTGCTCGACTAGCGATAAGATAAAACAATTGCTGCCCACGCTTCGAGGCATCACTTGCCTTGTCACAGCACCATGTGTTGTGCTGCAGCCTGCGTTAGTCCGCAGCGACCACCCGGCAAGGTCCGCGCCACCTTATAGGGACCGCGTGTTACGTCCGGAATAAATTTCCCCGTTGCCTGTGAAAAATTAATAACAAAGACCAGGTCACCAATATTAAATATCTCTCTACGTGCCCATTGGAGTCGCGCATCTGTGGGATTATGCTGTGAAGGTCGCATCTGAGATCATTGATCCAGGTTGATAATTCGTTGGATTAGAACATGCGTCCTTTATCCGTTATCATGAAGTCATACAAACATCTCAATATCGCCAACTTGTCGCTAGCTCCAACACGGCCACCCCACGATGACTCCCGTCCTCGTGTGATATTCTGAAACAATCATACCAAAGTGGCGGCTCGGCCACTCCTGACAAAGAAGTCAGACAAATTCTCAAAAGATAACACACAAGTTTGAATTTTTATTAACTGAAATACGAATATAAGAAAATACCGTTTCGGTTAACCAAGTTCCAAGCACCATTGAGTAACAATTATCTCCAAATCAAACATTGAAATCCATTATTTTCATTATTAACAACAAGGTATATCGTTCGTGGTTAACAGCAATTACATCATTTCCGCACGGGAAACCTGAGTCAACCAATGACTCCTTCAACACACTACCCAGAATCATTCTGGCGTAGTCACAAAACCAACGAACGAGAACCTGTATCCACAACACATCTTCAACATCAACAACATCATCAACAAATCTCTTCTAAACACCAAAAATAACATCTTTCTTTACAACTGCAATGGATACTTGTACTTTTAGCAACTTCAAAACTTTAACCGCTACAGACTTTTTTTTTAAATTTTACTTCAATTTGATATTTCCATCAAAATTCTAAATCCAAGATTTAACAATTGACGTAAAGCTACCACTGGTTCGGAAGATCCATCACCAGCAAGAAACTCAGTAGGAATCGGCTAACGTCAACGCATTGTACGAACCACAATAATTTCGATAAGAAAACCGCACATTATATTCGCAGTTTAATTCTTTGCGATTTGCTTACATGTTGTAGTGGCGCCCCCAAGCGTCACCCTTGCACGTTATTTAAAAGTGTTTGTATTGACTTCTAGCCAATAAAAAACAAGCAAAAACTATCCCCACTATATGTAGGTTGGCAGTATACTCGTCTACTCTGAGCTCTTCATTAAGTGTTTCCGTGCCGAACCCTTCGCACGTCAACTTTACTCTTATACCTACTCGAAGTACCTACCTAGCTTTCAAAATGGGAAAAAAAAAAGGAAGCGGGAACAATCAGAAGATCGCATTTTGAAGAGAATTAAAAGATTGGAAAAGAAACTGCACAAGCGCAGGAGAATAGATTCCTCGGAAGATGAGTCATCTTGCAGTAAGTATTTTTTCTTTTATCACGTGGACGACAGTTTTTTCTTTTGTGTTGCGAACAACTAAGAATATCAGGGTTGTATCCTTCACGGTTAATATTGGAATAATAATTCCCACTAACACGAATGCGCAACTGCCATTTTCGGGGCTTTTGTCTTTCGATCTAATTTAAAGATGTGAATAGCTAACTATATCAAGGCTATATCCGTCTTATAATAATGGTAGCGCTTATAGCTACATCAGATATTAAGTACCTAATGTCATTACCACGCTCACAGACTTCAGAAATGGAACACGCAGTATCACACACGCACAAAGTACGCTCGCCGTCACCGCCGCCAGCTCGGCTATCATTTGAATCGGCCCCAGCAACGCCGCCGATCGAAGCGAACGAGGTATCGCAAGGCGAAATGGACGAATTGCCACCTATGGAGTTACTAGTCGAATCATTGGCGGAACCAAGCACGTCAGTTACGCCAGATGAAACCTTACCAGTTTTAGACACCGAGACACTGCTTCTCCTGGGCGAGGCTCCTCAACCAGAGGTTTTATATAGTAATCCAATTCATAAAGACATATCATCACGATGGATCGAAATATTAAAGAAGGGTCTTAACAAAGAGACCAAAGATGAGGTGTTTAAAAACTACCCGATTCCAAATAATTGCAAATTATTATTACCTCCAATATTGAACCCAGAGGTTAAAGCCGCTTTAACAGAAAGTTTTATAAAACGTGACTCATCGTTAGTGACAAGACAAAAACATTTGAGTGTAGCTATATCGGCGTTATCTCAAATTATTGATAAATTGATTTCCAACAAAGAATATCAAAGTGTGAAACCCGAATTTCTCAAACCAATAAGTGACGCATGTCGTATTATGTGTGATATGCACCATTATGAGACTCAAAGCAGAAAGAAGTTTGTTATATCCTCTATTAACTCTGAATTAAAAGAAACTCTAGTGAATGCTGAAACTGACAATTTTTTGTTCGGGGATAATATGTCTGAGAAGCTTAGATCAGCTAAGACTGTACAGCGCTCTGGAGAGGCTTTAAAAGTAACCCGGAAAGTAGTAACTCCAAGAAATTTGTTACAATCTCGCCCTTACAACAGAAATCCGGAAAACTTCAAGACCTTGCATCAGAGGAGGCCGGGTGCCGGGAAATACCAAGCGGGCCTCAGCCAGCAGTCGCCGTACCCGCCCAGCCGCGGACCTGTGCGACCAGCACTGCCACGGGGCCCGAGGCACCATGCACCTCCAGCGCCAGCGACAGCGGCGTCATATCGCAAGTCAGCCCGATATTAGAAAATGAGGTAAGTTACGCAGGTCGATTGTGTAGATTTTATGATAAATTACTCATGACAAGATAATATTGTCTTGGATCAAGGGTTATCAGATACCTTTTAGATCAAAACCGTCGCAATCACATTTTATTTCACCTGACTATTCAAATAAAGATTTACATGATTTCCATATGTCGATTAAAAAGATGTCTATCATAAAGGCGATTCAAAAATGTCATCCCGATAGGGATCAATTTTTATCACCAATCTTCCTTATACCTAAGTCTAACGGAGATAAAAGATTTATTTTAAATTTGAAAAAACTTAATAGTCACATAGAAACTAATCATTTTAAGATGGAAGATTATCGCACAGCGTCAAAATTAATTTCTAAGAATTGTTTTATGGCATCAATTGACCTAAAAGACGCGTATTTTTTAGTTAACGTACGAGAAGAAGATAGGAAATACCTACGATTTCAATTTTGCGGTAATATTTACGAATTTTGTTGTCTACCCTTTGGTTTATGTACGGCGCCTTTTGTTTTCACAAAATTATTAAAACCAGTGATAGAATGTCTTAGAAAAAAGAACATACTTTCCGTAATATACTTGGATGACTATTTATGTTTCGGAAATACTTTTGAGGAATGTGTGAACAATGTACAGATTTCGATACAATTATTTCAATCCTTAGGTTTTATCATCAATAAGGAAAAGAGCTGTCTTGTTCCTACAAACCATTGTAAATACTTAGGGTTTATTTTCAACTCGAACCAGATGATTTTAGAACTACCGACAGATAAAAAAGAAAAAATAAAACGATGTTTAGAATATTTTATTCATAGAAGTAATTGTAGTTTACATGATTTTGCTAAATTAACTGGGCTTTTGGTTTCGGCTTGTCCAGCTGTGGCTTTTTCATGGTTGTATACTAAGATGTTCGAGGCCCTAAAGTATTCTTATTTAAGTAAAAATCCTTCGTATAATCAAGTAGTGCAAATTAATAATGACGTCAAAGGCGATTTAAATTGGTGGATAAACAATATTGATGGAAGTTTTTGTAAATTTAAGTCGGATATCTATAGTTTAGAGATTTTTAGTGACGCATCCCTGACAGGATGGGGGGCATATTGTACGGGTAAAAAGGTTCATGGTTTCTGGACAGAAAAAGAAAGTAGACTTCATATTAATGAATTGGAATTAAAGGCGGCTCTTTTCGGTCTAAAGGTATTTACCTCCGATTTAAATAACTGTGAGATTTTATTACGTATCGATAACACAACGGCTATTTCGTGCATAAACCGAATGGGTAGTGTTCAATATCCTCATTTAAACACAGTAACTAGGGAAATTTGGCAGTGGTGTGAAAACAAAAGAATACATATTTTTGCGTCGTATGTTAATACGAAAGATAATTTAGAAGCAGACTCTTTATCCCGTAGCAAGTTCTCGGATACTGAATGGGAACTCGGAGATTATGCCTTTATCAAAATACAGAGCCGCTTCGGCACTTTTGATATAGACTTGTTTGCGAGCCGTTCTAACACAAAGTGCTCAACTTATGTTGCCTGGCATAATGATCCTAATGCATGGGCGGTCGACGCATACACAATTTCATGGCGCGATATGTATTTTTATGCTTTCCCACCATTTTCCCTTGTTCTAAAAACATTACATAAGATTATATCGGATAATGCAGAAGGTGTTATTGTGGTGCCTTACTGGCCAACGCAACCATGGTTTCCGCTATTCAATAGGCTACTTAAGGGTTCTTACCTAATTTTTGAACCAAATGCTAATGTATTAAAATGTCCTTTCAGGTCGAATCATCCGCTTTACCGGACGCTTCGCCTAGTTGCCGCGAGGTTGTCAGGCAAATCTACCTGAAGGATGGATTGTCGGAACAATCTGTCGAAATTATGGTAAATTCACTTTCGATCAACACTTATAAACAATATAATAGTGGTTTAAAGGCATGGTTAGACTTTTGTAGAAACCATGGTTACGATTACACTCTTAGCTCAATTCCTCATGTTATCGAATTTTTAACTGAAATGTTTCACAAGGGAGCTAAATATGGTACGTTAAACTCCTATAGATCTTGTTTAGGTTTGTTTCTAAAAGATATAAGTGATGATCTATACATATAATAAAATGGTAGGAAAGTCAAAACTGTACATTGAATATTTTTTTAAAAGAATACTTGGGGTATGATCTACAATCGAAACAGAAACAAAAAATATAGTTTTTAGAATTTTTGTCTGTTTGTCTGTTTGTCTTTCCGGGATAAACTCAAAAAGTACTGCATGGATTTACTTCAAATTTGGCATGAAGATAGTTAAGAAGTCGGGTCAACATATAGGCTACATATTATCACGCTAGCAGTGTTATAATCGTAGGTGCGTTTGGTGCTGCATAGCGTTCACGCAGACGACGTCGCGGGCAGCAGCTAGTTTTACAATAAAAAGGTTCATGAAGGGTGTATTCCGAATGAGGCCTTTAAAGCCAAAGTATGATATTAGTTGGGACCCGAATTTAGTCTTAAGTTATTTATCAAATCAGTGGCCTAATGAAAATCTTACATTAGAATCTTTGTCGAAAAAGACCCTCACCTTGTTGGCTTTAGTCACTGCTCATCGGGTACAGACTTTAAGTTTAATAAAATTGAATAATATAAATATACAAAATTCTAACGAGATCATAATTTACATTCCAGATTTAGTTAAAACCTCTAACCCGAATTCATTCCAACCGGTTTTAAAACTTCCATATTACAAAGAAAATTTAAAAATATGTCCAGCAACATGCCTTAAGCAATATATAAATATAACTAGAGAAATACGAGGATGCGAGTCCCAACTATTTATTGCTTTTAAAAAACCTTTTAGAAAAGTAACAACGCAAACGTTAAGTCGTTGGATAAAAGACAGTTTAGGTAAAAGTGGCATAGATATTTCAATGTTTGATGCCCATAGCACCCGCCATGCAGCCACGACTACTGCCAACAAGCTTGGGGTCAATATAGATGTAATTAGGAAGCGAGCTGGTTGGAGCAGCTCATCTTCAACATTCGCTAAATTTTATAATAAGGAAGTAGTCGATTCAGATTTTGCTCGTACCTTATTACAAAATTATCGCTGTTAAACTATATAATCATAATCGGTACTAACTATATGTGCCTTAATTTTAAGGATTCTGTGTATCTTATAAGTTTTGATTTATATATATTGATTAGACCTTATTTGAAGGAATATGTGTAACTTAATTCATAGTTGAATAATAACCTATGATTGTAAAAACTTTGTTATGATCATGTACTAAAATCATTTATCATTAAGTTTTCTTTATGATGTTTTCATTTGTGCGTTAAAGATAATAAAATTATAATTCTATATATCTGCATTTTATATTTAAATTCTCTAAACATCCTACAACATGTAAGCAAATCGCAAAGAATTAAACTGCGAATATAATTTGACATCAAACGAACTTGCAAGTGAAGTTCGATGATAATTATATGAGCAGTTTAATTCTTTGCGATCTATTCAAACCCACCCATATCTTACTTTCCCGACCCAAGTAAGTATTACCTAAATATAAAATGAGAATATAGGTAGGTAGGTCAGGGCTATAAACAAAATGAAGAGCTCAGAGTAGACGAGTATACTGCCAACCTACATATAGTGGGGATAGTTTTTGCTTGTTTTTTATTGGCTAGAAGTCAATACAAACACTTTTAAATAACGTGCAAGGGTGACGCTTGGGGGCGCCACTACAACATGTAAGCAAATCGCAAAGAATTAAACTGCTCATATAATTATCATCGAACTTCACTTGCAAGTTCGTTTGATGTCAAATTAAACAATGGAATTTACTTTGAATGTAACATCAAACAATTTGACAGCGGTCGTTTAATAAACAAAGCAAGCATAAGCTGCTAGAATAACCCAATTAATTAGCAAACAATGCAAAGGTCTTCGCAGTGACGTCCATCCCGTCACAAAACGTAATTCAACCTCCACTAGGTTTCACAACTCGCACTCATAACCTCTCTCCGGTTATGGCGTATATCAAACCAATAAGAGCATTGCATTGTACTTCATAATTCACAACAACAAAGTATTAAAATTGTTCGACAGCCGCAAACAGTTCGACAGTAAAATCCAGCTCTTTTGTCAATCGCAACAATTTCAAAGTATTATTTAAACGCATTTTCAATCTCGACGTTGTTACCTATCTCCGTGATTCATTAAACACATACTATCGTACATTACGTTTCAATTGCCAAAATAATAGCAAGTTTACTGTTACCAAAACATAAGAAAACGTGTCTCCTAAGAATCGCAGCAAAATAATCGAAGATCGGCAAGATACAAAGCGATTTCTACCGAGTCACCGATACACGATAATCAGAAAGAAAATCTACAACTTTAATATTCAGACTACCTATTTAAAAGACATTATGAATGCCGCTTAACCACAAAATTTCACCCGCTCAACCGTGATATCATTACTATGTACCAAGTAGGTACTAACGGTTCAGATTGCGACGACGCGATACCCTAAGTATATGGCGGGATCGTGACACACTATGAGATCGACGGGTCCGACGCGAAAAACTACGATCACTATCGCTTGTGTACGAACTATTCAAATAGGAAACCGATCTTTCGCGATAACGATCACGCAAACGTTTATTACGACTTCGCGAGGCGGCTCTAACACGTGAGTCATTTTGAAAACGTCGAGAATGTCTACTAGATGTACTTCGCGGCATCGTTTGGCAACGATAAATCACGCACTTTTCACACAGTAGTATAAGTTAACCAAAGAAAAAACGTAAAAGTAACGCAAAACAACTAAATATCCAAATTTGAGGGTAGAATGTGAATTACTTGCCGTCCTTGACATAAACGATTTCCTAATTGTGTGGGCTTTGAATTCTTTATCCCACTTCTGATTTTAGCGTCAGAAGTGATTAATAATTAAAAAAAAAACAACACTCAGGTTAACCGGATCTTTAATTTTACAAATACAGCAACAAATTTATAGAAACTATGATTGACAAATTTACAGAAACTATAACAAACAGGTAATTCACAATTCAAATATGAAACAACACTTTTAAACACAGTAAAACAACGAAAGCAGCTAACACAAAATGACTCACGTGTACCGAGTAGTTCCGTTCCGCACGCACCGAGTTACCAAGCCGAAATGGTTGGCAACCATTTTTTTTTTCCGCCACAGAAAGCTTTACTACCGACTTGACGCCCCTAAGGGAGCCACAGAAGGAGAGGAGGTGAATGCTTGATGCACGAAGAGGGGACCTTTGGGGGACTACCCCGCCAGCTAGGTGGCGTGCTTTTATAGACTTACTCGGCACAGTGCTCTGGTCAGGTAGGGGTACATCTATTACTACATAATTTTAGGTTCTCTAGAGATTTTTGAGTCAAAATATAACATGGTATTAATTTACACTACTGCAATCGATTAAATTAAATCATTAATTTTAAGCAATAATAAAATAAGTCATTCATAAAAAACCTTTGATTAAAGGTACTGTGCTTTCATTCAATATAAGTCATTTACTTCTGATTTTTATACATATACGTAGGAGAAACATTAGAAGAAAATCCCTTACTTCATTTAATACTTCATTCATCTAATTTTACAGTGCTGCTGGTGAAAAACCTGAGAGGGAAAGAGATACTTGTCATCAGTGGTTACAGTTTCTACTCGGTGAAACGATCCACCTATCGGATCAACTGGAAGTGCACCAACCACAAGATCTGCCGAGCGCGTCTCACCACCAATGTCACGAAGGATACTATTCTCAACTCTGCCTTGAATCATGTACATAGCCCACCCAACTTCATTATAAGAAATGGTTATTACTTTAAAGTTTAGAGGTTAAACTTAAATTGAGGATCTATAATATATAAATAAATATATAAGTCGTTGACTCGACATTTTATTATTTTCGCTTTCGAAATCATTTAAAAAGTATTTCTGTACTTATGTTGGCACATCCCTTGAAAAATCAACCAGCAAAACGTTAAGTTACTAAGTATGTACATACTAGTCATACAATTACTATTTGTGGAAACTTCTTAATGGCCATCCTTTATACTTCGGAGAAGTATATAACTGTTTGCCTTATTACCCGGAACTTCTCCCGACAGTGAAAAAATTATGCCTCGACTCTTGGTCTGTACACTTTGACGAAAGGTCTCGATCGAAAGGTATATGGTACAGTGTAATTCAGCTATCTCTTCCTTCCTCGCTTTGGTTTGATGTGGATGGAATAAGTAGGTCAATAGCAGTGACACTTCTTAGACTTCGATCCGGCCATATTCCACTTAACAGCTTTGGGTACTTGATGGGCAAGGTTCATTTGCCAAATTGTGATGTATGTGGAAACGTAGAGGATGTTTATCACATTTTGATCGAGTGCACTCGAATCGAAGCTCCGAGGTGTAAAATTTTCGGCCCTAGTAATTACAACGTAGGTTATTTTAATAGCATCTTAGCTTCTCCTATATCGGATGAAGCGAGGATGCTTGTAACATTAGTTTCTTTAGGTTTAAGGTTGCGGGTAGTTTAAGTTATATTTAATTTTATTATTTTATATTATAAGTGTTTCATGTGTAAGCGATAATGGGAGCGACATTTCCTTTGTGAAAGAGCTCTCTAATGGCGGGTTTCAATATTCAACTGACTGCTATGCGTAACCGGTACAGGTACAAAACTGGTAGGAAAAAAGTAGCGTTTCACAATATCTACTAGCTACGGGCTGTAAGTTCTCAAATTTGGCATGGGCCCTCCTTGCGTGACGTTCTTCCAAGAAAATAGGTGATATGTGATTTATAGAATATCACGCATTCGCAAATTATTTCTATGATATTTGAACTAAAGAAATAAATAAACTTATTCAATTTATGTTTGCTATGTTTTAGTATTCGATAAATATATTATAGTATGTTTTTAGAGCTTTTTATTAATAATTGCGTTTAACTGCTTACGTAAAACGAAACGCCAATCCTTCGACTAATTTTGCCATTGGTTGAATCAAATTTTTATGACGTCAAAGTAAATATTGAAAAGAAAAATGATGTCATACAATAATATTCGTCCTTTTTTTCAGAAACAGTTATAGATAAGTTAGAAAGAGAAAACTGGATTATTTATATGTTGACAGATATTTGATAGGCTATTTCTTAATTTTTACGTCGTTGGCTAGATAAAATGACCTATTCTTTAATTGGTCATACGTAATGAAAAGATAACTCTTATTGGCCGCAGCAGACTGCCATGCTACCTTTACCTCATTGGTTTAAATTAATAACTTGTTACGTCGTCGTTGGCTAGATATAATGACTTATTTTGTAAATGGTCAAATGTAACCTAGCAACCCATTACAGTCAAACAGTTCGTAAGCAGTGGTTTAGATGTCAAGATTTTGAATATAGAAAGGCATTTTGGTAGTGATTTCTATTGTTCGTAGGCAAAACGAACAGTTTTCATAATATTGAAACCCGCCATAAATAATAATAAATTGATTTAAAAAAAAAATCCTTTATGCTCTGTGAAATTATTTAAAACCTTGCTGTAAATTTTAATGAAATAAACAAATAAAAGTGAATATTGAGATTAAAGCTAAACAACTGAACAAAAATTCCAAGAAATTACTATGTTACATCCGATATCTGGTTTGGTCACAAATAATGGGTTCTTTTTGTTTATCTGTAGTCTTTATTGTGTAATTGTGGTCTATGCAGACTTTTAACTATCATTGCACTCGCGTGCCGAGCCAAAAAATTATTTTGTTTATACAGACAGATCACCTCAAGAAAAGTGTACGGCGCGACTTGATTTGAATTGGGCTGACAAACCACGGCTGTAGATGATGTATATCAAATGAATAATTAAATTCATATACAGGGTGACTGGTTCGTCATTTTAAAATTATAGGATGTGATAGTTTGAGATCATATATGAAGAGAAAAAAAAAATACTGGGTGAACTTAACCGAAAGTTAAATAATTCAATACGCAACGCATGTTGGTAGGTATTGAGGATCCCCCATCCCTAGGAAACTTTTAATCCACCCTACAAGTTACAGCATGTATATTTGGCAGTATGTAAGCTGAAAAGAGTTCCTTAAAATGTCGGGGCACAGCTTCTACCTCAACACGCAGTGTGGAGCAGTTCTGCAGTGGCTCTGCACGAGCGGCACATTGCGGCGCCGGCGTCATTACACAATCACAATCCCCCAACTTTGTTATTAAGAATGGAGTTTATCATAAAATTTAAATAAGGATCTCATTGTAACTATAATTTCACATGGATTACGAAATAAATAAATTAAATATTGCGGATTTTTCCTTCTTTTTTGCTAAAATGACTCCTATGTATTAAATCTGATCATGTTTAAGGTGCATTTCAAAAAGTTCCGTTGTATCAAGCTACATATTGTTATACCTTTTTAGAATCTACACATAGTAGACAAAATTTTAAGGTCATGAGCAGTATTCCATTTGATGGAACAAGTCTTCAAGAGTAATATTCAAGAAAATATTTTTTTTAAAATACCTAAATTTCATGAAATGGCAGCGAAACGAATGATAGAAGTTGGGAAATTTATAAAAAAAACTATAGAAGTCTACGCCATTTTCATATGGAATCCCGGCACGAGGATATATATTTATATATTTATACTTTATTGTACACCACAGAATATAATAATTACAAATTTTAAAATACAAAGGAATGCACAAAAGGTGGTCTTATTACTAATGAGCAATTTCTACCAGACAACCTTTGGGTGAGAAATTGGATACTAAGTTATAGGGTGCCTTGGCGTACATATACTATATAACATTTAAGATAATTATATATATATATTTATATATTATATATATAGGCATAAAGCATTTACATAATCTAACATACGAATAATACACAATAATATAAATAAACATAAAATATTAATATAATATATATATATATATATATATAAACATACAATGTGTGTTTATACTAACTCAAAATAAAAATAAATTTATAAATAGTGTGACTAACTTGTACTATAATGTCATGACTTAGTAAAGTAAAAACGTTTGACCAATTTTTTAAAAGTTTCGATAGTTTGGGCAGACTTAATATCAAGTGGCAATTTATTCCATAGTGATACAGCATGAACTGTGAAGGATTTCCCATAAAAATCACTTTTATGTAGTGGTGTTAGTAACATTAAATTGTCAGCAGAACGTAACCCTCGTAGGTGCTGTGAATGTCTGAAACTAAATCTTTCCTTTAAATACTCCGGTGAGACGGGATTGAACAGCAAGCGATAAAGCAGACAAAGAATTTGAGTATTCCGGCGAAAGCGAATCGGAAGCCACTTGAGCTTAGCGCGATATTCAGAAATGTGATCATATTTACGTAATCCAAATATGAATCTTATGCATAAGTTTTGAAGGCGCTCAAGTTTATTAATTTGGTCTTCGGAGATGTGGATACGATTTTCTTACAGTCTTACATCCAGAATAAATCCAGTTGACGGCTTCTGCAGTCATTATAACATCCTCTGTATATATTTCTTCAAAATGTACTGATTTTTCTATTGTTTTATTTCGAAAAATAAATAAGTAATTGTTGAAAGAAGGTAAAATATGTACATATTCTGCTATGAAATACCACAAACCGGACAGCTTTTATGTAAAGTTGGTGGATATTTTGGATACTTACTTGCTGGTTCATGTAGTTTTTTATTATTTTCGCAGTACAACTGGCGGTAAATGCACGTGGGAAAGAATTACTTATTTCGACAGGATACAGTTACTACCTCAACAAGCGTAGCAAGTCGACAATCTATTGGCGCTGCACGTCCAACAAAGTTTGCCGAGCTAGTATTATCACGGATCTGTGCAAACAAAAGCTGCTCAAATGTAACCTAAAACATGCGCATCAACCTCCTCAATTTGTCATCAAGGAGGGAGTTTATTTTAAAATTGGAAGATTCTAAAGGGATTGTAAAGGTAATAAAATACTATTTAAATCGGATTTAATCGCGTGAAATTATGTTTTCACTACTTCGGCATCGAGTAGTGACACCATGGTGCACGCACAGTCATTCATGACCACAATGTCTGTTAATGACCAACACTTTGTCGTTAGTTTATCTCTGAAAATGGATAAATCCGATTGTAAACGTATTTATGTTTAGTACCAGAGATGTGTTGATAATGTTTAAAACTTAAAAATGTATTATTTTACTGGTTACTTCATAAGCGTAGGTTATAAATCAAAGTTGTTTGGATGTCGCTTTAAAAATAAATTAAATAATACATTATAGTACAGGGTGCTTTTTTTAAACAATGAAGTTAGCCGGTTTAGCTAATACCAAATAAAATCGATCCCGGCTGGAACTCTTACCCAGATCTCCCGTTTTTTATTCTGGGTGCTCTTCCAACTGAGCTTCCGGGACCTGGTCATTGACTTCGCCTCTTGTTTCGATTCTTCAAATGATTGCTGTAAAACTTTTTACATGACTGGCAAAATTATTGACAGCAAAAAGTTACCGTCTTCATGACAAAAATACTTTGTATAATTAATTTGAATGATTATTAAAAATGTAGAATTCGATCTTTTTTTTGAATTTTTCTTGAACTGTGCAGTAAAAAGTTGTTTTATTTCATTTTATAGCCAGAAAGTCGTAAAAGCTTTTTCCAAAAAGTGTTATGAAAAAAATGGGAGAAAAAAGCTATTTTTTGTAAACGTTGCTCCAAAATAGTTCATTTTTAATTTATGCAACGTCCCGTAACTTCTGCTTGGGATCACACTGAAACAATTTTATTTTGGCTTATTATTGATTTACAAAACACTTCTAAAACTGAAAAGAACATTGAAATCGGACTATTTTTTTTTTTACAAACGATGTTTGAAAAATTTGACTACAGGAGCAAAAGACGTGTCTTTGGCATTGGATTCGTGCAATCAGCACGTGAAAGATCATTTCCGCAAATGCAGAGGAAAGTGATAGCCAAAAGGATTTAAATCTAGTATTAATTCTGCAATGGCGTAGTGAACAGCAAAGTACATAGTTCAGCTGCCCCATTTCTAAACCTAGTAGGTATGTGATTTTAACAACTTTTACAGAAAAACATGTTTTGTTTCAGCCGTCGTGAATCACTAAATACCTGACCATAACTTGATATGGAAGAAAATGATCGGTACCGTTCCATTAATTTAAGGTGCATTTTTGTTTTTAAATATTTATTTTACATATTTTATAAGACAAAAACACCTTGAAACAAAAACAAATTAAAATCATAGACCTCGCAAACTATATCAAAACCTAGTAACAGCTTCTTCTAAGTTAGTCTTTGAGCGACCAGTCATGACTGCAGTGTTAGATGCGTGAGGGGACAAAATATTGGTGGTCAATTAGATGGCTGGATGGATGGTTCTCCAGGACGCTGAGGACCTCGATGGGGGATCGGGCAGCTTTAATCTCCCTATTTATAGGTGTGTATACGCTGATGTGAACGAATGGCAAAAGAGACCCCAGATCGAGAGCAGACTTCGGCTGGGGCTCAGCGGGGCGTGGATGCTGGCGGCAGGCTGGTGGTTTGCTCCAGGCCGGTACCTGTAGCTTGAAAGAAGGATTGTCTCGTGACAATGGGGGCTAGTACCACCAGTTTTACCAGGAGGAGGAGGTAGTCGCTAGGCGAGGCTGTAATGTTTTGTTTTTGGCGTGGAGCCCTAGGACAGCAGCAATAGTTGGCGGAGTGGCCTGTTTGGCCGCACAGCACGCAGGCTGGGGAGGGGTTGTCTTGCCACATGTCCATAAAGTTTGCATCAGTGGCACTGCGCGGGATAAAAATTCGGATTCCTAAAGTCGTCAATGGACGGAATTAAAATTTTTATGAAGTCGTCCGTGTTGGATGCCCTCAATCATTGTATGCGCTACTGCGCGCAGTGGAAGGAGATCTCCGACCATTATTAGGAAGTCGCGGCGGAATTGTACCTACTGGTGGCGGCGGCGCGCAGGAGTTTTTTTTTTAATATAGACTAAGCCCACCTTTCACCTCAATCTCACCTGATGGTAAGTGAAGATGACGAAGATGTGAAACACACGAGCTCAGGAAAGATCTGGGACTTCATAAAATAATGCCGCAATACATCACCGCCGGAACGGCGACATTGGCGGCAGATTTTATATGAAGGGTGGTTGCTAATCAGTCCGACCCTGAAGGGATCCTACCACTACGCGGAGGTCACTCGGATCAGTGGCCTTTTACGACACGATTATCCAGGGGTGGAAGGCTATTCTAAGCCGAAGGGGAGACACGGAATTAATTAATGAATTGACCGAAAAAGGAGCCAACTATGGTTCTATGAAAAAACCTAGTAACTCACAACTTTTGATGTGTTACTAGAATTAATAATAATTTGCTTTTCTTAACTTGACCATTTCGGAATCTATTACGTATATTTAACTTCTAGGTTTTTGAAATGGTTTTGCGACTTAAAATTTTAAAATGGGTATGCGTAGGATTTTGTTGCTCTTACTAGGTTTAGAATAGCGTGTTACTTTTTATTGAAACTTGTTATCGATACAAGTGTTTTTGATTTTAGTTGAGTCTTACCAGGCCTGGCTCACTCCGCGCGGTACATCCGTTATTTACCTACAGCGAAGCGCTCCGCCGGCGTATTTCGAATGGGTCGTGTGTCACGCGCGCGCCCGTATGGACGTTGTAGATACCTACCTACCTAATAGCACTCACAGTAATTCTATGATCGAGGTCGCAAATAGTATTTAAAAATGGACATAAAAAGAAACAAATATTCAATTAGATTATGTTTAGATTTGATTATGTTCAATTTAGCAAACAAAACATAGGTAGAGTACTACTTATTATTCGTCGTAACTTTTTTTTGTACTTTAGGTAAGTTGAAACAATATTTTTTACAAAGGAAGAATAACAGTAATACCTACATCGGTAGATACTTAATTACAAATAAGGAGATTAATTATTCTTCACTAGGCAGCAACCCTAACAGCGTAAGAAAAGATAAGAGGCATGCGATAGAAAGAGACAAAACTTCTAGGTATATAAATTTGCAGGTACGTAATGCTGTGCGAGCTGAATTCCACCGTATCGCGTCGTAGCAAGACTCGAATTTATTTAGATCTTCTTGCGGAGTAATTCTTCTGTTCCAACGGTACTATTACTTATTCTGTGGTCTTACTATGTTTGTGTATTCAGCTCAAAAACAAGAATTAAGGATCAAACGAACTTACCAAGTGAAGTTCGATCACAATTATGTGAACGGCTTAATTCGAAGCGATTTAATGTTAACATGTTGTAGTAGTACTTCCAAGCGTCAGCCTTGCACGGTTTTCAGAGACACGTTTTTTTTTTTTTTTTTATTTGGCAACCCTGATCCCCGCTCTTGAAATCCTCTCCACTTACTTCCTCTCATCATCCCTCCTCAATAATCATTTCGTTTAGAGCTAAAGTTCCTAGGTAGTACCCATAAAAATAATTCACATTAATTATGGGTGGGTGATATTACTTTAAAGGAATACTGTTTGGGCGGGTTTATATCAATCGCTTCGAATTAAGCCGTTCACATAATTGTGATCGAACTTCACTTGGTAAGTTCGTTTGATCCTTAATTATGTTTCACGGCTTAATTCTTTGCGATTTAATGTTAACATGTTGTAGGATGTTCAGAGTATTTTAATGTGAATTATTTTTGCAGTATAAGTAAAACTGTATTGTTAGAGTATAACCAACAGTAATAAATCACAAATATACATCTATTTATTCTAAGGAGTTACATAAAATACTAGTTGCAAATTGATTGGCATCCGATACAATTTCTTTGTTGTAGAATTTGGCAAATACTGAGGATGTATTACTCCATCCTGCGGTTTTCCGTATGACATCAATATTGACACCGACTCTGCTAGCAGTGGAAGTGGCCGCATGGCGCGTGCTGTGCGCGCTAAACACTGATGTGTCCACGCCACTGCGTTGTAAAGTATATTTGATACAGTGACTCAAAGTTTGAGACAAACTTTTAAGTGAGGTCTTTTGTGGCTAATAAATAAAGTGTCACAACTACGTAAACCACTCGTTTTATTTATATAATCTAAAATGCATCTGGCAGGGCATATTGCAGGATTTGTATGAAAAAATGGTAGCCTTAGAAGGGGTTGAAAGGAGTTTGGTTTTGAAGTTTTTACTAAGTCAGGTATTTTAACTAAGATTTCTGTTCTGTTTTGAGTTATATTATTTATTTTAATGAGAGAAAATGTTTGTACTCTTCGCGCTGTCACCAAACCTAGCAGAGTCAGCGTTTCTTAGAGAAATCTTCTAAACTAAGGCTTTCATTTGGCCATTGAGTGGCCAAATAATTTAACACTATGTTTGGGTCCCAAGAAGTATTATATTTTGGATTGGTGGGCCTAAACTTGTAAACACCCTTCATGAAACGTTTGACTCGATCATCATTTAAGCTATTACCTAACAAAAGAGATAAGGCAGAGCGGTAAGAATTGATGGTCCCGTATTTAGCGCCTTTATCAAAAATATCGGTTAAAAAATGTATTACAATTGGAATAGAAGCATTAAAATAATCATAATTATGTAATCTACAGTAAATTATCCAAGATTTTATGCAAACATCGTACTGTTTGTAAGTATTAGTTGCAAGCGAAGCTAGCATAATATCTACTGACCTATTCGACAAATATTTCCTTAGTAATGCTTGCCTGATAATTTCGCGGCAACAAGGCGTAGATTCTTGTGTACACTATCTACAATCTACTGAAAGGAGATGTTAGAAGGTCAATATCTGGTCCAAAATACAAAAAAATTTAAACAGACAACTTTTTAAACATAGGAAACCAAGGTTGACTTGGCCAATATGGCACCACAACAATACCCTCTGCCTTATGACAAATGATTTTCTGCATTAATTTTACTATAAGCGAGAATGGTGGAAAGGCGTAAAATAACATATTGGTCCATGGCAGTGTAAAGGCATCAACAGCACATGCTTCAGGATCATTTCTCCACGAAACATATTGTTTACACTTAGTATTGCATCTTTTTGCAAACAAATCAATACTGGCATACCAAAGTTGCGAACTATTTCATTGAATGCAATTTGATTTAATTCCCACTCTGTATCCTCGAACTGTTTTCGAGATAATGAATCTGCCTCACAATTATCTTTAGTATTGATGTAAGAAGCGAATAAGATTATTCTACGTTCTTCGCACCATTTCCACCGATTCTAGATATATAATCTAGGTGATCATATTGAATACTGCCCATTCTGTTAATAAGATGTCACAATTAGATAATTCTTTGGTGAAACATTTCAGAGCTAGAAAGGCTGCTTTTAGTTCCAACTCGTTTATATGACAAGAAGTTTCGTTGTCTTTCCTATATCCACAACATCTAACTGTATCACAATACGCTCCCCATCCCGTAGAGGAGGCATCAGAAAAAAATTCTCAAACAAAGTTGTTCGGTTTGAGTGATGAATGGCCTATATCTATGTTTCCTAACCACCAATATAATTCTTCATGTAGGGTAATTAACATATCAATTGTCTGATCGTAGTTTGGATTTTTTTTAATAAACAATTATATTTATATTGTTCAAGCTTTTTTGTATATAACCACGAATAAGTTATTGTTGGACATGCGGAAATTAAATAACTAATGAGTTTAAAGAATTCGCGTAACTTACATCGTTTTATACAAAGAAATCTATTTATAAAATCTTTCAATTTTATTTTCTTTTCCTCGGGTAGTTTTAAAATCATCTGCTTTGAGTCGAAAGTGAAGCCCAAGAACTTACATTCACGTTTAGGTATTAAACAACTTTTTGAAAGGTTAATCAAAAAACCCAAGCTCTGTAATAGATCTATAGTTGTAGATACATTAGTGACACACTCCGAGTAAGTCTTTCCGATAAAAAAATGTTATCTAAATAAATAACTGAAATCATACCCCGACTACGCAGGTATTCTATAACTGGTTTCATTAATTTAGTAAACACGAGAGGTGCGGTACAAAGGCCGAACGGTAAACAATTGAATTCATATAATATATTGTTGTATTTGAATCGAAGATATTTTTTGTGAGCTTCATTTGTCGCAACAAAGAAGTATGCATGTTTTAAGTCTATTGTCTACAGCAGTTTTCAATAATTTTGACGCTGTTCTTTAATCTTCCATTTTAAAATGACTAGCAAGTACAAATTTATTTAACTTTCTTAAATTCAATATAAACCTTTTATCACCATTAGGCTTAGGTACAAGAAATATACTGGATAAAAATTGTCCTTCAATATAAGTACATTTCGAGATGGAACCATTGCTTATTTGTTGCTTCTGTGGTATTAATGAAGATGATCCTACGAGTGTTTCGGTAGCTCTTCCCAGAGCTGCTATAGCCACACCAGTTTGTCTTTGCCTAAACATGAGGGAGGAATTCCGTTTAGAGACCGCTTCGATAACTGACACTTTTGCTTCCGGATTCAGAGCAGGGGCAAGGAGTAGTTGACAATTACTAGGAATAAGATAATCCTCTAGGATTTTATCTCTTGTCTCTTTGGGTAGTCCCTTTAAAAGGATTTCAGACCACCGCACCGGGTTGAAATTTCCTTATGTAAAGGTTTTCCTAGTTCTTCAGCAATCTTAGGAGCATCTCCCAACATCTCTAAGATATCGCTATCCAATTCTATATCCTCAACATCATCTACTGGTGGATGTTTTGAGGTAGATGGCACTGAAAAGACGAAAGTAGTCAGCGTCTCGAATAATAATTCGAAAGAAGTGTTTTTAGCACCTACGAGCATAAAATGCAAAAAGTAGGGTAGTCATTTTAGCGATAATGATCACTAAACAAAGAAATTTTCCATAGTCTCGAATAAAGATTCGAATTAGGTAAAGGGGATTGGCGGCCACGGTATCACTTAATTTTAGAGTTTTCAAGCGTATCAAAACTGGGCTATATGTAGTTAATAGGTCAATATGAGACACGTTTTTTCCAACATTTATTGTTGTGATAGTTGTCGGGAATATTTAGAAATACAATAAAATCAAATTAAACTTGCCGAAAGCACATTTTTTAATTTCCCGGCAATAAAAAATAATAGTTGTAAAGTCCTACTGTCAAACTTGAATTAAGCCACCCGCGCCACCACCCCGTTTCAAACCTCTGGATTGGTTAATACCTGCTTATGTAATGTAATGGTTTCAAAATACGACGCCATGTTAGAAAAGACGGACTATAAATTCCTGTAATTTTTAGGTTAGATTATTGTTTTGACTTTTTATTCCCAACTTCTGTATAAATCTAATAATTATATTCTGATTACTCGTTATCTAAGCAATAAAACGCACATATTAAGTTTGAGGTACGTAAATGCTATGTGAAATAAAAGCGGTACTGACAATGTATGGGACCTTGCCATTCTTCTTTTTGAGTTTTAAACTCGGCTCATTGAAATTCAGTGATAAAGATCATTGAACTTTGTTTTCGAATAAGGATTCGAAAAGTCATTTTAGCGATAATGATCACTAAACAATGACATTTACCATCGTCTCGAATAAAGATTCTTACTAGGTAAATTTGTGAGTTTTAAACTCGGCTCATTCAAATTCAGTGATAAAGATCATTGAACTTTGTTTTCGAATAAGGATTCGAAAAGTCATTTTAGCGATAATGATCACTAAACAATGACATTTACCATCGTCTCGAATAAAGATTCTTACTAGGTAAATTTGTGAGTTTTAAACTCGGCTCATTCAAATTCAGTGATAAAGATCATTGAACTTTGTTTTCGAATAAGGATTCGAAAAGTCATTTTAGCGATAATGATCACTAAACAATGACATTTACCATCGTCTCGAATAAAGATTCTTACTAGGTAAATTTGTGAGTTTTAAACTCGGCTCTCTCAAATTCAGTGATAAAGATCATTGAACTTTGTTTTCGAATAAGGATTCGTAACGCAATTATGCGATGTAAAGAGCCATGGATAGTGATAAGGTACAAATTTCACTTGGCATTTGCTTCTTTTGAAGCTTTTTTTCCAGTTTTCTGATCTTCTTGCGTATGGTCTCGATGTCTTCATATTTCCTTTTCACCATTTTTACGAACGACAAATAATAAGTTGAGATTTAAATTTTTAAACTATAACACAAACTATTTAACGTTTAATTTAAGTAATAAATTATAGACGCACGTGCGAAGGCTTGAGCACGGAAATACAGAATGATTATTGAGGAGGGATGATGAGAGGAAGTAAGTGGAGAGGATTTCAAGAGCGGGGATCAGGGTTGCCAAATAAAAAAAAAAAAAAAAAAACGTGTCTCTGAAAACCGTGCAAGGCTGACGCTTGGAAGTACTACTACAACATGTTAACATTAAATCGCAAAGAATTAAGCCGTGAAACATAATAACCCGTTCTGAAGGCTTACTAGGTTTTGAAATGTGGCAGCCGAGTTAGTCAACAGCAACAGCCTTTCACCCTTAGCCCTTTCACTGGTACAAAAGTAAATCTAAATTTGCCCATGTATTTTTAGACATACTTACATTATGTTCTATTGCCAAGAGGTGGCATATGTCTTGAAGTGAATGGTCACCGCTATCACAATTATAAGAACAATGGAACCCGCTCTTTGTGATACTGTGCGAAGCGACAACAAAAACGTTGTAAAGCCTCTATTTCAATGATGTTTCGTCGGATACTTGCTTCTACTGACCACACTTGCCATTTATACGACTAAAATATATTTTGCACTCTTTAATATTAAACTGAACTTTTATTACATAGAAATAAAAACTTTTATTGGAATTCTATGGAATAAAAGTACCTAAGTACTTAGTTGCTTTAAAAATATTGAAGCACTTTTTCATTAAGTATATTTGCAATATTTACAAAAAAACAAAACGTTTGATACCAACGAGTTTATTCATTATAATATCGTTGGTACTGTTTGTACAGGTTCGGATCTGTAATACGTAGGCTAGTTATGATTTCTTGTTATGATTTGTTAATAAACGTTCTTTAATATAAGTTTGTATATATACGAGCCGGATTTCGCTAAGGTCAATCATGAAATTAAATAAAACACTTTTTAACCGGATTTATCACGTATAATTTCAACAGAGAAGATGATGGTTGGAAACTATCACCGACAAGGGACCCTTTTCTAAAAAAACAGTACATCCAAGAATCTGCACGACCTAAAGCACAAGATACAATCTCGTTTTTGTAGTTCTGGAGACGCCTGACAGCGCGATAAATTCGGTTGAAAAGTGTTTTATTTAACAGTATGAATCGCGAATACTCAAGACACTATTACAATCATGTTTTTTTTTCCAAAATTTTGTTAGATAAGTAAATAATAATGTATTTATCTAAAATGTGCAATACAGTCGAATCTATGCCTTTAATATGTTTTTTTTTTGCAGATCTACTGATAATAACTAGAGCAAACGGAAGGCTAAAATTATGTTTAGACAATTACTTCTACAATTTGGCTTACACAACTCTAGGAACATACACAGGTGGCGATGTAATCGAAAATCTTATGGATGTAGGAGCTCGAGCGTCGTGACCACTAGTAATAGCAAAATCATTTCTATGACAGACCATAACCATTGAAAAAATGTTGTTTCTGCGGTCTAGATGTAATAAGTGGTTCATAAACGCTCTTAAATTAGCTCTGTAAAGTTTGTAAATTTATTCAAGAGAAAATATTTAAAATACCTAAACTTATTATTTAAAATGAAAATGGGAACTAGTCAAATTATAGTGTACTTGGAAATCTAAAACCTGTAAATTCACTGGCAATGACAAACTTAAAAAAATAGAAGTTTTATTTTTAATTAATAATCTTTTTCAAGTATTAATAATTAAAGTTTAATTGTTTAATAATTAATCACTCACACAACATTATCTGGCCCAAATTAAGTTTCTTAAAGAACTTGTGTTATGGATACTAGATAACTGATATACTTAAGAAATATATAAATATACATATTGAATAAATACATATTTTTTATTAGAATAAACTTAAATAAACATCCATGGCTTGACGACTAATATCTGTGTTAATCACACAAATATCCGCCGCCGCCGGGATTCGAACCCAGGACCTCTGGCATACAAGGCAATGTATGTTACCGCTACACCAGCCGGTCGTCGAATTTCGAAGGCTGCGAAGACTTTTTGGTAAATCAATATATTTTTCTCTTATGTTTTGCTTTTGATTATTATATTTTCTATTAATTATTATTCACTTTTACAATGAAGTTCGTAACGGAGATACTATAAATAATGTAATTGTGTGAACTGACTAGTTTTTTGTATTTCAGAACCTAAATTCAGTTTGTCCCAACGAGGCAACTTAGTGGTCCAGATAGGCGAGTGGAGATTCAACAAGCACACTAGCTGGGGCTCCAGGACGCGGTGGTCTTGTATCAAGAAGTCATATGGTTGTAACGCGAGCATCACAACAGAAAATAATGTCATAATAAAGACTCTGGGAAAACACAATCATTAGGAAACTAATGGTTATGTCGATCCACTCTTGGAATTTACATACATACATACATAACTTCACGCCTGTATTTAAAGGTTCACGCCGTCCCTTATTGGGTAGGCAGAACACCAGAAGTCATTAAACCATCTGATGTCACATTTGACAAATTTGAGGCATTGTAATGGTGGACAAAGACTATTGCAGTGACAGGAGGTCAACCTATTCGAATTTAAAGAGTACATTAAGAGCGCTTTTTTGTTGACACCTAATATCAAATAGAGATAAAAGGATCTTACTTACATAATTATTGTATCACAAAAAATATTCTATCAAATAAAGTATATTATCCTTGGATAAATGATTACCTTACGCTACACTTTTATTTCCTAAAACCTGTACCTTAGAAGAATAGCTTCAGGAATCCGACATCTCAATATACATACATACATACATACATAACTTCACGCCTGTATCCCGCATGGGGTAGGCAGAACACCAGAGGTAATAAAACCATCTGATGTCACGTTTGACAAATTTGTAGGCATTATAATAGTAGAGAGAGACTATTGCAGTGACAGGGGGTCACCCACGAAAAAACCTCCCATAACACCTCGGTCCCTTAACTGATTTTTACAGTATGCCCGGGAAGAGAAGCAGCTGGCACATTTTATGTCTTTCTTTCGCTCCCAATCCAGCATAGAAGCTCTCAATGTTCGGTTCGGTAACTGGGTTTGATTCGGTTAGAGTATGAAATAGTCCATAGCTATGTGTACGGGCGTCACACATTGGCTGCTTAGATGCTGACTCGGGAATGCCACGTCGGGCGCAGGTTTACATTTTACCGCGCTCGAGTACTCGAGACTCGAGTTACTTAATATTTTAATTTCCAATATAAATTGTAACGTAACCGTATCTCCTTATAGTCATTTAATTAAATAATCAATAGCGATAACTTAAAGGAGTACCTACAGATAATAACTTGCCGCCATGGTTTCAGATGCCCAGCTTGTGAAATCTCGCCGGGGCAGAACTCTTATACAGATTGGAAAGTACACTTTTGGTAAAAAGTCGAGCAACGGTATGAAAAGTCGCTGGCAATGCTCTACGCACGTCTCCAAAGGATGCAAGGCAAATTATAACAGTCGGCAACAATCATAACCACTAACATGAGTGGTTATGATTAAATTTTCTGTGTGCTTTAAGTATATCGATAAACGTATAAGATAGATATAACGTAAGCGTGTAATATCTATGCATTAATGCTAAAATGTGTGTTAATTTTATTGTTTCATAAAGAAGATGTTATTACTGCGTTAATACTTCTATGATTTAATGTATGTAGTAGGTTTTAAATTAGATTCGCTCTAATAGTAAATAATTTACAAATTGTAACTAATACAACTGAGAACTTTATCCATAGCGCGCAGAATAGTTTGTTTTTCTATTCTCATCTCATCCCAACTGTTATGAAGAATTGAGGATAAATTGTTAGTTTAATTAAGAAACAGGATTTCATAACTGTTTTAAACTATCGCGGTAATCTTCACTATAATTTAATGAATTCACGGGATTCGACGGAGACGGACAGTCCGCGATCATGGTGCTTGTAACAGCATCGAAATATCGGACGCGCAAAATAAAAATGGGAAATCGTGGTAACGATCCCGTGAATTCATTAAATCACGGCATTTCATGACTAAAAGATAATAAATAATAATTTGACTGAAGGGCAAAATAATGTTTCTTCATTTTTCCTGTCTCCTATTGACGACAACTTTGGCGATGGAGTAACACTGTCGGCCTCAGACGCCAGTGGTCATGGGTTCGATTCTCGCACGAAAAAAGAAAAATCTAATTCCAATCTGGGCGTTTATCCTTATATGTGTTTACCTCTAGGTTCCCCCCTAGTTCGCTACATGGTATCCCATATCACAAGCTCTGCTTAGCTTGGGGCCATGTAGTTGGTGTGATTGTCTGGAGATTTTTTTTATATGTTACAGCGTAAAGTGTCAACTTTAACAAATACAAATGTCATTGCCTAACCTTAATTTGTAAATTAATATATAATTGTGATACTTGTGATTTCGTTAATTTCATTAATAACGTGTAATATCGTTTTTTTTTGTCCAACACTTATGGCATTAAGTCATTTATTTTTGGGGCCTGAGTGTATATCAATGAATTTTCACTCAATATGAATCGATACTAACAATTCAAAACCATTCCAGATTTAAATCCTGTGTTTGCGAAATCCCAGCGAGGCAATACGGTGATAATGATTGGTCGGTACCGGTTCAACAAGGTGCAAGTGAATGGAAACAAGACGCGCTGGAAGTGCGTGAAGGCGAAGGCGGGCTGCCGCGCCTCGCTACACACCATGGACAACGCCATCGTACGCGTCTGGGGCTTGCACGACTTCACCGCACACGCCACCGCTAACCGATACTGAATATTATCTCTGTACAAAATGTTTATTTAGTTAATCTAACCCTTACAACAGGTTATGGCAACAGCGGAGTAGAATTCTTAAAATTGTTGCGAGGTATTTATTTTTAGTGGAAAACATTTGATAATGAAGGTGGAATATGGCCTAATGATGGAATACCATCAGTTTTCCTTAAAACATGGGCTTTAGAACTTCCCTATCTTCTCACGTAATTTTTAATAAATCATTAAGACGGCCATCAAACTGGAAAATCGCAAAAGTAGTGCCTATATCTCAGGAAATGAAGCTTTGGAATTAAATCACTGGCCCGCCTCTGTATTGTCTACTATTGCCAAAATATTTGAATCTCTGATTTGACCTTACATGAATAATCATCTCAAGCTGTATACAGGGTGACTGGTGACAAATTTTAGATATTGAAGGAGATCACTCTGTACTCTATTCTGACCATAATTATGTAATAAATGAAGATACTTAATTTTTCACTAAAATTCCCTATAAATAAATACTTCTTTGTTACTATTTACTTTACATACAACTGAGTCAATCGTGGCACATGACCTGACATGCGGATCGCTGCCAACGCTAGCGTAACCATGCGTTGCGTTATCAATTATTTAACTTTCGGCTAACTTTACTCAGTAAATATTTAATATTAATTTTTTATTATATTTTTCTCTTCATGTACGATCTCAAACTATCACGTCCTTGAATTTCAAAAGTGACCTACCTTTATAAGCAACTATCAAAACGGTTTTGTCTGTGGTTGGTCTAAAGACACGAATATGATTGTTTTCACTGAATCCTTAATACGGACATTTGATTTGGGTTACCAAGCTGGTGTGATTTAAACTGACTTTAGCAAAGTTTAAGACAAAGTTTCACACAACATCTCATAAATAATTCAGATCCATATGGTATCTCGGAAAAGTTATTTAATTGACTGGGCTCTTATAAAATAGAAAGATCTTCCTTTGTTATTAATATTATTAAATGAAATACACGGATTTCTACGGTTAAATTAGAGCTATAATTTAATAGAAATTACAATGTGTCTGACGCTAGTAATGACCACAGAGTAGAGATATTCTAGTATCTGTATTACAGAGTATGATTTAAGAGTGAACACAGATTAACAAGAAGGCGATAATTTATTATTACAACACTCCTCCTAAATTAATGCCTTCCAAAGTTAACTTTTACATTTTAGAAAAGATTAGGAAATAATAAACTAAATACCTAATTCAATAATTCAGCTCAATAATTTAAGCATAGTATTTTTTTTTAATAAAATAAAATTCAATGTCTATATGTTTGCACCGTTTGTGAAAGTTTATGTTTTTAATTACACTTATAGCACTTTGGTTATCTGAGTTCAAACACACAGATTTTTGTTTGAATGCACCAATATCACTTATAAATTGTCTAATCCACATGGCACAGGCTGCCACGAATTCTGCTTCACTGCTGCACCATTTTTGTCTTGTGCTAGTATCACTGTAGCCTACTAATAAATTCGATTTAGATAGTGGTATGTAGCACAGACCATAATCTATAGTTTCTTTTAAATACTTAAAAAGTTTAAATAGTGCATTCCAATGTTTTTCATTATAAGAATTTAAAAATCTACTTACCAGGCTAACGGCAAATGAAATATCGGGCCGGCTTACTGTAGCTAGGTGCATCAATGATCCAACTGCTTCTCGATATGGAATTTTTTTCTCCATTTCTCCTTCTCCTTTTTCAACCGTAGACCAATTTTAAGTTTGCTGGGAGCTTTCTAAACACTTAAACTTTTTTTTTAAATCATTTCAGAAAGTTTTTAAAGCTTGTTTGGTTCTTTATTCTGATGTTCGTATTTTTCATTAGTTTCTGAGTCCCACAATCGACTTAATCATCTTGTCAAGAAGGGATCCCAGGTGAAATAAACTCGCTGAAACATGACGTTCCAAGCTTCCAAGTTTTCATTAAAGGTATAGTGTAGGTTTTTCAGGTTGTTTGCTGTACCGGTTGGTATATTCTGCATGTTTAGTAAGTTGTTAAGATGTTTAATAACAATTATGCGCTCGTTTTTCAACAGTTTTATCAACAGTATCCATGATAAGGTTGAAAGCTTCACCTTTGACTTGAGTTGGCGTGAGAAATTTTTCTTCATGTATTATTTTCAAGAATAAGTCATAAAATTAGTCCCATGACTCAATGCTTCCGGTAAACATTGGTATAGTTATTTTTGATAAATAATTCGATGTTCTTGAATTATAAACGATTGATTTGTTATTATGTAATCTGCAGTGCGAGCACAGAACTTTATCGAATCGTAAGTTAACGAATGTTTACGAATGCTCGTATAGTATGGAGTCGGTTGCAAGTTTTGAGTAACATTGTAATTTTTTATTTTACAGATATTTATGAGTACAACATGTTTACAAACATTCAAAATTAACAAGGCACACATTTATTTAAGCTGGCCGTGCGGCAATGGATAGATTTCATTTTTTTCTTAAAAACCGTCTCCATACTATACGAACATTCGTTAACAAACGATTCGATAAAGTTCTGTGCTCGCACTGCTGGAAAGCAGTTGTTCGAGAACTTACTTGTATTTTTTCAAATACATTTTCTTGAAAATACTGATGCTCTAATGTATTACTTTCCATTAAACATTATCATATGGGCAGATTCAATTTTTAGCCATTATTTTTCTAAACGGGAAACTAATGATACATAATACCAGGGCGGCTTATCGGCACTAAGTGCTTGCGTTGCAGCACCTAGTTTTCGTTGTAATTGGTTCACACGGAATTGCTGAATAAATAATTTCAAGTTGTTTAATTGTAGGTTTAATTGTAAGTTGTTTAAATATAGTTGAGTAATTCTTTGTATTTTTTGTTTGCATAGTTGTAGGTATTCCATTGCTTGACTGTAAGCTTGTTTAATGGAATGAAAATAGTTGCTTGTTATATGTATATTTTTGGGTTGAAAGGACTTCTTGTTCTTTTGGCGCGAGTGTTTTGCAGTAGATTCAGCTAATAGTTCAGTTAATCTTGACCTTCTTTCCTCGATGTATTTCTGAGTTTTTCTGGTAGCGGAATCTTTCTTTGCGTTTGTTAGGATTTGTTTGATATCATTGTAGCATTTTTCTTGTCTTCGACTAACTCCGTTGATGTCTTGTATCTCCATCTTGAATTCTATGGTTTCTTTCTAGATGTAAGAATCCCTAAAACCCTACTACAAATAGGTACCCTACTACTAATAGGTACCCTACCGTCAGTACTTTTTTAGTTTTAAACTATCGCGGTTATTTTCACTATGATTTAATGTATTTACGGGATTTTTACCACGATTTTCGATTTAATTTTGGCACGTCCGACTTTTTTCACCTACACTTACGGATCGGTATTATGCACCTTCTCAAGTAACTGGGGGAGTCCGCTTGTGGAAAGCCAGCACCCGAATTGCTACCGACGTAAGATGTCTATAGGATAAAAAAAAATACTTTGACTGTCTAACTCAAATATAACAAAACTGATGTTTTTTTTGAAATACACCAGCCAGTTATACTTAAGACTTGTCTGACATAAATCGACCTCTACGCCTATTTCCGTAAGCCCGTTTAGTTAGTTAAATAAGTAAAAAAATATATTAATAAACTCTGAAGGAGTTACTTAATTATAAGGATCTCGATGTCCTTCTTTCTTATTTTACTTTTGCTCGAAGGACCAAAGTACATAGCACGGACAATAACTACGATGGTGGTTATTACCCGCGAGTATTAACCGACACGATCGTAAGAGTGACCTACCCTAGCACCCTAGGTATCCCTATACAAATCCCTACAACCCTGCAGTGGTGTGTATTCTAATTCTCTAGCCTAACCATAAGTAAGTGTGTATATACATATATAAATAGGGCGAGATATCTGTGCCGTGAGACCTAAGGAAACAGAAGGATGGGGGGAAGGTATAAGGGTTGTGTATGTCGTGCAATGTACACAGGAAAGGGTTTTCTCACTGCTAGTCAAGCAGCCTCACAAGACTGATCAGGGACTTATGGCTAAGGGTGTCTTGGCCACAGTGAGAGGATGCTGAAGAATAGACGTTTGCTCGTCTGGCGGGTGCCAGGAATTTATTAATCTGCTCCTCCAGTGGTTACTGGGAACTTCAGGATCTGCTGTTCAGGGTGGATGTGAATGAAACGACTGTTGGTTGCACAGTAATTTATTAGTCAAAATATTTGGTTTATATACAATTTTTATGTATAATACACAATGATACATATTTATTCGTGTGCTTAGAGTTAAGATGCTAAAGTTTTAGTAGCATCAGCATGGCACTAATTTCAGCTGTACTTTGCTCGCGGTCGCGCGCTGACTCAGGTAGGTTAGTAGTGAATTTGTGATGTTCACTGAACACTAGGTATAATTTTTGACAAAATCTTACTTTTACTTCTCATTTAGATAACTGTTTAAAAATCCTGGGATTGGCATTAAAAATAATAGTATGACAAATTATTGCTCTACAGCTGCAGTCTGTTACGGTATCCTAGGATATTGTTCTGTAGTCTGGCGTCCCCACTATGCTTCCCATACCTAACTCATAACTTTTGGCACTAGGCTTTTGGCATTAACATGTTATATTTGGAGACTTCATCATTTCACACTTAGGACATTGAAGGATAATCAAAGAAGCTCTATTTGAGTGTAACGTTGTCAAAAATTTGAAAATCCAGTTAACAGTCCAGAACTGTTGGCCCATTTTACTCGACTGCGGCACGAAAAGGATTAGTTATTAACTTCCGCGTTCTGTATCAGATTCCTCACCACACCATTGCTCCACTCTGCCCTGTATAACTGTATAATGGTGGCTTCTCACTGCGCGTGTTAGCCCGCGCCGTGCCGCGCCCGCACGCGCCCCGCGCAGTGTGAAGAGCTAGGCGCGGCGCGGCGCGGCGCGGCGCACCCTATCTGCTAAAAGTCTTTATGGTGGCTTCTCACTGCGCGTGTGAGCCCGCGCCGCGCCGCGCCTGCACGCGCCCCGCGCAGTGTGAACAGAGATGCGCGGCGCGGCGCGCCCTATCCGCTAAAAGTCGGTAACTTCACAGGCTCGGCGCGGCGCCTTTGAAGTTACCGAAGGTTTAGTGGGTTGAAGCGAGAAGGCACGCGCCGCGCCGCGCCGGTTTCCGTTGGGTGACGCGGGTTGTCGCGTGGCGCGTCCTTGCACGTGGAGCGGCGCGGCGTGTAGCACGTGCAGTGAGAAGCCACCTGGTTTAGTAGTTTGAAGCTAGAAGGCACGCGCCGCGCCGCGCCAGTTTCCGTTGGGTGGCGCGGGTTGTTGCGTGGCGCGTCCTTGCGCGTGGAGCGGCGCGGCGCGTAGTAGCACGCGCAGTGAGAAGCCACCATTAGGTGCCAGACTATGTAATGTTATAATTAGCTGTAACTCATATAGGATTACCTAAATTGTGAAACCTTACCAATTATTAAGTCGAAATTTTATGTATGTCCATTAGGTCCAAAAAAAAAATCTTTGCCTTTAATATTATGACTTCTATGTCTACGTAATTTTATGTAATCTGTCACTTGTGTTTCGGTTTTATTGTGTCTGTAATTATTTTTTTATGCGCTGTTTGCTTACTTTTATTCGCTTAATTGGCGTTTACCTTTAATTGATTGTTGCACTGTTTATGTATAACATTACTTGAATATGTATATTTTGTGTGAGTGAACAAAATTAAATAAATAAACCTTTTGAGAAGATTATTATCTTACGAAATTTATTTGTTATGTTATATTTTGAATTCAATATGGGATAAATTGTTCTACAATTGAGTATGTTAATTTTGATTTAACATTCGATGGTGAAATTAAAAGATTAAAATTGAGAAAAGAAATAATTTGAAATCACTGACAGCTACCAACCTTTAACAAATATAGCTCATTTATTTCCGTTGGGTCCCACTTTTGGATCCCACTTTTTACTCAAAATAAATATAACCATTCGATCCCAAATTCTAAAGAAATGTGAATGCAGGTACTATTGCAAACAAATTTGGTTTAAAAATTAAAAGTCTGTATTTGATCAAGACATATCAAGCTTGAATTAATATTCTAGTAATAAATTATCTAGGTATTTATACAAAAGTGTTGGTTGATGTATGATATGTTGTATGCAAAAAGATGAATTTCTATCTGATGAAATTCTTGCCGTATCCTGAATTTTCCGTGTTATTTTGTGGCTGGCTGTATACAGGGTGCTAGTTTATTAGAGCATTATTCATTAGAGGTTATAGTATAGGTCATTTGCAACTTTTTTCACAGACAGTCATAGGTGGAACTGAAACATTATTGAGATATTTTAATTTTAGAGTTTATTTGAAAACTCCTGGTTGTCTTGAAATTTTCGAATGCCCTCATACTTAATTATGTATAGGTGTCAAATTTGTGCTTCTTACTGGTCACAATATGCTGATATAGCCACTAGTTACTTTAACTCCGTAGATAATTATATACTAATAAGCTCATTTCCTGTACTTTTTTTTGTATAATTAGTTATTCCATTTTCAAACTTTTATTGTTTTGTTTCTGTGATTTTGATTTTAGTATTTCTGATAATACAATATGGTGATTTTATGACAACCAAAGCGTATCGAAATATTTTTTTTAACCATAAAAACATAACATTAGCACCGCGAAAGATATCCTTATAGAAATATACCATTTCGATTTATAATGAAACGGTCGAATGAAATTTATTAGATTAAACACCAAGTTTAATGTTTCCTTAAACTTCAGTGAGGCAAGGTGAAGGTTCGGGATTTAAAAAAATAAAATACACCGTGATCTGAAAAATACAAATTCAAAAGTTACATTGAAGTTTAATATTTATTTTATTTTTCAAAAGTTTCGGGTTCGATTCCCGAGCTGATTACATTTTTTTTGTGAACGTACTTATGAATGAATTTATCTTTTAAGTAAAATCGATGACGTTTGCAAAAAACAGATATTCGTATGTTTTTCAGTTTCCGAATTTCCCATACTGACCGGTCTAAATGGTCCACCCTGTATAAAATACGATTGCCCGATAAACCCTCAAATATACAAAGTAACTGGTGACAAATTTTAGATACTGAAAGAGGCTATTCTGTTCTCGATTCTGGTCATAATTATGTTATAAAAGTAGTTACTTAATTTTTCACTAGAATTCCCCATAAATAAACAAAGTTTTGTTACTACTAACTTTACTTACATCTAAGTTAATCGCGGCACGTGACCTGGCACGCGGATAGCTTCCAATGCTAGTGTTTGCTGCCAATGCATTGCGTAATCAATTCTTTAACTTTTAGTTAATTTTCCCAGTAAATAATAAATATTTATTTTTTATAATATTTTTTTCTCCATGTAGGATCTAAACTATTATGAAAATTCAAAAAAATTCAAAATTCAAAAAGTTTTATTCATCTTAGGAATTTCACAAAACACTTGATGAAGTCAGTCATCACATACTTCGGCTTTAACTAGTTGTTGATAGTTATTAAATAAGATATTACAGTAGACCAAGAGACAAAAAAAGCCGGCGGAAAAAACTCTTGGCACTCTTTTTCAGTCAGAATTATCAAATTAATACAAATAGGTACAGTACAAATTGACCGTGACATGAAAAAAAAACAACCACAAGACAGCTAATTGTGAGAGCCAATGTCATGCCACAACCAAATTGCTTACATAGCAGATGCAATGAGCTATGGATGCACAATACGAACATGACATACTGGGACCAGAGTATTTGAACAAGAATGGAATAAAATAGTCATAGTATCATTAGCAAAACGACCTGGCACCGCTAGCAGCACCCGTTCACGAGTTAACGCAAGCACCAGCCATCACCCTCCTCAACCATATTTTAGGGAAGAGGGTGACCCGATACCCGACGCTACCACTAGCCATGCCGCCTGAGGGAGCATGTTTGAATTCATATGTCCTTGAATTTCAAAAGTGATCCACTAGTCTCCCTGTACATACATATATAACTTCACGCCTGTATGCCTTATGGGGTAGGCAGAACACCAGAGGTTATAAAACCATCTGATGTCACGTTTGACATTCATAATCCTTCCATGCTGGACTGGAAGAGAAAGAATAACATGGAATTCTAGCTGCTTCTCTTCTTGGGAATACTGTTAAAGTCAGTTAAGGGACGGAGATTTAATTGGCGATTTATATGCGATAGGCAGACTCCCTGTCACTGCAATAGTCTCTCTCCATCATTATAATACCTATCTCCAAATTTGTCACCATGTATATTTAAAAAAAATATATATATTGAGTTTTGGCTAGACAACGAAGAATTTGAAAATGTGGTTCGAAGGTTGAAATTATATACAAAGCAACGAAAGTAATCTTAACGCAAATGATAGAATTCAATATTTTTATTTTTATAAAGTAATAAACTAAGGCAATTTTAATTTGACCTCAAATCGATACCTGTAAAACTCGAATTATATTAGAATAGGTTGACGGGATAGCTTAGTTTCTTAAGCAGCTATATATTTAATTTATTAATATTAAAAAAAATTGGACTTGTGTCGCTACGTGTACATATATTTAACATGGGACCCAACGGAACTAACTAAAAAATGGGATCAAAAAAGTGGGATCCAACGGAAATAAATGATATAGCTTAGTAAGATATCTAATGAAATTAGTATCTACAGTATTTTTGAGCCCATTGTATTATTATTTATCTGTTCAAAATTTATTTGTGCAACAATTTATTCGTTTAACTTACAAATTTAATTAGAAATAATCTTACCTTAATTGATATTAAGAATATGCCATATTATCATAGAAATAAATTTCACATACTGACATAAGTTATTAACTAAATATTAAAACATTTGCTGCAAAAAAAGGGTTTTTTTCTTATGAAAGTAAAATCTTTATTTCTACCTCTATTTTTACGAGTTTATATCTATTGTATTTAAAGGCATGCTGTAAAGAGGAGTGTCTCCATGTTTTGTTCACGTTCCGATATACCAACCCCAGGAGCATAGATAATGAAACTTAAAAACAAGGGAGACTATGACAAACGGTTTATTATTTTCTGTTTACAAAAAAGTCATGTGGTTGTATAGTAATCGCAGACATACATCTTTTGATAATATGTAATCAATTTTAAGCCCCCGGTCCCATGGAGGGTCCACGTTGGAATTTTGTACTTTTCTATAATATGTCAGCCTTTAGTAAAAGATCTCAAACAATAATTGTAAGTTCAACCAGTAATTTATAAAGTTGCAACTTAAAAGTTACGTTCGGTAACCCTCAACCGCGACTGACATATATCCATGTTTAACAACTTACTCATGACTTTCACAAATTAGTGGTTGAATTTGCAATTGTTTAAGAACTTATACTGACAAATAGAAAAGTAAAAAATTCAAGTACCTATAGATTGTCGGAAAACAAACAAAACGAAAAGAAGCGTTACTCTCAAAACACGATAGAATTAATCACTGGACAGTTACTTAGTACCGAGTCTGTGTGCTTGGGTATAACCCTGGCTTAGTCACAACAAAATCTTTATTCGCGAGTCCGTTCCGTCAGTTACAATGCCAACTCAATTAATACCGAGCTACTATCGACCGTCAGTCCGAGATACGTCAGCGCACCTAGCCGTCCTAACCGTATCTGTGTCACTTGCCATCATCCTCATAGAACACATATACTCAAGAGAAGAACTACAACTTCATACATTTGAAGTTAAGACAAGACGCCATCTGAAAACGGTCCACATAGCTAATATGGCGGGAATTTCAAATAGTTCAAACGACTTCGAGATTTCAACTTGCTCTGGCTGGTCTGAATAAAAATAAGCAAATACTCACAAACTTGTTAGGTGAAATACCATATGTATCAGTTCTGTAAGGTTTGCTTATTTTTATTGCGACTGGCTAAATATAAGGGTATGATGAACAATAAGTAAAACAATAAATAAGTTTTTGATACTTTTATTTTGTTTAAAGTAATACAACAAAAGGTGTGGATAAATTGACACTCTTTCTTAAAAATACAAATTCACACTGACGCGAGTTTCTTCAAGCAATCAGGGCGAGTAAAGTCGATTAAATCATAAGAAAACTTAAAACACAAACATAATTTAAAAATATCGCAAAACCGCAATCGCGACAAAATATTTTCATATTGTGAAGTAGACGTTAATTTTTGACTTTTTTTTTATGTGTGTGTTGCTATATTCAAATAACATCGATTCGCTAATTCATTCGATTGTGTAATACGGTCCCTTTAAATATTTGTTAAATTATTAAAAAATTATGAACAAGTAATGAAAAAGTTTTCGTTTAATGTTATTTCTAATAAAAGCGAAGATTTCTTGAAGAAAAATATGAATAAGTGTAAACTCAAAAAAATACTGCGATGTATTCGAACAATCGATTGAATATTTTTTTTCATAGGCTACACTGGTATCATTCTTGCTCTTTTCCTCTATTGTGTTCTGTCTTCTTCACTCTGTCGCCAGTATGTAGTCTGCACCATCTCTATACATTGTCGACGCCCCCTGATCATCCTACTTCAAGATATAACCTATGGCGCTGCAATCGAATGTCAGTCATTCATTGCATTTAGCGCCCTCTTTAACAGTGCTACCAACATACTTCCGTTACCATGAAGTCATACCAACATCTTAATATCGCCAACTTATCGTTAGCTCCGACAAGATGCTCAATGGGAATGCAGGCCAATTTGAACACATACAAAAATAATTAAACAACCGCTTATACCACAGCGTAAGTGCAAGAGATGTGGTATTCTTTCATGATGTTAAAAAACACCTAGTTTCGGCAACTTAGTTTCGGCAACCCATCTACGTCTATTTGAGTACTTCATTCATACAATGGATAAATACCTAACATCAAACTGATTTTCTTCTTACGTGATTAATTTAAGACAAGTTTCAACAAAAGTTGTAAGTAGATGTGAAATTCTACTAAAACCTTGTCTAATAGATAAGAAATTACCAATTTACGAATGAATTTTCCATTAACAATTTTTATCTGTATTTCAGCAATTGGTCTCCGCGAGGGATCGACCGCGTTCTACATCAACGGGTTCCGGTTCACGAAGCACGCGCACAGCCGCGTGAGCAGCTGGCGCTGCGGCTCGCGGCGCCGGAGTCGCTGCACGGCGTTCCTCATGACCTGTGACGGCGCCATCGTCAAGTCCGACCTGCAGCATAGCCCGTCCTGCGTCCAGATGCAAATTATATAGATTCCTTTAATTTTTCTGTGTTTCTATCATATATTTTTGTAACCTATTTTGCCGTAAAATGTAACATAAAATAAGCATTATAAAGGTAATATGTAGCGAATGGAAGGATTTTATGCACAGATTATTTTTATTAAACTATTGTAAGCATTCAGTTGGTATATTTCATATTGCGCATGAACTAAGAAAGTAAAACAATTGTATTGTCCAGTGTATCATTGTTTCTATGAACGACAATCTTGATATTTGCTACAGAAAGTTAGGAAAATTTCAATAGTATATGTAATTAGCAACGCTCACGAGTTACATACGACGTTTTTCAACACACTTGTGAGTAAAAGACAGACATACGTGGTCATAAAATAACAAACACCTTTGATAACAAAGCTGTGAATTGTGATTGAAAAATGGCGCCGAACCTCGCGCATGCGCGTAGGTTTTTTTTTCCCGCCAAATGTGTCAATGTCTGTATAGCATATACAGCCTATTTTAAGTGAAAATGTTTAATTTGGAGTGTTAAATGCAAACATTTTAATATTTTATAACAAATTATTATAAATTGTGAATAATTTGTTTGATATACAAATTTGTTCTACTAATATAAGGCGCAAACATTTAAAAATGTATATGGATTTGAAGTGGTATAAAATCTCTTTGTTGTTTCTGAAAATATTTAATGTATAACCCGGATCAATAAAATATGCTCTGTTTACTCGCATGTAATTTGCACAAAGGTACAATTCAACTTTGCAGTATTCATTATATTATGCACTGGGGTATAATATATTATGCACGCGTGACTTATAGCCCAGTTTATAGTTCTAAATTCAATAGAATAAGGCTCACTTTACGAGCAAGTGTGTTGAAAATATATTAGTAGAACGAGTATACATAATTTCTACATTTAATTATGGAAGTGAAAATTACACAACGATGATTATCTGAGTAGGATGCTGCTGTTTCAAGACTACTTTTCGGGAAATCGTTTCTCATGCCATGTTCTAGGGAAAGGAGTAAATTACAGAATTTCTCACACCGACATTCATAGTATGTTCTACCTTAAGGCACTGCGCAGACGACAGACTATCCGTGACGCACTTTTTAGTCAGTGAAAATAGAACCTATGCAATTATATGCAGTAACGCACACGACGCGCAAAAAGTCCGGCGCACAATAATTTGACAAACATTTGTATAAAAGTTTTACAAACTAAATAATTAGCACTAGTATCTGGCTCCTTCCGGGTGCAAATTGAAATCAAGTTGCAAAATTTGAGAATAAAAAGAAAAATAGTTAATCACCGATTTTTACTAATTACAAAAATCTTTTTATGCGATCAAGTCTGCGGTCCGGCGCCGCAGACTCGATCGCACAAAAAGTGTGCCGTCTGCGCTGCACCTTAAACAAAAATAAGGAATGCATCAAATTCCACAAGAGAATACAAAATCACGCCACTGACCGCAGTGGGTCGCCAAACAGAAATGCAACTTTATGGTTCCCGTTACTTCGTATCCCGTGTCTTCTCGCTCGTGTCGTCGCCCTCAATGCCGAGAGGGGCCTTCAGTACTCAACACCGTAAAATAATGTGTCAATAAAATAGTCCTTTTGATTTTAGTGCACATGGTACTAAGTCCAAAGGGTAAAAGTGTGCTGATTGTCAACTGGATAAACATCCAAAAGCCACAACAGGCTGAAACTGTTCCAACAAAAATACCTGCCGCGCACGACTCTCCACTCTCAAACACCCCACGCATATTTTACGAGGCTATTTAGCGCATAATCATCTATCTCCTAGGATTTTAATTTAAAAAAAAGTAATCACAAAACCTTAAAAACCCGACTGCTGAATACAGTAAGTTTCAACTAAAAAGTACAAAACAAGCAATAATATATTAGTTATACCCATATTGTTAAAAACGGAAATCCTTATTTTTTATAATACAGGGTCATTTTTTTGAAGATGATGTGTGAATTCAATTTATGACAAGAAAATATTATATACCTATACCTATATTTTTTTTTTTAATTTTACAATTATTGTAAGTGACCAAACTTTTCTGACTATTGAAAAGTCGGGACTTAACGTATTTCTTAATAGAAATAATTGGAAAAAACGCTTTTATTTTTTGATATTTTGTCGTAAGAAACAGATTAAACTAAAAGGTGGTTAATTTATGAGAATTATAAAATATCAATTTACCTAACAAAAACAATTCACAAAATTTAAAAAAACACGTGCAGCCACGAGAAAACTATTCACTCGACGCTTAAAAGCACCAGGACTATACTGGTCAGGGAAAATAGACGCAGGCAGTTCATTCCAAACCTTGGCGACCCGTATCAAAAAGGAACTGTCAAAGCCACATACGGATGGAAGTGTCTGCGTCTAGTAGTCCGACGATAAAAGAGTGAGGGTTTAATTTGTTCAAATAGAGCACTCGTGCACTCACCAAAATGTATCTTGTAGTACACGATTAAACAAGCAACCTTACGACGACGCTCTAAGGTCTGCAGCTTTTTGGTTGTAAGGTCGACGTTGTTAATTAGTTTACGGGCTCTTCGGTCAACGGAGTCCAGCGTTTCTAGTTGATATTTGGCTGAACCATCCCAAAGATGACTGCAGTCCTCTTTGCATGATCGCACTGGAGCTGTGTATAAGTTAAGAAGCTGTGCAGGGCCGAAGTACAGCCGTACTTTCGAGATGACTTCCAACTTTTTCGAAGCTACTTGAGCCATGGACACAATTTGTTGACCGAAGTTTAAACTTGATGTTACAATTACGCCTAAATAGTCAGTAAAGGGGACAGATACATTTTGGAAAGTGGGCTTTAATGTGAAGGTGCTCTTTTTGCGGAGAATAGACACGCCTGAGTTTTGGACGCGTTAAATTTGACCAAATTCGACTCACCCCAATCGGATAATTTCCGTAAGGTCAAATCAACGCCCTCAATCATTGACTTTCTTAAACTCTGGATTTCACGGGGGCTGGCTCGCATTTCACCACTTTGGAAATATCTTTGGCGCTAACTATTCAGTTTAGAAAAAAATATATATTAGAAACCTAAACATAATTTTTGATGAACAATCCATAGGCACTCTACGTACTGTTTTGATGAAACAACGATTAGATAACGTGGCGCAACAAATGTGGAAGACGTATCATGACTGCTACGATGACAGAGAACTGTTTACAAGATTTTGATTTACGACTATAAGATTGCGGGATCTGCACATTGGTTCTATTTTGCTATCGAAATCATAGTGACGGAAATATAATAGTTTTATGCTACGTGTGACCAAGTACTGAGCGTATTAAATCTAAATATATATTTTTAATTTCAGCGGTGTATTTAAAAAACACACGAGGTAAAGACATTGCGATTGTGCAAGGATACAGTTTTTACAGTGACAAAAGTTGTTCGCAAAAATTAAATTGCTGGCGCTGCACATATGGCTCAGTATGCAGAGCTCGCTTTTCAACGGAGAAGACCAGGAATACCATCATACGAGGGAACCTGGTGCATAAACACCAGCCGCCGTTATTTGTTATAAGAAATGGTATTTATATAAAAACGTTTAATTAAAAGTACCAATAAATGGAATATAACTTGTGACAACTTTTTAATAAGCAGTTTTATTTATCTATGGATTTAGTACTTCCTACTTGGTATTACTTATCTTGCACATATAACCCATTAGCCTATGTAAAGTCGTACGTGATAGTTTCAGAAGACGGCGTGTTACTGTTTAGGTCTAGTAACCATCCACGTACCATACGGATTTCAGAATGAAAAATCAAATTTGTCATTATCCTCAGTTTTAAAAGCGGCTGGGAATTGCTGTAATTGCTAGGAGTTAAATTTCTATAGACCTAAGTTGTTTTGGCGATTTATAAAAAATAAACGCCTTAATGAGGTTATCATTCTATATATGCTTGTGTAGCGTTCCTAGTGTACTACACTTATGTTTTGAGTTTTTATTTTTTCCTTCGCTCACACACAAATACCGAGCTGGATTCCAAATTTCATGCTCCTACGTCATCTGGAAGTAGGTAAGGTTAAGGTAATATAAGTCAGTCAGTCAATGCTAAAATTTACGACTTTTTGAACTTTATATCTTTATAACCATTTGAGCTAACTTCATGAAATTTGGCTTACTACGTGTCCTAATAGATATAATTAAACACACTTAGTTTTATGTGTTTACGTTAAAGAGGCTTTGAGGTATAAAAGGGTCAAAAGTGGCACCAATTGGTTCGTGTAATATTACACTTGGCGCTGGCTAGCTTGAACTTGGCTTGACACGCTACCGCGTGTTTAGACTACTACGATAACTGACATGGTTGTGTTAAAATCAACTATTAATTGTTGAATAGTCTGCTTTGTTTCTATTTTTCTATATATTTTTATGTTTTAAAAACTTTAATTTGTATGCCTCGAACATACGTGATTTAATTTTATTGTAATATGCTATTATATAGAATGCTGTAGTGATATTAGAATTAGATTTATATTTCTAATTCTAATATCAAAAAAATCATTTATAGACATCTATAAATGATTTTTATATTATATGTATTAATATTGTTGACATATCTTAAGTTATTAATTAAATAAATAAGTAAAATTTAACTCGCTAAAATGTTTTCGTTAATTTTATTAAATAAATAAAAATAAAAAATAAATAAAATCCCCAGACAATCACACCAACTACATGGCCCCAAAGTTAGCATAGCTTGTGTTATGGGATACCATGTAGCGAACTAGGGGGGAACCTAGAATATAAATACATAAATAGATAAACACCCAGACACGGAACATTTTTTTTTTCTGGTTCCGTGCGGGAATCGAACCCGCAACCACGTGCGTCTGAGGCAGACAGGTATAAAAAGGATCGTTATCGTGACGAGATATTTCCAGTTCAGTGCGAGCACAGAACTTTATCGACTCGTATTGTTACGAATGTTCGTATAGTATGGAGACGGTTTGTTAGCAATAATTGAAATCTATCCATTGCCGCACGGCCAGCTTAAATAAATGTGTGCCTTGTTAATTTTGACTCTTTGTAAACATGTTTTCCTCTTAAATAACTGTTAAATAAAAAATTGTACAATGCTTCACTTGAGTAAGTATTTAAGTGTTAACGCTTTATGAATTTGTATGTTGTGTATGCTGTGACTTAGAGGTTTGCACTTCATGACTATGATACTATCATAGTGCATCATAGAATCATAGTCATGCATTTACATATTCGCTTCCTTTTTACAGCGCATTAATTTATTTTAGGTGTTGTATACGGAAAATCGAGATATGGAAAACCCGTGATTATCTACAATAGCAACAGATTCAACCGCGCTGTCAATGTCAAGTGGCCGAGGGGGTACTGGACTTGTAGCCGCAGGAGGAGCCGCCGTTGTTTTGCCACAATCCACACCTACGAAGACGACATAATAAAGATTAATGACTCACACAGTCATTAGTCTTCTAATTTTTCCTTTTTTTAAACTTTCCTTTCACACTAATTTTATGTATATATGCACAGTCCGGGGGGTGAGACCTGGTGATGATCTGTATTTCAGGCTGATGCCTATCTCAGACACCAGTTCCTCACAAAATCATATTTTTTTGTTTATAGTTCGGCCGTTCAGAGAATGCGTTCCTGACACCTGTCAGTTAGTCACGACTAGTGATGGGCACAACATAACACTGAGTTCGTTACCGTTCCTCCAAAATGAAACGCTGCGTTATTTTTAAGATTATTTCCGTTTTAAATTGGCGGAATCATTTAAAATTTGTATTTTAGTAATTTAAGCGGAAACCAAGAAAAGGTAATATTAATATAATAAAATTGTTTTATTTATTTTTTGTTACAAAGTTACAATCTGTATTTCTATGCAATAAAGTATATTGAATTGAATGTGCGTACAGAATATTAATCAGACTCCTATTCGCTTGAGGAGGTAGTTTCTTCATCATCATCTTCGCCTACATGTATAATTATTTTATTATCAATAATAGTTTCAATCCTAATATCTCGATCAAAAAGTTCCATAATCAGGTTTTTAGTCTTCAACAACCTTTGCCCAGTCATCTCTAGTGACTTCCCCGCAGGCTTCTTTTAATAGGGTCATCATCTTTTTCGTGCTGAATGGCGGGGAAGTATTGTGGCGGGCGGCGTAACCTTTTATTTGAGCCCAGATTAGCTCAATCGCGTTTTATTGGCAATGATACGATGGAATTCTTAGAACGTGATGACCGTACTCCAGAGCCAGTTCATCGATTTCGTATCGCACATTTGCCGCTTTATTTTCTTTAACTAATTTAATTAGCTCTGCTTTTAGCATCTGCATATTTGCGCTAATGCCTTTTGCTTGTAACCAACTTTTTTTCGCGCATTCAGTTTGGTTTTAGTTTTATTTTTTAATTTAATAAAAGTTATCTTGTAGTCCATTATTTTCAAATTCTTAAAAAGAAAAACGAAACGTATTATTTCATAAAGTATACCTGTTTAAGAACAGATTACGATACTGTTATTATTAGCACAGCATTACAAATATAAAGCTTTGACATAACCTTGTAATAGCGCAGTATAGATTTTGAAAAATATTGTTTACCAAGTTATTTGACACTCAGTTTGGCACAAAATTATAAAATTCATTGATTATTGATATAATAATGTTGTTTTAATGCTCATCAATTGTTAAAACGGTAAACAACCAGCAAAAATATTTTTTATCGTAACTGCAACGCCATTACAAAGTTACGTCGTCAGTTCAATCGCGATGTGTCAGGAACGTATTCTCTGAACGGCCGAACTATAATTTATAAATTTCTGTATTTCTTTGTGAGGAAAAATAAATAAATTATTATAAAAAAATATTAATTATCTTCAACATCTATTGTTTTAATCCAATGTATTATTGAGATGGTATCTATTATATATTTTCATCTCATAAATATTTGAATCCCTTAAATGTACAATTTCAATCATAATTCATTTTATTGCAGAAAACTTGACGTGTTTAAATATTCTTTTGATTTCAATAAGTCGAAACGTTTCAGTAGTATAAGAATAAGCTGATAAATAATCTCTTGGATAAAGAAATATTCTTGATCTTGCAGCTATTAGAGGTACTGTCCATTGTTACAAATACGCGGGACATACATTGAAAGATATGACCTTAACAAGCATCACGTCCTCAGCTGAAGTCGTCATAAGATCACCTCTATGGTTAGCTAACCTTGTGGTGTAAAGCGGCGAGTACAATAACAAGAGTCGCTTCTTAACTGTTTAAAAAAATATATTAATTCAGTAAAAGTAGCAGTTTATATAGTACTTAAAATATATTCACATTTGCCTCTTTATGAGTGCTGTGCCTTAAGCAAAAAGATGTATTGCTGTTTTTGGAAAAAATCTTTTTCGTTATGTTTGGATATCGACGAATCCATACTGGTCTTTCAAATATCCCTTGCGCCATTACAGATTACAAAAATGTTTTATTTTAATCATCATCGTATAAATCAGCTGCACTGCAGGAAACTACTGGAAATATTATCTTGAAATTCGTTGCTTATTATTACGCTGTCACTATTTTCCGCTGAAAGGGCTGAAAAGCTCAATGCGAAATTTTGCACCTATGTATCAAAACCACAAATAACAAACATTATTTGCCTCCTGGGATATTTTTAATGTAAGCCCGTTAGTAGGTTTAAAAAAATAAGTTCAAACACTAAAACCCGACTACTAAAAACACGCTCTAAAAAGTAGTCACTGCAATAGTCTTCCTCCGACATTAAAATACCTCCAAATTTGTCAAACGCGACATCAGATGGTTTTGTAGCCTCTGGTGTTCTGCCTACCCCATAAGGGATACATATTTGACTTGATATAACAAAGCTCTTTCATTTGATACCCCACACGAAACCGAAAAGAATTTTTTTTTAGTTCTTCGCTCTAAGTCCCTTAGAGGGCGTTGTAGTCAATTAAACGTATTTTTATGTAGCCTATAACTAGCGGACAGTAAAGACGCTTCGAATGGCACCTCATTTGTCCAATTATGTTTAGAAGTTCTGAGGGAACAGATGAACATCCATACCCACATACGTACATACATATACGTCAAAATCATAACCCTACATTTTGCTTCGCCGTAGTCGGATAATAAATGGCGTTACCTTTGGTGGTACTAACACAGAAAGAATGGAGCTGATTTTTGCTTTTCTGCACGATATATTTTCAAAATTGACAGATTTTAGGTTGGTTTAAAATAAAGATTTTATAGGTAGTTATATTTTTAATCGAAGTACACTTTTTTCGGTTTGACACGTTTTGGATTTATACCTTGTATCATAGATTAAATCAATTTACGAACTCCGTTAAACATAGCTAAGTATAATAACTTTTAAATATTTCTTTACGTATTCCAATTTATGTTTATAATAGAGTTTTTAGTTCGAATATTGCAGCTTTTTTGTTTCCAGTGCAATATGTGAAAAATGCGAACGGAAAGACAGTTTTACTGAAGAACGGGTTCACGTACAACTGGTGCTGGGAGTCTACACACTCGAGCACGTGGCGGTGCACGAGGTGGGCGAGATGCAGATCCAGACTCGTTATGAGAAAGAATCAAAGCTATATTATTGAAGCTGGTATCCAACATAATCATAAGGCATCAAATTACACTATTAAAAACGGAATCTATATTAAAATTTAAACGTAGATATTTTGTGTTATTTTATTAGGAATTGTCCGATTATACAAGCGTTTTGTAAGAGGTGACTTAAGCCGAGTGTTATCCATTTAGAATTGAGACACCTTCTGAGTCCACGATAGTGGCCACGTGCTCTCGCAAAATATCATCGTTCCCGCGTTGATGTATTCGGAAACATTTCGCAACTAAGTAGTAAGTTTCCTCTTGAATTCACGTCATCTTTCGCTAGAAAAAACCGAAATACCAACTATTATTGTATATTTAATTCATATTTATTTTGCTCATGCAGCAACTAAGTTTAGAGGTTTGCAATCAGGCTACTGGCTTATTTGATTATAAGGCGACTACTCCAAGGGATCGCAAGAACCCCCGGAGTAGCAGTCGCTTATACTATGAGGCTGCAAATTGGACGGCAGCGACAGCGCCAGTGAGAGTGACGGCGGCGGAGGTAGTGATTTCCGCGACACGATAGAAAGTATAGAGTTTGTGTGAAGCGTTCTGAACTGCAGCGACGCGGGCAGCTTACAAAGAGCGGCGAGCGCCAGTCTGTCGGGGAGTCCGCGATCGAGCGGTTTGAGTGTAGTCTGTTGCCCAGTGATATCGATAACTAGCCTCGTAAAATATCGTTGCAAGAAATTATTGCAGCTGTTTTAAAAGGACCAGATATAGAACACTAAATAAATAAAAAAATAAAACAGCTAAAATTTCAACCAAAAATCGAAGAATGAATAATAAATTATGCGAGAGAATAAAAAACGATTTTTCTGCAGGAGATATTATACATTCGTAACTACATTCCGATCCTAATTCTGATTTTATATTCTCCAGGACGTAAACAATTGTTTTCACAAACATTCTTGTGTTATCAAAGAATTTGATTAAATTTCGTCTTTGGTCTTTGTAATTACGATGAAAACTTGCTTCCTTTGTTGAAAGTATGGATTTACGTCTTCTTTTGTCCATAGTAAATCGTATCGTATAAATGAACTGCGAAAGTATTCGTGACGCCATAACGATATTTTCGTTTGTTCAGTCAAACCGCGACAAATCGCTCCGCTGCCCGCTGGCGTCGAGAACGTCGCAGATAAATTGTTATATCAATACCCTAATTGTTACATGGTCTCATTAATACCCTAGAGTTATGGGACATCAACAGGAACACCTTGTATATGTATTTATACAGGGTGTCCCGTAAATAGTGGACCAACAGTAAAATGGAGATATAAGGGGTTCTCTTGAATGCGAAACACCAATTTTTTTTCCTAGGCTTAGTAGTTTTTGAGATATAACGATTTTGAATATTTCTAGGATTTTCTTCTACTGCGAATACAAAATGTGTCTTAATTTTTTTGGTCAACAGTTTCAAAAGTCAAAAGTTTTTGGTGCCATATCTTTATTTTTTGTAATTAGCGATAGAAAAAAAAATGCAGAAAATATCAAAGAAAATAAAGTTTTGGATGGTGACTAAAAACCTTTTTATTGGACCCGCATCCGTTGAGGGGTTACAGAGCAGATCAAAGCGAACCATTTTCACTATCGAACCACCCCTCCTACAGTTAATTATAGAATTTATGACGAAAAGTATTTTCCCTATTTTCAATTTTCAGCAAATGAGGTTCCAATTTTTGCCACTTCAAGGAAAGGAAACAACTGCATTCGTATCGGTGCATATTCGTTCTATAATTGTAGAACCACCGGAGTCAAACAAGCCTGGCGATGTTCTTACAAATCTAGATGCAAAGCCAAAGTTCTCACTGTCAATGGAGAAATTGTTTCTGTGTATAATAACCATGATCATTGAATATTTAATAATATTTTAACTCAGGACTTTATCACGGTCAATTTTATTCTCAACTACGGGTCACACCTGCACGGGTGGGAGAGTATTTTAAAAACAAAAACACAATATTTTGGTTATAACAAGTTGTTTTTTTTTTTGATTTCACAAAACTTAACTACCGCAAAACTAAACTACGTATTATGGGAGTTGCAACGGTTCTTGGGAATATATATCTAAACTTTTCAAGGTTGTAAGGTGTTCGAATAAAAAGAAATGCAAAATTAATACTTTTTCGAATTGTTAATTTTATTAACCATCTAAGACTTAACAATGGAGCTATAGCTATAGTTACTGCTATAGTTATAGTCACTGCTATAGCTATAGGATAGCTCTACATCGTGCATATTAAGACTTTATGCATACAGGTATGCATATTTGGATCCGTTACGCCATGTTCGAGCGGATATATCTACATAATACCAGTCATCGTTCGGAATTGCAATTAAATTTAAAGAAGACTCATATTTTTAAACCTTTATTTTGCATTTTATAATGCTTGAATATAATTTTAAAGATAAAAATACCAAATACAATCGGTCCCGGATGGGACTCCAACACAGATCTCCCGCATTCCGGACGGTCGCTCTGCCAACTGAGCTACTCGTACGTTAGGTTCGTGCCAGGGTTCTGGTCATTTGGCCATCGAACGTATTTGCACGTTCCCTCTCCTGCACAGCGAAAATTAAGAAGAATCCTAATGGGACTTTCCGTGTGGCTAAAGCACACTATTTGCATCCTCCAGCAAAATACATAATGAAAAAAGGTATTTCTATTAACAAAATTTAAAATTAGCTTCGTTAGATTTGTTAAAAATAATATTACGTGTATTTAGAAAAGTTTTAAATCTTTTATAATGATTTGTCCTTCATGTTTTAAAATGAATCTTTGTAGCTCTTTCAAAAGCTGCATTTGATTCTTTAACTGTCTGGTTTTGATTTTATTATATCATTTTATTAAACACTAGCCACCGCGCGGGGTTTTACCCACATAACTTTTGATCCCGTGGGAATTTCGGGATAAAAGAAATTATAGCCTATAACCCTATATATATAAGCCTATAACCTTCCTCAAGAGTTGGGCTATCAAATGCAAAAAGAATTTTTAAAATCCAATTTGTAGTTTCTGAGATTAGCGCGTTCAAACAAATAAACAAACTCTTCAGCTTTATATATTAAGTATAGATTTTAAACAAAATTTATTAAAAATAATATGGTAGTGTTTAGGGACTTGCTGAATATTTGGTGTAGGTATCGAGTCCGAGGTATAAACAGGGTCAGAATATTATGGTATTCTAAATCATTAAAATATATAAAACAAGTAGATAGAATAATTGCTGATACGGCGAACTTTGTTTCTTCTTAGAGGCAATTAATGAGCACACTTTTGATTTTACCAAGTTCAACTTTTTATTTGGATAAGAAATGTAAATTTAATAAGAAAGTATTTTAATGATTTCATAAATAATATATGAGATGAAAGGTATTTTTTTACCTTTAATTTGATTATACATTATATCTCTCTACTAATTATGTAACTAAAGTTATGGGACTCCAAAGGTTTTTATTTTTTCCTGAAAAGTTGTCGTTTTTTGTTTGCACGTTTATTCGTTCTATGTGTAATTTTTTTATAAATGGAACTATAATAGTGAATATAACATGTGCTTATTTGAGCGATTAAAGTAAGAAATTGCTTATACACGGCCTCAAATAAACAAAAAAAAGTGGTTCACTACGACAACGCGCCAGTCTGTGAGAACGATGGTCAAAATTAATGAATTAATGCTTTGAATTGCTTCCTCATCCCGCTTATTTGCCAGACTTGGCCCCCAGCATTTACTGGTTGTTTGCAGATTTTAAAAAATGCTCCAGGGTAAAAATTTCACTCGAATAGTGAAGTAATCGCAGCAACGGAGGCATATTTTGAAACCATAGACAAATAATTCTACACGCATGGGATAAAAAGTTTCAATAGCGTTGAAGGGAATGTACCGGACTTGGAGGAGACTACGTTGGTGAATAAAAAATAATTTTATAACAAAAAACCTTGTTTTAGTACTTAGTCTCGGGACTGATTGTTACTTATATTTATATATTTTATATGGCTTATCCGATAATCCAAGGTATGTAAGATGATCAGAGAAGGTTTCTTAAATAATGTAGAGCATAATGAAATAATATGCCTTATATCCTCTTGGCAGCTTGGTCAGCAAATACCTACATGATATTCAAAAGACACAAGTTCTGTGTTAATTATTATTTGTGGTTAAATATAACGTGTTTAAAAAATCATAAATTAAAATTGTAAAATTGAAAAAGTTCAGAGCTAGGAAAAACTATTCAATTACTATTATTACAATTTTTTACGATAAAGCCTTTTTGATCTATTGTAAAAAAAATGCAAACAATACCAACATTCGCAAAATCTAAGAAATAATTAAAATAAATAGTTTAAACCAAATCAGAAGTGTTTTTCTTCCTATCTGAACCATCTTAATTATAAAGTTGATACGGATACGAAATATTTCGAATAAAACACAAGTTACTTACTGGGACCAAGAGCTTTTCTAGTTCAAGCCTCATTGAGAGTGATTTTATTCAAGACAACACCAGATGTATGATTCGCTTTTGGTTGTTTGTGATGAACCCTCACAAAACATAATTACCTACCATTTCTACACATAAGTTTCCAGGTTATACGAAGTCAAGTAAACTCATGACGACGGCGGCGGTGCTAGATGCGAGTTTTAACAAAAACTGATAGACTATATATAAAATCTTGCAATGTATACCTAATTTTTATTATATCTTTCAGTTCAATGGGTAAAAAACAACAAGGGAAATCATATGATAATATGTGATGGATACACGTTCTGCTTTCAAAAAATAACGAAAGTTTTTCATATCTGGCAATGTTCAATACGAAGTAAGACAATGAAATGCTATGCAAGGATCAAGACACTGTCAGACTGGACCATTGTTGCAATCAATAATAACCATTGCTATGAAAAGAAACCGTTCTTAATAAAAGATGGCATTATGACGAGAGTAGCAACGCCATCATATAAGCGAGTGGTCGGTGTTCCTCATTTACTTTTAAATTCCAATGTCAGTAATGAGAAACCGATCTTAATTCGAGATGGCACTACCAAGAGAATATCGGGAGCGCCGTCCTATGAGCATATGGTCGGTCTTTTTCAAGTACCTTCAAACTCCAGTGACAATATGGATTCGAAACAAAAACCTTATAATAGGTATATGGAATAAAATCTGAAATGGAAGCAGTAAAAAATGGTTTAAATAGACAAAGAAACATTTTATACTTGTCCGTAAAATTTATAATATTTTTTAGGTATTACTAGGTTAGGTAGTATTATTAGGTATTAATTTTGGAATATATCGTGAAATTTTTTTTAGAAATGTAGTAATGTCCTTATGTATCTCATAAGTTGTCTATTAGAGTACTTACCTAACTTAGTAACTAAAGCTATGTGAAAATAGAAATAGCCTTTCTTTATTACGTACCTATTTTTAAGCAGGTTCCTACTATGTAAGTCGAGTAGTATCTACCTAGTAGAAAGTTTCGTAGTTATACTGCATCCACTTTTTTAATTGTACCTTATATTCTAATAAGCTTACACAGTGCAGTTGACTTAGCTTTATCCCAACGTAGGTACACAAATATGATACCAAGCATCCACATTAGTCCGAAAACAATTTTAGAGATGTGGCAAGACGATAGGTACATGATAATGAAAAAGTTAAAAAAACAAAAGAGGATCTGAATGCTTTGTCCGAGGTTCAAGGAAAAACAAATTAGTAATCCTCAAGTGTCACACAACATTGCTCCAAAAATATATACATGGAAGTCAGATTATACAATAAGCTGCCAAAAAGTATTAGGGATTTGCCTGAAACACAGATCAAATTCCAAAATGAGCTTTAATCAGCTCATTTTGGAATTTGATCTGTGGTTACTATTCCAACAATTTTACTCAGTAAAATCATTCATGGACTATTAATGTTGTAATTGACTGTTAAGAGCCCATACTACTCCAGCTAGAATCTGAATTTCGCCCCCACCTCACCGCCCGGCCGTGAAGCACCCCGCAACGCGTGTCGGAGCTATCTTACTCACTCGCGTTTTGTTTTCTCCAACTCTGCCTTTTCCGTATCTTATTTCTTTCATTTCCCATTTTGAAATAAAACACACCACAAATTTATTTATGGAAAACACGATATTTACGTGATGTTGTAGCGGCGGCGGTAAGCGTGAAAGCGACACAGGTTCCTCGTACGAATGCCGGAGCGCAACTGAATCCTTGAGCGGGCGCAGGTCACCCGTCGTGCCAAACACATTATTTTAGATTTAAGATTTATAATAAAAAAAATAATAAAATTATTTTAAAATCAGATCATATAGTACACGTATTGTCATACCTTGAAACTAAATACCAAGTTACATTAGTGTAGGTTAAGTACTAATTAAGTAATAAGGTTTCTTTGTTAATTTTAGAGGTAAGTTTGTGATTTTTTTCTATCGAGATTTTTTTCATTAATCGTGTTTTCAAAACATATGGTTCTTAGTTCATACTCTTAACTTTGCTATATGATTTTTCTAAAATTATTAGTTCAGTACTCTTGATAGATATTTGAGATCAAAATTTGGGTTCGGAGCGTGTTTGAGGTAGTGTAGGCCCTTAATATTAAAACTGTATCTTCTCATTTGATATTTGTCTACAATTTATGATATAAATGACATAATTAATATTATTGTCTTGACTTGTTAACTTAATTATTGTTATATTTATTCCATTGTGTTATGATCACTTCGAATGTATAGTAGGCAATATAACTTATCAGAACCAACAAATGTATATATGTGCTATCTATCGACCGCCAAAACTAAACAAAAATAGTTTTTGTACTGAATTACATTACTTACTACAATCATTCAACAAGAAGTCTAACTTTATACTTTTGGGAGACATGAATATTAACTTAAAAGATCGAGATAACTGTGTGAACTGTTACCTCAATAATTTGCATGAATTGGGCTTTCAGACGGGTATAACTAACTTCACGCGTGTCGAAAAATTAGGTAACATTATAACTAGATCATGTATCGATCATATATTCGTACGTTGTTTACCTGCGCCGGCGCAGAGCGGCACTGAGCGACGTATCTGCACGGCGGTTGTAAACACCGCGATAGCCGACCACTACATAACTGCGTGTACTATAGCCGATCAGCTGACGGCTTCCACCGACACGGCCGCGGCGCACGGTTATACGTGTTCTATTCAGGAACGCTTTATTGACAGATTAGACCACGAATTTACTTTAAAAGAATTAAACCTAATTAACTGGGACCAAGCGCTTGAGTTGAAATCACCTAACGAGATCTTAAATTTTATAGAAAAAAGTTTTAAAACCGTTTCTGATAAATGCAAGAGTAAAATTAAAGTATATGGAAATAAAAGAAAAAAATGTGAATGGATAAATAAAAAAGCTAAATCGATGTGTAAAAAGAAAAATAAATTATATAAAATATGGAAACAAGATGACACCAACATAGAAAAGAGAATTTTATACAATAAATATAGAAATAAAACAAATAAATATATAATCTTTTTAAAAAATAAATATATTAAAAACAAGATATCAGAAAATTTTAAAAACCCCAGGGTATTGTGGAGGCTGATTAATGAGGCCTGTGGTCAACTGAAACGTTCAACAGACGACATTATATTAAAGTCGTTTAAAGATACGGAAAGTAATATATCCAATCACTTTGCTCAGCAGTATGATAACGCAAACAAATTTCAGGAATGTTCCAAACCTCTCCTTAATCAGTCTGTCTCTTACAAAAGTTCTAACATTTGCCTACGTTTCAAAAATATAAATAATAACAAAACCTCAAACTTAATACAAAAATTAAACGATAATAAAAGTCCAGGCCTAGACAAAATCAGAGCTATTCACCTGAAAGATATTAAACATTTGATAACCCCTGTTATAACACATTTAATAAACTCCTGTATTAAGACGAGAACTTATCCAGACTCACTAAAGGCCGGGGTCATACGCCCCATACATAAAAAAGGAAGTTATTGCGACTACAATAATTATAGACCCATAACCATCTTGTCAACATTGGATAAGTTAATAGAACGGTACTTAGGTGATGAAATCAATGTATTTTTAAGTGAAAACAAAATCATTAATTCTAAACAGTATGGTTTCCAGAGAGGTCGTAGTACAAGCCAATTACTTTGTGAGTTTACGAATGAAATTAATGAGCACCTAAACAGCAAACTTCAGGTTATAGTTGTTCTCATTGATTTCAGTAAAGCTTTTGAATTGATCAGGTATACCAAGCTTTATAACCAATTCCAAAAATGCGGTATTCAAGGCCCCTTATTGGAGTTACTCAAAAACTACCACAAGAACAGAAAAATTTTTGTCAAGGTCAACAATACCTTAAGTGAACCTATTTTTACCACTATGGGCTCGGCCCAGGGGTCAATTATCGGCCCGACTGAATATTTAATTTACGTCAATGAGATGTGCAGCCTAATAAAAGAAGGATCAATTTATCAGTTTGCAGATGACACCTGCCTAGTAACGGCACATAGGGACATAAGATGCGCGCAACAACTAATGCAGCATAATTATGATCTTGTGTGCCGGTGGGCACATGATATGGGCTTGGTTATCAACTCAGAAAAAACAAAGATGATACACATTCATAGTAGCCATAATATACCAGAATGTGCACCGCAAATTTTCTCTCACACCCATGATTGTTTGCATCAAAATAACCATAATTGTTCTTGTTCAAATATCGAAAATGTAAAACATCATACCTACTTGGGTTTGTTGGTGGACTGTAGGTTTGGATGGCGACCCCATATTGAAAAAATTTGTGACAAGTTGAGAGCATTACTGAGCAAGTTGTATATACTGAAATATAAAATGCCATACGAAGTTCTAAGATTATTATATCTAGCTATGGCTGATAGTGTTATCGATTACGGTCTCAGTAGCTACGGCAAAACTTACAATACCTACTTAAATAAAATATATAATTTACAAATCAGATTATTAAAAACAATTGTACCTAAGCACATCAAAAATAAGTTCTCATTAGATTACTCTGAATTGTTTAAATATTGTAAAGTATTGTCCATTTATAACAAAATAAAAATTGCTACTCTAAAGGAAGAATACAATAAGCTTCATTCACTAACAAAATATAAAAGAAGTAGTTACCTTAGACAATTAAAAAATGTCAAAAGTTATTTATTACCGAAATATAATAACGTCTATGGTAAAAGATCGGCGCATTATTTTCTTCCTTTGGTGCTAAACACCTTGCCATCGAATCTGTTGCAATCTTACCAAGTTAGCTTAAAGTCTATCTCTAGTATCAAAAAGCACTTAATAGAAAATAATCCTCAGTTTACCTTTTAAAGTTTAATCTTAAGTTTTTAAATAATATATGTTTAGTATAATAATAGTATATATAGTAGTATGTGTAGAATATTATAACACGAAAGTGTCTAATAGCTAATACTAATTGTATCTATAAAATAAACAAATTTGAAATAAGTATTAATATTGTACCTACCTGTTAATATAACTTTATGTAAACGAACTCGTCATTCGACATATAAACCTTGCGGGTTTTCGTCGATATGACAATGTAACTATATAGTGTAGAAATATTTTGTACAATAAATAAATAAAAAAAATAATAAAATATGTTTCTGTAAAGAAACATTTTGTGAATATTTGCATACCCCACTGTATAAAGGCAAAATACTTATTATTGATACCTTAGTTTTATATTAATTCCAACTTGACTTGTATGTGAAGATAATAAGAATATTGTTTGCAAATAAAATTTCTTTCATTCATGATTGTATGAATGAAAGAAATTTTATTTATTTTTCGTGCTATTAATTTTTAATTAATATCATAAGACAATCGGAACAAAAACAATACACTATTCAACAATACACTATTCATTAAATGGAAAACGAGTTGCGAGTGTTAACAAACAACATGATGCGGTGACCTCACATTAATGTGGACACAGACCCAAATAAATTAAAATTAATTTAATTTAAATAAAAACGGCAAATAACTTATTCGGCACTTATTTTCCACTTTTTAGAGCGTAGTTTTAGTAGTTAGGTTTTAGTTTTGAACTTAGTTTTTTTGTTTAATTTAATTAAATTCAAAGTGTTCAGTGACTAGCAATCTTGTTTGGAATTTTTATTAAAACTCCATATCTTATTATTTGAGTTGAGTTCCATGAAGTTATAAAACATCTTCACTGCATTGAATATTGGTTTATAAATATATAATAATTTGAAACTATTTATGTAGCAGTATACCTAACTAAAGTCATAGTTTCTGTTGAAGCCGAAGCCCGCCGTTTTGGAATGTGACAACATTTTCATTAGCGAATCCAGCGAATCCATATTATGCTGAAAGTACGACGTAGGTCCCTATTACTGGACACTAAGGTTTTATTTCTCATTCCGTCTGTATCTATGGTTCCTAAATTCTAAAGTTTATTCAGCCTAATAATGTATTTTACAGGATCAATCTGTCTATCATTAAGAAAACTTTTTCAGTTGTAGATAATCAGCAATCTAAGAAAAGTCGATTTAAAGGAAAGGATTGGTCTATAATAAGAATATTCCATAGTAAGGAAGAAGCTGAGAAAACTGTAAAGGATGAAAGAACTTGGTCCCTGAAGTATACGCGGCGAACCAAGGCCGGTATGAAGCGGTTTTACCGCTGCAACAAAACCAAGCGGGCCGGCGCGCAGTGTGCGGCAGAAATCTATTTACTGTATGAAGTTAAAACTGATTCCGTCATTCTGTTTAGCACGGAACTCGACCATGATCATGAACAAATTCAGATCCTTGATAGTTATGGTGATCATGATCTTATGGTCGTATTACAGAATAGTACTCATGTATTGATACTAGTTTTGAAACTAGTATCAACGACTATCTTTATTACAAAACGTTGCCTAATACTAGATTCAATGACCAGATATCACTTGAGTACTAAATGATTTGAACTGTGTTCACGCTTATTATAGAACTTTACTTATGCATATGCCAATGATTGAAACTAGTTTCACAACTGTATTCACTTGAGTGTGCTTTCTACCATACTTGAGCGTACTTCAAATTAAGTTTGTGTTGTTGTGAACTGTGGCTTAGAGAAAAACTCGATAAGTACGCGATTCGTGCCTTGTTTAATAGTGATCTGTATTAACTACAATGGATCCTTTCAGTGATATTGACCATTACGATAATATTTTTATACACGAAGTGCGTATTCCACGACATTTATTACGAGATGTACAGGATCCCTTCGCCATGGACGAGCTAAACTTTAAAAAAGATATAGGTTTACACAATCTACAGTAAAAGATGTGATTTTTTCGTCGCAAGCAGTGTTGCAGATTGATAAAGTCTTTTTCGCCAAATCATATAAAGATATTTATCACATGTTGTTATCTTATAAAGCTATGGAGTTATTATAAAATGAGGAATTATTAGTAAATTATGTTTGAATTATATTATGGTGCCTTTGATGGCTTTGAAAAGTTTGAACTTGCTTTTCGTAAATAAAAACTATATTGGAATTCATAATTTTTGAGCGATAATTATAAATATATTTTCATAGTAAAAAGAAGCGACAGTACTAATTTAACCGTACTGCTTCTATCGAAAAACAGATAAATAATTCAAAACATTGGCAATTTTGTCATATATCATATAGAATTTAACGCAATTTACAAGACATAGTAATCTAAACTTTGCGTATAACGTAACAGACCATTTGTTTTTGTTATTAAATCATTAAATGTAAATGGGAAACAAATTTTTTTCAAAGAAAACCCAGTATCAACTGAGTCAGATATTTGAAACTAGTTTCAGGTAATCTGGTTTTGATAATTGTTTTGTAATAAGACTAAAGCTCAAGTCAAGAATCAGCTGGTGAACAACGCTTACGTGAAACGAGTATTAAGTCTCGTTCTGTAATACGAGCATAAAATTACCATTCCACACAGTATTTTAAGCTTGTGGGCTTATTGAACTATAATATTTTATGCGTGATAAAAGGAGAAGAGCAAGGTTCCTAAAAAATCCAAAGAAAACTTTTAAGTTGTTAGATATACCTACTCGTGTTTTGTTTTTATCTTAAAAAAATGATTTGGTATAATTTATCAGTAAGATCATCATACATGCAACAAGTTAATACCATAATATTGTGGCTACCAGATTAGTAGCACTGTCTTGTTTTTGAATATTTAGATTATCATCTAAAAGCTTGTTTTTTTTATCTTTAAAATTCAACAAGCGCTGCTAGTGGCTGCTATAGGCTACATTATCAAGAGCTGTGTAATAAGCATAGTATAATGAGCATAACATAATCGTTTTTTTACTCACAGTGCCTTAAATCTGGGCCAAGGAAAAGTACGGAAATTTTAGTTTGGTTCTTTGAATAATAATTGTATGATCTCAGTGTATTTTGTCTTGTTCAGATTTTTGAGTGGACAGCATATTTTGTTCTCAAGGTCATCAGTAGGCTTATTCAAATATGCTTACGCAATTGTTAATGTTCTCAATTCATCTCAGACTTTAATTAGACTATAGTTCCTTAGTTTTAAAAATCTTATATGTTAGAAGCTACTAGTCTTATTTGGGAAAAGCGTTTTGCATTACATAGCCTGTGTGTAGAGAAAAATTAAAGGTGTTAAAGTTTCCCAAATATAGTGTTAGCTGAACCGCGGGCTACGGCTAGGTTTTTGCTTATTTATGAAAGATTTCAAGCGTGGGTAGAGCTGGCGTATCTAAGTTCTAAACATAAGTTACCTGAATAAATTGTATTTTGAGATTATCAAATATTTTTAAGATTGCTTGTGTGTTTGTGTGTGTGTTATAAATATGTTCCCTAAATCATAAGTTGGACTGTGTTTAAAATGTCCATGACTTAACACCAGTGTACAAATCGATAATGTTCCTTATAATAAAAATCCCCTTAATTTCGATTAAAAAATTATTAGCTAATATTATGGTTGTTTTATTTAAATAATTTCTTTGTTTATTAATAAGAATTAATAATAATTTTACATGAATCAAAATTTATGAGATATTCTTTGTACATACATACATACATAACTTCACGTCTGTATCCCGTATGGGGTAGGCAGAACACCAGAGGTAATAAAACCATCTGATGTCACGTTTGACAAATTTGGAGGCATTATAATAGTGGAGAGAGACTTTTGCAGTGACAGGGGGTCAGCCTATCGCCCACAAAAAAGCCTCCCATAACACCTCGGTCCCTTAACTGACTTTTACAGTATGCCCGGGAAGAAAAGCAGCTGGCACATTCTATGTTTTTCTTTCGCTCCCAGTCCAGCATAGAAGCTTTTTTAAATAATTTCTTTGTTTATTAATAAGAATTAATAATAATTTTACATGAATCAAAATTTATGAGATATTCTTTGTAGAGGTCATTAAATTCACTATAGCGTAGTGGTCAGAGCATTTTGGACTATACAACGTTAATATTGTCTTAAGTTTTCACGATTCATAATTTAAATAAAACTACTTTTTAACCGGATTAATCGCGTATAAATCGTTATACGCGATTAATCCGGTTAAAAAGTAGTTTTATTTATACAACGTTATTTTTTGTTCATACGAAACCTGAAAACAGTTTGTACAGAATCGGCAATAAAATCGATTACAATAGTTTTTATACCATGTTAAATTTTTACTCAATAATCTTTAATAATTTTCATACAAATCTACTGCGCGCGTATACCTTACACTACCGAGTTACTTGTTATTACTCGCGATCACAGAATGTACCTACGCTGTTGCTTGCATGTATGAACGTGTAACGAGCGAGCCTATGCCTATTACCTATCCTGCGGATGCGCCGCGGCCCGGGGGCGAATATACAAAGGCTATACTATTTGAGTCACGAGTCAGACTCTAATAGAGGAGCTTTTGTTTATGCATATTACTCGACAATACCTAATCGAACTCAGTAAAAAATTTTACTGAAATGGATAAGCTTTTGCTCTTGTAATTTTCAAAGAAATGCAAAGACAAAACCTAGTACTATATAATACATATTCACTCAAATAGATAAGCTTTTGTCAAGAAGAAAAGTAGGTATATCTTTGTTTGATATACATTGCGATGAAAGAGATAAGCTACGAGAAGGGCTCCCGCACCGGAAGGCGGAGTCGGTACGGTTAGGTGCGACGACGAGCGCAGCGAGGAGGAGCATGTTAGGTTGCATATAGTTACACACGTGCGCGAGCCGAGCGAGCGAAGCGAGCGGTGCCGCGGCAGCGGCCGGCGAAGCGCCATAAACCTGGTCAGCTATTATAGTCAACCCTGGACAATCCTGACATGGTCAAAAGTCAAACATTAAGTCATCAAAATAACGATGGTCATAATGCATGCACATTTTATTCCTATCTTTGAAAATCAGAACAATTGCCATTTAAGTACCAAATTGAAGTTAACGATCGGTAAATATCGGCATCAAATGGTATAGCATTTGTTGCTGCAATGTTACATTGAAGTAATCTCACAAAGTCTATACGACTTCGGTCAATTTCTGTACTAGAATAGATTAGGGTTTCGGCAAGTTTTTGTCATACAAAAGCTAATCCAGTTCAGTTCGCACTTTCACTCTAATGGTATAGACTTTGTAAATACGCGGCCCGGGGCCGTACCGACAGTACCGACACTCGCTTGCCCCGCGCTCCCGCCCCCGACCTCCCCGACGTCCAGCCAGTCAGCCGTGACCGTAAAAATATTGACTTGAGTGCAAAAAGTGCCAGTGCGTCGCTTCCGCATGCGCCTCCGCAGCCCACCTGTTACGCTGTCTCGTGTTTACGTAAATTTTAAACAATATGAGTTATCGTTATTTAAACGTGCAATAGGCCGAAATGGTGCAAATACTAGCTCTAAGTAGTGACAATGTGTCCACGGTAGAGCAGAGCTACCAGGAGAAGTTTGGTGTTCACGTTTCCTGGAATACCATGCTGAGTGCAACACAAAAGGATTACGGTCAGTTCCATCCGCCGACCGCCATGAATCGAGGTGTTGCTAGAATACCTACTACTGTGCAAGAAGAGATTTTCGACTTCGTGCATAATAACCCCAAGAGCAGCACGGCACAAGCAGCCCGAGCCTTTAATGTGAGCCAAAGTTATGCTTAGCACACACTCCACGATGACGGACAGCAAGTGCATCCGTACCATTTTCTTCGAGCTCAAGAGCTGTGTGAAAATGACTGGGCGCCGCGAGTGGAGTTTTGCCAGTGGATTTTAAAAACGGCACACAAACGTCTTATAGACCGACGAGTGCACATTTACTCGTCGAGGACTTTTTAATATCCATAATAACCACTTCTGGGATCATGAAAACCCACACCTAGCACACCCTGCATGCTACCGTCGACAACGATAAATCGAGCCTTTTATCGATATTTAGTGTATACACATGTAATTTATTAAGATTATGACATATTTGGTTCGGTGGTCTTAATCATGGTATCAAATCGAGTAATTTTATCTATTATGGTGCGCATATTAGCTTATATAATAGGATAAAATAACAAAATAATATTTATCTTGTCGATTCGACTATTTATCGATAGTTGCATGCTAGCCCTGCTGATTCGTTTCAGCATCGTTTCTCGGTCAATGTTTTGGCGGGCATTGTAAACTACAACCTTATTGGACCTTTTTACTATGTTAAATGGTCAAACTTATTTGAGTTTATTAAACTCCACATTGCCAGCACTATTGGAAATATTGCCGCTGGCAAACTACCGAGGCGGGCTTTATTACCAGCATGACGGAGCCCCTGCACACTTTACTCGTGAAATGAGAGATTTTTTTAAATACAGAGTAAGGCGGCCGCTGGATCGGTCGATGCGGACCAGTACACTGGCCGGCAAGATTGCCAGACCTTACGCCTCTAGATTTTTATTTTTGGGTTCACGTCAAATACCTATTGTCTCAATCGAAGCCTCAAAGTCAAAGTGACCTTAAAGCAAAGATTTAGTGTGCCTTCGAAATTGTAAAAAAATAATCAATTAATTTTACAAAATCTAAAAAAAACCTTAAGAATACGGGCCCGTTTGTGTATTAACTTAAATGGTGGACATTTTGAACAATTATTACCATATTTGTGATTGAGTGATACTTCTCATAAGTACTTAATTATCTGTAAATAGTGATGATTAAATTTTTAAACACGCCAAGGTAGTAAATTGTTGATTTGAAACCAATGACTTAAAACATCTTAGTTTGAAACTAATTTAAATACCTATTAATTACCGTGATGTGAATTTTAAATCTGCAAAATCAACGTAAAATATTAAAAATGGCTTATCGAGTATTTTTATGAAAGAAACATTTCTTCAATTTACCACCGTGACATTCCAACTGTGATGGAAAATTACTACGTCATTAGCAAACGTCGCGTTATCTCTTATCAATGAATACCGCGCGCGCGCGCTGCGTCACGCCTCGGCCACGCGCGGGTGACTTCGCTCGCGCGTCAAAACTGGGAAACTTTTGCAGTCTGAGGTATTGGTTAGTTTTTATGACAATATTATGACATTTGCGTATACCGATTCTTTGCACGAACATATTTGACCCGTGTGCTAGGTTTCGCATTTTCGCATGAACAAAAAATGACGTTGTATATAACTCAGAACAAGATTTTTTTGCATCTATAGCCAGTAATGTCTTGTAAAACTTTGTAAGTAGGTATCTATTTTTCGATTTCTGGGACACCCTTAATATTTTCTATATTTATATTTTCTTAATGCTTTCCATATAGAGAATGGCCAATATTATGCATAATATATCACCGGAACGAATGGTAACCTAGCAGTATTTACTTATTTATTTTTAGTGTGATTAACACGAATATTTTTATTTTTAGTTGTACTGGCAAAAAGCGAAAAAGGCAAACAGATTCTCTTAGTAAATGGATTTACTTTTTACTTGGCTTTTAACAATGTGTCGACTATTGCATGGCAGTGCACTAAGTGTCGGACTTGCCGTGCACGCCTCACCACAGACAAAGCCATATCTAACATTATTCGGGCTAATTTAACACATAATCACGAACCCCCAAAGTGTGTGCTGAGGAATGGATACGTTATTAAAGTTTAATTTCGTTATAAGGAAGTGATATTACAAAAAAAAATATACAATACTTAGGTAAACTTTATTCGATAGACACAGAGACGAAAAAATTTGTGTTTCTCTGAAATCCTTACCTTCACAAATAGTTTTCAATTATACCCAATTATACCATGTTTTTCGGTGATCTATTAACTAGTTTGGAAATTAATAAACATTCATAATATTTTTTATTTGTTTCTTTCTTCATCTCCTCGTGTGTGTTTAACGACTGATAAGAAATCATCTAATTTAACATTTTAGGATGTATTTAGTATTTTTATTAATTGACAATTTGTTTCAAACTTTAGTGGTTTTATTTAAATCAGGTTTTGAATGAAATCGCCTTGTTTCCATTCGTTCCAAAAACTGATTCCACCTTAAGTGCTTACGGAAAATACTTCACATCCGATGACCGCTAAGTGCTGCAAAGGGCCAATGTAGGTGGCAATGAGTGGTACCTTATGCGGCGTCAGCTTCGACATGTGACGCGTATGACGGAGGAAAGAACAGCTAAGCGCATCTTTTACTCAGAACTTGAGGAAGGCAAGCGGTAACATAATGGACAATTCCTCAGGTAGAAAGATGTGCTGAAGCGACACAGCAGGCTGCCAGACTGGAGTGGAGAGCGCTTGTTAAATCTAGCGCCCTAACACGACAAGCTGAAAGCCCGACCACCTGCGGCTGTCAGCTATAATTATGTTAACGGTGTGCTCTCATGCCCGCAATGTGCGATGGCTTTTACAAACAAAATTGTCTACATAAGTCACATGCGAGCACACCAACGGCAAAACCGGAATTGAAGATAGACGCCGTGGTAGAAATCGGCTGGATGACATCATACAATGAACAAGGCAATTAATTACTTACCAGTCTGACATGACCTTCTCTGACAAAAAGACCCAGTTGACAAAAACATTTAAGTGATTTAATTGAAGTTTCCCCACCTGAGCATACATTGAACTCTTAGTGTGCCCAGGAAATGAAACAATAAGTGACATTAAATGTAGTTTAACCAATTTGGCACACGTATGCCTAGTCTTACGTATTCAGTTGGTGAAAAAGCCAAAATTATAATTGCTATTACAATAGTTAATTTATTTGCAATTTTTCAGAAAACTTATAGCTAGACTTATTGAACTCAGAACTAAATAAGTTTTTAAACTTTATGCAAACCAAACCTTACTATCTTCTTCGAACAAAGTCTTTTCATAATTTTCTTATTTTTACAGTGAAAATAGCTAAAAATCATAAAGGAAAGCCAATTACGATCATCGATGACAATTGTTTCTACATCTTCAAGGAGCATAAGTCGACGGTCGGCTGGCGATGTACAAACAGAAAATTCTGCCGAGCACGTGTAACCACTGATAAAGAGTGGAATGCTATCCTGCGTGCATCTTGTAACGTCGTGGTCTGCTTGCTTGGATCTTTTAGAGAAACGATGTAATCCGGTTTAAGTGTTTAGTAGACAAACAGGAATGGACGACATTTAATATATACTTCTGACCTCAGCTTCTGACATAGTTAATGGCAAGACAGTGTAGCAGAGAGAATATAGAGTGATTGATCGTAGATAAATCTTAAGGCTATCTTACACTACGTAACATCTCCCTTTCGAACAAATAATTATGTCTTATAATTATTTTACTTATATTTAAATTTATATAAAGTTAAGTTTTCGCAACATTTAATTATTGACAATTGACATTTACACTGGACTTTGACAATCGACACTGACAGTACTTGACTTAGACATTTACAATTTGACAGTTGACTAATGTTTACATTTTATATAAATTAGGTTAAGTAAACTAGGTAAATAACAATTTAAAACAAACTTTTACAAGCAACAGTAATAGTTAAATACATAGACGTGTAGGTTTTTTAAGAATACGTCCGTAAGAAGAATATTTTACCTCAGGATCTTTGTTTGTGTGTTGTGTTTGTATAGTATCAGTATGACAAGGTGGCGAATAACTATTGTTTTGACTATTAGGTGTGTACCTTTGTGGTGATAAATGCGGTGAATATTTAGGCTTTAAAATGTGACGTCGATTACGACGAAATGTACCATCTTGTGACATAATATTATATGATCTAGGTTGCGGACACACATGAGACTGTACCTGGAGTCCAAACACTATTTGACTGTTTTTTATAATATACATTATCTCCCTTTTAAGAGAAGACAACATCTTTGTATGTTTACTGAAATAAAGTTTTTACTTAGTATTTTGTGTTTGAATCTTATCCTTAATGTGATTATAGTTAGGAACTATAGGTTTTAATGACTTTTCCATTATAGGTAATTTGGTTCTGAGCAAACGCGACATTAGTAGTTGTGCTGGTGAACAAAAGTGATGTTTTGGTGTATTGCGGTATTGTAATAAAGCAAGAAAGATATCTGACTTGTCCGCATGACATTTTTTAAGCATGTGCTTGATAGTTCCTATTGTTCTTTCTATCATTCCGTTTGAACTACTATGATATGGACTAGAAGTTGTATGTTCAATTTGCCATTGAGAACTAAATAATCTGAACTCTTCTGACTGAAATGGTGGACCATTGTCTGAAATAAGTATTTTAGGAATACCATGTCTAGCAAAAATAGCTTTTAAATGCATTATGACATTGTAGGCACTTCTATTTTTGTTAAGAAATATAAGTTCAACATATTTAGAAAAATAATCTACAAGAATTAAATATTTGTGAGAGTTGAAATCAAATAAATCTATACCAACCTTGTACCATGGAATTAAATCAATTTTATGACTGACTAATGTTTCTTTGGAATTATTTCTTTGATGTGTTAGACAAATGTGACATAAGTTAATATACTTTTCAATATCTAAATAGATATTGGGCCAGTAAACTGAATTTTTAGCAAGACGTTGACAAGTTTTAATACCTTGGTGACCTTCATGAAGTAATTTTAATATATCTTTTCGCAATGAAGTTGGTACTATGATTCTATTATTTTTAAAGACTAAACCATCTATGATGCTAATATCACTTTTTATGAGAAAATAAGGCTTTATAGAATCTGGTACTGACCTTTTGTGTTCTGGTCATCCATTTTTGCAATATTTAATAATACTAGATAGGTCTTGATCTTTTAAAGTATGCTCTTTGAATTGTTGTAACTTGGAGGGACTAATAGATATTGACTTTATGACTAAATTCACATGGAGATCAAGGTCTTCTATATCAGTTAATGAATGTTCTGGTAGTGCACACCTTGATAGTGTGTCTGCCACATATAAGTATTTACCAGGTTTGTAAACAACATTTAAATCATATGGTCGCAGTCAGAGCATTATGCGCTGTAGAAGAGCAGGTATACTGTAAATTGGTTTTTTGAATAGTGAAAATATAGGCTTGTGGTCTGTTTCTACTGTTCCGACCATAGACATATTGATGAAATTTTTTGCATTCAAAGAGGCAACACATCTTTAAATCATTGCCATGCACAAGTAGATTATATGATGGAAAATGGTATTGTGATCAAAATAAGAGGTAAAACACAGACAGATGATAAAATTATCGTTTAAGGCCCCCTTGCTCTGTATTGAACATTTTCGTTAGGTAGTAAACTTTATATGTATATGTTACAATTTAAAAAACAGGTTTAATTATGTTTATTTTATTTCGTCGATAGCACTGATCGCGATAGAACTTTACCTTGACAAACGAGGGCACAATAGTCCCTATTTTTTTTGATCGACAGCCGATTTTCAACATAAACACCGTACATATACAGGGTGTACAATCCAAGTAGATCAATATGGAGAAGTCAGAAACTATGATAGATAGCGAAATCTGTTCTTAGGAACCATGTCGTCGATTTTAAATTTAATAATAATCACATTCAACCTTTTTTCTTAACTCTCATACATAACTGGGAATCGAACCTGGTCAATACCCTTGTAATCGCGTCAAGTATTGGTCCGTAAGTCAAATTTGGCTATGAAATCTTGTGCAAGATGTGCAAGACTGACAGTAATTTAGACTGAAATGGCAACAATTTAATTATTTGCTAAATGTCGTGAATAATATTAATCGAACATTAATAAAATTATCATACGAGGAACGCCACAGGATTTCATAGAAAATATACATACATACATAACTTCACGCCTGTATCCCGTTCGGGGTAGGCAGAACACCAGAGGTAATAAAACCATCTGATGTCACGTTTGACAAATTTGGGGGCATTATAATAGTGGAGAGAGCTTATTGCAGTGACAGGGGGTCAGCCTAGCTCCCACAAAAAAGCCTCCCATAACACCTCGGTTCATTTACTGACTTTTACAGTATGCCCGGGAAAAGAAGCAGCTGGCACATTCTATGTTTTTCTTTCGCTCCCAGTCCAGCATAAATGCAAGAAAATATATATTTTCAATAAGATGGACCTATTGCATAATAGTCAAATTGCCACAGACTTTCTCAATGATCACTTTCAAGATAACTGGATTGTTACAAACCGCCCCATTTAATGGCCCGCAAGATCGCCTGACATCAAGACTCTTGACTTTTTCTTATAGGGTTATGTAAAAGATGAAATCTACAAATCAGCGTAATTACTGGAACAAAAGGCTTAACCATCTGAGGCCTTGGGTCAGTAACGAATTGTTAATCATTGCACTTCCGATTATCAATGCCCATGAGCTTGGATACTGCTTAACATCAGGTGGCTCCAGTGCTCGTTTCTTATTTAATCTTATTCTTCATGCAATGCTGTCACCCAAAGATTGTCCTGGTAGATATAATATATAAATATATATATGCATTGAAATACAACAATATTTTTTCATTCATAGTTCATCTTTATCGGCAGCAATTTGATTTTTTTTTTTGCATTTATACTAAACACACAATTAAATAGCATAAATTTGTTTTGGACACCGTCCAATTTTTGAGATATCTTACCATGCAACGACAGTGATTCGCATTGGACCTTATAAGGTTGGAGCGCAGTCATTTAGCGGACCCAAAGTAAGATGGACTTGCAGTTGCCTTTTCAGGAAAAGATGTAAAGCTGTAATCTACACTGTTGATGACGAGATCGCCGTGCAACGAAATGAGCAAAGCTATTATATTCCGTGCATTGTGATTATTGTGTATTGAATTTTAAATTATTTTATAATAAAAGGCTATTTCCGATCTTTAAGTTTTATTTGATTTAAAACTAAAAACTTTTCAAGTTATAGCAGTTATCTCTGAGGATTTCTTCTTTGGGTTTTCCATATAAAGGTATGTTTAACCCAACACCCGACGATCATTTACCATAGGTCTTACAACTACAAGACTCACCCACAATGGCTTTTAATAGGTACTTAATGCAAAGGTCGATGTAACAACAAAAATATGTTTTGTCTCAGGAGGTGTCCAGGCCAAAAATAAGACTAAAAACCAAAACCACCATTACTCTTATTGCCTGCTCAGTATTTATATGCACTCTTAATATTAGTTACCTACTTATATGCTTGGTCTTTATTTGAGGTTCTTATAGGTACTTCTGTTTCAGCTACAGAACCGAAGTTTGGATTATCACAACGAGGGAACCTAGTAGTGCAAATCGGCGAGTGGCGATTCAACAAGCACAGCACTTGGGGCACAAGGATTCGATGGTCCTGTGTGAAAAGGAAATACGGCTGCGGCGCCAGTATCACCACCGATAACAACGTTATCATCAAAACTCTTGGCAAACACAACCATTAGTTTCCTAAAGAAATAAAATTACCACGTCAAATTGATTTTTAAAGATAAAAATTGGTAGTTGAGTTCTTTGTGATCTGAGAATTTTATAAGTGGAAGTTACTGGCATAGAAAATGCTGCTGATATTAAATATTTTTTGTATTCTCAGCTTCAATAATATCTAGGATCCCGCCGTTTGCTCCAATGACAGCTAAATATCATGGTGATGACCCCTTCGATTTCCATCGAATAAAGCTGGCAACCATCTAGGCAGAAAAGATTTTAACTAGAAACTACTCTTAAATTCGTTCATCCCTTCAGACAGATATTTTATAAGGAAAAGTATTGTATAAATATTAGTACTTTTTATTTTGAAACGGTCGAAAATGTTAAATGCACTAGAATGAAATTATACTTAACATTAATATAATAATATAAGCAAAGAATGAGTCCAGTTATATCAAACTTAAAGACTTCAAATTCAGTATCTGTTAACAAACTTTCCAATTTAAGTTATTGAGTTTGACATAGAAAGATCATGTCGATTGGGCTCACTAATTTAATCATAGTAAGACATTTTGCATCACATATATATTTATTTACTCTTTATTGTGATACAGCATCAATAAGAAACATGCAACATGGAACAAAAGGTACAGAAGTAAGTCGTATCGCTCTAGAGCGATCTCTACCAGACACATTGTATTGTATATCACTTAAATTCAATATTTACCAGTGTCATACCTGTAAGTGCTTAAATAGTCCTCGTGAAGCTAGTTGTAGCTACAAATAAGTTAAAATTTATTTAATTTGTAAAACTATTAATGTAGCCGTTATAAAAATAAACTTTTTTTAAACATTCAATAAGCTTTTTTTATTTGTCTCTTCATAATAAGTAAAGAATACTGGTTATTTAAGAATATCACTGACTTCATTTGTTTTTTTATTCAATTTATATCTGCTTGTCCTTTTTTCTACTCTGATAAAATAATTATTTCACCTTTGCAGTGCACAAAAATACAGCATTTTTTTTTTGGTTACTACAGCTACATGAAATGGAATTGAAAAGAACAATTGAATCAATATTTAGTAACTAAAATAAATTTATCTTTCACAGTGATGATTTTAAAAACTCTTCGGGGAAACGAAATACTCGTGGCATCAGGTTACTCTTTTAGGGTTCACAAGAAATTACCAAACACTATTCGGTGGCAATGTAACAGTGGTTTCACGAGGTGTAACGCGAGTGTGACCACAACGAGAATTGAGGGTGAGGTGATCCGGAGTAACCTTCAACACAGTTATCATAAAAAGCAAAAGTTCATTGTGCGTAATGGACTTTATATTAAAATTTGATTCAATCATGTTTGTTGTTATTTGTTGCCTAGTTTTAAATTATTCATACTTATGAATGTAACCCACACGAAATATGATATCTATTTCCCATTTAAAAAAAAATCTTCTCCTTCTACTCCTTCTTTGCTGAGAGTTTGGTGCATGAGATGGATGTGTGTTTGTTGATGTTTGCGTATCTGGCGATAATGTATTTAATTAGTTTACTACAAAATATTTTGACAGCCCTAGTCAACCTGAAAGCTGAAACAAGACTTGTGCCGCAGTCGGTGCCCTTATGACCTTTCCCGCACCGGCTGGACATTGTAGTATATTTGCCTTAGTTACCCATCACTTTATAGTAAGGAATACAAATTTATGTTACGGTTACTGATAAACTACATCACCAAACATACAATCCCCTCTAGTATTATCTCTTCTTTATGTTACACGTTGTAGAATGGATAACTGTGTTTGACCTCTAGGTGGGATAAACAATAGCTAACAGTATATAATATAATACAATATACTGTTATTTTTTTTCTGTTCGATTTAAAAGAGGAGTACGAAATCTACACTGTACATTGTTTCAGATCATCCGCCTCTTGATGCTATAAGATAATATGAAACATTTTCACGAAGAAGTTGAAGAGGAAATCCAAGACTTGCAGGAAATGCTCTAAGAAATGATACGGGTGCAAGTGCTTCGCCGTCATAGTAAATGATCGCCTTATCAAAATTAACGGTTGGCACAGTCACAAAGATTGAAACTATTGTACAGAAATAAAGTTCAGAAAGAAAACTCCTGTGTACATACAACGCATACGTGAAAAATCTTTCCGTTATATATTTATGATTAATTAGTATAAGTAAGCTTTAATTTAAAAAGTTCCTAATCATTGATTTCTTACAGGTTTTCATAACGCCCGATTTGTTCAGTCCCGACTTGGCACAATTCTTATTTATTTAGATGGATACACGTTTGGTCGCAAATTTACTAACGGTCCAAGATCTCGGTGGCAATGCTCTACGCATGTGTCAAGAGGATGTAAAGCATATGTGGTGTCAATAAAAAACGAGATCATAGCTGCTAACAATGACCACAATCATAAACACCCAAAATGTTCTAGCACAAATCTCTAGACAAAACCCATCGCAGAACGATAAGATACAAATCTGTAGGTACAATAATTATAGAGATAGACTATTGCAGTGAGCAGTCCTATCGCCCACAAAAACGCCACTAATATCTCTGTCCTTTAACCGACTTTTACAGTATGCCCGGGAGTAGAAGCAGCCGACGCATTCTAGGTTTTTTTACTTCCAGCCCATCATGTAAGAACTGAAGAATTATAAAATAAATATTTTAAGTATAATGCTAATATAATGCTTACTTAAACTGACATGTTTTTGAGCTTATAGCAGTTTTACATATTTTGTACTTGAAGCTTGTCCCCGCCTGATGCTATTATTTTTAAATTACAAGTACAATTTAAAAACTCTTATAGTCTTATGTGTTTGTTTCGCACTTTTTAGTTTTAACTTACTGTAATGAATATGCAGTCGGGTTTTTAGTTTTTGTTTTTACTTATTTATTTGATATTGGAACGTAGGATTATTCGGTGATCATGACTCAAGGTCTCAACAAGAGAACTGTAGAAAAAATCTGAATATCGATTCCACAATACGAGCCTCAGAATTGTAATTATCGTTCAACAATTTTGTTTATATGCGCGGAAGGGTTGCATGCAAATGCAATATAGATATGAGCAGTTTTCTACTGACAAAGATTACATATAAAAATATTTCAAAATGCTTGTAACTTTATTTAAATATTCAACTCAATATTATTGCATACTTTACTTCAATTTTAATAGCTTCAGTTTCAAACTGTTATTATTAAAAATAAATTAACTTATTAAATAAACTAAAAATAAATTAATCGAATTAACTAACTGGGTATTTCTTTCATAACTGCCCACAATACCCTATGTTGCTCCTGAATAATCTAGCATTGTAATAGTATTATTAAAAATAAATCGATCAAGTCATTTAGAATGTAGGGTCGGCTAAGAAAAGCCTTTATGTGAGTAACCCCCGCTTGGTGGTAGGTTCCCGTCAGGGTGCGACTAGATAGCGACCACCGTGTCATTAGCATTTACAGCACACTTCAAGAAAAAAATCAAAACGTATGTATGTATTTAAACATTTTTAATTGTCCAAAGTTCCATAGAAAGTGCTCGTGACATTAACGCTATAAGGTGCTAACTTTTCACTGTCAAAAACTTGGTGTAACATAGAAATTAGGGTTCTATCGATAATTTGACGAATGACAAGATTCTGAAAGCTGGTGGCAAACCTGTGCTTAAGACCCTTCAGAAACTGTTCAATTTCGTTATCCGCGAGGGCATATACATAGTTATCCACAGTGTTCCGAAAACTTTTATCGTGTATTTATGTCAATTATTTTGATTTTTTTTATTTTATCCAAATAAAAAAAAAATAAAAAACTTATAAAATAAAAGATGGGACAAGCAAACAGTAACTTATCATTTGTTCACAGTTCATTGGTGTAAAAACATACGTGGCAAAGATGTTGCTGTCATTAATGGATACACCTTCTTTAAACATACGCAATATAGCAAAACTAGCAGATGGGTGTGCACGATGACAAAAAAATGTACCAGCAGAATAGTTTTTGACGAAGAGAAAAATATTGTGCGACAAGAGTTGAATCACGCTCACCCAGCGCCAAAATTTGTAATCAAACAGGATATACTGCTTAGACTATAAGTGCACATTCAAAATTATAGCATAAAAGAAGGTTCTCAATTCGTGTGTATGTTCTTTTTTTTGTCACGATTTTACGGATAATTATGAATCGATTTTTAATTTTCTTGTTTCATATGTTAGAGGATACTTCAGACACTGTGCAGATATCTACAGTACCTAATTCAACTCTGCCACATCTTTGAAATAAATGCTACAGCGCCGCGGTCTGTTCACATGTGATAGGGCTGCCCGCCTTCAGCAGCGTTTAAATTACATTTGCCTACTTTGTGTTTACTTCCATTTAGTTTTGTGACTGCAAATTTACTTTTTTTTATATAAACAAATATAATACTTTGTAAATTGAATAGGAAGTGTTCAACAAAAATACGCTTTGTATCAAAGAACCATGTTAACGTTTGAATAACAAATCGGTCTTATAAATTAGCGACCGAAAGATACTTGCGCCTCTACTGGGACGCAAGAAAAGATGTATTATTACATTTTAAAGTATAAACAATCCGCATGTTACCTTTAAGCTTAATCAACAATTTTTTCGGTATGCAGACACTCGCGACTGGCCGCATGCCGAGATCGAGTCGCGTAGGTATAGCTCGCGTTTCGTCCGTTTGTATGAATTACTATAGTGCTGAAGTTGAATTACTGTAGATATCTGTACTGTGCTTCAGAGGTGGTCCCGTATAAATTTTATCGAAAAAAATAGTGAATACATTTTAAAAAGTGTGAAGCTTTCAAAAAAAAATTATATCAATACGGTGAATTGTACCTTGATGACGTAATACTACAGCCAAAGCTTTGATTAGGATTTAAAAATGTTAGTGATGTCGTTTTTTTTAATGTTGCCCATTTCTTGATTATCGTGTTTTATTTTGATATATCATGTAAATTATTTAATGGTTCTAAATAATTTGAAATCGGTAACTCAATTTGTATTTCTTAATAATAAAATTAACTGAGACTATTTGTTTTATATTTTACATACTTCTTTGGTAGTAGTAGTAGTTGTTGTTATGTTCTTGGTTTAGTGATAATTTGGACTAGCACGTTTCTAAGTTTCTACGATTCCGAATTAATAGCTAGTAGTTCGTTTTTATTTGTTCGATTCCTTTTTTTTTTTTTTTATAAGTGACTAAACCCGCGTTTGACCTCAATCTCACCTGATGGTAAGTCCTTTTGTCCTTAATTTTTTAAAAACAATTTTATTTTTCCCGGTTAGTCTGTCTGAGATTACGTCGACGACTTTCAACTTAATCAATCGTTTCTATGGTGTATATGACCTGTTTTTAAACTTAAAATTTTTCATCTGTACGAAGAGCGACCAAAAAGTAGTGAGAACAATATATACAGGGTGACTGGTGGGTCACTTTCGAAATTCAAAGACGTGATAGTTTGATATCATACATGAAGAGAAAATAAATATTAATTATTTACTGAGTAAACTTAACCGAAAGTACGAAGTGAGAACGGAAGGAAGGTACGAACGTACGCACGGCGCTATCAACAAAATTAAGTGCCTACTTTTATTACATAATTATGGTCACCCTGTACACTCCTTGATTAAAAAAACTTATTGGCAGTAAAAAAAGAAAAACTAAAATAAATACGGTACGCCTCGTTGTCTTTTATTTGGCAAATCTCAGTTGCCGCTAACTCACTTTAATTTAGTATCAAGTTTTTATTTTTACAATCGAAACCCTTATCAAATTTCTGTTTTAGCATCAAATTACAATATTTCACTTAAATAATATTCGTATTTAATTTCAGTCATGGCTGTGCGGTCTACAAAAGGTAAACCGTTACTGTTAGTAAATAACTACTGCTTTTATCAAGAAAAGAAATGCAAAGGTGGGACACACTGGCGCTGTAAGGATAAAACATGCCACGCGCGCCTCAAAACGGACGATGACGTAACTGCAATACTCCGTGCCACATTAGACCATACCCATAATTCTCAAAAATTCGTAATTAGTAATGGAATGTATGTAAAAATTTGAATATAAATTTCAAAAAAATCACTCCGTGTGTACTCACAATTTACTACGTATGCGAGCGAATGCCGATAAAGTGTTACATTTGCAGTCGCATTGGTTGACTATATTCATGTATACCCTCTTTCGTCAAATATGAGCGTACAGCGATGAGTGTCAGTATGTACACAAACCAACATTGGTTTTTGACACACTGTTTGAAAGTACTAATGTTAAGATCCTTTGTTAATATTTGATAAATAAAATAAATAAATAATTTTCTGATTGTTAAAACCCTACCTGTTTGTTTAAATCCTCTTTTAACCTCAAGCTTACAGCTATATGAAAGCTTAGTTTCGGACAGCAAAATCGTCCGCAAAAACGCCAATAAAACCTCTGTCCCTAAACTGAATTTTACAGTACAGCCCGGGAAGAGAAGCAGCTGGTACTTTCTGTGTTTTTCTTTCGCTCCCAGTCCAGCATGGGCTGCATAAAATAAAAATGAAAAATATATTATCTTGACATAACAAATGCTTTGCCGCATAATATCTCTTTGAACGACTCATTACAGAGCCATTGCAAAAGTGCAATGTGAGTCTTAGAACATTTTGTCGGATCTATTGTTGGCTCGTACAAGCATTATGGAGCTACCGTAGTGTCGTGTTTTATAGTGCAAATAAGACAAGATTCATGACTTAGTTCTTTAGTTTGTAATGGCCCATAAGATCGTCTTATAAATAATAATAAATAAATAAAATCCCCAGACAATCACACCAACTACATGGCCCCAAAGTAAGCATAGCTTGTGTTATGGGATACCATATAGCGAACTAGGGGGGAACCTAGAATATAAATACATAAATAGATAAACACCCAGACACGGAACATTTTTTTTTTCTGGTCCCGTGCGGGGATCGAACCCGCAACCACTGGCGTCTGAGGCAGATAGGTTTACCCCAACGCCATAGTGGTCGTCTAATCTATCTATCCGTGGTCACAAGTAAAGCTCCATATATAACAAAAAATACAGTTTATTTGTTTTAATTTTCAGTAATCTGGACAATCAACGGAAAAGGAAAAACGATGTTGGTTATAAATAACTACAGTTTCACGATTCAAAGAAAAAGGAAAAACTTCGTATATTGGGTGTGCAGTCGCGGGAAATGCAGGGCAAAGGTCACAACTTTAAATGAAACAGTCGTTCATGGCAATTTACAACACAGCCATCCTTACAAGAGATTTATAATTCGCAACGGGCATTATATTAAAGTGTAGTAGCTATATGATGAAAATTCAGTATTTAAGAAACTTACGAGTAATGTTCCATAGAGTAAAGTTTTGTTTCAGGCCATATTTTCAAAGTGTTTAGTTCTGTTGCAACTGACTCTGAATAAATGCTTATAAAGTTTAGAGGGGTTTTGATAGCAAAGAACTAAAAATCGATAATTTAAGAAAAAATAAAGAATTTCTACTGTACTTCCTCCTAAGTTTTAACTACTCTTTTGCCAGGAGTTTAGTTACTATTTATGTACCTGGTGGCAATATTCCTATGGCAAAAAAGACCAATATTACCAGCAACATATAGAAAAATCTTAATAGTTGAAGTCGTTATGGCGCCATAGTTACTGTGCATATAAAACGATACAGCAAGTTATGCCTCATTTAGGCTGGGTGACCTACCGCTGATCATTTATTTCTCACAACGACTTCCATGCTTCGGAGATCACGCTAAGCAGTCGGTCCAAGGTGCTGTATACTTGTATAAAGCACTCGTTAGGGTTTTGTCAGAAGCCATTTCGGCACCCTGTAATTTCTACCATCCACCAACCAGTACTGGGCCAGCTTGTTGGATTACGGCCTAAAGAGGAGAGACTCCCAGAGGAGAGACTCATAGCCCTGCAGTGGGCTTATTACATTTTTATACACGGAGTTGTAATGATGATGATATAAAAAACACACAAACAACAACAAAACACAAGATGATGATAAAAATCACTAGACTGCGGCCGTTGCGGGAATGCGTTCCTGACAGCTCCTTATGTCCACTGAATAAAGTTTATTTCCGATTTGAAGGGGTAAAAAAGCTATGATTTTGACAGCTGTCAGGAACGCAAACTCCCACCGGTCGCACTATAACCACCATAAGCAAGCTAAGTTTACGGTGCAGTCGTAAACTTACAGTGCCCAATGGAAACCTGTATCATTTGTAATGAAACTACCATTAGTCTATTATACAGGTTGACTGGGGGGTCACTTTTGAAATTCGAGGACGTGATTGTTTCAGATCATAAAGGAAGACAAAAAAAAATTACTAATTATTTACTGATCAAACATTACCGAAAGTTAAAAAATTCATTATGCAATGCATAGTTACACGGGTAAGTAAGTACTTACCACGGACGTACGCATGGCGCTATCAACACAGAATAGGTAGGTAGGTATCTATAGACGGCCTCACAAACGGTCGTAAATAAATAAATAACAATAAAATCCCAAGCTAATCACACCAACTACATGGCCTCAAAGTAAGCATAGCTTGTGTAATGGGATACCATGTAGCAAACTAGGGGGGATCCTAGAATATAAATACATAAATAGATAAACACCCAGACATGGAACATTTTTTTTTCTTGTTCGGTACGGGCATCAAACTTGCGACCACTGCCGTAGTGTTGTGTGTTATAGGGAAAAAGGACAAAATGCATTTATGACTTAGTCTACAAGTTTGTTATGGCCCATCTATATATGATCGTCTTATCTTTGATTGGTGGGGATAAGTTAAGCTTCATGTAACTGAAAATACTGATCAACTGTATTAATCTTCAGTTATCTGGGCACTCAACGGAAAGGGAAAAAATATGTGGGCTATAAATAACTACAGTTTTACGTTAGAGAAAAAGTGGAAGGAATTCGTATGTTGGGTGTGCAGTCACGGGAGATGCAGGGCAAGGGCCAAAGCTTTAAACGAAACAGTCGTTCGTTGCAATTTACAGCACAAGCATTTTCATAGTAATTTTGTCGATATTGAAGCTTATGATTTAAATTAAATAGGGCCACCTAATATCCCATTTTAGATCACAATCTCAAAAAGGGGTGCGCATTGTTTTACATCACTTTTTAACTCCTACCATCGGAGGTCCAAAAATATTTCTCATAACATTTGAAATATAACTTATTGAAAAAAAATATGAACACTAAACATAAAAACTCTAATCATTGTAATTCATAATATAACTAATGGTACAGCTTTGGCTGATACTTGTTTTAGGCCCTTTCAATTTAAATATTGCAACTGAAAGTCTTCAGTATTTAAACCTATATCCACTCTTTCTGACAAACTTTTTTTTCAGTTACTTTTGGAATATCGTCCAGAGGAAAACCGCAGGTGATATACTGCGGATACCGATATTCGCTGATGAAAAAGTCCAATCCTGTAAAGAAAACTTGGTACTGCAGCTACAGGAACTGTCCATCTCTCATCGTTACTAGTACGATGGACAACACCATTCTGAAGATGAGATTGAATCATTATCATTATACCAAGCCAAAGACAACAATAGTTTAATTGTATACTATTGAAGATTTCTTCGCGATGATGTGGCGTTGAAAGATTGCTTTTCATTCTACTATTCTATTCTCAAATTGAAGCATGAATTCTCTAAAACTGAAATATTGTATGAAAATGTCACTACTATCGAACCAGTTAGGAAAATCTATCTAATAAAACATATTTTTCAATTTAATTATGGTTTTTATTATCATAAATTATTAGTATAGATAATATAATTCCATACACAACTGTGACATTTAACTCTTTGTATTATTAACTCTTGGTAGTCTATTATTTATTTATAGTACCTACAAAATTTATTACCTAATGATGTATTTTTATAAGTATATGGTAGTCTTGCTGTATTAACTGTATGTACTTGGGATTGGGCCCACATACGTAGATATGCTTTAATACAAATCATATTCATGCAAAGCACAGAAACGATTTGATTTTTGTTTTAAAACTTGACTAGTAACAAATTTAACTTTCGCCATAACTGATACAAGTCTTCAGAAGATTCATATTAGTTCATTTTAATTTATTTTATACATACATACATACATAACTTCACGCCTGTATCCCTTATGGGGTAGACAGAACACCGGAGGTTATAAAACCATCTGATTTCACGTTTGACAAATTTGGAGGCATTATAATGGTGGAAGGAGACAAATGCAGTGATAGGGGGTCAGCCTATCGCCAACAAAGAAACCTTCAGTAAAACCTTTGTCCCTTAACTGACTTTTACAGTATGCCCGGGAAGAAAAGCAGCTGGCTGTGTTTTTCTTCCCCTCCCAGTCCAGCGTGGAAGAAATTCTAATAAATTTATTTTATAATTATATGTAGTCATGTTGTGCCATACTCATTACAGTATATATTTTTTAAGTAGGCATTTTTTTTAACTTAAAATGTTTTTTTTAAGTTATTTAGTCGGTTTGGATAGTACTCGTACAAATAAACCAGTCCCGCATTGAGAACTAACCTTAATCCTTATTTTATTATTATCGTGATTAAAAAAAGCAACAAACGTTTTTAAAAATAAGTGCTTCCGTAACCCAAGTATTTTTTTACAAGCTTACTCTATAATAAATTACGTCAAAATTGATTAAATTGATGGCCTGGTGGTAGCCTGACTGTCTCCCCTAACTGAAATTTGCCGCCGAATATCACCTGTGCAGCGGTGATGCGTCGCGAAATATTTTATGAAGAGCCAGTTCTATCATAAACCCGTTTGCCATCATCTTCGACCACATTTACACTTATTATCAGGTGAGATTGAGATCAAACTCGGGTAGAAAATAAGGCAGTACCTATTCTTTATTTTTGGAAATCATTGCGATGCAATTTATCGATTACTGTTTATCGAATTGTTGGACCATTCAAAACCATTGTTGTGTAAAAATCAAGCTTATGCGCAGAAATTAAACTTGTAGGTAGTCTGACTCCGAACCCGTTACACAAATTTGGTTGTTCATTCAAATAAGTCTTATTTCCAAGTGAAATAATAAAAGTTAAGGAATATGGCACCCAGATAGTTCAGAAGGTAGGTATCTCGGAGAATTAACAGCGCGAGTGGCCCGCCAGCGAACCACTCGCTCGCCTGCCCGCGTCTTTCCGAACATACCTTCCTATTTTATTGAGGAGTTATTTTAATATTATGATATCTCCTAAGATTTTGCTTGAAATCAAGTGATGTAAAAGACTATTTGTTCACAATTAATGTATTAAATTTGATAAGAATTAATACTCTATTGGTAAACTCCATCGCAAATTAATAAATTCGTTTCAAACGCGATTTATAACCATAAAAATGTTTATTGCAAGTCAATCTTGAAATATAGGTATGTGTTCTTATAGAACTTTTAAAGAGGAACAATTCCGTCATACATTATTTTTGCGTAACTTAAACCGTTTACGCAGCTTACGCAATGGAAGCTCTCAAAATTGATGAATTTTCCCCATTCTCGCAACATTTTCCTTGGTAACTTCGCTCCTCTTAGTCACAGCCTCATTTTATAAAGCTTAAAGCCTTCCTCAATGAATGGACTATTGATATTGAACACAAAAATAATGTTTTAGTTCACACTAATAGCTCCTGAGGTTCCTCAGCTTTATAATATTCGTATGGATTTGAATATTTTCTACCATGAAAATAATAGTGATTGAGTTATAAATGACAAAAAAACATCAATAAAAATATATTGAACCGTATGTGTGTTTGCATTTTTCGTACATTTGAACCCTTACTATTTATAACCCTTCTTATGAACCCATTTGAATCCTACTCCTATCAAATATTAATATATTGTTTGACATTATAGAAGATTTTAAAGAACAGAGGACGGAAGTGTTAGATGCGGGACTCCTGTTTCATACAGAAGAATCGTTCCAACGTTTTTAGGAAAATCTTTGAGCTTGACTCTTGACTCACATGACTGCACGTTTGCAGAGCTTGAGCCACTGCAAACGTGCGAATTTGATCAGGAGTTCTCATTCTGATATGCTGAATTTTTGTCGTATTAAAAAAAACTCTTGTTATTTCACTCAGCTTGCCGCTCAGGTCGACAAGATTGGTGAGGCAAACGATATTTTCTTACAGAGATCGAAACGAATAATATTTTCTTTCGGAATATGTGCTCTTAAATATATTTTGGAGTTTGATTGCGTCAGATATGTTCCAAATAATGAAACGTTTTCTTACAGTTTTACTTCTGAAAAATCAAAAAGGAATAGATGTTCCAATATACAATGGTTACACATTTTCAAGTGCTAGACAAAAGACTATGACAATTAACTGGTGATTTTCAAAAAAAATCTTCTTGCCGCCCTCGCGTCGCCACCTCCGTTGTCGGCTCAAAGATAATGCGGCATTCAGATTTACATACCTATGAACGGCCTAAGATGCTCATTAAAGATGGAGTGTTTTATAAATATTAGAGAAAATAATTGACAATCTTCATGGTTAATCTATCGAGTGAGACAGGGCTGTGATGATAGAAAGAAAGAAAGAAAGAAAGAAAGAAAATATTTATTTGTCAGAATGTGGTAAATAGGTACAGTTCTTATAATTAATTTCAGTGCAGACACATTCACCCGTTTAGGGCATACAAAAATTTAACTCTAACAAAGTTTAAGTAAATTTATTATAATATTATTATCTAATTAATTGCTTAAAATATTCTAAGGTCAGATATAGGTACATATAACTTACTATTTCATGTCAATTAAGGATTAAATGTCAACTTTTGTGATTAAAATACTCATTCAAGTCATAAAAACAATTTTGGACTAGCCACATCTTAAGTCTATATTTAAATTTATTGCATACAAGATTTTTTATGTCATTAGGTAATTTATTATAGATTTTTACGGCCATTGATGTACAGTTTCTAGATTTCATGGCTGTCCGCATAGTTGGTAACAATAACCTATTTGGGCGCCTACAGCTGTAAGGTCGTGGATCATCATATAAACATTCGAATAAGTTCAAATGGTCGCGTTTCGAGATAGTTCCGTTTCATCGTTCGCGCGCAGTGGTCGTGTTTATCGTGTGTTCAGTGCTCTCCGTTTCGATCGATAAGGGACTTGTCGACTCGGCAGGACCTTTATCGTTATCGTTCCGCTTTACCGCTTATCGACTCCGAGGCTCTCCGGTCGGTATTGCCGCGTATTAGTGCCGTTTTGCGACAGTGGCGCCACTTGCGTGCTAACGACGCATTCGCGAACTTCGCTATCTTACTACTTGAAAGTTTGAGTGATTTTCGTGCTGAAAAGGACGAACTTTAAACAAACTTTCAAGTCCCGCGTTTGAACGAGTTGATAGCTTACGGTGACAACGAAGCTCGTTAGCGTGGCCCCGGAACGCTATTAGCTCTCCAGGGCTAACAAATCCGGCAGACCCGAACCCATTGCACTGGGCCTTTCCCAGGGGGACGGTTAGGTGCCTGCTTGAATTAGGAGCACGCACCCCTTCTTTTCAGTTTCCGCGCCGTTCATCGGCATCGGGTTTTCGCTAGGTTAGTTCGTTCGCCGTTCATCGGCACGGTCAACCTTTTCAGAGGGTACTCCATCATGGAGCCCTCTCCGCAAGCTAGGTACGATGCAGCTATGGAGGCCCGCGTGGCCGAAGCTGTTCAGGCCTCTGAGGCCCGTCTCCTCGCCTCCTTTCACGTGCAAGAAGCACGCCTCCTTGCTCAAATACAGACTCTCCAAGGCGCGCTGGAAGCCGCTAGTCTGAATGCCGCCAGGGCTCAAGTGTCGGCTGCCTTTGCGGCTGTCCGAGCTCAGACCCCTCAGGTCCCCCCAGGTTTCGATGCCCAGTCCCAACGCTCTACGGTGTCTCCTGGCCCCTCAGAGTACATGGACGGCATCTCCGAATCGGAATCTTCCGAATCCGAGTCTGCCGAGTCCGCCGCCCAATCCGCTGCGTCTAAACGCAAGGCTTCGCCCGCCAGTGCGTCCCACTCGGACGACACTGTGACGGATGACACTCCGTTCACCCCAGTCCGGGGTAATAAGTTCTCTTATAGGAATAAGAAGAAGAATACCGCTTCTTCCGCTCCTCCCACGCCCTCTCCAGCGGCGGCTCCCGATGCGGTAGCGGCCCCTAAGGTGGCTGAAGCCCCTAAGGCGGCAATGCGCCCCAAGGTTGCCCCGCGTTCTAAGCCCGCGGGTCCTCCCCCGAGCTCTAAGCCCCCTCCCCCTGTCTTCCTTCGGGATAAACATCTTTGGGGACAGGTCTCGACCCTCTGTTCGGGGGGTCTGACTGCCCCCAAGATCAATTACAAGAAGGCAACCAACACCGGTGCCTTCATTAAGATCGAGCCATGTACTCTGATCGACTTCAGGAATCTGACTTCCCTACTAACTCAAAGGCAATTCGCCTATCATACTTACGCTCTCCCGGAAGAGCGTAAAGCCCGCGTTATCCTTAGGAGCGTGCCGTTCGAGCTATCGAACGAGCAAATCGCCGCGGATCTTAAATCCCAAGGTTTCCCCGTTGAGTCTGTGCACAAGATGCATAGCAAACGGGGCAAACAGTTTCCCCTTGCGCTTGTTATTCTTACGAATAACACAGCTGGGAACTCCCTACTTCGCAATGGGGTCCGCACTGTGTGCGGCCTCTCACAAATTCGTGTAGAAAAACCTCACAACAGAGGTCACCCCGGCCAATGTCACCGCTGCCAACTCTATGGCCATGCGGCACATAATTGCTTTGCCAAACCTAGGTGCGTTAAGTGCCTAGAGGATCATGCTACCAAGGAGTGCTCCCGCACCCTTGAGTCCCCGACAGATCCGTCTTGCGTCCTGTGCGGCCAGTCCGGCCACACGGCGAACTATCGCGGGTGCCCTAAGGCGCCGCGCTCGGTCCGTTCCAAAGCGGCGGCCGATCCCCTTAATTGGAGACACCGCCCCCAGCCCCCTAAGGGCTCCCCTCAAGCTAAGGCCCCTCAGGCCGTGGAATGCGCATCGAAACCCGTTTCGAACGTCACTCCTACCGCTTGACAGAACGCAAAGGTCAGCTTTGATCGCTTGGCGTGCTGGGTCACCGTCGCTCCTATCGACGAGATTCTTGAGCTCGGCGTTGCACTCAACGCCGGCCAGGACTCTCTCGCCGATGCTCTCCCCATCCTATCCAAGCACGCCTCCCTCGTGAGGAAGCTTCAACAAGCCAACCGGTTCTAGGTTGTCCTTAACAATTAATTCACACAACATGTGTTTATAACTCTTACGACGTCGTTTCCAATTTTTATTGTTACAGAATCGGTCCTGCGATAAGCTTTCGTGACGGGTTGTCTCTTGGGACGCCCGGTACGCAGCCTCTGACTCCAATTGGCTGTCGTTCAGATGAGGAGACACGCCCAACTCGGGATGTCTCAGCAAAGGGGGTGTTTAGCGGGTATCGCTGGGTTCGGTGAGTCCCGCACTGTTAGGGATTGGCTGATGGGGTAGTCCCCCAAAGGTCCCCTCTTCGTGCATCAAGCATTCACCTCCTCTCCTTCTGTGGCTCCCTTAGGGGCGTCAAGTCGGTAGTTAAGCTTTCTGTGGCGGAAAAAAAAAAAAAAATTCAAATGGTCTTAACAAAAATACAAATTTCATAAATATATAAACTAGGAACTGTTAAGATTTTAAGGCTTTTGTATATAGGTCTACATGAAACCCAGTTTTCAATGTCATGTATGGCCCGAATGTTTATTTACATGACATGAGTTTCCCCATAGAACTATGCCATACCTCAAAATGGAGGAGACGTTTCCGTAATATGCCTGAGTGCTCTTTCTTTGCTACCAGTTTTTCCGAGTTTCCATAGGGCATAAGCATAAGAATTTATTTTATTGCTCAATTTCACAATATGTTGTTCCCATGTGCATTTGTCGTTTAGTACCATACCGAGAAAAGTAATGTCATTTGCGTGTTTTAAGAATTCGTTGTCATAACATATATTTAGGTATTTTTTGTTACTATTTTTATTAGTAAACTGAACATATTTTGTTTTACTTAAGTTTACCTTTAGATTGTTTAGTTTAAGCCAGTCAATAACTGATTGTAATGTTTCATTAATTTCTGTATTATAGTCATTTTGGTTGAGGCATGGTATCACTACGGATATGTCATCAGCAAAAAGGACACAAGGGTAATTTATATTATCAGGAAGATCGTTAATATAAATAAGAAAGAGTAGAGGCCCGAGAATACTACCCTGAGGCACACCAAAGCTATTTATTTTAATGTCAGATCTGTGAGACTTAAGTATTTTATGTTTATCTAAGCTTGACATTTCAACATATTGGCTTCGATTTTTTAAATATGTTTTAATCCAATCATAGGCCAAGCCTCTAATGTCGTAACGCTCACATTTGAAAAGGAGTAGCTCATGAGAGACATTGTCAAAAGTTTTGCTCATGTCAAAAAAGATGGTTGTTACAGGGATACGCTTATCTACATGTTCAATTATTTTGGATACTAAAGAAAAGGCAGCTAACGTGGTGGATTTTCCTTTTTGAAAGCCGTTTTGTTCCCTTTTTATAATATTATTTTTATCTAAGAAACCCATCAATCTGATCTGCATAGCCTTTTCAAAAAATTTTGACCATATAGAAATCAAAGATATTGGTCTGTAGTTGCTAGCTTCATCCTTGACTCCTTTTTTAAAAATAGGCTTAACAACTGAGATCCAGAGTTAAGTTCAAAACTTCTCCAAACTCATTCGGGTTAAGGTAAATACTGGGATATGTCTGCTTCCTCAACACGAGCTTATATAATAATATAATAAGTTAACAGTAATGTTGTCAGTTTGTCGATGAACAAAAATTAAGATATTTGGAAAGCGACACTGGCAGTTCATTTTTTTGAGGCTTGATGAAACCCAAGTAGAATTTAGTAATTTAGTAAATAGTAATTGCTACCAGTGTTATAAGTCAAATTCATTGCATTAACTCTGGAAGCAAACAATTAAATTTTATCTTATTGATTAATCTTCGTAATATGCTATGGGTCTCTGATAGTTGTACCTTGCAATTAGGGTTAACATGACACTCAGTAATTTTAAAACGATTTTTTTCGTTCCGTGCCTTCAACTGTATTAATGGTATCTATTAATTTTACATATTTTTGCTTTTACAGCAGCCTTTTATTAATGTTATTTATAATAAATCTTAGTAATACTGTCTTTGATAAATTTAGTGTTTTCTTTTAGTTTGGATTCATAAATCTATACATATAATAAAATGGTAGGAAAGTCAAAACTGTACATTAAATATTTTTTTAAAAGAATACTTGGGGTATGATCTACAATCGAAACAGAAACAAAAAATATAGTTTTTAGAATTTTTGTCTGTTTGTCTGTTTGTCTGTTTGTCTTTCCGGGATAAACTCAAAAAGTACTGCATGGATTTACTTCAAATTTGGCATGAAGATAGTTAAGAAGTCGGGTCAACATATAGGCTACATATTATCACGCTAGCAGTGTTATAATCGTAGGTGCATTTGGTGCTGCATAGCGTTCACGCAGACGACGTCGCGGGCAGCAGCTAGTAATTAATATAATATTCCAGTACATAAATTGATTCGCTTGAACAGCCAGCACACCCACAAACCGCAATTGTTTGTAGAGAGAGATGGAATGTATTTAAAAATATAATGTTGTTTTACTCAGTGATTGTTTATTTTACATCTTGCAAAGCCACTTTGGCTGTGCCAACAATGTATTCTCTATTTATTGGATATCAATAAAAATCTACAACAAATAAGCATTTGCTTCCTTCCAAACAACCTTTGCATTAGAAATTACAGATAGTCTGACCAACGAAAGTTGTCCAAAAAAAAGGGGGGTGTCAAAAAAGTTCAAGATTAGGTAACCCTGGCATTTCGTTGCTTAAACAGAGTTGGTAGGTACTATTTATTTATCGACTTCAAAAACAGAGAATTTTATGTATTCGATGTGTGTATTAATAGTATTCACTTCGTTTAAGCAGCGTAAAGCCAAGTATTCCTGATCTTGAATTTTTGAAATTCCCGCCTTTTTTCTTGAAAAGTTTTATGTCCTTAGTTTTTCGGTGATATAAACATTTATCATTAGATATTCGAACTATTAGGCCAGCCAGGTAGCCTCGGTCAGTTGAAATACGGTTGACTGCCCTTACCTTAATTAATTTAGCATGAGGACTCTCATGCTTTGCAGAACAAGTTGAGACGTTCGTTCTTAGTACACATGCATGGTAAAGGGTTTTCAGAAGTCACTGCGCTGCCCTGCAGCAGTATGTTGCTCAGTGCCCGAACTGAATGCTGTTTACGTCAATTCATCGAATTTTATTTGTACGGACGCCCAAACCTATAATTTCAAATAAAACTCGATGAATAATATCAATCCTGCACATATTTAACAAAGTATGATTATAACTTTCATTATTTTATTCCTATTAGTTTCCATTTTTGATATATGCTATAAGTTTCCACGATAAGACGAAGATTATGTCGAACGTCCATGTTGCACCTACTCCTATGGTAGTTGGAGGCACCACGCTCGAAGTTGTTGACGATTATCTATACCTAGGACATAAAATCCAGTGAGGTAGGTCCACTTTGAGAAAGAGGTCAATCGTCGAATCCAACTTGGCTGAGCAGCGTTCGGGAAGCTCCGTAAAATTTTCTCGTTACAAATACCGCAATGCCTGAGTGCAAAGGTTTTTGACCAGTGTGTGTTGCAAGTGATAACATACGGCACTGAGACGTGGTCGCTAACTATAGGCCTTGTAAACAAGCTTAGAGTCGCTCAGCGGGCAATGGAAAGGGCTATGCTCGGAGTTTCCCTGCGGGATCGAATCAGGAATGAGGAGATTCACAGGCGAAACAAAGTTACCGACATAGCCAGAAGGATTGCAGAGCTGAAGTGGCAATGGGCAGGGCACATAGCTCGCAGAACAGATGGCCGGTGGTGGGGCAGAAAAATTCTCGAGTGGCGGCCACGTACTGGGAAATGCAGCGTAGGCAGGCCCCCCGCACGATAGACTGACGAGCTGGTCAAAGTCACCGGTAAACGCTGTCTGAAGGCGGCGCGGGACCAAGCGACGTGGAAGACCTTTGGGTAGGCCTATGTCCAGCAGTGGACTTCTGCAGGCTGTGGATGATGATGATGAATGATGAGTTTTCACCATTTATTTTACAGAATCGAAACATCCTAGTTACAACTGGCGGCGACACATGGGATTTCAAACCTTTAAATAGGCAATGGAAACTATTACGTTTAGCATTGGTAGACTTTTATAAACTCTTAAGACTGATATTCAAATCAAGTAGGATGGGACTATCCCATCCACTATCTATCCCTTTTCCTCTCTCAGAACACCTCTGGATGGAATGAAAACCAGATTCAATGATCCTTCTGGATCAATCGGCAAAAAGCTAAGTGTGTTTTCTTTTATTATTTTTTTTTATAATATGTATATTATAAAGAACTAAGTTAATGTTTGTTTTAATTCTGTCAATTGCGATAGCTATTTAAATAAATATTTTCTTAATTTCTTTCTAAATGACGACTTTATTTTCACAGTGAAGATTTTAAAAACCGTTCAAGGTAAGAGAATTCTTGTGGCCAACGGTTTCGGTTTTAGCGTGAATAGAAAAATCAAGAGCACCGTGAGATGGCAATGCAATAGCAGGCACCTCGGATGTTACGCGAGTGTCACTACAGACCCGGACGGGACATTGATTTGCTTAAACAGCCAGCATACCCACAAATCACAAGTGTTTGTTGAGAGAAATGGAATGTATATTAAAACTTATAAATGATATTTTACTCAATGAGTTTTTGTTTAACATCTTGCAAAACCATTTTGGCTATGCGAACAATGTATTCTCTCTCTAATATACATCAATAAAAATCTACGACTAATAAGCATTTTTGTCCCGACAATCTTTGCATTAGAAATCATAGGCTGACCAATGAAAGCTGTGCAAGAAAAAAAGTGGATAATTAAAACTTCAAGATTTGGTAACCCTGGCTTTACACCGCTTAAGTGAATCCGATAGGTACTTTTTATGTATCGACTTTAAAAATTGAGGATGTTTATTTTTATTTATTTATTTATTTATTCATACTTCATTGCACACTTACTTACAAAATTATAAAAGAAAAAGAAAAGATACATTGGAACAAAAACAAAAACAGTTTTGAAGGGTGCAATAGGCGGCCTTATCACTATAGAGAGATTTCTTACAGACAACCTTACAAATGTATGAAAAAACTATATGGAGACATCAGCAGGCAATACAGAACACGTCATGTAGTAATTTTATTAATACAGGTACTTACTACATAATCTTATAAGATATATATATATATATATACATATACAATAATACATATACATATGATAATTATATATGGATAGGTACATAATAATAAAATGCATGTAAGAACACTTCATCTAATGATCAATCAATGAAAGATAATGTTTTTTTAGTCTAAATTTAAATGAGTTCAATGAAGGAGTATTCGATGTGTGTATTAATTGCATCCACTTCGTTTAAGGAGCGTAAAGCCAGGGTATCCTGATCTTGAATTTTTGCATAGTTTTCGTTGGTCAGACTCTATATGTTACAGTGCTTCAACGTCATTTATCTAATTGTCTTAAGTTTTTACGGTGAGATAAAGTTTATATCATTAGATACTCGAACTATTAGGCAAGTCAGCCTCGGTCCATTTAAGAATGGTTAACCGATAGGGTGGAACTTATTTATAAGAAGAAAAAAATGTTCTTTAATTTTGCGGGGCACCACGTAATTTGATTATACACCATAAGAAACTATTTCAGTATATTTTATTTTATTTTTGAATAACATTGTCGCTTTCAAGGTTTGAAATTGAAATAAAAACTCTAAATCTGTCTATGCTATTTTCTTTATTTTTATAGAAAGGACATAAGAAATATTATAAAATTATTGCTGTTATTATGAATATTTCAGTCATTTATTGTTAATATACAAGGGTTGACTTGTTAGTATTAAGGTACTTTTTCGTATACTATTTTACGAACAAAAGTAAATATTACTTTTGTTCTTCGTTGGTTGTGATAAATTACTTGCGCGTCAAATGTGAATAAAAACCAAATTAAACATAGTTGAAACCATAATTCAAGCCCTTTAACGCTTTTTGTAAAAAATTTAATAGCTGGTAGCGACCTCTAAATTTAACAAAAAAAAAAACATATTTCAAAAGTAGTGTGTCGCTACGAAATGAACGCAATTAACCAATTAACTTTACGTCGATGCATCAAGTTTTGTTTGCAATTATAAGTCCCAAACCTATAATCAATCAATATATATATATATATTGATTGATTATACAATATATATATATATTTATATATATATAAAACTGTTCCGTTACTGACTGAGTGACTGAGGTACTGAGGTACTGAGGTACTGAGGTACTGAGTGACTGAGTGACTGACAGACAACGTACAGCCGTAACTAATAGGCATGAAGGTTCTTCAAAGAGTGACTGGTTGTGCTACGAAAAAAATTCCCAAAATTCCCACGGGCACGGGAAATATATGATTTTTAGTTTGTATGAAAAAAACTTATTCCTTGAGTGCATGGGCGTGATACTTGGTATAAAGGTTCTTTCAGTGGGTGACTGGTTGTATAGTTTCTGAAATTTCCACGAGAAGGGTAGTTAAGCGCATACGAAGTCGCGGGATAAAGCTAGTTTCTAATAAAACTTGATACATGATATATTCAGATATAAAAAATCTAATTCCAACTTTCTATATTTTATTGCATTAAATTTCCACGATTCATTTTACTAAATCAAAACATCCTGTTAACGGGGGCGACCTACACATTGGATGTTCAACCTATAAATGGGAAATAAAAACTATTACTTTTTGCATTGGTAGACTTTTATCCACTCTTAAGACCAACTAAAAAAAGATCTGATCTCAATAATCGAATTAAGTAATGGTTTACGAATTAAGTGTTTATTTTTACAGTGAAGATTTTAAAAACCCTGCGGAATAAGAAAGTTCTTGTGGTCAATGGTTATAGTTTTAGCGTGCATAAAACATTTAAGAACACCGTAAGATGGCAATGCAAAAACATCTACCTCGGATGTCACGCGAGTGTTACTACGGAGCCGGACGGAACATTGATTCGCTTGAACAGCCAGCACAACCACAAACCGCAATTGTTTGTTGAGAGAAATGGAATTTATATAAAAATTTAATGTTGTTTTACTCAGTAATTTTTTATTTTACATCTTGTAAAGCCAGTTTGGCTGTGCCAACAATGTCTTCCCTCTTTAATGCATATCAATAATAATCTACTTATTACTTATAATCATTTGCTTCCTTCCACATTTTTTGTATTAGAAATTACAGACAGTCTGACCAACAAAAACTGTCCAAGGAAAAAGGCGGGTGTTAGAAAAGTTCAAGATTAGGTAACTCTGGCTTTACGCTGCTTTAACGAAGTTGGTAGATACTATTTATTTATCGACTTCAAAAAAAGAGAATGTTATGAATAAGAGAATGTATGATAGAAATAGGTAGTGCAATTTAGGGTCAATAAACTCCAATATGAGAATAGTATGGATACGCCTGCAGCATTGCGGGATTTAGTGATTTTTGTAGAACAATTCTTGGTCAAACCAACCGGGTTTGTTTTTAATATTTGCTACGAATTTTATACGATTGCTTCAATCACCTTATAAAATATGATAAACAGGACTTCAAAGAAAAACATTATGAAATTTGGTAACGTTTTTATTATTTTTCATTTCTTTCTTATATACAATTTAAATCAATAAGATGAAAAATATATAAAAAGGTATTATTGACTACTGATTTAAAGTGAGTTGTGTTTACTTACACAAAAAATCATTTTTCACAAAAAGTCCTAATGTTGAGTTGGGTCTCCTAGAGTTCGATCTTATATGCTGAAGTTAGTAATTTAACGAGTTTTTAGAATATTCCAACAACCTTAATATTATATCCACAAAAATAGTATGGAATTTACGTTTATATAACAATAATCCAATGTAAATTATTGAATATGACTAATCCTTAACAATACTAGTATGGTATGTCCATATTAAGATTTCGTCGTGAAATCCCGCAAAATTGCACTACCTATTCCTATCACTGGTTATGACGTATTCGATGTGTGTATTAATAGTACCTATCCCCTTCGCTTAAGCAGCGTAAAGCCAGGGATTACTGATCTAGAATTTTTGAAATTCCCGCCTTTTTTCTTGAAAAGTTTTATGTCCTTAGTTTTTCGGTGATATAAACATTTATCATTAGATACTCGAACTATTAGGCTAGCCAGGTAGCCTCGGTCAGTTGGAATACGGTTGACTGCCCTAACCTTAATTAATTTAGCATGAGGACTCTCATGCTTTGCAGAACAAGTTGAGACGTTCGTTCTTAGTACACATGCATGGTAAAGGGTTTTCAGAAGTCACTGCGCTGCCCTGCAGTATGTTGCTCAGTGCCCGAACTGAATGTTCTTTACGTCTATGCATCAAATTTTATTTGTACGGGCGCCCAAACCTATAATTTCAAATAAAACTTGATGCATAATATCTATCCTGCACAGATTTAACAAAGTATGATTCTAACTTTCATTATTTTGTTGCCCTTAGTTTCCACGATTTATTTTATGGAATCAAAACATCCTAGATACAACTGGCGGCCGACACATTGGATTTACACATCCTATAAATGGGAAACACAATTTTTTTGGCATTGGTAGACATTTTTCAACTCTTTAAACTGATCACGATAAGGTCTGAACTGAATGCTCAAATTAAGTAATGGTTGACTTATTTATTTTCTTTATTTTTATAGTGAAGATTTTAAAAACTCTACGGAATAAGAAAATTCTTGTGGCCAACGGTTACAGTTTTAGCATGCATAGAACATTCAAAAGCACCGTGAGATGGCAATGCAACAGGAGGTACCTCCGATGTCCCGCGAGTGTCACTACATACCCGGATGGAACAGTGCTTCGCTTGAGCGGCCAGCACAACCATAAACCACCAATATTTGTCGAGAGAAATGGAATTTACATAAAAGTATAATAATCGCAATTAAAAAAGTTTTTGTGGCCAAAATATGTAGTTTAGCGTTCATTTATTTATTTAATGGCGATGCAACAGTATTCATTGTGGTCGTTTTTAAGTTATGCCATTGGTGTCCTGCCAACTTTAAAAAACTAGGTTCATTGACCCGCGATTATGGCATTACCTTATAATAAAGTTAAAATCTTATTTTATGGGAGATGATGAATATTTTAAAGGTCAAATATTAAATCATTTATTTTGTTACAAAGCAGTTTCTTAAAAACATTCGAAACTATAAAGTTATTGCGTAAAAAAAAGACGACACTGAAGTATTCAACGACGATTCAATAGGTTCTACCTAGGGTGCTCTGCGACGGTCACAACATAAAAATTCAATGAATAAGTAAATTGCTTCAAACTACAGCACAACCACATACTGCCAAAGTTTGTTGTGCGAAATGAACTTTTAGAATATGAATTAAATGACTTACCTCATACCTGCGGTCACTGAATTTAGAACCACACTTAATTTGTTATTTCTAGATATTACGTCCCATCAATGATATTTTTTTTATTCGATGATGATTTTGGGACATGAAGTAAATAATTATACTATATTTGAGTGCAGTTTTTGAAAAATATTCGAAATAAGTAAGGATGTTATTGTGGTAAGTGGTTACAGTTTCAATATACACAGAAATTGTCATAAAACCATTAGATAGCGATGCTATAGAAAACACCTTAACTGTCATGAGAGTGTTACAACAAGTAAAGACGATGAAAAATTAATTCATTATAACCTACAACATAATCACCAACCTCCCAAGTTCATTGTGAAAAATGGTTTTTATATTAAAATAAAATGATTTAACTTTGTCTGTTTTAAAGCGACCCATCCAAGTGTGGTCCCCGTTATTGTATAAAGCATTTTTGATTCTGTCATCTCTGTCGTCACGAATGGACGCTTAACACTAAATAGGACATAATAAATAAACTACCTACAAATTATCGAGGGCTATCACCTGATTATTTGTTTAATTTAACCTTAGTGAAAATGGTTATAAATTGTCTAATAAGGAAAAGATAGAACTTAATTTTTCTCAAAAACAAATAAATAACATCATTCACCCATCACCGTCCACAGCCAGAAGACGTTCACTGCTGTACATAGGCCTCCCCCAATAAATAACATAACATTTTATTAAATAGTTTTTATTTGTGCAATTTTTATATTTCACACATAAGCTCTATGATTCGATGTAAGATAACGAATAATGTAAGGGGAATCATCAGCAGCTAACCACATTTACTTTGTATCTGGTTTTTTTCCTGAGTGCATAAAGATCTGTATCTGATTTCTGTTTTTATTCAATGTATGTGTCTTTCGTATATGTAATCTGTAGTGTTGGCGTATGAATCTGAGTAAATCAATTTGATGGTCAGAGAAAGAATTACAACATGTTTATTTTTATTTATTTGATACATATTTGTAACGCACAATGGGCCTGAAAATATCAAAATCGCTCAACAGGGCACGTGACTCGAAACATTGGCAGTAGTAAAGACTGGCGTGGACGCAGACTGACATAATCAAATGTATTTGTTTCTACCTGTCAAAAACAAAATTGAGGTCTAAAAGGATCATCAAAAGCACTCACCCTAAAAAAGAATTTATCGATTAAATAAAAATCATCCGACAGTTATTTAAGAGTAACTTAGCATTTTAAATGCAAAAAGTTTAAAATATTATTAAGAATTTATCGGATTTGGAAATAAAGGCGGAAACAAAGTTATAAGAGAAGTCAAAGTGAGAAAGTTTAAAGGGCTAACCTTAAGTGGAAAGAGCTCTTAGGCTATTGCACGCGGCTAGTAAGTATAATACCAAGGCTTGGAAACCGGTACATTTTTTGAACCGGTTCGATGAAATTGCTGGTGGAACTTTTTGAAAAAGGTTTTGTTCCCTTGAACCGGTTTTTAAACCGGTTCGGAAAAATGTGGGTATTTTTCACTAACCGGTTAAACATTTCGCTCATACAGGACAACGACCTTTGTGAAGGCGCTTCTTGAAGATCTGCGAGTGTTGAGCGCGTTTGTTTTATTCAATATAACGTTGTTAGATTATTGTATCGTATCAGATATTTAACGGTAATTACAACAGAAATACAACGTTAATTGATATTTTGATTTTATTTTGAGTGAATTTCAATATGTAACTTAACATAAGAATGGCAATGAAACGTAAATGTTATGAAGAATCCTCCCAAACAGCCTCCCAAACAACCACACGTCCTGATAGACCATCTCATCACGTGGGGGGCGGACACACGAACATGAAATTACTGGCGTGGCTAACGTGGCTCTGGAACTTTTATGATGATGGACACAAATAAGAATAAACGTTTAGGGGCGCTACCCGGGGGCCGCTGGGGCGCGTCTGTTGCTGGCGCTGGGCGCGGCAGCATGCGAGCCGCCAGCGCACAGAGACTGAGGCGACCACCAGCCCAGTCCTCACCACCATCATCACCTTCAGGGAGCTTGGCTTGGGTATCACAGCCTCCGCAATCGGTGCCCGCCCCTGAAGGACGGTGCATGAGATGGACGCAAGAACAAAATGCCAACCTCATGCGAGCGTATTACGGGGCAAGAGAGACAGAAACGGGCAGAACGGGTTATCGAGCACGCATGCACCGCGCTTTCATGCTGCTGGAGCCTCAGTTAACCGTCGCCGAACAAAACCTTGCAGATAGAGCTCGGTGGATTATGCGTTTCAACATCTTCGCTCCCACTGAGCTCGAACAACTGAGACACGAAGCCTTCTCGGTGGTGCCACCCCCACCACTGCGAGTGTCGCCTCTCCAGTGCAAGAGCCTGCTTTAGAGCAGCGTGCAGGAGATGAGGCAGACCGAAATAACCCAGTGGAAGGGGGAGGCGCCACTGACATGGCTTCCCAGGATTTAGAGCACACGAGAAGACTTCTAGAGGAGGCGATCGAGGAAGTACATAATACTACCCTTGAAGGAAGGCCGAAGCTTCCCAGACTACCATGCAGTGTTCGTAATAAGCAAGTCGTTGAGGCCGTTAATCAGATGCTGCCCCAACATTTGGAGAGCAGCTCTGATCTTGTCGAGACGAACACAATCCTTTTTGGAGCGGCTATGGCGGTATGTCGGTTTACTGGCGCTGTTGAGTACCTACATTCAAAACAAGCTCCTGCGCGCCGCTACGCGGCCATATATACGCGAACATTCCATACCAATTTTTTAGTCGGCCATTACGATCAGTGCGATACACATCTGTTTAATATTGTCAAAATTGTAAAACGAAGATTAAAAATCATTCAAAATTAATCTAGAGGCATTTATTTCACCTGTTACGAAGAGCCCTAACATTTGGTCCATCGTCACCGGATTTCGAAGAAACCAGCTCACACGGGCGTTAATGCTGAGAGGTCGCCATTTTGTGTGCCGTGTATGGACGTCCAAAGGTCACTCTAGACGGACACAGCAAGAAGATATTTGCCGATGAAGACATCAATCAAGTACTGATCGATCTTATCCTGCCGACCACCGAAAACAAGCATTCTGCGTAGGCACAAGCGGCACGGCCCATCTACGCAGACCCCACACGTGGACACAACACGTGGACACAACGAGTGGAAACAAAATCATAGCAGCTTCTCCGAGTAGAAGACCTCACATCCACAAGCATTCATCGTGGTAACAAACTCATAGCAGCTTCTCCGGGTTGAAGACATCATCTACAAGCACTCATCGTGGAGTGGTATTAGTGAGTTCGTTCCAATTCCTAATCTTTAATCCTACTAAGTACAACCTGTCTTTCCATACCTAAGTACCTAGGTATATGCCAAAATAATAATTTTAACTTCTAAATTGATTAACCTTTACGTACATAATTAGACTAACTATTTACTATTTTGAAAACATCTACTAAGGCATCTACCATAAAACGTACCTATAAAAAAAAAGCCTCGCCTAACAATTAAAAAACCTAAGCTCTTTGGTCCCATCAATACCTATAAGCTTAATCGATATAAGTAGGTACTCATTTCTAATCATAATTTATTTTCATCGCAGATCATCGAATCGTTTAAAAAGCATTGGGTTTCGCCGGAACGCTTCTCGATTGTTCAATTCAAGGTCGAGGTTCAGCTGCAATCTGTGCGGCATAGCGCAGCGAGACTACCCACTTCATTCAAAAGAAAAGTCAAACGTAATTATTTCGTTATTATTGGCCATTTAAAAGATAGAAAGTTTAAAAATATAACTAATTTATTACATATTTCAGTGTCTAGTTATACATCAACTTCTTGCAAAACATGGATATTAAGGTATTAAAGAAAAAACGTTCTTCATTCAAAGCAAAGTTAACTCTTTTTCAAAATTATTTAAAACTTCAAACATCTAGTGAAAAATTAAGTAGCATTCAATTAAGTGAATTAAATGTGCGACTTTCAAAAATTGAGGAACTGTATAACGAGTTTGATAGTGTTCAGTTAGATATAGAAAGTGCATGTGAAATTCCAGACGCTGAGTATGAAGAGAGGGAGTGTTTCGAGATGCAGTACTTCAGTGCCGTGGCCGGCGCTCGCGACTTGCTGGAGCGGCACGGCGCGGGCGGCGGCGCGGCAGCCTCGCGCGGCGGCAACTCTGACATCAACTCGGGTACTGTGCGAACCGTCCATGCAGGTGCATCCAGCCTTAAGCTGCCCACTATACATTTACCAAACTTTTCTGGCCGTTACCAGGACTGGCTCGAATTTCACGACACATTTAATTCATTGATTCATTCAGACACGTCACTACCAAAGATTAACAAATTCCATTACTTAAGAGCTTCACTCAAAGATACAGCTGCGGAAGTTATTCGTTCACTCGATTTCTCTTCAGAAAATTACGATATCGCTTGGAAACTTTTATGCGAACGTTATCACAATAATAAACTATTAATACATAACCATATTCAAGATTTATTTAACATCGAGAAAATACATAGAGAATGTTCCAAGGCGATGCTTAAACTAATTGACACCGTAAATAAGAACCTAAGAGCTCTCAAATCATTAAAACTGCCAACAGAGCATTGGGATGCGCTTATAGTTTTTATGGTTTCCACCAAATTAGATAACAACACCTTAAGAGAGTGGGAATCTCGCAATATAGACTCACCTAATCTTGAAATATTTACATCATTTTTAAGAAATCGAGCGAACTTCTTAGAGACCATAGAAGAAGCACAGCCTAGGCGCAGACATAGTGACATCACTCACACAAGACCTAAAACATTTATAGCTAATCCTACACCTTTCACATACAAACCTTATCAACATTCAAACAATCAACACTCATACAATCAGCGTTCATTCAAACATTCATGCCCTATATGTAAAAATATACATGCAATATATCAGTGTCCTAAATTCAAGTCATTACCAATAGAAACTCGTATTAATAAAGTTCAACAATTAAAACTTTGTATGAATTGTTTGCGTTCAGGACACGACCATACAAAATGTAAGTTAGGTTCTTGCAGAATCTGTTCCAAACATCACAATACAATGTTGCATTTGGAACCTTATCGTGTAGAAACATCAATTTCACCCGATAATAATGATAAAAAATGCGTAATGTTGTCTTCAAAACAAGATAACATCGAAAACACACAACAATTATCACATTCGGAAATCACACAAACAAACGTTACTCTTTCTTCAGTAAATCATAGCTGTGTTCTCCTATCTACTGCTGTTGTTGACATTATTGGTATCAACGGTAAAAAATACAAAATTCGTGCCTTATTAGACAATGGAAGTACATCATGTTTCATAACAAAAAATCTTTGTGATAAATTAAACATACCGGTACAGTCAGCGTCAGTTTCAGTGGAAGGCCTAAATGGACAGTCATCGCTAATTCAAAACTGTTGTAACGTCACTATATCATCGCCTTTTGAATTATACACACAAAATATCGACTGTTATGTAGTTCCACAAATCACACAATCATTGCCAACCATACATATTGATTATAAGTCAATAAACATTCCCCAAAATATACAACTGGCTGATCCAGAGTTTTATAAACCTTCACCAGTTGACATTTTATTGAATGCAGACATATTTTGGAATATTTTACATACAGACCGCATCCGTTTAGGTAAAAATAAACCAATATTAAACAAAACCAAATTAGGATGGTTAATTTCGGGGTCAACGCCAATTCAATTAAAAAATACACACAGTAATACAGTCCATTGCAACTTTTCACACGACATAGAATTACAAGAACAACTCAATAGGTATTTTGAAATAGAAACAGTTTCCTCACCTCGTGCTCTTAGCAAGGAAGAACATGAGTGTGAGCAAATATACAAAAACACAACGACACGTCACAGTGACGGTCGATTTGTAGTAACAATACCATTAAAACAACAACCAAATAATTTAGGGGATTCTTATGGACAAGCACTTACTAGGTTCTTATCACTAGAAAGAAGATTCGCTCGCGATCCCAAGTTTAAAACAAAATACGTAGAATTCATAAAAGAGTACTTAGATCTAAATCACATGTCCATAAACACAAAATTTAATGAAATTAATTCATATTATTTACCACATCATGGTGTGCTGAGAGAATCAAGTATTACAACTAGTTTAAGAGTAGTATTTGATGGCTCAGCTATAACAAGTTCAGGAATTTCATTCAATCACATACAATATATTGGACCGACTGTACAAGATGACCTAATCAGTATTTTAATAAGATTTCGTCAGTTTAAATACGTAGTTACTTCAGACGTAAAACATATGTACAGAAATGTGCTCGTGACAGAAAATCAACGACACCTACAACAAATTTTATGGCGGTTCGATCCTGCCGATGAAATAAAGACATACAAGTTAAACACTGTCACTTACGGCACCGCTTCTGCTCCCTATCTCGCGACACGATGTCTAGTTCAGTTGGGACAAGAATGTTCAGACACTGCTATTAAGGAAACAATAATTCATGATTTTTATGTCGATGACTATATTTCAGGTAATGATTCAATACAAGAACTCATACGTATATGCAAGGGCGTTAGTACACAATTACAAACAGGACAATTTCATCTACGCAAGTGGCGTTCCAATAATACACAAATATTAGAAGCAATACAACATAACAATTCTACTGAGAATCTACTTGTATTAAATAATGATAGCTGTTCAAAAACGTTAGGATTACTATGGGCTTGCAAAACTGATTCACTATTATTTTCATTATCTTTCAACATACATGACATACAACCTAGTAAACGTTCAGTTCTTTCAACAATTGCTAAAATATTCGACCCTTTAGGTCTAATTAATCCATGCACATTACAAGCTAAGTTATTATTACAGGAGCTCTGGGCTTCAAAGATATCATGGGACGATGCATTACCTTCAAACATGTTACATAAATGGAACAAGTTCAAACAAAATTTAATTTATATTGAAGATATTAATGTACCTAGACGAGTGACATGTGACTCACCAATTAAAATTGAAATTCATGCCTTTAGTGACGCATCCTGTCACGCATATAGCGCTTGTATATACATAAGATCAATCAATAATTTTAACCAATGTCAAGTGCATCTTATTACGGCTAAGGGTAAGGTGGCGCCACTGAAGCAAACCTCTATACCGAGGCTAGAACTTTGCGGTGCGCTTTTAGCTTCACGTTTAGCAAATAAAGTAAAAAATGCATTAAGATTACATGTACACAATTGCATTTACTGGTGTGATTCCACAATAGTACTAGGTTGGATTAAAACGTCAAAATCAACTTTAAAAACATTTGTTTTAAACCGAATTAATGAAATTACAGAGCATTCAGAGCCGACTTCATGGCGGTACATCCCCACACAGCTAAACCCAGCAGATATTGGCTCCAGAGGTCTTGATGCTGCTCAGTTACGGTCTTCAGAACTCTGGTGGTCAGGCCCTAAATTCTTATTACAAGACGAGTCGTGCTGGCCGCAGCAGCCAATGTCGTTTCAAACTAATAACTTACCTGAAACAAAATTAAAATGTAATTTTTCTTGCACACTAAATAATAATTATATTGACAAGTTTTCCAGTTTTGTTAAGTTGCAGCATGTAACAGCTTATATACTGCGATTTATTCACAATTGTCGAAATAAATCAAATAAGTTACATTCTTATTTAAAATTATCTGAACTTACCTCAGCAAACATAATTTTGAACAAATTAGTTCAGCAACAATTATTTCCTGTTGAGTACTCATTACTTGTTAATAACAAACAATTATCAATAAAAAATAAATTAAGTTCTTTGTCACCATTTATAGATAGTCATGGTGTAATGAGAGTCGGTGGCAGATTAAAAAATTCACTCTATGACTATGACACAAAGCATCCAATCATATTACACGCTTCACACCATTATACAAAGCTTATTTTCGAACAGCAACACATACTTCTCATGCACGCCGGGCCACAATTATTGTTGTCACTCATTCGTCATAAATATTGGCCTTTAGGAGGAAGAAACCTAGCCAGAAAAACAGTAAAAAATTGTATTAAATGCTGTCGTTTTTCAGGCAGCACGATTCAGCCAATCATGGGTAATCTTCCTCCTGAAAGAACTAATACAGAATATGTATTTAATAACACTGCAGTAGACTACGCTGGGCCAGTCATGTTAGCGGACAGAAAAGGTCGCGGCTCAAAGTTAATTAAATCGTACATTTGTGTTTTTGTATGCCTTGCAGTTAAAGCAGTACACGTCGAGTTGGTGACAGATCTGTCATGCCAGGGTTTCATTGCAGCACTAAATAGATTTATTTCTCGCAGAGGCAGACCCTCTAATATATTCTCAGATAATGGAACTAATTTTGTGGCCACTAATAACGAATTTTCAAAATTTTTGAAACAAAGTTCTAGTAAAATTAGCTCTTTTGCATCTGATTTATCAATCAATTTTAAATTCTCACCCGCCTATAGTCCTCATTTTAACGGTCTCGCAGAAAGTGCAGTAAAATCAATAAAATATCACCTAAAGAGAATATTGTCAAATGCACACTTAACATATGAAGAAATGAATACTAGTCTAATTCAAATAGAAGGTATATTGAATTCTAGACCACTGACCCCTTTATCTTCTGATCCACATGACCTAGTCGCTCTCACTCCTGCACATTTCCTCATTGGACGAACAATCTCTAACCTACCACTTCCACAGGTAAATCAACAGGCGGCGCTACACACACTATCGCGCTATGAGCGTATCAAAGCGCTGGTGGCTCATTTCTGGCAGCGCTATCAAAATGAATATGTTATAGAATTGCAGTTACGCAACAAATGGCGCAAAGACAGCGAGCAGCTGACACCAGGGGAATTGGTGGTAGTCAAAGACGAGCGCCTGCCCCCCAGTCGCTGGCTGCTGGGCCGAGTCACGCAGCTGTACCCGGGCAGCGACGGCGTCGCGCGCGTCGCCGACGTCCGCACCTCCAGCGGCACGCTGCGCAGAGCCTACAACCGCCTGTGCCGCCTACCATCATCGTCGCAGTTGGAACAACGGAGTGTTCCAAGGGCGGGAGAATGTTGAGTACCTACATTCAAAACAAGCTCCTGCGCGCCGCTACGCGGCCATATATACGCGAACATTCCATACCAATTTTTTAGTCGGCCATTACGATCAGTGCGATACACATCTGTTTAATATTGTCAAAATTGTAAAACGAAGATTAAAAATCATTCAAAATTAATCTAGAGGCATTTATTTCACCTGTTACGAAGAGCCCTAACAGGCGCCATGGCTGCTCCAAACCCAACTGCTGAACGTGCTACTCCTCGGAGTAACGCTGTACTAGCCTGGAAGATGAGGATTGAGCGTCGTATCGAACAAGCCAGGATCCTCATCGGCAAGCTAACTTGCTTCAGCTTGGGCAACACCAGGCCTAGGATTGTGCGTTTTGTCAGGAGGGAGTTTTCCGGAATGGACACTAAGTTGACCAAATCGGACTTCACCCGAAAACTGACAGAGCGCATCGACGAGCTGAAGCAAAAGATCGCTGCATGGGCGAAGCGTATTCGGAGGTACTCCCAAAGGGTTGAGAGATACAACCAAAATCGCCTCTTCTCGAGTGACCAGAGGAAGTTCTATAAATTCCTGGAGAGTTCCGAACCCTGCTCGACTGGCCGTATACCGGATAAGGCCGACGCTATTAACTTCTGGCACGACCTGTGGGAGCGCCCACTTGAGCACGGAGAGGGTCCCTGGATTTATAGGGTTGAGGAAGCGTGTGCGGAGGTGATCCCTATGAGTCAAGTCCTCATACCAGAGGAGGACGTAAGTGCTGCAATCCGCCGGAGCCCGAACTGGAAAAGTCCGGGCCCTGACGGATTGCAGAACTATTGGTTTAAGGGATTTTCTCTGTGCCATGCAACTTTGGCCCGTCAATTCCAGGAAGCCTTGGACACCGGAGCTCTCCCGAACTTCCTCACTACTGGGGTCACTCATTTAGTTCCTAAGTCCAACGATACCGCAGATCCATCGAAATATCGGCCCATAACGTGTCTATCTACCACTTACAAGACACTTACCTCCGTTCTGAGCACCAAGATTCGCCAGCATTTAAATGCTAATCGCGTTATATCTGATGCTCAGAACGGATGTAGGGCCGGTAGCCGTGGATCAAAGGAACTCCTTCTCGTGGACGCTGTCGTTGGCAAATTGGTCAAACGCAACCGTCGCAATTTCTCCGCAGCCTGGATTGACTATAAAAAAGCATTTGACTCCGTGCCTCATACATGGCTCTTGAGAGTTCTTGAAGTGTACAAAATCGACGGTACAGTTCGATTATTTCTCGAGCGATGTATGAGACAATGGAGTACAATGCTCAGTCTCCAAGGCAGGAGTATGACGGCTGCGGAAGACCGAATCCAGATGGGTAGGGGAATATTCCAGGGTGATTGTCTGAGCCCACTTTGGTTTTGTCTGGCTTTGAATCCTCTAAGCACATTGCTGGAGGGATCAGAGACGGGCTTTCAGTTTCGTAGAGGGGGCATGCGGTGATCCCATTTTTTCTACATGGATGACCTCAAGCTGTTAGCTCCAACGGCTCCACGACTAGACTGAGGGAACTGCTAAAAATCGTGACAGATTTTAGACAAGTGTGCGGTTGTTCATGTGGAAAGGGGAAGGATTACTCGCTCTCAGAGGGTCGACTTAGGTCCCGTTAACCTGAGAGCTCTTTCCGAAACTGAATCATACCGATATCTGGGTATGTCACAGAACATCGGTGTCGAGGAAACGAGCGTAAAACAGTCTGTACGCGAAGTCTTTTTTGAGCGTCTGACAAAGGTACTAGTTCTTTAGTAACTAGTTCTTTGTCAGGTCTCAACAAAGTCCGAGCGTTTAACGGATGGGTTATGCCCATTCTTTCGTACACCTTTCGCGTACTCAGATGGACTCAGACCAAATTAGACGCCCTGGATTGGAAGGTCCGCACTACTATGACCCTCCATAGAATGCATCACCCTCGGTCGTCAGTAATGAGGCTGTATATCTCCCGGAAGTGTGGAGGAAGAGGCCTACTTAGCGCCAAAACCTTGCACAACCGGGAGATATATAGCCTCCGAGCCTATTTTATGGCGAAGGCAGATGTGGGTATGCATAGAGAGGTTGTAGCGTGTGACAAAGGACTCGCCCCTCTCAATCTGGGCCTCGAGACATGGCAGACACCGGCGGAACTAAGCATTTCTGATGGTGAGACCGTATGGAAAGAGAAAGAGTTGCACGGAAGATTCTACAAGGCTCTACACGAGCCACACGTGGACCGTAAAGCCTCCGTGCATTGGCTGCGCTTCGGGGACCTCTTTGGGGAAACCGAAGGGTTTGTCTTTGCGATACAGGATCAGGTTATCAAGACGAACAACTACCGGAAATACATTATTAGGGACGGTACAGTGGACGTATGTGGGGCGTACCGCCAACCTGGTGAGTCCCTCAGACATGTAGTTTCGGGTTGTTCGGTTCGTGCTAACACTGAGTATCTGCATAGACACAACCAAGCAGCCAAGATTCTCCACCAAGAGCTCGCTCTGAAATACAGTCTCATCAATCAGAAACTGCCTTTATTACCAGTACACGCCGGAGCCAGTTCTCGAAAACGGTAGCGCCAAGCTCTACTGAGATCGGCCCATTATCACGGACAGGACTATTTTAGTGAATAATAGTGAATAAACCTGATATCGTGTTAATGGACCGATCGTCGTCCAAGGTGTTTTTGGTGGACATAACTATACCTCATGACGAGAACCTCGTGACGGCCGAGACCGAAAAGCAACGCAAGTACTTGGACCTTGCACACGAGGTGACCGAAATGTGGGAAGTTGTGACCACCGAAATCATCCCGGTTGTAATATCCGCAAACGGTTTGACCCCAGCCACTTTGGTCAGAAACCTTGAAAGGCAGAAACCTTGAATTCGGCGGCGGTTCGCTTCCAGCACGCATGCAAAAAGCGGTTTTGCTAGATACTGCCCGAATAGTTCGCCGGTTTCTGTCCCTCTTGCCCTGATCCCCGACCGACTGGTCAAATTTTCGGGTCTTTCCGCCAAAAGGCGTGTAGCTTTAGGTATAAATAATAATAATAATAAATCTTTTTTTCGGACCAGATCCATAGTGTGTTAGTAATACAATTTCTTAACCTAGTATTAGTATTATTCTAATTATTGAATTTATGGTAATTTTATAATTATAAATTATTAGGATACATTATGACCCTATACCCAATAGGGTCATAATGTATCCTAATGATTTGTGTATATTATGAAAGCAATAAAGAATTGATATTACAAAAAAATATAAGTTTAATTATTTTATTTTATTAATTTATAATATGCACGCCTCTGCGTACAAGCAAATCAGTCAATAACCTCTTTAGAATATTTGGTCAACAGACAGATTACAATATAACCAAAGTTACACTTTTCAACTCCACTCTAGATGAAAATTGCTGGTATTAAATTATTTGAATTGATATTTGAGAACGAAATATTTACCTAAACAAATTCAACATGTCACAACAAGTCGCTTCGCAACCGATGCAAGCATCTAGGAATAAACCGGTTTATTTAGGTTCAAAATATCGCTCCTTTTTGATTCCGCACCGGAACGAAATTTTACAATTAAACCGGTTTAACCGTTATAATACCGGTTTATTTTGAACCGGTTTCAAGCCTTGTATAATACAGCGACAGAGTCAAATCTATATAAATGCAACAAACATATGTTATATTCAAGCACCTTGTTATCTAGACCAGATTGTCAAACTGCTCCAAGCATCTCGTTTATGCCACTACTTTTAAAAGTAGGCCAAAGGCGGAATTTGATGTTTATGTAGGTTATGATTTCCAATAACGTAAGAATCCTTTTGCTTTGTTACAGTGCAATTTTTGAGAAATGGTCGAAACAAGGAAGTTCTCGTGGTCAACGGCTACACCTTTAGCGTACAAAGAAGAAATCAGGAATCTATCAGGTGGCAGTGCAGTTGCACCCATCTCAGGTGTCCCGTGAGTGTCACAACAAGTAAAACTGAAGAAAAAGTGTATAGCTTGAAGCGACAGCATAACCACAAGCCCCCAAATTTCATTGTGCGAAATGGATTTTATTTTAAATTCTAATTAAAATAAATAAATAAATAGTTTTATCTATACTTTCTGGAATTATTGTAAATAGAATGAGAATGCTGCCCATTCTGCATTGGGTTTTGCTTCCAAATGTTATTTCTTTACATAGAAGATTTCTATTCTACTGTAATTAGAATATTAAAAGCCCCTGTACTTATTATATTTACAGGGATCATTTATATTTTTAAACCTAAATGCCTAAATGTAAGTGAATCGATTTAGATTTTTTAAGTAAATAAATAAATATTTCTCTCACTCACGCAACATTATCTAGCCCAAATTAAGTTTCTTAAAGAACTTGTGTTATGGATACTAGATAACTGATAAACTTCAGAAATATTCAAACATACGGATTGAATAAATACATATTTTTTATTAGAATAAACTTAAATAAACATATAAACATCGATGACTTGACGACTAATATCTGGGTTCATCACGCAAATATCCGCCGCCGCCGGGACTCGAACCCAGTACCTCTGGCATAGAAGGCAATGCATGTTACCGCTACGCCAGCCGGTCGACGAATGATATATTTATCATAAAATAATCTTTAAAAGGATTACATGTACGTAGCATTTGTATTAAAAAAATAATTTTGTTTCTCATACTTATAATACAAGACTCGAGATATATTTGTTTTCACAGATACTTTCAATTTAATCTTTTTGGAAGAAAAAATAATTTACATATATACCGTTCAAATAAGCAACCCTATCTCTAGCTCTAACAATTAGTACAGTAGACTTTTGTGTTATAACAGTGCGGCTTTTGACAAGCATTAAGAATATAGAAGTTTAGGTGATGAACAGCTAATGATGTAGCTTACATAGAAGAAATCAGAGATATAATAATAATTTTAAGTTTTTTTTGCATTTAAATATGCTCAATTACTCTTTAAAAACATAAAAAAAAGACTAATAACATTTTTATTAAAATTATTATTAAACATTGCAATGCTTAATTGTTTTTGAGATTTACTATTTCTGAAAAGAAATTGGTCTCGGGTGGTTTAGCTGCAAAGCTATCCATTAGATGGAGCTACGTTAGCAATATAACATACAAACAAAAAGTGTGCTAAGTAATTTCATGGCTTGTCGCCACGCCCGGTAGCTCAGTGGAAGAGCACTCGTCCGGCAAACGAGAGGTCCCAGGTTCGAGTCCTGGTCGGTTGATGATTTTATTTAGCATATTTTTCCAGTTATTTTAAGAATTAGAGATCTATGTATTGGCGATGCAACAGTACCCACGTTAGATGTCCTGTCACAACAACTAGACCCAGAAAAAAATAATTATGATTTAAGGCTATATTATGCTACAAGTAAAATCTTGTAGTTATAAAGTAACACAAGAAAATATTTACAAATTAATAATTATTTAATAGGCATCAAATCTGTTTCTGTATCTAAATGTAAACGAATCCATACAATTATACGATAAAATGTACAGACGTAAGTATGCATTCAGTATGTGTGCGGGAGACTGGGTGATATACTTAATTCTGTTGCAGTCTGTACGTCATACAAAACCTGTAAAATGGTTTCAAAGGTACATAGACTGACCCCCTGTCACTGCAATAGTCTCTCTCCATCATAATACTGCCTCCAAATTTGTCAAACGTGACATCGTAAGCCTCTGGTGTTTTGCTTATTGGGGATACAGGCGTGAAATCATGTATGTATGTAGGTCATTGTTTTATCCGTGTACAGAAAGCAGCAGATCAAGCGTTTGTATCTTTATGGTATTGTATTATCATGGCGCATAAGTATTATTATTTTATACAAGGTTCTTTACTTGAAAATAATACTTTTTGCTTAAGAATATATGGTTCAAGAGTGCATGCTTTCCTAGATATCATCAATCTTAATATAATAAGTTCATAAATTATCACCCTTGTAAAATCTCTTTAACATTAATACAATAGACGTGAGTCACTGAAGCCTTGCTGTAAACGACAAAAAAGTTTTGAACGTTGAGAAATTGTGTTGCATTTCGTATTGCGATAAAAAAGGGATAGAAAATACCCTAGAGTTATGGGAAATCAAAAGGAACACCTTGTTCATCATTCAAATAACAACTTATGTATAATCTAACTAACGTAACAATAACCATGTATATCCGGGATATACATGGTAATACAAAAATGTTTCTCTATATATATTAAGTTTTTCTTATTGCAAAAATATTCTAAATTATAAGTTTTTTTACAGTGAAAATCTTGAAAAATGTTCGGGGTAAAGAAATTCTTGTGATGAACGGATACAGTTTTTACATGCAAACGATACACTCTAGCACTATTAGATTTCAGTGTACAAGTTCTCATCTCAGGTGTCGTGCTTTTGTCACAGTACACAGATTTGAAAAAAACATAATTCGCTCAAACCTGCAGCATAGCCATAAAGCCCACAGATATATCGAGCGAGATGGAATTTATATTAAAATACATGGGGAACACTAAAATGAAATGAAAAACAACAAAAATAATGTGCCTACTGTAAAGCGGCTTATTGAAGTAAACTTACGGATTACCCATGAGAGAATTCGAGGACTATTGGAAATTGGTATGAGACAAATATAGAAAATTTTAAACGAAGAATCAAAAGTTCGGAGATATTATTATACCTTTATTCTTTATTATTGGATCCCTCATGAACTGACAGCGGAGCAGAAGCGGGTTCGCGTGTAATGGTGCTCACAGATGCTACTGAAGTACGACCACGGACATTCTAATGCTGTTTTAACATTGTTGTTGGCGAGAAAATGTGGATTTTTTATATTGAACCCGAAAAAACCAGGACTCTTGTGAATGGGTGTTTGAAAATAGGGACAGGCCAATAAAAGTGAAGCAGGCGGCAACAACTACTCAACTACTGGTCCAGTCTGTACAATTCAACTGAGGGACCCATGTGAAATAGATGCCCATTTTTGTTTACAATAACATAATAAAAAAATAAAACCATATGTATTTTTTAATTAATAAATTATTTCAAACAAGGCACAAATAATTATAATTATTGAAAGTAATATAGAGTATAAAATTTAAAAAAAAATCTGGACAAAAACAAAAAAATAAAATAATTGTTTTCAAAAATTAATCAAATGATTATAATCTCATTAGAGATAACAAATGAATTAAACCGATTCCGCTAAGAAAATATTTGAAGTAAAAAAACATTGTTTTCAACCGACTTCCAAAAACGGAGGAGGTTCTCAATTCGTCGGTATGTTCTTTTTTGCGTCTTTGTTACACGATACTTTGGACAATTTTGAATCTATTTTGGAAATTCCGAAGTTGAGTACTTCGTTGAAAATTTCAAATATTTGAAAAAATATGTATGATTTCGGAGAATGTTTACGTGGATGACATTATTGACGTGAAGTCGGTTGTTTTAATAATAATGATTATTAAAAAATAAATTCGTTGATTATTATTTATGCTATGCAATATCAATAAGGTTAAAAATTACTCTCTATATTTATTTAATCGCTCCGTTGTAATATAAACTTTACTGCTAGTATGGTTCACGAAATAAAGATAACTACCAGGATTTTCGTATATTTTTCACCCGGTATCGCCTTTGTTCATAAGAAAACTCTTTAATCGTGAAACGGGATATACTCGTAGTTCTACAGCGTTGTCTCCGTAACACAAATTACCTAAGCTTACATTTGTTTTCTGTGTTTGTTTCGGTAATTCATTATTTATTATCTCTTATCAAGTTAGTTCTTTTTGACTGAGAAACTTTATCAACTTTTTCATGGTGGTGAAGACTGGAAAGATTATTTTTACTCACGCACGACTCAACTGTATACGACCGAATTCAATATGTAATCTGCTCATAGTAACTTTTAAATAATTTCCAGTTCAATACATACGAATCACTCAAGGATAGAGACTTTTACTTGCAAATGGGTTTACTTACTACTGCGGCCCGAAGTCTTTGCACAGCAAGACATGGCGGTGCACGAGATGGGCGTCTTGCATATTATTATTATTATTAATTATATAAAATAAAAATTTGATCAGTTTTATCAATTTTTTTTACTTGATTAAATGTGGATTCGAGTGACTGGTAGCGAACGACTGATAATAGAATGCTATGTATAAAATCTGGCTAAGATCGTATTTTATATATGTAATAGAAAAAAATCGTGAAAACTCAACACAAACTCCTAAAGAGTCAGTAGAAAGAATCTTAGAGATTTTACGTGATTTCAGGAATAATGCTCATCAGTGAAAGAGGCAAAGCAATCATTATCTATGGAGGTTACAGTTTTTACGAAAAACACAAAAATATATCGACTATTAGATTGCTGTGTACGAATAACAACATTTGCCGTTCTTCCTTGACTACAAGCTTCGATGGTCAAATATTACGTGTCAGCGGGGTGCACACGCATGCTCCTCCTCGATATGTTATTAAAAATGGAATGTTTATAAAACTTTAATACTTAGTAACACTACAACATCTTGTTTTTATATAATAGGCTCTTTTCTTGTATTTTTATTCAAAAATATTTTGGTAGCTTACGCACTATACAAGGTGTTCCTGTTAATTTCCCATAAATATAGGGTATTAATGGGACTAACTGTGAATAATTTTAAAATTTAAATTTTTGTTTTGTTTTTGATTTTCATACAAAATAATTCAATTAAGTCAAAACATCTTGTGTCAAACACCTTTATGCAAAGATTGACAACGTCACAGGTGCAGTTCGCAACGCTTTGCGTTGTACATTGTATGCAACGTTCCCCAACGTTTAATTTTTTTTGTTGTTTATTGTGTGGCTTCAGTGACACGCGTCTATAGAATTAATGTTAAAGAGATTTCACAAGGGTGATAATTTATGAACTCATTAAATTAAGATTGATTATATCTTGGAAAGCACATTGTGAACCACATATTCTTTGACAAAAAATATTGTTTTTTTAGTAAGGAACAAAACCTTAAAGTTATGGGAAATCAACAGGAAAACCTTGTATACGGCTTCTTCCGTCATTTCATACCATATTTCTAGATCCGTATTTTCTCGGATTCGGACCGGGTGTAGAGATTATTGAGTTACCGATTCTGAACAAATTGGTATCAGGTTTTATATTAAGAAAAAATTAAGACCTAATCTACGTCAATTAAGCAACTTTTAAAAATTTTTACTCATTTTTATTAAATCATAAATTTTAATGAATAAACTCTATCATAATAAAATATAACCCTTAATTTACAGTGTTTTCATTCAATATTTAAGGAAGCCATTAATTTATGATTTTTATATTCGTAGGAGAAACATAACACAAAACAAAACTCTTACTTTTAAAATAAACTTAATAAGTGTTCACAAACAGTGCTATTAGATTGAAAAACAAGTTCAAGTTGACAGTTTTTCATGATTGTGCTTTACAATGTGGTGCAGCTCAGCAGAAATCAAAAAGTGTTGTATCTATGAGTTAGGTTAAAGCGATGGGCTATTAAACAATGCTAAATTATATGAGCAAACGAAGGAAATGTTTTATTTTTTTGTAATTTCCTCTCTACACGCAAGCATCGAACATCTGTATCTCAAAATAATGGTGATTTTATTTTAACATACCGATGTTCAATGCTTGCGTGTTATACGTTTAACTAAGCTGATTTTGTTCCTATCATGAACGATTTGGTTTGATTTTTCAAAACAATGTGAATGTCAGTTTGACTCTTAAATTCCAAAATGAACAACTACTGCACTGTTATACTTACAAATGACGGGGACAGTATTGTATCAGTATTGTATCATACCTAGATTAAAATGTGTTTTATTTACTTAGGTAATCAAAGCTTCAAGTATTTTAATAATCAAGTCGTTTACAAAACGTGTGAGTTTGTAGGTTATGGTAGTGTAGGAACGGTTGTTAGTTCCCACTCCCAGAAAAGGGATGGCATGCTTCGGCCAACGGCCCTACAGTTGATGTCGTGTATATACTCGTTGCTATCAAATTAGTTGATAGCGAGTTGTAGGATCCGTTGTGTCGTCCTAGTCGTAGTTACTATGAAGTGCTACTAGATGTCGCTACATCACTCCCCTCCGAGACCGGAGATCGACCATGCATGGCCATATCATGGTCTGCCAACGGTCTTGCGTCTTGAGATGCTTGCCAGTGCGCCAGTGGGGTTCCAGTGAGTCGGAACCGGATGAGATCACCGATTGGTTCGGGGTGAGTCGGAACTGCATGCGATGCTGTCCTGGGCAATGTCGGAGAATGGTCCCAGTGAGTCTGGAAAAGCTTCAGTGAGTCGGAGTGTCTTAGTGCGTTCAGTAGTGCTCTTCTGTACCTAATGGCCCTAGTGAGTCGGGGTGGCTGGCGACTGCTTCGGGCAGGAGAGTAGAGTGCACTGCTAGTGATCGGCGGAAGTGTAGGGTGCTGTGCTGAGTTGCAGGTGGAAGCTGGAGGCTGTAGACCAGGCTTGCAGCGCTACAAGCGTAGTGGTCTACCAAGGTAGCCCGGACAGTGATGAACGTGTGAGTTTGTAGGTTATGGCAGTGTAGGAACGGTTGTTTGTTCCCACTCCCAGAAAAGGGATGGAAGGCCGCGGCCCACGGCCCGACGGCTGATGTCGGAATGTCGTATACTCGCTGCTATTAAATTAGTTGATAGCGCGTTGTGTCGTCATCGTTGTAGTTACTATGAAGCGATACTAGATATCGCTACAGTAGCATACAGCCACATATTTAAATCTATATATTTTTTGTTCTAGTATATATATTGAAAAACAAGAAAGGGACTGATATGTTCCTCGTCAATGGCTACAGTTTCTGTATAAAGAAGAGACGCAACTTTTGGATCAACTGGAAGTGTTCGAACCACATGAAGTGCACCGCGCGCGTCTCCACAGATAATGCTATAACTATGGTAATACGAGGTTTTCTCGAGCATTCCCATGAACCACCTAAGTTTATGGTCAAAGATGGAGTCTATTACAAGATATAAACTTTCAAATCTGTGTTAACTTATCATCGTAAATGAAATAATTAGTACTTATTTTATTAACTCTAGTTACATTATTGAAGTACGAATATAAATTGTTATGGCTTAAGCAGTTATTTCCAAAAATAAAAGGACTAAGTTCTTATGACATTGAGAAATTGAATGTTACATTTAGTACTGAGTGGACTAGGTATATCAAATATTCCACATTTTTGTAACTGTAAAGTGAATCTATGTTCGTACATAAATGAACAAAGACATTTTTTAGATGAGACACTGAAGGTTTTTCTGTGTACATAATATATTTTAATTATAAGAGAATAAAATATTCATCCATGTTGGACTGAGAGTGAAAGAAAAACAAAGAATGTGCCAGCTGCTTCTCTTCCCAGGCATACCGTAAAAGTCAGTTTAGGGACAGAGGTTTTATAGACAGTTTTGCGGGCGATAGGCTGACCCCCTGTCACTGCAATAGTCTCTCTCCATCATTATAATACCTCTAAATTTGTCAAACGAGACCTCAGATGGTTTCATAGCCTCTGGTGTCCTGCCTACCCCGTAAGGGATACAGGCGTGAAGTTATGTATGTATGTAATAAAATATTTACCACTTTTTCTAATTCTCATATTATTGTATTTTACTAATTTAACTTTGAATACAATCGTTCTCTGATCAGCAGTGCGAGCATAGAACTTTATCGAATCGTTTGTTAACGAATGTTCGTATAGTACGGAGACGGTTTTTAAGAAAAAAATGAAATCTATCCATCGCCGCACGGCCAGCTTAAATAAATGTGTGCCTTGTTAATTTTGAATGTTTGTAAACATGTTGTAATCATAAATATCTGTAAAATAAAAAATTACAATGTTACTCAAAACTTGCTACCGACTCCATACTATACGAGCATTCGTAAAAATTCGTTAACTTACGATTCGATAAAGTTCTGTCCTCGCACTGCTGTTTTGTGTTAGTTCTTCCGTTCATTTTATAATGTTATCGCACACATCAATTTAAACTATGTATCAAAATATCGTCCATCTCAACACATAGAACGCCATTTTAGTCCCTATCAAATATTTAATAAAATGTTTTCCTTCTAATTTTATTAACATTTTTATTTAACATGAAAAATAAAGCGAACTGTATACTTCTCAAACCGGTGGTTATCAACTCGCAGGATAGGTACGACTTAGGTTTATAAATAAAATATAAAGCGTTAAAACAGTTTTACTAGCAATGTTTAATTAAAGTTAAAATCTTTTATTATAATTTTTTGTTTGAATATTATGAATCGAATCGAACAATTTACAGGTGACAATTGAGATATAAAAGTAACAGTTGTCCGCTTTGGCACGAATTCAAAGGGAACAGTAGGTACAATTTGTCACCCGGGGGACAAATGAGACGAAAATTCTCATTTGTCTAGACCACTAGGAACCATCGGGGACTCACGCTTGCCGGACGCAAGCTTGAGTCCCCGGGACGAATCTCAACGTAGTTCGATCTAGTGGTATAGCTTTGCAGCTAAACCACCAGATTTTATTACTTTATTTTTTCAGTTATTTAAGAATAATTGAGCATTATAATGAAAAATAGAAAAACAATCACCAACGAACCATATTTTCCTAACAAGAAATAATGAACGTCCTGAAGGATCTTAAAGATCATTAAAAAAACATTACTTAACTACCTGCTAAATGAAGATCAATTAAATCCTCTCGATATACCTAGAATTCAGTATAAAGCTCGTCAAGGGTTCTCAAAGGAAGAAGAAAAGTGGTTTAGTTGATCATTTGCTGCGATTTGGCATTTCATCGAGGTTTCACTCGGGGCATTGCTTATACCTACGCCTTGTCAAAAGGATTGTGTGTACGTGGTGTGTACCGCCGCACTGGAAGGAATTAAAGTCAGCAGGATCTCACTGGATACCATTTATCTTCGTAAAAACCCTAAATTAAAAGATTAATTATGAAACACCACAACCTAAGTTTTATTGAATACTATCAGATTAACGATCTCACCTCCTATTTTTTTCCCAAAAAATCGTGACAAATATTTTTTTTTAAATAGACAAATACGAGTAGTTCCGTAGCATATTTATAAGGAGTCCAAACAATTCTGTTGTGTTATAATTTATAAGTATCGTTTTTTTTTTCATTTTGTAACAATTTCACTTTTGGTTAACATTGTGCACTTAAACTGCTTGCAATCAGAGTGCGTACAAAAATACATTTATGTACTATAAAATAATTGTACTTACTCGATTACTCGCCAGCTTGGAAAAAAGGTTTTTTTTGATAATACTGACATGTAAAGACTTTAATTGATTCAATATTTCTCCCCCCAAAAATACAATCAGTAAAAATTTGGTATTTCGTTCCAGTAGTTTGGGCAAGAAGCTACAACGGCAAACCAATATTAGTTGTAAACGACTACACTTTCTACGCTGACGGGCAGCACAAGACGACGACTTCTTGGCGGTGTACAAAGAACAAAACTTGCCGAGCGCGTTTAACTAGTGACAAAGACAACACTACTATCATAAGAGCTACATTGGACCATTGCCACGATCCGCCTAAATATGTCATAAGGGACGGAGTGTTTATCAAATTATAATCACAAAGGTAGTTATTTATATCCATAAATCAATAATATCGTCACACAATCTGTACTTAGCCCTGAAAGCGATTTCGACAAGACAACATTAACATGGTCTTGACCTTTTGAAATTAGAACCTTTTGAAGTATGTAAGTTATTTGTAAACTGTAACAATAACATTTTTGATACATGAATTTAAAATCAAGAACTTTGCTTGTGCAGTGTACGTTGTAAACCCACTTGAGGCGGCCCACTTTGAATCGACACGAAAATGTAATGTGTGATTAAATGTTATGAAAATCTGATTTTAAATGTCTTTAATGACTGGTTCAGTTGGTATTAATCTAAGTTGCAATACTCGTGAACTAAAGCAATAATTATTTCGGCCTTTTCATTCTATTCAAAAAGAAACAAAAATAATATGTACCATAAACTCTTCATACAACTGTTAAATTTCGTTAAAGTTTCTTTTCATTATTTTTTTATCAAAGAATTCAAAAATGAATGATTACCTGCTCGCTCTTTGATAAAAATTGTTAATAAGTCACTATTGATATACTTTCCAGTATAATTTCTATGTTCTCGTCTTCTTTAATCATGTCACTAAGATATTATTGTGTTATAACTACAGGGATTCCCGTGCCGGCTAAGATCAAACGAAAACCTAGGACTACCTCAGGCTGTGGTACTCGAGTAAATGCGTTGCTGAAACTTCACAGTCCCTCAGTTGTGACTCAAATGTACCTGGAAAGCAACTTGCATCAACCAGAGCGGACAACATGCAGAAGATGCGCTAGATGCAGCACGAAGAGAAACCCAGCACGAACTACCTGGCAGTGCAGTTCCTGTAAAGTGCCTCTTTGCATCCGCAGCAATAAATCTTGCTTTCAAGACTTTCATTATAAGTGAAAACCTATTTTAATTAATAGAGAAAATACAACCACAAATCGCTAACTACCATAATAATTCAATCTTAATATTCTTTAACATTTTTAAAATGACATAAAATTCAAACGTTATGAACTCATTTTGCTATCGCCAGTATATTTTTGAACTGTCTTCGACACTAAAGTGACGGCAGTCTTGATTTTATTTATGCATTTGAAGATAACATAACAGGAAGGAGAAATACGAGAAGGAGATTTCGACTTTCTTATTGTTATCTAACCTAACATCCAAGCTGATGTGAATCGCACATGGGTTAAGAATAACCTACAACCTACTTTAATGAACTTTAACTTGGCACGGTATCTCAAAATTTATTTAATACTTTGAAAAATTGTTTTACTAAAAAAATCCGTACCGAGTAATAGATATGTATGTTAAATATGATTAAAAGTTGTGAATATGGAGATCTGCATATTTTACTGTACTTATATTTGATTAGACATAAAATTCTAAGCATAAATTAAGTACATTTTCTAATTGTACTTATATTTGATTAGACATAAAATTCTAAGCATAAATTAAGTACATTTTCTAATTGTACTTATATTTGATTAGACATAAAATTCTAAGCATAAATTAAGTACATTTTCTAATCAATATATATAAAACTGTTCCGTTACTGACTGAGTGACTGAGGTACTGAGTGACTGAGTGACTGAGTGACTGACAGACAACGTACAGCCGTAACTACTGGGCGTAGAGAGCTGAAATTCGGAACATACATTCTTTAGGGGATGTACGGGTGCACTAAGGAAGGAATTCCCGAAATTCCCACGGGAACGCGGAAATATTGGACTTTTTAGATTGTATGAAAAATCTTATTCCTTGAGTGCACCGATGTGAAACTTGGCGTAAAGGTTTTTCAATGTGTGTCTGGTTGTGTTATGAAAGGAATTCCCGAAATTCCCACGGGAACGGGAAATATATGATGTTTTAGTTTGTATGAAAAACTCCCATCCCTTGAGTGCACGGATGTGATACTTGATATAAAGGTTCCTCAATAAGTGTCTGTTTGTATTATGGAAGGAATTCCCAAAATTCCCACGGGAAGTGGTTGGACTTTTTAGTTTTTATGACAAAATCTTATTCCTTGAGTGCATGGGTGTGATACTTGGTATAAAGGTTCTTTCAGTGGGTGTCTGGTTGTACAGTTTCTGAAATTTCCAAGAGAAGAGTAGTTAAGCGCATACGAAGTTGCGGGATAAAGCTAGTTGTATATAATATAGACAATTTATTTAAATTAAGTGATTAGAAATTCCTTTTTTTTTCTTCTGAAAACAATCTGATGAATTGTCAATAAGTTAAGAATAACTTACTTTGAATAAATAAATTTATTGATGTTCGATTATTTTAATAAATAAATAAATAAATATTTCTGACACTCACACAACATTATCTAGCCCAAATTAAGTTTCTTAAAGAACTTGTGTTATGGATACTAGATAACTGATATACATGTATTTAAGAAATATATAAACATACATATTGAATACATACATATTTTTTATTAGAATAAACTTAAATAAACATATAAACATCCATGACTTGACGGCTAATATCTGTGTGTTCATCACACAAATATCCGCCGCCGCCGGGATTCGAACCTCTGGCATAGAAGGCAATGTATGTTACCGCTACACCAGCCGGTCGTTTTATTTATTATGAACAGATATTTAAGTATAATTTTATCGGCACACGATTTTATTAAGTTTTTAAAAAATACGACCCAAAAACTAAAATAAATGTATTTTCTTCTACGAAAAGTTTTCATTAAGTAGTTAAGAAGGATTATAGCTTCTAGTTTACTACAAAAAACTGTCGTTATGTTAAAGGTTGTGTTATTCTATTTTTGTTTTCAAGTTTTTATTGTTATTATAGATTTATTTAAATTTATTAAAATTCAATTTTTTCTGCTCTCTTAACCAAACTAAATGTAACTTTTTTTGTTTGTTAAAATTTTGATAGATTTACCTTGGGCCGAGAATCCATGAGGCAAAAGAGTGGCGATACTTGGGGGCTACACGTTCATTGAATAAGTTATTTCGTAGTTCCTTAATCTGCCTCAACTACGGAATAAGTACACTGTTATTTACCTACACTTACCAACAACTACCACCTACTTACCTACCAATGCTGTTTTGTTTCAGTCGATAGGATATACAGCTTATTAATGGTCCGAAATTTCAAATTCAAATCACATCAGGAATCAATAACTGCCGTTCCACACCACAATAGCGAACACGTAGCCCCGGTGGCAATCGACTCTGGCGGTGACCAAACAGAGGACATTGAAGAAGTACGACCTAAACAGCAATCCTGTAGAAAAACTAAAGCAAAAACTTTAAGAAATCTGGGCAAGTCTTACATATCCAATAGAAACAAAAAAGTTCCGAGTCGATCTGTAAAGCCTCCTTGCTCTGAAAATGCAGATTCCAATGTTCAACAAAAATTACTGATCTTATACGTCAAACGATATTCGACATCTACTGGAATTTAGGAGATATTGTGAAGCAACTCGAGTATATTTTGGTCTCATATATCAACTATTCAGCCTAGATATTCCTACAATAGAAATCGAGGTGCCAATCATGCATTTTTCTGTGATGTTTTTGATACAAAAGTTTTGATGTATCGGACCGTCCCATTATAACTGTTATTATTAAAAAGCACAGTGATCTTGCAGACAAACGAGGTAAACATGGTCAGCAACAAAAATAAGACAGGGTTATGAGAGATGTTGCTATAAAACATATGAGAGCTCATAGACCAACTTATCGTTATAAGAAAAGCAAATGCGTAATTACATATCTACCTAACCCTATTTAAGAAGTACCGATAAAATAAAACAAATAACAATTTTAGCTACAGAAAGTTATGCAGTCCTTTCCTGTTGGCTAATTGTTTTATAGTGTGATAACTGTGTCTAAGGGACGTTATTTATTTTTAATTTTTGTTCTCAGGGTTCTTTAGAGGTAAATGTAAACTGAGAATTCCTACACAAAATATATTGTAACTCATTTGAAAGCTAAAAAATTCCTACATAATAACTTTGTAGCTCGAATATTTCTCAAGTCATTATCACGTAACATTACGTGATAAAACCCTTTCCAAAACGTATTTATAATTTCGTTTGTCAATGATTTTGGACAGTTCCTAGACAACTGTATTTTTGCGCTCTTATAATAAGTATGGTCATATTAATTTTAAACGCCGCGATTTTTTGTATAATCCATGTGTTTTTTTCCTATGTTTTACTTTTGTTTTATTATACTTATGTTCTTTTCCCACCAAAATTAATCATAATTTGGTAATCTAATAAATTAAGTGCCTTAATTAATTACTACTCACTTTTGCAATTTAATTGATTTAAGTAACGGAGATACTACAAATAATGTAAATGTGTGAACTGAGTCGATCTTCAGTTGCAGTGCAGCACGGCGATCGTGTTAATCCCTAAAGCCAGTAGGTACTGTATACGGAGGGGGGCTGATGCTCGCCGGTGCCGGGAATGCCGCGGGACGCGTCGCTTCTTCGATCTGTTTCGGCTGATGGGAGTTCCGTTTTCAATTTCACCCTGGCCCTGGATGGCAAGCGGCGAGTTAGTTGAAATATTTTGACACCACACCAACACTTTCTTTGCTGACTCTTCAATTGAGGGTGCTGTAATCGTATTCGTCGACTTTGGCGGCGGCGAGTTCAACTTGTAAGCGTAATATCTTATTTATTTACTAGCTGTGACCCGCGACTTCGTCCGCGTGGATACCGTTTATTAGAGTTGGATAAATACTATTATTATATCCTCCTTGAAGTTAAAACTTACCTTATTCTAAATTTCGTCAAAATCGACTCAGTAGTTTAGCTGTGAAAGCGTTACTGATAGATAAACAGACAGAATTACTTCAAAAACTCCTACAACAAAGCAGTGATCCGCAGTTTCACCTAGGTTGTGTGAAAAAGTATAGGTAGGTAGGTATATTACATAGATGATGCCCGCGACTTCGTCTGTATTGAATTAGTATTTCGAGTAGGTTATTTTCTTCTCCAAGGTCCTAACTATCTTTAATAACAAAAATAAAAATGAAGAATCTTCGCCCATATAATATGTATAACTCCTTACCACAAACATAGGTAGGTAACTATCTATAAGGTACATTACAAAGGCACATAGCGTTATAAACAAATCGGGTGCCAAAGTGCCTTAAATTTTAATATTGTCTTAAGTTTTCGCGATAACTATTATGTATGACTATTAAATAAAACACTTTTTAACCGGATTTATCGCGTATATTAACATTTAAAATTTTAACAGTCGCTCGTGACCACGGGGTCTGCATAGACACCGAAACGTCGAGTTAAAATGTAAAATATAAATTATACGCCATTAATCCGGTTAAAAAGTGTTTTATTTAATGCCTTCAATTTTACTTAATTCATGCAATATCTTCATTAATTATACTTAGCTTATTGTTATTCTAGGTAAAGCTAAGTAGTTTTTGCGTGAAAGAATAGCAAAAATCTATCCATCCAGCCATTATCAGTGTACATACAATACTACCTATAGTTATGTATGGCTGCTTTTCACTGCCAAACGGCTAAGCCAATATTAATGTAATTTGGTATAGTAGTTAACACATACGTTACTTTTTATTCCGAAGAAATCTACGGTTTCTGACTTCCAAGAGGCAGAAACGATCATGAAATAAACAAAACCTTGATTTGCATTTTATCTCTGTATGTACAGAAGGCAGTACATCAAGCGTTACAAATCTGTCGGGATTTACACGCGTTATTATGAGTCAACCATAAAATATAGACATATACTGTTGTGGGATATTTTTTATATAATTTTATGAAGAATATTTCTGTCATAAATGATTTCTATGTAGCTTTAACCATTAAGGCTGCACACGCGACGGAAGCTTAAAAAATGAAGTAACTTCTCCCGTTTTTCCAACATTTCCCTTCACTGCTCTGCTCTTGTTGATTGTAGCGTGATAATAAGTATACTATAACCTGCCCAGGAGTATGAAAAATAATTTTACCAAGTTTTGTTAAAATCCGTCGAGTAGTTTTTGTTTCTATAAGGAACATACAGACAGACAGACAAAAATTTTACTGATTGCATTTTTGGCATCAGTATCGATCACTAATCACCCCCTGATAGTTATTTTGAAAAAATATTTCATGTACAGAATTGACCTCTCTACAGATTTATTATAAGTATAGATATAGAAGTATAGATAGATTTATTGGTTATCTGCGAGGATTTTTTCGATCTTGACACTTGAGAAGCTCATGCTCGCTGTGTCTGCACAGCTTCTATTTGATTGGTAGTCTTCGTGGTTTCGGTTGCCGTGGTACCCGTCACTGTAGTGTCTGTCGGCTTCTCTCCGTTTCTGTAGCTGTAGTGGTTTATATCGGCGATGTACACTTGCTGTTCGTGGCTTGAGCTTGAGGATGTTCTTAAGCGAGCCCTGTTGAGGCGGCCCGCTCCACCCGGCCTGACTGTGACCGTGGCATCGCTATCTCCCAATTTCCTACTCAAGATCCAGCTCTCGAAGGACCAAAGTGTGGGGGATAGCTCGATAGTATAGTTCAATGAAAAACGACTTTATCAATGAAATGCGAGCCATCTACCCACTGCTATAAGCTGGAATTGATGCAAAGGGTAAAAGGAAAATGTAAATTCACCCGTTACAGCGGTCGTGAGAATCAAACCACGCGCCTCAGGTTCACTTCACTCGCAAGAAAGACGCCACACACTTTTTTCTGTCTACTAGGTTTCTCTGTTCCCGCGCTTTTCTATACTGTTAATCTTGCCAAAATCTGTTTTTAACACTATTTATTAAGCTCTTTAAGAGAGTCTTTGAAACACTTTGTACACTATAACTTTATGTATTATTTATTTTACGCTGCACTGTGATTTACTACTGCTGTCCTGCACAAAAACTAATTGCTGATAAGTTGAAAATCAAATAAAAACTTTTTTGATGACTCTTCGCGCATGTTCAAAAGAAATGAAAAGTAATAATATTATTGTTTTGCGCAACGTTAACTCTCTAGAAGTAAGTGACTCAGTCTCTAACATCCGTTGCAAAATAAACACCCTTCCTAACGAAGATTCATGTAGAACGACGCTGCTAACATTGTCTGGTTTTATTTCCGATATGGAGACTCATCTGATATATTTGGGAAAAAACTAAGAAGTGCTGTTCGTAAAAACACACAACAATCACACCTGCAAAGGATTGGTTACACAGTCTACCACGATCAAGGTACTACACCAATCGATATACGTCGATTGGATTTTTTGGCATAGTAAAAACTATTGATCGACTTCGAATGTTCCATTCTATCGACGGACGACCGATTGGTGTAGTTAGACACCCTTAGAGATTTTTTTTATACCATTATGTTCACAGCGAAATATCCTATAATAGAAGTGAATATATTTTTACCTTTTCTTCTCTTCCTTACATACTGTATGTCTTAATTTGGGAAAATAAACTTCAGTTCATTTAGTTTTAAGCTTTATTAATAAAACTATGTCACTTGATATTGTGTATTTAGATGGCGTTGTTGCGTTTACATCGTCGTCGAAGCGTGGGGAGCTGGTGCTGTTGCACTCTGGACGCAAGTTCTACAAGAGACGCGTGAACAAGAACGGCTCAGAGGTGTGGAGGTGTCAGGCCAAAGGCTGCTATGGAGTTGTCACCATGAAAAATCAAAGAGTGCCAAGGCTACAAAGCACAGTTGTCTTCTCGAATATTGATAAAGAACTAACGAAGAACGCGTTTAAATTTTATCTCAGTAATTACTATCAATAAACCATTATTTTATCTTTTATTAAGATTCAGACGTGTTTCAGGTTTGGCCATGTTCCAGGGTGATATGGGAGTCACTTACCATATTAGTTTAGATGGATATTGAAATCAAATTTGATTTCACACAAAATATGTTTACCCTATGATAAAGGTATCATGAAATCTTCAATTGTTCAAGTATTTAACGCGATCTGCGTTGCTCGCGTCGCGTCGTACGGCTATTTGCCTTTTCATTTGTGTTGCCATCTGGGCTATGTGAGGGTGGCAACTTTGTATTGCCCTTGAATAGAAAGAAAATGATTGATTTACTCCCGCAGAAAAAAATAAAGTGTAACCCACTCGATTGCCTTTTGCCACACTTTGGCTTCTAAATAAGACCCACAGGTAGCGATTAGAGTTCGTTAATTTTATCAAATATATGGGTATAAGTCTTTTAATTGCTCTAATACTAAAAGTTTCTGGCACCACTCCTTCTTTCACACCTCCACTGGCATCTCAAAGAACATTCACGATCTGAGATTCTCAAAGTACCAATGTTTTTTTTTTTAAGTTGATTAATTACATTGATTTCTCGACATAAGCATTTCAGTAAAATTAACCCTAAATATTAAGTGTATCTTTTATCTAAATTGCACATTCTAAGTAGTTATGATGGCATCATTAATTTTGTTTTATTTTTTCATAAAACTTTGAAAAAAAAAACAGAAAATTTCAACACTCGTTCTCTTGTTATACTTGAGGCATTTTCATGAATAAAAAACCTTTTTAAATCGTATGCGAATAAAAAAACACAAATAAACTCGTGAATACATAATCAAACCCTATTTATTAAATCATCGCCTTACATATGAAATATCTACCCCTAATGGGACAATTAAATGTTCCTATTGAGGTTTATTTTTTACTTCATCATCATCATTATCACAACTCCGTGAAATGAGCCCACTGCAGTGCTGTGAGTCTCACCTCTGGGTGACGAGGAGGTTTAGGCCGTAATCCACCAAGCTGGCCCGGTGCTGGTTGGTGGATGTCAGATATTTCAGGGTGCCGAAATGGCTTCTGACAAACCCAAGCGACTACTGTATAGAAGTAGACCGACTGCTTAACGTGCCCTCCGAAGCACGGAAGTCGTCGTGAGAAATGAATTGTCGGCGGTCACCCATCCTAATACCGGCGCACCGAGCGTTGCTTAACCTACGATATCGTTTGATATGCACAGTAATCACGGCGCCTTCTACTATTTTTACTTATTACCTAATATTTGAATAGTAATTTAGTAAGTAGCACTAGCGAGTATACTTCAGGATAGTTACTTTAAAATTAGATTTGAACATGTTTTCGATGTGTTGTACAGATCGTCCTGTGTTCTCGACGTCGGCGCTGGGCGCGCGCGTGCTGCGGCTGCGCGGGTACTGGTACACGCGGCACTCGGTGTGCTCCTCGCGGGTCAAGTGGCTGTGCGGGGACAGCCGCGGCCGCGCCTGCCGAGCCAGCGTCGTCACCATCGGCAGCACCGTCGTCGCCGCACACAACACACACACACACCCCAAGCATCTATAACGTGCTTACTGACCATCGCCAATACCAGTCATCACCTTTAAGTCACCTAATATCACCTATCAGTTTTAAGTATAAGTGTGTTTAGTAAATTAAAAAGTAAAATTAAGGTTGCCATGAATTTAATAGTAAAGTGATCCAACTCAAAGGATTTGTTGTATTTATTTGAGCAAGCTGCTTTTAAACAGTAATCCAGCTCAATATTGTTATGCTACTGTTGTTTGAAAATGTGATTATGATAAATACTTTTATGTGATGCAGTTTTTTATTAAATATTCTGTTCTTCAATAACATTTTTTTAAGGTATTTTAGGCTGGTAAGGTATATTATGGAAGGTATATATGGATGGCTTTGGAATGGAGAATTATAAATTACTTTATAAATACTTTTTCCTTTTCTTATATATATGATAGTATAATGACAGTATAATGCGTTTTTGATAAAAACTAATACTCGAACAGTTCGGTTTTAGCAAGTGAAACTGAGAAAATTTATAACTGCTTCATGACGTCACCTTATCGAATGAAAAATTTGTTTGTCTTCAATATTATATTGAGGCGCACCCATGGATGCAACAAGTACCTAGTGTCGAGTGTATAGAGCATAGTAACTAATAGTCACAGTTTTTCTGTTTGAAAATCACATTCTAATTTTAATAGTAGTTTTTTCATGAGTATGTTCATAACAACAAGACGTGCAATCCTTTTAATTCATAGACTGTTTTTTTCATATATTATTTTGCTTGTTCGTTTTCCCTCATTCCTAAGAGTACATGTATTCACTATTTGCTTCTTTAAAAGTTCAAAACTTGTTAAGCAATTAACGTTGTAAAGTATCTCATGTTTTAATTATAATAATGTTTGTCTTGGAGTTTTTATTTCTGTATTCAGCAACATCTGTAATTTAAAAAAAAAATGAAGGTTACACTACAGCGGTGCCGCTTTCAGAGTACCTAGACATATACATAATCGGATGGAGACTTTCAATACACAGAATGATCTAACTTTATTTCGATCTTTCTTGGCGTATAATAGTTTTAAATTGCTTTTATTTGTTTACTTTAAACTCATATTCATCACGGTACGTGCCATGGCGGTAAAATTCTTAAAATCGAGTAAACGGAACCCCGAGATTCCAAACTAAGGGCTCTTAACTTTAAAAGGAGAAATTGTTATGATTAATAATAAGCATTCTTATTAATCGAGTTTTCTTCGAAATTTTATGTAGGTATTGATTATTATTTTAAAAACTAGCCCTTCAAGTTAGATTTTAATACTTGTATAACATAAGTAATAAAAATAAATGCAAAGTCAATATGCTGTGTGTCCTAAAAAATATCAAATAAATTGTGGGAAACAATAGTTATATAAAATAAATAATTTTTAATGTAAGTTAACAAAATAAAATAATATGAACGTCTTAGTAAAAGTAATATAGGAAATAATAGTCCTCGCGCTCTATACCTACTGGGTCAATTTATAATACACCATAAAACTTTCACAGCAGGTTAAGAATCATGAGTAGGTTTAATTTACTTACAAAAAAAAATTTTTTTTTTATATAAATATACTATAGTCCATAAACTTCAATCACCTTTAATCTGTAATTTACGACTACATAGCAAGAAATAAAAAAAACGTTTCCATTTATTTTTTATTAAAAAATAAGTTTTAATAAAGTTTTTTTTTTTTTTTAAGTTTTTTGCATTTAAAATGCTCAATTATCAATACATATAATAAAACAGTAAAAAAAACGTGTCTGTACATTTAATATTTTTACAAAAAAAATTATCTAGGGTTATAAAGAAATGAAAAAAGAGTAAGAATCTGAAAAAAAAAATTTGTCTGTTTGTTTGTAAGTTTGTCTGTTTGCACACGCTAATCTCTGGAACCGCTGGACGGATTTGAATGAAACTTTTTTTGATGTATAGCTGTGAAGCCGGAGCAACATATAGGGTATATTTTATTTCGGTTACTGGAACACCTGATGCAGAACCCTTAAGGGATCATCAAAACCGTAAGAAATATAGATATGATGCCTTAACAAAAGTTGTCCAGGATGATGAGCAGATTCTGCAGACATAAAAAAATCTAGGATCTAAAAAAGTTGTAATAGATTTTTAAAAGTTATGCCTAAAACTTACTAGAATATATTGGAGATGTTCGGCATACAGATCAGAAGTACTCATAGCTCAGTTGCGCGTAGACCAACCATGAGTCTAAGGTCGTGGGTTCGATTCTGCTCGCGTAATTTTTTTTTTATATATTTTTTTATTTTGTATCAATCTTTACCATGCATCTATCTTTACATACATATGTATATATAAAACAGTAAACAAGAACGTGTGAACATGAAATATTTTTACAAAAAATATATGTACCTAAGGTTATTAAGAAATGGAAAAAAAAAGTAAGAATTTGAAAGAAAAAAATGTCTTTTTGTGTCTGTCTGTTTGTTGTTCTATTCTGCTGACATCTGTGGCTGACATATAATATTATAATAAATCCGAAAGATAGTTGGTATGTAGTATAAAAGTTTACTATGTTGATAGAGCTAAATCATTAATAAATAAAGCTTCTTGCTAGATTTAATGTAGGTAGTGTACATACAGAGATATATTGTAAAAAAGTTAAACGTAAAATAATAGAACTCAATATCGCTTAGGTTTTCTTTATTTATCGTTTCTGCCTCTTGGAAGTCAGAACCCGTAGAATTCTTCAGAATAAAAAGTGGTGTAAGTGTCAAAACTCAACACAGGACTTTATGAACTACCATACCAAATTACATTAAAATTGGCTAAGCCGTTTGACCGTGAAAAACAGCCAAACATATACTAAACATATTATAGACTGATAATGGCTAGACGGATGGATTTTTGCTACTCTTTCACGCAAAAACTACCGAATGGATTTTTATGAAACTTTACAGTAATATAGCTTTACCTAGAATGTGCCTTTGTAATGTATTGGTTAGGAGTTATACCTACATATTATATGGGGGAAGATTCTTCATGTTTATTTTTTTAGATAGGACCTTGGAGAAAAAAATAACCTATTCGAAATACTTATTCAATGCAGACGAAGTCGCGGGCACCATCTATGTAATAAACCTACCTACATATAAACCTAATCTTATACATATTATAATAATCTTATACATATATACAAAGGCTGCAAACTGGACGGCAGCCACAGCGACAGCGAGAGCGACAGCGGCGCGGGCAGCGACGCGAGCAGCGATTTCCGCGACACGATAGAAAGTATTGAGTTTGTACGAAACCGCGACATATCGCTCTAGCGCCCGCTGGCGTCGAAAACGGCCTAGCAGGGCTAGCAACCATCGATAAATAGTCGAATCGACAAGATCAATATTATTTTGTTATTTTATCCTATTATCTATACTAATATATAAAGCTGAAGAGTTTGTTTTATTGTTTGTTTGAACGCGCTAATCTTAGAAACTACAAGTGGGATTTGAAAAACTATTTTTGCATTTGATAGCCCAACTCTTAAGGAAAGGTTATATTTTATCCCGAAATTCCCACGGGATCAAAAGTTACGCGGGTAAAACCGCGCGCGGTGGCTAGAGTAAGCTAATATGCGCACCATAATAGATAGAATTACTCGATTTGATACCATGATTAAGACTACAGAACCAAATATGTCATAGTCTTAATAAATTACTAACTCTAAATACCATATTCTAAGAAAATATCGATAAAAGGCCCGATTTATCATTGTCGACGGTAGCGTGCTAGCCCCGCAGATTCCCCGCGTCGCGTCGCTGCCCGCGCCGCTGTCGCTGCCGTCCAGTTTGCAGCCTTACTTTTACCCAGTGTGCCTTTCGTAGGGTATTCCTGTTTGGTATATACTATTTGTAGGTTACTTTTTCTATTTCATTTTTTGTAGGTCTTTTTCACAAAACCTAGGTGAAACTGCGAATGACAGCTTTGTTGTAACAGTTTTTGAAATAACTCTTTGTGTTTATCTATCAGTAACGCTTTCACAGCTAAACAACTGAATCGATTTTGACTTTGAACTTCAAGGACGATATTATAATATTATTTATCCAACTCCCATAACCGGTATTCACGCGGACGAAGTCGCGGGCAACAGCTAGTTCTTAAATAAATGAAAAATGTGATAAATAAAAATTACCCGACCAGGATTCGAACCTGGGACCTCTCGTTTGCCGGACGAGTGCTCTTCCAACTGAGCTATCGGGGCCTGGCGCTACGCCTCGAAATTACTTACCACATTTTTTTGTTTTTACGTTATATTGCTAACGTAGCTCCATCTAATGGTATAAGCTTTGCAGCTAAGACCACCCGAGATCAATTTCTTTACAGAAATTGTGAATCCCAGTTAAAGTGAAGCATTGCAATGTTTTAATAAAGTTTTTTTAAGTTTTTTGCATTTAAAATGCTCAATTATTCTTAAATAAATGAAAAAAAGCTGCAAAGCTTATACCATTAGATGGAGCTACGTTAGCAATATAACGTAAAAACAAAAATGTGGTAAGTAATTTCGAGGCGTAGCGCCAGGCCCCGATAGCTCAGTTGGAAGAGCACTCGTCCGGCAAACGAGAGGTCCCAGGTTCGAATCCTGGTCGGGTAATTTTTATTTATCACATTTTTCATTTATTTAAGAATAATTGAGCATTTTAAATGCAAAAAACTTAAAAAATCTTTATTAAAACATTGCAATGCTTCACTTTAACTGGGATTCACAATTTCTGTAAAGAAATTGATCTCGGGTGGTCTTAGCTGCAAAGCTTATACCATTAGATGGAGCTACGTTAGCAATATAACGTAAAAACAAAAATGTGGTAAGTAATTTCGAGGCGTAGCGCCAGGCCCCGATAGCTCAGTTGGAAGAGCACTCGTCCGGCAAACGAGAGGTCCCAGGTTCGAATCCTGGTCGGGTAATTTTTATTTATCACATTTTTCATTTATTTAAAAAATAAGTTATTAATTTCATTACCAAATAATACCTATACATTCTTACGCGGCACAATCAAACGAGCCGAAAGTCAAATTCGAGCCGCCGCCGCGCCGCCACCGCCGGCGCCTACGTCACGCTATTGGTTAGTCGCGCGGCGGCCACGGCTTCCATGTTTGAAACCTACAGGAGACGCCCTCCGCTCGGCGCTCGTTCGCCAGTCTGCAGTGCGATCACAGAACTTTATCGAATTGTTTGTTAACGAATGTTCGTATAGTACGGAGACGGTTTTTAGAAAAACGTCATATATCAACCATTGTTTCTATGCCCGGGCACCACTTACGAATCCAGGGTACATTTTTCGAATAACACAACCCAGAAAGATAAATAACAACCATTAAAACTTAATAATTTGCATGTTGAATGTTTCAGTGACGCTGCTACTAAACAACCGCGGCGGCGAGCTGGCTATGGTGTCGGGCTACAGCTTCCGCGTCAACAAGCGGTTGACAGACAGGATATACTGGCGCTGTAGTACGCGCCGCTCTTGTCGCGCGCGCTTCATGTCCAACGCCAGCATGGAGGACTTCTACAACTACTATCTAGAACACACGCACGCAATGCCCAGTTACGTTATAAGAAATGGTTGTTATATAAGACTTTAGATTCCTTTGAAAATTATTGTTTCTTTAAAAAACTCGCACGAAAGTAACAAGAAAGACATAATTTGAATGAGTGTCTTTTTAGAAATACATGTTTTTTCATTGGACTGTTTTTCATCCATTATAAATATCTTATAGACTGAGATCCCGTACGCCGCAGTCTAACATTATAGAAGTTAGCTCCATATTAATGCCAGGTATACTGTTTCACACGCCGTTGCTGAAATGGGGATTCACAATTCCCGTCGACGGTTCCTTTGCACGTGGCTAGAAGTTGAATGGCATAAATATTTACTTTTAAAACGTGATCGCAGCTTGTCTGCTATTTCGATATCTTGAAATATATATGTTTTTGTGTACAGAAATTTAATGGCCGACACTTGCTCCAGTTCCTATCTTTTTTCTATCTAGATACAGTGTGTCCCCGCATGTTGAAATAAGGCTTTAGAAGCAGTAACTTTACACAATTTCAGCGACAAAACACCCCTCACGGTAGGTCAATTCCAAAACCCTACCATTATTTTGGTATTTCACCAACTTTTATTTATACATTCGTAGAATTCACTTTAATTTGTAAAACAACAGCTGTTTGAGTTGTGGGTCTTGCAGGGGCTTATTATTGATGTTATTTGAAAGGTAAGTAACTAATGACACAAAAAATAGCGTACAGCTGATTTTTTTGCAATTGCCGGAGGGACAAAGTTTATTTTACAATATTTTGGGACAGATGTTTTATTGACGTTTTTTGCGGGCGATAGGCTGACTCCCTGTCACTGCAATAGTCTCTCTTCATCATTATAATACCTCGAAAATTTTCAAACGCGACATCAGATGGTTTTTATGATTTTTGGTTTGACGGCCTCTAGTGTTTTGCCTACCCCATAAGGGATACAGGCGTAAAGTTAGGTATGTATTGAAACGAGAGGGATCTTTAAGTAAATATTATTTATTGAGATTATAAGAAGAAAGAAGGCACTTTTACATTACTTCACTTTAATTAAATATACATGGCAGGCTGATACCTTTCGCGTTATTAAATCGAAGATTATTTTCTTCGAACAAAACAATGAACTTCCCTTTCTGAAGGAAGGGACAAGAATTTTCTAACAAAATTAAAGCGTCTCTGTCAGAAAGATAATATTCAAATATTCAAATATCAAATAAAACAATGATATTCTGTTTGTTCGCACCATAGCCGACTTTATTTATCAATATAAGGCGCGCTCAAGCAGTATGTTACGGTATGTATGTATTTTAGGACATCAGGGCTTTATTCTAAAATTTTCCTAAAGCTACATCTAACCCATCTTTTTTCTTATGTTGTTATAATGTTTGAGTAATTTAACAAATTTGTATATCAAAAAAATCATTGCTCTTAATCTGTAAGCTATTGTTAATCAAAAAGACCCCTTTGCACGCGATGGCAAAATTCACCATATTTTGTAAAACAACGGCTGGTTTAGTGTAACTTGTTATACTTAGCTAACAAATGTTTTTATTTTAATTGCCGAAGGGACAAACTTTTTTTTACAGTTTTTCAGGGCATCAGTGCGCTTTATTCTATTTTTTTTTTTTCGAAAACTTAGTTATCTCATATCTTTTTTCTTGTCCTAGTATAATATTTGAGTTGTAAAACAAATATTGTTGGAATTGATGTGGAAAGGCTGCCAGTGACTATAGTAGGAACCTGAGTAAGTGACTGCCATTCAATTTCTCTACACAAAAAATAAATATTTTAAGGTATCAAAATGGCAGACAAGCTGCGATCACGTTTTGAAAGTCAATATTTATGCCTATCGATTTATGCCTTCTAGCCACGCGCAAAGGAACCGTCGATGGAAATAGTGAATCCCCATTTAACCTACGGCTGGTGAAACAGTATACCTAGCATTAATTTGGAGCTAGCTACTATTATGTAAGTCAGCGGCGTACGGGCTCTTAGACTATTATACATATATTTAAAAAATATAAGTAAGTACGGTAAGGCGTACAAATCACAGGGTTTGTGTTTCTTATTTACTTTATTCATAGATTTAAACTGTATAAGCGTAAGGTTAATTGTAAACGTGAAAGATTTAATTCTGAGAAGAAAACTAAAATCGGATTATTCACGTTAAGAGTCACTTCATCTACATCTTATAGAAAATCATAAGTGAAAATAAAAGATGTGCATCAACTATAGTTGTAGTTATTAAGCAATCGTTTGCTTATCATCGCAAAGAGCTACAGTACAGTTTTTTTTTCAGCTCATCCACCTTTTGATGCTATAAGATATGAAACGACAAAATTTGGCAACGCATGCCTCGCATGGGGACAATATCGCTTCACGAAGAAGTTGACAAGGAAATCCAAGACTTGGTGGGAATGCTCCAAGAAATGGTCCGGGTGCAAATGTGTCGCCGTCACAACCAACGACCGCCTCATTAAAATTAATGGTTGGCATTGCCATAAATAAAAACATAAATCGATATTATAAAATCTTAATAAATCGCCCTAACCTAAACATTATAAAAATTTACAATTTATAGAATATAGACGAAAATTACTTAAATTATTTCATAAAAAATGTTACTATTCCATTGACAAATATTTAAATGACTCAGAATTTTAATGAAACATTGAATTATAACCTATATACTTATATAATCCATTATGCAATTGTACTGTATCTTTAATTAATTTGACATCTACATCAATTTTATGCCTTTTTATAAAACTAACTCTAATTTATAAAATTATAAAATCCCCAGACAATCACACCAACTACATGGCCCCAAAGTAAGCATAGCTTGTGTTAAGGGATACCATGTAGCGAATTAGGGGTGAACCTAGAATATAGTTACATATATAGATTTACACCCAGACACGGATTTTTTTTTTCTTGTACCGTGCGGAAATCGAACCCGCAACCACTGGTGTCTGAGGCTGACAGGTTTACCCCATCGCCAAAGCGGTCGTCAATTTTTAATACGTTATGTAATTTCTATGACATAATTAATGTTTGTACGCTGACTCAGCAGAAGTTGTGAAGCTATATACCATGTATCACTTGTACCAATTTCTTGCAAATAAATTTGATTTGATTTGATTCATAAAAAGGTTACTCCTAATCTTTACGGTAAATGTTCCAAATTGTATAGTTTCAATGTTGTATGTCTGATAATCTTGGGGTTCCCTTTAGTTTTGAGGATAGATAATTTAAGTTTTACTTAGCGGCCAATTTACGATACATTTCAATTAGAGATATCTTTTGTGAAATTGAAGTTAAATTTTAAATTATACACTTCAACTGGCGTCTCGTCGCATTGTCGTGTTTATCGTTCACCTAGGACAAGGAATAAGTTGATTACCGCACTGTTAGTTCATCATCAGTGGTTGGATGCCGCGTTTACTGAATTTATTTTTTACATGCAAAAAAACTTTTTCATATCAGAAGTGGTTTGTTGATGATCTTTTTAGCAACTGTGCACCACAAAACGGTGAACTTGTAACTGTAGGTAAACTTGTGATTAGTCACAACAAAAAAACATAACGTCACGCCTGTATCCCTTATGGGGTAGGCAGAACACCAGAGGTTACAAGACCATCTGATGTCACGTTTGACAAATTTGGAGGTATTATAAAGATGGAAAGAGACTATTGTAGTGACAGGGGGTCAGCCTATCGCCCACAAAAACACCTTAAAACCTCTGTCCCTTAACTGGCTTTTACAGTATGCCCGGGAAGACAAGCCTGGCACATTCTACGTTTTTCTTTCGCTCCCAATCCAGCATGGTTGTAGCAAAAATTATGATTGCATTATGATTGCACCACCAATTTCAAAATAAATCCCTAGATTTTTTATTTAAAATTTAAATATTCACAACTGTGCATTTATCTTCATAACGCGAGCTTCGAACCAGAGGGTCATATACGCAATACCCCTACTTTTCGGGAGACAAAATGATTCCATTGAATTTGTTTTCCATGTATCGTTATGATTGAAAATATGTATGTGTTTATGAAAGCTTTCGTAGTCCAGAAAATGGCAATTAGAATAATGGTACGTATCCATCAACAAGAGTCTTGTCGCAAACATTTTGTGAGACTAGGTAGACTACTGCACCATGTTGGTATATTTATGTTTCACTTCAACACTTAACTAAAGAAAAAGAAAAGAAATAGAAGAGAAGTAGAAAAAGTGAAGACTGTATTTTTTTGTCACGATTGAAGAATAGACGGTGTGGTGTTTTAAATCGAATTTACTGTTAGTGGTAAGAATAAAACCCGTAAGCAATTCTGAAGTGAAAAATAAAGTAGGTATCCTATTTCTACTTGATTTTATGCAGTGGTTTATTGAACGCTCATATCTTTACTCTTTCAGAGGGTATTTCATGGAGAGGAAATAAAATATTGTCATGGTGCAACAATCGTTATAATATTGATAAAGCAAATTCAAAAAGCGGAGTCACAAGATGGCGATGTAACCAAAGAAACAGAGGTTGTAAATCGCGAGTTATGACTGTCTCTGGGAAAGTTGTGACTTTCACACCCCACAATCACAACTAATAGTAATATAGTTAATCTTGCGATTAAGACATTATTGTACTTATTTTTATTATAATTCAATTTAAAATATTGATTATCTTTATTACTTAGTACTTTCGCAGTTTCACCTAAAGGTAAGCGCACAATAAGTCGGGCCACATGGCATTACGAAATCCGCATGCGACCCCCTCAACATTTGATACAAAGTATCGTACACTATGGGGCGGGGTGGGTCGCATTTCATATAATATGTATGTGATTGTAGTAGGCGGATTATTGCGCTGCGATGCGCCCCAGCATAGTGTGCGCGGACCTTAATTGCCTAAACATACACTACAACTATGTGGCCCCGAAGTTAGGTATCATATTAGCTAATAATTATGGAGACCGCACAGCGGAACTAGGGGTATCCTAGTATACACCCAGAGTAGAGCTAGTATAGAAAACTTGTTTCTCAAACCCAGGACCTCTCACTCAGCATTTGACCATTCGACCACAGTTACCACGGAGCCCGATAATGTAGTTTATTTGCGTTTTTAAATATAAAAAGAATGTGAAGATTTGTTCCGCATTGTTAAACCCTCTCAACACTAAGTAAAATTTGAATGCCTTCAGTGTATACTTAAATATTCAAATTATACGTTCTTCTTTTACGGGGCAATCTTAAGTGATTAATGTCATCTTTTTAGCGTGTATTAAGATTGCGTAAGTAGAGATCAGTTAATTAAGACAGTCTTTATAAGTGAGAGAGTTTTATTGACATGCCTCGGTAATAATAAGTACAGTTATGCTAATGCAACGCTTTCCGTAAAATATAATTTTTCATTATTTTAATTACCTTTTTAAGTTATGTTTTGACCACGATCGTTACTTTTCCACAGTATCTCTTATATGTAAAAATTTTTCACGTAGCACAAAAATACAAGTAGGTAATTTATGATCAGATTGTTGATGTCGTTCATAAATTGTTGTGTTTTTTAAAAATGCGGTCTAAAACTGAAAATAATACTTTCTAGAATGCTACTGTTGTTCGAATTTATGCTATCTAGGGCCATACATAACTTTTTTTGTCATTTTTCAATTTGTTCGCACTCAGTTGATGATAAGTAGCAATGAGGAACATGAAAAGCAGATGGACTTAGCAGGAACTGGTTCTGCACAAGACATTTTAAAGGATCCCTCACCCCAAGTAGGTGTCATAGAATGGATGAGTCGACGTCGTTAGTTTTTACTATGAAAAAAAAACCGGTCAACGTAGATCGACACCGTCGGTCAGCCGTCGAGCAACGTTGATCGTTTGGTGTGGTAACACCTTTATGATAATAAGTCGCCTTCACCAACATACTATACTTATATAAACCCAAAAACCAGGACGCATAAAAAAAAATACTCTAAAGATGCTCCTGGAGTACCTACCTACATATGAGTGTCCAACATCGAATTTTATGTATTATTGAAGTTGCGAACAATCAGGAATGTAAATAATTTATTCTATTAGTATAGGTTTATACATTTTCGCAAATATAAGCGTATGCAAGAAGTTGCATTGAACACTTGTTTGAACACACATACGAGTATACCATTTATGATTTTTTTTCCAGAGATCATGACAACTAAGGGTCGCGCCATATTGTTGTGGTGCAACTATCGATATAACTATTTAACGACTCATAAAAATGGCAATCTGAAGAGATGGCGATGCAATCAGAAGGATAAAGGCTGTAAAGCGCGGGTTGCTACCATGTTTGGAAAAGTTATATCCAGCTCACCCCACAATCATGACCCATTTATTGCATTTAAAGCGCGATATCTCGATGTTCCCACGTTCAGTGACAACTCTTACTTTTAAAAGTGGATACGTTAATATACGTCAATAATCTTATTTATAATTATTTATAATTATCTTATTTATAATATATCCTATTTGTAAAATAAACATTGCTCCTGAGCGACAAAGCCGCCAAAAGTAGAACAACTTGCTTTTTATTGAAAAGAATTATAAAAAATACATGTGAACCTAAGACATAACTGTAATAACGCCATATCACTTTTGTAGGCAGATTAACGCGTGCCTTCTATGTCCCGACATTTTGACTTGGTTGTACAAGTTTTGGCCGCAGGCAGACTGAAGTACCACCGTGATGTCGCCGATGTGCTCCTACCCACTTATTGTCATTATTAATATTAAATATATGGCACACAATGCTAACAGTATCAGAAGACCAAACCGAAGGTTAAACGCGATTTTAATATACTTATTACGGGATTCTATATAGCTTAAATCCATGATTGCAATTATTTTATTTTTTTAGGAAAATTTTAATTTCTATCTCCTTCCATATCATCCTAAGATGGTAGTGGTGTTTCAACACAAAAAACTTTCCCATAATGAAGTTCAATCCAACCAGCTGTTATGAGGTGTTCTGGAACCGCTGATTTTTGAGTTTGGTAGATTTTCCCTCTTGTGGACAGGTTATGTTCAACGAAGTCAGAGTTTATATGCCTACAAAAAAGATCATATTTCGACCCATTAAAATATTTGTGAATAAGACATAATTCATAACCCATTCCACATTTGTTGCAGAACCTTCGAAATCAATAAAGTCTAAATGCGGCAGCGGAAGTTGTTTATTTAGCGTTAAATATTATTTTATTAATTAGTATATTGTCTGTTTTTTAGTAAAATAAAAAACATTTTCTTTTGTTCATCATCACATCATCATCATCATCACAACTCTTTGAATTGAGCCCACTTCAGGGCTATGAGTCTCTCCTCTGGGTGCCGAGGAGGTATAGGCCATAATCCACCAAAGTGGCCCAGTGCTGGGTGGTGGATTCCAGAATTTTCAGGGCGCCGAAATGGCTTCTGACAAACCCTAACGACTACTGTATACAAGTATACAGCACCCGGGACCGACTGGTTAACGTGCCCTCAGAAGCAAGGAAGTCGTCGTGAGAAGTGAATGGTCGGCGGTCACCCATCCAAGTACCGACCGAAGTTTTTTTGTTTGATAATTGAAAATATTAATTGTATTAACTAATACGATCGAGCGACATGAAGAACCTTGAGGGAAGCCATTGTCCCGCTGTGGGCGTCTCTAGGCTGATGATAATGATGATCGATCTCATTTTATCGATAATACTAGCCATCCCTATTTTTTGGTTCATGTTGGCAATATTGATTTGTTGACGTTTTAGGTTCGTTTGTTTAGCACTGAATAAATCCATGTGTATCATAGATTAGCATTGTTTTTATCTTTACTATGCATGTACCCGTCTCTTAAAACGTAGTGATTACTTGCTCAGTGACACTTTCGTCCATCAATGCCTCTCTTGCCGGCCGCTGCAGTAATGTACTAGTATATCAATATTTTTTATCGCTATTTGTTTGACAGATGTTATGACGTGAAAACTGATGCATTTTATGTAAACAAAGAAAAAATATCGCGAAGCCAACGAAAATAAAAATCAGCACTAATGATCTATAGCTCTTACATTTTTTGACTGTTCAGTTTGGTCGGGTTCGCGATATTATCACTTTTGTTGATTGATATTGTTGAATTTGAACCTTGCGCAGCGGTATTAAAGTGTAAATTGACTCCTTGACGTTAGGAACACACCTACATTGGTTCTTGTAATTTAATATGTAATTATCTTGTAATTATCTTGTAATTGTCTTGTAATTTAATATGAACTTAATTGAATACTTTATTGAATAGCAATAAAATTCTAATTGACTCTCCACTTTAGTTCGAAAAAGTTTGTATGCGAAAAAGAAAATGGCTCTTTGTAGGGTTTTCCCGGAAATTAGGTATTTGATTTTTTCTCCGCCGTTAAAATCTTCCTTGGCCTTCAACGAACATTAAAAAAAGAATTGGTAAAATTGGTCCAGGCGTTGCGTTGTTGAGTTACGTGCTTACCAACACATTTTACGATTCATTTTTATAGATATGGCAGTTTCTTACCTTAGTAAACAAATAATTTAAATTGAGTTGTGTATTTTACTCCTTACTTGTTCCATATAAATTTATAAAATGCAAAAAGGTTTTTCCATAAAAGAACATGCTATTTTTCCTTTTTTTTTTCTTCTTATAATCAAATAAGTTTTTTATTATTATAGTAATGCTGGTGAAAAATTCGAGAGGAAAAGATATATTACTAGTGAATGGCTACAGCTTCTACCTGGCGAAGCGGCAAGTGAAGAGTTTGGCATGGCAGTGCACGAACTCTAATCATCCATGCCGCGCCCGCCTCACCACTCAGCTAGATGGAGGAGTCTTTCTATGTGGCAATTTAGAGCATCCCCATAATCCACCGGAATTCATTCTTCATAATGGCATCTATAAAAAAGTATAAAAAAATATTAAATTCTTATTACTAGGTTCTTAACTTTTTTATGACTTGTCAATATACTTCAAAGTATTTTATTTCTTACAAGTGTAAATAATCAAAAATAATGTAATCATTCAGTAATGTTTATCTTGTCGATTCGAGTCTTTATCGATGGTCGCATACCTAAAGTATGTTTAGGTATAGCCGATATAAATGAAAAGTTATAATACAAAATCCTAGGTTCCCTTCAACCATATTTTCGTTTTCTTATCTTTTTTTCGGCGTTTTAACGCACTGTCATTAGTGATATTATGTTGCGTATATTATGTGTGAAATATTAGGTAAAAAAAATCATACTATATTCTTAATTCAGATAACATTAAGAAGACTGCAAAAGGTCATAAATCTGCTTGTCATAAACGGCTTTGGAGTGAACGCGCGCCGCAAGTCTACGTCTAGCTGGAGGTGTACTAACAATAGCATCTGCAAAGCTATAATCACATCTACGCCGGACAACACTAACATTTTACACTGTTGTATCAACCACACTTATTCTCCTCCCAGATTTATTGTAAGAAATGGAGTTTTTATTACATTATAGAAACGATAAAGTTTGAACTTTTTTCTGAGGGCTCAATATAATCTTGCTTATTTTACTATCTAGGTACTAGACTAGAACCCAAACGGCAGGTGGAATAACCATAATATTAAAAAGCCATATTATAAAACTGATGTGTACCGTGTTTCAAAATTTTTCTCTCATTTTTTGCAGTTTTGCATTTCTTGACTTCACAAAAAGGAGGTTCAGTTTTAGAAATGAATGGGTATAGATACAATAAATATCCATCCAAAGGACCAAAGTCAAGATGGATGTGTGTGAAGCGCAATAGTGGCTGTAACGCGGGCGTCATAACTTACTTGAACCAATTTGTGAAACAAACAAACTGCCATAATCATATAAGTACGCAAAAACCTGCATTTTGAAAGAAGAAAAACAGTAAATAAGAATAAGAACTCTCTATATAAAAGCACTATTAATGTCATAAATAAATATTGATGTCGTAATTTAGATGATTAAACTATAACATTTGACCTTTTTTAGACCTTCATTGTAACGCCGTAATAAACTGTAAGTATATAAAAATTCAGCCCACTTGGAATTTCTCCGCAGATTGGAGTTAAAAATGTCTAAAATGACTGGGCATAAGTTTACATAGATTAAGGTTTTTTTTAATGGTCTATACCACCTCACTGAATGGTAAGTGAAGCTACGGTGAAGATGACACGGTTTTAGACAGGAATCGGTTCTACAAACAAAATTGTTGAAACTTATCTCCGCCGAAGCAGTGATATTTGGCGGAAGACTTCATACGAAGGGACTGGTCAGGAGAACCCTAAAGCCTAAACCATCATGCGGCAGTCGTTTAGTTAATCACCTTTCATAAAACGCGTATCCCGTTCCGGTAGGTCTATTCAAAGTCGACACACTGTGGCAATTATCTTAATCATTTTTATTATAATAATCGATTAATAATGGAAATAATTATATTACCTGATGAATTATCGATACTCGATTTGTTGTTAAAATTAAGCAGCCCTGAATGGGTTTAAGGACTTGAATTAAAGGACATTTTTTTTAAGTTTCGTTCAGTAAACTTTATAGAAAAGGAAAACATGATTCAATGCTATTCCATGTGTGTATTATAATTGACTCTTTATTTGAAATAAGAGAGAGGTGGCTTCAGAAAAAACTTTATTTCTTAATTGATAACGCATAAGAAATCAAAATTAGAACCTAGACTTATAATTAATATTGATAAAATGCTCCTTTTTAAAAGTTTCAGAGGGGCAGCCTGCGCGTTTATTTTTGTGTTGTTTATAAATAAATTTATTTATTTATTTATTTTTGATTTACAGGAAAACTTACAGCTAGGATTAATTATAAAAACATGTTTAGTAAACGAAAGCCAAAAAAAGTTTTCACATTTAGATTAATTCATTAAATTAAAAAAAAAACAAGATTTAGTCGCGAAAAAGCAACATATAAATAAAATAAAGTAGTTTAAAGTTTTGATTCTCACTGACTTATTGTTCATACAGTAGTAAATAAAAGAAACATCTCCTACAAGTTAATTAATTTTTAAATCTGCTCAAAAAACAATCTAGCTATGGCCGCTCTGACACTTGAAATGACACTTTGAAATGTATATTATAATACTGTGTAATTAATTAAAAATAATAATTACTCAAACTGTACTTTAGTTTGTATATATATCTCGGTTTCAAACATGATACTGTTTTTATTTAGTTATTTTAACATAATGATATTTACCTATTACCTACACCGTGCTTTTCAGATGCCTATTTTTTCTCAGTTTGATTTCAAAATGTGCAAATTTAAAAAAAATATATATTTAAGTACTATCATTGTATTTTTTTAAATAGGTCAATGTATTATGTAAATATACTGAAAATTTTATAAAATAACGTTTTTCATTATAGATTAGAACTAATTAATTTTATGTAAATGATAACGTTGTAACGTTCGTCGTACTGATTTATCAAAATGATATTTCACTGATTAAGTAAGCGCGCTCAGGACTCAATATAACCTTTTAGACTCCAGGAATTTGAGGAGGCCCTTCATGGGGATACCTCAGGTCGCTTCTCAGTTCTCAGCAAGCTGAAACCTCCAGTGACGTCACACTTCCCCAGTTCCAACAGAAGGAACAATAGGTGCAAAGCCGATAGCCAAATGACCATTTACACAAATAACAACAAGATGCATAGCCCAAAACGCTGTGACACACTAGTAACTATATGATTTTTGGAAAAGATAAAGACGATCAACGGTTAATTTTAATGTTCTTTTGGTCCTTTTATATTAACGTGCATGAGAGGTGTAATGTATTTTGTTATTTACTTAAAATTTTCTACTCAAAGTTACATCAACCTATTAATAGAACATGTAAGAAGTAGGTAATAATGATTTTAAATTTTCGGAAGAAAGGAAGTAATATTTGTTTTTTTTTTCAGTGCATTATTTAAAAAACGCCAGAGGCAAAGATATTATTCTCATTAATGGCTACAGCTTCTGCATTAACAAACATCGAGCGTCAACAATAAACTGGCAGTGCACGAACCATGCCATATGTAGCGCACGCCTTGTCACAGACAAAAATATCACTTGTATTACAAGAAGGAACCTAACGCACGGCCATGATCCACCGAAATATGTCATCAAAAATAATGTATATACCAGAGTTTGTAAATTAAAAAATAAAAGAAATTTCGATCGCGCACACTAAGCGACTAAACCTTATGGTGCATAGTTCACTTCTTTGTCTACTTTTTAAATAAAATCCGATTACATATCTTAAAGCAGTAAGACTGTTCTCGATCGCTCGTGCTATGATTTATTTACCTACTAGGTGAATATGAATTTGACAAGATTATACAGGGTTATTAGTATTAGACCGGGATTTTTTAAGGTGACGGAGGAGAAGTTATTTCCAATCATTTGTTCCCAAATCATGTAATCCCAAAGTGAACCGTTTTTTTAAATATTTCGGATTATGCCTTTTTTTCTTAAGGTTTTACTCCTTTGAAAAATCTAATGTAAAAAAACCAATGGTCCCATTTCAATGTCCTTTTCAGTTTAACATAAGTGTTTAGTTATTACATAATAAACAGCAATAAAATTGTTTCAGTGTGATTCCAAACATTAGCTACAGAAGGTTTTATAAAATAAAAATATTTTTTTTTGGAGCACCGATTACGAAAAACAGCTTGTTGTCCTAAAATTGCTTATTCATTTTCCGTGCTCTTTTTTTTTTAAAAGTTCTACAAGTCTCTGACTATACGATGAGATAAAACAATTAACATTGGCATGTATTTAACATGGCGTCAAATCTGATTTAGGGTTTTAATAATAATTAAAATGGGTAGGAAAAATAATAAGTTGGCAGCTACAGTGAAGTAGCATTTTAATTAGCTTTTGAAACACTCAGAGGGAATTCACAGAAAACAGCAGATATCTTCTTAACAAAGTTGGTTTATTGTCCAAATTAATACAATATGATCAGTTCACAATATTCACAATAACTCTTATAATAACGTAAAGATGGCTGACTGATCCAACTTGTCACTACGACCGCTAAGATAAGATTCCCGAATCGAAGTCTATGATGACAGAGCAAATGATTGAATGAATGAATGAACTGATATAATCGAATAAAATGAGCGAGTAACTGAATGTACTGAATTATTAATCGTAACAGTCGGCCATCCGTCAAGGTAACGAGTCCCTTCGTTAATCACATGATAGTCCATTACATATAGATATTGGTATTACAAAAAAAAAATTGTATGATCAATCAAGTCGTACCTGCATCTATAACTTAGGTTCTAAAGGAATATGATCATAAAAAAAATATCTAGTAAACTATAGTATCAATACCACTTCTTATATCTAATGCGAGTGGTGCTACTTCTATTCTTTCACAGCCACTTGCTAATCACTTCTTAAATCTAATCACTTTGTATCAATATCACTGGAGTCCCACAAGAGGATAGCTACTTCTATTCTTTCACCATCAACTTGGGGTATGTCATACATAACTCTCATGCCCGGCTCATGCACGTGCTCATGAGTCATGCAGACAATATCGCTATCTCTCACTGTTATTAATTATTATAGTTAAATCGCTAACATTGATGTCTATCAAACTTGCTTAATCACCACATATTTTTGTATACAATAAATCAATAACTTCATATATTCAATAATTTCATATCAATTTACAACAACTTGCTAATTTTAACTTAATTCTAATCAACTAACAAACTATTCACTTTCATCACTTGAGAAACAAGCAGGAGCATCAAAACTCATCCATGGATACAACTTATCAATGGATACTACATTTTCATAAGGTTTATTAAGTTGATTTTCGAGAAATAATAATCTTCAAGCGATTCACCTGGGCGTGCTCTTCTATTAAGCATCTCGGTCAATAGCTCTGCGTAATTCTCACTTGATGGAAAAGATTCCATCAACAAACTCTTCCATTCTACCCATGAATGTTTAATAGAAGGCAGGCCCTGGTACCAAGTTTTAGCATGACCATTAAGCTTGGGCTAGGCATAGTAAACCGTTTGCCTATCGTTCCAACCGTATATCTCTGCACACTCATCTACTTTAATGATCCACATACTAATCGTTTGCTCTTTAGAAAGTGGGTCAAAGTCAGGTATCACGTTGTTCACCAAGGGAAACGATTCACGGCCCCTGCCCTTAAAAACTTGAATAAGTTCTTCGAAAAACTCCTTATAATCGGAATACCTCAATTTCTTATGATCAGGACTACCATTTCTGCTTCTAGGGGAAGTGCAAACGTTCTTGGTTTGATCATCAGAACGTCTACAGCGGTTGCTGCGACTAGTCGTTGCCTCATAGTGTCTACGGCTTTCATTCCTCTTCAATAATTCATATTCTAACAATTTCAGTCTCTGATGTAGATCTTCATTGTCGTTAGGTATTCCATGGCTAGTACTTCGCTCTTCACAGTTCCGACTTGGAAGTCTTCTAGGTCGTACGTCGGCGCGCACGCTGCAACTCTCACTCCTCGCAGACTGCGGGCTACCTCGCCGGCTGTCTCGCCTTGCAAGGCTACGGCTGCGGTGCTCTCCATCATGAGTCCGAGGACTTCGCATCGTTTGTCGTACTTCAGATGATCGCACCGGCGTTTCTCGTCGGCGTCGACCCATATCACCATGTTCGCCTCCCATTATTCTGAAACTTAATAAATTTCTATGTAATTGTACTTTCACACACTGGTTCATACAATGAAGGGAAAATATACTAAAAGTAAGTACATTATTATCGTAGGTATATGCTATTTCTTGTAAGGTGACAAATATAATATAATTAACCATGATATGTAACCAATCATTAGACTAAGATTATAATAATATTGTATTTATAATAAAGTTGAATCATTTATTTCCGAGTAAGAAAATCCCGGACTGCTTTTAGTATTTAAGTTTTAATTGCTCTAAAAGCAACTTTTAGATAGTAATATCAAGTTTAGAGGCCGATAAGCGAAGCATACAAAATATTTTCTCGTTAAAAATCCATGTGCATCTGCGTTCTAGAAACGGTATTTTCACCATAATTTAACACTTTCATGCATAAAACAACGTTTACGATCTTAAATCACTTTTATTTTAAGGTTCTAAGCAAGAAAAAAAAATAAAAAAAAATATCACACATAACCTTGCTTCACGTGGGCGTTGCAAAAATGAGAATTTTTGCTGTAATCCCACTTCTGAGCTAAAACACTCAGAGGGAATTCACAGAAAACAGCAGATATCTTCTTAACAAAGTTGGTTTATTGTCCAAATTAATACAATATGATCACTTCACAATATTCACAATAACTCTTATAATAACGTAAAGATGGCTGACTGATCCAACTTGTCACTACGACCGCTAAGATAAGATTCCCGAATCGAAGTCTATGATGACAGAGCAAATGATTGAGTGATTGAATGCATGAATGAACTGATATAATCGAATAAAATGAGCGAGTAACTGAATGTACTGAATTATTAATCGTAACACTTTATTACATAGTTTTTCTGGATAAGTTTTAATTTAAATTGGCAGTTATTTTTTGGATTTGTTGACTATGATAGAAAACCTGGCTTATGGCAATTCGCCGGCCTCTACCGCGGCACCGCTTGATGTTTGATGAATGATGGTTGATGAATCTGTCGAACGAATGAATGGCAAAAATTATCACAATAATGAGATTAGAACTCTTTAGTTTAATCAACTTACGATAAATAATTATTTTAAGTAATAATTGTAAAAAAATATATGTTTTAAAAGAAAATCAATATTCATTTTGAACATAAGATCGTAGAAAACAAATAATGTTAATTGTGTCATCAGCTAAACGACTTCCAATAGAGCTGCAAATATAACTGCTAGCACCGGATCCGGTCTTCGGATCCGGTATATTGTTACCGGATCCGGTAACCATTGAATGATTAAATAAAACACTTTTTGACCGGATAAACGCATATATTTACATTTTAAATTTTGACTCGACGTTTCGGTGTCTTTGCAGACCCCGTGGTCACGAGCGATCAAAAAAGTGTTCCGGTCAAAAAGTGTTTTATTTAATAGTATGAATCGCGAAAACTTATTACCATTGAATGATGCCGGATTCGCCGGATTACCGGATCCGTTTTTCCGGATAGCAAACCCTAGTTGGTTGCCTCAATAATAATAATCCATTAACATATAACTTCAACGCAAACGTTGCTCCAAAAAAAAAACATTTTTATTTTATAAAACGTCTCGTAGCCTCTCTTCTGAATCGTAATGATTCAATTTCATTGCTGTTTATAATGTATTAACTAAATAGGCACATATCTAAAAAATAAAAGAACATTGAAATAGGGGAATAACCCCAAATATTTTAAAAACGGTAAACTTGGTATTACATGGACTGGGCTCAAATAATTGCAAATGAACTCTCCAATCTAATTACCAATAACCCTTTATTATGAAGACAAGTTGTTGTAAACTTATACATTTAAGACGAACTATTGTTATCTGATATGAACTGTTTTTCCATCTTATTTATAAGAAATTCCATATTAGTAATAAAAACAAATGTATGATTATATGAATAAGACAATTCATTAAAAAAAAAATTAATGATCAATTATGTATGTAAATGACTTATAATAAATCATTTTATCAATATCAACGAAAATATTTTTTTCTTATTTCCTCGATTATTACACCTAACGAGAATAACTCTATAATTAGCGAAGCTTGTGCTTTATGAATAGTCAACAACTATAACAAAGGGTAAGATAAGATAACATTTATTGACCAAAAAGCATTATAACATTCAAGCTCACTACAATTTTCACATTTTTCGTAGCTACAACATATGGTACATAAAAAATATTAAAAGTTATTCTTATGAGACTACTACAAAAAAAATACAGAAAGGCATGAGTAAATATAACAACAAAAGGCAAAAGGTACATATCATCCACCATCATCATCCACAGCCTGTAGGACATAGTACTGTACTGTGGGACATAGGCCTCCTCCAAGGTCTTCCACGTCGCTGGGCCCCGCGCCGCCCTCATCCAGCGTTTACCGGCGACTTAGACCAGATTGTCGGTCCATCGTGCGGGGGGGGCTTGCCGCGTGTCGAGAACTGTTTCCACTCCAACGGCCATCTGTTCTGCGAGCTATGGGCCCTGCTCATTGCCACTTCAGCTTTGTAATCCTTCTGGCTATCTCGGTGACTTTGGTTCGCCTATTTATCTCCTCATTCCTGATTCGATACCACAGGGGAACTCCGAGCATAGCCCTTTCCAGTGCCCACTGAGCGACTCTAAGCTTATTTATAAGGCCCATAGTTAGCGACCACATCTCAGTGCCGTATGTTATCACTGGCAACAAACACTTATCAAAAACCTTTGTTTTCAGACACTGCGGTATTTGGACGAGAAGATTTTATGGAGCTTCCCGAACGCTTCCCAGCTCTTTCTCAAATTTGGACCTACCTAACTGGATTTTATGTCCTAAGTATAGATAATCGTCAACAACTTCGAGCGTGGTGCCTCCAACTGATTCAGAAGCAGGTGCAACACGGACGTTCGACATGATCCTCGTCTTATTCATGTTCATTTACAAGACCAAGTCGCTGCGAGGCTCCACTGAGGTCATCGAACATTTTGTTAAGGTCCTGCAGGGTCTCAGCCATGACTACAATGTCATACGCGAATCGAAGGTGAGTGCTATAACCTACCGCAGCGTATGGATGTGGCCTATAGCGCTAAAGCCTTTTCGGAAACCGGCTTGTTCGGGAGGCTAGAAGACGTCAAACCTGCGTGCGAGACGGTTAGTAATGACTCTTGAAAACAGCTTGTATACAAAGAAATGGGTCTGAAGTTCTTCTAAAGGGTTTTATCACCTTTTTGTAGAACAAGACCACTATGCCTTGGAGCCAGGCTTTGGGCGTTTTGCCCTCGAGGATGATGGAATGGATCTCCTCATAAAAAAATGTTATTATTCCATTAATGAATACCTATGTGATAATGATCTAAATATTTGAAAGCTTCTTCCTCTCTTTTGATTAATGTCTCTTTTGTTTGTGCCCGAAGGGGTCTATGATGTGAAACTAAAATTATATATTATCTACCTTGTAAACCATCATAGTATGCAAATAAAGAATTGAATTGAATTGAATTGGAATTGAACAGCTTCTGAAGGGTATTAAGCACAGGTTTGCCACCAGCTTTCAGAAGCTCGGCTGTAATTCCATCATCACCCGGCGCCTTGTTGTTTTTTAAGCTGTTCAGGAGCCATACTAATCTCGTACAGGCTGACATCTGGGATATCTTCGGTATACTGTCGGGTTAATTTGACTCGTGGGTCTTTTGCCATGCCTTGAACAGGTGCCCGTGTTGTCGTGTGTAAAAGCCCGTAGAACTTCTCAACTTCCCTCAAAAGTTCGGGTTTAGACGAAACAACCCTGCCGAATGCCGAAAACGGACGACCGTTTTCAAATTCGTCAGTTGGTTCTGGCCTATAGACAAATCTCTCGCGAAGAAGCCCTTGTTTTGCTCGATAGCCGTTTCAATACGGTCTGTATTAAACTTGCGTATGTCGCGTTTTAGGGACTTGGCGATTTGTCTATTAAGCTGCCGATACTGAGAAGCATCTTCCGGGGACTGCAGGATCATTGTGCGTCTTTCTTCCATGAGTTTGAGGGTAGAGTCTGAGATATTTCCGGCTCCTTTTGCACGGCGGATTTTAAAGAACTTAGACCCATCCGTGGAGACAGTTTCCACAAACCAGTTATTGAAGTCGTCCACATCGACGCACTCGCCGAGGTATTTAAATCGGTTCTGCAATTCGAGCTGAAAGCTTTCGGGGTTTTGGATCTGGATGGGTGCAAGACGAAGTATAGACTTTATCAGTCGAAATCGCTCCAGTTTTGGATTCAGACTCAATTTGCCTCTTACCATGCGGTGCTCACTACCGATTTCCTCACGGCATTGATCACAGAGACATCATTGAAAATCTGTTTTCTCGATGACATGATAAAATCTATCACGTTTTTGAAATGAGTTTTGGAACTGTGTATGGCTTTTGGATGACCTCATACATAGGCTTCACCTCATCATCGTGAGTTTTAAGCTAGTTTAAGTGTATTTGCATAAAAAAATGTATGTTTATTTATTCTTAACCTCAAGTGGGTAGACATAAACAAATCAAGTTAAAATAACCCTATCCACAAATTGTTCTTCACTTGTATTAAGACTATCGTTTCGAACGTTTCTCGATTTGTTTCACTTTTTTTTGAGTTTTATCATTATAACTCATTACAATGCCACGTATTCGGCACCATATTAGCATAAAAACAGCTTCTATAGCACTAGTATTGCTGGAAGAGGGAGAGTGTCAACGATCTGAAGCTCTAAGCCTACGTGTATCTCGGCGAGCTATCTGAAATGTTTGGGCTTGCTACCAGGAGTCCGGTAGTTTGTTAGAAGACGCGGAACAGGAAGAACCCGGGCAGCAATCACTAAAGATAACCAATACATTCGTTTAACTGCCGGTCGAGAGCGAAACATTATTGCTCGTGTTTTACAAAACCGACTACAGGAATTTAGATTACAAGAACGCATATTGAGAAAACCTTATCAGATTACAAAATTGTGATTTTTCTTTCAGTGATAAAGTTAAAAAATGCCAGAGGCAAGGATGTGCTCCTAGTCGATGGCTACAGCTTCTGTGTGCACGCCCGTCGCAGAGAGACTACTATTTGGAAATGTTCCAGACATGGAGTATGCCCCGTTCGTGTCACTACCGACAATACTTATATTAATGTACTTAAATTAACTTACGAGCACAACCATAATCCTTCAGAATATATAATAGTAAATGGAATTTTTACAAGAATTAGAGTAAGTTGCCCATTTTAGATTTGAACAAATCATCGTATCAAGAGTCAGAATATAATATTTCTTTTTTTCTTTTTGCAGTACTAAAATGTTGTTGTTGGGTGGTGTATTAGCTGAAATATATTAAAAAATTATTATTTCCGTTGGAAAATTCCGATTATGTTCAGTGTTGGGGTCATAAACTGAAATCATTAAATTAAAAGGAAGCCGCACAAGGGAGCATGGCGGATTGGCTTAAGCGTCAAGTGAGAGAAGATACATAGTAAAAACTAGCAGAATTGTGCGGTTTTCCCGCATAGCTCGTGATCTCAAAGTTTCTTGATAAAACCTTGATATACATTAAAAATGTAAGATTCTAATTATGACATAGACTTCTTACCTCCCTCATTTTCTAACATTTGTGACATAAAATAGAATTGTTTTTTGACCGGATATAATCACGCATAATGTATATAGTTAAGAAGTATCTGTAGCTATGCATCAATTTTAAAATGTAAATTTTTATTCAAATAGTTGATTGTTAGGTATACTTTTTGAAAGAATGTTTGAATTCGGTCCAGGCGTTTTTATGTTTAAAGTTGTATCTTATGAAGATTAACAAGTAAAAGTCAAAACTTTCAGCTTTTTAATATTAGTATAGTAGTAGTTATAGCATCTAACATCTTATATTGCGCATTTATTAAGATTTCCGTGGAAAGTGAAATGGCTACAAGTCCAACAAATTAAGTCTATTCACTGAACAATAATGTTGCTTCCTGATGCTCTGATGTCAAAAAAATATAAAATAAAACAATTTATCAAGAATAGCGAATATGCTATTAGGTTATATGTTTTATATTTATTTACTAGGCCATCGAATTTAGCTATCGGGATAAATTGCTTTTTATATTTAAAAACCTACGATTTATATAGTGACATCAAAAACAATTTTGGATGTTTTATTAATATATCAATTACGTTTTTTAATTGGACTTGATTATAAAAAATAATACTTATACAATTATACACTGTGAGGCCTAACTGTTTAGACCTATGCAGACACAAAGACGGTCGTCGTCATGACAACAGTAGTGGAGTTCTTAATGTTATTTATTTATTTATTAAAGAAAGCTGAGCTAACTTTGCAAGTATGTTACAAAAATGAGCAAGCATTAAAATTATTATATTATTCCTTTAGAAGATCGTTAATCAGTTAAAGCTCCACTGGTGCCTTGGGGCAACCGCGAAAGTTTGCCGCACAGATTTTGTGCACAGATTCGACGGGGAAACCTTGCACTTGCTCGTTCGATAACTCAAACGGCACGTTCCTTAGGATAGTTCAGCTCGAAATTCCTGAAATCGGAAATGGAACAGACTTTGACGTTAACAGAATCACCCACGGTGGATGCCTTACTATACTGGATCTTGGGACTATGACTACCGCAGAGAGCTGAGATCTCGATCCAGTGACTCTTTTCCCGTAGGAAGACGGGGGGCGAAGGCTTGAGTTTCGGCGGAGCCAAGACTGATTGCGACGCAGGCTGTGGCACTGGGATCGCTGAAACGATAGGAGGCTCAGGAGCAGACGACGACATAACTTTGGCTGGAGTAGCTGGAACAACAGTGTTTGAAATCGAATTAGCAGCTTGCTTCTTATTTTTCGATTTGGACTTTTTGCAAACCTCGGTGAACGGAGCAGGAGATTCTCTAACAGTAGAAGTTAGCCTTTGCATGCGGTAGAATCTACCGACATAGCGTCTGACATACTATTATAGCGTACTCAGATGGACCTGAACACGCCGGGAAGTCAGTTGGGAAACCCGGAGGGATCAGCGCTGAAACGGAAGGAGTTGAAGGGGTGACGAGCAGAGTCTTCAGACGGGATTTAAGTGGACATGAACCTGATGTCGCTGAAAGAATCCATCAAAGCCAGGAAAGAGCAAAATCTACAAGCCTTAGAACGGCGAGACGAGAATGACCTAGTACAGACCTATTGCTGATGAATGGCGGACAATCAGGTTTAGTTGTCTCGGTTACGTATCCACCTGAACCGCGATGCTTCGTCTGGCAGCAGTCGGGACCACCCTGAAAAGGGCAGATAATTGACCCCGACACCACACAACCTCCGCGAGAGAAAACTTTCCGATAAGAGCTTGGCTTGGTAACCTAATCCGCACGAGTGCCGGGGAGGCAACAAGGGCAGTGCAATACGAGCGCTCGGGAGCGACCGAAATCTAGACCGCTCGGGAGCGGACGCAAACGGGAAGTGAATTTTAAAGTAAATATTAAGAAGCTTCTGAACTGTTGCCAATTAGAGCAAAAGGTAAAATTATGTCGTTACATTTAGGAACGTCTCTCTTATTTTTGTAAAGATAAGAATTGATCGACTTGAATTATTTCACAGAACAAACAATTTATCTTTTAAAAATATAGATATTAAGTTTTGCTTATAGAATAATTTGACTTTGAAGATACTAAAATCTTTAAAAATGGTTTCAGTGATGATCTTGAAAACTTCCCGAAATAAGGATGTTCTCGTGACAGACGGCTACAGTTTCAACATACATCTGCGATATCAGAGAACAATAAGATGGCAATGTAATAGTACTCACTTGAGGTGCAAAGCGAATGTCACGACGGTCAAAAATGATGGAACAGTGATTAGAATGAATCTACAGCACAACCATAAGCCACCCAAGTTCATAGTGCGGGATGGAGTTTATATAAAAATCTAAACCATGAATATATGGTTTGATCTGAACAGCTGCTGCCCGGTTGTAAATAGTGGTTTTGGCTCGTTAGAGTGACCTTGAATTTTATAAACTTACAATTTTAAAATCACATCAACATTAGTTTTATTTTGAGTGCATCATTGCATCAAAATAGATATCATTATCAAGGTTTTCTTTTTGAAGACTATTTTTGTATTTATCAAGTTTAGTGTTTTTAAAAATAAGAGACCTAATTTCAAATCTTCATGGCAAATATTTCTTGTAAATCGGTTATTACATTTTTGTACATCTTAATCTTTTTTGTAGTTATGAATAAAATAATAAAGTGACATTGTTTGACTTTTTATATTTAAATCACGTCCAGCTCGCTTCTCTCTTGTTTCGGTCTTGTTTTTATTATTCTTACTGGAAAACTGCATTCAGGCAAATTGCAATTCACCTCGGCCAACCTTGTGACCAAGTTTAACATTTGATTCACCATTTTAAAGCTTTTACTTATAAAAAATAAATAAATAATAATAAATAACTAAATTGCGGGAAAAAGTGCGTACTAAATGAAGTGGGACTCGAACCAAAACTCCAAAATTCTGTTAGGTTAGATTAGCTTAACCGCTCTACCAACTGAGCTACTGGGATCGATTCTATTTACTGTGTTTTTATCTAATATTAAATATTCAAGCATTATAAACTGCAAAAAAAAACGTTTAAAATATTTGATACAAATTTCACCTGTCACTAAAGTTGTAAATAGACGCCATTCACCAATCGTGACCACCGTGCCTAAAACAGCAGCTGCGCAACGGCAAGGTAAAATTTAATTATGCTAAAAGCTTTTAAAATTTCATGATCATTAAATTAAATTAAATAAAAATCGTTTATTTTAGACAATTATATAGCCCATACAGAACAAGAAATTATAAAAAACACATAATATATTAAAAGTAAACACATAATCAGATCCATTAACCAACAAGTATAAAATCAAAATTAAATTTTATCACAGAAACAACATACAAAATTATAAAATTGTCCCATATTATATTAATACCAGAGTGAATATATTTTATTGCGTAATACAATAAATGCTTAGCAGGTGGCGGTGTGCGGGTGGCGGGAACACTGCTGTGATTACAGATTAGAAAGTATTATGTAGAAGTACTATATTATGTATTATAGGAAGTTTGGAATGCAAGCTTTTTTGCCGCTTGGCGGCGCTTATGTGCTTGAGTTTTTTTTTGGGTGGACTATGTACTATAGTGGTTTTTTATTATTATTGTTCATAAATATTGTTTTTCATATGAAAAGAAAGGGTGCTAATTTTACATTACAGTGTTAACGAACCACTAACTAAAATAATCAAAATGTTATGTTGTATGTTTGATAATAATAAAGTTATTCGTCGAAATATGTGAATCATGAAGTCTATAAAACATCACAATAATTCAGTTACTTAGATGATAAACTAAAGTTCACTTGAAGCTACTTCTGAGTTTGCAGGAAATTATAAAAACACAGTAGATATGTGCAGTTTACTCATGTTTACTTCAGCAGTTGATTTCACAAGCCGGCAGCGTTTTGTGATCAAGTGGCGAATGATTGTATATCACTCACTCAATTCACTCATATCAAGTTGTTATTGCCAGTAATAAGTGGCGCCACCAAATGTTGAAATAGTGCTATGGCCAAACTCTTGAAATAGAATAAAATGCTTTGATTGTCAATGCCGTGGTTGTGTGCGTGTTGACTGAGGCATCACGTCGGGAAGAGTGTCTCTTTTTTTATTCATTGGGGTTTCTGGTGAAAAATGAAGTACCTACTTTTATTACATAATTATGATCAGAATCGAGTACAGAGTGCTCTCTTTCAGTATTGCAATGTTAGAGGTGCTAATGTTAGTTTTTTCTATCTTTAGTCGGCTTAACTTAGTCTAGGTACAGAACCTTGGCTAAAAATGTAGAAGCAAATTAAAAAGGAAAAATTTAATAATATTTAATATGTAGACAAGAAAACTTTTATTAAAAAATATTCACTCTCATTACATCTTTTATATACATTTTTAGTACTACTACTTTTTGTCGCATAATCGTTTTCATCTCTAAGTTATTAAATATAAAGAAATAATGATTTTCAATAATAAAGATAACAATACTTATGAATATTATAGCTATTTATTCGAATTGGTTATGAGTTTTGAGCATTAGTATAAACGAATATATTTCCAAATATTAGCAAAATCAAAGTAATTTTATAATTTCAATATATTTTTTTAATATTTAATGTTTAATTTTTTTATGAAGAATAATCATTATGATTTTAAATGAGTTTGAGAAAAATACTCATTTAAACATGAGATTTCCGATAGTAGAAATTGAAAAGTTATGTGAAGCAATGCGCACCCCCATCGACTACATTTTTAGCCGTATCGTTTCGGTTAATGTGCACATTAGCCGGCTAAAGATGGAACATCATGACGCAAACTAACATGATATCGAACTTTAGCTGTTCTGTAATTTTAGCCAGCTAATCTTAAGTTTATGTTCACAACCACCTTTGGCCGTAACATATATGTATATTCCAAAGTGCCCGCTACTCTGGCTCTCGCAAAGTTTTTTGATGCAGTTGACTTTATTGTTATTGAGATGAAATTTGTTACTTACATTTCAGCCAATTCCGCAATGTTCCAGAGTATAATGAGAAAACATCCAACAAATTATGCGATTGTATTGATCTTTTACATTATAATTTATAAATGTTGTTGGTGCATGACGTTGATGTAAAATTGAAAGTTTTCCAGCTTGCACTATTTTTGTTAAGCAGTAATTATTAAAATATATTTCAGATTCAATGACACCAAAATTTGTTTCATCGCAGAAGGGTCGAGATCAGATCGTAGTTGGCCCTTATAGGTACTGCGTGCATTACGTGTCAGGAATAAAGAAAAGGTGGCAATGCTCAACCCATAACAGTAAAGGATGCAGAGCCGCGATTTACACAATTGGCCCAGACATAATGAGAATAAAGAATGAACATAATCAATAAAGTGATAATAACATATATTAAAGTTTTAATTTACTCAAATTGTATATAATGCAGAAAAGAAAAAATATAAAAAGGAACAAGAGCCAAGAAGTATTGTTAGTAAGAATAAATATTGGTTCTGCCACCAAGCGGGGATCACTCAGATTATGTAGTCGCTTTTGTACGTTACGCTTATCCGGGGCGGTAGGGCTGCTCTACGCCGACCCCACGCAGCTCCTTAAAGTTGATTGTGTATTACCATGCAGTAATAATAAATCTTTATTTCAGATTCATTGACACCAACATTTGTAACATCGCAGAAGGGTCGAGAGCAGATCGAAGTTGGCCCTTATAGGTACAGCATGCATTACGTGTCAGGAATAAAAAAGAGGTGGCACTGCTCAACCCATAAAAATAAAGGATGCAGAGCCGCAATTTACACAATTGGCCCAGAAATAATAAAAACAAAGAATGAACATAATCATTAAAGTGATAATAACATATATTGAAGTTTTAATTTACCTAAATTGTATATAATGCAGAAAAGAAAAAATATAAAAAGGAACAAGAGCCAAGAAGTATTGTAAGTAAGAATAACTATTGTTTCTGCCACCAAGCGGGGATCACTCGGATTATAGTCGCTTTTGTAGTCGCTTTTGTACGTTACGCTTATCCGGGGCGGTAGGGCTCTTCTACGCCGACCCCACGCATCTCCTAAAAGTTGGTTGTGTATTACCATGCAGTAATAATAAATCTTAATTTCAGATTCATTGACACCAAAATTTGTAACATCGCAGAAGGGTCGAGTGCAGATTACAGTTGGCACTTATAAATACAGCGTGCAGTCTGCAACAGGAATTAAGAAGAGATGGTACTGCTCAACCCACCACCGTAAGGGATGCAAAGCCGTTATTTACACAATTGACTCAGAAATAATAAGAGCTAAAAATGAACATAACCATTAAATTAACATATATTGCAGAATCTATGTATGAAGTTTAATTTACTCAATTTGTAATCATTCTAAAAAAGAATAATATAATTTGTAGATTAAATTACTGAGAGCCATGCTTATTTATAACTAGCTGTGCCCGCGGCTCCGCTCGCGATAATTTCGGGATAAAAAGTATCCTATGTTACTTCTAGTACCTCTCATGATTCGTCGAGTAGTTTTTGCGTGAAAGCTGAACAAATATCCATGCTTTCATATTTATAATATTAGTAAGGATAAGGATTGACATTTTATAATATTTGACAATTCATTGTTTAGATCACTTTCACATGAGGCTTAAGTATCTATGGAACGAAAATACTTCAGCGCAAAGCTGCCGAGTAAACTATATTGAAAGTTGACCCGTCCGGCACGTGAACATGAAGATTTCTAGAACTGCTAACCCGGGAAAGAGCGACGTATAACTGACCATGCGAGAAAAAACTGACACCGAGATCTACTCCAGCAACACAAAAAGTCTGCCCTTGAGCCTTATTAATTGTCATTGCAAAACACACCGATACTGGGAATTGCGTTCTTTTAAATTGGAATGGAAAATTATTTGGTATTATGGGAACTCTGGGAATAAAGACGGTTTCTCCTGCACCGCAACCTGTTAAAATTTGAGATATCCAAATAGAATTATACCCAGAAATATGTACAACTTACCTACAACAGAAAAAGAAATGAAAATAAAGCTGAAACGCCTGTGCAATGCTATCTACCTATACCTACTTCACTTAAAAATAAATACCTTTAACTACAATAATTAATAAAAGTACCTACGCTTTTACCTAAAAATACAAAAAAAACTGAACATAAATTAGCCAAAATTTGGAATTTGACCGAATATTTAAACACTACCAAAACAACTACATAATACCTATTTTATAAAATAACAACGGAAGAAATTCAAATGAATTATTTAAGGACTCTGATAAGCACGGTTTATAATATCAATTATTGTCTGTCAATAAAGTCGAACGCTCTGAACGCATCAACAGCCAAATATTGAATGAATTATTAAGGATCAAACGAACTTACCAAGTGAAGTTCGATCACAATTATGTGAACGGCTTAATTCGAAGCGATTTAATGTTAACATGTTGTAGTAGTACTTCCAAGCGTCAGCCTTGCACGGTTTTCAGAGACACGTTTTTTTTTTTTTTTTATTTGGCAACCCTGATCCCCGCTCTTGAACTCCTCTCCACTTACTTCCTCTCATCATCCCTCCTCAATAATCATTTTGTTTAGAGCTAAAGTTCCTAGGTAGTACCCATAAAAATAATTCACATTAATTATGGGTGGGTGATATTACTTTAAAGGAATACTGTTTGGGCGGGTTTATATCAATCGCTTCGAATTAAGCCGTTCACATAATTGTGATCGAACTTCACTTGGTAAGTTCGTTTGATCCTTAATTATGTTTCACGGCTTAATTCTTTGCGATTTAATGTTAACATGTTGTAGGATGTTCAGAGTATTTTAATGTGAATTATTTTTGCAGTATAGGTATAAGTAAAACTGTATTGTTAGAGTATAACCAACAGTAATAAATCACAAATATACATCTATTTATTCTAAGGAGTTACATAAAATACTAGTTGCAAATTGATTGGCATCAGATACAATTTCTTTGTTGTAGAATTTGGCAAATACTGAGGATGTATTACTCCATCCTGCGGTTTTCCGTATGACATCAATATTGACACCGACTCTGCTAGCAGTGGAAGTGGCCGCATGGCGCGTGCTGTGCGCGCTAAACACTGATGTGTCCACGCCACTGCGTTGTAAAGTATATTTGATACAGTGACTCAAAGTTGGAGACAAACTTTTAAGTGAGGCCTTTTGTGGCTAATAAATAAAGTGTCACAACTACGTAAACCACTCGTTTTAATTATATAATCTAAAATGCATCTGGCAGGGCATATTGCAGGATTTGTATGAAAAAATGGTAGCCTTAGAAGGGGTTGAAAGGAGTTTGGTTTTGAAGTTTTTACTAAGTCAGGTATTTTAACTAAGATTTCTGTTCTGTTTTGAGTTATATTATTTATTTTAATGAGAGAAAATGTTTGTACTCTTTGCGCTGTCACCAAACCTAGCAGAGTCAGCGTTTCTTAGAGAAATCTTCTAAACTAAGGCTTTCATTTGGCTATTGAGTGGCCAAATAATTTAACACTATGTTTGGGTCCCAAGAAGTATTATATTTTGGATTGGTGGGCCTCAACTTGTAAACACCCTTCATGAAACGTTTGACTCGATCATCATTTAAGCTATTACCTAACAAAAGAGATAAGGCAGAGCGGTAAGAATTGATGGTCCCGTATTTAGCGCCTTTATCAAAAATATCGGTTAAAAAATGTATTACAATTGGAATAGAAGCATTAAAATAATCATAATTATGTAATCTACAGTAAATTATCCAAGATTTTATGCAAACATCGTTCTGTTTGTAAGTATTATTTGCAAGCGAAGCTAGCATAATATCTACTGACCTATTCGATAAATATTTCCTTAGTAATGCTTGCCTGATAATTTCGCGGCAACAAGGCGTAGATTCTTGTGTACACAATCTACAATCTACTGAAAGGAGATGTTAGAAGGTCAATATCTGGTCCAAAATACAAAAAAATTGAAACAGACAACTTTTTAAACATAGGAAACCAAGGTTGACTTGGCCAATATGGCACCACAACAATACCCTCTGCCTTATGACAAATGATTTTCTGCATTAATTTTACTATAAGCGAGAATGGTGGAAAGGCGTAAAATAACATATTGGTCCATGGCAGTGTAAAGGCATCAACAGCACATGCTTCGGGATCATTTCTCCACGAAACATATTGTTTACACTTTGTATTGCATCTTTTTGCAAACAAATCAATACTGGCATACCAAAGTTGCGAACTATTTCATTAAATGCAATTTATTTTAATTCCCACTCTGTATCCTCGAACTGTTTTCGAGATAATGAATCTGCCTCACAATTATCTTTAGTATTGATGTAAGAAGCGAATAAGATTATTCTACGTTCTTCGCACCATTTCCACATACTTCTAGATATATAATCTAGGTGATCATATTGAATACTGCCCATTCTGTTAATAAGATGTCACAATTAGATAATTCTTTGGTGAAACATTTCAGAGCTAGAAAGGCTGCTTTTAGTTCCAACTCGTTTATATGACAAGAAGTTTCGTTGTCTTTCCTATATCCACAACATCTAACTGTATCACAATACGCTCCCCATCCCGTAGAGGAGGCATCAGAAAAAAAAATTCTAAAACAAAGTTGTTCGGTTTGAGTGATGAATGGCCTATATCTATGTTTCCTAACCACCAATATAATTCTTCATGTAGGGTAATTAAGATATCAATTGTCTGATCGTAGTTTGGATTTTTTTTTAATAAACAATTATATTCATATTGTTCAAGCTTTTTTGTATATAACCACGAATAAGTTATTGTTGGACATGCGGAAATTAAATAACTAATGAGTTTAGCGAATTCGCGTAACTTGCATCGTTTTATACAAAGAAATCTATTTATAAAATCTTTCAATTTTATTTTCTTTTCCTCGGGTAGTTTTAAAATCATCTGCTTTGAGTCGAAAGTGAAGCCCAAGAACTTACATTCACGTTTAGGTATTAAACAACTTTTTGAAAAGTTAATCAAAAAACCCAAGCTCTGTAATAGATCTATAGTTGTAGATACATTAGTGACACACTCCGAGTAAGTCTTTCCGATAAAAAAATGTTATCTAAATAAATAACTGAAATCACACCCCGACTACGCAGGTATTCTATAACTGGTTTCATTAATTTAGTAAACACGAGAGGTGCGGTACAAAGGCCGAACGGTAAACAATTGAATTCATATAATATATTGTTGTATTTGAATCGAAGATATTTTTTGTGAGCTTCATTTGTCGCAACAAAGAAGTATGCATGTTTTAAGTCTATTGTCTACAGCAGTTTTCAGTTAATAATTTTGACGCTGTTCTGTAATCTTCCATTTTAAAATGACTAGCAAGTACAAATTTATTTAACTTTCTTAAATTCAATATAAACCTTTTATCACCATTAGGCTTAGGTACAAGAAATATACTGGATAAAAATTGTCCTTCAATATAAGTACATTTCGAGATGGCACCATTGCTTATTTGTTGCTTCTGTGGTATTAATGAAGATGATCCTACGAGTGTTTCGGTAGCTCTTCCCAGAGCTGCTATAGCCACACCAGTTTGTCTTTGCCTAAACATGAGGGAGGAATTCCGTTTAGAGACCGCTTCGATAACTGCCACTTTTGCTTCCGGATTCAGAGCAGGGGCAAGGAGTAGTCGACAATTACTAGGAATAAGATAATCCTCTAGGATTTTATCTCTTGTCTCTTTGGGTAGTCCCTTTAAAAGGATTTCAGACCACCGCACCGGGTTGAAATTTCCTTATGTAAAGGTTTTCCTAGTTCTTCAGCAATCTAAGGAGCATCTCCCAACATCTCTAAGATATCGCTATCCAATTCTATATCCTCAACATCATCTACTGGTGGATGTTTTGAGGTAGATGGCACTGAAAAGACGAAAGTAGTCAGCGTCTCGAATAATAATTCGAAAGAAGTGTTTTTAGCACCTACGAGCATAAAATGAAAAAAGTAGGGTAGCCATTTTAGCGATAATGATCACTAAACAAAGAAATTTTCCATAGTCTCGAATAAAGATTCGAATTAGGTAAAGGGGATTGGCGGCCACGGTATCACTTAATTTTAGAGTTTTCAAGCGTATCAAAACTGGGCTATATGTAGTTAATAGGTCAATATGAGACACGTTTTTTCCAACATTTATTGTTGTGATAGTTGTCGGGAATATTTAGAAATACAATAAAATCAAATTAAACTTGCCGAAAGCACATTTTTTAATTTCCCGGCAATAAAAAAATAATAGTTTTAAAGTCCTACTGTCAAACTTGCCGCCACCCCGTTTCAAACCTCTGGATTGGTTAATACCTGCTTATGTAATGTAATGGTTTCAAAATACGACGCCATGTTAGAAAAGACGGACTATAAATTCCTGTAATTTTTAGGTTAGATTATTGTTTTGACTTTTTATTCCCAACTTATGTATAAATCTAATAATTATATTCTGATTACTCGTTATCTAAGCAATAAAACGCACATATTAAGTTTGAGGTACGTGAATGCTATGTGAAATAAAAGCGGTACTGACAATGTATGGGACCTTGCCATTCTTCTTTTTGAGTTTTAAACTCGGCTCATTGAAATTCAGTGATAAAGATCATTGAACTTTGTTTTCGAATAAGGATTCGAAAAGTCATTTTAGCGATAATGATCACTAAACAATGACATTTACCATCGTCTCGAATAAAGATTCTTACTAGGTAAATTTGTGAGTTTTAAACTCGGCTCATTCAAATTCAGTGATAAAGATCATTGAACTTTGTTTTCGAATAAGGATTCGAAAAGTCATTTTAGCGATAATGATCACTAAACAATGACATTTACCATCGTCTCGAATAAAGATTCTTACTAGGTAAATTTGTGAGTTTTAAACTCGGCTCATTCAAATTCAGTGATAAAGATCATTGAACTTTGTTTTCGAATAAGGATTCGAAAAGTCATTTTAGCGATAATGATCACTAAACAATGACATTTACCATCGTCTCGAATAAAGATTCTTACTAGGTAAATTTGTGAGTTTTAAACTTGGCTCATTCAAATTCAGTGATAAAGATCATTGAACTTTGTTTTCGAATAAGGATTCGTAACGCAATTATGCGATGTAAAGAGCCATGGATAGTGATAAGGTACAAATTTCACTTGGCATTTGCTTCTTTTGAAGCTTTTTTTTTTCAGTTTTCTGATCTTATTGCGTATGGTCTCGATGTCTTCATATTTCCTTTTCACCATTTTTACGAACGACAAATAATAAGTTGAGATTTAAATTTTTAAACTATAACACAAACTATTTAACGTTTAATTTAAGTAATAAATTATAGACGCACGTGCGAAGGCTTGAGCACGGAAATACAAAAATGATTATTGAGGAGGGATGATGAGAGGAAGTAAGTGGAGAGGAGTTCAAGAGCGGGGATCAGGGTTGCCAAATAAAAAAAAAAAAAAAAAAAACGTGTCTCTGAAAACCGTGCAAGGCTGACGCTTGGAAGTACTACTACAACATGTTAACATTAAATCGCAAAGAATTAAGCCGTGAAACATAATAAAGCTTGCGCTTGCCGCCCGCCTTTTTATACCTAACCGCCACGAGCCGCGTCGAGCGCGGCAACCGTTACGCAGAAATAATCCTTACTTACATCATTCAGTATTCACGCGCGATGGGTTAATAGCGTATTTCATGTATAAGTTTGGTGTTTCTATACCGATTTCTATGATTCTTTTTTTATTGAATAGGCAATAATGTAAATTTCTTTTAATTAAGAATGAGTGAGAGTATTATAAACGTAAGAGTAAACAAATATAATCAGAAAGCTCCGAACTGCTAAGCTATCGGGATTTACACGTGTTATTGTGAGTCAACCATAAAATATAGACATATACTGTTGCGGGATATTTTTTATATAATTTTATGAAGAATATTTCTGTCATACACGATTTCTATGTAGCTTTAACCATTAAGGCTGCACACGCAACGGAAGCTTAAAAAATGAAGTAATTTCTCCCGTTTTCCCAACATTTCCCTTCACTGCTCTGCTCCTATTGATTGTAGCGTGATAATAAGTATACTATAACCTGCCTAGGAGTATGAAGAATAATTTTACCAAGTTTCGTTAAAATCCGTCGAGAAGTTTTTGTTTCTATAAGGAACATACAGACAGACAGACAGACAAAAATTGTACTAATTGCATTTTTGGCATCGGTATCGATCACATATCACCCCCTGATAGTTATTTTGAAAATATATTTCATGTACAGAATTGACCTCTCTACAGATTTATTATAAGTATAGATAGAAGATAGAAGATAGATAGATATAGATAGATAGAAGATATAGATAGAAGATATAGATAGATAGAAGATAGATAGATAGATAAAAGACTTTAATTATCTGTCTTTTATTGCTTTATTATTTTAAGAAATGCAGTTATTATTCGATTATCAAAAAATATTTAAAATGCGTTATTAAATTATTATCTGTGCATAATTGTGTTGGTTTTCTTTTTTTATTTATCCAAAGCACAACCTACACTGGGCTTTTTATTGCTGCGTATTAAATAAAACGTAAAAAGAAATTTTGAAGGGTTAAACTTATATAATTTTTATTCCAGCCAAGTATTTAAAAACCCACCGGGGCTCGAACATTGTTGTCGTGAACGGTTACAAGTACAAAGTGCACCGAAAATATAAAAGTACTTGCAGGTGGCTATGTAGCAGTAGCAGCCGCCTCAAGTGCACCGCGTCAGTGACCACGGATAACAGTAGCGGTGCAGTCGTCCGCATGAACACACGACATAAACACAACCAACCCAATTATTTCGAAAAAAATGGAATATACATTTCTATTTCATGAAGCAAGTGCCTCTAATTCCTTTAATATATTAAGAAACGTAGTTACGATTTTGTAAAAAAAATTATAAAATGATAAGAAATGTTTTAAAAGAATATTACTTGCTATCATCATCATCACAACTATTTTTTTATTTATAAATTATGGATAGGACGTTTGTCTTCCATGCCACCTGATGTTAAGTGAACATGAAGACTAAGGTGGTACACGTCCATCCACGAGAAACCTTTTCACTCGACGCTTAAAAGTACTAGGACTATACTGGTCAGGGAAAATAGACGCAGGCAGTTCATTCCAAACCTTGGCGACCCGTATCAAAAAGGAACTGTCAAAGCGCTTAGTTCGACTTTTCAGAATATCTACCACATACGGATGGAAGTTCTGTCTGCGATAGTAGTCCGATGGTAAAAGGGTGAGGGTTCAATTTGTTCAAACAGAGCACTGGCGCACTCACCAAAATGTATCCTGTAGTACACGGTTAGACACGCAACCTTACGACGATGCTCTAAGGTCTGCAGTTTTTTGGTTGTAAGGTCGACGTCATTAATTAGTTTACGGGCTCTTCGGTCAACGGAGTCCAGCGCTTCTAGTTGATAATTGGCTGAACCATCCCAAAGATGACTGCAGTTAAGAAGCTGTGCAGTGCCCAACTTTTTCGAAGCTACTTGAGCCATGGACACAATTTGTTGACCAAAGTTTAAACTGGATGTTACAGTTACGCCTAAAAGCCCTAGATGGTCAATGATGGGGACAGATACATTTTGGAAAGTGGGCGTAAATGTGAAGGTGCTCATTTTTGCGGAAAATAGACACGCCTGAGTTTTGGACGCGTTGAATTTGACCAAATTCGACTCACCCCAATCGGATGCTTTTCGTAAGGTCAAATCAACGCGCTCAATCATTGACTTTCTTAAATTTTGGATTTCACGGGGGCTCGCTCGCGCATTGGATACGTATCTCTCTACAACAGTGCTGTCATCAGCATAACCAATAATGCCCGGTGTTAAAAGGTCGTTAATGTGCAGCAAGAATAATGTTGCAGAGAGAACAGATCCCTGAGGTACCCCGGCATTAATTGCCATTTGGTCGGAGGAGTAGCCATCTAAGACTACTTGAATTGACCGTTCCCTCAGAAAATCAGATATCCAGTCTCAGAGGCTAATCGGTATGCCATATGCTGGAAGCTTACTTAAGAGACCATCATGCCAGACCCTGTCAAAGGCCTTGGAAATGTCTAAGGATACAGCTATTGCTTCACCATGACCAAGGCCTCACTACATAAGTGAGTGGCATACACGAGAAGATCGCCGGTCGAGCGTCCGTTGCTACATGAGGGCTAGAGGCGCTATGAGGATGAATGTGCAAAAATTTTTTTTCTCAAACTTGGAATTTGAGCATTATTTTGACAATCTTCTTCGAGATAAATCGAACTTGCTGTACTGGTCTGGAACTTGCAATAGTTGTGTGAAAATTCATCTCTGTCGTGTTTAGCGGCAAAAGAAATTACTATTTAAAATAATATTTATCGTGTAATTTAAAAATGGAACGATCTTCTACTCTGCAACATGGCGACCAATGAGGTTACTTATCAAAGATTTTATTTAAATTTCGAACTGAGAAAAAAAAATTGCTTGACGCGTAAAGACCATTGTTAATGGTTGATCGTCAACATCGTCATTGCTTTTAAATACATTTTCAAATAAAAGTTCTGAATTGTACTACTTATATGCCTTTGCCGCCACTGGGCAATGTGGACTTACGTATGTGTGCCTTGGCTTCGCCTCGGTCCACATTCACAAGTTCGTCCATCATTGCCTCTCTTGCCGGCTGCCGCAGTAATATACTATTTACATATTTTACACATATATTTTTTATCGATTAATAAATACACTGAACTAATGATATCCGTTTATTAGTTCTTAATTTTGTCACATTAAGACAGACGCATTGACTAAGTCCACCACATTTTTTCATTTGATGTTCTGGGAAATCACTTTTGGAATCGTCTAATATTATGTTCTGCGATGTATTTAATACTGTTTGTAAAATCATATATTAACTAATTCAATTCCGTAATTTTATGACCGATATGCATATTATATTATTTTTACCACTATGGAGACGGACTTGTAATTTGTATAGAAGAATAAAATGAATCTGAACTCGTAATTGTCTTTTTATTTCTGTGTTCATTCATTTTTAATTTAAAACCAACTATTCAAAATAATTTTATAGATAAAAAAACATATTCATTTAAGAATTATCAAATTTAATACAAGGGTTTCAAACACTCACTGACGCAGCGATCGTATTGGACATCAGATTGTATAAATTTAAAGTGGGGTCGCTATCCAGACGAACCGTGAAAGGGTCCTACCACTAAGCGGGTCACTTCGCTTTCTATAAATAGATTAGTTGTGAATTAGTGAAAAACTTATGGAGCGAGGCCTTGCAGGGTCATGGAGAAGCAATAGCTGTATCCTTAGACACTAACAAGGCCTTTGATAGGGTCTGGCATGATGGTCTCTTAAGTAAGCTTCCAGCATACTGCATACCTATCGGGCTTTGCGACTTGATATCTGATTTTCTAAGGGAACGGTCGCTTCGATTAGTCTAAGATGGCTACTTCTATAACCTAATGGCAATTAGTGCCGGGTAGCCTCAGGGATTTGTTCTCTCTACGACTTTATTCTTGCTGCACATTAATGACCTCCTCCTAACACCGGGCATAATTGGTTACACTAATGATAGCTCGGTTGTAGAGAGAAACGTATCCAGTGCGCGAACGAGACCCTGTGATATCCAGAGTATGAGAAAGTCAATGATTGAGTGCGTTGATTTGACCTTACGGAAAGTATGAAAGTCCGCTTGGTGAATTTGGTCAAATTAAATATATTTTTAATTTTAACTCACAGTTATATTTTGCATTTTGATTTTTAAATAAATTTTTCAAGGCATCTTAAGCCTTGTTCAAATGTAGCATTTGGTAACACTGAGATATTAAGAGTACTTGCTAACATTGTCGAAACACATCAGCGATACAGCGATGACATTTGTCATCAGATTTTATATGAAGAGAAGTCGCTAGCCAGATTAACCATGAAAGGGTCTTACATTTAGGTACCACAAAGCGGTATGCTTGGATTAGTCATGTCTTACGATACGCTAATCCAGTGATGGAAAGGCTTCTTTTAGTCGATCCTATCTACATGTAGCCAAAAAATGTTTATCAATCCGCATTACACTTCAAAAAACATTGCAATGCTTCACTTTAACTGAGATTTACAATTTCTGTAAAGAAATTGGTCTCGGGTATTTTAGCTGTAAAGTTATCCATTAGATGGAGCTACGTTAGCAATATAACGTAAAAACAAAGATGTAATAAAACACTTTTTAACCGGATTTATCGCGTATATTTACATTTTAAATTTTGACTCGACGTTTCGGTGTCTTTTCAGACCCCGTGGTCACGAGCGACTGAGGTGTCAAGCGTCGGATTGATAGATTGAAAAAAGTTATACATCATCATCTCCATCTGTTTCTCAGTCTTCGAGCGTAGCGTTCGGGATTGACACAAAACGAGCTGACAGTATCTTGAGTTACAGGTCGTGCAGCTTGCTGGATGTTAGATTTAATGTTTTTCAGGATAGGGTCCCATGTCGGTGATAGTTTCCAACCATCTTCTCTATTGAAATTAGGGTGTTTTTTAATTTCAATCGCTTCTCTGATCATTCTAGGAATGTAATGCTTCTCTCTAGATAAAATTTTCACAGAGTCAAACCTTAAGTAGTGGTTGGGCTTGTCCATGGAATGCTCACAAACTGCAGACTTTGAAGCTCTTCGATTTTTAATATCAGCTATGTGTTCTTTTACGCGGGTTGATACGTTTCTTTTGGTTTGACCAATGTAGGAAAGCCAGTCGAGTCAAAATTTAAAATGTAAATATACGCGATAAATCCGGTTAAAAAGTGTTTTATTTAATAGTATGAATCGCGAAAACTTAAGACAATATTAAACAAAGATGTGTTACGTAATTTCGAGGCGTATTACGTAACACATCGTCCCCGGTAGCTCAGTGGACGAGCACTCGTCCGGCAAACAAGAGCTCCCAGGTTCGAGTCCTGGTCGGGTGATGATTTAATTTAGCATTTTTTTCAGTTATTTATGTGTATTTTAATTTATTATGTGCAAAAAAGGAATTATTACAGGGACTTTTAACAAAATGTTGAATTGTTGTTTCTTTTCATAGAATATAGGTTGTCTTGACTAATGACAGTAATTGTTATTGTAAAGCACATATTTATTATTATTGTGGGAGTAACATAAGATGTGTTATTAAATAAATTTAATATTCGGCCATCAATTTGAGTAATTAAATAAGTTTACAGTACATCTTCATTTAAGTAACATAGTTATGTATTCATTCTTTCAGCTTATAGATTCCAGAATGAACGTGGCACGGAAATTATTATGTACAGTGGCTACAGTTTTTACCAAAAAGAGAGAAATAAAAATACTACTTATTGGAAGTGCACAAACACCAAAGTTTGCCAGTCCTCCTTGACAACAAACTCCAGCGGTCACATACAACGTGTCAGAGCTAACCACAAGCATGCGCGGCCCTCTTATACGATAAAAAATGGAGTTTTAACCAGAACTAAAGCAGCAGAAGGAAAAGAATAACTATAAATAAATACATACATAACTTCACGCCTGTATCCCTTATGGGGTAGGCAGAACTCCAGAGATTATAAATCTGATGTCACGTTATATAATAAATAAGAATAAATTATATAGTCTTTGAATTCGTTTACCTTTTTTTGAATCTTATAAAATATTATAAATATTTGTAGATTTTTTAAATTCTCATTTGTAAATAATATATTAACATTGATCTGTCTGAAAAACGTTTTTTTCTACCGTAAGAAATTATTCCGCATTGCTTCAGGAATCTGTCAAACCTTTCAATAAAACTATAGTTACTCGTACAACATATATGTTAGTTAATAGTTGCAGGATATAATCCCAGTCGAAAGCTTTATGAATAATCAAGCTGTTAATAATATTTGTAATGTGTAAGATATTGCTTCATAGCCAGTATTATTAGATATTCATAATATTGCCATAAAGCACTATTTTGGCTACATTTGGAGTGAAATTGGTAGTTAAACATTAGATCTAAGTAAATATTACTATCACATACAGGGTCGTTTTTTAGTCACCGCCAAATTATTTACACAACAAGGATAATTTACAGAAACGATTTTTGCAAAAAGAGGTATATTTTTTAAGAGGAAATTATCACATTCGCTTACATGTTAAACAAAGCATGTTTACTCTAAATTATGAATAAATACCATAAAAATAAAGACGACTACGCGCTACTATAAGACATCTCTTAGCACTACGTCGTAGTACTATCAATGAAATGTCGCGTTGTAGTAGCTGTGTTCATCGATACCGACTATTTGTAAAAAAGTTTGCGGAGCCATATCTTCATTTTTGTCTACTGAGCGATGCTATGATAAATATTTAGATACGTTTATGTTGTATCAAAAAAAAATGCATTTGGCTGATGACGTAAAAACTACCCTGTATATAGTAGGTATAAGACGTACTTCTAACATAAACTATTATTATATACTTTTTCTATCTGATTTCAGTGGATGAATTAATTATGATACCCTCACAGAAAAGCAATAAAAGTATAATAATGATACGTGAGTACACTTACTCCCAGATCAACTATACTAATCGGTGGATATGTTCATCTGCCCGGTCCTCGAAATGTCCGGCAAAGATCAAACAGAACGAAGATGGAACCTTCAACATGACTAAAGCTACTCATAATCACTTACCTCCAAATTACATAATTAAAGACGGGCAGTATATTAAAGTTTGATGGCGAGTGCAAAAAAATATACTAATTAAATTCTTAGCATACAGGTAAACTACGTATTATTTCTAGTTACTTCTTTATTCTTTTCAGTAAATTTGGAGTGCTGATTCTCAATTTATAAAATAATATCAAACTTGTTTTACTGTTATTATTGTCACGATATAGGCGTGAAGTTATGTTTTTAAAATTATGCATTTAAAGTAAGTAGTTAGTAACTCAAAACTGACTGATATTGTCTTAAGTTTTCGCGATTCATACTATTAAATAAAACACATTCTAACCGGATTTATCGCGTATATTTCGACTGCTCGTGACCACGCGGTCTGCAAAGACACCGAAACGTCGAGTCAAAATTTAAAATGTAAATATAAGTACGCGATAAATCCGGTTAAAAAGTGTTTTATTCAAAACTGACTGAACAAAGGCTTTTAACAAAGCGAAACAAGATTGGAATTTTCCCTAGCTTCGAGTTGGGTACTCAATTTATTAGTATGAATTGGCACAAATACCTTTTCATTTGAATGTGTAGAGTAGATGAACTAAAAAAAAAAGCCAGCAGAGACAGATGCCTCCAAATTTTTTTGAATTTGATTTTTTTTTCTGAATTTTCTGTAATTTCTTTAGACAATTGACAAAATTTTATGCCCTGAAGTAAATAGTTTATCATCTAATATTGTCTTAAGTTTTCGCGATTCATACTATTTTTTTTTTATAAGTGACTAAACCCGCGTTTGACCTCAATCTCACTTGATGGTAAGTGACGATGAGGTCGAAGATGAAAGCACACGGGTTTAGGAAGGAACTGGCTCTTTATACAAAAGACTATTAAATAAAACACTATTTAACGGATTTATCACTCGTGACCACGGGGTCTGCAAAGACACCGAAACGTCGAGTCAAAATTTAAAATGTAAATACACGCGATAAATCCAGTAAAAAAGTGTTTTATTTAATAGTTTATCATCTTTTTGTTAAAATAAAATAAAATTTAATGTTTCATGAATTCTTAAATTTTTATTTATATTATATTTTATCTATGCACATTCAATTGCGAATAGTCAGCGTTAAAAAATATGTGTGGCTAGAAACGAGGAGATTCCCAAATAAAGAATTAGCAGAAGAAACTGTTAAAGAGGAAAACACTTGGCATATTAAATACACTCAGAGGTTGGCATGCTACAAGCGCTACTTCCGCTGAAATAGAATGAAGCACATCGGCGTACAATGCGGCGCCGCGGAGATACACTTGCATTATGATATTCTTCTTTATAGAACGGAATTCGATCATAATCATGATTAATATGAATCTCTAGCTACCTACTTATAGCGAAGATAATCCAATGGACCTGACATTATATTCAGCCTTTTAATTTGCTGTGGTTTAATATTGGACATTATTATTTTTTCAACTAGAAAATTGATGATTTAAATATTAAACCACTTATAACTGCAATTATACCTGTACTATGAATTTAAGTCAAACTAAACTCTTCAAGTTTATACAGAGGTATATACTTAAATACCTTAATATTATAATGATTGTGCAGACTTGAAAGAAATTAACAAAGAATTAAAAGGCTGTGGGGAGTTAATTCGTATTTTATGGACCCCAGTAGCCCTTCAGCATGTCAACTTTGGTGACTCATCCTTCAGTATAGCAGTTCGCATTATCAGTAATTCATCATGTAATAGTCGAGTCAGCAACTCTACCAGTGAAAGTGTCGCAGTCGCTTGAAACCGTGAGTTATAATCTTATTTTGATAAATCATTGCCGCATGAGGTCAATAATGGAGCCAGAATTTAAGGTTAAATTTTATATTTGTGGTTTTTGAAATATAGTTACTTACATTCTGTCTCATTTTCCTAAAACTTCATATACTGGTTAATGCTCATATCTCATGCGTACAGAGGTTGTTTGAAGAAAAAAAAAATGTCTTATTACACTAATCTCATGATAAAGATTTGAAAGATTTTGAAGTACATCTTTTAATTATCTTCATAACATTAACTTTACAAAAAGTTTTGGGTAAGTACCTTTTTGTAGTTTAATGTGATGGGGGCGGGACGCAGGTCTTTTAATAATTAATTGTCGTTAGTTAGTTTCTCCTCAAAAAATAAACAAAAAGAGGAATAATTATCAATTTTATATTAATCGTGTGAATAATTAATCTTGGCATCGTCCTCTGCCATGTTGCTTCTTTCATTGGTTCACTCCGTACAGTACCTACACGAAAAAAAATATATAAAAAACATTAGTTTTGAAATTCAGCAAATCAAAATATTATTCTGTCTACTTGAATATTTTGTTACTTTGAATTGAACAATATGAAAACCCTCAAAATACTTTGCTGCGCCTTTGTCCGAAGTGACCTTGTATACGCGTCTGGAACCCTACGTACGATGTTTACAGAAGACGCTGGAGAAAACACAAAGAAAGTTCCTAAGATAATCTTGCAATTTAAATGTAACACTCACGATAATGAATACTTATCGCGTTGTATTGTAGACGGTACGATATACTACCAGTGAGCATACGGAATAAATTGTAGATATGTTAAATATAATAAAAATTATGAACAATTAGATCGATGTGCCTGAGCTTCTGGCTACGGTTGGTATTTGCGCGCACAAATTATACAGAAATCCTACCTCACTCCACATTCCTACCGCAAGTACCAACTATAGGCAGAACTCATTGACTTAGCAATCTTGTGAACAAAGCAAATCGTAAATTAAATTGTGCACACTTAAAAATATCTTAGTAGGTATGTTAACTTGTATGAGATGTTTCTTTTATTAATTAATACCGTGTAATAAGCGAGTTAAAATCAAAACATAAAACTTATGTTATTTATTTGTTGTCTTTTTGCGACTAGTTTTTGTTTTTTTTTTTAGCTTAATATGAAGTATATAAATTTGAAAACTTTTTTTTGGCTATCGCTTATTAAACATGTTTTTTTTTTTATAATTAGTCTTTAGTCTTAGCTGTAAGTTTTCCTGTGAATAAAAAATAAATAAGAACAATAAATGACTGAATAACATAATTATAAATATCACTTTGACGTTTTGAATAAATCTAACGCGTCACTATTTATTATTACAAGCCAGTGGAAACAACGAGGTTGATTGGTTTCCTCAGTATGTACAGGTCTTTTTATCGAGAAGTTGGCTATATGATACTCCTTCTTATGTGCGCTGAAGTCTAAAATATTTCCTGTGTTCCGAATATCTGGTCTGTTTATTAACAATTTGTTTTAAATTTATGTAGCTATTAGATGTCATTATCCCATGAATAAAATAAAAGTTCTGCTTTTTTTTCAGACTTGAATCCAATTTTCGGTACATCTCAGCGCGGGAATGCCGTGATCCTGATCGGCAAGTACCGGTTCAACTGCGCGCAGAAGTACGGCAACAAGACGCGCTGGGTGTGCGTGAAGGCCAAGGCCGGCTGCCGCGCCACCATCTACACCAGCAACGACGCCATCGTGCGCGTCACCGGAATGCACGACCCACTAGCGCACACTTCTGTCAACAGAGTGTGACGATTAGCAATTTATATTTTTTTATAGAACTTTAATATTATTTTACCATAAATAAATAAAAAAATAACAATATTAAAGATTAAGAATAAAGCTATGGGTTAATATTATTGGAGAAAATTTATGTTTTATAATTTTCAATACAATTAATGTCTTTGACTTCAGTTAAGAATATATAAAAATATTGAAATTCACTGAGTAATTAATAATTTTAAATTTCAGTGGTTAAATTAAAAAGCTCCAGGGGAAAAGATGTCCTTCTAATTGACGGCTACAGTTATTGTGTGCACGGACGCTATAAAAAGTCAACTGCGTGGAAATGCACAAAAAACAAATCATGTCCCGCTCGTGCCAGCACCGACACTCGAGTTACTAAGATTCTAAAACTATTGCGAAAACACAATCATAAACCTTATAGGTATGTTGTGCATAATGGAGTTTTAACAAAGTTTCCGGACTAATAAATTAAAATAAAGTTTGTGATATTTTTGTGCAATTTATTTGATGATTTAGATCATTCTATATCCCGTGTGCATTTGACTAAGTTGCATAAATAAAGATAATGTCACAATATCTGCACAAGAGATCGGTATTTTATAATATTACGTTGAATTAAATTTTTGTTTATTCTGCCGAAAGTGTAATGATTCCTAACAATTTAAGAAAACAGATCTTAGAAGAACTTCACCCTGGTCACGTAGGAATAGTAAAAATGAAACTATTAGCTCCCACCTATGTCTATTGGAAAAACATAGACAAAGACATAGAGGAGGTAGCTGGCAGTATGCTGCAAAATGAACCACCCAAGGTCGCACTACACCCCTGGGAGGACACGAAGAATCCTTGGCAGAGAACACACATCGACTTCGCTGACCCGATAGGCGGACACTACCTGTTAATTATTGTCGACGCCGCGACAAAATGGGCCGAGATAATACCGACGAAGAACACGACGAGCATTTGGTGCATAACTAAACTAAAAGAGCTATTTTTGAATTCCATACATATTAGTGTCAGACAATGGAAGACAATTTGTGTCCAGGTATTGTTATTATTTCTGCTAAATTTTACTTAAATGCAGCATTTGATTAATAATTTTGTATTATTTCTTTACCCATTCTGTAGTTTACTAAATTTATTTTATCGAAAAACCCCTATCATATTTTAAGTAATATTTGACTTCCACCGTAGTTTCGTAGTATCCCTAGGGATTTCGTTTTTTCGATCTTTGATATCTTCATTTCATTGTGACATACATACCGTTGCCAAAAAATACCTACGAATAATGACAATCATCCTCTCATTTCAGATTTATCTGTACAATATGTCACTTCAAAAAAGGGAACAAGTCTGTTACAAGTCAATGGATACACATATTTCTGGTACAATAAGGGCGTCGGACAGTATAAAAAGCATGTCTGGCGTTGCTCGACGAACCACGCCCGTGGCTGCCGCGCCACCATCCATTTAATTGGAGATGAAATTGTTAAGGCGAATATAGTACATAACCATCAACAGCGGGACAAAATGAATAAATAAAAATGTATTATTTACCTAAGAAACAGTTTTTTATAAATTGAGTTTGTTGCAAAAAATCATCACTGATTGATGAATGATAAAATTATTGATAAAATTAATTATATCAATAATTTTATAAAGTCATAGACATAGAAATATATAAACTTATAAAAGCTGTTGCTTGTACTTGTGAGAAAATAAAAAGTATTCTGATTGCATTGTTATCATTCGAGAAAGCATCATTAAATTATTCATTACCTACTATCAACAATTAAAATAACATTTCCTTAAACCATGTTGGTTTTATTTGAGAATGGAAACCCCGATCAAAAGACAAAAAATAAAAAAATAATTAAATCCCCAGACAATCACACCAACTACATGGCCCCAAAGTAAGCATAGCTTGTGTTATGGGATACCATGTAGCGAACTAGGGGGGAACCTAGAATATAAATACATAAATAGACAAACACCCAGACACGGAACATTTTTTTTCTTGTTCCGTGCGCGAATCGAACCCGCGACCACTAGCGTTTGAGGCACACAGGTTTACCCCATCGCCAAAGTGGTCGTCAAAAAATGGTCGATGAAAAACTTAATTTCTAAAAACTATTTCTAATTTCATTGATTTTGGAATAGGGAATGAAAAACCAATTTTCATCCAGGCCGGAGTTAACAAGCACCATATTCAAATCGGGTATTACAAATTTGGAGTTCATTACACCAGTGGAGTGAAGACTCGGTGGTCCTGCCTTCATAGAAAAGGCTGTAAAGCAGTCAAAATTCAAAATTCAAAAAGTTTTATTCATCTTAGGAATTTTACAAAACACTTGATGAAGTCAGTCATCACATACTTCGGCTTTAACTAGTTGTTGATAGTTGTTAAATAAGATATTACAGTAGACCAAGAGACAAAAAAGCCGGCGGAAAAAAAATCTTGGCTCTCTTTTTCAGTCAGAATTATCAAATTAATACAAATAGGTACAGTACAAATTGACCGTGACATGAAAAAAAACAAACACAAGACAGCTGATTGTGAGAGCCAATGTCATGCCACAACCAAATTGCTTACATAGCAGATGCAATGAGCTATGGATGCACAATACGAACATGACAAACTGGGACCAGAGTATTTGAACAAGAATGGAATAAAATAGTCATAGTATCATTAGCAAAACGACCTGGCACCGCTAGTAACACCCGTTCACGAGTTAACGCAAGCACCAGCCATCACCCTCCTCAACCATATTTTAGGGAAGAGGGTGACCCGATACCCCACGCTACCACTAGCCATGCCGCCTGAGGGAGCATGACGTTCTTGCTGTTGTCTGGACAAGAAAATAAGTGAGTGGGACAGTCACCAGTATGTCATATATATACTGCACAGCCAAACCGTAAACAAAATTATTAAGTAATTAGAAACTTTTAGAAATATCCTGTTGTGCTTAATCCCATGCCCTTTTATCATCTAAGTAATCTTTAGTTTTACAATAAGCTTTTCGAGATAGAGTGTTTTTAAAGATTGATTTAAATTTATTGAATGGCAGGGATTGAATTGACTTCGGAATTTTGTTATATATACGTATTGACATTCCGATAAATGATTTGCTGCTTTTAGCCAGCCTTAATTTAGGAAACGCTAACTTATGGTCGTTCCTAGTCCTTACAGAGTAATTTGTATCATGATTATCTTTCCTAGTTTTAAATTTATTACTATTCTTATAAATATACATAATGTTTTCATAAATATATTGTGATGCAAGGGTCAAGATACCAATCTGTTCAAACTTTTCTCGAAGAGATTCTCTGTTTCCAAGTTTATACATTCCACGAATAGCCCTTTTCTGCAGTGTAAATATCGTGTCAATATCTGCGGCATTGCCCCAAAGTAGGATGCCATAGGACATTATACTACGAAAATAACTAAAATATACCAGCTTCGCTGTATTAACATCAGTCAATGAGCGAATTTTCTTTACCGCGAACGCTACAGAACTAAGTCTACTCGCTAGTTGTGAGATATGGGCGCCCCATGTCCAAGGTAATTCCAAGAAAAACAGAGTTATCTACTAGATTCAATCTGTTCCCATTAAGCCGCAGATCAGACTCAACTTGTTTTACATTTGGTGCAGAGAATTTTATACATTTAGTTTTTTTATCATTGAACGCAAGATTATTTATATTGAAATACGGAACAACATTTGCGAGAGCATTGTTTACATCGTCGTAGTTTATTTTCTGTCTTATCATTTTAAAAATTAATGATGTGTCGTCAGCAAACAATACAATCTCATGATTATTGCCTACCATATAGGGTAGATCATTTATATAGACTAGAAACAAAAATGGGCCCAGAATTGATCCTTGAGGCACTCCCATTCTCACAACCGACCCAGCCGACCTTTTCTGATGATGAAAATGAAAACAGAAAATGATAGATTACAATGGGCGGCCTTATCGCCAAAAGCGATCTCTTCCAGGCAACCTTAGAATGGACAAGAATAACTATAACTGTTGTTACTCGGTGGTGCGGCGTATATTTATAATAGGTCTTTACCTATGAAACTGCCGTTTTGCCGTTTGCCAGCATTTCAAATAAAAATATTTTTTTTGACTGATAATTCTAATTTCAAATTAATTTTATTTGACAAACATGGAATTCTTTTTCTAAAGTCGTCATTTGTTTAATAGTTAGTGTTTTGTTTTCAACGCATTCGAACATTTTTTGTCATCATGGATAAGTTAAAAATTCGAGTAATTATGGAGTATGAGTACCATCGTGGCAGAAAAGCGGCACAAGCGGCACGCAACATCAACGACGTTTACGGATCGAACACTACAAACGAACGCACCACCCGTTATTGGTCGACGTTAGCATCAAAACAAAATTGGTCCATTTGCGTCAAATTGGCAAGGTAAAAAAGCTTGACAAATGGGTACCCCACAAAACTCAATACCGCCAGTGCGAAGTATGCGTGAAGATGTGCCTTGCACTGCTCAGCAGGCATACAAATGAAGGAATTCTGAACCGCATTGTTACTTGTGACGAGAAATTGATCCTGTTTGAAAGAAATGGATCCTGAGAAATGGATCCTACCACCAAGCAAAAAATTGTTTGACAACAATTTTTTGCTTGGTGGTAGGATCCATTCTGGTTCCGCCTGGCTAGCGACCACCCTTTATATAAAGTCTGACGCCAAATGTTACTGCTCCGGCGGTAATGTGTTCCGGCAATATTGTATAAAGAACCAGTTCCTTCCTAAACCTGTGTGCTTTCATCTTCGACCTCATCGTCACTTACCATCAGGTGAGATTGAGGTCAAACGCGGGTTTAGTCATTTATAAAAAAAAAAAAATCGTTAGCGCTCAGCAAGTTGGTTGGACCTTGGTGGTCTAGCGCGGGTGTAATTCATCACAGCTTCTTGCCAAACGGGACAGGCATTACTGCAGATGAGTTCTGTGAAGAACTGAACACAATGATGGAGAAGTTCGCACGTCTCCAACCAGCTTTGGTCAATCGTTCGGCTCCACTGCTCCTGCACGACGACGTGCGACCTCATATTGCACAGCAGACGGTCTCCATACTACAAGAGTTGGGGTTGGAAGTTCTCCGTCATCCGCCGTACTCACCAGACCTTGCGCCTACAGACTTCTACTTTTTTCAGAATTTGGATAACTTCTCGGCGGTAAAAAAAAATTAAATACCCGAGAGGCAGTAAGTACAAAATGCCTTTGAAGAATTTGTTGCCTCCCGTCCAGCTGATTTCTTCAAGAAAGGCATCAATAAGCTACCTATGCGTTGGCAAAGATGCATTGATTGCATGGGTGATAATAGAAATAAAAAATATATAAAAAAATTACGCTTCATTTATTTCAATAATACAATATATAAATGATAATACATAAATACAATACAATATCAAAAATACAGATTTTGTAAACATCACATGAAGTGGTATGTACTGGTGTAGTTGGAGCGTGTCGGACAAACGTATTTTATTGACCATTACATTATTAATCTTGACCACCCACCAATTGTGCTTAAATACTTACACATGATATAAAAAGGTTTACTGCTAAGTAAAATACAGAGAAAATAATTAAAAGTTTGAAAAAATTGCACACAAAAAACACTAAGAAAAAAAATCGCTGAAGGCTACGAATATTGACAATATTTTAGTAAATAAAATTAGTAGGTACATAATGATAATCAATATTAATATGAATGAACGCACCTGTGATCGCAAAATATATTGTTTGACAGTTTAGACATTGACATTAATTGAATAACTTGACATGTGCGAGTTAATGTTTGTTTGTTTACATCTTTATAATAAACTTCCTCCAAAGATTTAAATCTTTGCCTGCCTCCATAAATAAGACGAAGAAGAATAAAAATAAAAAGTAAAAGCTAAAGAAGGTACTACTGTTATCAATGTTATCATATCAAATACTGTTAACAATGGAAAAGAAGTTAATTCCGAAGTTTTGAGTATCTAAAGGGAAACATATTACTAAGAATAGAATTATACAGAAATACCGAATTACTTTTTGGACACAGTTGGACGACGAGACCTTGGCACCAGAGCCTCCTTTACTGGTACCTACTGCCTTTGAAATATTTGGTTTTAGTGACTGCTGCAACCCTGTGATGTCATTGAGGTCACTTACGCTGTTTACTCGGCGACGGACGTTATTGGAATCCAACACAAACACAGAGCCGTCCCATGTCCAACACTTTGTGATGCCTTGCTGTCAATAATAATTCGTGTCGTGTATTCGTTAAAAACTCTGAAACAGTCACACCTGACTTCTTCAAAGATTTGGTCTCGTAGTGTCACAGCACAAACTTTAAATAGTATCTACCGAGGCTTATTGGATGAAAAGCGACTCATACGGTGACATCTACTTATTTCCTCTGATGAAAACTATAAATGATTAACAACTACATTGACTATCACTGCGGAGATGTCTCCTATTTGCTGCTCAGATACACCATGGAGTAGTAGAATCTTCCTCCTGCTGCGAATTTCCATGTTTTCAACACTCTGTGCATTAAGATCTATCTGTTGTTGAAGAATTTTAACTGTTTGCGTTATAAAGGAGTTGAAGCTTGAAAACTTGATTGTTTGTTAGAGTTTCTCAATGGATTTTTGTGCTTGGGCAAGTGTTGATTAGGTTATGTGCAATCTATTGTGGAACTTTTTAAGGAAAACATGCAGTTGGTATGTATTAAACATTAAAATTATTCATAGATATTGCCTTTTTATTTACTTTTCCTAATGTTCACAGATTAATTCAAACTATGTTACATATTACTTTTCTATACATACCCACTCTATCTAAATAGTCTACTATGTTTTATTTCCATTATGACGCAGGTAGTACTTGAAAAAAAAAAACTAATGAACCAAGAGCTCCTTTTTTTTCAAAATAATGACACTTAAATCAATGACATAGTTCTTTATCATCTTCATATGTCTAATAGATTCAGCCTTTCCTACCATGACCAATATAAATCTGACACCCTGTCATTATCATCATCAACACACTAATTTCTGTATATTACAACAATTTCATATATTATGCATCTCACTCAACACATTATTAATGTAACCAGTTTTTTTACCTAGATGTGTCATGTTTGGTACAGATATTTAAGAAGAATGATTTACCCATAGCTACTTATGTTCTTATAACAAATAAAGTTCTTTAAACTTATACAACATGTTGACAGCCATCAGTTGATGACTATAAAATTGATTCCTTAGACAATTACTGATTACAGATGAAAGTTTCTTTGAATAACATTAGAATATGAATAAAGTATACTCGTACATAAATAGATAAAGTACTAAACAGATTATTTTTTCATTGTAAATATTTAAAAAAAAATGTGATTGTTTGCAGGAAACAATTTTTTTAATAACTTCAAAAATAAAGGGGCTCCCATACAAACAATGAGATTTTTTAAATTTTTTCTCCGTTTTGACAATGGCAATAGTAGCTAGTTAATGATTACAAAATATTTATACATATATAATAATTACAAAGTATTTGATTACTATAAAAATAAATAGTAAATTTGTGTCATAGCATAGCCCATAAAAAGTGTGATTTTTTTGCCATTTATTTATAGGTTTTAGACAAACACTTGACCGATTTTTATCATGATTCATTCAAGGTCGGTTGGTTTTGAGAAATATAAAATTTACTTTTCCTGTTGTGATTATGACTTTTTTCTGCACAGGAAGTGAAAGTGAAGATGATGTCGATGTAGACCTTGACACTGGAGATGCCACAGAGCCTATACCTAGAACATTACGGTTATATTTTGTAGATGAGAAGACGGTCAGCGATGATGCTTTTATAGACCACAGGTTTTCCCCAACCTCTGCGCCCGAGCCCGTACGCGCTCCTTCACCTGTGCCCAACGCCGGCGTATCGACCATGCCCCCCGCTGTTTCAACCAAAAGTAGGTCCAAGAAAAATACCAATATCAATGAATTTGTTGGGGGAGTTTCCACTGGGCATATCCCCGCACAATATGACATGACCGGACCAGTAGAGTCACGGCAGGAACGCCCTAGGCGTAACTGTGTCGTATGTCGCAAACGCACAGCTACTTATTGCAAAGGGTGTGATAAGGCGATGTGCGTTTTTACCTGCTTCGGGCCATATCATATTGTACCATAGACTCTCAACAAATGATTTTAGTCTCACAAGATTGCATTTGTACCTATGTACAGAAGGCAGCAGATCAAGCGTTACATGACCTGTCAATCCCCAACCAATTTTAAATTAATGTCAAGGGCAATGAGTTCAGATTCAAGTAATTTTTTTTCTACAATATTTTTTTCTTCTGTTCCTACATAAACTGTACAAAGGCAATCATGTTATATGCTATTTTTGTATATAAACTGTAAATAATTTAAGTAAGGTTATTCCAATTTAAAAACACGCCTTTTCATTAAGCTCAAGCAAGAAAGCTTTATTTTAAGTTTTATCAACCGACTTCCAAAAAAGGAGGAGGATCTCAATTCGTCTGTATGTTTTTTGTGTCTTTGTTACACAATTATGAACAAATAAGATCGATTTTGAAAGTTCTTGTTTCATATGATAGAGAATACTTAATAGTTGGTCCATATTAATTTCATTAAAATCGGTTGAGTACTTCATTGAAAATTTCAAATTTTTGAAACAATATTTTGGATTTTGGAGAATGTTTACGTTGATAATATTCTCAACTCAGACAAGTTTTGACGTGAAGTCGGTTTTTTTAATGCTCTGCATTCGTTGATTATTACTTTAAAGATTATCAAAGAAGTCCAGATTTGTAAAACATTATTTGCAATTGGGCAATTACCAAAAAAAATGACCGCCACGTAATGGAATTCCACCTTAAAATAAAAAACGAAATAATGAAAAGGATTATTTACTCACTGCAAAATTTATTAAATTTTGTATAAATAGTAAATTTTTATGTTGAAAGTCGTTAATTTCGTAGAAAATTTTAATTTTAATGAAATTTAAACTACGAAAATTTCCATTACGTCACAAAGTTTGAATACGATTTAAGTAAAACTCAGAATATATAAAAGTATGTCTTTTTATTTAATCATCTTAAAATCAAACAGTCATCTTAAATGTATAACTACAGATACTAAATATATAATAGCAATATTTTTTGTTACAACAAAACTATTCCTTAACGCTACTTTTTGATTTGATCATTAGCACAAATTATTCTTTACTTTGGTATTTTTGTATATAAATAATTTGTATTTTATATATTTAAGCAAAGGAAAATTATAACACGTCTTATTAATTTTAACTTAAAGCTAAATTCTTTGTAAATTAAGACCAATAATACAAATATAATATCACAAAACGATAGGACAAGTGACGTTAGTGGAAAATACGTCACGCTTTAAAAATATAAGGCAAGGTTTACACAGTCTTCAATTCTCAATGTGCTATAATTTTCAATTAAACTGATTTGAGGTACAGTAAATCATATGTAAATTTTTCAAAGACAAATAATTAATTTAGTACAAAACTAAGCAAAATTACGTTTTACGAAAAAAATAATAAGGAAATATCCATCACCTTTTACACAGTCTTCAATTCTCAATTCAAAGTAATTTTCAATTAAACTTATTTAAAGTACAGTAAAGTATATCTAAATATTTCAAAGATAATTAATAAATTTTAGTAAAAAATTAAACAAAATTAAGTTTATCGAAAAAAAAAACATATAAAAAAATTATCCATCATCTTCATATTGCGTTGTTTATAGGAACATCAGAGCGAACAATTACATTTTTTAAATGATTAATTACTATCAAAACAATATACTATTAGGAATGTCTTAATTTTTTTATATAAAGGGACTTATTTAACAAAATACGATTATGTTAGATTATTTGGACAAAAAAATCTAAATCAATAATAATGATACATTCGAACACTGTGTGAACAAAGCTTAATACATCCATTACGTCACATTTTCCTATCCGCTAGTACATCACGTCGCGTTATGGATGTGACGTATTATGACAGCATTTAAACAAACCATAAAATATAACACAATTAATACGATTATAAAGAATAAACAACTTAATCTAATATGGAAAGAATTAACATAAGATTATAACCAAATAGTAATGTGGAACTAATATTACTTACCACCAAAATCCAAGTTTGTAGTGGAACACAAAAACAACCTAACGTGACGCCCGAATATCAAAAACTGCAATGAACGATAATGGCGCGCATTACATATAAACAAACATGGCGATTCTTCGAAGTTCAAAATGTTGCCAAGCTTCTAATATTAAAAAACCGACAATGAAAAGTAACTATTCTCAAAAAAAGATTTTAGTGCCGTAACGTGGCGGAACTTTCCATGAACGTTATTTTTAGTTTAAACATAAAACATGTATTATGGATAAATTTTTAATCTAGCGTGGTAAATATCAATACTTTTATCAATTAAGAAATATTTTCCTTTTTAAATGAATCTAAAACTCTCTACCGTTACATAGGTAAATATTTAACAGTAACATTTTGAAAATTACAGAAGTGGGGTAGGACACTCTAAAAATTACTGGATTAACAACTTAATTCGTGAATATTTATGTAAAAAAAATATATTTTTATGCTTTTAATCACGTAAACAACAAACTTGTAAGTGTTTTTTAGAATTATATTCCAATACTAATAGTAAATTTATCAAAATCAAACAGAATATCTGTAACAAGTTGTGGGACATGCAATTTACGAAAGGTCATTTTTTTTGGTAAACGCCCAATTGACAGTCCTAAGTCTGCAGGAAATGTGATGGGAAATTAAATTCGCCTTTTTTTCTTGAAACATAACAAGAGCTGATTGTTACGTACGTCATACTTCATGCTAAGTAGGTAACGCACTCGCCTGGGCGCGAGGTGGGACCTTGGCTCGAATGCGAATGCGTAGGTACCTAATAATCGCGTAAGATTTCTTAAAGTACATGGATGGAAACTTTTTTATTTCTTGCTAAGTAGTCGTAAATTACAGATTAAACTAAAATTTTGTTAATTAAAAAAATATATTAAATTTAAATTAAAGACTTTTTTTATAAAAATGAACTTTTTTCTTTCCTAAATTGAACACATCATTTTTAACCTGCTTTTAAAACGTTTTAATATAATAAATCAGGCATCTATATATGAAACTGGTGTAGGTGAGCACTAAGGAAGGAATTTCCGAAATTCCCACGGGAACGGCAATACTGGACTTTTTAGTTTGTATGAAATATCTTATTCCTTGATCACACAGATTTGATACATGTTATACTTAGAGGTTCTTCAATGAGTGTTTGGTTGTAAGTATTAAGGCATAGACCATAATCCAAGCACGCCAAGTGCTGGGTGTTGGATGTCGGAATTTTCAGGGCGCCGAAATGGCTTCTGATACATCCTAACGACTACGGTATACAAGTAAATATATGGCACCCGGAACTAACTACGTAATGTGCCCTCCGAAGCATAGAATACGTCGTGTGAAATAAATGGCGGTCACCCATCCAAGTACCGATCGCACCAAACTTTACTTAACCTGTGATATCGTATGATACACATAGTAACCACGGCGCCACGACGACGACTTCTGAACTTAACATATATCAATGGGTACTTTAAGTACAAATGAGTCGGATATTGAGCTATGGGGCATTTTGTTACCTAGTTAATCACGCTTTAGAGACTTGATGAACATGTGGCAGACGCTTTCACAACTTCGCGATGAAATATAAACTTATACTGATGGTTCCAACCAATTTCAAAGGTCATTTTTACATAACAACTATGAAACTATAGTTATCTACCAACTATGCTTTAATTTCATCACAATCACACTAAAAACTCAGTACAAAGCGAGTCTTTAATGCTCTAGTGCAATAAAAATGTATGAAATTTAATTATTGCAGTTTTTTTTAATCGCACCAAAAGGTGCCAATCTCAATGGATTAGCTCTATTCTGACAGCCGATATCAATACTTTTTTTTACGTACGTAGGTATTATTCGTTTCGATCCTACTTGTTCCAAATCTAAAAAATGAATGCTGCTATCTTTCATTTAAAAATGAACGAATTTTAAAAAGTGATTTGGCGGGAACTTTGTTAATTTTGCTTGACAATATTTTATATTGTCTGATTTTGAGTGCTTCGGCTTTGAATTAAAATTGAATCATCTAGCGGCAAATTAACTCCGGAAAATATTCTAAATGAAGTCGACATTGTTATAGAAAATCTTTAAATTTGCCCAACAAAACTCTTAACCGAACGTTAAATAATTGCTCAAGCATAACTTTTAATTTCAATAATTAAACTTCTATTTTAATTGTTTGATATGAGTTTCTTTTATCTACTATTCTTTTAGGTAATAGTTGAAAGAAAAGCTGATTACGCACCTCGCCTTAAGTTATATTGCCCTCGTGCCTATTAGATTAAATCAGGCATTTGGTGCAATAATAAATTACTTTGTGCTCGATGCAATAATCTACTATTAGTATGCATTCTACTTTCTGTCTCTCAAAGAATGTATTTAGGGAAAAAATATTCAACCCTTAAAGATATAGTGTACAGAAATGGAAAGCAATTCTTTATTTTGAAGAGCCTTATTTTTGCATTGCATTTGCATTCATGCATTATTTTAGATCATACATATGGACTTTATTCTTTTGACCAAATCAATGATGTCTAATTTTTCTATGAACAAACAATTATTTAACTGTCGCTATTTTCTTTCAGCTATTTCATTTGTTCGCAGTGTTAAAGGTGGAGTGGCCATGATGGTGGGCGACTATAGGTTCAATAAATATCATCGATGCAAAGGGGTTAGGGTTCGGTGGAATTGTATCAAACAAAATTATTTCAAGTGCAAAGCCTACGTAATTACAGTCAAGAATGAAGTTTTTAAGCTGCATAATATACATACTCATTAAGTAATTTAAAAGTTTGAAGTAACATCATGTATTGCTGACTTCGTTAAATTATTGCATATTTTTGCTACAATGTATGTTTATTGAAACCTGTACAGCGGTTATAATAAAATTACGTTTTTTTCCCTTTCCTGATCCTGATCCTATCCTGTTGATAAATGGAGTGACTGGTATGGTACCTGCCATACGAGCAGAAAGTATAGATGGGGTCCTTTGTTATATCTCAAGCCTACTTGCTACGAGTAAATTCGTATAGTTGTGGAAATAGCTTTAACGATTTCGCACTTTTTTGATATTTTTCTAAAAGTTTGGATTAAGACAAATATTTTTCTTTACTAATATGGCTATGGCAGAATTATCAGTGATTTGTTCGCAAGAGCAATACTTCTCACTGAGCCATGGCCTTTTTGTACTGCCGCAACACACCCTTTTCATGTGTCTCAGTTATGTATAAAAGTAAAAGAATTAGTGTACTTTTTACCACCCAATTGTTTTTTAATATTGTTTTTTTTTTTCTTTCTACTTTTTATTAACTTATTTATTGTAATGTGTGTGTTTTTTTTAAGTACAAATAAATGAATATTATTATTATTATTATAATATTTTAGTCGTTTGTAAAACAGTATTAAATCGCATTTAATACAGTTACCTTTTATAATGATAGTAGATACTAGATGTGGGGCTTCTTAAATAAATTTAGTTATATGAAAAATAATGCATTTCATTAATTTTAGACTTACTTACTAAAATCTATACAATTTAATTTGGTATTTATTTTAAAAAGGTCGGAGTTTTAAAATAAATACCAAATTAAATTGTATAGATTCCCGAAGTGCTACTTTTTCTTGCTTTTTTAGAAAACTATACAAACCTCTAAAATTTAAATTAAAAGTTATTCTTTTGGGAAGATATCTTAATATATATAGAGCGTCTCAATGCTATGGAGCATCAAGTTAAAGTACCTGAAATATCCTAGATAAGGTATTTTGTTCAAAGAAGATTTTCAAATTTTAGTAATTTTGCATTTATTGATTTAACGTCCCTTTCCACATTCTGACTTTAGCAGTTTCATGTGTGATTTAAATTTGGTGAAAATGATTAATTTCACATTGTTCCTTTTGTTATTAAATACTAGGTTACTTAAGAAGAACTATTATTTTTGGTCATCATATCATAAAATTCGGGGACGTGTTTTTTTCATATATAAGTCTTGTGTTAAGTAATTTCCCTTGATGACCTCTTTAAAGAGAAACTAATAACAATAAATAATTTTCTTATTGTTTATTGTTTTATTTTATGCCAAGTTTCTTTATTTTTAGATTTTTAACTTCGAATATAACTAGCCCATAAAAATTAGATATAAGTTAGTGCTTGGTTAAAACTTTGCAGTTTCTTCTTTACAGCTTACGGTTACTTCAGAACAGTTTGTGGAATATTTCAGTGACATTTGCAAAGAACATGTACGGCAAGACGCTGGCGGTGATGAATGGGTACAGCTTCTACTCGGACTACAGGCACTCGGGCGGCAAGCTGCGCTGGCGCTGCACGTACGGGCGCGGGTGCAGGACGCGCTTCACGACGCTCGGCCGGCGCGTCGTCGACCTGTACTGCCCCACGCACGCGCACAAGCCGCCTGCGCTCCGTTGAGCAAACGGAACCATCGTCAAGACAACTAAAAACTATCAACAATTTCTCCTCGGAACTATCGAACGGGTAAACTCAAGAACTAAAGAAACTAAGTACCTACCTGTCGCGTTTGTCTATATGAACATTTTGTTACATAATTATGTTTGTAGTACTTTTGGTTATCGCATTACAAAACAGATAGCTATCTCTTTTTTTCTAAGGGTTATTTTCGTGCGACAACGCTCGAGACAGTTATAGTTTTATGCATCTGACGTTAATAAATTAACAAACGATAAATACTTGGGCTTCTACTGAGACGTACAAAATGATTTAGGTACCTACAGGTATCTATTGAATTTAAAACATAAAAAATCCGTATTTGAATGTAAAGCTTAATCAAAAAATGTTTGGGCATGCAGACAGTTGTATTAAAGATCAACCCTTCGATAGATTTAAGGATAAGTGCTATGTGAAAAGGTTTACTATAAGATACCCGGATGCAAGAATATGGGATTCCCTGGCTGTAAATTGTTATTGAGTTTTTTTTCTTATTTTTAAAAGATCATTGCTGTTGAGTTTCTTGCCACTTCTTCTCAACAGATAGACTTTCCGAAGTGGCGGTAGATTCAGTTCAATTTGTAAATTATTTGACTTATTTCAAATGTATTTAAATACTTACGAAATAAAGAATATTTGAGTTTGAGTTTCGAGGAGGTATAGGCCATAATCCACCAAGCTGGCCCAGTGCTGGGTGGTGGATGTCAGAATTTTCAGGGCGCCAAAATGGCTTCTGGCAAACCCTAACGACTACGTATACAAGTTTACAGCACCCGGCACCGGCCTAACGCCCCCTTCGAAGCACGGAAGTCGTCGTAAGAAATGAATGGTCGGCCGTCACCCATCCAAGCACCGACCGCACCATACGTTGCTTAACCTGTGATATCGTACGGATCACACAGTAACCACGGCGCCACGACGAGTTCACGGTAGTTGAAGGATATTTAATATATTGACGACTACTTTGGCGATTGGCCTCAGACGCCAGTGGTCGCGGGTGCGATACACGAACGGAACAAGAAAAAAAAATGTTCCGGGTCTGGGTGTTTATCTATTTAATCTAGGTTCCCCCTTGTTTGCTACATGGTATCCCATATCACAAGCTCTGCTTAATTTGGGGCCATGTATTTAGTGTGATTGTCTATGGATTTAATTAAATTTAATATTTTTATTTCATTTGAGCCACTATTTCAACTATGTGCTATAAGTAAATAAATGACAAAAAATATATTTTAGTCTACAACCATGCAGTTTTTGAAATATCTCAACGCGGAAAAAAAGTGATTCGTATTGGAACATATACGTTTGGAAAGCAAAGATCTCAAGGATCCAAAACAAGATGGACTTGCCATTGCCACTATCGTAAAAAATGTAATGCAGCGATCTACACTGTTGATGGAGAGATCGTTGGACAACGAAATGAGCATAGCCACTAAATTTTGCTCTGCATTGTAATGTTGTATTTAAACCTTTTTTAATTAAAAAGGTGTATTAACGGTCTTGTTTCATTTGATTAAAATACAAAGTTATGAAAGTTTTAGCAGTTGTCTCGGAAGATTATTCCTTAATTAAATCTATAATGTTTAATGTAATGAATACAGGGTTGTTTTTTTAGTCACCAGCTAAATTTAAATGTTATTTTATTTAATACTATATAAACGTATGACATCAAAAACTTTTTTTAAAATAGTTCCTCTTGATGAACATAGCTACTACGACTTGGAATTTCACCCATAACACTACGACGTAGTACTACAAGATTTTTTGTAGTAGCGCTTAGTCGTCTTTTTTCAATTGTTTTCATTCATTTGTTGGCAAACATGTTAATTTCCTTGGTAAAAATACGTACCTTTTTTTTGCAAAAATTGTTTCTGTAAATGATACTAATTGTGTAAAAAAATATTGGCCGGTTACCACAAAACAGCCTGTATCTTATGTAATGATTGCTTCAGGATCAAGTAATACTTTATCAAAGAGTAATCGAGGATGGAGTACTAAGACAATTCATATTATAAACTGGTATTATATCTATGAAAAAAGTAATCATAAATAAATAAATACGTCCTCGTTATTACAGAGTAAGGTGAGTGCTACAAAGCAATTCTATTAAAATAAAGCTGATGAGCTTGTTATTTTTTGTTTGAACACACCAATATCTGTAGCAGCAGTTGTAGATTCTTGTTTATTTTTATATTACTATCAATTTTAAAAGGCTACAATTACCATGAATACATTTTCTGTGAATACAGTTATACTCTGTGCTTTTTAAAAGCAATAATGTGCCAGTTTTTTTGTAGTCCTGACCTTTACCAAGCATTCATGGTTTTGGGTGTATTTCGTTGGTCATGGTCATATCGAAAATGTTTAGAACATGTTCATGTTCTCATAGAAGTAAAATGTAATGAACATGCATGCATGCCAAACTTCACGCCTGCATCCCTTACGGGGTAGCCAGAACACCAGAGGTTATTAAAGCATCAGAATGATGGAGCGAGACTATTGCAGTGACAGGTAGTCAGCCCCCCAAAAAAAATCCTCCGATAAAGCCTTTCCCTTAACTTACTTTTACAGTATGCCCGGGAAGAGATGCAGCTGGCAGATTCTATGTTTTTCCTTTGCTCCCAGTCCAGCATGGAAGATGTAACTAACAATTTCAAAATGTTACTAAACATTTGTTTTGTTGCAGTTCAATGGTTAGTCAATGTACGCAATAAAGAAGTAGCACTTATCAATGGATACGCTTTAACTAAACGCACAGAAAGTAAATTTACCATCAGGTGGCGCTGTTCATCACCATATTGTAAATGTTTCATAATTACAGATCGTAAAAAAACACATATATTGAAATATTCATTGCAACATGGCCATAAGAATGATGACTTTGTTGTTATGGATGGAAAGTCCATCACTGTAGGTCTGATTAAGTAAAAATAAACTGCCTCAAAAAAATAAACTTAGTTTTTTTTGAGGTCCTTTCAGTTAGATAGATTGACGAGCGGCTGGTGTAGGGGTAACACTGCCTTTTATGCCAGAGCACAGATATTAGGCGTCAAGTCATGGATGTTTATATGTTTATTTAAGTTTATATTCTAATTAAAAAATATGTATTTATTCAATATGTATGTTCATATATTTCTTTTTTCAGTTATCTAGTATCCATAACACAAGTTCGTTAAGACACTTAATTTGGGCTAGATGATATTTTGTGAGTGTCAGAAATATTTATTTATAAATTATTATAGATGAAATTAGACCCGAAAGATTTTCTTCTCAAACCCATGCTGTGATTCAGATCATAGTGGATATAGTAATGCTTTATACAGAAATTTGACCTCTTTGATTTTAAATTCTGTAGACATTCCATATACCACCTTTCTCTTTCTGAACAAATACCATATACGGTGTAATGGAACACAAACGTCCCATCCTTACTGTACCTATAAAAATGACAGGTTTTACTCAGCGAGAAAGCTGATGTAAAAGGGGCTAAGCAATAAGTTGAACAAGACAAAACATTCGACTATACGCGAAAGTTTTAGGTTCATATGGTTTTTTTTATATAATATGTACTATTGTATTAATATAATAACAAAAAATCGGCAATTAAAAAAGGAATGCTGCATAATTTAGGAGGCCCATCCGGAATTTAAAAAAAAAGTAGCTGTTCAAAGTACATGATCTTGATATCGATTAAGGCGAGGTGGTAGTACAGAGGCCGCGTTTTTACTTTTTTTAAAATGATATCAGACCTTGAAACTAGGGTTTAAAAATGTGAAAAAAATATATATACTAATTAAGAATTTCGTCTAGTCAAATTCGTATTCGGTTACACGATGAAAAGAATTTCGCTCGATAGTATAAAATCCCAAAGTTACTTCCTTTTGTTTCATTTTTTGTATAGTGTGATTTAAATATTGATATTTTTAATAAAATTTTCGTACTTAACTGTAGTCTTTAAATATTCATAGACAAATTCGCAGAGTTAGAGCAGATAAAATAATAAACTTAATAACTATGTTAAAATACCTTCAAAATGTCTACAAAAAGAGGCCTGGTACGCTTGGCCAGTCTCGCTCTGGCGGTTACGGACGACGGACCTGTGTCAGTTTTATCTCCGACAGTTTCGCGAACCAAACTAGCAGCTTTTGACGAATACAATTAAATTAACAAGTTATTTAAGATGGGCAATAAACAACGTAAACTAGAAAAGTCGTGCAGAGCCATAGCAATAATAAATAAACGGAATGCACTGCAAAGATATGGGAAGCAGTAAGTAAATATTTATATAATTTGGTTTACAATTTCAAACTCTGATTGATAATTTATAAAAATATCATGCCTGAAATTACGGCCATATTGCCATTGTATAAAAATATTAGTATAACTACTAAAGATTACTACGATTTATATTATGTCAATAACAGTACTTATAGGTTGGTACCGTACTACATTTACTTTTTATCATAGGTCAGTGGGGCAACCTCAAAAAACAGAACCTGCAATAAATAATGATGCGGATTCAACTGAAAATAGGTAAGTAAGAAATGAATTATCATAAATCGAAAATTAACTTGTATTTTTTACGAATCAAGGGTAAGTTTGTTAGAAACGTGTTCTAAATTAGATTTATTAAAATAAAATTATACTTTCACTATAATATAATTAACATGTGCTTGGTTTTCAGGCCCATGGATATTGTAACAAGTAGTAATATTGCTGACTTGTCCCAAAACTCTTTTACTACATTGAAGTCTGTTGAGACACAACAAATTGCAACGTTTACGTAAGTATCACATTTTGTACGACAACATTTATACAGGGTGTTTTTAGGATGATGACGAAAACTAATTTTTTTTAGGAACTGGATAAGGAAAAAAATATTTTTTTTTGTTTTTGTTGTGCATGGAATCTAACTAAAAAATACGACGGGCTTATTTGACGGGGTTATAATTATAGTATGAAATTTAGAGACGCATGCTAAAATGTAGAAAACGAGTAAGGAGGCTTCTACTTACGCTGCAATCCTTAAAACGAGACCGTATAACTCTGAAAATGTGACTGTTGAAAAAATCGAATGCCGGAATCATATATTGCATAACTTGTGCAAAAAACTTCGTAACTTAACTACCGAAACAAAATTTATACTAGCGCACCGTAAAATGCTCACTAACGTCAAAATTATGACGCTGAGAAAATCAATTGTACAGTGTATAAGACATCACAAAGCCTCTAAAAGTCCTCGCAATGTAGCAATAACAAGTCTTCACAATGATATTATTAACAGTGTTGCACATGCTTTCGGCGACCATAGAATGTGTCAAGAATACCACTGTACAAAAGATAGAAATGACAACGAAGAGCTAAAAAAGGTCCAGAACTCTACTTTCATGTTCAGAATAAAGGCGATTGTTGCAAACGTTGCCGCAAAATCACGCAGTTTAGTCGAAGATGTTGACACAAACACTTTTGAGTGTTTCAATAGTGTTATCGCCAAATTTATAGGTGGTAAGCGAATAAATTTTGCACTGAAAGGAGGGTACCAAGGAAGGTGTTCAGCAGCTGTTCTTTCTTTTAACTCTAAATCCACACTATCAGCCATCCAGAAAGCTTTTTTAAATAAAAGTCCTAAAGGTTTGGTTAAGATTGTGGAAAGAAAGAGGGCACAAAAACGAAAATTTAATTTAGAGCACCCAGTAAAAAAAATAAGGAAGTTAAAAGATGTTAATCAGAAGCAACATGATTATGGTCCAGCGAGCTCAGCGCCAGATATGTCACAACATGAATTAGAGGAAGCAAAAGAAGATTTTCTTAAGAATTTAAAAATACTTACTTCTGATAGGCAAGCTATTGAGAGAGCTACAGTTTTGCAAAGAGATAGTAGTGAATGGTTCGAAATCCGAAAAAATTTAATCACCGCAAGTTCTTTTGGTCAAATATGTAAAAGGAAAAATAGTTTGAATACTGCTCCACTGGTGAAAAACATATTATACCAAAAAAAATTGACACATTTTGCTGCTGTGACATATGGAATTGAAAACGAAAAGCAAGCACTTCAACAGCTACAAATACAAGAAAATGTAAATATTATGTCTTGCGGTTTGTTCATCGACAAGACTTATCCATTTATTGGAGCAACACCTGACGGATTAATAGGCGATGATATGCTAGTCGAAATCAAGTGCCCTTTATCTGCAGCAAAGAAAGGACTAACAGATGCAATACAGCAAAACAAAATACAAATATTAAAATATGATAAGAAGACTTGCATCAGCACAATAAAAAAAACGGCTAACTGGTTCTATCAAATACAGGGACAGCTTCATGTCACTGAAAGACGATATTGTCTGCTCGGAATCTGGGCTGGAGAAAATGAGCCCCTATTTACAAAACGTATCGAAAGGGACGATAATTTTTGGAAATCAAAAATGGAGCCTAAGTTGATAAAATTTTACAATAAATGTTTATTGCTGGAAATTATAGATAGTAGACACGCACGTGGGATGATGCTAAGAACATTATCGTTACAAGATGACAAGGAAAATGAAAATTATAAAGACTCCGCAGCCTTGCCACCACCTTCTACACCTGAGTCACAAATGGAGAAGAAAGATTCCGTAGAGTTCATAGTGACTCCTCAGCCACAATCATATTTACAGCTGGGTAAAAGCACTCGGCAATTAAATTTTGAAGAACTTTAAGATTTTCATTATATTTTACATTTAAAGTTTTATTTGCTATTTTATTCCAAAACATCTTTGAAATAAAGAACCCAAAATAAGGGACATATTGAGTTTAAATCAGTTTGAACGTGTGAAATCTAATTAAATTCAATTTTGTTTGTTTCGCATATAATACAAGTTAAAATTATGTCGGGGTCCGTAATCAAACATTGCATGGCGGATAACAATTACATTAAAAATCTTAGATTAGATAAGTTTCATGCAAAACTTTTCGAGGATTTTAGTTTTCGTCATTATATAAAATACACCCTGTATAAACATGAGACAAATATGTAGATAAAAACTAAAAATATGATATGACTTCTCAAACAAATCTAATAGGTTGGTATCAAGACCCCTGTTCCATAGACATGTTTCTCAGGTTCAATATAGGAAGGTTGTTTTATATATTACATACTATCTGTGCCCGCGGCTCCGCTCGCGATAATTTCGGGATAAAAAGTATCCTGGGATAAAAAGTATCCTGGGATAAAAAGTATCCTACTTATAGCACTTCTAGTACCTCACAGAATACGTGTACAAAGTTTCATGATGATTCGTCTAGTAGTTTTAGCGTGATTGCGTAACAAACATCCACGCTTTCACATTTATAATATAAGTAAGGAAGTAAGGATTTTTAAGGGATTATAATTCTAAGGAAATTTACTACTTATAAGTTTTACTTTCGATATTGTTTTATAACCTGATTACACAAATTCATAATTATTACTTACTAAAATTCAAACAGAATTTATTTCTGAAGTCAAAATAAAGTTATATTTCTATACCGTGGCGTTGGGGGGGTCATGCGAGTTCACAGTCGCGGCGTTCGCGCGAAGTATTTTACGCGCGGCCGGGACAGCGCTAAATACCTACTTTCGCAGGAATACCAAGCCTTAATTCGCTGATATAGCAATCGATTATACAGGGTGGTCCAAACAGTGACGTCATAATTTTTTTTTAGACTCCTCACACCTAGGGTTATCCGAAAATATCCCATGTATTAAATAAAACACTTTTTAACCGGATTTATCGCGTATATTTACATTTTAAATTTTGACTCGACGTTTCGCTCGTGACCACGGGGTCTGCAAAGACACCGAAACGTCGAGTCAAAATTTAAAATGTAAATATACGCGATAAATCCGGTTAAAAAGTGTTATATTTAATAGTATGAATCGCGAAAACTTAAGACAATATTATATCCCATGTATGTTCCGCGATTTTTTGTAGTTTTCGAGTTATGAATTTTTTAAATCCTTTTTTTGAAAATTTTCTTCCTAAACAGTACAAAATTCAATACACATAATGTATTTTTGGATACCCCTAGGTGTGAGGAATCTAAAAACAATTTTATGACGTCACTGTTTGAACTACCCCGTATATATGAAGGTAGGTCATTGCTTAGTTTTGATTTCCTAGCTTTAATGCCCTTGTTTAAGATATGAATAAGATTCAGTTATTACATTTACAGTCTTCAATATTTTATCAATATTTTAAATTTCAACATAAAACTACAAAACGAATTCATTCAATGGCAGCCCCAGACGGATTTTCTTGCTCTTCTTATAAAGTTCATAGGGAGTTGAATACCAATGTTATTGCGACATCTACATCTTCGAGTACCGAATAGGTAAGCGTAGGGAAGTGCTATGAAAACGAATAGTATGTTGTTCATAATATGACCGACTCTGTGTGAGATCAAGTGAACTTTTAAAAAAGCTTTTCACGTTAATTATCTCTCGTCACATAAATCATTTCAGTCGGGGGATTTTAAATTATTTTATTCTTTTTCAATTACTATATAACCTTCGCGTCGTGGGTTTTTCAAATTTTTTATTTTTGCATGTAATAATGCTTAAATACAATTTTCACAAATTCAACTCTTGAAATCCAATGGTTATTTTGATCGGGAGAAGCATCCATACTAGGAGCACGCGATCTACCTAAGAGCTATTACAGCCTTCGACGTGCTATAGTTAGTTATACCAGGCCTGGCTCACTCCGCGCGGTACATCCGTTATTTACCTACAGCGAAGCGCTCCGCCGGCGTAATTCGAATGGGTCGTGTGTCACGCGCGCGCCCGTCGGGACGTTGCTAGATACCTACCTACCTAATAGCACTCACAGTAATTCTATGATCGAGGTCGCAAATAGTATTTAAAAATGGACATAAAAAGAAACAAATATTCAATTAGATTATGTTTAGATTTGATTATGTTCAATTTAGCAAACAAAACATAGGTATGTAACGTTCAGTTCAAAAGTCAGTAACTTTCGTAATAAATAAATAAACTTTCTTATGTCAAAATATGTAACTGTCATGATTGTCAAGTGAAAGGATCTTTGGACTATGGTTTGGAGAGGAGGGATAATTGAGAATTTGGTGAGTCGGACTAGAGGCTTACGAGCGAGCGGTCATCATACTGAATTGTTTTAAAGTGTACCTATTGGAATAATTTGTATTCATTTTATATTGAATTGTAAGGCAAAAGTCAGCCAATAAACTGTTGAACAATGCTGAGGAGTTTTATTCACAACAAATCAGAAGTGGTAAGTAATCTACGTTTTATACTATGTATGTCTTATATTTCACGTGAAAAACAAGAGTGTATAAATTTTCGAAGGCTTTTGCAAAAATAATATCTATTAAGTGTTATGTACCACGTTCTTCCGCTTTGCTTTTATCAATCAACCAATTTTAATTGAACTTGGCTAAGATGGAAAAGGATTTAGTTCAACGTGGTCGTTTAAAATTTTGCTTAAGGAATGGTGGTAGGAAATAATTGTGAAATGAAATGACAATTGAATTGTGTTTTGAAATGACATTCTATAGTGTGTCTTCCAAGTATTTGCATTAGTTAGATGATATTTATTGGTCCTGGCAAAGATGCGAACGGATTTAGTTTACAGTTTGATCATTTAAATTTTGTGAACGTGGTGCTAAGAAACTCTTCTATTTATAAATTTGGCGAACAAATTTTTATTTATTTCACGCTTTATGTACACAAGTTAAAAATATATATATATATATTATGATATTTACAATAGTGTACGTACAAAGGTACTGCTTATTTCGAAGGAAATTTCTTCCAAAAGACTTTTATTTGCGCTTTAACATTGAAGGATATAATAAGGTGCTGGCTTGTCATGGTCTATGGGGATTCTTCAGTTATTTTCGAGTAACAACGTACTGTATAAGTGACACTGAAAGTTTATTAAGAAGTTTATTTTAATTTTAATTTGAAAATATTTAGTTTTATATAGTTTCAATATTAACATTGACATACTTTTGCTACCCTAAAATAGGTCAGCTATGATAATAATAATAAAACTCTTTATTGTACACCAATATGGTTACATAGTATGGTACAAAAGGCGGCCTTATCGCCGAAGCGCGATTTCTGCCAGGCAACCCAGCTATGGTATCCATACGTACTGTTTATGGGTTATGTATAGGGGGGCAAATTTTCGTTATTTTTTAGCTACGACGCGTCGTTTTTGAGCTAATAGCATTCAAAGTTGTTCGATGATTACAATTTTTACTTTTAAAACATCTTTATTTATTTTTAACATTTGAGTGTTTTGTTTTGTTTTTGAAGACAAAAGAGATTGCCCTACGTTTCGCTTGTATATTTAATTTAGTTTTCTTTTGAGGCCGTCGGTTCATGAATATTTTGTTTATGAGTTCCAGAAAATAATGATCAGAGAAAGTAGATCGATGTCTCAGAGACGATTAAGCACTCCAGATAATGGTGGATCGAAATCGGGGCAAGAGAAATTGAGAGACGATTGCAGTTGACATCGGGAGAGGAGCTATGTACGTTCCATGGTCAGTGAAGCGGCCATGTGTGCTGTTCTGGAGCTATGTATGTTCCATAATTAGTTAAACGGCCATGTGTGCTGTTGAGGAACTATGTACGTTCCATTATCAGTGAAACGGCCATGTGTGCTGTTCTGGAGCTATGTATGCCCCATAATTAGTTTATTTATTTATTAAAGAAACAAACAGCTTAAAATATTACTTATAAACAGAATTAATAATAAATATTTCACTAGCCAAAATAGTTTCCAATTTTAATTTAATGGCCATGTGTGCTTAATTGTTAGAGGTTATGTGTGCCTAAAATAGGAAGCCAAGTGTGCTTTAGTTACTGGAGGCTATGTATGCCTATTGAGCCATGTGTGCTTTAATAAGAAGCTAAGTATGCATATGGAATAGACTATGAGTTGATATAATGAAATTAGAGAATTCTGATGATTTTTGTTATTTGATGTAATTGTGATATAATTTGTACAATGTGTACTAATAGGAAATTATAGTGGTAATTAAAGTAATATATGAGTTGCTTAAAAGAGGGGACAAAAGCCTAGTGTGAGGCTGTTTTTAGGTGATGTGCTGAGGTACCAGCACACTTTGAAACTTTACAATTTAGCTATTGTTAACAAAATGAACATCTAAGCATCTTTCGTATTGACACTTCTTTAAATCAAACAAACTCATGAGCAAATACTCGTATAATTGCGCAAAATAAGAAATCTGATATAAAAGAGATCTAACACAATGTAAACGAAAGATTTCAGAGTATTTAGGTACAAGTATTTCTTAAAAATTGATCATTCAGGGTTTCAGGGTAATTCATAATCATAATAGAATTATTCGTTAATATAATTATATGAATAATTATATAAGTTTACATTCAGTCGTTGGATTCTAGTTTTAAATACAATTTTGGAATTTACAGAGAGAGAGGTTATGATTAATTTGTTGATTCGTATCGATTGAAAAAGAATATGACATAATATGTTAAGATGAAGTTTTGATTGAGGTGGGGATGGGTGTGACGTCCACCGTTGCCAATGCCACCGAAAAAATCGGTATTTTAACCGTATTAATTGATAATTGTTCTTGTATTAATTGAAACTGGTGCCGAATGCTCCATCTGTATACCAAAGAGCAATAAATAAAGCCTTAGGAGAATACAAAGACACTATAGCGTTAGTTTACATGGATAATATCCTAATTCCTTCAAAAACTGAAGAAGAAGGTATCCAGCGAATAGACTTCTCGGATCTGCCCAAGCTTAACTTTCGTTTGTGATTAGAGTAAATTCACGTGCCTTAGATAGTTCATCATTTTGTGTGCCGTGTTTGTGTAAAAATATTTGCCAAGTGCTGTAAATTAAATTTGCAGGGACCCAATACGTTAATTTTGTTATTTTCGTTACGTGTTTTTTCCTTGGTTCGTTTCTATTGCATGCGAGTTTTTGAAACATGGCAACTAAATTTTTATCGATTCATATTGCGTTAGTTTTGTATAGCTTGCACAGATGTGACAAGGTAAAATTGTTTTGAAATAACGTACGGTTTGTCAAGTATCAAATGGTTTTTCGTATCGGCCCAGGTTTAAATTGATTTGTGTTTCGATTTATCTTGTCAAAATTCATGTTAAAGTAAAGCTAAGCTGTTTTGAAATAACAATATGGTGTTGCTTAGTAAAAGTTTTCTTGGACTGGATTTGATTTGAAATTTATTGAAGTGAAGTGGAAACTTTAGTTGATATAGATGAAGTTCAATTTAAAGCGAAAGATAATATTCAAAAGTTTTGATATTGCGTTTTAAGTACTTAATGATGATGAAATTAAATTTAACGTGGTATCGATTTAATGCTAACGTGTGAGAATCAGTAATGAATTCGTTCTTATTATTTTGGTCAAAAAAAAAGGAATTAAAATCTCGTTTTACGTTACGTTGATTAGGATTGACAAAACTAAAGGTTTTTGCTGTAATTGGTTTGTGTGGATCAGCAGTATACAAGTCGCTCAGATTGTTACATCCTCGGTGCATTCGTAGACGTAGGTGTAAAATCGGGCTTCATTTCCCGTCTCAGTGCGGCCACGACTGTGAGTGGCTTGCGTTTAGCACTTTGAGGATGTAAGTAATCGTGGTGTGCTTCCCGGAAAGGGGCAATGTGATGTGTGATGGTGCCTGCCGGATGGAAATGCCCCTGTTGGTGTCTACCGGATGGAGGTTACCCGTGTTTGTGTTCTAGAGTATTGTATACTGCGCGATCTTGAAACCTTTATTGTGGCTTAATGCGTTTTTTGTACCTTTAGTACCTACTTGGTAGATAGTAATGATATCACGGTTGAGCGGGTGAAATTTTGTGGTGTAGCGGCCTTCATAATGCCTTTTTTAATAGGTAGTCTGAATATTGAAGATGTAGATTTTCTTTCTGATTATCGTGTATCCGTGACTCGGTAGAAATCGCTTTGTATCTTGCCGATCTTCGATTATTTTGCTACGATTCTTAGGAGACACGTTTTCTTATGTTTTGGTAACAGTAAACTTATTATTATTTTGGTAATTGAAACGTAATATTACGATAGTGTATGTTTAATGGATCACGGAGATAGGTAATAACGTCGAGATTTAAAATTGCGTTTAAATAATACTTTGAATTTGTTGCGATTGACAAAAGAGCTGGATTTTACTGTCGAACTGTTTGCGGTTGTCGAACAATTTTAATACTTTGTTGTTGTGAATTATGAAGTACAATGCAATGCTCTTATTGGTTTGATATACGCCATAACCGGATGGAGGTTATGAGTGTGAGTTGATATAACCGGATAGAGGTTATGAGTGTGCGGTTATGTAACCTAGTGGAGGTTGCATTACGTTTTGTGACGGGATGGACGTCACTGCAGAAGAGCTTTGGATTGTTTGCTAATTAATTGGGTTATTCTAGCAGCTTATGCTTGCTTTGTTTATTGTTCGACCGCTGTCAAATTGTTTGATGTTACATTCAAAGTAAATTTCATTGTTTAATGTGCGGTTTTCTTATCGAAAGTATTGTGGTTCGCACAATGCGTTGACGTTAGCCGATTCCTACTGAGTTTCTTGCTGGTTCTTCTCAGTAGATGGATCTTCTGAACCAGTGGTAGCTTTACGTAAATTGTTAAATCGTGGATTTAGAATTTTGATGGAAATATTAAATTGAAGTAAAATTTAAAAAAATCTGTAGCGGTAAAAGTTTTGAAATGGCGAATGAACAAGTATCCATTGGGTTGAAAAGAAAGTATGCGTTAAATTAGTCGAAGAGATTTAATTTAATTATGGAACGATATTTAATGTGCTGTGGATACAGGTTCTCGTTCGTTTGTTTTGGTGACTGCGCCAGAGTAATTTTTGGTAGTTTGTTGAAAGGGTCACTGGTTGGCTCGGGTTTCACATAGGGACAACGTTGCGATGCAATTGTGATTGTTGTAAGCGTCGAACGAAGTACTGTGCCACAAACAACGACATTATTGGGTTTCAATGTTTGTTCGATTTGGAAATAATTGATATGCGATTGTACTCGAATCTTGGTTAACGAAGACGAAATTTCGTTGATATCCTAAATGATTCCTAATATAACGAACGAGTTCAAACTTGTGTTTTGATGGTATTTGGTAGTATTATTATTATTGGGGGTTTTGGGACTATATGAGCAGTCTTGTCCGCTCGTTCCACTGCGACCTAAAAGATCTAATGTGTGAGTGTTAGAAATATTTATTTATTATTATTTATTTATTGATGATGAAAAAAGTGAATTATGATGAGTATTTCTACTTGTGGTAGTGAGAATTGAGGGTTCACATCACTAAGTAGAAATGAATAATCATCTAAAATCGGCCAATTCAAAAAGTTACTAAATTCTTGTATAAAATTTTAAGTAAGTAAATGTAAATTAATCTTAATAGTGTAAATTGTAAAATATTGTAAAATTTTGTAAATTGTATAATATTGTTACGTAAAATAACCTAGATTGTAATTAAAATTAATTAAGAGCTTTGTTTTTATGGTACCCATCTAAATATAAGAACTGAATCTCTTTAAATTGTGTACAAAAAAAAAATGAGTTTTGTTTATATACGAACTATTATTTTAACTGAGATTGTTGTGCTCACCTTTAATTTAAAATCATTTTAATAAGTGTTTAATTGTGCAATTTTTATTGAAAATGTTTGTAAGATGTATTTTAGTTGGTAAGCCATAAATAAATAAAATATAACTGTTGTAAGAACTGATGATCAAAAGAATAATGATACGAATTTGTAAATGGTAAAATTGGTGTCCTTTTCCCTGATGAAAAAAAAAATATATATTTAAAATAATAATTACTTGTAATCCAACCAAGGGTGAATCGGGAGACCAGTTTTCGCCGAGAGTTAGGTTTTATTTAGCAGTGCAGGAGGACCAGCACATTATCAGGATGGTCGAGAGTTAGGTTCGAAACATATTTAATAATATAAAAAAAAAGATTGACAATCCAAAATTAATTAAGATTATTCTTTGTATTCTATTTATTTGTAAAGACCTGATTATAATTGTTATAGAACTTACTTTTGATTTTCAAGATATCTTCTTACTCGCCAGATACTTCTTAACCGTAATCTTGTGTTTGGAGTAATCAATAATAATGAAGTTCAATTCTATATTGTATAAGAGAATAACTAAACTGCTATTTAAGTACTAGTTTCCTATAAGTGTAGTCTCTTATAACAATATGTTAAAATTATATTAGTTAATTAAGGTTATAAAATATGTTAAAATGTCCATAACCTTTCGATAGATTTAAGGAAAAGTGTTATGTGAAATTATTATTGTGTATTTAAAAAGATGATTGCTGTTGAGTTTCTTGCCACTTCTTCTCAACAGATCGACTTTCCGAAGTGGTGGTAGATTCAATTTCAATGGTTTTTGGTTTTGACTTTATTATCCTTTTTTTTTAACATAAGCGAGAGTGAGTTTGTCAGTTCTGTTACTTTCTTAAATATATAAAGTGTGCACGAGGACGTGCACTGAGTCAGGATGGGCGAATGTAACGTTCAGTTCAAAAGTCAGTAACTTTCGTAATAAATAAATAAACTTTCTTATGTCAAAATATGTAACTGTCATGATTGTCAAGTGAAAGGATCTTTGGACTATGGTTTGGAGAGGAGGGATAATTGAGAATTTGGTGAGTCGGACTAGAGGCTTACGAGCGAGCGGTCATCATACTGAATTGTTTTAAAGTGTACCTATTGGAATAATTTGTATTCATTTTATATTGAATTGTAAGGCAAAAGTCAGCCAATAAACTGTTGAACAATGCTGAGGAGTTTTATTCACAACAGGTAGTATTACTAATTATTCGTCGTAACTTTTTTTTCATTTTGTACTTTAGGTAAGTTGAAACAATATTTTTTACAAAGGTAGAATAACAGTAATACCTACATCGGTAGATACTTAATTACAAATAAGGAGATTAATTATTCTTCACTAGGCGGCAACCCTAACAGCGTAAGAAAAGATAAGAGGCATGCGATAGAAAGAGACAAAACTTCTAGGTATATAAATTTGCAGGTACGTAATGCTGTGCGAGCTGAATTCCACCGTATCGCGTCGTAGCAAGACTCGAATTTATTTAGATCTTCTTGCGGAGTAATTCTTCTGTACCAACTATTACTTATTCTGTGGTTATACCCTAACCGGTAGTGATAGGTAATGTACTAAAAGATATAGGGGAAATAGGATTCTATGAACTGCCCGTTTCATTCTGTTTACTCATAATTACTCATAAATCTGCAATCTCTTCCATGCTGGACTGGGAGCGAAAGAAAAACTGCTTCAGCTACATGATGTCATCATTACTTAATGGTGTTTCACTGTACAGCATTGTTGTGTTTCTTAATCCGATTTATGCCATTGAAAAGCAGACTGTAAAGACTCTACGGGACTAATATTTAAATACGATATTTTAGCAATCCCACTCCGCGAAAGGCCGTACGCGTTCATCATCAACGGGTATCGTTTCTCCAAGATCTCTCACAGCCGCGTGAGCAGCTGGCAGTGCCGCACGTGGCGCCGGAGTCGCTGCACGGCCTTCCTCATGACCTGCGATGGTGCCGTCGTTAAGTCCGACCTCCGGCATAGCGCAGGCTGCGTCCAGATGCAAATGATGTAGCAGGAATCTGAATACCTATTTACCTCTATGTTGCTTCCTTAAGATACTGTTTTTAGTTTAGGCTCGTGTTGTGAAAGCTGTCTTATGGCGGGTTTCAATATTCAACTGATTGTTTAACTACTTTTTAACCGGATTAATCGCGTATAATTTATATTTTACATTTTAACTCGACGTTTCGGTGTCTTTGCAGACCCCGTGGTCACGAGCGACCGGTTAAAAAGTAGTTTTATTTAGTATATTTACTGACAAATATTGAAACACCAATGAGGTTATTTGCGCGATATAAGAGTGCACGAGTGCTCTATTTGAACTTTGAACAAATTGAACCTTCACCCTTATACCATCGGACTACTAGACGCTGACAGAACTTCCAACCGTATGTGGTAGATATTCCGAAAAGTCGAACTCCGCGCTTTGACCTTGTTCCTTTTTGATACGGGTCGCCAAGGTTTGGAATGAACTGCCTGCGTCTATTTTCCATGACCAGTATAGTTCTGATAATTTTAAGCGTCGAGTGAATAGGTTTCTCGTGGATGGACGTGGACCACCTTAGTCTTCATGTTCACTTAACATCAGGTATAATAGAAGATCAACGTACTATCTATACTTTATTAAAAAAAAAACGTTAATAGTAACACTTTTATTTGGAGTAGTCATTTAAATTACAAGATGCTGAAACGTTTTTCAGCTATGAATTGTAGCTAATTCAACCTTTGTAGACAAAATAAACAGTTCTTTTGACATTGGATCGCGGCATTCATGATCAGTGATCATGACTCAAGCTTTCATCATGAAAACTGTTAAAAAAAATTGTCATTGAGTTATTATTTAGTACATAGTAACTAAATGGAATATACTTTTACAATACGAGCCTGAGAACAACATCTTTTGTTTTTATGCGCCAAAGGGTTTTTAATGCAATATATGTATGTAGATATTAGTTGGTTTTTACTAAATATAAAAATAATTCAAAATGTGTGTGTTTTGTAACATAATCTAAATATTATATATTTAATTTATAGATACAAAACTTTTCTACGACATATTTGTCGGTATACCTAAATATCCTGCCCCGAGACCCTCAGGAAAAAAGATATTTAGCCCCCTGCTTATAAATGAAATAAAATTTAGAATATTTGAATCGTTGAGTTTCTAATGTGTGGATTAACATTTCAATCAATCAATCAATCAATTCTTTATTGCTTTCCAAATTTTACAGGTGGTAAGTAGGTATACATTGTTGTAGTTATTAAATAATACGTAAAATTATGGACCTAGTATAGGTACTGCAATACAAGAGAGGATCGTCGGTGAACATTTGATTTAAGTCTTAAATTATTTTATATCAATTTTATTTTAAATGTAAGTTTTAATGATTAATACTTTCTTATTAAAATTTATCATTTAAATATTCATTCACCGTGTAGTAGCACTTTGTCAGTAAAAGTTGTTTTAATAAATGTATGAAATGTTTATCTGTTTCTTCATTGCGTATGTGTGTGGGAAGATGATTGTACAATTTAATAGAAGATGACTGAGGGCCAGGTGAGTGTATATGTAGTCGGGATGTTGGCTGAATTAGTTTATTTTTCCTAGAGGGTCTGAGCTGATATTAGTTGGGTACATTTTCTCTTTTTTTGTAGAAATCGGGATATTTTCGGACAAATTTACAAATTTCTAGAATGTATATGCAAGGGAGGGTAAGAATTTTAAGGTTTTTAAAAAAGGATTTACAGCTGTCAGTGTTTTCAATATTTGACAATATTCTAACTAATCTTTTTTGCGCTATAAAAACAGCAGTGGCATTGACACTATTTCCCCAGAGGATTACGCCATAGGTAAGCCAAGAGTAAGCATAGGCATAGTAAGCTATTAGTGCTGTTTTAAAGTTAGTCGCTTTTTTTACTTCACGGAGCGCATATGCGAATCTAGCTAGTTTTAGCGTGACTGTATCAACGTGAGTTTTCCAATTTATGTTTGAGTCTATGTTAAGTCCTAATAGGGTGAATACGCTTACTTTTTCGATTTTTGTATTATTGTATGTAAAATTTATGTCAATTTGTTTTTTTTTGATAGGGGTGGAATGGAATTAATTTAGTTTTATTAAAATTTATGTTTAGATTATGGTCGTTTAACCAGTTTATTATAATGTCAAAAGTTAAGTGTAATTTATTATTAATGTCAGAGTTGGATTCAAAAGATGTCAGTAGGGAGATGTCGTCTGCAAATAACACCGAAGGTGTGTTAATTACTTTTGGAAGGTCGTTTATGTAAATTAGGAAAAGCAAACAACCTAGCACACTACCTTGGGGTATAGATGCGTTCATAACCTTACATTTTGATCTGATACTTTGGATTTCGTTAGTATTTAGATTATAATATTCTATTTCTGTGTATTGATGTCTGTTCGTCAAATCAGATGTCAACCATTCATAGGCGTTGCCGCGTATACCTATGCCATAGAGTTTATTGAGCAATATATCGAATCGAACTCTATCGTATGCCTTGGTCATGTCAATTAGTATACCTATCGCGTATTTTTTGTTGTTAATTATGTTTAGGGCTTCCTGGATGTACTTGTAGACAGCCAAAGTAGTTGATCTTTTTTTTTAAAACCATTTTGGGAGTCGTCAAAAATTTTGTATTTTTCGCAAAATTTATATACACGGTTACACATTGACTTTTCAAATATTTTTGCAGAGGTTGTTTAATTATGAGGTTGATTTAATTATGTAATATAATTATGTCATTACTAAGCTTGTGTTTCAGGTTGAGTTTCAGATGTTAAGAAAACTGTATCTCCAAGGATTTTACTAATAATGGTGGAAGAGTGGATTGCTGCTATATATTTAATATTATATAATAATATATTATACTTAATTTGATATTATACCTTAATGCAACTTTAATTGCTTCTGTTGTTTTTAAACTGTTATTATGAAAAATAAATTAATTTAATAATTAAACTAAAAATAAATAAATCTAAATAATTAACTGGACATTTCTCAAAAAAATGCCAACGATAGCCTCTGTTGCTCCTGAATAAACTAGCATTGTAATGGTGTTATTTAAAAACAGGTCGGTCAAGTCGTTTAAGAGAGCTAAGAAAAGCCTTACCACCCCTGGATAAGCGTGTCGTAAAAGCGACTAATCCGAGTGACCTTCGCTCGCTTTGTGGTAGGATCCCGTCAGGGTCCGACTAGATAGCGGTCACCCTGCATTACTTTAGATAAAGTTTTAATATTTTACTAATTCATGCTAGCCACAGCTATCTACTTTTATCCTCGTTTGTTTCTTCAGACGTACCAGTACAATTTCACAACTTGAACGATGGGAGGAGGGTGTTACAAATTTGGGATCATACACTTAGAGTTCACTATAGAGGAGGCCCTAACATAATTCGATGGTGCTGTGCGAGATACCTATCGTCGTAAACCTCATGTGTATACTTATGAAGATGCAATAATTACTTATAAGAACATGCATAATTATTAAATGTTAGCCTTATATCTAAAGAAGGAAAACAGAACTGTACCTAATATAATTAATAAAAATGTTGGGTACAGAAAGGGTAAATAATTATTAATAATTTATTAAAATTTATAGTTGAGAAACCCTCACTGATACATTCACGTATCTTAAAATAGGTATTTTTATGTCTTCTGAATTAATCGTAGTTTTAAATAAATGAACATGGTCGGGTGATTTTTATTGAACACATTTTTTCATTTATTTAAGAGTAATTAAGCATTTTAAATGCAAAAACTTTAAAATATTATTAATCTTAGTTTGTTTACGATGCAATTATTTGGCAAGAAATAATATTTCTCAGTTTTTGCATTTAATAATGTTGAATTATTATTAAATAACTGAAAAAATGTGCTAAATAAAATCTGGTTTAGTTGCACAAACTAGATGGAGCTACAATAGCAATATATCGTAAAACAGAATATGCTAAGTAATTTAGATGTCATGTGACCAGGGCCCGGTAGCTCTGATGAAACAGCACCCGTTGGGTGATTTCAAGATTAATGTTGCAGTTAATTATGATAAATGCACAGACCTACATAAATGCACTACGCAGTATAGATGTAAGTTTCAATAAACGTTTGTTACAGCCTGACTTAAGCAAGCAATAAGTAGTTTTAAGCCATTAGGAAAGATTGAGGTGAAACGCGGGTAATGCTAACAAAAAATCTTTTTTTAATTTTAAACATTAAAAGTTAAAATTACCACTAGTTGAAGGACGATCTGTGAAGTGAACAAGATATTCAGATCTTTTTCATGAAAAGCATACTTGATACTTGATATGATATAATACTCTATTATAGATAAAAAAATACGACTACTTACTAGCTAGGTGCTCATTGTTTTCATTTACATTAAGGTTTGTGAGCGTTTGCAGCACGAGGATGTTAATATGAATTACCTTCGCTAACTACAAGTCATTGTGCATTGTGCAATAAAATATGAAAATTACCAATATTATTGAGTTCTTAATGTTGAGTACAATAATTAAAAGGTTTTTTATAACTGTGTATATGCTTAATTTATGCTCATACCAATGTAAAATGGATACAATTTCAATAGTTATCATACAAGTGGAACAGGACTGTTTATCTTGTTTTGCATCTCAAAACATTTTGATTGATGTTGTAACACAATTTAAATTTTCAGATCTTCAATTCATAACGTCTATAAGGGGTAATACAGCTTTGAAGATCGGAAGCTACAGATACAATAAGTACCATCGAACTAACGGTCACAGAATACGATGGATTTGCAGCAAGATGAGCAGCCGACGCTGCCCAGCATTTGCCGTCACGATAGAAAATCAATTATGCGCTTTGAAAAATAAGCATACCCATTAAGAAATGGAAATACCTTGATTAAATAATGTGGGTGATTGGTGATGGTAAATAATTCCTTAATTTTCTTCTTTTTTATTGGTACTTTTCAGAAGCAAAAAGTGACATGTGTTTTGATAAGCATTAATTTGAAATAAATTGAACAAAAAAAAATACATTGTTTTATTTTAAATATTTTTTTCATATTTTATTGTTATTAAGTGATCTAATACTGTGGCGTTGTAAATAGGCACTGGTTTAGAAAATTTTTTGAAGGACCATTTAGATTTTAGATTTAAGTATATAGAAGTTATTTCTTAGGTTGATATAATCTCGATCTCACTCAATATAAGAAATCAAACTAGATCTACCACCAACCTTGTTCACTCCTGCGCACCAAGTCAAGATGGACCAGATCAGCACGGCCGTCACGTCCTCGTTCTCGAAGGCTCTCAGGGTATATTTAGAATATAACTTCTCAGGTTTAGGCACATTAAATAAGGATTAAACACGTACACACGTTAATATTGTTGAACAGTTCAATAAGGACTGCTGCCAGGGTGGCAGCGAAAAAGCACGAACCTTTCCGATCTCACACGAGTCCCGGCTTAACAGTCGAGACAAAAATCAATGATAGATCAGCTGACCACCTACATTAAGTGAGAATCGAACATTCCCCCCACCGAAATCATTAAGTATAATGATTTCAATAAAAAATATTTAAAGTATATTAAATTCCAAAAGGGAAACATTTTAAATTAATTTTACAAAATATATTTATTTACTATTTAGCTTAACTATGTTTATTAACTATAATTATTAAGTTTTAATTATTTTAAATAGAATAAGGAAGAGGACACAGTTTGTTAACTGGCCTTTGTAATGTTCCCTTTTGTGTTTTTAAAGTAACCACACGAACTACATTGTCAGGACCGGGTTGGAGACGCTCCACCCTGCCCAGCGGCCATTGAAGCGGACGGTAAAGTTCCGACTTTATAAGGACTAAATCACCGATTTTTATATTCGGATGAGGCGTGAACCATTTTGCTCTTTGCTGCAGTGTATGTAAATAGTCGTCCGACCACTTCTTCCAAAACGTTTGGGAGATTTTTTGTAGACACTGCCAACGAGACAGGCGGTTCATAGTGACGTCATCGAGGGAGTATTCTGGCACGGCCAGTAGGCTTTGTCCTATTAAAAAATGACCAGCTGTTAACGTTTCAAATTCGTTCGGGTTATCAGACAAAGGACACAATGGACGCGAATTTAATATAGCTTCTATTTTACAAAAAATAGTCGTAAGTTCCTCAAAGGTAACGGATCTTTCTCCTATCGCACGGTAAAGATGTCGTTTGGCAGATTTTATGCCGGCCTCCCACAGCCCGCCCATGTTAGGCGCACTTGGAGGATTGAATTTCCAATCAATTTGACGCGAGCTACAACCTATAGCAATATCGGTTCTATTTTTATTATAAAATTCACAAACTTCTCTCAAATGTTTAGCAGCCGCGACAAAGTTGGTTCCGCAATTCGAATATAAAGACGAACATAAGCCGCGACGGGATACGAACCGGTCTAGAGAAGCTAAAAAGCACTCTGCTGATAAGTCATTGAGTACTTCAATGTGTACAGCCTTTACTGAGAAACAAACAAACAAACACATGTAACCCTTTCGAATTTTTGAATTTCGAAATAAGCTATCTTTTATGTAAAAGGGTCCTCCTATATCACAACCGACATGATCAAACACTTTGTTAGGTTTTAGTCGTGTACAGGGTAACGTACCCATGCACGGCTGTACTGCAACAGGACTACATTTAAAACATACGACGCACTTTGACAATACACTTCGTATCATACTACGCGCGGATACGATCCAATATCGTTTACACAAAATCCCTTGTAACGTTCGTGGCTACATGTAGGTATAATTTATGGTAATGATTAATTAATAATTTTGTCAGGTGACATTTTTTTGGTAATAACAAAGGATGTTTGTTATTGTAAGGTAAATCTGACAAAGAAATCCTACCCCCCACCCTGAGGAAGCCACGGGAATCGATGAAGGGTGATAGTTTTCGTGAAGTTGGAGTATAATTTTTCATTTTAATTTCTATTATTTCAGAAGCGAAATGTTTTTCCTGAGTTATTTTAATTAATAAATCGTGTGAATTATTTAGTTCTGTAGTTGAAAGTGTACCATGTAAACGATTTTGTTTTACACTATGTGCATTGTGTATGAAACGCAAACACCATGCTAGTATACGTTGTAAATTACGAAAGTTAGAATACTAATAATGTTTTTAAGTTTTTTGCATTTAAAACGCTCAATTATTCTTAAATAAATGAAAAATGTGATAAATAAAAATTACCCGACCAGGATTCGAACCTGGGACCTCTCGTTTGCCGGACGAGTGCTCTTCCAACTGAGCTATCGGGGCCTGGCGCTACGCCTCGAAATTACTTACCACATAAAATTTTTTTTTTTTTATTTATCACATTTTTCATTTATTTAAGAATAATTGAGCGTTTTAAATGCAAAAAACTTAAAAACATTATTAAAACATTGCTATGCTTCACTTTAACTGGGATTCACAATTTCTGTAAAGAAATTGATCTCGGGTGGTCTTAGCTGCAAAGCTTATACCATTAGATGGAGCTACGTTAGCAATATAACGTAAAAACAAAAATGTGGTAAGTAATTTCGAGGCGTAGCGCCAGGCCCCGATAGCTCAGTTGGAAGAGCACTCGTCCGGCAAACGAGAGGTCCCAGGTTCGAATCCTGGTCGGGTAATTTTTATTTATCACATTTTTCATTTATTTAAGAATAATTGAGCGTTTTAAATGCAAAAAACTTAAAAACATTATTAAAACATTGCTATGCTTCACTTTAACTGGGATTCACAATTTCTGTAAAGAAATTGATCTCGGGTGGTCTTAGCTGCAAAGCTTATACCATTAGATGGAGCTACGTTAGCAATATAACGTAAAAACAAAAATGTGGTAAGTAATTTCGAGGCGTAGCGCCAGGCCCCGATAGCTCAGTTGGAAGAGCACTCGTCCGGCAAACGAGAGGTCCCAGGTTCGAATCCTGGTCGGGTAATTTTTATTTATCACCTTTTTTCATTTATTTAAGAATAATTGAGCGTTTTAAATGCAAAAAACTTAAAAACATTATTAAAACATTGCTATGCTTCACTTTAACTGGGATTCACAATTTCTGTAAAGAAATTGATCTCGGGTGGTCTTAGCTGCAAAGCTTATACCATTAGATGGAGCTACGTTAGCAATATAACGTAAAAACAAAAATGTGGTAAGTAATTTCGAGGCGTAGCGCCAGGCCCCGATAGCTCAGTTGGAAGAGCACTCGTCTGGCAAACGAGAGGTCCCAGGTTCGAATCCTGGTCGGGTAATTTTTATTTATCACATTTTTCATTTATTTAAGAATAATTGAGCGTTTTAAATGCAAAAAACTTAAAAACATTATTAAAACATTGCTATGCTTCACTTTAACTGGGATTCACAATTTCTGTAAAGAAATTGATCTCGGGTGGTCTTAGCTGCAAAGCTTATACCATTAGATGGAGCTACGTTAGCAATATAACGTAAAAACAAAAATGTGGTAAGTAATTTCGAGGCGTAGCGCCAGGCCCCGATAGCTCAGTTGGAAGAGCACTCGTCCGGCAAACGAGAGGTCCCAGGTTCGAATCCTGGTCGGGTAATTTTTATTTATCACATTTTTCATTTATTTAAGAATAATTGAGCGTTTTAAATGCAAAAAACTTAAAAACATTATTAAAACATTGCTATGCTTCACTTTAACTGGGATTCACAATTTCTGTAAAGAAATTGATCTCGGGTGGTCTTAGCTGCAAAGCTTATACCATTAGATGGAGCTACGTTAGCAATATAACGTAAAAACAAAAATGTGGTAAGTAATTTCGAGGCGTAGCGCCAGGCCCCGATAGCTCAGTTGGAAGAGCACTCGTCCGGCAAACGAGAGGTCCCAGGTTCGAATCCTGGTCGGGTAATTTTTATTTATCACCTTTTTTCATTTATTTAAGAATAATTGAGCGTTTTAAATGCAAAAAACTTAAAAACATTATTAAAACATTGCTATGCTTCACTTTAATTGGGATTCACAATTTCTGTAAAGAAATTGATCTCGGGTTGTCTTAGCTGCAAAGCTTATACCATTAGATGGAGCTACGTTAGCAATATAACGTAAAAACAAAAATGTGGTAAGTAATTTCGAGGCGTAGCGCCAGGCCCCGATAGCTCAGTTGGAAGAGCACTCGTCCGGCAAACGAGAGGTCCCAGGTTCGAATCCTGGTCGGGTAATTTTTATTTATCACATTTTTCATTTATTTAAGTTAGAATACTTTTGTATTGTACCTTCAAGGTCATTCGCCCAAAGATTATCACTTATTTGAGAAGGAAACGAATAGGTATTAGAATTTGACTTTAATTCTTAAACTTTAGTTTCATCACTGACATAGAAAGTAGTGATTGGCCACTGATGAAAGTCATCAGTTAACCAAGCGGGACCGTGCAGCCAGCGCTCAGATTCAGCCATGAGCTGAGTGGGCATGGCGCCGCGGGAGCACACGTCAGCGGCGTTGCGATCGCTGCGCACGTGGTACCAGCACTGCGGGGGCACCACCTCGGTCACCTGCGCGACACGGTTCGATACAAACGTTTTAAGTTTGTATGGCGATGTTTGCAACCATGCGAGTACGACGCTTGAGTCCGTCAAAGCAGTTAGTTTGAAATTTAAATTATTGTATTTACTTTTTATGAATAAAACTAGTTTGGATAGTAAGACAGTTGCCATAAGTTCGAGTTTAGGTATATGTAGATAGAATAGGTTTCATGGATGCGACTTTCGTTTTACTGAGGAGCAGTCTGGTCTTCACTTCATTGTTCGAATTTATACTTCGAGCATAAATACACGACGCATAACCACGAGTAGATGCGTCAGCGAATGCAATTAAATGCACTTCGCAAAACTTAGGTACAAGTACATGACGTTCTATTTGTAGTTTTGAAAGACTTGACAATGAAGTAATAAAATGTAACCACTTGTCGCGCAACTCGGGCGGCAGCTGGTGATCCCAACCTAGACTTATTTTCCATAAATATTGCATTATGCACTTGGCAAGGAAAGTACAAGGAGATATAAATCCAACAGGATCAAAAATACTAGCTAATATTTTAAGAACAGATCGTTTTGTACAAATGTCATCTTTCATATTATATTCAAAGGAGAAGTAATCTTCAGAAGGTGACCAGGTCAAACCTAATATTTTGATTGATGAACATGAGTTATCATCACTGAACTTGATGGCAGAACCTTGAGTAGCTGCGACTCTGGCTAGTAGATCAGGTGAGTTACTAGCCCACTTGCGCAAATCAAAGCCGCCTTGCTGCAAAAGTGCTACAAGTTCATCCTGCAGCGTGCAGGCCTCAGTCATATCCTGAGTAGACCACATGAGATCATCAACGAAGAACCCATTCATAAGTACATGCGCGGCGCGGGGGTAACGCTCGCGCTCGTCGCACGCTAACTGACGCAGTGTGCGTATGGCTATAAACGGCGCGCTACGCAACCCGTAGGTATTTGTAATTAATTCATAGGTCTTTACTGGCTCTGATGGAGACTCACGCCAATAAATGTGCTGATAGCATCGGTCTGGGGGGTCCAAAATCACGCAACGATACATTTTAGAAATATCAGCTGTGAAGCATATTTCATAAAGCCGGAAATTAAAAATGATTTCTAAAATGTCTGGTTGAAGTTTAGGACCGGTTAGTAAGGTCTCATTTAATGAGACACCGTTAGATGTGACCGCTGAACCGTCAAACACTACCCGTAAGGGGGTCGTGGAACTAGAGGGTCGTACCACACAATGGTGAGGTATCACATACTTACTCGGCTCGGTACCGGTGTACGGCTGCATGTGGCCAAGTTCTTCGTATTCACGCATAAAACTAACGTAGGCTGCACGCAATTCAACCGACTTAGCAAGCCGTCGTTCTAAGTTAAGAAACCTACGCATAGCTAAGTTCTGTGAGTCTCCTAAAGCCTTTCGGTCAGGGTCCAGTAGTATGGGCGCAATATACCTACCGGTACTATCACGGTAGTGCCGTTCGGAATAAATTGTTTCCGCGAGGATATCTTTTGGATTCACAGGGTTGTCACACGGTGGCTCCTCTAATTTCCAAAAAGATTTTAAACAATTTTCAATACTATCAACTTGACTGTATGATATCAAGTTACAAGAAGTTGAAATATTTGTACTTTCATTATTTGAAGTACACGGTACTTCTAACCTACCACACAATACGTACCCAAAAATACTGCTAAGTGCAGTGGGCAATGTGGGGCTAAAATGTATTTTATTTCCGTCAAATATATATGGAATATTTCACCCGATAAAATTAGGTCAATTGAAGATTTTTTATAAAAGTGAGGATCCGCAAGCAATAATTTTTTATATTTATTTGATATTTCTTTCGAGATTTCGACTGTAGGTAAATCGGAAGTAATTTTTTGTAAGACTATGGCATCTATATTAAATGAAGGGTTATTACAGTGTCTTGGCTTGATAGTGCATGACGTCATTCCATAGCTTTTGACATTATTTCCAGCCAAACCAGAAATATTAAATGGACACTTTTTATTTGTCAACCCTAATCTATCCAAACAACTCTTTTGAATAAAATGAGATTGAGCGCCTGAATCAATCAAAATACGACATGGCTGCTCATTACCAAATGCATCTATGACATTTACAACAGCTGTACCAAGAAGAACAACATAATTACGGTTCACCTCTTTCGCGTGAGATGAATTTGAATGCATACCCACAGCTGAAGAGTTAGTACTATGTGCGGTTGTCTGCGACGATATCGCTTTGCTGTGCAAGTCCGAATGTAATAGTGCGTGATGACGTTGATTACACGAAAAACATTTAAATTCACTTTTACAATCTACAGCAGTATGATTTTGTTTGAGACAATTGTGGCACAATTTTAAATAATCAGCACGGCTGATACGTTGAGAGGGAGTCAATTCACGGAATTGCAAACAACGAAAAATCATATGGTTTTGTCCACAATGAATGCATTTTATTTTATTAGAATCCTGCTTGGATTGTGTTATTTGTGAATAGGCCTTTTTCTTATTCTGATCAAAAGTTTTTTTGTTATTATAATTTTTTTGGCGTAAAAGTCTTATTTTGAGTATGTAGGGTAGAATAAGATTGCGAGTGTTCTAAGACCTTAACTTGGTTTTGTACGTGAGACATTAACTGTTCATACGTAGGAATAGAATTTTGATTGATACTTTGTTCAAAAGATTTTCGCGTATTGATGTCTAATGCACGTAACGCTAAGTGGCAAAATACGTAGCTACTAAGATTTTCGACTTTTAAGGTGTTTATTGCTCGATACGAATGATCAAAAGTCTCAATAAAACTATTCAAGTTGTCTGGAGATTCCGAATTTAATGTAGGAAAGTTTAATATTTTATCTAGGTATTTACCTAATAGCATCCTATTGTCTTGATATTTGTCTAGCAACGCTTGCCATACGACTTCATAATTACTAGAGGTAATAGGTATGCTTTTTACGATATTAAGTGCGGAACCTTTTGTGCACGATAATAGGTAATGAAATTTATCTATGTTTGAAATACCTGTTTGTTAAACCTGTTTTGTTTAACCTGTAATATAGAATAAAATGCAATATAAAATACAATTTAATGAAATAAATTTAAACACAACAAAAATTTTTTTATTGCCAAAAGTAGCAATATTTTTAGTAGCAATATAAATACTCACGAGAGGCCATTGTGAATTGAACAGTAGGCTTTGCTTGTTTAATATAATCGCCTTGCTGTCTTTTGGCAAATCCCAGTTGCCTCAGATTTTCTAAAATTTAGTAAAATGTTTTTTTTTTGCAAGCGAAACCCTAACAAAATTTGTGGAAGAATTCCATTTAAATAATATTCGTATTTAATTTGAGTCATGGTTGTGCAGTCTACAAAAGGTTAACCGTTATTGAAAATAAATAACTACTGCTTTTATCAAGAAAAGAAATGCAAAGGTGGTACACACTGGCGTTGTAAGCATAAAACGTGTCACGCGCCCCTCAAACTGGACGATGACGTAACTGCAATACTCCGTACCACATTAGACCATACCCAGAGACTACGTGAGGTTGTGAAAGGGGTCCGTCGCTCGCGGCCGTAAGGGGTGCTGGAGAGAAAGAAACAATTTAATAACACATAAAACTTTTATATTTATTTACAAAGGAAACGAAGCACTTTGAGTTCACTATAAGAGTTCACTATATCACTGTTGACTTAGCAGCCCTCGGCCGCAGTGGACGCCGTAGGAGACTGCGGCTCACAGCCGCGGTAGTGTCGGAGGCAGCCACTCTCAACCGCTAAGATAGCGGATAGAAAGTATTTTCAACAGTATAGGTAAAGTGGATATTATGCCAAAAAGTAAACGAAATGCTTCCATTGTTCCTATTTGGTACGGGTCGCCAAGGTCTGGAAGGAATTGCCTTTTTATGTTTTTTCTGACCGCTATTATATAGGACTGGTGCATTCAAGCGTCGAGTAGTAAGATGTCCATGGATGGTCGTGAAACTACTTAATTTTCATGATCACTTTCCATCATTCACACATTTTTTTTGTTTTTGAATTCCACCGTATCGCGTCGTAGCAAGACTCGAATTTATTTAGATCTTCTTGCGGAGTAATTCTTCTGTACCAACGGTACTATTACTTATTCTGTGCTCAAAGTAAGCATAGCTTGTGTTATGGAATACCAGGTAACGAACTAGGGGGGAACCTAGAATATAAATACATAAATAGATAAACACCCAGACACGGAATATTTCTTTTTTCTTGTTCCGTGCGGGAATCGAACCCGCAACCACTGGTGTCGGAGGCAGACAGGTTTACCCCATTGCCAAAGTGGTCGACATTTTTAGATTAAGTAAAGTAATTAAATAACCATAAACATGCCTTCGGCAAATTTCTTCAGTTATTTTGTAATACATATACCTATTATAAGTGAAATAAAATAAATTAATTAAAACCTGATATCTTTACATTTCAGTGGCATTTTGTAAAAGTCAAAAGGGAAGCGATATGATAATTGTTAATGGATATAGCTTCTGTCTACATCACCGCTATCCTTCTCGGATATATTGGAGATGTTCAAAGAACGGCAAATGTCGCGCGCGCGTCACCACAGATTCTTCAGGTGCCGTGATGTTGCGATCAGCACTAACCCACACTCATACTGCTTCAAAGTTTATAATTAGTAATGGAGTTTATTACGCCAAAAGAGAGAAAATCCTTTATAATATGTGAAATACCAACTTGTCAAAACGATAATAGAAGAATTATGAACAATACTTATCTTGTATAATATCTTGTAAAAAATATGTGTATTTTTTATTTGTGTCGATCTACTCGTATATATGGACACCACTATTTATTTATAGCCACGACTCTTAAATAGCCAAAATTTACATACGCCTAAAATATTGTAAGTAAGAAAACGCAGTTTCTTTGTTATATTTCAGCTGTATTTATTGAATATAAAAAATGTAACTTATATTGTTTTAAAATATAAATAGCAAAAGTATATTATTCAAAGATATTTGTTTATTTGTATACAAAGATATTACACAGTTATGTTTTATTGGGAATCAGAAGGCTTGGCTTTAGGTTTACTTATATGTTTCAATCACTCGTAATTTTAATGGTTTTAGGTATACGTATAAGCAATGTAAAACTACCAATGTCCGCAGAAAGGCATGGATGATCTTCTTGAAAGGAGGTTGAAATGGCAATACCGCTAAAACTTGATGTATTAAAAATTTTTTCTTACTTAAACTTCATAATATACCTTGTATTTTTATTTATTTAATTATTCATGTACACACAGTGGTATGAATTACATTATATCTCAAAAGCTAAACAATGTACAAAAGCACAGCTTATTTCTTATAGAAATTTCTGCCAGCTGGCCCGTTTTGTATTTTATCTTTAATATTTTATTGAGTATAAAAATAACAAATACATACCTATATAGCAGTTTCTTCTTCGGGCGTTCATAGGTTGGATTCCAAACTCAGTTGGTAACATCGATATTTCCTGTTCTTATCCACATCAATAAAACAGTGAATAACTGATTTCTTGTAGTTTATTCATGCTATCGGTAATTTATGAAAACCGTATCATTCACGTATAATTTTTCTCATAATTAACTGAATTGAAATAGGTAAGGATAGATTTATATTATTTTATTATATTATTTGCCAACCCGTCTAAATACAAGTAGGTCGAAATTTGCTTGAAGTTAGGATTCCTTGGTGACGAATTTGTCACCATTTTATTCGACACTAACCTTATGTTAACCTTATGTTAAACAGATCGTACAGTATCTAAAATGACCTAAGTGCATTCCACACGATAGACCTTAGAAGTATGAAAGTTTCAAACGAATTATCAGCAAAGTGGGTCATGTTCCAGTTGGTTCGATAGTACAAGACCTATCCTTAACTATTTTAATTTAGTTACCACGGCTTTTGTCGATTCTCTACCTATTCTCTCTTCTCAATAAGGCTTTAGTTTTGTTTTGATTATTATTATTTTATACTTAAAATGTCTTTTTTTTATTTAGAAGCAGTTTTTGGAGTATCTCGGAAAGGTCGACCCATCATCCAAATAGGCGAATACCGATTCAACAAACGCTCCGACAGTCACGGGCCGCGCGCTAAGTGGACCTGCGTGAAAGCCTGCGTTGGATGCAAATCTACTATCACCACGGTTGACGACACAATCGTGGAATACCGACGCCCTCATAATCATTTATAAGATATTCCATTAAATACGTTAAGTAGGTTAACTAAGAAAATACAATTTAGCTTTCGCAAAATAAAATATACGGGGTGACTGGTGTTATAAGATTTTTTTAAGATTTTAAAACAAATTTATAACTATAGGCAGGTGTAATTAAAACGGAGTATCCCCTGTTTCCCTATAAATTGTATGGTTCCTTATGTTATATTATGAAATAAATTAAAAGTGATAATATGTTTTTTTATTGATTTTTAAACATTATCGCGTGAAGAACAGAGTGAAATTATATAAAATATAAATCCATTATAAGTCCGGTCCAGCATATTTACATGGGTCAAACTTAGAGAATAAGAAAGAAACCTCATCTTTATCAATAATGAATAACATTAAATTCTGTTAATGAATAACAGAAACAGTATCTGTCACATTTCTGTCTGAAATTGCGGGTCACAAGAAATTGCGTCTTCAGTTTGATCAGAGGACGTGGATTGGAAAGTAGAATAAAAGTAGTTAGAGAAAGTTAAGACCAGAACTGTATCGGGTTTGATTCAATGTTGTTTTCAATTTTAAAAATATATTGTTCATAAAAGGATTTTTCTATATTTTTAACTCTGTCGCGAAGGAGATGAAACGTATTTAAATCAGATAAATGAATACGAATCTGATATTTAAAATATTTTAAGCACTAATACTGATCATTTTCTTACAGAAAATCAGCACACACTCAAAAGGAAGCCAAATAATCCAAAAGATTGGATAGAAATAAGAAGATTTCCCAATAAAGAAGTTGCAGAAAGAACCGTCAAAGATGAAAAGACTTGGTCTCTTAAGTACACTCGGAGGACCAAGGCGGGCATCAAACGGTTCTACCGCTGCAATAGAGCAAAGCGCATCGGCGCGCAATGCGCCGCGGAGATACACTTGCATTATGAAATGGATTCTGAAACCGTTCTTCTTTATAGCACGGAATTCGATCATAATCATGATCAACTTGTATCTCTTAGTACTTATGGTGTTCATAATCCGATGAACCAGCCATTCCATTCAGCCTTTTAGATCGGTATGGCTTAGAAATAAATATTTATTCTTGCAATTATCAATTAGAGTTGTGTGTGTGTCATTCAATCGTGTGTGTACTTTTATATTAAATTTGTCAGCTGAGTGAAGTGTATATTTAAAGGCCATTTTGCTTTGTTTCAAAGAAAAACTTTACAACAAAAAAAAACTGTCGAAGTTAGTTTGAAAGTAAACATATTACTAGAGTACACAGAGCAGGTATTTCTTTGTTGTTTACAACCTATCTGCAGTAAATAAAAAATATGGCCTTACTCTTGTTAAGTTAGGAGATTATATAGTGGAGTTCTATTTTTATTTCGAAAACAAGCAGCCATTTGGAGCAGCCTCCAAGCGTCAAAGGCAAACGACTAGTCATTGAAAACTTTTGAATGGATTTAAATGTATATTCATTCAAGTATATTTTTGCATTTTCGAAATTGGTAAGCATTTTTCAGATAAAGCTTTCTGAGCCCTTAACGTCCGTTTGAGTAATGTTGCCAAACTTAAAGACTCTTTGCTACTTCAAGGTACCTACATAATATCGACTTAAGTTCCAAATAAAATGCAAAATGTGAATCATTGTTTTTTTTTATCATCTTGAGGTACATAAGGCAGCAGATCAAGCGTTACATTACCTGTCAAATTTACCAAACCAATTTGACCTTAATGTCGAAGGCATAGAGTTCAGATTCAAGTAACATTTTTTGTCAGCTTTATAAACCTAGTAAGAGAATATGAGGTCTAAGATGACACTTGCATACGTATCTAGGAATAAAATAAAATAGATTTTCGTCAAATACTACTGGAACACATCATCGCTGGAGCGGAGATACTTGGTCATAGATTTAATATGAAGGACCACCGTAAGTAAGACGGGAACCGTAACGGGATCCTACCAGCAGGCGGTCGCCCCTCGGATTGGTCGATTTATACGACGTGCTTATCCAGATTTAGTAAGGCTTTTCTTAGTCGAACGTACGTGACATAGAACTTATTTTCCGTTATTTAAGAGAACAAAAAAAGAAAGTTAGGCTACGCTTACATTATTTTATTTCATTTTACTTTCTAGAAGCTGTTTGACGCGGTTGTACCCACGCTATTTCCAAACCCGCGGGAATATAAGTAGCTACTTAGCTAGTAGGGATAAAAAGTAGCCTACGTGTCATTCCAGACTGTACACGTTGTTAAGCCATTCTGCCGTGATAGAAGAAGAAACATCTGGTATACATCCATTCAGTATTTTTATTTCAAGGCTAGGTGTTGAGGACATGCCACCTGATAAAAACCTAAGCGGTGTATAAATGTTTAAAAAGTACAAATGCAGTTTTATTTTTCCACTATTATCGAGGACATTTTTTCCTGCAGCAGATCTTCGTGAGTCTAATAGCTTAAGACTTTCCCATACTAACCGATCTTTACACTGTATAGCATACGATTCCCAGATACTCGTACATTACCAATCTTAATAGTTGAATCCATTTTTCAGTTAGCTAGCTTTAAGAGAACAATTTAAAATTCAATCCGTTTCTTTTTTCAGTTGAACATTATAAAAATAGAAGAGGAAATGATGTTATCGTCGTGAATGGCTATAGCTTCTGTATAGACAAACATAGACATAAGACAATAAATTGGAAGTGCACGAACGCCACCGTTTGCAGTGCGCGAGTAACAACAGATAGAGACATGACTTATTTCGTTAAATCAAATTTAATGCACTCGCATGCTGCTCCAGAATTTGTAATAAGAAATAATCTTATTATTAAATTTTAACATAAATGTAATTTCAAACACCTACTAAAATACATAAATTAAGGATATGAAAACTTTTACGTACTCTTCGTTTACAGGTTATTTTGCTAGAGGCATTTTATGCTTCAAGTAATTTTTCCGAAATTTAAAAAATTCGTCCATAATAATAATATCATACTCCTTTGATCATCGCCTAACTATGGCGATGATCAAAGAAGTGTAAGCCTTTACTTCATTACTTGTCCGCCCTGAAAGCAGTAACAGTGGAAAAATACTTTTCAAACGCTAGATTACCTATTGTTAATTTTTTCTTCTGTATGCAAGGAACAATCTAGCACCGAAATATTTGAAAACAATATGTGAGATAGAAATATTAATAATTTTGTGGACCACTAACCTTTTTATAAATTACTACCTCTTAGGACTTTACAATTATTATTGAAGTAACAGAATAATTTGAAAGCATTGTGTTGGTTGTGGTAGATTCTAAATTGAGCGATGATTGATGAAGTGATGGACACGGGGTAACAAAAGTTATCTGATAAAATAACTGACTTGGGTAGTATCGATAAACTATTCGATAGAAGTTCAAAGAATATCAACTCCTTAAAGTAAATAAGTGCAAAAATATGGCCAAATTAATATGGCCTGTAGTATAGATTATCTGCTATGCCCTAGTGACCATTAAAAATTCAAAAACCATGTGGTTTTCTTTTAATAATACTTTTTAACTTTTTTTGTTTATCAACCCGAAATCATCATAAAAATGTATCACCGAGGCAACTAAGTTTAATCTCGTTTAAATGTGCACTTTAGGCTTCTTTATCATTAATATAACAAAAACTAGTAAACAATATCATTACTTAACTTGTTTTTGTTTTATTTTCTCACAATGTGTCAGAATCGAAGAAAAATAAATACAGTCTCAGGCTTTAAATGTCTCTTCCAATTTCTCAAAAATTTCTCTTGTCTTTCCTCTTTTTAATGATATGCCAGATGCTAAAAAATCCATCAAAAACATCGCGAAATTTGCTAAATAAGAGAAAGGGGTCGCGTTTATATTCCAAATTGTGTAATTTTTTTTTATACGCATTTAAAGCCAAAGACTGTATTCATTTTTTTTCGATTCCGAACCTTTTGGGAAAATAAAACAAAAACTTATTTACTATTGATATTGTTTTGGATGTCAAAAGAAGCCTAACACAGTACACATTTAAAAGATATAAAAATCAGCTGCCTATACTTAATACTTTTTTTAGTTTTACATTTTTATGATGATCTCGGGGTGATAAACAAAAAATTTTATTAAAATAAATCCACATAGCTTTTGAATTTTTAATGGCCACTAGAGCACAGCAGATAACCTATTCTAAAGGTCATATTAATTAGGCCGGCGATGGACCAAACACCCTGTATAACTGATAAATCTGATTATTTTATGCGCATTAAAAAAATATCAGCGATGTGTTCTTAAGAACATTAAAACCAGCGAAGGTATGTTTCTGACACTGCCAAAGTGTGTTTTAGTGTTATTAAATCTTCTTTCTACGTTTACTATGATATCAATCTTCTTTTATTTGTATAAAGATCAGCCGTTTAAAATAACTTGAAGTATGAAATTAGTTCAATCAATTTCGAAGTCGTCGTGGCGCCGTGGTTATTGTGTGTATCACACGATATCACAGGTTAAGCAACGTTCGGCGCGGCCGGTACTTGGATGGGTGACCGCCGACCATTCATTTCTCACGACAACTTTCGTGCTTCGGAGGGCACGTTAAGCAGTTGGTCCCGAGTGCTGTTAACTTGTATACAGTAGTCGTTAGGGTTTGTCAGAAGACATTTTGGCGCCCTGAAAATTCTGGCAATCACCACCCAGCGCTGGGCCAGCTTGGTGGATTATGGCCTATACCTCCTCGTCACCCAGAAGAGAGACTCATGCCCTGCAGTGGGCTCATTACAAAGAGTTGTTATGATGATGATGATGATGAATTTCGAACACTTAACACATTAGCAAGGTTTTGTTTTTTGGTTGCTAAATTCTGTTCAGATCATTAAAAATCTCCTCATCGAAGTGAGCAGTTTCTGTATAGGTACAGCGACAAAGTCAGATGACTGTGAGATGGCAATGCAACAATCACAGGCAGTGTGAGGTGTGTCGCAAGCGTCACCATCACTGAGACTAATGGAAGTGTGGCTCGCAGTAGACTGCAGCACAACCACCAACCACCTGAGTTTATGCAGTTAGTACTTTAGCATTATATTGCGGCTTAAACTGTTATGAGATATTTTTTGAACTCTAAATTTCATTTAATTTAAATAATGCTCTTTCAATGATCAATCATTTTGGTATATCGCACAGTATTTAATCGTACTTTGAAACAAAGTTTTAATAAAATAAAATGTATATTATATATAACTGTACCTATATATTGGCTATGCCTTATTATATTGTTTGAAAAATTGATTGTGAGTCAAAACTAAATTTAGAAATAGTAACGATAAAAAAGTAAATTTTGCATAGGTGTTATTTACTCTAGTTTTTGTTCTAGTCAATAATGTAATGATGTACATTTATAAAGTCGTATAATATTTTTTTTCTAATCAAATGTGGTTTTAAGATTAATGCAACATTAGTACCTAACTGTTTTCTTTTTATATTTTTTTCCAATTCAAAGGTTATTAGTCTAAAATAACCTTTGAATTGGAAAAAATTAGTTTAACTCAATTAAATGAATGCATGAATTTATATTGGCCACTCTTTATACCTCTATAAACCTGCCGGCGAATATCACCGGTGGTGATCTGTTCCGGCAATGCTTTATGAAAAGCCAGCTCCTTCCCAAGCCCGTGCGCTTCAGACAGTCTATTTTGTAAACACCTGGGTCTTGTAGGGCTTTCCTACATTGGTCAAACCAAAAAAACGTATGAACCCGCATAAAATAACACATAGCTGATATTCAAAATTGAAGAGCTTCAAAGTCTGCAGTTTATGAGCAAAGTCTGTTTCCATGGACAAGCCCAACCACTACTTAAGATTATCTAGAGAGAAACATTTCATTCCTAAAATGATCAGAGAAGCGATTGAAATTAAAAAACACTCTAATTTCAATAGAGAAGATGGTTAGAAACTATCACCGACATGGGACCCTATCCTGAAAAACATTAAATCTAACATCCAGCAAGCTGCACGACCTAAAACTCAAGATACTGTCAGCTCGTTTTGTGTCAATCCAGAGCGCTACACTCGAAGACTGAGAAAAAGATGGAGGTGATGATGTACAACTTTTTACATCTATCAATCTGACGCTTGACACCTCAGTCGCTCGTGACCACGGGATCTGCAAAGACACCGAAACGTCGAGTTAAAATTCAAAATGTAATTATACGCAATAAATCCGGTTAAAAAGTGTTTTATTTAATAGTATGAATCGCGAAAGCTTAAGACAATATCAGTAAAGGTCACAGTCCATACAGTCTCTGACCGGACAAAATGCTTTATGTTAGGTATGTGAATGTTTAAGGATGACATTGTCATTGAAATGCTGCCTGTTTATTTCTAAGCTATTGGTGCAGACTTGATTAAATTTTGTAGAAACGATATCGGTATTTTCATTTCAAGTGGTTGATACTTGTAGTCTATTGAGTAACTTGAGAGGGTGAAATATTAAAATCCTTGCTGCGGTTTCTAATATAAGTAAATGATTTGGAATTGACCTTGCCGTCGAATTGGTATTAAGTAGTGAAATCAAAGGAGTTTTCATTAAGCGCTCGAACTTAAAATGGCACTGTAAATTAAACATCTTTTATTTAGGACTAGCTGTGCCCGCAGCTCCGCTCGCGACAATATCGGGATAAAAAGTATCCTATGTTACATCTAGTACCTCTGATGATTCGTCGAGTAGTTTTTGCGTGAAAGCTGAACAAATTTCCACGCTTTCACATTTATAATATTAGTAAGGATAAGGATTGACATTTTATAATATTTGACAATTAATTGTTCAGATCACTTTCACATGAGGCATAAGTATCTATGGAACGAAAATACTTCAGCGCAAAGCTTCCGAGTAAACTATGTTGAAAGTTGACCCGTCCGGCACGTGAACATGAAGATTTCTAGAACTGCTAACCCGGGAAAGAGCGACGTATAACTGACCATGCGAGAAACAACTGACACCGAGATCTACTCCAGCAACACGAAATGTCTGCCCTTGAGCCTTATTAATTGTCATTGCATAACACACCGATACTGGGAATTGCGTTCTTTTAAATTGGAATGGAAAATTATTTGGTATTATGGGAATTCGTGGAATAAAGACGGTTTCTCCTGGACCGCAACCTGTTAAAATTTGAGCCTCGATTACATTTTGTTGCAACTGGGTTACTTTTAGCCGAGTTCCATTGCAAAGTTGGTGTGGTCTTAAATTTCGGAGCAGAATCATCAGAATGCCAATTTTTAAACAAATTTCATGAGAAGGAAGTCCGGGCATATTTAAAGAATTTAAAAATTGTATCGGGTAATTAGTGGCTTCTTGTTCATCGAGCATTCTATTTATTGAACTATAAACTTTGCTTTCCCCCTGTATATTAGACAGTATTTTATTATTAATCTCAGATGCCTGGTCATTGCGAGCAGTCAAAATGGACCTTTCGCATTGCCAAGAATTGTCCCTATTTAATATATTTGTTAAGTCACCGTAAACCGATGATATAAGATGTTTTGGGATTGCACTATACAATATAACTCAGGCGTCAGAATAAGTTTTCCTTGGTGTAGTTGTGGATTCACCAATCTTTAATAATATATCAGAAAATTCACGATCATCCGGGTTATCTCCAGTTCTCACTCGCATGTTTATAGTTAAATGCACCGATTGTGTATCACGCCACATATAAGAGCTTTCAGGCAAGCCCTAACCTCATCAGCTCGGGTTCCTCGTGGTATTACCGGTAAGGTTTGTCGGAAATCACCACAAAATAAAACCGTGATACCGCCCATTGGTCGATCATTTTGTCTTATATCCCTTAGAGTTCTGTCTACAGCTTCTACTCCTTTTCGATGGGCCATCGTACATTCATCCCATATAATTAAATTACACTCACCTAATACCTTAGCTTTGTCGCTATTTTGTAATAATAATCTCAAATAGAATCACTCGGCGTAAGAAATGATAATAAAGCTGAAACGCCTGTGCAATGCTATCTACCTAAACCTACTTCACTTAAAAATAAATACTTATAACTACTATAATCAATAAAAGTACCTACGCTTTTACCTACTCAAAACAAAAAAAAGACTGAACATAAATTAGCCAAAATTTGGAATTTGACCGAATATAACACTACCAAAACAACTAATACGTATTTAATAAAATAACAACTATATAAATTACAATAAACTATTTAAAGACTAAAAGTCGCGCTGATAAGCATTATTTATTTATTATCCTTCTTAGTTTGTGTAAGCTTGCGCTCGCCTCCCGCCTTTTTATACCCTACCGCCGCGAGCCGCGTCGAGCGCGGCAACCGTTACGCAAAAATAATCCTTATAGCATGATTCAGTATTTATGCCCGATGGCTTATTAGCGTATTTCATGTAAAAGTTTGGTGTTTCTATACCGATTTCTATGATTCTTTTTTTATTGAATAGGTAATAATGTTAATTTTTTTTAAATTAGGGATGAGTGAGAGTATTATAAACGTAAGAGTAAACAAATATAATCAGAAAGCTCCGAACTGCTAAGCTATCGGGATTTACACGTGTTATTGTGAGTCAACCATAAAATATAGACATATACTGTTGTGGGACATTTTTTATATAATTTTATGTTGAATATTTCCGTCATACATAATTTCTATGTAGCTTTAACCATTAAGGCTGCACACGCGACGGAAGCTTGAAAAATGAAGTAACTTCTCCCCTTTTTCCTACATTTCCCTTCACTGCTCTGCTCCTATTTATTGTAGCGTGATAATAAGTATGCTATAACCTGCCCAGGAGTATGAAGAATAATTTTACCAAGTTTCGTTAAAATCCGTCGAGTAGTTTTTGTTTCTATAAGGAACATACAAACAGACAGACAAACAGACAAAATTTTTACTGATTGCATTTTTGGCATCAGTATCGATCACTAATCACCCCCTGATAGTTATTTTGAAAATATATTTCATGTACAGAATTGACCTCTCTACAGATTTATTATAAGTATAGAAGATATAGATATAGATAGATATAGATAGATAGATAGAGACTCATATCCTTATAGTGGGTTTCTCGACATGACAGGGACGACATAAAATATGTTGTTTTATTCTACGGAACTAAAACAAGAACTTGATTTTCAGAACCATTCTTTGAAAAGACATTCACAGGAAACCCGGTGATGATACTAGGGAAACACAGATTCAATTGGAGTGGATCGCGGAAAGGACCTATTGTTCGCTGGACGTGCGTCAAGAAACCCAATGGTTGTCGTGCAGTCGTAATAACCCTTGACAATAAGATTGTTTCACATAAAAATGATCACAACCACTAAAAGATTTAAGACAATAAGCCTTACCTGTAGTATGGAGTTGGTTGCAAGTAGTAGAAACATTAACATTAGAATTTATCTATTTTGAAACTATTTAACAATACAACTTGTTCACCAAAATCCAAAAATTACAAGACACACATTTATTTACTCTTGCTGTTCGGCATTGATATTCTAACTAGCAACAGACTCCATATTATGTAAACATTCGGAAACATACAAATTGATAAATTTCTGTGATTGCACAGCAGCTTAGTAATAAATTCAAACATTTGATGGTTTTCATTTTTATGGACGTGTCCTGTTTTTATTATGGACAAAGTAAGATCAGGATTTTTCAAAATCAATAAAATCAATAAAGTAACAATAAATAATAATTGATTTCTTTAAAATATAATAATAAACATGAATTATTTTTGTGCCTCTACGGTTTATGTTTCATTTATATGACACACAGTTTTGTTATGCAAATTATATTTCGTCGCTTCATTCTTCAGATATTATATAACAGGTGGTCCTTTTTAGGTACTAGGTAACTTCGCACAATTTAAAGTATCATAAAAAAAACACTGTGGCGGGGCGCCGCGTGGCATGATCCACCCGGTTCGCACCAAGCCCTCATTCTTTTTTCGTGCGTGGTAACAAGCATACGTCATTTACTTTAATCATTTACTTAAGTTTTTACAAAATGTTAAACGTACAGCAGAAGAACAGCTTCAACATTATAATATAAAGATAAAAAAGTTGGAACAAAAAATAAATAAAAAACGGAAACAGCGAATTATTTCTACCGATGAAGAAGAAATCTTACAAGGCAAGAGCTACTTATTCAGTGTAAAAATGTTATTTAAAAAATCAGAGCAGAAAATGCGTGTAATCTATAATAGATATATCACGTTAACTGCTCAATATCGTTGTGATGTAAACTTTAATAAATTTTATCTGATCTTATCGATCACCTTTTGTTTTCAATACGACTACAGAAAATGCGGGTAATCTCAAGGAGATTTATCTCGTTGTCTGTAATACGTTATGGGCGTTATATTAATATGAATTAGACATAAACATGTCGCCTCCAAGGTTATTTAAAAAATCAGAGCAGAAAATGCGTGTAATCTATAATAGATATATCACGTTAACTGCTCAATATCGTCGTGATGTAAACTTTAATAAATTTTATCTGATCTTATCGATCACCTTTTGTTTTCAATACGACTACAGAAAATGCGGGTAATCTCAAGGAGATTTATCTCGTTGTCTGTAATACGTTATGAGCGTTATATTAAGAGTTACCGCTACCGCTGGATGATGTAAACCTGGATAACCAGAAGACTGCCGCGTCATTCACTGTGGATCAAAAGCTATCTGCAAAGACGCTCCCTAATCCGGAGCCGTCAATATCACAAGACGCACCAGGTATATCGGGAGAACCTAATCCCGATCTGGATCCAGAGCTGCTTACTGCACTTGGAGCTGCAAATTCCGATACACCCGAATTTGGCGCTAAAATACACGATACGCTCTCAAATTTATGGACACCTTTACTAAGAAAAGGACTGTCCAAAGAAGACAAAGATAAATTAACCATAGAAAATACGGTACCCGAAAACTGCAAAAACTTGCAAGCCCCAAAATTAAATGCGGAAATCTTGGCAGCCATAACTGACATAGCACGAGCACGTGACAAAAAAAAAAAAAAAACCAAAACTTTCAGCAACAGCTGGGGTACGGTATTACCGCCATAAATCGAGGGATTGACGTCCTCCTTGGGAAGGAAGAAAACAAATGAAGGCCCTCCGTCACGTAAGTGATGGATGCCGCCTATTATCAGACCTCCACTTTATGTTAACCAAAGATAGGGTAAAACTGATTTTACCGAATTTGGATACAAACTTTAAACATGTTATACAAGACTCCGAAAGAGACAAAACTTTATTCGGAAGTTCAGTGCCGGAAAAAATAAAGGCAAGTAAAGCCATTGAAAAGCAGGGAGCCCTAATTAAAAAAGGCCCAGCCAAACAGCCGCCTCTCAAATATCAACGGTCAACCGGTCGTCTCAGCAGGGAAACTGGACAGGACCTCCTCGTTACCCGTCGTTCAGGGGGGGGCGGGGAGGTCAGAGGAAACCGATAGCAGCTCAAACACAGCAGCGCCCACAATCGAACTCTGCGTTCAACGCCAAGTTCCAGCCGCAGACTTCATCCAGGATGCGTGCTCCGACCCAACATTAATCAAGGTACATGCAGGTCGAATTAATTTATTTTATGATTGTTGGACAAAAATAACTAAAAATGAAGTTATATTGAAGTGGCTAAAGTATTTATTTAGAATACCATTCGATACTCAAATTTGTCAGTATTCTATTCCTAAAAATAATTTGTCATCATGTGAAAAACGAGACATGAAAATAGCTATAAATAAATTATTTGACTTAGGGGCTATAAAACCTTGTTCTCCTTCAAATGATCAATGTATTTCAAATATATTTTAGCTCCGAAACCTAACGGAGAAAAAAGGTTTATACTAAATTTAAAATCTTTAAACAAGTTCGTAACAAAAGTACATTTTAAAATGGAATCTTATAAAACAGAAAGTACCTACGATTCGAATTCCAAGAAAATGATTCGTCTGAGCCGATCACTTACGAGTTCACAGCAATGCCGTAGGGATTATCGATAGCTTTGTGGGTATTTACAAAAATTATGCGTGAAGTAATGAGTCATTTGAGAAAACAAGGTTTTAAGTCTACTACCTATTAAGACGATCTTCTTATTGGAGATACATATGAAGAATGCATGATTAATGTAAGAGAAACTTTGAAGTTATTACATTGTCTAGGTTTTATTGTAAATTTCGATAAAAGTCACATTGTACCAAAAAAGTCAATCAAATTCATAGGTTTTATGTTCAACACAGAACAGATGTCTATTACGTTACCTGGCGATGAGCGGAATAACATTGCACAGTTAATAAATAGGTACATTAATCTTAAAACTTGTTCAATACGAAATTTCGCTAAACTTATAGGTGTATTGATCGCAGCCTGTCCAGCCACAAAATATGGATTCTTATATACAAAAATATTAGAGAGACAAAATTTTTTAGCCTTAAATAAGTTCGGAGGAAACTATGAGGCAAAAATGAATCTCAATAAGATATTACTAAAAGATTTATGGTGGTGGAAAAATAATATTAATATTATTTCTTGTCCAATCATTACTCAAAATTATAAGTTAGAAATTTACACCGACGCATCTAGGACAGGCTGGGGAGCAGTATGCAAAAATAATAAATATAGTGGTTCATGGACGAACAGTGAAAAAGAAAATAATATTAACTTTTTAGAATTACTCGCGGTTTTGTTAGGTCTCAAAAGTATAGCTAGTGAAGAAAAAGAAAAGAAAGAAAGAAAGAGTCCAGAAAACTTAACCCTGATACTGAATGGGCCCTCTCGGATAGCGCTTTCCAACTTATTGTAAATAGTTTCGGGCCCATTAAGATCGACTTGTTCTCAAGTCGAGCCAAATGTAAATTATTTGTCACCTAGAAGCCTGAACCTGATGCAGTCGCAGTTGATGCATTTACAATAAGCTGGGCTGACTTGGATTTTTATGCATTTCCTCCCTTTTCTCTTGTATTAAAATGTTTACGAAAAATCATTGATGATAAAGCCGAAGGGGTACTTGTATTCCCCTTCTGGCCTTCTCAGCCATGGAGTCAGCACCCACTGCACTCCAGCCTTACCCTGGGTGCCGCGAGGCTCTCCGGGCGTCGTTCAGCCGGCGCGGCTGCCCACCAGAGGCTCTCACGTTGATGCTCGCCTCGCTCGCAGACACTACTATTCGCTAGTACAACGTCTCATTGAAGTTATGGTTTCAAGAAGTGTGGTTATGAATTAATAGTTTCGAAAAATCCATTCCATTAGTTCTTTGATTCTTAAACGAGCAATTTAATAAGGGATGTTCTAACGGTTCATTAAATACGCATCGATCTGAATTATCTCTTTTATTAGGAGAAGAGATAAGTGATAATAGTTGTGTTAAACGCCTCTTAAAAGGAGCCTATAAAACTAAACCTATCAAGCCTAAATATTCATTTACTTGGGATCCAAATTTAGTACTAAATCAACTGTCTTCTTGGTATCCAAATACTAATTTATCATTAGAAAATATTACAAAAAAAAAAAAAAAAACTCGTTACATTATTAGCTTTATGTACCGGTCAAAGAGTACAGACATTGTCTTTAATTAAATTAGAAAATATTGTTTTTCAATCTGATAAAGTAAATATTATTATAACAGATATAATCAAGACTTCCGCTCCAAATCGTGAACAGCCCTTATTATCTCTCCCTCTTCTCAAACTTTCAAAGCAATATCAACATATGCCCAGTATCAACTTTAAAAGAATATATTTTTATTACAAAAAATATCTGAGGTTCAAACTCCGGGAATCTCTTCGTAACATTCAAAGCTCCCCACAGAACTGCATCAAGTCAGACGCTAAGTCGATGGATTAAGCAAACGCTCGCCACGACTGGCATTGACATGAGCGTTTTAGTGCGCACAGCACACGACACGCGTCAACCTCAGCCGCGCGCGCGGCCGGTATCAGTGTCGATGTCATTCGAAAAACGGCCGGGTGGACACAAAACTCACAGGTGTTCGCAAAGTTTTACCATCGGCCTTTAGATGATCAACAAAATAACTTTGCTTTGTCGATACTTAACAATACTTAACCTAATATTAAAAATAGTTATTGAATATTACGTATTTTGATATTAAGTAAATTACTACATTAAAAATTATGTGTCTATAAATAGACTATCACTAAGTTTCATTAATTTAAGCTGATTATAATTTCTAGCAACTCAAATAAAGTAAGATTATTTGAAGCTCATTATGCAATAATACTAATTATTAAGTACTATAATAATAAAATATGTAATTACATATTTATATCTTTACTTATTTCAATTCCAAGTATATACCTAAACAAAACTTTCTATCTCTGAAAATCTACCTGTTATATAATATCTGAAGAATGAAGCGACGAAATATAATAGATGATTAAACGAACTTCTAAGTGAAGTTCTATCGCTATTATATGAGTCGCTTCATTCGAAGATATGACGTACCCACCCACCCCGGAACCCATTTAAAAGTTTCGTTTAGGGTCTCTAAAGAATGAGGGCTTGGCGCGAACCGGGTGGATCATGCCACGCGGCGCCCCGCCACAGTGTTTTTTTTATGATACTTTAAATTGTGCGAAGTTACCTAGTACCTAAAAAGGACTACCTGTTATATAATATCTTCGAATGAAGCGACTCATATAATAGCGATAGAACTTCACTTAGAAGTTCGTTTAATCATCTAAAATACTGACATCACTGAAAACCAGTTTTTTTCCACTTCAACTGTTAAATAACCAGGTTTATTCATCGATTTTTATTTTATCGATGTTTATTTTATCGATTGTAAAAAATTAAATTAAAAATAGCGGAAATGGATTCAGTAGTTATTTCTGAAAAGAGTACCTAATTTTCAGTTATAAGTTTAATTATATGATTTTATTTCATTTATTATTTTCCTTCTTTTACTTGCAAAAATCTTTAAATATATTTTTAGGCTTAAGTAGCTATCACTTAAAATAAGTTGTTTTTAAGTGTTCTAGATTTTAACTTCTTTAGTAATAAATAAATCGCTGTGGGCCAAACCAGGCAACGACGGCGAGACGACCGGCTGATGTAGCGGTAACATACATTGCCTTCTATGCCAGAGGTCCTGGGTTCGAATCCCGGCGGCGGCGGATATTTGTGTGATAAACACAGATTAGTCGTCAAGTCATGGATGTTTATATGTTTATTTAAGTTTATTCTAATTATAAATATGTATTTATTCAATATGTACGTTTATATATTTCTTAAGTATATCAGTTATCTAGTATCCATAACACAAGTTCTTTAAGAAACTTAATTTGGGCTAGATAATGTTGTGTGAGTGTCAGAAATATTATTATTATTATTGATATAAAACATTAAGTGTACTCGGTGCTAGGTAAGCACCAGCATAAAAGTACACACGGGCCTAAACCTAGTGTGCACCTTGAGTAGTTAGGTACTGAAAAGGGTATTGTTTTGTGTGGGATCTTATTATTATTATTATTAATTAAGTATGAAGTTCAGTAATCAAATCAGTTAAACTGTAAATAAATTTAATTCAATGTTATATTTGATTTTATTTTAACTATAAATTTGTAATTGTATCTATATTTTAACTATGAATTAACGGTATGAATTAATTGTGTGTTGCGCCTTCAAGAAGCTGGCCTGGCATTAGTACCAGACTCAGATCGGAGAAAATGGGTAATGTGTCACCCAAGGGTAAGGGTTTAAGGGTTTACCCCAAAAAACTACGAGTACTCTTATGCTCAAAATCTGTTCACTAGTTCCGAAGATTACAGATAGATTTCCCTTATACATATAAAATCTTACATTGTAAGTCAAAGTTATGGTGTCTTTACAGACCTTGTGGTAACGAGTGACTGATTCGGTAAGCTTCAGGTTACCTGTTACCAAGTAATACGACACACAAAAAATTCCAATAAAAATATATTTTTATGAACATTTCTGGACCCTGAAGAGAGTCTCTAGGAGATCTGCTACCTTGCAAAAGTGAATCATGGTGCTGATGGAGTGTAACACAATCTGCCGAACACTCCAGCGGTCCCAGGTATTTGCGTTCAAAAGAATTATTTTTTTCCTTACGTTCAATTTTACTGTCTTTCCACGCCAACTTTCATGCTTCAGAATGTGTATTTAGCCTCCGGCCATTCGCGCTGTGTTAATAATAAATACTTTAGAATTGGTTCCATATAAATTTAATTGAAATCGATAAAGTACTTCTTGGAAAATTTCATATATTTTTTTTTATTATAAATACGGAGAACATTTACCTTGATGACCGACTTCACTTTAAACAAGTTTTGAAGTGAAGTCGGTTTTTTTATGCCAATCAGACATACTTCACATTTTATTTCCAGGGTAAAAAAAAGGTGAACTAACAATATGCAGCAGGTGTTGCATTGGCACATGTCATCTACAGCTTAACGCCATATCGCGTCCAAGAGCTGCAGCATTTGTCGCATTTCGTCTAATCGCGCCGCGTCACGCGTCGCATTTTCAACTTATTAATGGGCGATGTAAACTATTACTTTGAGCATTGGTAGACTTTTATCCACCCTCAAGGCTGATTAAATTTTCTAATTAAGTAAAGGTAACTTTATTTTATTTTTGCAGTGATGATTTTAAAAACCGTTCGAGATAAGGAAGTTCTTTTGGCCAACGGTTACAGTTTTAGCGTGAGTAGAATAGACAAGAGCACCGTGAATTGGCAATGCAATAGCAAGCACCTCGGATGTCACGCGAGTGTCACTACAGACCCATACGGAACATTGATTCGCTTGAATAGCCAGCACAATCACAAACCGCCAAAGTATTTTGAGAGAAATGGAATGTATATAAAAATTTAATGATATTTTACTCACTAATTATTAGTTTTACATCTTGCAAGGCTACTTTGGATATGCTAACAATGTAATCTATCTTTAATGTACATCAATAAAAATCTGCCACTAATAAGCCTTTTCGTCCACACAACCTTTGCCTAATCGTAAACTAGATTCGACAAATGAAAGCTGTCCAAGAAAAAAGGCGGGTATTTAAAAATGCAAGGTCAGGTAACCCTGTCTTTACACTGCTCAAACGGAGATGGTAGATACAATAAATTTATCTACTTCAAAAACGGATGATTTTATGTATTCGATGTGTGTATTAATAGTGTCCGCTTCGTTTAAGCAGCGGGAAGTCAGGGCTGGTTGACCTTGAATTTTTAAAATTCCTGCCCTTTTTTCTTGGACAGCCTTTTTTTGGTCAGATGTTACTGTGCTTCAACTTCATTTATCTAATTGTCTTAAGTTTTATGTATGTATATCATTGGATACTCAAAGTTTTAGACCAGATAGCCTCGGTCAGTTCAAGAACGGTTGACTGCCCTCACCTTAACTAATTTATCATGAGGACTCTCATGCTTTGCAGGACAAGTTGAGATGGTAGTTTTTGGTGCCTTACACATGTTTTCCATGGTAAAGGGCTCTCAGAAGTCACTGCGCTGCCCTGAATTGTGTCGCTTGGTCCCTGAACTGAATGCTCTACGTCGCTGCTTACAGTTTTATTTAAAATAATTGGTACGCCCGAAGCTATCATTTAAAATAAAACTTAATAAATAATATGTATCCTGGACAGATTTAAGAAAATTTAAAATCCCCAGACAATCACACCAACTACATGGCCCCAAAGTAAGCAGAGCTTGTGTTATGGGATACCATGTAGTGAACTAGGGTATAAATACAAAAATAGATAAACACCTAGACACGGAACATTTTTTTTTCTTGTTCCGTGCGGGAATCGAACCCGCAACCACTGGCATCTGGACAGACAGGTTTACCCCATCGCAATTTCAGGCAATATAAACAAAAACACAATATAATTGATTACAGACGCCCACAGTAAAATAAATACCTTAAAAAACTAACATATATATAAATAAACACAAATCACGACTTTGGGGCGGCGCAGCTCTAGAGGGCAGCGCCAGACCCGCCCTATTAAAACGTTAAGTTGTCACGATACATTTTACTGAATCAAAACATCCGTGTTACCACTGGCGACCTACACATTGGATTTTCAACCTACAAATGGAAAACACAAACTTTTTCTTTTGGCATTGGTAGACTTTTATCAACTCTTGAGACTTATCACAATAAGGTCTGATCTAAATAGACAAATTAAGTAATGGTTTCCTAATTTCCTTTTTAATTTTTACAGTTAAGATTTTAAGAACGCTTCGGAATAAGAAAATTCTTGTGGCCAACGGTTACAGTTTTAGAGTGCATAGAACATTCAAGAACACCGTGAGATGGCAATGCAGGCACCTCGGATGTCTCGCGAGTGTCACTATAGATCTGGAAGGAACAGTGCTTCGCTTGAACATCCAGCATAACCACAAACCGCCAATATTTGTCGAGAGAAATGGAGTATATATAAGAGTATAATAATCTGAATTAAAAAGTTTTGTGCTCAAAGCTTATAGGTTTGGCGGTCCTTTATTTATTCTATTGCGATGCAACAGTATTCACCTGTTATATTCCAACCCCTCATACGTCCCATACAAACTAATTATATAATTAATCGTGGAGCCTACCAGAATAATTAACCAGCAAGCAATGATGCAACGACTTGGGTGGCCACAGGTGTGAAGCTACATAATTCTACGTATTTGGTGGAAACGGCGTCGCATCCAATTGGGTGGTCAAGAGGTGTTGAATCGAACAAGCAGCAGATCCAATTCGAAAAACTACTTCTTTTCACACACTTCGAGCAACTAGTCGCCCCTTTAGTTTATAGTTAATATAATTAATGTATTATTTGAACATTGCATTAAATTAGTTATAATTAACTTCGGTTTTTTTTAGCATCCTCCGGCTGAGGCTGCAAAAAATTATTGTATTGTAAAAATAATCGTAATTGGCGCAGTCGGTAGAATATTTGAGTCAGTGCGTGTTGCGATATTTTAAAAATAGAAAGCCGTTTCGTTGTGCTGGCTTGTGCTTTTCCAAGAACCTCGCGAATATCAGAACTAAGAAGACCCATTTCCGGCAAAGCAGAAAACTGAAGAAATGTTAATGTACGTTTAAGGTAAACTAGAATCGTTCTCGTGTTGCCTCCTTTAAGTTAATTTATAAGAGCTGGGTTGCATATCTTGGCCATGTGTCCGGCGTGGGGTCAGCAGTGGCACGAGTTGGCGTCTGTCGTCGGGGGAGACTTCTCGCTTCCCAGCCTGGTAAAGTTCATGTTGGGGAGTCGAGAGGCTTGGGCGGCCATGACCTCCTTCTGCGAGTACGCAATGTCGCAGAAGGAGGCGGTGGAGTGATGCCGGGAGGATGACGCCTCCTCGACACCGATCCACCATAAGCGGAGGGGGGGCGGGAAAGGAGATACGCTCACCTCCTCCCTCCCTATGGTGGGGAAATGGTCTTGTGTACTGGACCATTCCCGACGTCGGAGAGCGCTTGGCCCAGGCTGAGCGCAACCCGCCGAGCCTCGCGGGTAATGCCAATGGCGGTACCGTGAGCTTGACTTATGGCGGATGAGGTACACCTGGAGGTTTCTAGTAGGTGGGTCCGGCCGTCTGCAAGATCATCCCCACATACCCCACCGCTCCCCCTTGGGTGGTCGGGGAAACGATTGCAAGTTTTCCTCCAGTCAAAAAAAAGGATGCTCTGCGACGGTCACAACATCCAAATTCAATGAAAAAGTAATTCGCTTCAAACTACAACACAGCCACATACCGCCAAAGTTTGTTGTGCGAAATGGACTTTCTTAGAATATGAAATACTTTAATGGCTTAGCTCAAACCTGCCGTCACTGTATTTCAAACTTGTATCACACTTCATTTATTATTTTTACACATGTCTCATCAATGATGATTTGGGATAAGAAATTAATATTTATTCTTTGTTTCAGTGCAATTTTTGAAAAATATTCGAAATAAGGACGTTATTTTAGTAAACGGTTACAGTTTCAATATACACAATAGTTCTCATAAAACTATTAGATGGCGATGCTACAGAAAACACCTTAACTGTTATGCGAGTGTTACCACAAGTAAAGACGATGAAAAATTAATTAATTATAACCTAAAACATAATCACGAACCTCCCTCGTTCATTGTGAAAAATGGGCTTTATATTAAAATAAAATAATAGACACCAACTACATGGCCTCAAACTAAGCAGAGCTTGTAATATGGATACCATAAAGTGAACTAGGGGGGAACCTCGAATATAAATACATACATAGATAGACGCCCAGACCCGGAATATATTTTTTTTCTTGTTCCGTGCGGGGATTGAATTCGCGACCACTGGCGTCTGAGGCAGACAGTGTTACCCAATCGCCAAAGGGGTCGTCATGATGTCACTGTGTCTGTTTTAAAGCGATCCATCCAAGTGTGGTTCCCGTTATTGTATAAAACATTTATGATTCTGTCATCTCTGTCGTCACAAGTGAATGCTTAATACTAAATTAGACTTAATAAATAAACTATCTACAAATTATCTATGGCTAAGCACTGATTATTTGTTCAATTACATCTCAGTGAAAACAATTATGAATTGTCTAATAAGAAACAAGCAAATAAATAACATTCTATAAAAAAAAAGAAGGATCTTATGATATGATTGATTGATATGATCTTTCGTGAATGTTATCCGTAGTATTGGCCTATGAATTTGAGTAAATAAATATGTTGATCTGTACAAAAATACACTGCATTATTTTTATTAACTTTATACATATTTAGAGCAGAACCTCTTACAATGGGCCAGATAAGATCAAATCGCTCAACGAGCAGTGCAGACACGTAACTTGAACCACTGGTAAGCGTAGCGTGAGGTAAGACGGAGCGTGGGAACGTCCCGTATTAAACCTATGTATACCAATAATTAATAATAAATTGTTTAAATGTCAAACACAAAATTGAGCGTAAAATAGATTTATCAGATTAGGAAGTTTTAAGGACTAACCTGAAGTGAAAAGAGCACGTAGGCTATTGCACGCGGCTTGTAAGTATGATTCAGCGACAAACTCTATTTTTTAAAGGCATCAAAAGTTTACGATTCGCATTGCTCCACAAAAACATATTTCAGTAAATTTTTATCTAGACGCTCATCAACATTGTCAAACACTCCACAAACAACTCGTTTTTGCCACTACTTTTAAAAGTAGGGCTAATGTGGAATAAGATGTTGGTGTAGGTTATGATTTTAATGTAACGTAAGAATACTTTTGTTTTGTTACAGTGCAATTTTTGAAAAATGTTCGAAGTAAAGAAGTTCTCGTGGTGAATGGCTACACTTTCAGCGTGCATAGAAGAAATCAGGAATCTATCAGATGGCAGTGCAGCAGCACCCATCTCAGGTGTCCCGTGAGTGCTATAACAAGTAAAACCAACGAAAAACTACATAGCTTGAACCGACAGCACAACCACAAGCCTCCGGCTTTCATTGTGCGAAATGGAATTTATATCAAAGTCTAACAAGGCATTGTTTTATCTATTAATGCTTGAATTATTATAAATAGGATAAGAATGCTACCCATTCTGTATTGCGTTTTGCCTCCATATAAAGGGCGATTGGTGACAATTTTTTAAAATTGAAAAAGAGCACTCTGATTTTGAGCATAGTGAGCATTGTTCATTTTTTTACCTATTATTTTTATTGTGTTATATTAATATTTAACCTATTTTAAGAGACTATTTTAAACAGTTTTATTTTTATGTGAGTCTATAAATTTATAATGATTTTATTAAATAATAATGTAATGACGTCATCAGTGACATTAACTTTATGAACTAATGTGTCAGTCAGTAAAAAAAATTAACTGTGTCAGTGTGCTGAAGTCATTTAATGTCACCAAATGTATTGTAAACAAAAACATTTCAAAAATTGACTCAAATCAACATCTTAAGTGAATTGATGCTATCAAGGTTAAATAAAAGTGAAATGTATTTTGTTGAAAATCTGTAAAATCCCAATGTTTTAAATTGACAAAATTAATCAGAAACCTTATTCCACGAAACGGTTTTTCATTTAAAGCAAATAAAAAAATTAACAAAGCCCATTATTTGATACAGGTCAGTACGTAATTTTTGACCAGAATTCCCTATAAATTAATAAAAAGACATTACTAGTGTTCCCGAAGCCACCGCGCCGCGCTGCCGCTTCAGTCAACACGCACACAGTAGTGTTCCCGCCACACGCACGCAACCACCCTCTAAGTATATATATAACGTATTGTATTACGCTTGCGGTGCGTATTGAATTCTTTAACTTTCGGTTAAGTTTACTATAATTATAATAAAATAAATAATTAATATTTGTTTTTTATTATTATTTTTTATTCATGTATGATCCACCAGTCATCCTGTATATTTTTTTACATACAAGCTGCTGTAATCAAAATATCATTAAGAGCTCAAAAGCCCTTGTAGGGATCACTGATGTTCTAAAACCCAGTGGGCCCGATTTGACATTGAATTCTCTTATTTTAAGTGTTGCTTAATGTCGTGACAGAAGGAGAAAAAAAAAATGTTTTTGTATGTGGCTGTCACGTTTCACGGCGTAAAATTTGACACTGGAGAGACTTTACAATAAGCAAATGCAATGTCGAATACGGCCCAATGTATGCCTAAATGTAAGTGCATCCATATATATTTTTCAAGTCATGTATGTATTTATCATACAAAAATCTTTAAAAGGATAACTTGTTTAATTTTTTTTATTTTGTTTCCTAAAGTAATATAAAAACTTTTGTTTTGAAATAAAATTTTAATAGTTTGAACTTGGTGTTGGAAATAATCATTTACATATTTAGCGCCATTTAAACAAGTAAACCAATCTCTAGCTCTAACAATGTGTACATTAGACATTTGTTTTATCACAGTGCGGTTTTTGACAAGCATTTAGAATAGACAAGTTCTGATGGAGCACGGTTACAGATTCAGCCTACATAGAAGAATTCTATATACTTATAATAAATCTGTACAAGTAAAAATTCTGTACATTGAAAATATCAAAAAAAAATGGGCGGGGGTGTTACTAGGCCGACAACGACCCAAAAATGTGATAATAAAAATTTGTCTCCGTCTGTGTGTCTGTTTGTTCAGGCATCACGTAAAAACTACCGGTTCGATTACGATGAAACTTGGTATAATTATTTTTTAATACCCTGGGCACCACACTGGGTACATTTTATCCCGAAAAAGTATATACAATAAAAAACAAACTTAATTATGCGGTTCGATCCCTACACCCGAGTACTGTACCAATGGCAAATAATATATTGGTCAATTCTAAACCGTGCTTTTCAGTGCGACCTTTTTATTCCTTTTAGTTTTTACTAAGTAGTGAACGTAGGTTTTTTATAATACTGTTAGGTAGAACTAGTCATTCGTATAGATATAAGATTTTAGGAATTATGATTATTTATTGAGTTTAGATTAGTTATCATCAGAAATAGTTTAATTTAGGTAGGAACGTATTTTATTTACTGTTATTGAGCTTATTTTTTTATTAATAATAATACTTAGATACATAGGGCCTTCTTGCGCGATTTAATGTAGGTAGGTACATACAGAAATATATTGTCATAAAGTTAAACTTAAAATAATGGAACTCAATAATGATTAGGTTTTCTTTACTTCGTGATCTTGGAAGTCAGAAACCGTAAACCGTAAACACGCTTTACAGAAACTTTACAGCCAATTAAGCTTTACCTAGAATAACATTTATAAGCTATAATTAATGAAGATATTGTGTGAATTACAAAAACTTTTATCCAGTGTGCCTTGCGTTGGTATTCTTGTTTGATATTTACTTTTTGTTAAGTTACTTTTTCTATTTTTTTTTTTGGCCTATTCACAATACCTAGGTGCAACTGCAAATCACAGCTTTGATGTAACAGTTTTTAACGTAAATCTGTCTGGTTCTCTATCAGTAACGCTTTCACAGCTAAACTACTGAATCGATTTTGAAGAAATTTAGAATAGTGTAAGTTTGAACTTCAAGGAGGATACTATAATTTTGTTTACCCAACTTCGATAACCAGTATTCACGCGGACGAATTCGCGGGCAACAGCTAGTCAGAAATATATCAATGTCACAACAACTAGACCCGGATAAAAATTATTTTGTGTGAACCAACAATAATCATAACAATAAACCACTGAGATTTATTGTTAGAGATAGTGTTTATATCAAAATCTAGTGCATTCGCTTTGTTCAGTCTTATATTTCTAACAACATTTCAGGGTAATATTAAAAGTTGATATAAGATATGTTTTATTTTAATGCTATTTCTTGGCATATTAAGTTTTAAAATAACCATCATTCAGAAGTGTGAAGGGTGCCACTCCCTTTTGTACGGTATTTTTTTCGATTAAATTTAACGTACCTACTACAGGTGGGTGAAGTATCGGAAATCCGATCTCTAACACACTATATAAGTTTAATAACACTTAAATATTTTATATTTCAGTGAAAATCTTAAAAAATATTCGGAATAAAGAAATTCTGGTAGTGAACGAATACAGTTTTAGCGTACAATCGAAATCCTTTAGCACTATAAGATTTCAGTGTACCAGTTCTCATCTGAGGTGTCGTGCAACTGTCACCATAGATAAATTTGAAAAAAAATATAATTCGCTCAAACCTGCAGCACAACCATAAAGCACACAAATATATCGAACGAGATGGAGTTTATATTAAAATCTAATAGAAAGTTGTAGTCTTTGAAGACTATTAAGGAGATGTCCTAGGTAAGCAACCTGATGCGACCTGTCTCGATACGACGTAGAGTGACCATATCCATCGGTAACTTGTGTCTAACGTAGGACATCTGCTATACAGGGTGGACCATCGGTCAGTATGGGAAATTTTAAAACTAAAACAGTGCAAATAAAGATTACCCCCTACAAATATAGGTATTATTTTAATATTTATTTCTTATGTACACACTTGAAAGTCGAATTCTCAAATTTATTTAATTTATTTTATTTTATTTTTATGTTGATTTCGGGGTGATAAACAAAAAAAGTTTTAAAATGTTATTAAAAAAGTCATATGGATTTTTAAGTTTTAATAGCCATTAGGGCATAGCAGATAGCTTACTCTACAGGCCATATCAATTTGGCAGTCGATGCACCAAACACCTTGTATGTTAAAATCTGAAAAAATAGTTATGTAAGTTACTTACTTTTTTATTGCGTATACGCTTTTTTAAATTCTCAAAAAAAAGTATCTAAATTCATGGCAAGATAAGTTTGAAGATACATATTATAAAACAAAAGTCTTGTGAAAAATATGTATAAAACATCTAAGTAAATTAATATTAAAAATCCTTGGTTTTAAACTGTTTAAAAGTTGATTTTGTTAAATAAAACACTTTTTAACCGGATTTATCGCGTGTACATTTAAAATTTTAGCTCGACGTTTCGGTGTCCTATAAATTTAAAATGTAAATATACGGGATAAATCCGATAAAAAGTGTTTTATTTAATAGTATAAATCGCGTGAACTTAAGGATGCGTTTCCGAAAAGGCTAGGTATCGAATTCTACTACTACATGTATAAGATTCACGCACACAAGCGTGCCGTGAAAAAGACGAAAAGTTTTGAACAGTTTTGATACTTTAGTTTTAAATATTTGCAAATTCTTTTATTAAAACGATTAAATTGGGTAAGATTAATTAAAGTGCTCGGAAAGTTTGAGCTCGTTTTATTCGTAACGATAAAACCTCACCATCGAACCTGATGAGCTGGTGGTACACTCGAGGGCTTCTACTGGAATTCCTATTCCTAGGCATGTCAAGTTCGAGTTCATAAGACGAGACATTACCATCAGTCCTGGTAGTGGGAGCTGAAGGTATGCCTTGAGGTACTACTGGAACTCCTAGACGAGTAGAGCTAGGCATGTCGAGTTTGGGTTCATTTTGATTCTTAGCACGAGACCTTACCACCAGTTCTGATAGTGAGAGCTGAAGGTATACCTCGAGGTGCTACTGGTACTCCTAGACGGGTAAAGCTAGGTATATCGAGTTTGGGTTCATTTTGATTCGTAGGACGAGACCTTACCACCAGTTCTGGTAGTGGGAGCTGAAGGTATACCTCGAGGTGCCACTGGTACTCCTAGACGGGTAAAGCTTTTATTTTGATGCGTAGGACGAGACCTTACTACCAGTTCTGGTAGTGGGAGCTGAAGGTACCATATTTTAAAAGAACTGAACAGGACACAAGGAACTGAAATCTATAGGTGGTCAGATTTGGTGGAATCGGGTTTTCATATTTTAAAAGAAATAATAAAATTTATGGACAAAGGATAATGCAAGTGATTGGGCTCCAAAAAAAAGTCATTGTGCAGAGATGAGATGACAGTCAGATTATAGATTAGACACATGTCATTCATATTTGTTAGGACGCCAAAAAAATTAGCCCTGGGAAAAAAAAGATATGACCAAAAATACATTTTGCGTTTAATAGAATAAAAATCGTTTTCTTTTATGATACAGAAACTGAACGCCCGTAGATTTCTACGAGTGTATTCGTATAACCTTTACAGCCATTGACTACGAAACGAGTGAATATTGTAAATAAATACGATTATTGGTAAAAAAAAGTGCTTGTGTGATCCTTATAAGTACCTAATGGGTTGGCTACACAGTTGTAAACTGCGATTAGTTCGTCTCTTTTCTTAGTATAGTGACTTCCCTTCTTATTATCGTCGACACACAAAAGAAATGTTATTATTAATCTGTCTCTTTTCTTACTATAGCGAACTTTTTGCGGCACTGGTTCGGCGACATTGGAAGCACGGTTTACAACTGTGTAGCCACCCCTTTTGATTTGATTTGTCTTTTTTCTTACTTTAGCGATGTCTCTTATACGGCACTGGTTCGGCGACATTGGAAAAGCAGTTTACAAATGTGTAACCACCCCTTATGAAATAATGGTATGTATGGTTCATCTAATACTGCCGTTTAGAATAAGCTAGTAATGTTGCTATAAGTGGTTAATAAAGTCTAATAGTGGTTATATAATTATTACAACTAGATTTCATTAACGCTCTCTATCTCTTTCTCGGAGCACATTATTAGCGTGCATTTTCCATTTTATTCGAAACATTTCGGGGTTCGAGTCGAAAGTCGAACTTCTTTTATGATTATGATATTTAATTGTATTGTTAATATGAATCATGTGTTTAAAAGTACTATTCCTTTTATAATTTATGATGTCTGTTTAATTGTACTGAAATAATGAATAACGTCTTCAAAAATAGTACTTATTTTATGTTTAAGAACTCTTACCAATGGTAATGAATGAAATAATAAATCATGTGTTTAAAAGTCTTACTTTTTTCATTAACGATAACCACTTATACCATCACATTAGCTTATTCTAAATGGCAGTATTAGATAAACCATACATACCATTATTTCATAAGGGGTGGTTACACATTTGTAAACTGCTTTTCCAATGTCGCCGAACCAGTGCCGTATAAGAGACATCGCTAAAGTAAGAAAAAAGACAAATCAAATCAAAAGGGGTGGCTACACAGTTGTAAACCGTGCTTCCAATGTCGCCGAACCAGTGCCGCAAAAAGTTCGCTATAGTAAGAAAAGAGACAGATTAATAACATCTCTTTTGTGACAGCGCACTGCTGTCTCGCTCGACGATAATAAGAAGGGAAGTCGCTATACTAAGAAAAGAGATGAACTAATCGCGGTTTACAACTGTGTAGCCAACCCATTAGGTACTTATAAGGATCACACAAGCACTTTTTTTTACCAATAATCGTATTTATTTAACAATATTCACTCGTTTCGTAGTCAATGGCTGTAAAGGTTATACGAATACACTCGTAGAAATCTACGGGCGTTCAGTTTCTGTATCATAAAAGAAAACGATTTTTATTCTATTAAACGCAAAATGTATTTTTGGTCATATCTTTTTTTTCCCAGGGCTAATTTTTTTGGCGTCCTAACAAATATGAATGACATGTGTCTAATCTATAATCTGACTGTCATCTCATCTGTGCACAATGACTTTTTTTTTTGGAGCCCAATCACTTGCATTATCCTTTGTCCATAAATTTTATTATTTCTTTTAAAATATGAAAACCCGATTCCACCAAATCTGACCGCCTATAGATTTCAGTTCCTTGTGTCCTGTTCAGTTCTTTTAAAATATGGTACCTTCAGCTCCCACTACCAGAACTGGTGGCAAGGTCTCGTCCTACGCATCAAAATGAACCCAAACTCGATATAACTAGCTTTACCCGTCTAGGAGTACCAATGGCACCTCGAGGTATACCTTCAGCTCCCACTACCAGAACTGGTGGTAAGGTCTCGTCCTACGCATCAAAATGAACCCAAACTCGATATAACTAGCTTTACCCGTCTAGGAGTACCAATGGCACCTCGAGGTATACCTTCAGCTCCCACTACCAGAACTGGTGGTAAGGTCTCGTCCTACGAATCAAAATGAACCCAAACTCGATATATCTAGCTTTACCCGTCTAGGAGTACCAATGGCACCTCGAGGTATACCTTCAGCTCCCACTACCAGAACTGGTGGTAAGGTCTCGTCCTGCGAATCAAAATGAACCCAAACTTGACATGCCTAGCTCTATCGGTCTACGAGTACCAGTAGCACCTTGAGGTATACCTTCAGCTCCTACTACCAAAACTGGTGGTAAGGTCTCTTCCTTCGAATCAAAATGAGCCCAAACTCGATATACCTAGCTTTACCCGTCTAGGAGTACCAGTAGCAGCTCGAGGTATACCTTCAGACCCCACTACCAGAACTGGAGATAAGGTTTAGTCCTAACAAACATAATGATTCCAAGTTTCCAAATTCAATCCTAATCATAAAAGGTTTTGTAATTTTTTTTTTTTCAATAAAATTATATTATTACCTTTTCAACTCAGTTCAGAGAGCGTCAAGTATCGAGACTTGTTTGATGTAATAAATTGTGTATGTACAGCGATGTTTCTTAGCACGAAAAATAACTCAAAAGCGATACAGGTCCACTCTCGACAGCGGCTGAGCGCAGACTGAAGATATCTAGTTTTTGTTTGGAATGATATTGACATTATTTGCTAAAGTATAATAACCCTTACCACAGTGTGTTAAGATTTACGCATTTATACAAACATGAAGAAAATTACGTGTTTGGTTTTATTTTTTTTTAAAGGGTTTTTAGTAGTAATTTCAAAGAAAAAAATGCGTATTATCAAAAATGAACATGTCAACCATCGAATAGTATTTTTTTTATTCATAAATACTTGTGTTTTCATACCAAAAGTGGTACCGTAAATTGGCTTAAAATCGTCATTTTCGTGCGACGAGGCATCGCAAAATTAGTTTTTAAGCCACAAAAACAAATTTATTTATATTATTTTTATATAATAAATGGAGATGAAAGTCTTATCTATCTATTAGTACTTGTAATTATACTAAACTTTGCGCCATTTTATCACAATATGTACCAGAAAATACCCTATTTTGAAGATTTGCGGAAACGCGTCCATGTAGATTTCGCTGTTTTGTTTCTTGCCACATCTTACTCTTTAACTTTTTTTTTATATAGTAAGGATATGACGTTTGTCTTCCAAGCGACCTGATGGAAAGTGCGCATGAAGATTATGGTGGTGCACGTCCATCCACGAGAAACCTATTCACTCGATTCAATCCACTATACAGGGAGGGGTTTTTGATGCCACTGGAGGGAAAGTACTTCAAGTAATAGAGATAGCAAATTTTACTCCAAAGAAACATCCCTTTATTTTAAAAAAGAAATAAAACTGCACGCAAAGATTTTTCGAAAATTAGATTTTTCCAATATTTTTCGAATCGACTAAAATCTAAAAATGAAGATTTCATAGTATTTCTTTCACTAAATTAACCTAATATGTTAGAGAGATTTCATTCTTGTGATTGAATGACGATTGATGCAATAAAGTTACAAGCTGTCATTTTTACTGATTTTAGTTGTTTCGATTCTCGGGTGATGCGAGCGAATTTTCGAAAATCTTCGAATGCAGATTTAATATATTTCTTATATATTTCTTATAAGGTATATTTCATTGGAGTAAAATTTGCTATCTCTGTTATTTAGAGTACTTTCCCTCCACGGGGCATTCAAAAATTCCACCCTGTATACGGATGGAAGTTCTGTCTGCGTCTGGTAGTCTGGTGGTAAAAAGGAATGGGTTCAAAAAGAAAGTGGTCTTTAGTGGTATACACACTCACCAAAATGTAGGCAATAAAATACTGTCAAACAAACTGTTATAATAATATCTTTTTAATAGATAGGTTTTTATAAAATACACGTTTATATTATAGATGTTCATTAATATACAAAAAGAATATAATTCGACTAGACTTTCGGCAAAGTATGCTTATACTGTTGTAAATCAAATGGTACTTGAATAAAAATTTGTATGTTGTTTATGCATTTTTCTCTGTACCTACTTTTAAATTAGCACTATATTCAATTATTCTTAATATTATTTTAATTAGATGAAATTGATTTAAAAACTTTTGGAATGCAATATAAACTTATAACGCTAATTTTCAACCTAAATAGATACACATATTACAGAAGATAATCTTTTATAAAAATATGTGGTATATGGAATACCTTGTGGGAAACTCTTAAGCGTTCCTGCACACGATGCCGTCACCGCGCCGTCGCCGCGCCGACGCCGCGCAATTACTCTGTAGATACGAGTCGTGCGAAGCCCGCCACCGCGCCGCTCCCGCGCCGCCACCGCGCGCGTTCCCCTCCCTCCTTGTTTGTTTGATTCATTCCATTACCGGCCGCGTACGAACGTGCAGGTGCGTGAACTTGTTAATTAATTACCATGGATAGTTTTGATTACGAAACGTTTATAAGTTTAGTGGAGGACAGAGAAGTGTTATGGGACAAAACTTTGGAAATATATAAAGACAAGCGTAAAAGTTTAAAAGCTTGGTTTGAGATCTGCCATATAATGAATGAGAACTTTGCAGACCTACCCGATACGGAGAAAAATAAATACGGTAAGTATCTTTTTACAAAATTTTATTTATTCTTGTTAATGTATTTCTATCTAGTGGGCCAAACGAAAAAATATATAAGTAGCTGACTTAAAGGAAGTTTGGGACAATACACGATCAGTATGTTTTTAATTTAAATCGTAATGCAACAGTGTATTATATGTAAGTGTGTGGATAGTATATCTCGTAAGCAATTTCGTGTGGTAGGTACCTACATTAAACAAGCAATCACTTGCTACTAGTAGTTAGTGATGGGACTCGAGCCGTGTTTCACTCGAGTTACTCGAGTAGTTTTGTTTTTACTCCCACTCGAGTCATATTTTTGATGACTCGGATTACGAGTGACTCGAATGATTCACTCGAAAAAAAAACACTCGAGTCTCATCTTTACTCGAGTGACACTCAAGTAAATCGGTTTTCACTGGCGAGTGACTCGAGTGAAAAAAAGTCACTCGAATCCCATCACTACTAGTAGTAGCTTGAGTATTCCCGCTAGATAGAAACACGTTTCACATACATATTAACAATAATTATTTTGCCATGGTACACTGCCATATTCAGAATTAAAATACTCCTTATATTTGTCACGTATTTCATTAGCTGTTGTAGGCACCATTTCTGTTGAATCAAATGGCAAAATCTCCTCTAATTCACACCCGCTTAGAGATTCTTGGACCCCTTTTACGCCCTCCTCTTTGTGTATAAAATTTTGCAGTAAACAACAAGCTTTCACAACATCAACAGCCAAATCCAATGACACATTTAAAGGTCGATGAAAAATTCGCCACTTATTGGCCAGTATCCCAAAGGTGCATTCTACATATCGTCTCGCTCTTGTTAACCGATAATTAAAAACGGATTTTTCTGCATCAAGCATTTGACTATTATATGGGCGCAGTAAATTCTGATGTAATGCAAATGCTTCATCACCTACAAATACATATGGCAAGGCAATGTTGGTATTAGGTAAGGAAGTAGGTCCTGGCAAGTTCAAAGTATTGTTAATCATGTTGTGCCAGAAAGCGGTGTCTTTAAAAACACCTGAATCACAATCCTTTCCATAAGCACCGACACTGATATAAATAAAGTTGTAGTCACTATCGGCGACTGCCATTAATACAATCGAGAAGTAATGTTTGTAGTTCAAAAACATCGATCCACTTTTATTTGGTTTTATTACTCTGATGTGCTTTCCATCTACAGCACCGACACAATGAGGGAAATTAGCAGACACTTCAAATTTATTTGCTATTTCTAGCCAATCGTTCATACATGGCATTTTCATATATTTTGGGTAAAGTTCAGACCATATTAGAGAACACGCTTCTCGTATGATTACGCTTAAAGTTGACTTTCCCATTCTAAAACGATATTCAAGATCGGCTAATGAAGTTCCGGTTGCTAAATACCTGCAATTGAAAAAAACATTACAATAATAAAATGGATTATTAATATTAATTATTTCAGGTAAACTAATATCTCAGAAATGGAAGAATATAAGGGATGCGTGGATGAAATGCGACAAAAAGATACGTGAATCGAAATCTGGATCAGGTGCAAAACCAGTACATAAATATCAATATTATGATAATTTACAATTTTTGCAAAAAATTACCCCACAGCCAACCCAATCTGGATCAAACATGCCGGAAGAAAACAAATCTGAAGTTACTAATGTCAACAAAAGAAAGAAAAACGAAGAATTGAATCCTGTAGATAAGAAAATGATTAAGTTTATGGAAACGTTAGAAAAAGATGACGATAGTAGAATGATGTCTTTTTTTAAAGGTATAGCTCCTACCGTGGAACGCTTCAAAGACGAAGATATTGTTGAATTCCAGTACCAAGTATTGAATATTATAAGAAATATCCAATATAAAAATAGTTATAGCGCTCCACATCATTCACGCACAGCAGGCGCAATGGACACCCCGGCACACTACGGTTACCATACTACTGCTGGACCCAGTACGAGAGTTCAATCACAGGCTAATTATAGCAATGAAAACGATTCATTACAAAGCATTCCAAGTCCATCTACTTCAAGCTTGATTGATTTTGATTTTTCTACATTACATCAGAATAATTAAATATATATTATATTTATTTTATTTACCTCAATGTAACAACCAATCTCTCCTTAGCAGATATACTTGCTCGCATATTTGTATTTGTGTGTTGCAGTTTATTCTTTAATAAATCTAATAATTTATCAAATGTCTTGTAATTCATTCGAAAATAATCACAAAACTTGGCCTCGTCTTTTCGGAGATCTTCGTAAAGTGTATGAAATTCACCAAATTGCTCCCGTGCCGACAGCATAGGATGAACCCACAACTTTCTAACTCGACGTTCTTTTTGCCATTTTCTATACATATAGTAGGCAAGCACAAATTTCTTTTTTTTTCATTATATAAGACATGTTTGCGTCACGTGCGATCTCGCGGCGTGCACGTTCGTACGCGGCCGGTAATGGAATGAATCAAACAAACAAGGAGGGAGGGGAACGCGCGCGGTGGCGGCGCGGTGGCGGGCTTCGCACGACTCGTATCTACAGAGTAATTGCGCGGCGTCGGCGCGGCGACGGCGCGGTGACGGCATCGTGTGCAGGAACGCTTAAGTTTTACCCTTCCTAAGAAAATACGTTGTGGCACCATGGATACTGTGCAAATCATACGATATGGCAGGTAAAGCGACGTTCGGCGCAGTTGGTAACAGGGTGGGTGAACGCTGATCATTTGTTTCTCACGACGACTTCTGTACTCCGGAGGACGTACAGCAGTCGGTCGCGGGTGCTGCACACTAATTATACAGGGTTGTTTTTTAATCACCAGTCAAATTTAAATGTTACTTTCTTTGATACGATATAAAGGTACCTGCATATTTATTTTAGTAACGTTAGCTTTTTTTTAGTAAGGTAGAAAAAAAAATTGCCGCACACGTTTTTACAAAAAGTCGCCTTTGATTACCGCCTAATTTTCATTGATAATTAGGTGGCATTTCATTGGTAATACGACGTTTTGTAGAAGCACTTAGTCGTCTCTATTTTAATAGTATATATTCATTATTTAGAGTAAACATGCTTTTTTAAATATTTTGGCAAATATTTACTTGTATAAAAAGTACATGCTTTTTTGCAAAAAACGTTTCTATTAATGATGCTTGTTGTGTAAAAAAAAATTGACCGGTGACTAAAAACAACCTTGTATACAGTAGTCGCTAGGGTTTGTCACCCTGTAGCACCCTGAAAATTCTGACATCCACCAACCAGCATGAAGAAAAATCGTGACACCATTAGAGTACGTATATGCAGCTATAGCTTCCTCAGACATCTTATTAGAATCTATAGTAGCAAATAAAACTGTAAAAGTTAAGTGGAGATTTTTCAAAGGAAAGATATTAGGTTTTGTTTTTCTTATCATTGAGTTCTAGTTACTATCAAAATTATTACTGGATTGTATACTAGATGATTTACCTAGTAAAGAAAAAGAACAAACTTGCATTCTAAGATATTTGATGGAGCTGAAGGTAAAAAAGGACCACAAATTGGATATCTCTTAAAAAAACACAAAAAATGGAAATATTTTCAAAACCTGACAAAAAGCTACGTAATTGTTATCTGATAGGCCTAAAGTTCATCTGCCTCCAGGGTCATGGAAACATGTCCTTTAACAGACACTCTGTTTATGCTATATGCGAGTAAGGCTCCGAGGCTTCGACGACTACTTTATTTTATTTATTTTTAGGAACTAGCTTTTACCAACTATTATCTCATTACATTTAGACTTAAAGTTTAAGTACCAACAGGAAAATACAAAATCAACTTTGTACAGTATAAAGTTAATTGATTTTATAAAAAAATAGTTGAATAGTAAACATGTGAGAAGTAGTGAGAAAATTTAAGAAATGTGTTTTTCGAATTCAAGTGAGTTATGGTATGATTTCTTAATTGACTTTGACTTATTTTAATAGAAATGATAATACTTAATTTACAGTATTTAAAATAATAAATTTGTGCCATGCAAAAGTGAAAATCTTTTCTTGCTTTTAATTCCATGCAAGTTACAATATACGTACCTATATGTTTTAAAGAACGGCCTTCGTAGAAGATTGTTCCCCTGTGGTCTAGTGCCCGCCTGCAGTACGAGAGATCCTGTGTTCTAGTCCCAAACAAGGCATTGTAAGAATAGTAAGTTTCCTGAACTGGCTTGGACTGGGTGTGCACTAAAATACTCTCTAGTTGCGCTGTGTGTTGACAGATAAGCTTATTTAAGCTCATTTGGTGTGTCATTTTGGGTGCCATGACTCTTATGTTTGACGTAGCTAACCGCCATTCCTTTTCTTTTGCTTTCAGTCTCATTTGTTCGCAGTTCAAAAGGAATAGCCTTGACCGTGGGAAACTACAGGTTCAATAAATATCATAGATGCAAAGGGCGTAGAGCTCGATGGACATGTACTAGAGAAAAAAATAAAAAGTGCAAGGCATTTGTTATTACTTACGATGATCAAGTTATTCGCTTGCATAATGTTCATAATCATTAAATAGGACATGGCGACAAATGTCGGTACCTACTCAAATAATTGTTGGCATTAACAACAAAAAATTATGATTAAAAAGTACGACGAAGAATGGCTCCCTTCCAAACATCATTTTAGTTGACTCTTAGGTGAAGAGTACCTTAATGAAAACAAATTAAAAACAGGCACAGAAACATCATATTTTTGAATCCTAATGGTAATTTTGAAGTTTAGGGGCCCTTTTCAACTAAAATTTTGAACTAAAATTTAGCCTTCCTTCTATATGAGTACAATATGGCAAGGAACCCTCAAAAGGAGAAAAAATCAAGACAAAAAAAGAGAAATGTAGATATAACAAGAAATGTTCTTATTTGTCAATTGAACACAATTTGGATTTCAAATAAAATAGTTTCGTTTTTCATTGCCTATTTTTAGTTTACCTATTTCCTAGTTAACAAGTTTCTAGCAACAACTGAGATAAGAAGTAAATACTAAACCAAGCATGTGAATTTAATAAAAAGTTATAGTACCTACTCAGTGAAGGATTTAGATATCCAATCTGGCATTGTTATTAAATGGCATGAATATTCAATTATCAAAGAAACGAACGAATGTCATGAACCTTCTCTTAACTTTTGTTTATTTGTTTCAGTTTATATATTGAAAAATACGAAAGGAACTAATACGATTCTAGTCAACGGCTACAGTTTCTGTATAAAAAAGCGGCGTAAGTTTTGGATCAACTGGAAGTGTTCGAGCGACGTGAAGTGCACCGCGCGCGTCTCCACAGATAATGCTGTAACTATGGTGATACGAGGTTGTCTGGAGCACTGCCATGCTCCTCCCAAGTTTATGGTGAAAGATGGCGTTTATATGAAGATATAATTTTAAGGATTAAAATTAAGGCGTCCGTTAATAATTCTGCATGACAACTTGATTTCCTGTTTAGTTGACCTACGAAGATCCGAAGAGAGATTAATCCTCAATTGCTAATGCATAACATAGATTTTATCATTCACAATAATAATTGTAATTTAAATAAGTAAGGTGAATGTAATCATAAAATGTAACTTTAAATTCTTCTGAACATTGAAAGTGATAAAATGTTTTAAAGTATAATGTTTTAATTTTTTAGCTCATGGGAGAAAATGACAATCAAATGTTTTTTTTTTGAAAACCTATTTCAAATAATTTTTCGTACGCGTAGCATATCTTTCACCATCTATTACGATGACATACAGTATATTCGAATTCATCGTTGATATCTTATGTGATAAAACAAAAACTAGTTAGGTAACTAATGATTATTGTTTCGGATGTCAAAAAAAAGAAAGAAGAAGAAAAAAAGATGTTAAAAAAAAACTGTACACATTTTAACGAGATCAAAATTAGCTGCCTACACTGAATACTTTTCTTTATATTTTCATTTTTATGGTTATTTCGGAGTAGTAAACAAAAATACTTTAAACATGTTATTAGAATAAAACCAGATGACTTTTGATTTTTTTAAAGGCCACTAGGGCATAGCAGATAGCCTATCCTACAGTGCATATCAATTTGGCCGGCGATGGACCAAACACCCGGTCCGCTTATAATAGTCATATTAGGCAGATTAGGAATGACGAGTGGGTCTGAGTTTCGAAAATATTTTTCATAAATTACAATTTAATTTTTTTTTTCTGTGAGGAAATATTTAAGATTGATCTAAATTTTATGACTATATACAATTAGATGGAAACGTTTTAATTACTTTCTGTGTGTACAAACATATTTTGAAATATTAAAATTTGCCAATTCGTATCATCTTGCCTTTCAGTGAAGTTTCAAAAACTGGAAAATCTGGAAGCCACGATGGAAGTTATTGGAATATGCCTTTAGCCTGTAGCGTTCTCACGTTTTATAATATCGCTTTGAATTCAGTTAACGGTTTGTGTTAATAAAGTGTGCAAAAAGTTTCAAAGTTTCTTTCTACCGGTGACATATTCAAAAGACATCAACGATGAATCCGAATATAAAACTGACGGGGTGAAAAAGGTACTGGTGGGTAACTAAATACTGTCAAAACATTTCATCATCTAAGCCAGCATATTTTGGCTTATATGAAGTAGGCAGTTAGGCAGAACCAAAAATAAATTGAAGATTTACACACTTCACTCAGACGTTAATATATATGACATTAATATATGTGATAGGCCACACACTTTGATTATATAGATAATCAAAGATCACACATTGTTTTTTTGTAAATAAAGATTGAAAACCATAAAAATGCCATGCTTTGTATTAAGATAATGCAATACATAATACTTCCAAGCGCAAAAGAATATTTTTTTATCGATTAAGAAATAAGATTTCCTTATTGTAAAATCAAATATGAATAATATTGTTATTTTCGTCATGTTCAATAATTCATCAGACTAAAAATATTTGGATGGTAAAAGAAGGTAAAATAATTTACCTAATCTATGCCTTCAAAAAATTTAAAAAATTTTATAATTTTATAACTATTTTAATATGTTTTTGATGTGTTTTTATATACAGGGTATTCAAGGGATAGACACAATAAAATTAATTAGATTCCCCTGGCAAAAAATGTTATGGTAATATGTCAAATATTTAAAGTCACTCGAAATTAGTAATAACATAAATGTAATAAAAAAAATATAGTATGGTCGCACTAAAAACCATTGAATTACAAATTATTAATGAGATACATAATTACGTTTTATAAGGATACCGACATTTAAGTAGATTTCAACCTAGCAAATACAGGGTGGAATTTTTGAATGCCCAACTCTAAAATAGCTTTAGATTTTAGTCGTTTCGATTTCTGGGTGAAGCTAGCAAATTTTCGAAAAGTCTTTGAATGCAGTTTTATTTCTTTTCCAAAATAAAGGAATGTTTCTTTGGACAAAAATTTACTATCTCTATTATTTTGAGTACTTTCCGTCCAGATTTAATATACAGGTATTCCACCCTGTATATTAAAATCCTAGTATTATTTTTTTGCAAAATTATTTTTACAGTGCTGTTTTTTAGTCACCAGCCAAATTTAAATGTTGTTTTTTTTTTATACGATATTAACGTACCCGCATATTTATTTTTGTATCGCTTAGTACAAAAAAAAAATATGGCATCACAGACTTTATTTCAAATACTCGCTGTTGATGAACGCAGCTACTACGACGCGACATTTAATTAATGCTACGACTTAGTACAAGATGATTTGTAGTCGTCCTTATTTCAATCGTATGCATTCATAATTTAGAGTCATCATGCTTTGCTTGATATGTTACAGAGTTTAAATAAAACTACTTTTTAACCGGATTAATCGCGTATAATTTATATTTTACATTTTATCTCGACGTTTCGGTGTCTTTGCAGACCCTGTAGTCACGAGTGACTGAGGTGTCAGGGGTCAGATTGAAAGTGGAAAAAGTTATACATCATCTCCATCTATTTCTCAGTCTTCGAGCGTTCAGGTTAACACAAAATGAGCTGACAGTGTCTTGAGTTTCAGGTCGTGCTGTTTGTTGGATGTTTGATTTAATATCTTTGAGAATAGGGTCCCATGCTGGTGATAGTTTCCAACCATCCTCTCTGTTGAAATTAGGGTGATTTTGATTTCAATGGCTTCTCTGATCATTCTAGGTATGTAATGTTTCTCCTTAGATAGAACATTCACAGAGTCAAACCTTAAATAGTGGTTGGGCTTGTCTATGGAATGCTCACAAACTGCAGACTTGGTTACTCTTCAGTTTTTAATGTCAGCTATGTGTTCTTTAACGCGGATTGATACACTTCTTTTAGTTTGACCAATGTAGTAAAGCCCACAGCCGCAGTCAATCTTGTATACACCTGGGTCTTGTAGAGGGATGTTGCATTTAACTGGACGAAGATGTTGACTAATTTTTGAGTTTGGTTTAATTATACGCGATTAATCCGGTTAAAAAGTAGTTTTATTTAAATTATGAATCGTGAAAACTTAAGACAATATTATGTTAAAGAGTATTATAATTTCCTTATAATAAATACATACCTTTTTTGCAATAATCGTTTCCAAAAATGATACTTATTGGGTAAAAAAGATTTGGATGAAGACAAAAACACACATACAACAACTTGTGCGATGCACGATTTTTCTGTCTTGTTGCGTAATATTTTATTCATGCAGTGCATTTGTTCATTAGAACATAATCTTCTAAAGGGGTTAAAGTAAATGTACGTACAATTGCAACGGAACGTAAAGGTATATACTCTCATACACTAACACCTCGTATGATAAAAAAGTACACTTTAAAATATTGTGATTATAAATAAGTTCTAATATTGTGATTTTTAGGTTGTCTGGTAGAGATCGCTCTAGAGCGATAAGACCGCCTTTTGTACATTGTTATCCTTTTATGTTTATTTGTATTTTTTTTTAATAAACAATAAAGAGTAAATAAATAAATAAATAAGTTCAAAATTCAAAAAATCTTGAATTTATGTTTTAAATTATAATTAAATTCAAAAAATTATGTCTAAAACAAACAAATATAACAATACCTGAACTTTGTAGACATTTTACAAAAAATAAATTTCTGAACGCACACATGATGTCTTCAGAAAAAAATAAAGTTGTGGCTTAAAGGTCTCAGCAACCAGGCCGTAAGCTCCAAAAAAAAAAAGTTGTTACACTATTTGACAGGATTGGACAACAAATGTTTGACATGTAATAAACAAATCAGCATTTATTTAAATGATTAAGTATTCATTACACATATCGAGTTTTCATTGTTTTTAAGATGTGTTCTGCTATTCGGGACAGAAACAAATCCAACAAATCAAAAACCATGGCAATCGGTCCAGCCGTTCTCGAGTTATAAGTGTTGAAACAAACACGACTTTCTTTTATGGCAATCGGTCCAGCCGTTCTCGAGTTATAAGTGTTGTAACAAACACGACTTTCTTTTATATATATAATAAAAGATAGATTTACTTCTGTAGGTTAAGTTTTAAAGTTAATCAAGTGGTAATGTGTAAAAAGAGACAATTAATTTCATGCTGATCACAAATATATTATAGTAGCTTTAAGAAAGCTACTATTAGGTTGTCATTCCAAAAGAGCGACCATCTTAGCAACCTTACCAAGAATCTACATTTAATACTCAAACTTTACATTTGCAGTTTCTGATGTTCCAGTTTATGTAACTTCAAAGAAAGGGAAAAGGCTTATACAAATTGGCAAATATAAATTGGGTGTTCACACAGTATACGGGGAGAGAACTAGATGGCAATGCACCTCACGCAGGCGCTGCTACAAGGCTAAACTATTCACTGTCCAGGGAGAAATTATGCTTATTGACAACAATCATTGTCATTAAAACATAACCCGTTATTTTTTAATTCATACCCATTGACAAATAAGTTTTGCGAAAAATTATAATGTTTATTTTTTAATATCAAATAAGCCCTTAACCTCGTCCTACCAATAAAAAGAAACAAAAGCGTTGCTTAGTTTGGAGCCATGTAGTTGGTGTGATTGTCTAAGGATTTTATTATTTGTTATTTCATTATTATTTACCACTAAGTTAGAAACTTTGTTGAGAGACGAACATAAAATACTTTTACCGTATTTAGAGTTACTTACTTCCTACGTACTTCCTAGATTTCCTAGAAAACGAAATTCCATCAGATCTTCTTTCTCTGTATCAATACTAGTTATAAGTACTCGCTGCACGCAAACACTGGACCAATGGAGGCCAGCAATATACAACTGCAATCCATGCTTTGTAGACCGTATTCTTAAAAGGTACCTAATTGCTTTCCAAGGCTGAATTTGTAATACGGAGTAAATTAACCCGAAGGAATAAGTACATGTACAGCAAAACTGGTGGAATCCGTAATGGAGGGCATAGATACTCATGCTCTTCTTAGTCTGCATGGAATTGCAAAGCTCATCTTCATATTTCCGCAGATAATAACCTAATAAAAGACGAAGAAGGCCATAAATACCCTCCAGCCATTATGACTCAGCGTATTATAGACAACTTTAATTAATGTAGTGTCATTGTTCAATATTGGGCGCAATTCGACTTTAAACCTGTAATAAGAACTTTCAATCTGTGGTTACAATTCTTGTCCCGTAAGTTCGTTTTTCGAAAAATATAAAAAAAAAAACATGTACCTACATTGATTTGGTTTGTTGTCCCTTCAGCAAAAGTTCCGTTAAGAACTTGAGAAACGTGTAGGCGGTTTTTTCCTGTTTAAAATTCGATGATCACAATTGTAATACTAGATGTTGCCCGCAACTTCGATAAGGTTTTCATAAACAAAAGTCAGTTCCCACATTTTGAAATGCGTAAAAAAGTAAACTGAGAATATTATTCCACCTGCAATCGTCCAGGGACAAAAGGGTATGAGGCTTCTAACAAGTTTCTAACTAGCTTGGTTACAGTAAATAGCCATAACCTCGATTTATTAGCTCGATTTATTATTTTTATTTCAAAAATTATCAATAAATCTAGAATAGGTTGATGAGAGGTTCTTATCATTTAATCGGTCTTATCAGTTCTTATTTTTATTTGTTATTTTTTTGTATTTAACCCCACAAATCATCAACCACCTACATAGACTGAACGTAATGGAGTTTATTGCAAATTTTGAAAAATTGGTTGTTATAGCAAACAAGTAAATAAATACTTATTATAAAATATGAACAGCCAGTTTAGTCAACGTGGTGTATTTGAATAGCTCCTAAAGACATTGTTTTGACATTAAGTTTAACCTTTAAGTCAATTCTATTATTAAGCCCAATTTAAAGACTAAAAAGTTGGTATTTTTTTGTAATAAATACAATTTTTTACGACTTAAGGAGGTTCGATTTGGTTTCATTTAAACTTTGGTTATAACTAAAATATAGGTATATTTTGGGCATTGGCTGGGCTTCGCGTGCTTTTTGTTTATAAATCTGTTTTAGATTAATTTGGGATACCATCCTTGGAGGTGACGATTCATATCCATACTCTACGACAAATGTTTGTATGTAAGTATATTAATTTATAATAATTTACTGGCATGAAAATGTACCAATATTGAAAGTGGGCCAAAGAAATCACCGTATTGGAGGAAGCCCTAATTTTTGCACAGGGCTGCCAATGTCAAATCTATTTTGAAATTTGTAGACTCGACAGTTGTAAAATACGAGTGAACAAGCCATGGAGCGATACAAGAACGCGAAATAATCTCGAGGAGTAGTGGACGTTTTCCGACCAAAATCATAATGAGCGACGAGGCTCATTTCCACCTCATTGTGTACGTTAATAATCAAAACTATCACTGGGGCACCGTAAACCACAGAGTGATGCACTAGGAGCCATTACACCTGCTCAAAATTACTGCATGGTGCGCAGTATACGCAGTATACGTCATTGGGTATTTTTTTTTAGAATTCCGCTCGCCAAACGGTGACAGTTTTTTCTGCCGCAATTGGACGAATTAGGACTCAAGGACATGTGGTTCTAACAAGATGGAGCAACGGCACACACTGCGTGAGCCACAACCGATATTCTCAAGGCGGCGTTCCGGGATCGTCTCATCTTCCGTTTTTGCGATTTGCATAAGCCCGCAAGGTAGCACAATTTACGCGTTCCAGACTATTTCTGTGAGGTTTTTTGAAGTCCCTTGTTTACGTAAACAAGCCCGAGACTCAAGGACAAGACGAGTGTGAGAATCTGTCGCCCGAAGTGATGCAAATGCCATAAAACGAGCCCGTATGGCAATCAGTGGTGACAGTGCCCACTTGAATCTCGATTTGGCCAACAAAATTCCAAAGGTTCAAACAAAAGAAACTTTTAGTTTTTCATTTAAAAAAAAGAGTCAAACAAAATCCAATGACTTCTTTTGGCCCACTTGTGTTCATGCCAAATTTCACAGCTATCGCTTCACCGAGATGGTCCCTGTGAGCTTTCACGCGTGCCTTTGGAAAAACCCTGTATTTATTGCAAGTCCGTTTTTGTCATCAAATCACTCAAAAAGCCTTCAAACTCTTTCTATTTCATATCTTGTTTTTTATAAAATAATTTGATATTGTAAAAAAGTGTTATACACCAAGTGTTTTTTTAATTCGTAGAAACAATTGATTAGCAGATATTAAGGTCGAATCTATACATATAATAAAATGGTAGGAAAGTCAAAACTGTACATTGAATATTTTTTTAAAAGAATACTTGGGGTATGATCTGCAATCGAAGCAGAAACAAAAAATATAGTTTTTAGAATTTTTGTCTGTTTGTCTGTTTGTCTTTCCGGGATAAACTCAAAAAGTACTGCATGGATTTACTTCAAATTTGGCATGAAGATAGTTAAGAAGTCGGGTCAACATATAGGCTACATATTATCACGCTAGCAGTGTTATAATCGTAGGTGCGTTTGGTGCTGCATAGCGTTCACGCAGACGACGTCGCGGGCAGCAGCTAGTTTTAAATAAATATGAAGCGGTTCAGTTCCTAGAGAAAGTGTCAGATGATCTTTGTTACGATCATATTGAGGTACATACGTACTATTGAATTAAACAAATTTCGATTTAGTAGAAATAAATACATTGCGATGATAACGAATTGAGAGCCGTTTAAGCTAAGTGCGATAAAAAAAACCTCAATCACACCAACTACATGGCACCAAAGTAAGCATAGCTTGTGTTATGGGATACCAGGTAGCAAACTACATAAATAGAGAAACACACAAATAAACATTTATTTTTTTCTTGTTCCGTGCGGGAATCGTACCCGCAAACACTGGCGTCTGAGGCAGACAGGTTTACCCCATCGCAAAATGTTCGTCGAAGTGCGATACTCATGATATTCATAATAAATCAATAAAAAAAATTATTGTTTGCAGAGATTTTATAGGCGCTCAAGTGTATTAAATTGTATTTCAATAAATTAATATATAAAGATGTATATCATCAATATTTATATTTGGTGATAAAAAGTTTAATAGGTAAAGCGTTTCCCTGATTAGTATAGTCCTAGTAATTTTAAGCATCGAGTGAATAGGTTTCTCGTGGATGGACGTGTATCACCTTAGTCTTCTTGTTCACTTATTATCAGGTGTCATGGAAGACAAACGTCCCATCCATCCTTTATAAAAATATATAACAAGCAGCAAACATTTTTCTGCATTGCTACCTTGAATAAAATTAAATGATTCGACCGTCTTGCTAAAAATGTCTCAGTACATTTTTATTGTGATCGTCTATCATTGCTTAGTAATCAATCTTATATTATTCATTTACTTTACAGTGAGGCGACTGAAAAATGGTAGAGGTAGGGAGGTTTTATTGATAAAAGGTTATTGTTTTTGCATACAATGGTCATCGCGCAGTACAACTAGATGGCAGTGTACGAGGGGCAGTAGCAACGCTACGAATAAATGCACCGCGACTGTCACCACGACGAGACTTGGGACAGGAATATTGCGCGGACGCTTACACCACAACCATCAGCCACCTGAATACACTGAGATTGATGGGATTTATTATAAACTCACATGAAGTGGCAATTAAATGAATGAATACTTTTAAAATTTTATTAATTATTTAGATATATCTCCATAAAAGTAGTTTTACTGAAGAGGTGATGATGTTTTGGGGTTGATGGTACCGTAACTGACGGCCTCTATGAAGCATTCATCAGATATCCTTACATTATGATAAATAGTTTTATAAAATATTACCAGAAGATAGAAAATGTACGAAACAAGAAAACAGTGTCCGCTGAAATATTTATGTATACGTCATATGGATATTGATATATTGAAAGGATAACCCTGATTGTATGCCACTTGGATTTTAATTTAGTAATGAATTTTATTTCATAAAATAGGTGGCATACGACCAAAGCCATCCTTTCAGGTTTTAGTTTTCAAACTTTATTTTCACTTATTTTGGAGTAATAGTATTTATACTATATTTGAACTGTGCTAACAAAGCTCTTTTATTTGATATCCCAAACGAAACCGTCAAGAAAACTTTAGATCCTTTCTGTAAGTCCCCTAGAGGGCGCGGTGTAACATCATGTAGCCTGTGACCAGCGAACTATGAAGACGCTTTCAACGACACCTCATTTATTATGTATTCACGCCTGTATCTCCTATGGAGTAGTCAGAATATCAGAGGAAAATATCACAATCTGATGTCACGTTTGACTTTAGAGGCTAGACTATTGTAGTGACAATTATGTATAGCCTATTTTTTTTTATATTTCAGAGCCGATGTATACCACGAATAAACGAGGGTCTAAATGTCTGTTACTCGATGAATATCGATACAATTTGATTCATCAAAATGGACAGCGAACATCTTGGTATTGTGTCAAGAGGCGCAGCAAGAAATGTAAAGCTTCAATTAAACTGTATGGAAAATCTATTATATTCTCAGATTTGAATCATTCCTGTCAATTTTAATTATTTTGCTTGATAAATTAAAGTATGGAAATAAATAATATACCTAATACTTTCTAGTTTACCTTATTTTGCTATTTGTTTGGTATTAAGACATCTTCCAGTGGACCGATCAAACTTTATAGTTATTTAGTGTGTATTTAGTGTGGTGTTATTTAGGTTTACTTACGTACTATTCAGTTTAGAGATAGGTTTCTTAATGTCTCATACTTCATAGATAAGTGAATTCATTGAGCCGTCATAGAGGAAAAATATCAAGGCTGAGTCGATAGAAAGTGATCAAAGCGATGTAATGTCAACTCACGTTCAAACTGCCAGAGACTTTATATACCTACACTCTTTTTGCAGCTGATATCAACATTCTTATTAATTATGTGCGATAATTAGAAAATCTTTTTCGCCTGTTACAACGGACTGTCTCATTTTGATTAGATTTTTTAACTTTATCAATATACTTACCATATTATTAAAATAAGTATTAGTATTGCCAACTGTATCTTAGGTAGGGCCTAGAGATATATAGAGAACGGGAAATCCCACCCGATTACTAGATGATGAATGGAATGAAAGAAAGATAAAGTATGAAGAATGAAATTTCGCGAGGAATGAAAGCGAGGACTGGAATGAAAGATAAGTAGATAGGCCTGCGGCATTGCTGCCGGGGGTAGAAGAGTTAAAAAAAAAAACTGTCTGCCTCAGACGCTGCCTGTGTTCGCGGATTCGATTCCCGCAAGAAACAAGAAAAAAAAATGTTCCCTGTCTGGGTGTTTATTTATTTATGTATTTATATTTTAGGTCCCCCCTTTTTCGTTACATGGTATCCCATAACACAAGCTATGCTTACTTTGGATCCATGTAGTTGGTGTGATTGTCTGGGGATTTTATTTATTTTCCCTCCTCTAATCTGTTCCGGTAAATAAAAATCATAGCGTAATTTAAAAATTAAATTATTTTTATCGGATCCAGATAAAATGTAATCAGTTGACACAGATTTTGTTGAGTATTTCAAGAAGAAAAGTTTTTTTTTAATTACATGGCAACAAATAATCAATGACTTTTTAAAAATCCTTAACAAAAATGGTATGATTAAATCGAAAAATTTCAATGTGTCACAGGACTCATCATATTTGAAAAACACGGTATCGAGCACGGGTTTGAGCAATAGAAAAAAATGTTTTTTTTCGGAATAATATTTATGGTAAGACTACCTATGCATTGATAAGGAATTAATATACAAATTTGGTTTTCTTGAAAACTTGATTCCCCGGTAATAAACTCCTACCTGGACTTAAGCATAGATTTTTAAACCAGAGCCTAATCTACTACCATAAGCACCAAAGTTCTTAAAATGAGACATAAAAACACACTTTCTTATTTATAATATTATATTACCTTTGAAATTGCCTTGCTGGACTGAGAGCGTTTTCTTTCGCTCTAGAATAGCTAGAATGTACCAGCAGTTTCTCTTCCCGGGCATACTGTAAAAGTCAGTTAAGGGACAGAAGTTTGATTGGCGTTTTTGTGGGCGATAGGCTGACCCCTTGTCACTGCAATAGTCTTTCTCCATAATTTTAATACCTCCAAATTTGACAAACGTGACATCAGATGGTTTTATAACCTCTGATGTTTTTCTACCCCATAAGGGATTGCGTGAAGTTATGTAATGTATGTATGAAATTGTTGTTTTTGCTTGCTTTTGTTCCGGACATTTTGACCTTTTTTAGTAAAGTCTAAGTCAAACGTGTTCGCGTCGTCGGCCGAAAAATCTCTGTAAGTATTTTGATAAATGATAAAAACTATTTAATTAGTTTGTGAAAAGACTTTCCCATAGTCAAAATAAATAAAAATCAGCGTTATAATTTGGTCGAAATATTCACTTTAAATTTGGATTTATCGCTTTTTGGTTGCTGGAATTTTCGGTTTTTTACCAATAGTTTCGTATCTCAACTTAGAATCTAACACTATTACATTTTATTATTGACCTTACATTTACGAAGTTCAATTAGGGCGCCAAAACAACTGTAGAAGATTTCGGATTCACAAACCACTTATCAACTAATATCATATTAAAAAATCAGATCACTTAATTTTTTTATATATATTTATTTTTTATAAAAGGAGTTGGGTCATTGATGACCAAGTCACTCCCATAGGTGATGCTCAAAGTTGACAATATGAAGAAGTTGAAAAAAAATTGTCGGAAAACGACAATTTTGACAATGCTTAACATTAAGAAAGCCTAAGATTGTATAAAAAACTAGGTGAAACAATCCATCAGGAATATAACTCAGTAAAAATTACACCAAAATATCTAAATTTGATGAAATGACAGCTAAATTAATGAAAAAAATCGGGAAATTTATGAAAAGGTATGAAAGTCTCCGCCATTTTAAAATGAGTATTCAGGCAAAAAGATACGATTTTCTTACAGTCTTACATCTGAACCAACTCCAGATAACGGGTTATCCATTCATTACGACAGACCCTATATTATTTTAACTTCACACCTGTTTCCCTTATTGGCTAGGCAGAACACCGAAGGTTATAAAACCATCTGATGTCGTGTTTGACTTTGGAGGTATTGTAATGATGGAGAGAGACTATTGCAGTGACAGGGGATCAGCCTATCGCCCGCAAAAACGCCAATAAAACTTCTGTCACTAAACTGACTTTTACAGTTATCAGGGAAGAAAAGCAGTTGGGGCATTCTATGTTTTTCCTTTGCTCCCAGTCCAGCATGGAAGAGAAAAACATCGTGACGAATTTACAATAAAAAAATAATACTCTGAGGAACTTACATACTTTTTTCTATGACGAATTTACTTCAACCCAATATAATGTATGTAAATATCCTGTTTTATATAAAATACCTTTGATCTAATGGCGTTCTTGTTGCTAATTGAAAAAGCTTAATTTTGAGGCCGTCAGTTTGGATGCTCAATCTTACTAATATTATAAATGTGGTAGTTTGCATGGATATTTGTTCCTCAATCACGGCAAAACAGCAAAACGGATTTGAATGAAGTTTGGCATAGTGATAATAGGTAGAGTACGATCTAGAATAGCACATGGGCTATTTTTTTATCCCGATACTCCCGCGGGATTCGAAGGTGCGTGGGTAAAACCGCAGGAAAAAACTATTTCATTATTAAAGAAATAACATCTTAGCTTTATTTATAAAGTTTTTAATATTTTTGCAGTACAAGCGGCGGTAAATGCACGTGGCAAGGAATTACTTATTTGTTCAGGGTACAGTTTCTGCATCAACAGGCGTAGCAAATCGACAATCAATTGGCGCTGCACTTCCAGCAACAGCTGCCGCGCTGGTATCATCACGGATATGTGCAAACGAAAGCTGCTCAAATGTAACCTTAAACATGCGCATCAACCACCACAATTTGTTATCAAGGAGGGAGTTTATTTTAAATTTTGAAATTTATTTTCCAAAAATTGAATCGGTCTGTCTATTGTATCTTTACTTGGGTAGATATAAGTTGTTAAATAAATAAATAATCGCGAAAAACTCTCCCAAAAGACGATGCTTTTACGAATGAAAAGCTTCAAAAATTTAAGCATCGTGGCAAAGTAACTTGTCTAGATGTATTAACCAGGATATATGTTGGATTACGTTGTCGCACTCATAACGACTTATTTTATGGTTCCATAAAATATACAACACTTTATTTTTCGGCCTTTATCAGATCTCAGAAATTGTCCTTAAAATATTGGATCACTAAATAATTTCTTGTTATGCTTATCAGCATTTAAATCAATTAAAAAAAGAGGGCATGGAAAGAATTGAATCATCCCGAAAATGTAATGTGTGATTATATGTTATAAAATCTGATTTTAAATGTCTATAATTACAACTGGTTCACTACATACATACCTAAGTTGAAATGCACGTGAACCGATGCTCGTTAGCTTACTGTCATTCCCGATGATTCCGAAGTTCACAATATAACAATGTCTGTTTGTCCTATTTTGGAGAAATGCAAGCAGAAAGAAAAATCTTTCCAATGGAGGTATTTCGTCCTATCGAAGACATAGCCGCCTACTCGCTTACAATAAATGTCGCATAAACATTGCTGCGGCGCAGAGCCATGCCTCCTGGATGATTTCACCAATTAGGAAAGCGATGTGCTATTAGTTGCTACCTGCACTTCGCACCTTAGTGAATTATTCAGTAGTAAGACAAAAAAGAAGTAAGAATTTTAAGTAAGCTAATATGGACCTTTTTATTAATTTTGTAAATACTTAGTGTTGGCCTATAATTTCAGATATGAAAGTTCAGTATCTGCAAAGTCGTAAACGGACTGTCCTGTCGATATCAGACAATATTTACTACAAATATAAAGAGACAAAACGGAAACAGTATTGGAGGTGCAAACATTTTAAAAGAGGTTGCAGATCAAAGGCCACAATCGATGACAATGTAATAGTTTCTTTAGATAATCACCATTATCATAACTGAAATCATCATTTTTATTTCTTGAAGTGCGAATACTATATTTATATAATCAACAAACGTTTATTACTCATATACCTAGCTAGGGTTGCGAAAACTATACTGAAGCAAAAATGCATGTGTTTTTATGTTCTTTAATTAAACTAAACGTTTATCGGTGTGAATCACTTAATAATTATGACATCGGTTTTTAGGTGCAATATTCGGAAAAGCTCCTTCGGGGAATCCATTAGTTATTATTGGCAAATATCGATTCAATATGGATGAAATGACGAAAGGGCCGAAGAAACGATGGCGATGTAATAGAAAAAGCTATGGATGTCGAGCGACACTCTTTACTATTGGTTCGGAAATTGTATACGTCAAAAGCTGTCATAATCATTGAAATACTTGATTTTAAGAAGGTTAAGCGGTGATTAAATGCTTCGACTGTGAGCAAGTTTTGTATTTCAGTACAGTATTTTTTACAGGTTTAGGAAATTAAACCTTCGTTATTGAGGAAGTTTAATATTGATTATTTCATAATTCATCATATAAAAAATATGATCAAAGAAATAATTGGTGTTTATTTTATCATCCACCCTTTACCTGAATGTTAACATTAAGGTGGCGAATATTCAAGGCGAACGTGTTACGTTACGGTATTACCTGACTGACTTGCTCGTGGCGAACACTATGCTCGACTGTGCTCCACCACTGACAATCAAAATGTCGGATAACGAAGTGCTCTTTCCGAACTAATCTCAAGAATGCTCAATTATTCTTAAATAACCGACAAAATGTGATAAATAAAAATTACCCGGCCAGGACTCGAACTTGGGATCGCTTGCCGAACGAGTGCTCTGCCACTGAGCTACCGGGGCCTGGCGGTACGCCTCGAACTTAATTACCACATTTTTATTTTTACGTTATATTGCTAACGTAGCACCATCTAATGGTATAAGCTTTGCAGCTAAGACCACCCGAGACCAATTTCTTTTCAGAAATTGTGAATCCCAGTTAAAGTGAAGCATTGCAACGTTTAATAATGTTTTTAAGTTTTTGCATTTATAATGCTCAATACCAGTTATTACTATTGTGCAAACTGCGCAATACTAATAAGTTGAAATAAACTGCACAAAGCATGATGCTATGCGAGTTGGGGGTCATAAAAAAATATGCATCTCAGACAATTATTTATTTTTTCCTAATTATTTGTGTTTGATATAATAATTATAGGCCATAGATTTGTTCGGGTCGTTTTCGTCAAATTCGATGCTTTTGCCACACAAATTGTTCACCTCCTTGCACCAGTCATTCAAAATCAATGCAATTCCTTTTCTTAACTCACTATCTCACTAGAAAGTCAGCATCCTATGTAAAAATATCACTTCACAAAAGTAAAATCTTTGATTTGAGATCGTAAAAACGCGAGGAGTGAACACTACTCAACGCACTTTGTAGAAAACACTAACAAAAGAATTCAGCGACAAAAAACACACAGAAAAATAAGCAAATGCTACGAGTGCAATTTGATTGTTGAATACTATACTATAAATACGCTGCCTGGTACTATAGATATATCGATATCGAACGCAGAAAAAAATACAAAAAGTTCCAGTAGTGCCCGGCGCGTAGCGCTAGTAGTTTTTTTTTTTTTTTCCGCCAAGGAAAGTCGTTTGGCACCCACTAAACCAACCAGTAAAGCTAGCTTTAGCGGGAGGAGGATGAATCCTATTACGGACGAATGGGCATTCTATGAGCTGTTAACCATAAGTGGCTAATGGCAAATAGAATGCCCAGACAGTGTGGAGACTCTCTCAGATAGGCTGAGCATACCCACTAAACATCCCCCTTTTGACTCACCTTGATTAAGGTCCTTAGTCATCGTCGGAACGACAGCCAATTGGAGCGAGAGGCTGCGTAGTGAGCGGCATCCAGACGGCTGCCACCAAAAGGAACTGAAAGTGAGAAAAACAAAGCTAAGATAAGCAGAAATGACAAAGCTGAAACTAGGATATTATCTAGAGGGATCAGACTCACTCTGAGATAGGAATGCTGGAAAGAAGGACTACGTTTAGAAACGTTGAGCTTGCTGGAATTTCCTAATAAGGGGAGCGAACTTGGTTAGGACCGGAAGAGCACCGTTGAAACCCTCTGGGCTGGCGTCGAGAGCGGCGCCGAAAGCCAGGATCTCGTCGATGGGAGCGAGCTGGATCCAGAACGCCATGCGGTCTTGAGAACCATTTGCGTTCTAGCACTGGGAAGCCGATTTGGCGGCCGGTTGCGATTGAGTCGCGTCCCGGCTGCGCTGACCTGAAACGAAAGAGGTGAAGGCCTTGGGGGCCTTGGGGGCCTTTGAACTGACTGGAGGAGCGTCCGAGCTAGGCTGCGGTCGCTCTCTCCAGTTCTCGATGGGCTTCACGGTAGCCCTGGCAGCACGCGGTGCCTTGGGGCAGCCACGAAAGTTTGCTGTGTGGCCTGACTGGCCGCACAAGACGCAGGACGGAGCGGTGGGCGATTTGGGAGTACGAGAGCACTCCTTAGTCCCATGCGGTTCTAGGCACTTGACGCACCTAGGGGAAGCAAAACAGTTTGCCGCCGCATGACCATACAATTGGCAGCGGTGGCACTGACCTGGGAAACCACGTTTGTGTGGAGCTTCGACTCGGATGTTGGAGAGGCCGCACACGGTGAGCTTGCCTCTGAAAATGGACTGCCCTTGCGGGCTCTTCGCTAGGATTACTAACGCAAGTGGGAACTGCTTGCCTCGGCGGCTGTGCATTTTGTGCACAGATTCGACGGGGAAGCCTTGAGAAGACAAGTCCTCTTGGATTTGCTCGTTCGAGAGCTCGAACGGCACGTTCCTGAGGACTGCACGAATCTTACGCTCCTCAGGGAGGGCGTAAGTGTGGTACTCGAGCTTCTTGTCAGCAAGAAGCCGAGTGAAATTCCTGAAATCAGGAATTGAGCAGACAACGACCTTAATAGACTCACCCACATTGGATGCCTTACTATACTGGATCTTCGGGGAGTGCGTTCCGCAGAGAGCTGAGACCTCGGTCCAGCGGGTCTTGTCCCGTAGGAAGACGGGGGGCGGAGACTTGACTTTCGGCGGAGCCGAATCTGATTGCGACGCAGGCTGAGACGCCGGGATCGCTGAAACAAAAGGCGCAGGAGCAGACGCCGGTGTGACATTTTGCGGGGCAGGAACAGCGGCTGGAGCAGCTGAAACGGATGGAGATAAAGTCGAAGAAGCATCTTGCTTCTTCTTCTTAGACTTGGACTTTTTGCGAACCTCGGTGAACGGAGCAGGAGATTCTGGAACTAAAGGAGCGGAGTCGGAATCACTACCCGGCGGGGTAGTTTTCCGTTTGCATGCGGTGGAGTCTACCGACATGCAATCTGGAAAAAGATAGACGTACTCAGAGGGATCTGGAGACGCCGGAGAATCGGTTTGGAACCCCTGTGAACAAGAGACGACCTGAGGACGAGCGGACAATTGCTCTTGCAAGGACTCGATTTGAGCGAGAAGGGCATCCTTCTCGGAGAGAAAGGCATCTTTCTCGGCTGCACGTTGAGCTTCCAGTGATTGTTTTTCGCTGGACAACTGACTGAAATCAGAAGACAACTGACTGAAATCTGAAGACAACTGACTGAAGTCTGAAGATAGAGGACGAGAGGCTAATCGTCTCTCAAGGATTGAATATCTCTATGGAGTCCACTCTTCCATCCTAGAAGGGCTTGATTTTCGTCTTTGAGGTTTTTAATACGACGGCGATTGATTTCGCATTGATGCTCGGCACACTCAGGGTGACGAGGCATAATGCTGGGCTGAAAGAAAGTCTATAGACAAACTGCGCTGAAAGAAAGATCAACCTAACACGGACCTATTGCCGGTGAACGGCGGACGATCAGGCTTCGTTGGCACGGTTACGTATCCACCTGACCAGCGATGCTTCGGCCGGCAGCAGTCGGGTCCGCCCTGAAAAGGGCAGATGAATTAGCCCCGACACCACACAACCTCCACAAGAGAAAAACTTTCCGAAAGAGCTTAACTTGGCACCTGACCCGCACGAGTGCGGGGGAGGGAACAAGGGCAGCGCAATACGAACACTCGGGAGCGGCCGCAGACACGACCGTTCGGGAGCGAACGCAAACGGGAAGTGCGCTAGTAGTAATATAATTTTGGTATTTGTATGGAAGACAAACTAGTATGTTCCTAATCACCTTCGCTGGACTACTCACATTCTATCTCTAGTCTAGAAAGACCGTTTAAACTACTGTTCTACCAACAACGACCGTAACTTGCGTTCCTCATCGAATTTACTCATGGCGACACCTTTGCATACATCCACATTTTTAGGCAATTAGGTATGATTTATAGAAAGGATTTTTGCAAAAGTATATTCGCTATATATTCGCTCACATAAGACACCGGCCAATTTGGTGTTCTGCCTACGCCATAAGGAATACAGGCTTGACGTTATTTATTTATTTGGATTCATAAAGCAAAACGTTTCCGATTAAATAAATTGATAATGCAACCTAAATACGCAAGCACATTAAAAAAATATTTAATTAAAGCGCATTCACATGTTTTATGCCGCACGAGATATTAGATACAATTGAATATTTTAATCATAAAACGAATTAAGTCTTCAATGTTTTTTTTAAAGCCCTGTATTTTAACTAATACTAATAATATTAACACCATTAATATACCGTTGGGAAGATAATTTCGTTAGTTACGTATACTAATAAAGTAAATCACTGTACAGTATTAACTCTTCTTTTTATTAGTAATGTAGACCTGATCACACTCTTAAAACTTTAAATGCGTTTTCCCAACAATCTTTAATTTTGAATTACATATTTCAGTTTATTATTAAAGGTGCGATATGTATTCCTAGGTTCTATATATTCTGGATGCTATCTGGTATTCCATATCACTAGCTCTGCTTAGTTTGGGGCCATGTAGTTGGTGTGATTGTCTGGGGATTTTATTTGTAAATATATGCGATTAAATGAAAAATGTATGCAACAAGTTCATTTGGCTAACGGAGTTAAATCTATTATTAAAGAAAAAAGTTCCTGTTTTTAAATATTCTTTAAAACCATAAAAAAAACTATTCTTTTGTTATAAATAGACAAATGCAGTGGATTTTAAAGCATAATTTCTATTTTAAAAATAGTATTTTTCAATTCTTAGTGCAGCTAGTCAAAGACATTAGTATCTTGTAGCTTGTAAATGGCTAATAAGCAACTACCAAAATCATTCGTATGGCAGTGCACTAACACTAGGTACAAATGCATATTTGAATGCGCGGTTTCATATGGCGTGGCGTAGGTATAGCGTACGGGGCACGCGGGTCCACCTCCAAAATAAGTTGTAAATCGTGGAATTTTTATAAAAATGTAATAACAGACTTTAAAAAAATGATGTTAAAATCAGAACTTTGAGTAATTCATAAAATAAATATTGCTGACATTCACACAACATTATATTCCAAATTGAGTTTCTTTGAAAACTTGTGCTATGGGTACTAGAAAACTTAAGAACTTAATAAGTAAAAAAATAATTTAAGAAATGTATATTTTTTATTAGAATATAAATTTAAATAATCAAATAATATTCTATCATGGCTTGACGGTTACTATCTGTGTTCATCACACAAACCACCGCCACCGTAATTCCAACCTATCCTTACAATATAAAAAAACCCAAGACCTTTGACCTAGAAGGCAATGTAAATTACCACTACACCAGCCGGTCGGCTAATTGTTAATTCTTTTGATTAATTAAGAGTTCGTTTAAATATTATTTGAAACAACTTAAATATTTTTGTCAATTAAATGATAAAAAAAATGTATTAACTTTTTATTTGTCTTGATGTTGTCTTGACCTTTTACGAAATACAAAAACAGTTGTATGTCAACATAAATTTAAATAAACAATACATTTTTCAACACACTTGCTCGTAAAGTGAGCGTTATTCTATTGAGTTTAGAACTATAAACTGGGCTATAAGTCACGCGTGCATTAATATATTATACCCTAGTGCATAATATAATGAATCCTACAAAGTTGAATTGTAACTTTGTGCAAATAACATGCGAGAAAACAGAGCATATTTTATTGGTCCGGGTTATACACTAAATATTTTAAGAAACAACAAAGAGGTTTTATACCACTTCAAATCCATATACATTTTTAAATGTTTGCGCCTTATATTAGTAAAATAAATTTGTATATTAAACAAATTATTCACAATTTACAATAATTTGTTATAAAATATTAAAATATTTGCATTTACCGCTCCAAATTAAACATTTACACTTAAAATAGGCTGTATATGCTATACAGACATTGACACATTTGACGGAAAAAAAAACCTACGCGCATGCGCGAGGTCCGGCGCCATTTTTCAATCACATTTCACAGCTTTGTTATCAAGTGTGTTTGTTATTTTATGATCACGTATGTCTGTCTTTTACTCACAAGTGTGTTGAAAAACGTCGTATGTAACTCGTGAGCGTTGCTAATTACAGTCTCGGCTCATTATTAAGCCCTCGCCTGCGGCTCGGGCTCAAATCACAGCCTCGACTGTAATTAGCAACTTCGCTCACTTGTTACATAATATACTATTTCACACGTCATATTATATAACTCAACATCACGATTAAATTGACACATTAAACACAAACTGATAATTTTTTTGTTATTTTTGTACCTACTTTATGTTGTTTTTTGTAAAATTATAAATAGATTCAGATAAACAGATTTCGTCACCCTAAATCCTCTAGACAGATATGACGGAATGACTGAAATGATGGAAATACTATTCCGCTTGCATTTTCTTACAAGGACGAGGATCGTTATAATTAATTAACTGATAAACAACAGCGTCCGAGGTTCAGTGTTCATCGTGAGGTAGCAGGTTCAATTCCTACAGAGAACAAGTATATTATGTTCCGAGGTCTCGATGTTTATCTAGGTTCCCCCTCGAATACTACATGGTATATCATATCACAAACTTTAACTGATATCTGGTCACAAATCTTACGTTCTTATTAGAATCATAACTAGATTAAGTTATAATTCCGCGGATTTCATTATTTTTTTCTAGAATTTTACTTTCTTTTATTCCTTTATTTAAAAAAATACCATATTTTTTATTTCAGTGATGTTTCTGAGGAACACCAACGGAAAAGACGTTGCTCTGTTAAACGGGTTTCCGTATTTTTGTAAAAGCACGACCAAGACTACAAAGACCTGGTGCTGCACCAGGTGGGCGGCGTGTACGGCAAGATTCATCGTCAACTTGGAGGGAGGCCTCTTCAAAAGTGCACATTTGAACCACAACCACCCCCCTAGCAGATATGTCATATCTCACGGAACTTTTGTGAAAATTTGAATTTAGATTTTTTTGTGTTATCCGCCCATTTAGCGGAAAAATACATGGAATTATAACGAGAGCTTTAAAATCATTTATTTAATTTATTTTTTTAACAATTTATGTAAACACAGTTGAGATACAACTAAGAGACAATGAATAAAAATAAGTACAAAGGTACAGCTTATCTCTTACAAAATTTCTTACAGCAGACCTATGACTGGAGAATTTGGTTTTAAAAGCAATAATAATGTGTACTAAATATACATACATATGAATTAATATACACACCAATAAATATTATTATATATATATCTTATACATTTACATACATTATTATATATATCATAATATCATTTAGATCATCCAAAAGTTGCAATTGTAAAAATCAATTGTTTGTTCGGCAGTGAAAAGACAAGTCCATTTTCAAGCTCAACTATAGTATTGTTACTATTACTGCCTTAACCAATCAGCGACGTCCATTGAGGTAAGAGCTAATTGTCATATTCATAAAGAACAATTAGCTGTAAAAAGAAAACAAACGACGTGGGCGCGGTTAACCCGTTTAAAGATATTTTGTTTGGAGTTCAAATTCTATGTATTATTCCGTTTTTTTATTCTGCCAAATTGCGTGTGATTTATTCAGTTCTAATTATAAGTGTGTGTTGTCTTTGTAATTATATTTCGTCGCTTCATTCTTCAGATATTATATAACAGGTAGTCCTTTTTAGGTACTAGGTAACTTCGCACAATTTAAAGTATCATAAAAAAAAACACTGTGGCGGGGCGCCGCGTGGCATGATCCACCCGGTTCGCGCCAAGCCCTCATTCTTTTTTCGTGCGTGGTAACAAGCATACGTCATTTACTTTAATCATTTACTTAAGTTTTTTACAAAATGTTAAACGTACAGCAGAAGAACAGCTTCAACATTATAATATAAAGATAAAAAAGTTGGAACAAAAAATAAATAAAAAACGGAAACAGCGAATTATTTCTACCGATGAAGAAGAAATCTTACAAGGCAAGAGCTACTTATTCAGTGTAAAAATGTTATTTAAAAAATCAGAGCAGAAAATGCGTGTAATCTATAATAGATATATCACGTTAACTGCTCAATATCGTTGTGATGTAAACTTTAATAAATTTTATCTGATCTTATCGATCACCTTTTGTTTTCAATACGACTACAGAAAATGCGGGTAATCTCAAGGAGATTTATCTCGTTGTCTGTAATACGTTATGGGCGTTATATTAATATGAATTAGACATAAACATGTCGCCTCCAAGGTTATTTAAAAAATCAGAGCAGAAAATGCGTGTAATCTATAATAGATATATCACGTTAACTGCTCAATATCGTTGTGATGTAAACTTTAATAAATTTTATCTGATCTTATCGATCACCTTTTGTTTTCAATACGACTACAGAAAATGCGGGTAATCTCAAGGAGATTTATCTCGTTGTCTGTAATACGTTATGAGCGTTATATTAATATGAATTATATGTTTGTTAAAACATAAACATGTCGCCTCCAAGGTATGAGTTACCGCTACCGCTGGATGATGTAAACCTGGATAACCAGAAGACTGCCGCGTCATTCACTGTGGATCAAAAGCTATCTGCAAAGACGCTCCCTAATCCGGAGCCGTCAATATCACAAGACGCACCAGGTATATCGGGAGAACCTAATCCCGATCTGGATCCAGAGCTGCTTACTGCACTTGGAGCTGCAAATTCCGATACACCCGAATTTGGCGCTAAAATACACGATACGCTCTCAAATTTATGGACACCTTTACTAAGAAAAGGACTGTCCAAAGAAGACAAAGATAAATTAACCATAGAAAATACGGTACCCGAAAACTGCAAAAACTTGCAAGCCCCAAAATTAAATGCGGAAATCTTGGCAGCCATAACTGACATAGCACGAGCACGTGACAAAAAAAAAAAAAAAAAAACCAAAACTTTCAGCAACAGCTGGGGTACGGTATTACCGCCATAAATCGAGGGATTGACGTCCTCCTTGGGAAGGAAGAAAACAAATGAAGGCCCTCCGTCACGTAAGTGATGGATGCCGCCTATTATCAGACCTCCACTTTATGTTAACCAAAGATAGGGTAAAACTGATTTTACCGAATTTGGATACAAACTTTAAACATGTTATACAAGACTCCGAAAGAGACAAAACTTTATTCGGAAGTTCAGTGCCGGAAAAAATAAAGGCAAGTAAAGCCATTGAAAAGCAGGGAGCCCTAATTAAAAAAGGCCCAGCCAAAACAGCCGCCTCTCAAATATCAACGGTCAACCGGTCGTCTCAGCAGGGAAACTGGACAGGACCTCCTCGTTACCCGTCGTTCAGGGGGGGGCGGGGAGGTCAGAGGAAACCGATAGCAGCTCAAACACAGCAGCGCCCACAATCGAACTCTGCGTTCAACGCCAAGTTCCAGCCGCAGACTTCATCCAGGATGCGTGCTCCGACCCAACATTAATCAAGGTACATGCAGGTCGAATTAATTTATTTTATGATTGTTGGACAAAAATAACTAAAAATGAAGTTATATTGAAGTGGCTAAAGTATTTATTTAGAATACCATTCGATACTCAAATTTGTCAGTATTCTATTCCTAAAAATAATTTGTCATCATGTGAAAAACGAGACATGAAAATAGCTATAAATAAATTATTTGACTTAGGGGCTATAAAACCTTGTTCTCCTTCAAATGATCAATGTATTTCAAATATATTTTTAGCTCCGAAACCTAACGGAGAAAAAAGGTTTATACTAAATTTAAAATCTTTAAACAAGTTCGTAACAAAAGTACATTTTAAAATGGAATCTTATAAAACAGAAAGTACCTACGATTCGAATTCCAAGAAAATGATTCGTCTGAGCCGATCACTTACGAGTTCACAGCAATGCCGTATGGATTATCGATAGCTTTGTGGGTATTTACAAAAATTATGCGTGAAGTAATGAGTCATTTGAGAAAACAAGGTTTTAAGTCTACTACCTATTAAGACGATCTTCTTATTGGAGATACATATGAAGAATGCATGATTAATGTAAGAGAAACTTTGAAGTTATTACATTGTCTAGGTTTTATTGTAAATTTCGATAAAAGTCACATTGTACCAAAAAAGTCAATCAAATTCATAGGTTTTATGTTCAACACAGAACAGATGTCTATTACGTTACCTGGCGATGAGCGGAATAACATTGCACAGTTAATAAATAGGTACATTAATCTTAAAACTTGTTCAATACGAAATTTCGCTAAACTTATAGGTGTATTGATCGCAGCCTGTCCAGCCACAAAATATGGATTCTTATATACAAAAATATTAGAGAGACAAAATTTTTTAGCCTTAAATAAGTTCGGAGGAAACTATGAGGCAAAAATGAATCTCAATAAGATATTACTAAAAGATTTATGGTGGTGGAAAAATAATATTAATATTATTTCTTGTCCAATCATTACTCAAAATTATAAGTTAGAAATTTACACCGACGCATCTAGGACAGGCTGGGGAGCAGTATGCAAAAATAATAAATATAGTGGTTCATGGACGAACAGTGAAAAAGAAAATAATATTAACTTTTTAGAATTACTCGCGGTTTTGTTAGGTCTCAAAAGTATAGCTAGTGAAGAAAAAGAAAAGAAAGAAAGAAAGAGTCCAGAAAACTTAACCCTGATACTGAATGGGCCCTCTCGGATAGCGCTTTCCAACTTATTGTAAATAGTTTCGGGCCCATTAAGATCGACTTGTTCTCAAGTCGAGCCAAATGTAAATTATTTGTCACCTAGAAGCCTGAACCTGATGCAGTCGCAGTTGATGCATTTACAATAAGCTGGGCTGACTTGGATTTTTATGCATTTCCTCCCTTTTCTCTTGTATTAAAATGTTTACGAAAAATCATTGATGATAAAGCCGAAGGGGTACTTGTATTCCCCTTCGGGCCTTCTCAGCCATGGAGTCAGCACCCACTGCACTCCAGCCTTACCCTGGGTGCCGCGAGGCTCTCCGGGCGTCGTTCAGCCGGCGCGGCTGCCCACCAGAGGCTCTCACGTTGATGCTCGCCTCGCTCGCAGACACTAATATTCGCTAGTACAACGTCTCATTGAAGTTATGGTTTCAAGAAGTGTGGTTATGAATTAATAGTTTCGAAAAATCCATTCCATTAGTTCTTTGATTCTTAAACGAGCAATTTAATAAGGGATGTTCTAACGGTTCATTAAATACGCATCGATCTGAATTATCTCTTTTATTAGGAGAAGAGATAAGTGATAATAGTTGTGTTAAACGCCTCTTAAAAGGAGCCTATAAAACTAAACCTATTAAGCCTAAATATTCATTTACTTGGGATCCAAATTTAGTACTAAATCAACTGTCTTCTTGGTATCCAAATATTAATTTATCATTAGAAAATATTACAAAAAAAAAAAAAAAACTCGTTACATTATTAGCTTTATGTACCGGTCAAAGAGTACAGACATTGTCTTTAATTAAATTAGAAAATATTGTTTTTCAATCTGATAAAGTAAATATTATTATAACAGATATAATCAAGACTTCCGCTCCAAATCGTGAACAGCCCTTATTATCTCTCCCTCTTCTCAAACTTTCAAAGCAATATCAACATATGCCCAGTATCAACTTTAAAAGAATATATTTTTATTACAAAAAATATCTGAGGTTCAAACTCCGGGAATCTCTTCGTAACATTCAAAGCTCCCCACAGAACTGCATCAAGTCAGACGCTAAGTCGATGGATTAAGCAAACGCTCGCCACGAGTGGCATTGACATGAGCGTTTTAGTGCGCACAGCACACGACACGCGTCAACCTCAGCCGCGCGCGCGGCCGGTATCAGTGTCGATGTCATTCGAAAAACGGCCGGGTGGACACAAAACTCACAGGTGTTCGCAAAGTTTTACCATCGGCCTTTAGATGATCAACAAAATAACTTTGCTTTGTCGATACTTAACAATACTTAACCTAATATTAAAAATAGTTATTGAATATTACGTATTTTGATATTAAGTAAATTACTACATTAAAAATTATGTGTCTATAAATAGACTATCACTAAGTTTCATTAATTTAAGCTGATTATAATTTCTAGCAACTCAAATAAAGTAAGATTATTTGAAGCTCATTATGCAATAATACTAATTATTAAGTACTATAATAATAAAATATGTAATTACATATTTATATCTTTACTTATTTCAATTCCAAGTATATACCTAAACAAAACTTTCTATCTCTGAAAATCTACCTGTTATATAATATCTGAAGAATGAAGCGACGAAATATAATAGATGATTAAACGAACTTCTAAGTGAAGTTCTATCGCTATTATATGAGTCGCTTCATTCGAAGATATGACGTACCCACCCACCCCAGAACCCATTTAAAAGTTTCGTTTAGGGTCTCTAAAGAATGAGGGCTTGGCGCGAACCGGGTGGATCATGCCACGCGGCGCCCCGCCACAGTGTTTTTTTTTATGATACTTTAAATTGTGCGAAGTTACCTAGTACCTAAAAAGGACTACCTGTTATATAATATCTTCGAATGAAGCGACTCATATAATAGCGATAGAACTTCACTTAGAAGTTCGTTTAATCATCTAATATATTCTGTCACTCATAATGATTGTTTTAGTTTGAATGGTAAAGCTTTTTTAGTTTCTTATCAAAAAAGATTTGTTAGTAGTTAGTTAGTACCTCTTGGTGATTAGTGATAAGACATTTTAACCCGTGTTTGAAACTACAGAGGCGTTCTTTATAATATCGTCAAAGTTTGGTATTTTGTTTGAGGCAACACAGAACGTCGTCGAGTAAGTTAATGTAAAGACTCTCGCAAATAAGTAACGCTTTTGATAAAAAAATATGAAATAGTTGAGCAAAATAAAGACAAAATGAGTGTTTCAAACTGCAGTATGAAGACACTAATTAGAATGGAACTTTAATAAATAAATATAATAAAATCCCCAGACAATCACACCAACTACATGGCCCCAAAGTAAGCATAGCTTATGCTATGGGATACCATGTAGCGAACTAGGGGGGAACCTAGAATATAAATACATAAATAGATAAAAAAACAGACACGGAACATGTTTTTTTTTCTTGTTTCGTGCGGGAATCGAACCCGCAACCACGGGCGTCTGAGGCAGATGGGTTTATTTGTTTATTTTTTTTAATTTTTTTTATTGGTCGTTGATCAATTTGCAATGCATGTGATAATCATTTCACATGAGGTTTTTTTATAATATCGTCAAAGTTTTGTGTTGTATTTGAGGCGACACTCTTACGTCGTCAAGTTAGTTGATGTAAAGAATTTCGCAATTAAATAACGCTCTTGATCAAAAAATATGAAATAGTTGAGCAAAATAAAGACAAAATGGTTCAAACTATAAAGACACAAATTAGAATGGAACTTCACAACTAGACTTACATCAACATTTTTGTAGTTTTTTTAATATAATTTTGAGTGTGAATCGAAAATAAGCATAATGTAAGAAGTGAAGAGCGTAAAATCATAAAATTTATTTAAAATTGAATGAGAACTTGTTTTTTTAATACTAAACTAATATTTTATTTCTATCTTACAAATATTATAAATGTGAAAGTTTGGATGTATGAATGTCTGGATGTATGGATGTTTGTTCCTCAATCACGGCAAAACGGTTTAACGGATTTGGACGAAATTTGGCATGGTGATAGGTTACAGTCTGGAATAGCACTTAAGGATTTTATCCCAATATTCGAATGGGATTCAAATTTTTCGGATTCAAACGGGATTCAAAAACCGTGCGATACAGCTAGTGTCTTTATAAATTAACTAGCTGTATCGCACGGTTTTACCTGCGTAAGTTTCGAATCCCATGGGAATTTCAGGATAAAAGGTGCACTATCACTATGCCAAATTTCATGCAAATGCGTTCAGCCGTTCACCCGTGATTGAGGAACAAACATCCATACATCCAAATTTTCACATTTATAATATTAGTAAGAAGTTTTGGTATCAAAAGTACTGCTTCGTCTGATCGCCTAATGCCACAAAGATTTTTAGTGGCGCTATTTTTAGTTTTGGAGAACTAATTTTAGATTGTCTTCGATCCACTAATCTACTAATGTGTGTTCATCCTCGGACTTAAACTTAAACAAATTTGTCCTTTTAAACTAAGAGTATTATCACATCATTTAATATCTTTTTAAAGGAACCATATTACGACAGTCATGAGTAAAGCACAAAATGGGCTGCGACGCTTCTGTAACTAATTGCAATTATAAATATTTTGAATCTAATCATAAGCATAAATCATAATTCTATCACTCGTATGTGTGTTTTTTTCGTTACCTATAATTTTAATAAACTTCATAAATAAAAATATGTATTTGTTTCAGTTAAAACATACACGAACGCGAAGGGTAAAATTGTCGCGTTGGTGAATAATTATAGTTTCACCGCCCAGAAAACCTGTACATATTCAATAAACTGGGTGTGTACGAATGGAAGCAAATGTCGGGCGCGACTGACTACTGACAAACCGCCTACGAGGGTCTTCCACGGAAGGTTGCTGCACACGCATCTACCGCCTAAATATATCATCACTAAAGGAATCTTTTACAAACTTTAAAATGAAAGTATTTTGATATAATTAAAAAATTTGCGGATGTTATAAAAATAATTATAATTAAAATATTTTGTCAAAGTTTACAGACATGCTTTATTCTTGATTAGAATAACTAAAGCAGATGGCTTTGGTGACCTTGAAGTATAATATTCAGGTGTACGACAACAAATTGTGAATGTAAACCCATGAATGTAAACCCATGATGTCCGAAATAAAACTTATTATTAGAATCAAAGAAAGAACGTGACTTGACATACTAAACTTACCTTGGAAGGAGCTTTAACCCACACACAAAAACGTTAGCTAATTCAGTTGCTTCTTCTGGGTCCGGATAATATAACGACACTTTAAAAAGTCAACAATCAGTCCAATAAGCGGATTATGAGTTTCTTATTAGAGATAATCATACTGGAGCGGTGGTCCAGGGGCATACATGGAGCAACCTGCCTATGAGCAATTACACAGCCTTAGACGCAATGACAATTATTATGTTAAAAAACTATGAATTTACATATGGGTTGCTAAAAATATATGTTTAAGATAAAATGTTGAGTAGGTGCATACGTATACATACATGTTGAACGTAAACCTTCAAACTTTATAGCGGACTATAAAACAAACTGGACTATTCAGTATAGTATAGGCAACTGTTTTATTTCTATACGAGTATAAACAAGTCTTAATATGACTAATTTATATCTAATCACCTGTTATTTTTTTCTTATTATTCACTTATCTTTGACGAATTATTTTTCCCTTTCTTTGTGTTACCGGGAATGTGCCTTAGCGACGAGGCTTTCAATATTATAATATTTTCTTAAGTTATCACGATTCATAATTTAAATAAAACTACTTTTTAACCGGATTAATCGCGTATAATTTATGTTTTACATTTTAACTCGACGTTTCGGTGTCTTTGCAGACCCCGTGATCACGAGCGACTGAGGTGTCAGGCATCAGCTTGATAGTGGAAAAAGGTATACACCATCTTCATCCATTTCTCAGTCCTCGAACGTAGCGTTCAGGCTTAACACAAAATGTGTTGACAGTGTCTTGAGTTTCAGGTCGTGGTGTTGTTGGATGTTTGATTTAATATCTTTAAGAATAGGGTCCTATGCTGGTGATAGTTTTCAACCATCTTCTCTGTTGAATGGGTGTTTTTTTATTATGGCCTCTCTGATCATCCTAGGTATGTAATGTTTCGCCCTAGATAGAACTTTCACAGAGTCAAACCTTAAATAGTGGGGCTTATCTATGGAATGCTCACAAACTGCAGATAAACAACAAGAACACATAGCTGACATTAAAACCGAAGAGTTACCAGAAAACATCCAATAAACAGCACGGCCTGAAACTCAAGACACTATCAGCTCATTTTGTGTTAACCCTGAACGCTACGCTCGAAGACTGAGAAATATATGGAGATGATGCATAACTTTTTCTACTATCAATCTGACGCCTGACACCTAAGTCGCTCGTGACTGCTTTATTTCAATATTATAATTAAGTCTAGTTGAATATTTTGCTTTCAAATATTAATATGGTATCTTTTCAGGTCCTTCTTTTGTAACTTCAAGTCGTGGAGCACGCTGCATCCTATATCAAGGATACAGATTTGTGAAGCACCTGTCAAAAGGATTAAAAACTCGTTGGTACTGCGCCACTCACCATTACAGGAAATGTTCCGCCGTCATACATACTATACAAAATGAAATTGTTATATGCAACAATAAACATAGTCATCCTCCGGTCAAAGAAACAAATTTCAACTCATTTTCAGCCAAATATTACATGCAAAATTCTATGAATAATACAAAATATTATAATTTATATCACTAGTTGAAGCGTAAAAGAAGTATATTTTGCATAATAGGTTGAGACAATTGCGTGTTTGCATTTTAACAAATTATACAGGGTCATTGATAACTAGATCGGAATCTTTTAAGGTAACCTAGGAGAGTTTATTTCCAATCATCTGAGCCTATATAATGTAATCCCAAAGTGTACCGTTTATTAAACATTTGGGATTATTCCTTTTTTTTCTGAAAATCGAGTTTTACTCCTTCAAACATCGAGTGTAAAAAAACTAATGGTCCGATTTCAACGTTCTTTTCAGTTTTAGATAAATGTTAAATCAATAACAAACCATTATAAAATTGTTTCAATACGATTCTTAACAGAAGCTATAGGAAGTTTTATAAAATACAAACGATTTTTTTCGGCGCAACATTTACCAAAAATAGCTTGTTTCTCCAAAAAAGGTCTGAAGAATTTTACGTACAACTTGTTGGAAAAACTTCTACAACTCTCTAGCTACATAGGTAACGAGGTAAAACAATCGGCATTTAATTGCACAAATTCAAAAACAATATTGAAAACCTACATTTTTTATCCGGTACTCTTTGGAATTCCGTGATTTGGGCTCAAATGATTGTAAATTACCTACCCTAAGTCACGTCATTCCGGTCTCTTTACCAATTAGCCTGTATAAAAACTACAGTATAATGAAGATAAGACATTAAAATAAGTTCGGAAATAACGATATAAATAAAATAAGAGGTAAAACGTTGCAAATAAGTTCAGTTGCCAAGAAGCAATGTTAAAATCTTGCTTATACGTAACCTAACTTTAATAATTACTTTTTAAGATGAAGAAATATATTGCTTTAGAAATACCTCCTACATAACAAAGCGTGTTTCATTTAATATGTATCGTAGTTGGTAGTAATAAATTTTAACTGCACTCCTCCCATTTTTGTTAATTAAAATATGTTTGACCTACTTTTGTTTTAGGTGGTTTAATAATTTTTTAAGTAGTCAGCTATCCATTCAATTCCTGAATATCCTATCTACTTCATAAAAATCCTTTCCAGTCCCGGTTTACACTATGTCTCAGAAAAAACGGCCTATGATAGTTATTGGATCGGAGAAGTTCTGGCTGGTCAACGAGGGAAGAAACGGTATACGACGGTGGCGGTGCTGGCGACGAGGCTGTACGGCGAGACTCGTCACTACTGGTGATACCATTGTCAACGTCAGTGGTGAACATGACCACTGAATCTGGCCAAATTTTGTTTTTAGAATTTGTTTTTAATTTGACCAACGCTTCGTTACGCGGCCGTGGTTCCTTTCAAGAATCAACCGCGCGCGGGGCCACGGATGAGGCACTCTGTTATGAAACCGCGACTCGCGCCCGCGTGACGCAGCATTTGTCCTTAGGGTTGCCATTGGCGTTTTTGTTTGTTACTACATGGTAGGGATAACTAAGCATGCCAAAAAAGGCAGCTTTTTATAAAAGCTGTTGAGAATTATTATAACTTTTAACTTTGGCACTGTTTTGAAATTTCATGAAGTTTAATTTATGTTTAACCGTTATTTAGGTCAAAATAAAGTCTAAACAGACCAAAAACCAACGATTTTACGTTTTGTCCAATCAAGGACAGTATTTTTTTTCTGATGTTCTTGTTAAACATTAATAAGTAAGGTGTTTCTTTTATTCTTGTTGTGTTTTCTTTTATTAACGAATTTTCATTAATGTGAAGTATAAGTGCCTTATAAAACTACAGATTAATGTATTTTTTTCTTAAGTATATTGAACTGTTTTGAATCGATTATTTTATTTTTTGTACTTTGTTTAGGTATGTTATACGAAAAGTATGAATCGTAAAACCTGTTTTTTATTTATTTCAGATCCTATGATCCCAAAATATGTAATGTCACGGCAACGCACCAGACTCATAGAAATAGGCAAATACAAATTTGGCGTTCAATCATCTTGCGGGATGAAGACAAGATGGACGTGTGTCAGCCGGACTGGCTGTCGCGCGATATTGTGCACTGTCGAAGGTGAAATCGTGTCTATGAAGAACGAACACAATCATTAAACTTAAACTTCATTATAGTATACCAAATCACAAGATATCAGTTCATTCTTACTAAAAAAAGCAGTTTCGATGCTGATATCTATTGTTGCTCAATTTAAAACAAATTCTAAATTAAACGTTTTCTAATGTAATTCATCTTATTAGATGAACAACAACAACAAAAGTAAAAAGATTAGGTATACATGGTTATTAGTAATTAGACCGGAATCTCTTAAGGTTATTTAGGGTGCTTATTTGTTATTATATGAGCCCAAATGATGTCAGTCCATAGTGTACCTACCATTTTTGTAATCTTTCCGTTTTTCCTGTATTTTTCTGAAAATTCAGTTTACCCTGTATAAAAAAAATACAATTGTATTACTGTTTGAACGCACGGAAAATTCGTTGCAAATTTTTTTTATAAGGCTTTGTATTTCTTTTAATGTCAGAAAACTGAGTTAGTATATAATTTACTAAATTAATATAATTGACAGCAGTCAGTCGCTACCTAGAGGTTTTTTTGTTATTTGTCCTTGAATTACTTACAAGGGTATTTTTCCATAATTCTTTTGGTGAAAACGTGGTCTTAGCTGCAAAGCTATACCATTAGATGGAGATACATTAGCAATATAACAAAAATATGTTTAGTAATTTCGAGGCGTACCGCCAGGCCCCGGTAGCTCAGTGGGAGAGCACTCGTCCGGTAAACCAAAGGTCCCGGGTTCGAGTCCTGGTCGGGTGTTTTTTATTTAACACATTTTTTCATTTATTTAGCACCAATGTAGTTGTAATGACACTAACGTTATTTTGTAAGAGGTCCATTTATTACTTTTCGATTCATCAAATAGACATTGATACATGGACCATTATGATCCAGTAAATGACAAACGGACGCGCCATATGAATCGGGAGAACTAACTTATTTATTTTTTACTTTATACCCAGGCTGCAATTATTGTAAAACTATAATTTGCACTAGTAAGGGCTAAAGCTTAACTGTGCCAAAAAAATGACATGCATTTATATTGGTTAGCTACAGAAATATATCCAAAGACATCAAAAATTTTGTCTTTGGAAAAGTACCCATATCTTAAACTTACATACCTATTATTAAACTTATATTTAAAAGAATGCATTTTTACACGGCTCAGTGAAAATAATTTCAGAATAAAAATAATATCATAAATACATTTCAAGATTAGGTTTTACTGTGATTCTTTTAATGAGAAAGTTTATCAAAACATATTTTTGTTGACTTTTCACGTAATCTTTCGAAATATGGTACACACGTAGACGGTGTACTGGATTAACATTAATTTTAAGCAATGATAGCATGACTTTTGTCTTCAAAGCTACGTGTTTCAATAAGTACCGTCGTTAGCCCGACGTCGCCTAGTACACCAAACTTCGCCTGACTTTGAAAAAAGGACCACGGACAAAAAATGGTTGATTTCTATTTCATAAAACATTTCATAATTTTTTTGTATTTTAACTGTGGCAGCACCAATGGTGCCCATTAGCTGCTAACTTAAAGTGTGTTTTATAATGTAGGTATAATATTATTGGAGCGGGTGAGCATTTTTTAACACTTTCAAAACCCTTTTCGTTTCGAAGAAAATACAAAAGATTTGGCTCTGTTTGTTTGTACTATCTATGCTATAATTAATAATGTTTATATTTTTACAATATTTCTGTATATGTATCGTACTTTTCCACCATTATCATAGTAAATTCAAATTGAGTACCCAGGCGAAGCAACAACCAGGAGTAGACTTCACCTACCTTTAGGGATATGAAAAAAAAAACTTTGCCTACCGGAAAAATATTGACATTTCTCAAGCTTTTCTTAGTTACTACACTATGATGACTGTATGAATCTTTAGGCATGGATAAACTTGAGCAGATATGGAAAGCATACACGCGAAAATTTAATACATTCATAGATAATCCCAAAAATCTGTAAAAAACCACGCGAAGTCAGGGGGTTACGACCGGTATATCAGCAGCAACCCATTTTTGTCCTGTTTTCTTAAACATATATTATTTTGAATGTTTTATTCTTATTTAAGCAGAACAACAAAGCTTTACTTCATTGGACCATCTCCACCGTAAGCTCCTTGCTCACCAAAACACGCGGCGGAGGAAACCTAAACTGCTGCGGCCGTGCCGTCAATTTGCTACTCTGCACAATTGACGGAGAGCTAAATTTGCAATACAGCACAATTAATGGAGGCCTCAATTTGCAACACAGCACAGTTGGTGAATGGACACTTTCCAAGAAAAAAAAAACAAGCAGCTGAGATGCGTCATCTGCCACTTTAAAAGGAAGTGTAAAGCATGCGTCAAAATTTTATGCATTATAAAGCCGTATTTTGAAGATTATCATACAAGAATTGCTCGTTGTTCCTGACTTAAGTTTCCTTCACGGACTAGGCACAATTTTTTCTAGGCGTACGCCTTTACTTAGCAACATGAAGTATATAAATTCACACTTGCTCTTAATCTAGGCTAATAGCCGGCACCAGAAGTCGGTTTTTAAATGCTGTACTTGCGTTCCGTCACTGATTACAATTATCCTCTACGAATGTCTGAATATCACTCAAATCGCCTTCCCAGCAACCGCCACCAGCCCGACCCACGCCCACACGGCACACGCCATATGCGAACCATTTATATGTTAAATAAGACTCAAATTATATAGATACAGAAAAAATTTCAACGCGTGCTTGACGCGTTTTAGACGGGGGTTAGGCGTGCGGGTCAGGCGTGGAGCGAGTGAGTGTGGATGGAACGTGGCCTTGAGGTCATACTCGAACTACTTCCTTCTTCATTGGATACTAGTGTATTAATACATTGTTGTTTCCAATAACGTTTTTTTTCACTTTTTTTTTAATTGTTATTATTACGTGTTATTCTACGTCCAAAAGTAGGTTTCGCCTCTAAAAAATTTGATAACAAGTTTTTGTCACAGTTTAAATATGTTATTGTTTTAGATGAAATGCCTATCTTCATAGACAGCAAGTTTGGAGGACAGATTTTAAAAATAGGAAAATATACGTTTTACTGCCGTAAAGAGAAACGAGGTATGAAAACCAGGTGGTTCTGCAAGGAATCAAGAAATGCGAGCAAGAGATGCAAAGCTTCTGCGGTCACAGTCATGAATGAAGTTATTGTGTCAAATGTTCCGCATAATCATTAAAAGTGATTCTATTTTCAAATAATCGTCATAATCTAAATAAAGCTAAGTAAAGTATATAGAAGAAACGGATTAAAAGGATTTATCGCGTTAGCCGTAAAGTTTGGAGACTTCTTTTAATTTTTGAATTTTATAGTCTTGAAAAATTGTCAAAAAAAATGGCAGTGACGTATCTGTTATGATTCTTTAATGAAAGCGGACGACCCATAACGAGATCTACCTTATAATTGGGATTAAATTATGTATGTGATTGAAGATCTGAACTGATTTTATTTTCAAGATATTCTTCAAAACAGTGCCTTTGTCTTAAGGAATTAACGATATTATTAGAAGAGTGATTTATTTTTAAAGAAGGGCTCACCTCCCTGCTCGTGTAAAAAGGCCGGTCGAAAACAGACATGTTTGCTCGGTTCAGATCTTTCCTATTACCTAAGTATTTACTTTTATTTTATTATTTATTTTTGTGTGATCTATAACTATCAGGTCTTTGTGGTTTATTTTAAGTATTTCCTATCTTGCAAAATAAGCTAACTTTATTTGTTAAATAAAATCGTATTTGATTTATTATTTAAATAAGTTAATGGTTTAAAACTTTTTGTTTTTTTCTTTTATAAAATTTCCTTCTCGTTCCTAAAATTATTTTAAAAGCTATGTTTTAGACATGTGATGTTATTTTCGACCTCATCTGCACTTTCCATCAAGTGCAAAGGAGGTCAAACGATGGTTTCATCGAAAAAGGAAATATTCCTTAAGTATTTCCTTCTCTCTCATTTTTTTGCTTTTAAAATACCACTGGACAGGACGAGGTTATAGTTGTATTATAAAAGGAGCTTTTTGTTATTACTTCACAAGTACTTATTTAAAAGAAAAGTTTTACGATTTAAAAAACAATTGTACTAGAAAAAAATTTTTGGGATAACAGATATGTGTAAGTTCTTTTTCTTATTCTTAATGTTTGGACACCTACTCATTTACCTGCATAAGTTTATTTCTGTTTCTTAGCCTTTAGAACACAGCAAAATTATTTCATTAATAAATTATGATGAAAAAAATAAGTATTTATATTTATCATAACTTATCATAACGCCCGCTGGCGTCGAGAACGGCCCAGATTCCCAGCGTCGCTGCCGGCGACGCGGCGCCGCTGTCGCTGCCGTCCAGTGTGCAGCCGTCTCAAAAAATGTTTTTCTATTCTGAGGTCTAAGTTTATTGGGAAATTCCTTAATGAAATATCGTAGGAAAATAACTATAAAGTTATTCATGTATTGAGTCAATTTACTGCAAATGAAATTAATAAATCAGCCAAATAATTCTACTGTACTCATTCTACTGAACAAAAAAAAACTGTTCAACATACGGTCAAGGACCATCTTGAGGTCTTTCACTAAATGAATTGTATATAATTTATAAACAATTCATGAATGCTCACCTTACTATGACCCTGTCCATTGTTTTTGAAATCTGCAACCCTTCTGGCCATGTCGCGGTCTTCAGCTGATCTGCTTTAACGAATCTTCTTATTTTATATTCGACCCTTGCCCTTCAGTTTAATCTTCTCTTTTGCCGTAGAAGTCCTATAGCAACCAAGTCCTACACAGTCTTACTTAGTATAGTTAAGCATTAGATTTTTTTCATAAGATATGCCTTCTCCGTCACTGAATATAACTTTAGGTACATATTTTTTAAAAATCTAGTTTGATAAAATACTGAATGTTTTCATACAATACGATTTATTAACAGGATCTTGCTCCAATTGTCTGAACGTTCCGTGATTTTTATAACGTGAAATACTCTATATGTACTGAACGTATCTTTTCTTTCTTTCCAGTAAAGTACATTATATCCAAGAATGGAACTCCTTTGATAATATATCAGGGATATAAATATTGCTTGAAAGAAAGCAAATCAATTGGTACGTCTCGGAAACAGAGATGGCGCTGCTCGACGCACTCCGGCGGCCGCCTATGCAAGGCCAACCTGCATCTTATAGACAACGTGATAGTTCGTGGATGTTTGGATCACAACCATGACATTGTTATTTAATTAAATCCCTATCTTCATATGCAACGGATTACCAAATTTACTGATAAATTAAAAAAGTAAACGCTTATTACGTAGAACAATTGTTGAAACAGTCTCGTTTTTTAAATAAAAGTGCAATATTTGTGAGTATCACAAGCACAGATTAGAAAGTATTATGTACAAGTACAGATAGACCACATCAATATTATAGAGAGTTTGGAATGCAAGCTTTTTTGCCGCTTGGCGGCGCTTATGTGCTTGAGGTTTTTGGGTGAACTACGGACTATATAGTTATAGTAGTTGTTTATTATTATTGTTGATAAATATTGTTTTCATATGTGAAAGAAAAGGTGCTAATTTAATAATACAATGGTAACTAACTAACAAACCACTAACTAAAATAACTGTCTGACTAAACAGATAGATATACAGATTGGTATTAGTAAATATTTTTAAAATACAATGTAGTTGTTATTTTTAAATTAAGAAATCCTGCAAAAATGTAGAAAGTTTATTGGATTATAATATTATGTTAAAGTGTTTTTATATATATCTCCCGTGTTTAAAACTCCGCAATATTTTTTGAATGGGAAAATAACCGTAACTCATATGACCTGCTGCACGTATTTCAATACATTCGACAAATTTACATAACGAATATTTCCGTCATCAACATACCCATTGCGAAACACGGAGAAATACAGGACACGAGGCGGCGGTGGCGGCGGTGGCGGCGGTGGCGGCGGTGGCGGCGGTGGCGGCGGTGGCGGGGCGACGACGCGGCGACCCCAAATGCGTATAACTGCGGTGTATATACCGTATATACCGTAATAATGCGGTATATACCTATAAGTAACAAAAGTGTAATAAATCTGATTAATTGAATGATATCACACCAAAAACATAAATGTACAAAAAGAGATTATTCAAGGGATTACCTAAAGCTTATTATAAAAAATAGATTTTTGTACTACTGAAATGTTTGGCGATACAAGGTACAAACATCTTGTTTAGTATACGCGCAGACTCACTCATTGTTAATAAATGGTAATAATACTTCAACGTCGTGTTTACTTGAATTACATTAATCGCAAATAAAATTTATATATTTTTTTATAAAAAAAACGCATTTTAATTGATTTGTTTTTTATTCTCTCCTGCAATGTGTTTGACAATTTCTTAAATCATGCAATTTCGTATAATGCAATGAATTTCGTTTGTGTATGGGCTGAGACGAACGGAACCCGTACAGTGTTTGATGATAGTAGAATAGTAAAATAATAGATAGGTGTAGATATTTAGTCTATAATTAACACTTAAGGAGTACACAATTAAACTTAAACTGATAGCAATAAAAGGATTAATATGATAAAATTTAATTTAATGATAGATGATTGATAGATTTGAGTGACCGCCGCGGACACAACTTGTGCACTGAACTAAAAACGCCTGAGCCGCGTAAAATGCAAGCTTGGCGGAAACGTGCGGCTGGCCCGTACAGTTTGTCATTTACTTTATATATTTCAGCGGAGACTATAACCTACTTGTTTCCTACATCTTAGAGCGTGTTTTTAGTAGTCAGGTTTTAGTTTTTGAACTTATTTTTTTTTTCACGCGTTTTGGAGTAATAGTGTTTACATATTTGAAATGTGCTAACGAAGTTCTTTTATTTGATATCCCACACGAAACCGTCAACGATTTTTTTTTTTAATTCTTTAATAATTATTTCACTTATTTTGGAGTATAAACGTTTACATATTTGTGCTGTGCTAGCACAGCTCTTTCATTTGATACACACAAAACCCACACAAAAAGAAAATTTGTTTTTAATTCTTCACTTTAAGTGAGGGCCCTGTAGTCAATTTTACATAACTCTATGTAGGTAGTCTATAACCAGCGGACAGTAAAGAGGCTCCTAACGACACGTCATATGTCCAATTATGATTAGTAGTTTAGAAGTCCTGAGGGAACAGATGAACATCCATACCCACATACATACATACAAACATAGATACACATACATACACGTAAAAATCACAACCCTCCTTTTTGCTTCGCCGTGGTCCGGCAAAAAGTGGGCGTTAATATGAAGGTGCTATTTTAGCGGAAAATAGACCTGTATTTTGGCGCCTGAATTTTGGACGCGTTGAATTTGACCGAATTCGACTCACCCCAATCGGAATCTAGGTAAGATATTACAAAATTGATCAACGATACGACTTTCATTGTTAATGTTTTAGTAATCCAGTTGGTCAGTGAACGTGGAAAGAAAATGGCGGTATACGGGGGCTACAGCTATAATTTGAAAACACAGAATTTAGCGACGATTAGATGGGTGTGTACAAACAACAACATCTGCCGAGCCCGAATGACCACCGACGTCAGCGGCACCATCGTACGTATCAATGCAGACCATGCACACGCCCCCCCTCGATATATCGTACAGAATGGAGTTTTTATAAGACTTAAATAATTTTTAATATATAACTGGTAAAACATTCACTCTTTTATTTTGTTAGAAAAGATCAAAAATCTACCCGTGATTTTTCATAAAACTTCCGTTTTAAGACTAATTTACCACACTTGCTTTGCGATTTGATGTAAGGTAAATCAATAGGTATTAATTTAATAAAAAGGAAGATTTTGATTTGCCGAACAAGTCTACCAAAAAATGCTGAGACATTTTCTTAAATTCTTACTCCACTAGAAAGCTACATTATCCTGCAGAACCGTAAGCTATATGTATTAAGTAAATCCTACAGGTTCAGGAATTATGTGTGTTGAACTACTGGTATGGTTCCTATATGCGCTATAACTATGGATTTGTACTTGTAAAGACTTATTTTATTTTTCTATCCTATTCGATTTCCTTTTTCATATTTAGAAAACATGAAGAATAATCCCTCGAATTCACCAGCGCATGGACTGTCATACAACAGGGATCCTCTAGATGTGGAGAGGCTAGGCTTCTATCGGAGGGTAAATTTCATGTTCAGGCTAATTTCCAAAAAAACACGAAGTGGAAGAACAATGCGATAGCGAGGCCGAGTCTGCTTTAGTAAAGATAAGAGAAGAGGTGCCGTGTTTGGCTGACTAGACTGCCCAGGACTTCCAGGACTATGTCTACAAACATGTTATAGGGAATTTCATAAATATTTAAATTTTCATATTAAATGATTAATCATGTAAGATATAAGGTAAAGGATAATAAACTTAAGAAATACATTTAAATATATAAACACAAGTACTTATACATATTTTTTTTACAAAATAAAAACATACATGCATACATAAATGTACATGAATAATTAAATAAATAAATATAAGCACCCATGAACTAAAGGCTAATATCGGTGTTCACATAAATACACACCGCCGCCACCGGGATTTGACTCCAGGAACTGTGGCATAGAAGGCTGATACCGTTACCTACACCAGCCTGTCGACAATATCATACATAACAACATAAACAAATGTAATGTAACATGTGATTGGAGCTGTTTGATTTGATATATTTATATTTATTCTTTATTGTAGGTAGATACACATAATTCAGACATTATACATGTTACAGGGCACAAATGGCGGCCTTATCATTAAAACGTGCTCCCAAAATCTACTCCAGGCAACTAAAGACTATATTTGACGACCGGCTGGTGTAGCGGTAACATACATTGCCTTCTATGCCAGAGGTCCTGGGTTCGAATCCCGGCATCGGCGGATATTTGTATGATGAACACAGATATTAAAGCCCAAATACACTGTTGAAAACAAAACATCAAACCAAGGTGACCTTGCTAGTTTACAATTTGTTTCCAACAGTGAAGACGGCTGTTGACAACCAAATTACATGACCTTGGCGGGTTGGAAACGGTGGTGTTTAGAATCACAGACATACATCTACATAGACAACGCAAGTGCCACGATTTGTATTCGAACCAAGCGTGCCGACTTTTAAGAACTATTGTGACGTCACAGCTGATATTTATTACTGGAAAATACAAAAAGATTCAGAGACACCGATACCGCCGATGAAATCGATTATTAAGAACGATATTGATATTGTGGACTCGATTTTCTAATACATACACGCATATTACAATACATATTAAATTTAGAGGCGACCAACCTTGACGCTTGGTCGGGGTTCGGACACGCAAAGGATATGCATTTGCGTTATCTATGTAGATGTATGTCTGTTTTTAGGACAGTGTGTACGCTTGTTATTGTATATTTTACTATGTAACTATAACTAGAAATGACTCGAGTTTTGAAGCTTTTTATTCTGCTTTTTAACTTTTCCTTTTTTGTATCCTCAATTGCATACAAAACTGCCATCGCGAAGATGTTGCCCATAGATGAATATATGTTGCCAACGCGAGAGATCAGAGCACACTGACGATTAAGGGGCGTGGCTTGGCGTGACCTTGGCTTGTGGTCTTTTTTGTCGCCTTGTTGGAAACCACCGTTTGTAACAGTGTGGATGACTCGGAATTGGTTGACAACAACTTAACCTTCCTTAACCTTGGTTGGAAGCATTGGTTTTCAACGTGTTTTCAACAGTCTGGTGGCCCTATTAGTCGTCAAGTCATGGATGTTTATATGTGAATTTAAGTTTATTCTAATAAAAATATGTATTTATTCAATATGTATGTGTATATATGTCTTAAGTATATCAGTTATCTAGTATCCATAACACAAGTTCTTTAAGAAACTTAATTTGGGCTAGATAATGTTGTGTGAGTGTCAGAAATATTTATTTATTTGTTAGATCTTATCAACATTACCTTAATCAAAGCCAGACCATCGCCGCCGCATACATAGTAGTCACTAAGATTAATTAGATTAGATAATTTCATCGCGCTGAACATTCTGAAATCAAGATACTAGTAGGTACAGGGCCAGTTTTTAATCCATAAGCTTTACCGTTAAGCCCCAGCTAGACCGTTGGAAACAAAACATCAAACCAAGGTGACCTTGCTAGTTCTATCTATGCTATCACATACCATCACGCGAGATTGAGGTCATAAGGCACAAAATCCTGAAGCTTCGTGAAATGTACAGATTGAGGCTATTATTTTTCTCCGTAACAATTAAGACGCTTTGGCACTGAATGTCTTTGTTTGTCTTCCTTGACAAATCAGTCAAGTAGGCTAGCTTGAGGCCCACTTAATTTCAAATCTAACCGTTAAGTAAAATAAAGAATATACATACTGGAATTTGCAATATATTTAGTTGAGAAACAAGAAATCTAAAAACGTAGAAACTGTTTTTGGCATTTTCACACAAATGTAAACACTTTTTAGAAACTTGGTATTGGACCATCTTTGGAACCTAGTCGCCCAAAATGGCCCGAAAAATATTAATGAAAATATATTCTTTAAAACACTTTTAAAATAAAATATAAAAATAAAATCACAGCCTTCTCATAACATTATTCATAAAGGGAAACAAATTAACCATAAAAATATGTGTGGCCTATCTTAAGTCTATCAAAATAAAAATAAACTACTAAATAACATTAAAAACCTTGAATGTAACTTATCGAAAATATAGCTAAATAAATCAGGTCTTTTTTATAAAATAGCTTTGTTGTATGTTCATTCATAGGGAATTATACTCCAGAGTGCTCGCTACACTGGCTTACCTTAGTAGGTACTCAAAGTTTATTGGATTCAGTCAAATTTTTGGCCGCGTGGTTATAAAGTGAAAAAACAAAATAAAAAAAAAACAATAAAATCAACCTCGTGATATTCATTTTAGCCTTGTTCCTACAAATAGTAACTTTTGCTCGGTTTCATTTTTTAAATATAGCCCTGAGTTATGTTTCTACCATTTAAACCCTTAAATTTCATCTACCTTAGTTTAGAAAAAAAGGCTCGTTTATCTGAACCAAAATTTAAAAAAAATTGTTGAACCTGCTGTACAAAGAATAAATTACTAATCTTTTTTGGCTACTACCTACTTACTTTCAAAAGTTTGCTCATTTCATAAGGATTTCATAATGGTATAATATTTGGAAGATAACTTCCAAAAATAAAGCAAAAATTAACAATCATCTATCACATGAAACAAGAAACTAAGCTAAATTTGTCAAAGTAGTTATCTAATTGTTAGGGTATTATAAGGCCGGCGCCAGACTTAGCTTCAAATGTTTGAACAAATGTTTGACCAAATGTTTGGACAAAGTCCAGCGCCACACATTTGTTCAAACATTTGTTCAAACATTTGAAGCTAAGTCTGGCGCCGGCCTAAGATTTGAATTTTATTTTAAACTAGCTTTATCCCGCAACTTCGTATGCGTTTAACTACCCTTCTCGTGGAAATTTCAGAAACTATACAACCAGACACCCACTGAAAGAACCTTTATACCAAGTATCACACCCATGCACTCAAGGAATAAGTTTTTTTCATACAAACTAAAAATCATATATTTCCCGTGCCCGTAGGAATTTTGGGAATTTTTTTCGTAGCACAACCAGTCACTATTTGAAGAACCTTCATGCCAAGTATCACATCTGTACACTCAAGGAATAAGATTTTTTATACAAACTAAAAAGTCCAACCCCTTCCCGTGGGAATTTCGAGAATTCCTTCCATAATACAAACAGACACTTATTGAGGAACCTTTATATCAAGTATCACATCCGTGCACTTAAGGGATGGGATTTTTTCATACAAACTAAAACATCATATATTTCCCGTTCCCGTGGGGATTTCGGGAATTCCTTTCATAACACAACCAGACACACATTGAAAATCCTTTACACCAATTTTCACATCGGTGCACTCAAGGAATAAGATTTTTCATACAAACTAAAAAGTCTTATATTTCCCGTTCCCGTGGGAATTTCGGGAATTCCTTCCTTAGTGCACCCCTACATCCCCTAAAGAATGTATGTTCCATATTTCAGCTCTCTACGCCCAGCAGTTACGGCTGTACGTTGTCTGTCAGTCACTCAGTACCTCAGTCACTCAGTCACTCAGCCACTCAGTCAGTAACGGAACAGTTTTATATATATTGATTATATGTTCGAAAAATCGTCTTTTTGCTTGTTATTATTTGAATTATTGAAACCAAGCAAAGTTATTATTTCAAGAAACAAGGCTGAAATGATTTTTTTTAATACCTATAATTTCATAATACCGCAACCGATCTAATTTTTTATTTTTCTAATAGTTGTTATGACTAGTTGTATTTCCTGCTTCCGGTATATCTTCGAATTGTGGACCCTGTTTAACGCTAGAATGGAAAAATATGAAGCGAAATAGCTTTAAAAAGGAAGAAGAGCCAAGAAGTATTGTAAGTTAATATAAGTATTGATTCTACCACCGAGCGAGGCACTCGGATTAGTCGCTTTTGTACGACACGCTTATCCAGGGGCAGCTACTAAACATTGGTTGTGTATTATCACGCTGTAAGAATAAACTTAATTTCAGATTCATCGACACCAACATTTGTTACATCGCGGAGGGGTCGAGAGCAAATGTTACTTGGCAGTTATAAGTACAGCGTGAGAACTGTGGCATAAAGAAGACATGGAACTGCTCTACCCACAACGGCAAGGGATGTAACGCGTTAATTTACATGATTGACTCAAAAATAGTGGGAGCTAAGAATGAACATAATCATTAAAGTGATAATAACATAATTATATTGAAGTTTTAATTAACTTAAATTATACAGGGTTGTTTTGTAGGCACTTGCCAAATTTAAATATAACGTACTTTGATATAATACGAATAACCTGCATTTTTATTTTAGTATCGCTCAGTAGAAAAAAGTAAAGATATGGCACCTTGATTTGTTTCACGAATAGTCGTTATTGATGAACGCCCTACACACAATACGATACTATGACGTGGCACTTTATTGATTACGTTTAATAATACTACGAAGATGTAGTACTACAAGATGTTTTGTCGCGCGACAAAACATGTTAACGATATGAGGTTGAAAGGTCACACTTTGAGTTCAGTAGTTATGCATACCTACAAGCAATAAAAAAGTTACCTACATAAGTTACGTACAATCTTTTCTTCATACTTTTAGAGGCTTAGAACCGGCAAATTGCAAAAGGTTTGAGGGATTTAATGTGAGAAAATTTAACATAATACTTTTAAGTGAATGCAAAATAGAGAGAAAGAAGAAGCATTTTGCAATTCGGCGTATTTAAAAAGATTGAATAAACTTATGTACATTAATTAAAGCTCTAATCAACATTATTTACACAATTATTACGAATGAATTTCACGTTAAGTTATTGAGTAAGTGATCAAAATGCATACCATTTTTCTCCAGGCAGAGTCTAGCACGTTTTAACACATTTTCATGGGCTTTATTTGCTGCAGTGTCACTTTGTCATATTCACACACTATTTTTTAAGTCAGGTTTTTTAAATCAGAAAGGCTTCGAGCTTTGTTCTGATAAACGATTCCCTATTTGTAAACATTATTGATAGTTAGCGACGACTCACTGTCTAATAAACACATGCGGCGCAGGTTTCGCGGGCTCTCGCGAACGCAGCTGCGTTACGCACGCTGCGCGTGCACTTCCGCCGAGGATGCGCGAGCGACTGAAGGTCATGGCAACAGACAAGTGTTTCCGGGTTTGCGACGGCGCCGCCGGCCGGTTTCGTTCACGTGCGAACATGTCGGTATCTTACCTGCTCGATGTATTGGCACTTATTGTCAAGAGGATACGATTGTTTTCTGAAAATTTAGACGTCTGTGATGTAATTCATTCGGCTAAACAAGTTGTACCACTGCGCGTAGTCTTTATAGTATTCATTCGTAAAATAGCATGACCATGTTGTGCTTAACATTTTAGTGAATAATATTAATTTCCGTGTAAAAAATAACTACTTTTTTTTTGCAGAAATGGTTTCTATTAATGATACTTATTACGTAAAAAAAAATTGGTAGATGTTGTCAAATGAACCCTGTATATAATGCCTGAAACGACATATATTGACTATAGAATTAACGACCGGCTGGTGTAGTGGTATCATACATTTTCTTCTATGCCACAGGTCCTGGGTTTGAATCCCGATGGCGGTGGTTTGATGAACACAGACAATACTCATTAAGTCATGGATGTTTATTCACAGGATTGTTTTTTTAGTCTCCGACCAAAATTTTTACACAATAAGTAGGTATTATTTATAAAAACGATTTTTGAAAAAAAAAGTAAGTATTTTTTTAGAAGAAAATTAATATGTTCGATAACATATTAAACATAGCATGGTCACTATAAATTATGAATGAATCCATTAAAATAAAGATGACTACACGCTACTACAAAACATCTTGTAGTACAGCGTCGTAGTATTATCAATGAAATGCCGCGTCGTAGTAGCTATGTTCAGCAACAGTTGAGCCGTTTTACCGTGATTGAGGAACAAACATCTATACATCCATTCAAACTTTCACATTTACAATTTAGTAATATATTTTCTGTGCTGTCTTTTGCAGTAAGGATAATAAAGAATATCAAAGGCAAAGATATACTTCTTCTTGATGGCTACAGCTTCTACACGGACAGTCGAGGTATCAAGACAATAAGCTGGAAATGTACTAATTATACTTCATGCCGCGCGCGACTGACTACAAACACAGCTAAGGATATGATCATTAAATGCGTTTTAAACCACCTACACAAACCTCCAAAATACGTTATAAGAAATGGTTATTATTTTAAAATTTAACAGATTTTTTAAAATATGAATGACAGATTTCAAGAACAGACCTAAACTTGAGTTTAAAACAAGTGTAAATTAGTTATATGAAGAATTTTAGGCTAATCGTTTTTAAATGTAAATTATTTTTTCTCTGTATTTGCTAATTGCTCTAGATTTTAAATAGATTTTGATATGGAGCAAAGATTTAAATGTCCGAATTCAAAAGTATTTTTATTTAACTATTGCTTTCTTTCCAGAAATATTTTTGTCATCGCCCTTTACTAACTTTATGGAAAGTAATGCCTTCATTGTAATCTGCTGTATCATAATTATGTAAATATTTTATTTCAAACTAGCTTTATCCCGCAACTTTGTATGCGCTTAACTACCCTTCTCGTGGAAATTTCAGAAACTGTACAACCAGACACCCACTGAAAGAACCTTTATACCAAGTATCACACCCATGCACTCAAGGAATAAGTTTTTTTCATACAAACTAAAAATCATAATATATTTCCCGTGCCCGTGGGAATTTTGGGATTTTTTTTCGTAGCACAACCAGTCACTCTTTGAAGAACCTTCATACCAAGTATCACATCCGTACGTACACTCAAGGCATAAGATTTTTCATACAAACTAAAAAGTCCAACCCCTTCCCGTGGGAATTTCGGGAATTCCTTCCATAATACAAACAGACACTTATTGAGGAACCTTTATGTCAAGTATCACATCCGTGCACTCAAGGGATGGGATTTTTTCATACAAACTAAAACACCATATATTTCCCGTTCCCGTGGGAATTTCGGGAATTCCTTTCATAACACAACCAGACACACATTGAAAAACCTTTACATCAAGTTTCACATCGGTGCACTCAAGGAATAAGATTTTTCATACAAACTAAAAAGCCCTATATTTCCCGTGCCCGTGGAAATTTCGGGAATTCCTTCCTTAGTGCACCCCTACATCCTCTAAAGAATGTATGTTCCAAATTTCAGCTCTCTACGCTTAGTAGTTACGGCTGTACGTTGTCTGTCAGTCACTCAGTACCTCAGTCACTCAGTCAGTAACGGAACAGTTTTATATATTAATATTGATTGATGTTGAGCATGTACCTACATGTATGCCACCTTCAGTGTGATTCGCTTACTTTGAGTCTCTTGTCGGACAGCATTTAAACCAGTGACATTGATTGCTTTTGGCAAGAACTTATTTATACTAATACATATAATAAAGCTGAAGGGTTTGTTTGCTTGTTTGTTAGTTTGTTAGAACGCGTTTCTCTAAGAAACTACTCAAATTCTTTTTGCATTCGATAGTCCATGATTTGGAGAAGGTTATAAGTTATTTGATTTAGAAATTTCTATGAGATCTAGAGTAACGTGGGCAGAACTGCTGTTGTCTGCTAGTTACTTGATAATGTTCAGTAGAACCATAAGAACTTTTAGCATAAATGAGCAAGGACAACATATTATATAGTGATATGTTTTACGTGATTAAAGTTCGTTTATTAATATAGATTTTTTTCATTAAAGGCTGAGCCAGTGTTTGACCCCTATCTCATGGGCTGGTAAGTGAAGATGAGGTCGCAAATGAAAGCACGCCGTGGGTCTAGAATCATTCTCAATCGATTCATTCTCAAAAACAAATATATGTACAGAAGACACCAGATCAAGAGTTGCAAATCTGTCAAAAATTGTAACTGAATCTGAACATTCTGAACTCTATGCTCTCGACGTTATGTTAAAAATTGGTTGGAGAAAAACAGATTTTTTAACGATAATGTTTTTAAGTTTTTTGCATTTAAAATGCTCAATTATTCTTAAATAAATGAAAAAATGTGATAAATAAAAATTACCCGACCAGGACAGGGCCCCAGTAGCTCAGTGGAAGAGCACTCGTCCGGCAAACGAGAGGTCCCAGGTTCGAATCCTGGTCGGGTAATTTTTATTTATCACATTTTTTCATTTATTCAAGATTTGTAACGCTTGATGTGCTGCCTTCTGTACCTATAATGTTTGTAACTAAAATGGCGACCACATAGCTTAATTTAATGTCGTTTACATAGTGAAAGTTGATTAAAATGATAACTACAACGACCTGCTCAAAGTTTTTTGGATGCAGCTTAATTCACGTTACTGAGATATTTCAGAGTATAAAAAGAAAATATGCGACAAAATATGCAATTGTATTGCTCTTTTACATTTATTATCTACTTAGTATTTATAAATGTTGTTGGTTCATGACGGCGAGGTGATTTTGAAAGGTTTTTAGCTTGGACTATTAAATGTATTAAGCAGTAATTATAAAAACTAAATTTCAGATTCATTGACACCAAAATTTGTTACATCGCAGAGGGGTCGAGTGCAGATTACAGTTGGCACTTATAAGTATAGCGTGCAATATGTGAGAGGAATAAAGAAACGGTGGCACTGCTCGACCCACCATGCAAAGGGATGCAAAGCGGTTATTTATACAATTGACTCACAAATAGTAAAATCTAAGAATGAACACAATCATTAAAGTGATAAAAACAGATATTGAAGTTTCAATTAATTAAAATTGTACAGGTATGTTACCGGAAAGAGAAAATATGGAGCAAAAGGCTTTAAGGAGGTATTGGCTCGTTATAATGTTTTAGCGAAACAAATGTTCGTTGCAGCCGTGATATTTAGATATAGGCTATATGTGAAGGAAGATCGACCGCCAGGTGGATTTGAGATTCAAGCAGTCATCTGAATTGCTTGTTCAAGACACAGTTATCCATGATGAGACTTATGTATAGTGATAGACAGGTGTCAAGAACAAAATTATATAATTTAGCCACAAAATTTGGAATTATCCGCGTTGAAGTATTTTACATCTACCTTTTCTGTATCTATATGTAACGAAAGTAGTGGATAGATGGCGTTTGTTGTGATGAGAGGTGAGCCGAGGTGTGGTAAGGCGAGATAAGGTGAGGCGAGGTGAGGTGGGGTGAGAAGAGGAGAGGAGAGGATAGGTGAGGAGAGGAGAGGAGAGGTGCGAAAGTTGAGGAGAGGGGAGAAACATATAAATGTGTGGGATCGTTATTTATTCGTACTCTTTTAATATTTCTGTAATTGAGTATCACATTAAATTATAGTAATCTAAAAAGTTTTCATTTATTTAAGACCACTCCCTTATAATTTTAAGAAAAAAAAATTGTATCGGTATTAGAAAATATGTATTGGTATGCGTTTCCGTAGTCTATCTATAACACAAGCTATGTGCTCACTTTTAGGGCTAGATGATGCTGTATAAAAAATGTCCATCAATATTTATTTATTTCTATACAGTACTTGGTGAAATCATGTATTTGCTTTAAAAACACTGAATGGTGTCCTCCTTTTATATTAGGTATTCCAACATGTTTAACAAAAATGTTGTTTCAGAAAGAATATGGAGAAAATAGTGCAATTATTAAGGCATATTTTTGTCATATAAATATCAATGTAGTCATCTTGAACATATTGTAACACTAAGACAGAGATTCTGTACATTTTCGCTTTATTTTCTTAAAAAGAATAATAAAGGCAAAAATATACTTCTGCTTGGTGGCTACAGCTTCTACATCGAGGTGTAAGGACAATCAGCTGGAAATGTACTTACTGTATATACTTCATGCCGCGCGCGACTGACCACAAACACGGCCAAGGATACAATCATTAAGTGCGTTTTGAAGCACCTTCATAAACTTCCAAGATACGTTACAAGAAGCGGTTATTTTACTAGAATTTTCCAAAAACATATGAAATAATAATGACAGATTTCAAGAAAAGGCCTAAACTTGTGTTTTTTGCAAGTTTAAAACTAGTTATATGATGAAAGATTTTTTGAAGTTTTGCCAATTCCAAACTTTTTCAACTGACTTCGAAAAAAGTAGGAGGTAGCTATTCAATGAGTGTATGTTTTTTTATGTTTGTTACCTACCTCATAATTTTTGAATGGGTGAACCGATTTTGATGATTCTTGTTTCATATGATAAAAGATACTTCCCATTTGGTCCCATATTCATCGAAATCTATTGTTTACATAATGAAAAAAAATTTTTTTTTTCAAATATGTATGAATTTCGAGATCTTTTATCTTGACGACCTTACACTTCAGCCAAAGTTTGGACGTGAAGTCAGTTTTGTAATGCTATGCATTCGTTAATAATTAAAAAAACAAGCACCAAGATATCTTAAACTTGAGTAAACATATTTTTTAACTATTACAGTAAATTAAAGCATAACAATGACAAAAAATCGAATTCTAGAGTCACATGCCGTAAGTGCCCATGGGCAATCTAGAAGATTTTAGCGAGATGTCGAGTCCGCCCATGACCAAAGTATCGTTGTATGGCGGCGACATGTGGTTTTTGTGGTCACTTTTTTGGCTAAGTTGTAGACCAAAAGTACTGAGAGTCGTGCTTATTTATATTAATATTACAATTATCTGCATTTCAGATTCACAGTTTTATTTTGGAACTACCAGATTTGGGAAACCAATGATAGCGTACGGAAACTATCGGTTTAGTTTAAACAAAATGAGCACAAACTCGCCAAAAGGAAATTGGTACTGCACGGCGCGACGCGGCTGCAAGGCGTCACTCAGCACCATAGACAATAAAGTTGTCAAAATTAATAACAACCACAACCATAAATGACCATTCTCACTGATTTAGGGCAGCTCTTGTATATTTTTTAACCCCCGACGCAAAACGAGATAAGTTTAACGTGTCTGTGTATCTGTGTATCTGTCTGTGGTATCGTAGCTCCCAAACGGATGAACCGATTTTCGTTTAGTTTTTTTTATGCTATAGATAATTTTATCCTGAGTGTTCTTAGCCATGTTTCATGAAAATCTGTTCAGCCGTTTGAAGATCATCAGCTCTTTTCTAGATGATGAGGGGATCTGACTACTTTCCATATGTCCTATCGATGCGAAATTTGGTGCCGTATTACTTCAATGAAATTGAAAGTGTATGGTAAGGTTACAATGACCTGATCAGCCGTTCGAAGATCATCAGCTCTCTTATTGTTGATGAGGGGATCTGACTACCTTCCATATGTCCTATCGATTCGAAATTTCGTACCGTGTTACTTCAGTGAAAATGACCTAAGACTACCTACTAGTTAAAACTTAATCTAGTAAATTAAAACTAATATAATATCTAATACCTAACTAAGTTACTAACTCAACTAAATAATTACTTGAAATACCTTCCTAATATTAAAACCTACTTTAAAAAGTACAAAATAAAAGTAAAATAAAAAAATTTAAAAAACCCCCGACACAAAAAAGACCTTAAAAACTAACAAATAATATTTTAAACCTATTCTAATTATTATCGTCCCATATATAATTGACTGTAAGACTTGTACTTTAAAATATTTTTATTTTCCGAGCGTCGTCGCCGCGTCGGGGGACCGCTAAGTGAGAAAAACAGTTGTCAGTTGCAGATTGCATCAAAAGAATTCACTCCGAAAAATTCGTAAAATCGACACAACCGTCAACGTCGTCTGCCCTCACGTGTCTGCCCGTTCGGGTCGCCGCACTTGGTGACGCCCACCCCCGCGCCGCAAGCCGCACACCGAGCTCGCCGCGCGCGGCATTACGTAGAGCGTAGACTATGCATGAAACTTAAGATCGCTCATACCTAAATTTAATAATAAATTAGCTGTTGTTGGCTTAATACTTTATATACTTGAGCGGTCCCCGACGCGGCGACGAAGCTCGGAAAATAAAAATATTTTAAAGTACAAGTCTTACAGTCAATTATATATGGGACGATAATAATTAGAATAGGTTTAAAATATTATTTGTTAGTTTTTAAGGTCTTTTTTGTGTCGGGGGTTTTTTAAAATTTTTTATTTTACTTTTATTAACATGTACGCCTGTTTGGAAAAATATTTTCTCGATTTCGTTTGTATTCAAAAGATTTGATTGATTTAAAGAATGATCCTTTTTAATAATTCGTTGAAGATAATACCTAAATATTTGCGATTTTCTCTAAAACTGTCTCTTAGTGCTAAGTAGGTCATTTTTATTTTTGTCAAGTATTCAAAAAGTACCAAGGGCACGAACATTCTCATCCTACACGGTAACAAGTTCAAAGTGCATCAAAAAAATAAAAACAATTGGAGTTGGCAATGCAGCAGTAGCAGCCTCAAGTGCACCGCGTCAGTAACCACGGACAAAAGTAGTGGTGCAGTCGTCCGCATGAACGTAGGACACAATCACACACTACCTAATTATAACGAAAAAGATGGAATATACTTCGCTATTCAATGCAATAACTGTAATTGCTTCATTATTTTCAGAAATGCAGTTATAATTATTTCAATCGATTAGTATAAAATGTGTTATTTGAATATTACTTGTATCTGGACATCATTTTGTTGGTTAACTTTTTTATTCATCCAAAACACAACCTACACTCGTGGCTTTTATTGCTACGTGTTAAATGAAAAGAAATTTTTAAATAGTAAATCGATAACATTTTTGTTACAGCCAAGTATTTGAAAACTCACCGAGGCGCGAACATTCTTGTGCTGTACGGTCACAAGTATAAAAAGCACCGAGAATGGAAAACTACTCGTAGTTGGCGATGCAGCAGTAGCAGCCGCCTCAATTGCACCGCGTCAGTGAGCACGGACAGAAGTAGCGGTGCAGTAGTCCGCATGAACACACGACACAATCACAGACCACCCAATTATGTCGAAAGAAATGGAATATACATCGCTATTTAATGTTGTAACTCTCTCGTATTGCTTTATTATTCTAAGAACCCATTGAGTTACTATGTACAAAATAATAACTCAATGACTTCACTCCTTTTTAATTATTTACAAATTTTTCTTTCAAGTAGTTTAAGAAAAGTCCGTTTTATGTTTTTTCAACACACTTACTCGTAAAGTGAGCCTTATTCTATTGAATTTAGAACTATAAACGGGGCTATAAGTCACGCGTGCATAATAATATATATTATACCCTAGTGCATAATATAATGAATCCTACAAAGTTGAATTGTATCTTTGTGCAAATAACATGCGAGTAAACAAAGCATATTTTATTGATCCGGGTTATACATTAAATATTTTCAGAAACAACAAAGAGATTTTATACCACTTCAAATCCATATACATTTTTAAATGTTTGCGCCTTATATTAGTAAAACAAATTTGTATATCAAACAAATTATTCACAATTCACAATAATTTGATATAAAATATTAAAATATTTGCATTTACCACTCCAAATTAAACATTTTCACTTAAAATAGGCTGTTTATGCTATACAGAAATTGACACATTTGGCGGAAAAAAAACACTACGCGCATGCGCGAGGTTCGGCGCCATTTTTCAATCACAATTCACATCTTTGTTATCAAGTGTGTTTGTTATTTTATGACCAGGTATATCTGTCTTTTACTCACAAGTGTGTTGAAAAACGTCGTATGTAACTCGTGAGCGTTGCTAATTACAGTCTCGGCTCATTATTGAGAACGCTCATTATTATTTACAAATCACAGCCTCGACTGTAATTAGCAACTTAGCTCACTTGTTACACAATATACTATTATGTAGCTTTTATACGAATCCATTATAGCATTTCGTAACAACATCCGTCTGAAATGGTAAATTATTGTTATGTTTGTGACTTTATTTTATCGAGCCAATTTTCATAAATCATGTTTCAATCTTACGTAATTTCGCGTAACTAATTTTCGCTTGCTCACGTTATCTGGTATTTTTTGTGAATTTTAGACACAACATGTACTTGTCGGAATCGGGGCGATTCCTCTCTTTTATTCTACATCAGGTATTTTGGTGATTTCATAATCATGATTCTCTAATACAGCCTTTTGTGTGGGCGTCTCTAGGGCGAGTCGGTTTTTCTACTGTCAATAATGCTTGTGGTGATGAACCGATTGATCTTCGGTGCATGGCAGTGTCTACGATTTCACTGGCGTGACACTTTATAGTTGATTCTTCTTTTGAAGATCATCTTCCCTTTAAGGATTGTTTAAAGACCTCTTATTTTCGTTTCCATCTTCTATATTGTTATTATTCTCTCCACCGGTGATAATCTCGTGACGTATTTATTTATTTATTTACTCTTCATTGTGCAAATACAAAATAGAAAATAAAGGACAATAAAAAAAGAAAACACAATCGGCGGCCTTATCGTTAGAAAGCGATCTCTGCCAGGCAACCAAAAAAAACGTAGACTCTGTCAAGCACCAAGAAGGTGCTGGCATCCGAAGTCAGTCCAAATAAACTATAAGACTCTAGCTAGACACTGCCGACAAACACATTACTAAGAATACTATTCGTTCAAAAAAGTTTAAAAATGCTGCATCCTCGCCTTAAGTTTTAATTCTGGGATAATATCAAAAATGAGGTGGAATTTTCCATAATCTTTTTTGTAGGTCATGTTTCACACAATTGTTAGACATACTTCCTAGTGTAACAAAATGTGTGTCATTTTCCAAATTTACTCTATGAAAATCAAGTTGAAATAAAATATTTATCACCCAATTAACTTTTGTTTCAGATCACAGTGAAATTGAAGTTTTTGACTTCAAATCTCTAGAAGGTGGTTTATCATTCACAGCTTCGAAAAGAGGAGAGCTGGTATTAATATGCTCCGGCTGGAAATACCATAAAAAACGATCCTATAAAAGTGGCTCAATACAGTGGAAGTGTGCGAATAGGAGGTTTTGCAACAGTACCGTTACTACTAAAAATAAGAATATTATAAAGTTTGTAGGACATAAAGAGACATGTGATGCTTTAAATTTAAATAATTGACGTTTTAACATAATATGTTGTTTCTTTTAGCATGTCGTACATGTTTTTATTTGGTAAGTACGATTTGTTCAAGTTACATAAAAGTAAGGTCGATTTATAAAAAGTGAATGACTGTAAGTTTATTATTTTTGTATATAAGTAGACATTACTTCTCTATGTCTTCATTGAAATTAGATAGGTACAGTTGCAGGAAACTTAAATTTTTCAGCTTACCTAAGGGTGCGAAAAGTAAAAACCTAATTTTAACGTTAATCTTTTTATATTTCAGTGAAAATGTTGAAGACTGAAAAAGGAAACATAGTACTCTTTATGGGTGGTTACATTTTTGGCAAGCATGGAAACAGCAAAAAAACGTCGCACTGGAGGTGTACCAATAATCACATTTGCAAAGCTCGAGTCACCACCACCGTAGATAACACTGTAGTTCTACGGTATTCCAATAGGCACAGCCATCCTCCTCCTAAACTTCTAATTAAAAACGGCCTTCTCATCAAATTGTAGTTTATTTAGTATTGTTCTTGTTTTCCGAAGAATAAAATGAAGTCATGATATAAATGAGTCTATAAATGTAAAGAGAGTGTTTTACGATGACAATGAAATAAAATTAATAAAAAAATTTAAACATTGAGAATGGAATAAAGTTCTATTATTAGTAGATTCGTGGATTTTGTAGCAGCATGTGAAATTACTAGTTATATCGCTCAGATCAGCAACTTAACTTTCGGCCGGCATAGTTCAAACATGGTGCAAAAGATGCAAAGAAGGTCGTCGACGCAAAAAGACATTACGTCTAAATAGGTTTTGTAGGACGTCATTGTCATGACAAATAGAAATTAGATTTCTATTCCACATGAAATATTTTTTGAATGAAGTTTTTATTTTAATACACTTAAAAGAAAAAACACACTAATACATCAAAACTTTTCTTTTAAACTTATAACGTCATTTCACATTTGACACAATTTACATGATATAAAAGTTTGTCGCGAGATTTACTTGTGTATATAAATATATATATTTATATATATATATTAAGTAATTTGATGTGAATGTTTAATCTGTTTCTCAAACTAAATAAATACAAATAGTTAAATCTCGCGACATATCATATATATTGTGTCAAATGTGAAATGACGTTATAAGTTTGCAGGAAATGTTTTGGTGTAAAAGTTTGTTTTTTCTTTTAAGTACATTAAAATAAAAGCTTGTTTTAAAAAGTTATTTATTTTATTATTTTTAAATTTTTAGTTATCTAGACATGTTTCTCAGTCAGTTCATCTCATCCAATGCATCAATGTTGCTCGCTTGTTTGCCGGTTAATTTGGAACTATCTAGCTCCTCAATCAGAAGACCTTCTAATGATTTCACCCTGCTCAAGGCCACGTATGCTTGACCAGCAGCAAAAAGCTTCGAGCCGAAACCGAAACCCTGCATTTTATGTACTGTGCAAGCCAATAATAAAATAAAATGTGCAAAACAATATATAATTGGTCGAATTTTGCGTTCTGTAGTGCCGTGGCTATATTTTGATTATTTACTGCTTAGTTAGTACAATAATTCGTAGAACCTCTTCAATCGAGAATTACCCACTTTGGTCTTTGTTTAGTTGACTCATCAAAATAACAAAAATTTCTCATTGTAGTTCACCAATTCTTAATGTATTCAAGAGGTCTTTAAAAGTTGTGCTAACTTGTTCTCATATTTTCAGTAAATTCAATTAATAAGAAAGAGCGCCATAGACGTGTTGCTGAAACAAATCTAGACAATTGTTCAAGCACTTGATTTTCTCGCACAGGAGGACTGCATTAAGTCTCCAAATACATAAATATTTATACCACCAAAAAGTAATTCATTGTTTTGAGTTGTTTAAATCGGGTATCTATCATACAAAGCATCTCATTTGGGTCCGTCGAGCTTTCATCAATAAATAAAAATTCGATGTGTTGCCACTGTTGGCGCATCAAACGCAAATAAATACTAGTGTCGGGACACCAAACAAAACGAAAAGAAGCGTTACTCATAAAACACGATAGAATTAATCACTGGACAGTTACTTAGTACCGAGTCTGTGGGCTTGGGTATAACCCTGGCTTAGTCACAACAAAATCTTTATTCGCGAGTCCGTTCAGTCAGTTACAATGCCAACTCAATTAATACCGAGCTACTATCGACCGTCAGTCTGAGATACGTCAGCGCACCTAGCCGTCCTAACCGTATCTGTGTCACTTGCCATCATCCTACTTCAAGATACAACCTATGGCGCTGCAATCGAATGTCAGTAATTCATTGCATTTAGCGCCCTCTTTAACAGTACTACCAACATACTTCCGCTACCATGAAGTCATACAAACATCTTATTATCGCAAACTCATCGTTATCGCCAACACGGCCATCCTGCGATGACACACGTCCTCGTGTGTTAATCTGAAACAATCATACCAAAGTGGCGGCTTGGCCACTCCTGACAATGAAGTCAAGCTAATTCTCAAAAGAAAAAACACAAGTTTGAAATCTTTACATTATAAATCTTTTAGAATACTCAACAACAATAATACCGTTTTAGTTAACCAAGTTTCAAGCACCATTGAGTAACAATTATCTCCAAATCAAACATTGAAATCCATTAATTTCATTATTAACAACAAGGTATATCGTTCGTGGTTAACAGCAATTACATCATTTCCCCACGGAAAACCTGAGTCAACCAATGACTCCTTCAACACACTACCCAGAATCATTCTGGCGTAGTCACAAAACCAACGAACGAGAACCTGTATCCACAACACATTAAATCTCTTCCAAAACCAGAAATTACATCTTTCTTTACAACTGCAATGGATACTTGTACTTTTGGCAACTACAAAACTTTAACCGCTACAGATTTTTTTTAATTTTACTTCAATTTAATATTTCCATCAAAATTCTAAATCCACGATTAATCAATTTACGTAAAGCTACCACTGGTTCGGAAGATCCATCTACTGAGAAGAACCAGCAAGAAACTCAGTAGGAATCGGCTAACGTCAACGCATTGTACGAACCACAATACTTTCGATAAGAAAACCGCACATTAAACAATGAAATTTACTTTGAATGTAACATCAAACAATCTGACAGCGGTCGAACAATAAACAAAGCAAGCATAAGCTGCTAGAATAACTCAATTAATTAGCAAACAATGCAAAGCTCTTCTGCAGTGACGTCCATCCCGTCACAAAACGTAATGTAACCTCCACTAGGTTACATCACCTCACACTCATAACCTCTATCCGGTTATATCAACTCACACTCATAACCTCCATCCGGTTATGGCGTATATCAAACCAATAAGAGCATTGCATTGTACTTCATAATTCACAACAACAAAGTACTAAAATTGTTCGACAACTGCAAACAGTTCGACAGTAAAATCCAGCTCTTTTGTCAATCGCAACAAGTTCAACGCATTTTCAATTTTCAATCTTTTCAATCTCGACGTTATTACCTATCTCCGTGATTCATTAAACACACACTATCGTAATATTACGTTTCAATTGCCAAAATAATAACAAGTAACTAAAACATAAGAAAACGTGTCTCCTAAGAATCGCAGCAAAATAATCTAAGATTGGCAAGATACAAAGCGATTTCTACCGAGTCACGGATACACGATAATCAGAAAGAAAATCTACAACTTCAACGTTAAATTTACTTTCATCATCATTAAGTACTTAAAACGCAATATAAAAACTTTTGAATATTATCTTTCGCCTTAAATTGAACTTCATCTATATCAACTAAAGTTACGAAAAACCATTTGATACGTCTCGACAAACCGTACGTTATTTCAAAACAATTTTACCTTGTCACATCTGTGCAAGCTATACAAAACTAACAAAAATGATGAACTATCTTAGGCACGTGAATTTACTCTAATCACTGACTCTCTCACTCTAAAACTGTTTCCATAATTAATCACTTCTTTAGACTTGGACAGGGATTAATTATAGTTCTCTCCATAATCACACAACCACACATCCTTCCGTCAGGTAGCTCCTTTAGACTTAGGCAGCATCCGATAAGTTTCAGTTATACACTTTTATTCTTAGGAAATATACTGCCTTATTTCAACAGATCTATAATTGTATGATAATCACACAACCACAGATCCTTACGTCAGATAGCTCCTTTAGACTTAGGCAGCATCCGATAAGTTTCAGTTATACACCTTTATTCTTAGGAAATATACTGCCTTATTTCAACAGATCTATGATTGTATGTCGGAGGTTACCATAACTCACTCTAATCACAAACGAAAGTTAAGCTTGGGCAGATCCGAGAAGACTATTCGCAAAAACAATTCGACACAATAATTAATATTAGGATTTAGGCTTATCCCACTTCTGATGTCGGGACACCAAACAAAACGAAAAGAAGCGTTACTCATAAAACACGATAGAATTAATCACTGGACAGTTACTTAGTACCTAGTCTGTGGGCTTGGGTATAACCCTGGCTTAGTCACAACAAAATCTTTATTCGCGAGTCCGTTCCGTCAGTTACAATGCCAACTCAATTAATACCGAGCTACTATCGACCGTCAGTCTGAGATACGTCAGCGCACCTAGCCGTCCTAACCGTATCTGTGTCACTTGCCATCATCCTACTTCAAGATACAACCTATGGCGCTGCAATCGAATGTCAGTAATTCATTGCATTTAGCGCCCTCTTTAACAGTACTACCAACATACTTCCGCTACCACGAAGTCACACAAACATCTTAATATCGCAAACTCATCGTTATCGCCAACACTAGTAAGAATAGGCATTTGCACTATCCTACTATCCTTTTGTACTGGTAATTGTAGTGTAGAATGTAAAGTAGACCTCCCAAGCGCACTAACACCCCTGTAAGCGCACAAACTTTAACAACATTCTTGCTGTAACACCGATTTACCCATTTAATTTATTAATTTAATTTTGATGACAATAATGTGTGTTTGGAAAAATGCGCCATTTGCTCACGCCTTAATGGCTCATAAATATACAATGCCACCAGGATTCGAACTCTAGCTTAGAAGGCAATGTTACCACTACACCAACCAGTCGTCAAATTATCGACAAGTGTGTTCTACTCAGCAAGCCCTTTCATCTGAAACCCATATTTTAAGAATGCATAAAACTACTCCGCCATATTGAATTAAGAGTAACCTTACATTTAATTTAAAGTGACGACAAATTTTTTCATGTTATTCTTAGGAAGTTCTTTCATTTGATACCCATATTGTAGGAATGCATAAAACTACTCCGCCATATTAAATCAAGAGTGACGTGACATTGAATATGCAGTGATGACACATTTTTTCGTGTTATTCTCAGCAAGCCCTTTAATTTGATACCCATATTGTAACAGCTCAGAAAACAGTAGCTCCTTGTTAATAAAATATGTGCTAAGCTAAAGTATTTAAGAAATAAGAATATTTAACTAAAGATAAAACAGTAATATATGAATTATGTTATGGAAAGTCGGGGACTCCTGGCACAGACTCTTCGAGTCTAAAAGGAGGCTCTTGCCTTTTGTGGACTTTTTGGACTTTTTTGCTGATGAAATAAACAACCATCCTCACTTAAAATCAGGTGAGATTGAATTCAAACGCCCTTCTATGAAATATCGTTCTATGGTCTATGGACAGTAAAAACTCTGTTTCGTACTTTGTAGTATGCTGATGGGTTCACTGTAAAACTAACAGCTTTATTTTATATTTTCCTTCTCGGGTCTCAGCGTGTGCAAAATATTCTCTAGTTCCTATGCGTGGCTTCCATAACACAAGCTGATGAAACTTTACCTCAGCACATACGCGTAGGTAGCTGTGGTGGTAGTTAGTTTGATAATTTATATTTTATATATTTTTCAGAATTGCAGTATGAAAAGACTCTGAATGGCGAATTGATTTTTAATGGTTATCGTTTCTGGAAAACAAATAAGACTGGTCGACGAACGTTGTGGTACTGTAGCAAGAGACGGCGCAAGGGATGTAAAGCCTCTGTAGTTTTATACGATGAATTATTATTGAATCGCAACAATTACCATACCCGCAATGATGTACTCGTAGTACGAAATAATTGAAAATAATTCCTTCTGTTTTAATTCATGGCTAACATAAACTAAGTATAACTATTCTTTAACGAAATTTTGTTATTTCAATAGTTTATTAAAGTAACCTTATCAAGTATCAAGCAACGACTGTATTTGTATTAGTGCATATTCATTCTATAATATTTGTACAACAATAATTGTTGTATGTAGAACCACCGGAGTCAAACAAGCCTGACGATGTTCTAACAAATCCAGATGCGAAGTAAAGTTCTCACTGTCAATGGAGAAATTGTTTCACTGTGTTAATAATATGTTGTTTAATAATCATGATAATTAAATGATATGCTAATAGTTCAAGGGGCAGGACTGTATCACGTTCATCATGCGAGTTGCAACTGTTCATGAGAATATCACGACAGTGTAAGGTGATATGTCCTAACTTTGCAATAAGTGATCAAATAAAAACAGATATAATAAAATATGTCACGATTATTAAACGATTCAATAAAAAGGATAAAAAATAATGTTTTGTGATTAAGCTGAAGGAAGGCACGATATTCACAAAAGTCGAGCTTAAAAATAAATAAATAAAGGCATCGAAAGTCTTTTGTCTGACAGTCGTTTGGTTACAAACTTTTTACCATCATTTTGTATTGACGACTACTTTGGCAATAGGGTAAACCGCAACCACTAGCTTCTGCCTCAGAAGCCAGTGGTTGCGGTTTCGATTCCCGCACGGAACAAGAAAAAAAATGTTCCGGGTCTGGGCGTTTATCTATATATGTATTTATATTCTAGGTGCCCCCCTAGTTCGCTACATGGTAACTCATAACACAAGTATTGCTTACTTTGAGGCCATGTAGTTGGTGCGATTGCCTGGGGATTTCATTTTATTTATTATTTATATCAAAAAAATTCTAATTATGTTAAATATATATTTTTAGAGTTCTTATTATTTATTAATTACTAGCTGTGACCCGCGACTTCGTCCGCGTGGATACCGGTTATTGGAGTTGGATAAATACTATTATTATATCCTCCTTGAAGTTTAAACTTACCTTATTCAAAATTTCGTCAAAATCGATTCAGTAGTTAAGCTGTGAAAGCGTTACTGATAGATAAACGACAGAGTTACTTCAAAAATTGTTACAACAAAGCTGTGATCCGCAGTTTCAACTCGCTTTTGTGAAAAAGTATAGGTAGGTAGATATATTACATAGATGATGCCTGCGACTTCGTCTGTATTGAATTAGTATTTCGAGTAGGTTATTTTCTTCTCCAAGGTCCTAAGTACTATCTTTAATAACAAAAAAAATGAAGAATCTTCGCCCATATAATATGTATAACTCCTAACCTCAAACATAGGTAACTACGAGTATATTAGGTACATTACAAACAGAGGTAACTATATAAGGTACCTAACTATATTAGGCACATTGCGTTATAAACAAATCGGGTGCCAAAGTGTCTTAAATTTTACATAATTCATGCAATACCTATCTTCATTAATTATAGCTTATTGTTATTCTAGGTAAAGCTATATTACTGTAAAGTTTCAGAAGAATATATTTGGCAGTTTTTGCGTGAAAGTGTAGCAAAGATCCATCCATCCAGCCATTATCAGTGTATAATGTGTATCTATCTATAGTTATGATTGGCTTTTCGCGGTAAAATGGCTGAGCCAATTTAATGTAATTTCTTTTGGTAGTTATCACATACCTACGTTACTTTTTATTCTACTTCTAAATCTACGGTTTCTAACTTCCAAGAGCTAGAAATGATCACAAAATAAATAAAACCTTGAGTCCCATTATTTTAAGTTTAACTTTCTTACAATATACCTATCTCTGTATGATAAGAAGGCAGCACATCAAGCGTTATAAATCGGTAATTTTTTTTTTACTTGATCTGAAATCTATGCCCTCGACATTACCTAAGTTAAAATTGTTTGGGGAAATTTGACAGGTTCAATGTTCGTTCGTTGCTTCCACGCTGGACTGGGAGCAACAGAAAATCATAGATTGTACCAGTTGCTTCTCTTCCCGGGCATACCTTAAATAAAAGTCATTTTAGGGATAGAGGTTTTGTTGGATAGAGGTTTTATAACGGATAAAGGCGTGAAGTTAAATGTATGTATGTTCGTTTAGTCTACGAACAGTAGATTTAGCTATCATACACGTTGAATATTGAAGCGTATAAAGCGTTTCAATATTCAACGTCTTGTCAAATTACTACTTACTATTCTTATAACTACCTACCATTCGTTTGTAGTAGCTTTTACTCATGTAAAATATTGAAACCTAGCATTCATTGATTTTGACGACAATTTAGTTAGAATCTACCCCTAGAATAACACTACCGCCTCTGAATAATTGTCTAATCCGAGTGAGCCCCGCTTGGTGGTAAACTGACTGTCTCGGCTGACTGAAATTTGCCGTCAAATATCACTACTGCCAGCGGTGACGCGTCCCGAAAACATTTTATAAAGAACTGGCTTGGCTTCGGTATTCGACCTCATTTATACTTACCATCAGGTGAGAATGAGGTCAAATTCTGGCTTATTCACCGATTTGAAAAAAAAAATAGTATTTTTAATATTTTGGAATAGAAAGTTATAAAATTAAACTCGTGGGTAATCTGACTCCCAACCGTTACCAAAATTTGGTGGTTCATTCAGAGAAATCTTATTTCCAAGTGAAATAATAAAAGTTGGGGAATATGGTCATAGGCACCCAGAGTTTGGTAGGTATCTCAAACAATTAACAGCGTGAGTGGCCGGCCATGCCAGCGAATCACTCGCTCGCCCGCCCGCGTCTTATCGAACATACCTAACTATTTTATTACGGAGTAATTTTAAAATTATTACGATATCTCTTTGGATCTTGATTGAAATCAAGTGGTGTCAAAGACAATTTTGTTCACAATTAAATATTTATTGTAAACAAAATAAAAAAATATAATAAAAAAAAATTACGCGAGCAGGATCGAACCCACGACCTTAGACCTATGGTCGGTCTATGAACGCGCAACTGAGCTATGAGTACTTCTGATCTGTATTCCGAACATTTCCACCATATCCTAGTAAGTTTTAAGCATAACTTTTAAAAATCTATTACAATTTTTTTAGATCCTAGATTTTTTTATGTCTGCAGAATCTGCTCATCGTCCTGGCCAACTTTTGTTAAGGCATCATATCTATATTTCTTACGGTTTTGATGATCCCTTAAGGGTTTTGCATCAGGTATTCCAGTAACCGAAATAAAATATACCCTATATGTTGCCCCGGCTTCACAGCTATACATCAAAAAAAGTTTAATTCAAATCCGTCCAGCGGTTCCAGAGATTAGCGTGTGCAAACAGACAAACTTACAAACAAACAGACAATTTTTTTTTTTCAGATTCTTACTCTTTATTCATTTCTTTATAACCCTAGATAATTTTTTTTGTAAAAATATTAAATGTACAGACACGTTTTTTTTATTGTTTTATTATATGTATTGATTAAAACCTAATAGTAAACAACGGAATGTAGTGTGGTTTTAGCTTTTTTTCTTGCGTGAATAGGTATTAAAGATTAAAGATACCGGATCGGAATATGGAGGTATTAAAGATACTTCCGATCCGTTACGCCAGATCCGAGCAGATATGACGACCACTTAATACCGGTCATCGTGCAGAATAGCAATGAAAGTTAGAGAAGACATTTTTCTTCATTTTATACCTATATCTATATTTTGTTTGCAGTGCAATTAACGTGTAATCGACGAGGTAAAGAGTTAGCAATTGTGTCAGGATACAGTTTCTATAAAAACCATCAGAATAAATCTACTATCCAGTGGCGTTGTACGAGAAGTAAGCTTTGCCGTGCTCGCATGGTAACTGATCAAACCAAGCTTCATATACGATCGAAAAATTTAGAACACTGCCATCGACCTCCGAAATTTATCATAGTTAAAGGGGTCTATCATAAGTTATGATTTTGGTACCATTCTTTGAACTATGTTCATGATAACAATGTATGCGAAAAATAAATCACTTGCCGAGGAATATATAAGCTTGCCTCCGCACGTTAATGCAGCCTATTTTTAACCCCCGACGCAAAACGAGAGGGGTGTTATAAGTTTAACGTGTCTGTGTATCTGTGTATCTGTGTATCTGTCTGTGGTATCGTAGCGCCCAAACGGATGAACCGATTTTCGTTTAGTTTTTTTTGTGTTATAGATAATTTTATCCCGAGTGTTCTTAGCCATGTTTCATCAAAATCTGTTCAGCCGTTTGAAGATCATCAGCTCTTTTCTAGTTGATGAGGGGATCTGACTACCTTCCATATGTCCTTTCGATGCGAAATTTGGTACCGTATTGCTTCAATTATATTGAAAGTATATGGTATGGTAACCATGACCTGATCAGCCGTTTGAAGGTCATCAGCTCTCTAAAAGTTGATGAGGGGATCTGACTAAATTCCATATGTCGTATCGATTCAAAATTTGGTGCCGTATTACAACAATTATATTGATAGTATATGGTAAGGTAACCATGACCTGATCAGCCGTTTGAAGGTCATCAGCTCTCTAATAGTTGATGAGGGGATCTGACTAACTTCCATATGTCGTATCGATTCGAAATTTGGTGCCGTATTACAACAATAATATTAAAAGTATATGGTAAGGTAACCATGACCTGATCAGCCGTTTGAAGGTCATCAGCTCTCTAACAGTTGATGAGGGGATCTGACTAAATTCCATATGTCGTATCGATTCGAAATTTGGTGCCGTATTACAACAATGATATTGATAGTATATGGTAAGGTAACCATGACCTGATCAGCCGTTTGAAGGTCATCAGCTCTCTAAAAGTTGATGAGGGGATCTGACTAACTTCCATATGTCGTATCGATTCGAAATTTGGTGCCGTATTACAACAATGATATTAAAAGTATATGGTAAGGTAACCATGACCTGATCAGCCAATTGAAGATCATCAGCTCTCTAATAGTTGATGAGGGGATCTGAATAGCTTCCATATGTCGTATTGATTCGAAATTTGGTGCCGTATTACTACAATTACATTGAAAGTATATGGTAAGGGAACCATGACCTGATCAGCCGTTTGAAGATCATCAGCTCTTTAATAGTTGATGAGAGGATCTGACTACCTTCCATATATCCTATCGATTCGAAATTTGGTACCGTATTACTTCAATGAAATTGAAAGTGTATGGTAAGGTTACAATGACCTGATCAGCCGTTTGAAGATCATCAGCTCTCTTATTGTTGATGAGGGGATCTGACTACCATCTTCCTAATATTAAAACCTACTTTAAAAAGTACAAAATAAAAGTAAAATTAAAAATTTTAAAAACCCCCCGACACAAAAAAAGACCTTAAAAACTAACAAATAATATTTTAAACCTATTCTAATTATTATCGTCCTATATAATTGACTGTAAGACTTGTACTTTAAAATATTTTTATTTTCCGAGCGTCGTCGCCGCGTCGGGGGACCGCTAAGTGAGAAAAACAGTTGCCAGTTGCAGATTGCATCAAAAGAATTCACTCCGAAAAATTCGTAAAATCGACACAACTGTCAACGTCGTCTGCCCTCACGTGTCTGCCCGCTCGGGTCGCCGCACTTGGTGCCACCCATCCCCGCGCCGCAAGCCGCATACCGAGCTCGCCGCGCGCGGCATTACGTAGAGCGTAGACTATGCATGAAACTTAAGATCGCTCATACCTAAATGTAATAATAAATTAGCTGTTGTTGGCTTAATACTTTATATACTTGAGCGGTCCCCGACGCGGCGACGACGCTCGGAAAATAAAAATATTTTAAAGTACAAGTCTTACAGTCAATTATATAGGACGATAATAATTAGAATAGGTTTAAAATATTATTTGTTAGTTTTTAAGGTCTTTTTTTGTGTCGGGGGGTTTTTAAAATTTTTAATTTTACTTTTATTTCGTATTCATTTTATATCAGTTTTTAAACACTTTAACTATCGAATCCTTTGTAGTAATAACACATACCAATAGCCTTGTAAAATTGACGAACACTTTTGCGATGGGGTAAACCTGTAAGCCTCAGATGCCAGCGGTACCGGGTTCGATTCCAACAAGAAAAAAAAATGTTGTGTGTCTGGTTGTTTATCTATTTATGAATTTATATTCTAGGTTCCCCCCTAGTTCACTACATGGTATCCCCTAACATTAGCTATGCTTACTTTGGGCCCATGTAGTTGGTGTGATTGTCTGGGGTTTAAAAAAAAATATTAATAAGTTTGTACAAGAACACTCGTAGTTTTAAACGGGCTGGAGTAATTTTGTAACCATGTTCTAAAAAATTGTGTGTACATATCTTAATATTTAATAAAGTTAATAACTATAATTTCATGTAATTTTACATATTTACCATTATAATAATCACAACTCTTGTAATGAGTCCACTACAGTGCTTCGAACATTGATAATTATTTAAAAAAATCAATAATTTCAGAATACTTTATCGGAATAATTAAGTTATCGACAATACTAAAAAATATTTTTAAAAGTATATCACAAATTTTGAAGTAAAGAATAGATGAGTATAATCAACGTCAATTGCAATTAAAAAATTTCATAAAAATATTAATTTCTAAAAAATGACGGACATTTATTTGACCGACCACTAGCTCCATGGTTGTCTCCTGAATAAAATCTTTTAAAAAAAAGCATTTAGTTTCTCATTTTCAATTTGCTGATCTTATCTATACTAATATATAAAGCTGAAGAGTTTGTTTTTTCGTTTGTTTGAACGCGCTAATCTCAGAAACTACAAGTGGGATTTGAAAAATTCTTTTTGCATTTGATAGCCCAATTGAGGAAGGTTATAGGCTATATTTTATTCCGAAATTCCCACGAGATCAAAAGCTATGCGGGTAAAACCGCGCGCGGTGCCTAGTTTTGAAATAAGAGGCGTCAGTATATACAGCACTTTTAAAATCTTGATAATATTGGGCTGCTTTTTTAACTGTTAAGCTTGCTGTGGCACGTTTCCAATGCATTTGTCGTATGGTAGCATTGTCCAAAAATGCGCTACACGTTTTTAAACTAATTGAAATAAATGCTGGACTGGGAGTGAAAGAAAAACATAGAATGTGCCAGCTGCTTCTCTTCCCGGGCATACTGTAAAAGTCGGTTAAGGGACAGAGGTTTTATTGGCATTTTTGTGGGCGATAGGCTGACCCCCTGTCACTGCAATAGCCTCTCGCAATCATTATAATACCTCATTAGTCAAACGTGACATCAGTTACGTTTAGACTAGCATAAAGTGCTAGTCTCCTTGAGAATAGCACTTTAGAAAAGAAAAACTTTTAGAAAAGCGTATTAGTTATATTAGTAGCTTGTTGTTTTGTCTGCAATTTTTTTGTTTTCTTCTTTATTTGTGATTTGATTTTTTTTTTATTTGAACATTTTAAGGGCAGGTTAAGAATTGGCTTTATGTTTAATTTACAAAAAAAATGCATGCATATTTTTTTCATAAATTAAAATATTGAAAAAAATAATAGGTTTAAGACTGACCTTGAAAAAACTAAGGGTATTTTTTTAAGATAAGGCTTTTTAAATATAATTGTAAAAAAATAGCAGACAACCTAAACTACATAATTAGAATAATTAAAAACGAATAAAAAGTGTTTTTTTAAATCAAATCAGATCTATTTATTTAAGACAAGACCAGATGGATGATTCGCATTATGCGGTTTGTGATAAACCCTCGCAAAACGTAAGTCCCTGACATTTCTTCACATGTGTTCCCAGGTTTTACGAAGTCATGAGTTTACAGGACGGCGGCGCTGCTAGCCGCGAGCAAATGCTCCTGGACCAAGACTATACATAATAATTCTTGCACTGTATACTTAAAATTTTCTTCTATCTTTCAGTTCAATGGGTGAAAAACAACAAGGGCAAACATATGATAATATGTGATGGTTACACGTTCTGCTTTCGAAAAACGACAAAACGTTTTCACATCTGGCAATGCTCAATACGAAGTAAGACAGTGAAATGCTATGCAAGGATCAAGACACTGTCAGACTGGACCATTGTTGCAATCAATAATAACCATTGCCATGAAAAGAAACCGTTCTTAATACGAGATGGCATTATGACAAAAGTAACAACGCCATCGTATGAGCGGGTGGTCGTCGTTCCCCAAGCACCCTTATTCTCCAGTGTCAATAATGACCATATCCAAGAAAAGAAACCAATCTAAATTAGAAATGGCACTTCGAAGTAATATGTCGATGTAATATGGATTGGAAACAATAACCTTTTAATAAGTATTATGGAATAAAATCTAAAATGGAAACATTAAAATAGTTTAAACAGACAAAGGAACATTTTGTAGTTGTCCGTCAGTAGGTATAATATAATCATTTTGAAATTTATCGTAAAAAATAATGAGAAGTCTCATTAAGCTAGTGCTGCATCATAAAAAAAGAATAATTATATAATTATAATTAAACATAAGTTGTAATTATATTAGAGTAGGTACCTAAATTAGTAACTAAAGCAATGTGAAAAAGTAGATTCCTTAGTACCTATTTTTTTAACATACATATTATACAGCGTCGCGAGGCTGAGCGGAGGACAGCGGGGCGGTGTGGTTTCGAAGTAGTTGAATGGGTGTTTAAATAAGTAAACAGTGTTTAGATTACGTAAACACAATTTTTTCTGGGTAATTTATTGATATACTCTTTTTCATACTATCTCTGTACTGTATTTATAGTTTGAACTAATTAAGTTTTAATAATAAGTTTTAAATTATAGGGAATATATGTCTAAGTCTAAGTTTTCATCTTAAATGTACCTAATCAAAAATGCAAAAATATGCTCTACTAAACGCCACTCTGCTCCGCTCGGCTACATTCAACACTTTTCACCGCTCTTCTCCGCTCCTTTCCGCCCAGCTCCGCGTCAGATGAAACACAGCCTAACACAGATTAGATGACTTACTTTTATCCCAACGTTTATCACAAATATGATTTCAAGCATCTTTATCAGTCCAAAACAATTTAAGAGATGTGGCAAAATGATGCCTGATAATCGATTAGTTTTCATGTTAGTTTACATCAACATCATAAGACAATCGAAAAAAAAATCAGAATAAACCATTCAACGTATTAGGGAAAACGAGTTGCAAGTGTTAACAAACAACATGATGCGGTGACATCACATCAGTGTGGATGGATCAGACCCTAATGAATCAAAATTCATTTAATGTTGATAAAAACAGCGAATAACTGTGTACATACCATATTTATTACGTTTTATATTTGAAATTACTCCATGTGGTACCTGAGAAGTATATCAATAAGTTCAGTAACAATATTTCATAATGATATTTGGGTTGGTACGTATCATAAGTTTTGACGACCGACTGGTATACTGGTAACATACATTACTTTCTATGCCAGAGGTCCTGAGTTCGAATCCCGGCGGCGGCGGATATCGGTGTGATGAACACAGATATTAGCCGTCAAGTCATGGATGTTTATATGTTTATTTAAGTTTATTGTAATAAAAAATATGCATTTATTCAATATGTAGGTATAATTGGCCTGTGTCTTGAAAATATGTAATTGTAATAGTTTTATTGTTAAGTGCTGTAGAAACCAGTAAACTGAAATAAATAACATATAGTATATACATAAGTATATCAGTTATCTAGTACCCATAGCACAAATTCTTTAAGAAACTAAATTAAGAAAGATAATGTTGTGTGAGCGTCTGAACTATTTATTTATTTATTTATGAGTAAATAAATGATGTTGCACTATAAACTTTACATTAATCTAGGTACTATGGTTATTACCTTTAAGCAATAATGTCTGTTAATTTTCTTCTTATTTGTAATATTTGATTTTATAACACCTAATTGATTTTAGTCATGATCATAATAAGTTTTGTACTAAATAAAATGTTATCTGCTGGAGATTGAATGTATTTGAACAAGCCCAATTTTTGTTTCGTTTGAGCGTATAAAGGCGCAATCGAAGCCAGACCGCAACCAATCCTTAAGGACGTGAGCTGTTTTGTGTCCCCAATAATACAACTTTACAACTACCTAAAACTAACGATATTTGGCGTTCATCATCATCATCATCACAACTCTTTGTAATGAGCCCACTGCAGGGCATGAGTCTCTCCCCTGGGTGACGAGGAGGTATAGGCCATAATCCACCAAGCTGGCCCGGTGCTGGGTGGTGAACGTCAGAATTTTCGGGGCGCCAAAGTGGCTTCTGACAAACCCTAACTACTACTGTATACAACTATACAGCACCCGGGACCGACTGTTTAACGTGCCCTCCGAAGCACGAAAGTCGTCGTGAGAAATTAATGGTCGGCGGTCACCCATCGAAGCACCGACCGCACCTAACGTTGCTTAATCTGTGATATCGTATGATGCACACAGTAACCACGGCGCCACGACGACTTATTTGGCGTTACTATGACAAAAATATTATCTACGTTACTATGAAGTTAATATCGAAGTGGTTGAAGTGATTGATGTTGATAAGTATTTATAAAATATTTAACAATGCAAGTAGTGGCAATTCCCAATAGGGTTACTTAATAATCTTGTCAGGATACAATTTATATAAGAAAACGGAGTTTAAAACGACTACAATATGGTGTTGCACGTCAAATAAAATATGCAGGGCTCGAATCATCACAGACGTAAAGATGAGTAGGTGTTAGATAACATGAGCTCCAGCGTTCAAAATATTCTATTTAGGACGAAGTTTGTTCTAAATTTTTTAACCTAATTGCTAAATTCTGAATTATAAGAATTTTACCATTCGATTGCAACATATAACACAAGTAATTTGATTACAGTACGCAATGCAGGGTTGAATCTGAGCGACAGTTAACAAGATGATTCCAAGCTTCAAAGATAAGACCATCTCTAAATGTGTCAAAAAAAAATTGTTTCAGATCTAAAGCCAGTGTTTGCGAAGTCTCAACGTGGTAATACGGTGATAATGATAGGCCGGTACCGGTTCAACAAGGTGCAGGTTCGGGGGAACAAGACGCGCTGGGTGTGCGTGAAGGCGAAGGCGGGCTGCCGCGCCTCGCTGCACACCATGGACGACGCCATCGTGCGCGTCTGGGGCTTCCACGACTTCACCGCACACGCCACCGCTAACCGATACTGATATTCATCTGTGACGTTAAGGAGATAATCAGACGTTGAGCTTATTGCGACAATTTATGTTATTATTATGTGATGAAATGCTATTTTTATATTGAAATTATGTTTTTTTTTTAATAAGGTTTATTTTTACAAAATTTCCTACACTTTCATTGATATTTCAGTGACAGCATAATTTTCTTCTAAGAAGTATTGAAATAGTTCTTAATGTAAAAGAAATATGTTATTATAATCTACGCCTTAAATCTGTTATAAATAATTTTCAATTATGTGTAGACTTGGACTACTTGTAATAGCAGCAAACTAATAGAAACAAGTTACTTGCATATAATGATAAATATATATACGTGTATCGATATTAAATAACTGTTAAATTTTATGCGTTTTTCAGCCTTTGAAATCTGAGCTTAGAAATACTTAACCTCTCTATCATTTGTAACAGAACCTTTAAAGGTTCTATCTTCCTACTTCTAAGGTGAAACAACCTGCACAAAGTAAATAAATAATGTAAGTCAACTCTATACAATATTATACACATCGTAGCTTATGTGGTAGTGATCATCCTCATGAAAGGATGTGAGTTATTGCCCAGTGTGTCTGCTTTGTGATCTCTTTGTTGACTCTAATATAAATCGTTACATACAACAATCCGCGGTGCATCGGGTGAGAGGTCTCGAGTTATAAGCGATAAGCGATGTGAGGGGTCCTGGCTTCGATTACCAACCGATCAAGTCAGGGAAACGAATAAATCTAAACTGGTTTGGTTCAGGTTGTATACGAGGGTAAATCCTAGTTCTGCTGTGTCGTCGTCTTCCTCACAGAAACTTAAAATAATCTAAGTTTACGCCACGTAATTGGTGCGTCGTCAGTTTAAGTGTTATTTTTATTTAATTAAATATTAAGTATTTTGTAACATGCAACTTTTTTTTGACTTTTTATTTAAATCCCCATAACTTATTATTTGAGATGAGTTCCATAAAATTATTAAATGTCTTCACGGCATTGAATATTGATTTAAAAATATGCAATAATTTGCAACTATGTTGCGGTATACCTAACTGAAGTCCTAGTTTCTGTTGAAACAGAATTCCGTCATTTTGGAATGCGACAACTTTTTCATCAGCGAATCCATATGCTGAAAGTACGAAGTAGTACCTATTACATACATACATACATAACTTCACGCCTGTATCCCTTATGGGGTTGGCAGAACACCAGTGGTTATAAGACCGTCTGATGTCACGTTTGACAAATGAGGGGGAGAGGCTATTGCAGTGACAGGGGGTCAGCCTGTCGCCCACAAAAATGCCAATAAAACCTCTGTCCCTTAACCGACTTTTACAGTATGCCCGGGAAAGAGAAGCAGCTGGTACATTCTATGTTTTTCTTTCGCTACCACTCCAGTTACCAGTCCTATTACTGGGCGCTAAGGTTTTATTTCTAATCCGGTCTGTATCTACAGTACCTAAACTCAAAAACTTATTCAGCTTAATAATGTATTTTAGTATTTTACATTTTAATAAATTGTAATGTATTTGTTTGTTCTTTTATTGCAGATATCAGCTATCTAAGAAAATCCGTTTCAATGGAAAGAATTGGTCTATAGTAAGAATATTCCATAGTAGCTGAGAAAACAGTAATGGTTGAAAAAATTTGGTACCTGAAGTATACGCGCCGAACCAAGGCCGGTATGAAGCGGATTTACCGCTGCAACAAAAGCAACAGTCTTCAGATATTCGATTGGTCAGCATATCTGATTCTAAAAGTTATCAGTAGTGTAAACCTTAATCAAATATGATTACGTATTTTGTTATTGTTTTTAAAAAAAAAATCGTCTTATACAGGGTGACTCCGTTCGAATTTCGAAATTCGATGACGTAATGGTATGAGACCATAGACGAAGAGAAAAATAATATTAAATATCAGTTCTTCACTGAGTAAACTTAACTTAAAGTTTAAGAATTCATTAGGCAACGAATGATTACATAAGCATAATAAAATATATACTTAGCGGGTGGTGGTGTGCGTGTGACGGGAACACTACAGTGTGCGTATTGAGTGAGGCGGCGCGCCGGAAAAAGTGTAGTAATGTGTTTTTATTTATTTATGGGGAATTCTGGTGAAAATTATATGACATAATTATGGTCAGAATCGAGTACACAGTGCTTTCCTTTAATATCTAAAATTTGTCACCAGTCATCTTGTATAGGTACTTTAATAAGACTAGAGAGTTAGTTCCTGAGTTTTAAAAAGCTTATATCTTAGAAGCTACTAGTCCGATTTGGGAAAAGCGTTTTGCATTAGATAGCCTGTTTGAAAAGAAAAATTAAGGGTGTTAAAGTTTAAGCTACGTTTCCCCAAATATAGTGTTAGCTGAACCGCGGGCTACGGCTAGGTTTTTACTTACCTACTTATTAAAGGTTTCAAACGTGGATAGAGCTGACTCACAAATAAAATTTTAACTATAAGTTATCCGAATAAATTGTATTTTGAGATTATCGGATATTTTTAAGTTTGCGTGTGCATTTGTGTGTGTTATAAATACGTTAATTATAAGTTGGTCATTATATAAAATACCCATGACTTTAGCATCATATATGCTCCAAATCTATAATGTTCCTTAAAAGAAATGTGGCTGTGGATTTGTACATTGGTTTAAGATTCTCCCTTAATCTCGATAACAAATTTATTAGCTAATATTATGGTTGTTTATTTAAATAATTTCTTTGTTTACCTCTTAATTACAATTAATAAAAAAATATACGAACCAAAATTTATAAGTCAGTAAGTTTTCTTCGTAGCGATCATTAACTTAACTTTAAATAAATGAAAAATGTACATATTTTTATTTTTAACTTCACTTTAGCATTGTGGTAAGAGCATTATGGACTATCTATAACTTAGAACAAGTTTTTTTGAATCTATAGTCAATAAAGTCTCACAAAACTAAATAAAGCTTACTTAGGAGCTCTTGAGTAAGCTTTATTTTCAACCTCAAAAAGTAAGACCATGTCTCTGTATATCGTCAGCAAGTAGCTCCCTATCCGACCGCGAATATAAAAAGGCTATACTATTTGAGTCACGAGTCAGACTCTCATAGAGGAGCTTTTGTTTATGCATATTACTTGACAATACCTAATCAAACTCAGTAAAAAAATTGACTGAAATGGATTAGCTTTTGCTCTTGTAATTTTCAAAGAAATGCAATGACAAAACCTAGTACTGTATAATACATATTCACTCAAATAGATAAGCTTTTGTCAAGATGAAAAGTAGGTATATCTTTGTTTGATATACATTGCGATGAAAGAGATAAGCTACGAGAAGGGCTCCCGCACCGGAAGGCGGAATCAGTACGGTTAGGTGCGACGACGAGCGCAGCGAGGAGGAGTATGTTAGGTTGCATAATAGTTATACACGTGCGCGAGCCGAGCGAGCGAAGCGAGCGGTGCCGCGGCAGCGGCCGGCGAAGCGCCATAAACCTGGTCAGCTATTATAGTCAACCCTGGACAATCCCGACATGGTCAAAAGTCAAACGTTAAGTCATCAAAATAACGATGGTCATAATGCATGCACATTTTATTTCTATCTTTGAAAATCAAAACAATTGCCATTTAAGTATCAAATTGAAGCCAACGATCGTTAAATATCGATATCAAATGGGATAGCTTTTGTTGCTGCAATGTTCAATTGAAGTTATCTCACAAAGTCTACACGACTTCGGTCAATTTCTGTACTAGTATAGATTAGGGTTTTAGCAGTTTGCACTTTCACTCTAATGGTATAGCCTTTGTAAATACACTATCCGATCACGAAGAAATAGTCGATTTCTTTGCATCCTTTTTAATGTCCTTCACAATCCAAATTATCCAAAATATTTAAGTGAGCGATTCTCCTTTGTCCATTATAATGATACGCCAAGTCGAGCACATAAGCGTACCTTACTTTATTTAAAACTACATAAAAAGGATTTCTTTTTCTATTCTTTCAATGTACATGCTGCCAGATTGTCGAATTCTCTACCATTCAAGATACGGGAGTCAAAATCTCTTACAATATTTAGAAAAAGTGTAAAGGAATACTACCTATCTCAAATTCATTAACATTTTAATTAAATCAAATATAAACATCATGACTAATTATACAGGGTTCATTTGACAACATCTGCCAAATTTTTTTTACGCAATAAGTATCATTAATAGAAACCATTTTTGCAAAAAAAGTAGTTATTTTTTTACACGGAAATTCATATTATTCGCTAAAATGTTAAGCACAACATGGTCATACTTTACGAATGAATACTATAAAGACTACGCGCAGAGGTACAACTTGTTTAGCCGAATGAATGACATCACAGACGTCCAAATTTTCAAAAAACAATCGTATCCTCTTGACAATAAGTGCCATTACATCGAGCAGGTAAGATACCGACATGTTCGCACGTGAACGAAACCGGCCAGCGGCGCCGTCGTTATCCCGGAAACAATTGTCTATTGCCATGACCTTCAGTCTCTCGCGCACCCTCGGCGGAAGTGCACGCGCAGCGTGCGTAACGCAGCTGGGTTCGCGAGAGCCCGCGAAACCTGCGCCGCGTGTGTTTATTAGACAGTGAGTCATCGATAATGTTTACAAAAAGGGAATCGTTTATCAGAACGAAGCTCGAAGCCTTTCTGATTTAAAAAACAAAATATTGTGTGCATTAAAGTGAAAAGTGACACTGCAGTGCTAAATAAAGCCCATGAAAATGTGTTAAAACGTGCTAGACTCTGCCTGGAGAAAAATGGTATGCATTTTGAACACTTACTCAAGTACATAAATGAAACTCATTCGTAATAATTGTGTAAATAATGTTGATTAGAGCTTTAATTAATAAACATTAGTTTATTCAATCTTTTTAAATGCGCCGAATTGCAAAATGCTTGTTCTTTGTAATCTATTTTGCATTCACTTAAAAGTATTATGTTAAATTTTCTCACATTAAATCCCTCAAACCTTTTGCAATTTGCCGGTTCTAAGCCCGTAAAAGTATGAAGAAAAGATTGTACGTAACTTATGTAGGTAACTCTGTTATTGCCTGTAGGTATGCATAACTACTGAACTCAAAGTGTGACCTTGCAACCTCATATCGTTAACAGGTTTTGTCGCGCGACAAAACATCTTGTAGTACTACGTCTTCGTAGTATTATTAAACGTAATCAATAAAGTGCCGCGTCATAGTATCGTATTGTGTGAAGTGCATTCATCAACAACGACTATACGTGAAACAAATTAAGGTGCCATATCTTTACTTTTTTCTACTGAGCGATACTTAAATAAAAATGCAGGTTATTCGTATTATATCAAAGTACGTAATATTTAAATTTGGCAAGTGCCTACAAAACAACCCTGTATAAATGTTTATTATATGTATTTATATATTATTATTAGGTTTATATCTTTAGGTATTTTATTTATGTAATTGAGTGTATTTAGTGAAATAGTATAAGTAAATATTTTTATAAGGAGGTACGCATGCATAGTGCTCTTTTGTCCTTGCTCTTTTTTTACACCTGTCCAGTCACTGGGCAGCTGGCAGAAATTTTATTAGAAATAAGCTGTGCCTTATGTAATTAATTAAAGATATAATGTAATTCATACCACTGTGTGTACATGAATAATTAAATTAGTATTATTTATTCGATTTCTGGGACACCCTCAATATTTTTTGCAAGTTTGTGTGTGACCTTGATAATGCTTTGCATATTGATAATGGCTAATATGATGCACATATCACCGGAACGTATGGCAACCTAATCGTATTTACTTATTTATTGTCACTATCATTAATACGAATATTTTTATTTTTAGTTGTACTGGCAAAAAGCAAAAAAGGCAAACGGATTCTCATAGTAAATGGATTTACTTTTTACTTGGCTTGTGACCATGTGCAGACTACTGCATGGCAGTGCACTAGATGCCCGAATTGCCGCGCGCGCCTCACCACAGACAAGGCCATCATTATCATTACTCGGGCTAATTTGACACACAATCATGAACCACCCAAGTATGTGCTAAAGGATGGATACGTTATTAAAATTTAATTTTAATTTTACTTTTTGTTTATATTTAATTTTCGACCGTACATTGTATTCCGTTATAATGCAGTGAGATTACAAAAAAATATAAAAAACCTACACTTTACTCGATAGATACAGAAACGAAAAAAATTGTGTTTTTTAATAATAAATAAATGAGCTGAAAATTAAACATTCCCATTTTTTTTTTTTTTTCACTTCACAACTTCTTGTGTGTCTTTTGGAAATGTTTGTCATCGTCTCCTGATTCCACATTTTAGGAGAATTTTTGTATTTTTATTAATTAACTTTTTATTTCAAACCTCGATTGTCAACTCAAGAAAAGTTCTAACGGCACTATTTAAGATATTCTACAGTATATGAATTGACGAAGTAGTAAAAAATGTACCGTCGAGACCATGCTTATCTATTACTGTTCCTTAAGAAAAAAAACACCAACTCACGAAAATACCCCCAAGAGAAGGCAAATTGATTAGAAGACGATGTGTTAGTTGTTATGCCAAGAGGAAGGAGGAGGGTGATACGATGCGAGCCAAATAAGTGAACAGAGAGTGCCTGGAGTGCAAAGAAGGTTATTGTATATGCTACAAAGAGGCGCATTAAAACAAAGTATTAAAACGTATCGTCTTTATCCAATTTTTTTACTACCACCTCATCATTCAGACAAGAAACACACCTCATTAACGCCTTATTTTGCCGAATTACTGAATTTCTTCTAAAAAAAAAACACGATATTATATTTTTTCACTTATATATACAGGGAAGTCGGTTAATCAACCGACTTCCAAAATAGGAGGAGGTTCTCAATTCAAATAAAACTACGCGACTGTCGCTCGTGACCACGGGGTCTGCAAAGACACCGAAACGTCGAATTAAAATGTAAAATATAAATTAAACGCGATTAATCCGGTTAAAAAGTAGTTTTATTTAAATTATGAATCGTGAAAACTTAAGACAATATTAGGTTCTCAATTCGCCTGTATGTTTTTTTTGTGTCTTTGTTACACGATATTTCAGAAAATTATGAATCTATTTTGAATTTTTTTATTTCATATGATAGTGGATACTTCATAGATACTTAAAATTTTATCGAAATCGGTTGAGTACTTCATAAAATATGTATGTCTTCAGAGAATGTTTACGTTGATGACATTATAACTCAGCCACAGTTTTGACGTTAAGTCGTTATTTTTAATGCTATGCATTCATTGATTATTTTAATTAGCGCATCAACATTTGAAGGCAACCTCTCCAAATCAATCCCGAAAACAGCTATTCCACGACTTTTTACAAATCTTGATACATAACACAAAAATATAAAAACAGGCAAATTTTTGTTCCCTCTATTATTTATTATGCGTAAGTGTTAATAGAGTAACACCAGTTTAGAGACAAAAAGTATTCTTCGTATGAGAAAACTATTTTTTTTAAATATATACTCAACAAAGTCGGAGTAGCAATGTTTTTGGGATTGATGTGGAGAGGCTGCCTGCAAAAGATGATGCGCTAATTAAAATTAACCCTATATATGTGAAAAATCACGGCAATTTTTTATGTTTTTGTGTCTGTTTCCGTGTTATATAAATATGTTTATTATAAGTTGGTTTTTATTTATTTCAGCTGATTATTCTTTTTTCTATAGGCGTGGTGCAAAGTTGCTCAAAGTTGGACAGTATACGTACAACAAGTGTGGATCAAATGGTGTAAAGATGCGCTGGAAATGCAGCCAAAAAAAAACTAAGCATTGCTATGCCACTGTGCATACTGTAGCCGATCAGGTGGTCTGTAGTAAATATGAACATAATCACTAACAAAATATCGTGTGAAGTATTTATCGTTTTTTATGCTCAATATAAGAAGCAGTGAAATGTTTTTTATATGTGTCGGTACCTATTTTCCATTCGAATAAATTATCCTCAGTCATCGTCATCACACTTTCAACACGATATTTTTTTTACCTTGGTGTTAAAGCCCAATTAATATAGAGCGCTCTTTTATGCATATTGACTTATGTACCTATCTATTTTGTGGTCTCCTGACTTCTCATTTTGTATTGAACAATGGTAACGCGTTATTTGAATTTCCTCTCATAATTCCTTGGAGGTATTATGAGAGATAACTATTTTTTTCCAGAACCATTTTTCCCGGCGACTTCGTCAGGCAATGCCGTAATGAGGGGTAGGGGCTGTTGGTCATCATGACGTTTTTTTATAAAAAAAACTGGTAGCCTTTGGTCATTGCTATTTAAAATTTCTTATTTTAAGGGGCCTCTCATTCGATTATAGTACAGTTAGCAATGCATTTTTATTCTCAAAAAATGCATGAATCTATTAAATAAAACCATAAGTATGAATGTAATGATTCGATAAGTGTCATGGAAGACTCACCAAGCTGAAGGAGTGACGGTGTTTAATGATTACTTTGTGACACATTGTATAGAAGGAAATAATTTACGGGTAGTTTGGAATTGTTATGGCGGTTGTCAAAGAACAATTAATGCGGTAGAAATATGGCATAAACGCTTAAATAATAAAATGGGGAAAAGTAAACCGGATTTGTTGCAGTTTTTGAATACGCTTTAGAAAGAATCGGAATATTTTGATTTTCAGATGCAAAAACTTAATTGTGATGTAAAAATAATTAAAAAAGACGATCTATAGAATTTGATAAAGAACTAACAGCAATTTTAACAAATTCTGATACATTTTCTCTCAAAGAGATAAAAAGAACTCTGATTTACATTTAGCGTAATTAATAAGCGTACTTTCCTGAAGATGCCTACGCATAAGACTAATTACTTGTCATACTCCTTTTCCATCCATGCAGTCAGATTGTGGAATGCATTTCCCCACGATATCCGCGAGTCTCAATCATTGCCTGTTTTTAGAAAAAGAGTCCGAGAACACTTCTTTTCTCAACTTTTAGCCGATAAGTAACATTACATTTTAGTATTATATGTATTTATGTATATATGCATAATATATTTATATAAATATTTAGTAGAATGTTATATTTCTTTTATTGTTGGTGTACATACTAAAACTGTATTTTTATCCAACTCTCCAATTGTTAGGTCTGCTGGAAGAGATTTCTGTTGAAATAAGCTGTAACTTTGTAGTTTTGTTTTCCTTTAAAATTTTATGAAATGTGATTTTTTTACTAGTGTGTACATAAATTGTTAAATAAATAATATTTAAGACGATTATTTATTAAATACTAAGTACCTAGTTAGATTTCCCCCTAGTTACTGTAAAATATATGAATAATATACGACCAACGATTACTTATGAATAAAATCCCCAGACATTTACACAAACTACATGGCCCCAAAGTTAGCAATGTAGTTAATATCCTAGTTCAGCAGAGCTATTCGGGTAACTAAAATAACAGCGCTGTGCTCGACGACAAGCTATCGACGAGATACAGATTTTACATTTAGCAGAATAAAAAGAAAATTATCAAACAGTTCGTCGAATAACTGTTATTACTCACGCCGTCATCCGCGATGAGCGCTGGTTTCGTGATATGATATAAGTGAATACCAAATATGTCACTCGTCGCTTTTGCATCGATGAACGCGACGCTGTTGTTTTTTCAGTAGGTATTGCAGTATTTTATCACTTTTCAGTTTTCAGCTGTGCTTTTAACAAACACGACAAAGTATTTTTGAATATGCCTGAACCTGTACTATAAACCAAACTTTACATAGTTCTTGTTATTAGATATTGTAGTGCGTTTAGCATAAAGTATTTATAGTTTCAGGGGCAGAATTTCACACAGAGTTTTTCCATGAAGCATTTTTTATAGGAGACCCCTATAAACACTATGAAGGCACACTAGCGCAATGCCGCCGGTCCGAAAAGTCTTGCTCAATACCTCTGTTCCCGTTCCTACAAGAGCAATCGTGAAATTTTGCATATTAGCTAGCCTTTGATAATAAGGAGAACTATTTTTGTGATTTTAATCTGTTGCTTTACTATGAGCCGTTCTTGAGTATTTGGTGAGGTATGCTGTGTACCTTGGCATGGGTCTATATCTCCTAACCTGACCTCATCCATGGTATTAATGGCGTTCTGGATGAACGCCAACAGTTCGCTTACAATAACTTGTTTAGCCATTGTAAGCGTTAGCGGGCAGCGGCATTAGCCGCTCGATACCCGAATTTAAATTTGATAAAAATTAAATCGAGCCGAGCGAGTAGCGACAGCGATACACGTCCGTTTCCGAACGCATATTGCATATTCCTGATTTTATAGCAGCATAAACTTTCTTTTATTTCAATTTTTTTTTTATTTCTCTCTTGAAATTATATACAGAATACTGACTATATCAGAATATCACTAACTTCATTTCTTTTCTTTTATTATATTTACATCTATTTTTCTACTCTGCTTAAATAACTATTTTGCCTTTGCAGTGAACAAAGATACATACAGGTATTTTATTCAGCTACTACTGGTACATTAAATGTATAAAAAGAACAATCATATTAAGATTTAGTAACTAAAATAAAGTTATCTTTCTTTCATAGTGTTGATTTTAAAAAGTCTTCGGAGTAACGAAATACTCGTTGCACAAGGTTACTCGTTTAGGGTCCACAAGAAATTACCAAACACTATTCGATGGGAATGTAGCAGTAGCGTCACGAGGTGTAACGCGAGTGTGACCACAACGGGAACTGAGGCTGAAATGGCCGGACCAGTTACTTTCAACACAGTTATCATAAGCCGCTAAACTTCATTGTCCGTGTTATTTGTAACCTAGTTTTATATGATTCATATTTATATTGAAAATAAAAACGAGCACGTAGGTTACCTGAGTCTAAGTAACCACCAACGCTTATGGACACCTTTTTTTTTTTACTTGGGGAAATCCTCATGGATACCTGTCGCACGGGGGAGCGGCCAGGTTATGTCGGACTCCTACCGACTAAAACCCCAAGGTGTTTCGTCTCGCACCTGTTGACGGGAGCACGGGAACGCTTACGCATTCTTCCGCGAACCCGCCGTTACGCTTATGGACACCTAATGCAATTAAAAAGTAACTTGATGGAAGTACCAGTACCAATTTTTTTTCTTATCCTGCTCTCCTATCCAGCAAAGCAAAGCAGTCTGACGCTTTAAAAAAGACTTGGAACCTACACAGTCCAGCTACATAAAGTGGCTCAATACCAACCCCGGTACATTTTTTTACTGAAAGAAGTGTAAATAAATAATTTAGCAGAATTTTAAATTTTTGTCTAAATTCAAGGCCCAGACCCGATCGCTTGATAATCGTAGGAGTGCCAGTAAGAGGCCTTTTGGTAACAGTTTTATAAAAGTATGCTTTTGTAAAGGTAAAAAAGATACATACATAATAAAGGGTAGGCAGTAAAAAAAGATGGACTCAATTATCTATAGCTAAGGGCAAATCCCATCTAATACCATAAAACCTTTTCCGATAAAACAGATACCTGTATTTGACGTCTAGGTGAAATAAACAGTGGGTACATAAACTTATAAATGATTGACAATACTACAAGTATTTTTCTTTTCTCTAGATAATAACAAGGAGGTCGAAATCTACTATGTACATTGTTTCAGATCATCCGCCTCTTGATGCTATAAGATATGTGACAACTAAATATGGCAATGCATGCCTCGCGTGGGGACAATATCGCTTTACGAAGAAGTTGACGAGGAATTCGAAAACTTGGTGGAAATGCTCCAAGAGATGGTCCGGGTGCAGATGTGTCGCAGTCACAGAAAATGATCGCCTTATCAAAATTAACGGTTGGCACAGTCATAAAGATTAAAAACAATTTATTGAGCAGAAGCAAAGTTTGAAAACTCTTATGTAAATTAGAATATTATCCAATAAATCATGAAAAACAATTATGTCCTTTTAAAAGTTAATGTATGAAGTACTAAGTACTCGTACATACACCCTCGGGTGATTAACCAATTTATTAATGTACGTTTTTAAACTCTCATGGTCTTCAGCATTCAAATTAACTATAACATGGTAAATATCCCGATTCTAAATGTTATTTAAATTATTTTAATATATTCTTTTTGTGCTATATTTTTCTTCGTTTGTTCTGTTTTCTTTGCATTTTTATACAATAAATAAATTTAAATAAACTGAATAAATGAGTAATTTTAGTAGCTTTTTAAGCCCGCAGTTGATCTCAATATCATCAAAATTGATGATAGCTGCAGATGATTTCTGCGAGGAGCTTCTGCTGTACCTACAGAAATGAGACACTCCTTTTCCCAGGATCAGCGCAAAGTTAGGCCATATAATAATTTGAATTAAGGATTACCAAATTAAAAAAAGGAGTGAACGAAGCGGAATATTAAATACAGTTTAAACTAATTATATAAAGCTTTACAAACTTGCTCTTATCTGTTTTCGTGCAAAGAGAGTGATCCAATTTGGCTTTGGGCTTAATCAAGACATTTTGCGATCGCCGGCTTCAAACTCAAGTGCTAGCAAACAAACTCCAATAGTTTGATCCTACGGAAGACAGACTCTTTATCATTGAATTATGAAACTCAATGATCACGGTAATCAAATAATTCTTGACTTTAGAAGCTGTCCTTAAAAAAACTATCTCTGAAATTCTTCATCCAAGAAACCAATAGAACCTATTTACAATTGGTTTCTTGGTTCCAAACTGCGTTAAAACGGCTTGTTAATCTAAATAATGCTTTGAAAAGCAGATTGTAAAGGTATAAGTACTGGACTAATTTTTCAATACAATGTTTCATTAATCCCTCTCTGCAAAGGGCCGTACGCGTTCATCATCAACGGGTATCGTTTCTCCAAGATCTCTCACAGCTGCGTGAGCAGCTGGCAGTGCCGCACGTGGCGCCGGAGTCGCTGCACGGCGTTCCTCATGACCAGCGATGGTGCCGTCGTCAAGTCCGACCTCCGGCATAGCGCAGGCTGCGTGCAGATGCAAATGATGTAGCAGCATTTGAAGACCTATTTACCTCAATATTGCTTCCTGTTATGTAATGTACTGCTTTGAGTTCAAGCTCGTATTGTGAAAGTTATCTTAATGCGGGTTTCAATATTCTACTGACTGTCAGGGAAAAAAAATACGACCAAGGAATGGTACTTACGTAATAAAATTGCATTTCACAATCATAATATTGAAATACCAATTAGGACATTTTCCATAGCAAATAGTTACGAATCGTTAACAGTAAGTGCGCTTACATAATACGATCCTATGCAATATCGTGTAATATTTTTTTGTTTAAATTGAAAAATGTGTATTTTAATTGTAGATGCTTCTGTTAGTGTTTAACTGTGTTTATTAAAAATGAATTAACTTCATAATAATTATTTAAATTCAAATTAAATGCTCCATCTATTGTGTTAAAATTGAATATAAAAATATGAGTTAAAGAAATACACTACTTTTTTGTTGAAGGTTTTATTACGAATGAGCTTTTTTATGCCTAGGGTTTTCAATTTTAGCTAAGCTAGCCTTAATATTTTTGACTCTGGTTTTAATTCATGCCGTGATCCTGCTTGCCAAGCAGACTGTAGCATCGTACGATCTGTTGAAATAAATCAAATATTTTTTGTCAACAACATCACAACTCCGTGTTACTTCAGGCTATCTTCAGGCTAACTTCAGTTTTATGATTCTCTCCTCTGAGTGACCAAGACTTTTAAGCCATAAGTCACCAAGCTGGCCTTGTGCAGGTTAGATGTCAGAATTTTCAGGGCATCGAAATGGCTTCTGACAAACCTTATCGACTATTGTATACAAGTATATAGCAGGGTCCTGAACGGCTTACCCTTAAAGAGGTATTTGATCTATCGCCTATTGTATACAAGTATACCTACAGCACCCGGGACCGACTGCTTAACGTGCCCTCCGAAGCACGGAGGTGGTCGTGAGAAATAATAGATCGGCGGTGAACCAGCCTGTTACCGGCCGCACTGATCGTCGCTTTACCTGCGATATCGTATGATAATTATGCACCACGCAATTAGCAACCACGGCGCCGAAACGACTTCCCACGGCGCCACTATGACTTTTTGTATTGTAGATAAGTTATTAACGTTACTAAAATGACACAAAGTTTGTTTTTAACGGATTGATAAAATTTTTTTTAAAGAAACTTTACATACCTTAATGTTATGTATTACTAGCAGTTGCATGAAAATGACCATTTTCAATTTTCACAGCATTTTCACAATTTTCCGTGAAAATCAGGATCTCGTAGCCATTTCTTTATAAAATACTAGCTGACCCGACAAACGTTGTATTGCCATATAAATAATAAAAAATAAAATAGATGTTGGGCGATTCTCATAGATACCGGATAAGCACAAAAAATTTCATCAAAATCGGTCAAGCCGTTTCGGAGGAGTATGGCAACGAAAACTGTGACACGAGAATTTTATATATTAGATAGCCTATTTGCTCCTGAATAATCTGGCCATTACAATAATGGTGTTATTTAAAAAAAAGTCGTTTTAGAGTGTAGTGTCGGCTAAGAATAGCCCTACCCTCCCTGGGGGGGCGTGTCGTAAAAGGTGACTAATTCGAGTGACCTCCGCTTGGTGGCAGGTTCCCGTCAGGGTCCGACTGGTTGGCGACTACCCCGCATTAGCTTAGACAACATATTTATGTCTACACATTGTGATTTCTGTTTAACAAATATAAATTTTCAGATATTCAATTCACAAGGACTCGAAGTGGTAATGTAGCTATGATTATAGGAAACTACAGATACAATAAGTACCATGCAACGGTTACCGAATCCGATGGGTATGCAGCAAGAAGACCAGCCAGTGCTGCCCAGCTTATGCCATCACGATACAAAATCAATTATTCGCTTTGAAAAATAAACATAGCCATTAAGAAATTAAAATACCTTGCTTAAATGTGGTAGCAAATTATCCCGTAATTTTCTTATTTTTTATTTTTGAGCTTTTCAGAAGCAAAAGTTGCATGTGTTGATATACAATAGTTTGAAATAAATTTTACAAAAAAAGTTGTTTTGTTTTAGTGAAGAGATTCAATTTCAATATTTTATTGTTATAAGGTAATACGGCCCAACACTTTATTTTATCCCTTAGTTATTTGTGACAAATATTTAAAAGTAGTATCTTCCGTAGCACTATTTTTGTTGTTTAAGTAAGTCATTTACATTTGTGTTGAAGTAAATTTTGAATATCTTTGGTGATTATACTTGCAGTTGATAAAACGCAAACCTGCTTTTTAAGTGTAAAGTTATCATGGCATTTTTGTGACTCGTTTTAAATTTACAGAAACCATGCCCACGATCCAACACTCATCCGACATATTAGCGTACACTACTTCGCAAAGAGGAGAATTAGTTTTGCTGTACTTAGGGCACAGGTACAACAAACAAAGGACCTCCAAAAAGGGCAACATTACTTGGCGATGCAGGAAAGGAGATTGTCAAGGATACGTGACCACGGCGAGAAATACCGTCATCAAAACTACTTATCATACTTGCATGAGCTCTTATAATATATTAGGAAACTAATGGTAATAATGTAGTCCCTAAAATCTGGCATTAAATGTTTCCAGTATTTTAAGACTTAGCAACATGTTTTGCCAGAAATTGTACAATATACCTCACACTATATAAATTATGTAATGAAATATACTACACAAATATGCTATGTGAAAAGTTAACAGGAGGCTGCAGGACAGGAGTTGATCTTACAACAACTTGATCTTTGTTATAAAACATTTTTATATTTTTTTTGTTAGGCAATTTTTTTCGCACAGTGTAAATAAGGAGGAGGTGAGGTCCACAAACTAGTAACATGAACAGTGAAAAAGTTGTGAAAAAAACAGTCAGAGGGCGTCGACAAAAACTTATTATTATCCGAACGTAAAAGGCCCTCCAGACGATCGGACCCAACTGCCAACAAGCGTGACCTTGGTCGGATCAACCGAAATTTGTATTTGTTCTACACGGTCGGATGGTTGACTCAACTTGTCACTTCTCTCCGGACTTCGTAGCGTAAACACGTAGGTATCTAAATATGATTCCGTGTGTTTTGAAGCAACAAAAGATCGGCTTAGCGTTAACTTTTTTATGTTTGAGTGAAGTAGAAAAATAAAGCTATTTGTTTAGAAAGAGAGCATGTAATTTTTATAATAACAATCTGACATTTCATCTCAAAATTTTAAAATTTAGAAAAGAGTTGCAACAGAGGGTTAGAGTTTATATAATAAATACCTCATTACTTTAGTTTAATTTTTATGTAAATCAATTGTTTTAGCTATTGTTACTACACACTTTTCTGTATTATCAAACTGTGGAAACTTCGCTAGTTAATGTGTTATTAATGTGATTAAATTCACGTGCTATTTGTAACTGTTTGTTTCCCAAATAAACATAAATAATTAAATAAAGAAAAATAAGAAAGTGGATGAAACTGTGGCTGAAAGAGCGAATAATTTTTATTTTTATCTTTATATGTTTCGGAACTAGAGTCTCAAAGACATGGTAAATCAATATACAGACATATATATTCAGTCAGAATCTCTCGTTCGCGAATTTCGTATTGCGAATCCATTGCAACCACAATGACGTGTGCTCGCGACGACCGACAAGCGCACACTGCAGGGCTCGCGTTGGCCAACAGCGTTCCAGACGGTTGGCTCCAACCACGATCGCAGCCTGTCGGGACGGACGCGCTTCCAACCAAGGCCGTTGGCATCAATCAAAAAATTGATTGGACAACCGAGTTCTACACGATCCATTTTTACATCAACTCAACCAAGGTCACGCTTGTTGGCGGTTGGATCCGATCGTCTGGAAGGCCTTTAAGGATCGATCGTGAGTTTCGTCTCTAAATTTGAAACATGCCTATAAATAATTAAGTGAATTAGGGTTAAACAATATACAGTACAAAAGTGAAAGTAGTATGTGTGTATTCCAGCGAAGGCGAACAGTTGTTGGTTAATGGAAATTAAAAATGTCCAATCCTTGAAATAATTAATATGGCAGTATTGCTTTTTTGGTTATAAAAAAAATTATCTTTTCTATTTTTTATCTTAGTTGAAAACAGTGTTGAAATGATGAAACTTAACACTCATGTGATATTTTTTTTCTTATGTTATATTCTGATACACGAGTATCACAATGGAGTATAAAATGCATACATAACGTCACGCCTGTATCCCTTATGGGGTAGGCAGAACACCAGAGGCCATCTGATGTCACATTTGACAAAATTTGGAGATATATTATAAAGATGGAGGGAGACTATTGTAGTGACAGGGAGTCAGCCTATCGCACACAAAAACGGAGTATAAAAACCTGATTATAATCTAACAAAATCTTTTATTTAAATTTTAGAAAATAATAATAGGCTTTTTAGGAAAATGGCACCATGGTTTTATATGTTTTGGAATTTTTACTGAATAAAACATATGTTTTGTATCATAAGGTGTCGTTTTTTGTTTCAGGTACTTTAAGATGCATAAAAAATACGTGAGTTTAATTCTGGAAAAGACATTTATTTGAATATTTTACTTTAATAAGCAGTGTTTTTGAATTGAATATGAAGAGTGGTCGCTACCCAGTCGTCCTGTTGCGTGTACATGGAATACATTGGTAAAGAGGCGTAAGTACTTTTGAAATCATAAGTAGTAATAATACTCATCATGTGGTACAAAAACAAACATCTTGAATCTATGACTTTATTTACCTAATGAACTTAAACTGGACCTTAAATTAAAAAAAAAATATATATATATATATATATTGAAGTTATTGTTTCAGTCCTTCATTTTATTGCGAAGTGATCCATAAATTTATACACACTTCCTGGGTCTTACTGACATAGCGCTCTGCAGATACTACGAAAGCGCCGAGGAAACCCCTCTACACCTTTTGTGCCACTACGTTGCAGTTATGCACAAGCGCTCCGCTTACCTGGAAAAGCATCTTTTGGATCCAAAAGATGCATTGCCGGAAGGAAAATCTTTAATTTCTTGGACTCCATTGGAGTGTACAGCGAGTTGTAGGTGATGACTCACACAGTAGTCTTCTAGGTCGCAGTGTGACCAGCGGACAAGGCTGCTCAAATAGTCCCGTAACCCCAAATAATAATATTCATTTTAATTACCTAATCGAATTTAGAACACTACGTGCAAATACCGAAATCGCAATTATACACCGATATGAGATGAAGAATACTTATTAAAAACATATTGATAATATTTTATTTTTGCTACAATTTCCATACCGTAAGTAATATACGTTTGTAAAGTCAATTAAAAATACTTTTATAGGAATTAAGGTTATGGACCCTAAATACCACTCATCGATTAGTAAGATAAATAATGATTTTAATTTCACTACTCACAAGGAAGGTCCTAAAAACATCCGTTTTGTTCAAACTTCAGAAAGATAAGAGAGAGAGTAAATGGGTTGTCTATACTTATAAATGCAAGCAGTGTGGCAGTACTGCATGCAGAATCGATTAATTTTTTTAAAATTTAATATAAGAATTGAGTAAATATCAACAACTTTTAAACATTTCATTACAATGAGCTGAATTGAGCTCAGCATAGTCATTATTCGTACCTACTCTATTCAACGTTTCTCAAGTACACTTTTTCTCACCTAAGTTGTTTCCTTCTGCATTAATACTTTTTATACAGAGATAAAACAAGCGGTGCGGTGCCCATTTTTGTATTTTATTTTGATATTTCATGTAAAACGTCTAATGATTCTGAATAATTTAAAATTGGGAGATATGAAACAATTTTTATTTTGTGAAAATAAAACTAAGTAAGACTGCATGTTTCACACATCCTTCTCTGAAATATTGCGGTTGGTTGTAGTAGTAGTAGATATATTCTTGGCTTAGTTATAATTTGGATGTGAACAGTCCATGATATACGTAATAGTAGCCAAATATATTGCTTTCGCAACATTTTAAAAAATTAACATACTTGAATCATAAAAATGTCAGTATTTCGAATTTTAACGATTCTTTTCTCAATATTTTTTAATCTATAATTTTTCAGTAATTTGGTGTCAATTAGAATTGAAGAGAAACCGTTCTTTAGCACACACTTTACAATTACAAACTTATAACAGGGCATACGCAGTCGAAAAAGGCACTGTGGTTTGATTAAGAAACGTCTATTTATTTATTTACTTATAGAATCAAACATGGTTTACAATAGAACCCTGATCTATTGTTAAAGTAGCACGACTATTTAATATCTTTTAATATAAGAAAACACAATCGGCGGCCTTATCGCTAGAAAGCGATCTCTGCCAGGCAACCAAAATAACATGATAAAGTACATTACAACAAATGGGGTTTACCTATAAAACAAAAAAGAAATAAAAAAATAACAAAAAAAAGCAAAAACATGTCGACTATTTGTTACAGACATTCAGACATTCTTAATTTATATATAAACATACATACATACGAATACATGACATATTTACATACAGTACGATTCATAAGTGCAGTAGCAACTTACTAAAACAACACTGTGAGGAGAGAGCGGCGCATGCGACCTTTTCAAATCAAGTCATTACAATAATGCAAACATTCACACACACATTTATAAAATTTCAAAGTTAATTGTGACTAACTATTTCAACATCGTTTGTAAGTAGATTCATAGCTCAGCGGTTAAGGCGTCTGAATTTATAATAATGGCTTTGAATAAATGTTATGTTGTGGATTCAAACCCGGCCGACGACGTTTTCCATATCTCATTAATTTCACTTTTATTATTTTGTTTTTTATTTTGTTATGTTATAAACCCAACGTGTAAAAAATAGTAAAATCGTTGGACAAACTAAATAGTTGTTTGCCGAAACGTTCAGCACTAAACTGGTTTTGACTGATTAAATTGTAAAACCAATTGTAGGGTAGGTTGTAAAATATTGAAGCCAGGGCTAATATTATTGCGTTGCATGGAAATGGACGTAATATATCACAAATATATTTATTATAAAACCATTTATACTTTCGCGTAGTCTCCTTTTTTATTATTATTAATCGAACTTTCATTGTTTTAGAGAAATACAGTCGGCCGTTGGGTGAAGAGGTTTGAGGAGGAAGGTAATGTTGCTACTAGAATGCGAACTGGAAGGCGACGGATTATAAATCAAACTCAAAGACGTTTCATGATAAATGAATACGAAGCGAATGGATTTATGCCTACAAGACGTTATGCGGAATTATTTGATACGTCATTGCTCACTGTTCGCCGTGCACTTCACGCTGAAGGTTTGCATCACCGAAGACCAGCTAAGAAACCATATTTAACGCAGAGACATAAGGATCAACGATTACAATTTGCTCGCGACTACTTAGACTTCAATTGGGAGACTACTATATTTTCTGACGAAAAAACTTTTAAGTCCAGTCAAAAAGGAAGAGTCCATTTGTGGCGCAGAGACAACAGGCGTTGGTTTGAACAAAATATTGTTCCTAACACCGAGTCTGGTCGAATCTGTGTTAATATGTGGGGATGGATCAGTGCGGCGGGACCGGGAGAGCTAGCATTCATTCCTACACGTGCCAACAGTGCAAATTACGTCGAAGTGCTAAGTGATACTATGTGGCCGACTGTGCGTAACGTTTATCGCAGTGAAGAGATTAGTGATATAAGTTTTGTGCAAGACAATTGTCCTATTCACTGTGCGGGTATTGTGCGACATTGGTTTAGTCAACAAGCAGATATTCATGTAATTCCGTGGCCAGCACGATCCCCTGACCTCAACCCCATTGAAAATGTGTGGGGTTTAATGGTGCAAAGGTGGGAAGCACGGGACGAGAGGAGTCCTGAGCAGTTAAAGTCCCATTGTTTAGAGTTATGGGAAATTTTAAGAGGCACAGACATTTGTCAAAATATTGTAGGCTCAATGCGTAAACGCCTACTTAATTGTATAGAAAACAATGGTGGGCATACAAAATATTAGATATTTAAGAAAATTATACCTAATATTGTTTTTTAATATTATATTGTTTTGTTTTTAAAAGCCGCTCACATTGTCAATGTGTATTCGTGTTTTTTTTAATTCTGGACTTTTATGTCTTGGCAATGAAGTTTTATTGTTTTGTATACTTAGTACATACCTAATAGTAATCTTTATTGTGAAAAAATCTTTGATTTTTTTTTTAATTGAAAAAGAAATGTTCAATGAGTGGAGTCTGGCCACTAGCTAGGTTTAAGTAGCTTCAATACTCTTTTCGTCAAGAAAACGATCATTAAGCTACTACGCCTGTGCTAATAACATCATAAAATAGGGCAGTTATTGATTTTTGCTTTGAAAAATAAACACTTTTATCGAAATATCATTATTTTTTATTTACTTATTAATAAATATAAAGTATTCATACTAACAATGTCTTAAGTTTTCACGATTCATAATTGAAATAAAACAACTTATTAACCGGACGAATTAATCGCTTATAATTTAAACTTTACATTTTAACTCGACGGGGTCTGCAAAGACACCGAAACGTCGATTCAAATTGTAAAATATAAATTATACACCAGGACAGTTGTTCTATTTAAAGTATTTATACTGCATTTTTTCTTAATTAATAGTAAGCAATATTTTGAGGCCTATAATTTTTTTATATAAAGAACGGTTTAATTAAAATTAAATCATTATAAGGATAAAAAGGTTTCTCTTTAAAAATACTTGAAAAGATTGCTTAAGACGCAATGACGTCAAATATATAGACAAGTAAGAAATTCTCTGCTGATTGGTCGGCAATCCGTTAAATGAAGACTCCGACCAATCAGCAGAGATATTAACAAACCAGACGATGCATAGTCTAGTAGTAGTGTTACAAGTATTCTGTGATACGTTATAGTGTGTGTTGAGACTTCACTCACACAGTCAAGATAAGAACACTGTGCAGGCGAATACTTACAGTATGGTGCTACTGGATTTATGAACTCTTACTGTACATATACTACACATTGACTTCTTCAGTTAAGGATAAGTAGTGTTTTTTTAAAATCTTTTTAAATGTGGCGATGGTCTTAGCTGACTTAGATAATAGAAAGTGGTACCTAACTGATTCCATAAGGATACTGCGCGAATTTTAAATGCATCGCCGAAAAGATCGGTTGAATGAGCCGGTGCAGGTACTGAGCATTAAATTGTCAGAAGATCGTAAATCACGACTATGTTGCTCATGACGATAGCTAAAGTAATTCTGAATTGCTAGGGACAGTAGGATTGAACAGTATTATTCACGTTCTTTGTCTACAGTAGACAAAGAACGTGAATATTCCGGCGAAAGCGATTGGTAGCCACATTTTTCATTTATTCAATAACTAGCTTTATCCCGCAACTTCGTATGCGCTTAACTACCTTTCTCGTGGAAATTTCAGAAACTATACAACCAGACACCCACTGAAAGAACCTTTATTACTTTATTATTTTTATTATTTTTTATACTTTATTACTTATTTATGCACTCAAGGAATAAGTTTTTTTCATACAAACTAAAAATCATATATTTTCCGTGCCTGTGGGAATTTTGGGATTTTTTTTGTAGCACAACCAGTCCCTCTTTGAAGAACCTTCATGCCAAGTATCACATCCGTACACTCAATGAAATAGATTTTTCATACAAACTAAAAAGTCCAACCCCTTCCCGTGGGAATTTCGGGAATTCCTTCCATAATACAAACAGACACTTATTGAGGAACCTTTATATCAAGTATCACATCCGTGCACTCAAGGAATGGGATTTTTTCATACAAACTAAAACATCATGTATTTCCCGTTCCCGTGGGAATTTCGGGAATTCTTTTCATAACACAATCAGACACACATTGAAAAACCTATACACCAAGTTTCACATCGGTGCACTCAAGGAATAAGATTTTTCATACAAACTAAAAAGTCCTATATTTCCCGTTCCCGTGGGAATTTCAGGAATTCCTTCCTTAGTGCACCCCTCCATCCCCTAAAGAATGTATGTTCCAAATTTCAGCTCTCTACGTCCAGTAGTTACGGCTGTACGTTGTCTGTCAGTCACTCAGTCACTCAGTACCTCAGTCACTAAGTCAGTAACGGAACAGTTTTATATATATTGATAATTAAGCACTTTGAATGCAAAAACTTTAAAATATTATTAAATCATATAGGTACCACTATGTGAACCAGATTTTCTTAAAATAAAGAGCGTCTCTCTGTCAGCCAACTAAGTGTAGAAGTGGGCAATTATAAACCAAAAAAACATGAAATAACGATGGCGTAAGATCGGCCATAAATTTATATATAATTTCGGATTTAATTATAGAAAAAAAAACTTAAGTAAGAATGAATAAAACCTGTGAATGTTCTAGTATAATTTACAATATAGATTTAACTTAGGGTTATAATATAAACCCTAACTAATGGAGACTGTATTTTTTAATTATCCCTTAAGAAAAGAATATGTACCTACATCAACAATTATCTGCTCACTGCAGTTTTGAGTTTAATTGAATATTAAATCAGTTTCCAAATTAAAATCAAATTAGGTTCCATCGGAACCCATGACTACGCTTACAGCTGAAGAAATAAAATGAGCACATTTAAGAAATAATGTGATTATTGATCTTAATTTTTAGTTTCCTTTAGGCTGGCCGCACATGCTCGGTTTCCTGATTAGGTTTCCGAATCAGAAATTCAGATCCGGAATTCCGCGTGCCTACCGCAAACCGATCGTTTTTTTGTATTAGGAATTTACACGATCAGTTCCAATAGCGACGCTTCTGTGAAAGCACGATAATGGACGACAATGATGAATTGTTTGCTATTGCACTTTTACTGGCGCTAGACAAGAAAAAGAGAAAACGTCGTTACTGGGTACATCCTTTGAACACTCTTGTTGGTGCACGTTTCCCAATCATTATAAACTTCTTTACATATCTTCTCCCATGCGAGGTCCTTGATGTCTCTGTTATGGTAGTCCTCATGGTCAATATCCCATATACAGAGATATTGTTCCACAGACGTTATTAAATTTTGGGCCTCACACATGTTGTTCGCAAAATCGTAAGAATACGTCCATTCGACACAGTGCTAGCGCGGTTCTGAATAGAAATTTCCGTTCGTGTGCGGCAGTACAATACAAAATGTATGTAAGCGCTGCGTTCGGGGCGACGCCATTAGGTTTTTTTCCGTTCTGTCTGCCCGAACGCACGGGATAAATTCCTAAACGAACGTTGGGTTTTTTTCCGTTCGGAATTAGTGAGGACGTGTGCGCCATGTTGAACATTTTGTAAGTAAATGGAGCATTCAGGTTTCCGAATCTGAATTCCTGATTCGGAAACCTACTCAGGAAACCGAGCATGTGCGGCCAGCCTTAAGTTCAGATATACCTACTCAAGCGATACTTTACTATGCAAACCCACTGCGTCGATTACAGATCTGTGATTGGTCCGTTTCTGTTGCTAAGTTCTGTCCATAGATGAAAATAAGTACTAATAGTAAGTACTAAAGTATAGATGGCCGTCTTGCCGATTTTGCACCAGGGCGCTAACTAGGCCCCGGGACCGGAACTAAAAAGCGGGGAAAGGGTGCGGGTGGGAGATGCTTCATCTAAAATATTGAAGAAAGTTTTAGAACTACTTGCAGAATTTCAGGCTAAATGGAAATAATCCGCGAACTTAAGAATAAATTTATCCTCGAACAATAAAAAATCTAAATTGGTAAAAAATTGAAAACGCAAACGTATTTTACTTGAAAACTAACGAATTCTTAGTGATACAAAATTTTTAAATCACATAGTACGTACAACACAAAATTTGTGTCACCAGGATTTAAAAAAATATTCCTCCCAGCTATGTATACTCATTCAGTTTAGTAGTTTTTTTTATTTGCTCACAAAAGTTGTTACAGGAAACATAATTATGAAAAAACACCAAAGTTTGAATTTCTAAGGGACAACTCAGACCAAGTTGATCTGTAAAATTGTAGACATAGATATGCTTATTCAAGATTTTAATAAAACAAATATTACCTACTCAATAAAATAGTTGAGAAATAATACGTGTTTTGCATTAGGCAAGCTATAATAGGTTTATTTGAATGAAAGTAAATAGCTAAATAGTGTGTTATTAACTATTAATTGTTAGTTTTTTGAGTGGCAGCTCTATTATGAATGCTATTTGAACGCAATTTTTCTATTCGTAATAGTTCCAAGCCCAAGGGTATGGTGGCGTTAAATTATGTCAGAAGCAAACTAGCATGGTTCTGTCTAGTGTTTGGCAGCTTTGCGCCCGTTGCGGATGGATGACATTTGATCTAACTTTTGAACTTGTGCGTGGTGATTTGGTGGTGATTATCAACAAACAATATAATATTCTAGTATTTAGTTAGTTTTTATCAATATTATTATAACAATGGATGTACATAAGATTTCGGATTCTATAAAGGAAGATGAAGACTTCAAACGGTAGGTACGTGTATAGGTTTTTATTAAATGATTGATGATAATTTTGTAGAACCTACCTATTATTACTATAAATAGTAATTGCATATCCATGTATTTTGCTTCAGTTTCAAGAACTTGCCGTTTTCTTCTTCGGAACGAGAGCTCCTTGTTGCTTTAGTGAGGGAGCGGTCTATCATAGAAGATAAACGTGCCAACAACATTATACTTAAAAAGCAGGCCTAGGAGGACTTAGCTGTAGCATTCACAATCGTACGTGTCTCAGAGGAAAACTGCAGTTAAAGAGATGCTGGGAGAATATTAAATCCCAAAGAAAGAAGGAGCTTTCCTTGAAGTCCATGAATATAATGTGCACAGGCGGAGGCCCTCCTCAAAGTGGTTCTGCAGCCTCATCTGACAACATGGTGGATATAATATGTCCCTTCATTAACATGAAAGTTCCAGGAGTCATTGACTCAAATTCAATTGAAAGTAAGTAGTAGTAACTAGGTATGCATATTATTTACAATAAAAAATGAGCTTTGCTATTCGGTTAGCTCCTTATCAAACCAACAGCAATACATAATATAAAGTGTGTTATAATACCATATCATACATTATTTATAATATGTCTATTAACAGATACAGGCAGCATTCACATATAGACAGCATAAATCAATTAATAACTACTTAATTATTATTTTTTTGTTCCAGTTTCAGAAGGTCTATGCTTCAGCCCAAGACCAGACAAGCCAATAAAAAAATACCAAAAATATACAAATAGGTACAGGTAATTTTCTGACTTATTTAATCTTATAGAGATAAAACTTTAAATGTGAAATTCTTGTATAATATATAGATATATCTTGGGAATGACTCTGAATAATGAAGATTTGAATCAAATTATGTATTTCAATATGGTTTTAAGTACTTTACATATTTATCTTTATTAGGCATCTTTCCTGCTGAAACACATTGTGAGCACAATAAGAAAGTAGAAAATTCTTCTCCGTTCCAGCTAAAGAGAAGTTAACAAAAGAAATCAGTGAGTATTTTAATAACAATGTCCATAAGATGATTTCAGAAGCAATGTGAAGGGTGAAGTAACTAACTGAAATGTAATTTGTTTTACAGTTGTAAAGAAGTTAGAAAATGAATTGGATTTGAGAAAAAAATGCTGCGCCATGAAAATTGAACATGACCAGGTTGCATGAGTTAAATATTAATTAAACGAGAAAAACATTTGTTGGAATATGAAAAAGAAATCATATATTGCAACTAGAAAAACTAAAAATAGAAATTGATAGGTTTAGAAACAATAATAAATAAACTCGTAATAAATAACAATCGTTTTATTTATATGCTTATTGATATAATAAACTAATTCTTATTTTTACATCAATTAGTGCACAAAAGAAACAAACACAAGACAGCTAATATCACATAAAAAAATTATACATTCAATTTTCTAAGATCTTGTATGTATATTTTGATGCACTAAATTTAGGTAGGTACCTAATATTTATTGCTAGAGATGTCACTATGACATGTCAATATACTAGACTGCTCAATAGAAGCAGAAATATCAGCAGCTAAATAATAAGCTGATTTTTTTACAAAGTTTACATGATTTCTAACAATATTGGCCTTTTTAGTGATTTTATTTGTGTTATTTATATATTTTTGTAGTCTTAAGTACCTTTTTAACTTGTTTTGACTAAAATAACACGGCCTGCAAGATTTATTCCTTATAGATTCATCACCAGTTAAGTATATAATTACACTATGCGAGTCTGATGCTACTGAAATTAAATGAGAAGATGTCTGAAAGTTTTAATGAAGACCGATTCATTAAAACTTTCAGACACCATGGCTCCTTAAAATATTGTATAGTACTGCAGTAGCCACAACATGGCATGTTGTGGTCAAGTTAGTGGTCATCTTTTTAGAAAGACAAGGATAAAACTTTTCCAGACTCCTATGGTTCTTTCTAGGGATGCACCGACTGTTCGCCGACCAGTCGGTTAAGCCGACTAGTCGGCCATATTTGCAGTCGGCGAACAGTCGGCCAAAACTGCCGACTAGGCGGTTTTTTTGTATGTTTTTGCTTAAGGATTAGGGTAACTAAAATACGTATTTAACTGTTATGTAATCGTTTATTAGTTTGTACCATATTAAAGATATTCCACTTCTAAGATACTCTTCTTACGAGATTAGTCATAAAATTATACACGTATAAAAAAAGTAATCAACAGTCAAACCCTAGATCTAAGCTGGCCTCTATGCTCTTAGGCTTAATCATAACGAATTTAATCAGTCTTATAGGTTTCGATTAGGAATCTGAAAGATCATATTTACTAAAACATTATATAAAGAAAAAACTATTTGTAATATTTTAATGAGAGGGAGATTGTGATGCAGAAAGCGAGTGTTTCTGCCCTATCTGGCAAAAGTCTATTTGTTTTTGTTTCATAAATGTTTCCAGCCTCGGAAAATAAACGCTCATTATAAACGGAGCTGGCAGGACAGCAAAGGTACACCTTATCAATGCGAGACATTTCAGGGTATCTAGTTCTGTTATCGCTCCACCACTTAAATGGGTCATCAGTGCGCTTAATTATTGACAGTGAACAGTAGGAGTGCAGCTCATGAGCTACAAGCGCAAGCGATCGGGCTGTTGCCGAGGTCACCCGAACTCCCACGAAAACTAGTCGGCTAATTTGTAGCCGACTGGTCGGCCAGTCGGCCAAAGTCACAGTCGGCCCATCTCTAGTTCTTTCCACTGTATTTCTGGTTTTGGTGTGAGCTTTATTATAATTTTCATCAGAAGGTGATTCTGGATGTCTAACTGGTGTCAATAAATACTTTTGACAGCCGTAGCCACTATCTCCTAAAAGTATGCCTTCTATGACACCTTGTTCCAACTTTCTCTTCAGGACACAGGCTTCAAAAATTCTGTTGTCATGTACCTACAGACCCAGGCCTGTCAGCAACAATGTCATAAATTTTTAGATCTGGGCCACATACAATTTGTGTATTAATAGAAAAATATTTCTGAACACTTCAGCATAGGATACACCAGGATTCTGTATAGGTATGTGCGTACCATCAACAGCACCTAGCCAGGACATAACACTATTATAACAATAACAAAAGGAAAATGTGCGATTCTGTAAAACTGTTCCTTCATCATTTCTATTTATTTTTATTTATTTATCAGTCACAAAATCCACAGACCTTAAAATTAAAATTTTAACAAACAAATCTTCTAAAGAGTAGCTTACGTCTAATTCGGATTTACTTTTTATTATTCTAAATTATTTATTGGAAATTTGACAAATTGATGTAGGCATCTAAAAACCTATGAGATGAGAAACTTTTTTCACTATTCTTGATATAGTTGGTTGACTGATTTTTATAAGATCACCTGTAATCATCTGTAAGAAAAATATGTTTTATGAATTTCTAGTTGTCATGGTATTTTTAAAATGATGTCATAAGAGTACCTATAGAGATAGGTGATACCCTGGAGACGGTTATACCTAACTATGCTACACAGGCGCGCAAAACAGCTACTAGACATAATCAATCCAAAAATATTAAAGTTTACTGTTTCCTTCACACCATAATGACTGAATGGATTTGTATACTTTTTATTGACATACTACGGATGGAAAATAGATATCAGATACTTTCTTGAAAACTCCCAGAAGAATAAAATCGTAGGGCCACTAGTAATTGATAAGACAGGAGGCACTGGGAGGCCTCTTGCCGTAAGTTTTGTCAGATCTTCATTAACAATTGGCAGAAGTATAAAAAGTAGGTACAATATCCTTTGCAAATCTATACCGTCTTCTTAATTCCTCTTCACTGTAGGAATCAAAAGGATTTTGAAAATCCCGTACAGGTACTACCACTTTTCTTGTAGTAGGTAATTTGACCTTGGTTCGTTTAAAACATTAATATAAATATCAAACTCTTCTTCACTGCTATAATCCATTGCGTTTAAATGAATTAATGAAATAAAATATCGCAAACTATGAATTAAATACGAAATCTAAAATGAAAGATTCAATTCAATTCTTTGATTAAAATAGCAACCAGCCGTCGTTACTAGGCGACGTACTATTACTGCCAGTAATCCAGTATCACGTGATGAGAAATACACGGTAAGTATTACAAGTAAGGTCAAGTTTGCATGACGAAAAATGTGAGGCGCGAAAAATGAAAGATAAAACAAAATCACAACATAAACTAATATTTGTGACATTTGCTACACTATGCGTTCATTAAAATAGCTGGCTAGTTACTTTAGGTAAGGGTCGTCTCAAGTGAACGCATAGCGTTGCTAAGCACTCAAGTATTGTTTGTGAATCGGATTTACCGATCCTATGCGTTCGTGTGTACCTACTGTGAGACCTCATAGTATTGTTCTTGAATACGGGTGTTAATGTTCTTTATTCACTTATTTATTCAAAATCCAATCCGTATTTTGTCAACCGACTTCCAAAAAAGAAGGAGGTTCTCAATTCGTCTGTATGTTTCTTTGTTACACGATATATAGGACAATTATGAATCGATTTTGGAAATTCTTGTTTTATATGTATGATAGAAGTTACTTCATAGTTAGTCCCATATAAATTTCATCGTCAATCGGTTGAGTACTTCATTGAAAGTTCCAATTTTTTTTAAAAATATGTATGTTTTCAGATAATGTTTACGTTGATGACATTATAACTCAGCCAAAGTTTTGACGTGAAGTCGGTTTTTTAAATGCAGAGTATTTGATTACTACATTGGTTGAAAAGTTCGCGGCCTGGCCATTAAAAAAAAAACTTTTGTTATTTTTTCTGTCATTTTGAACTGTCATTATTCAATTGTCAGCCCGCGAATTTTCAATTTGATATCTTGTTTAAATAAAATTTTACGAACAATATAAATACGTGTGTAGAACAAATTTTCACTAATGGAGAAATTTGAACTACGTGCTGTGATTAAATATTTGTTTAAAAAAAGATTAACACCAAAGGAGATCCATGATGACATGCAAACAACATTAGGGGAATCTGCCCCGTCTTATACCACTGTGAAAAAATGGGTTGCAGAATTTAAACGTGGACGAGAGAACATCGAAGATGACCCTCGCTCCGGCAGGCCAATGACGTCTACGACCGAAGAAAACATCAATAAAGTGTGTGATCTCATATTGAAAGACCGTAGATTGACTATCAGAGAAATTGCAGATACTATAGGCATCTCATATGAACGAACGCAAAACATCATTGTCCATGAACTCGGCTTTTCTAAGGTTTCGGCTAGGTGGGTCCTCAGATTGCTTTCAGTAGAGCAAAAGCGAATTCGACTCACGATTTCTCGCGACTGTTTGGAGATGTTCGAGGCTGATCCACAAGGTTTTCTTGACAGATTTGTGACAATGGATGAAACCTGGGTTCACCACTATACCCCAGAATCAAAACAACAATCCAAACAATGGAAAAAATCAGGTGATCCAACTCCGAAAAAAGCAAAGGCAATTCTGTCGGCTGGCAAGGTGATGGCATCGGTTTTTTGGGATTCTAAGGGTGTCATTATGGTGGACTACCTTCCAAAAGGCGAAACAATAAACTCTGCGTACTATAGCACCCTTCTGCGCCGTTTACGTGAAGAAATTAAACAGAAACGCCCAGGATTACTGAGAAAGAAAGTGTTGTTTCACCAGGACAACGCCCGAGTCCACACGTCTGTCGAGTCTATGGCTCAAATTCGTGATTGTGGTTTCGAATTGTTGCCACATCCAGCTTATTCTCCTGATTTGGCACCTCGGACTTTCATCTGTTTCCAAACCTGAAAAAACACCTCGGTGGGCAGAAATTTTTAACGAATGAAGAGGTCGAAGCCGCTGTTAACCTGTATTTTGAAGACCTTGAGGAATCTTTTTTTAAAACAGGTATGGAAGCTCTGGAAAGCAGATGGAAGAAGTGCATAGAGCTAAATGGAGATTACGTCGAAAAATAAAAATATTTTTGTATGTACTTTATTCTGTTTTCTTGACTAGGCCGCGAACTTTTCAATCCACCCTCGTACATCAGTGAAATAGCATGAAAATGTCAGAGGAAAAAATGTTGTCATTGTAAATGTTTATAGTTTCCGCGTAGACAAACGTTCACAAAAGAGAATATATTTATGTATTTATTCATTCTTCATTGTACACAAAGATAAGGAATATTTATACAGAACAATTTTTAAGATACAGAGCACAATAGGCGGCCTTATCATCAAAAGATGATCTCTTACAGGAAACCCTGGAATATATTGGAAGTGCATGAACGACAAAGCATTCAGTGCGCGAGTAACAAAGGATAAAAACATAACCTATTCAGTTAAATCTAATTTATTGGACTTGCATGAATCTATAAAATTTAAAATTAAAAAATAATATACTTTTAAAATTTTATAATAGTAGTCATTACGACAACCTACTTTAAAAAATTATAGGATAAGAAGACAACGTATTTGATTCATTTTAGATATCATAGCATCATAGATTTTTTTATTAAGAATTATCGACTATTTGTACGCGATTGTCGACAGTCACAAAAAATAAAGTACCTACATTCTATTTTTCACAACGTCCGGGTTCGATTTTCAAACTTTATTTGCCCGACACACGTTTTTGGGTTAATTATACCAAAATGACTGAAATCAATTTTACTAACATCGCTGATATGGATCCTTAGAGCATGTCTTCGTATATTTATGGTATAGTTTCAGATTTTCCCATACTTACCGATCTGTTACAGCCTGTTTAGGCTGACCTCTTTACTTTTATGACCTACATTTTGGAATTTTTTATTATGTTTATTATGGTTTCATGCTGGACTGGGAGCAAAAGAAAAACATAGAATGTGCCAGCTGTTTCTCTTCTTGGGAATACTGTAAAAGTCAGTTAAGGGTCAGAGGTTTCATTGGCGTTTTTGAGGTTGATAGGCTGACCCCTGTCACTGAAATAGTGTCTGGCCCTCACTAAAATACCTCCGAACCTGTCAAATGTGACATCAGATGGTCTTATAACGTCTGGTGCTCTGCCTACCCCATAAGGGATACAAGCGTGAAGCTATTTATGTATGTATGTATTAATTTTATTACACAACGTCTTTAAAAAGAAAGAAATTGAACTACTGTACGATTTTTGTTTCAGTTAAATATAATAAAAATGTCAGAGGAAACGAAGTCAGCATCGTAAATGGTTATAGCTTCTGCATACAAACACGTACACAACAGAGAATACATTGGCGGTGCACGAACACGAGCAATTGCAAAGCGCGAGTAACAACGGATAAAAACAATAGATATTTAATTAAATCATTTAAGTAATGCACTCGCATACAGCTCCACAATTTATTATAAGAAATAATGTACTTTTTAATGGTTAAGATAGTTTTATAGATAAATACTTCATAAATGCGATCCCGGCTGGGACACAAACTGCGACACTCTACCGACAGAGTTGTACAGACTCCTACTAACGAACAACAAAAAGGATATTTTTCAGTAATGGTGAATTTTCTGTTATTGTTGTTCTGATTTACAACGCCTCTATCAAAAATCCGACAATAATGATTAGACTATTGGTAAGATGTTTATATGAAAGAATATGTATCAATTGATATTTAGTAATAAGCATTACTATAAGCATTTAAATAATATAAAATAAAATCCCCAGACATCACACCAACTACATGGGCCCCAAAGTAAGCATAACTTATGTTATGGGATACCATGCAGCGAACTAGGGCGGAACCTAGAACTGGGTGTTTACAAAAATAGATAAACGCCCAGACACGGAACATTTTTCTTTCTTGTTCCGTGCGGGAATCGTACCTGCAACCACTGGCGTGTGAGGCAGATAGATTTACCACATCACCAAAGTGGTCGTCATTGTTTAATCATTACATTGCTTTTCGAAATAAGTTGTTAATTTGTTATATTCTTAACATATTGTATGAACCCATAAAGTACGTAAACATACTTTATAGCTGATATCAGCTATCTCTTAAAAAAGAACTACTTATATTCAAATTAAACCGCTTTTGTTTCAGTTAAACATTATAAAAATTTACGAGGAAAAGATATTATCGTCTTGAATGGTTATAGCTTCTGTATAGACAAACGTAGACAAAAGACGTTAAATTGGAAGTGCGCGAACTACACCGCTTGCAGTGCGCGAGTGACAACAGACAGAGACATAACTTATTTAGTTAAATCAAATTTAATGCACTCGCATGCTGCTCCAGCATTTGTAGTAAGAAACAAAATATTTATTAAAATTTAAGGATCATGTCATTTCAAACACCTACAAAAGATAAATTAAAGTTTATGAAAACATATAGGTAGGTACTTTCATTAATACGTTGTTCTGTTAGAGGCCTTTTATGCTTCAGGTACATTGCTCACATTTAAAAAAATCATACAACGTTTTGCATTCATGCATGTGGTTAGTAACTTTGGTAACCAAGTAAAGGTTAAAATAACGCTGCATTACCTATGTTTACCTACTTGATAATAAATAATATTGTTCAATGTTTTATCTGTATTACTAAAAAAACAATAAATTGACTTCTTTTAAATAAATAGGTTTTTCGATGAGATCTGTGTTTTATTGATAACCTCCTGGACCGAGCCTAATGGCTAAGAGAAATAATACCCTTTGAATTGATGATGAGTTTAAACGCGGGACTCTTGGGATTTGAAGGGTTTCGCGTATATAATACTAGCTGTTGCGCACGGTTTTACCCGCGCAATTTCGATTCCCGCGGGATTTTCGGGATAAAAAGTAGGCTATACGGATTCGGAAGAATCTCTCTAAGTAATGGTAAAAGAAATTTTGAAATCGGCTTAGTAGTTTTTGAGCCTATTCAATACAAACATACAAAAATACAAAGGTTTCCTCTTTATAATATAGTATAGATTTCCGGGTGCATCATCGACAAATTTTAACCTTTGCGTGATATTCCCAGTTCAAATCAATTAGAATATAATAATTAGCGTTAATAAGATTAGTCTCCTTATTCTAAGATTACCCAAAAGCGGTCAAGATTTTCTTTTCAAGATCAGTAAAAAATATGTAGGTAGGTACTAAATAATTTCGCCGGACCAGGATTCAAACCTGGGTCTCTCGCTTGCGAAATTACTTAGTATATATTCTAAGTTATGTTCCTAACGTAGTTCCATTTTGTAGTACTTAATGGAACTTTTATTTTCTTATTCAATCCTACGCTAAAAAGTGGGGGCAAAATTTTTAAGGGGCCTATGGACACCCATCAGTAACAAAGTAATTTTCCATTATCTTATATTTAAATATTACCACAGGTTGCCATCTTGGGTACCTAATCAAAAAAGTTGCCAATACATCTGACTTAATAAAACATTACCAACATTTTAGCACTGTTTTTGAGGACTCCAAAAGATAAACCGGCGCTAGTGATTGACGGCTACAGGTATGGAGTGGATAATTGCAACAAATACACTTTGAGATGGAAATGTACAAAGAGCGGTGTATGCCGCGCGAGTGTCCTTACCCATAGGGGCAGTAATGTGATCTTAAGAAGTTCCCTTCAGCATAATCACCCACCGCCAAAGTTCGTCATTAGGGATGGTGTACTTTTGAAAGCATAATGTTTGTAATAATTTAATTATCTTATCACTGGATGCCACTCGAACCTAGGTATGTATAATTAGCAAAAATATTTAATAACAGACTTTTAACTTCTATTTTTCTAGGACGATTAGGTTATTAAAGTTAAAATTAAGGTTTTTATTTTACAGTTTACTCTGTCTGCAAAACCAATTAAATAACAATTTGGCATAATTTCTGATGTTTTATTTAATGTTTAAATTGTTGTTTAAATGTTTTTTAATGTATAAAGGGCAGGTCAGTAATTGACGCCATAAATAATAAATTCATTTATTATGATGAACAGGATGTCCAGCCAACCCTATATAATACTTTCATGAAGGTATTCTAGTTTCCATAATGATTACAGAAAAAATATAAAACAAAGAAAAATTTAAAATTTATTTTTTGAACATTATTCTTTATTGTTTCTATACAAAAATTTAAAAATAAATTTTGAAAATTTCTTTTTCATTTTTTTATTGTTAAGACGTATAAAAATCTACGCTTTTACAACCTTTCTGCGATAATTGTTTTTGTTTACGCATCTGGTTAATTTTATTTTTCAACAATCTTAACTTTAAATGCCGTTTGTAGCAAAATAACTTTAAATCGTTATTTTTCTATAACTGCCCTATACTAGACCACGGCCATTCTTCAAACGTATCTCTATCAGTATATATGACGTGTAAAAATATTATTCAGTTTATTATTCATAAATATTTCAGCAATGTAGATGTTTACCTAATAAAGATATTTGTATTTGTAAACTTTTTTCACTTATTTTGAAGTAATAGTATTAATATATAATAAGTAAATAGAACTAATATAAATAAGTTCTTTTATATGATACCTCACACGAAATCGGCAAGAACAAAACTTGTTTTAGCTTTTTAGCGTTATGTGATAAAGCCAACGAGCGAAGCTATAACGCTATAACGAGCCAAAAATTTTGACGAATTCAGCAGAAATCTGACTAAAACCGCTTACTGAAATCAATAATACAACGAAAGGTCACTTTAGTGTCTGGCCTATTAAACTTTGCGCCACTTATTCGTTTTCTTACTATGAATCCGTATAACAATTTTTTATTATTTTCTACTACTACTAACAACCGTAAATTACCTTTCAGTGTTATTCTTGAAGACCCTAAAAGGTAACGACCTGCTTGTGATACAGGGCTACACCTTTGGAGTGCAAAATCGAAACAAGAACACAATTAGGTGGATTTGCACAAAGCATGACGTTTGCCGCGCAAGAGTCACCACTAGTAACGACACGAACGCAACAATAAGAACTTACTTAAATCATGCTCATCCTCCTCCTAAGTTTATAATTAGAAACGGAGTACTTTTGAAGATCTAAAACTTAAGTTGATCTAAACGGAGTGTGGCTCTCCAACACTTTGCATACATGCATGCGGTTGGTAACTTTGGTAACCAAATTAAGGTGTAGACAAAGCTGTAGTATGTTTACTTGATAATAAATAATATTGGTAAATGTTTTGTCTGTTTAACAAAAGAATAAGTTGATTTCTAAAATATATGAAATGGTCACAGCTGTAATGTATACCGGTAAGACAGCCTCCATGGTGCATTGGTCGAGTGTGTGGCCACGGCGTGAGAGGTCCTGATTTCAAAACCCAGCCGGGCCAGTGAAGGGAACTTTTTCTTCTGAACTGGCTCGGGTCTAGGTATCTACAAAGATGACCTCTAGTTCCACTGCATGGTCTCCATAACATAATGTTCCGTGAAAGCTTACTGAGCCTATTGTATGCCATATTCGGTAATGCATTTATTTATTACTCTTAAGCTAAATAATATGATTTTTTCAGTGTTATTTCTCAAGACCCCAAAACACAAACCGGCGCTAGTGATTAACGGCTATACGTATGGAGTGGATCGTCGAAGCAAAACCACATTTGCATGGAAATGTACAAAGAACGCTGTATGCCGCGCGCGGGCCGTTACCCATAGGGACAGTAATGAGATCTTAAGAACTTCCTTTATCCAGCATAATCACCCACCACCACAGTTCATCATAAAAGATGGTGTACTTTTGAAAATGTAATATCTGGACTACTTTCATTATCATAATCCGGAAACCACTCAAATGCAGATCAACCTGATACAAAACCAATTAATTACCAAAAATATTGAATAAGACACTTTTTAACTCGGTTTTAAGAATAGGTATAATATTTTAACTTCACTTGGGCGTGACTGTAAGAACTTAAGAGAGTAGGTACTGTGTTTTGCTTTTCATATGTTGTTAACATTTAAATGCCTAATATTATAAATTGATAATAAATCCTAATTTTAATCCAATATTACTTTATGGTAACCATCAATCTAGTTTTTGGTGTGGTCATGGCAACGCTCGTATAAGCTATTTTGATGTGAAATCGAAGATGCCACTTGAATATTAAACCCGGGATTAATGAAACAGGTCCGTAATTTTATTTTTTGAATGGCCATACTCCTTTGTCTATTTTCATTTAGTTTCACTTCATCGAATTTAAAAAGCACTAAATATTTGTTATTATTTTCGGTTCTTTTAAAGTAACGCATAAATTAATATTTTCTTCTATCGTATTATCCTCAAAATACTTCTGACATCAGGGTAGGCACAGGTAAATGATCTTATAAATATTTTATTTATTATATTTCAGTGCTTCCTCCGGTTCTATAGCGTTTCCTAAATTCTGGCCATGATTTTAACTATCTGACTTAATACGTTTATTTGAGTTTTAAATAAAAAACCATGCAGCGCAAAACTAGTATTTTGATTTATTCGTTCCGTAATACGTATGAATTTTTATCTGGTATCGTTACCTAATATTTTTCTGATATCATTACTCTATGACTAAATTCAAAGCTAAATTTAGTTTGAGACAAGCCGCGGGCCAAGCAATGTAGCAATGGAACTTTTACGTTTCTAGTACTGATTTTGAGGACTCCAAAACAAAAGCCAGTGCTTGTATCCACGGCCACACCTATGGCGGACCATCGCAACAAAACTACGGATGGATAGAATTGTACGAATTATAATGTATGATGCGAGGGTCACAACGCATAGGGCTACTAATGTTATCAAAATAACTTTCTTTACTCGTAACCTAATATTTTATTAAAAGAAATGGAAAACTTCATAAAATATAAATGTTGTGTATGTTTAGTGTATTATTAATTCAATTTTTTGTTGTGCTTGTACCTTTACTGTACTCAACATGAGTCCCAAATGTTCTGTTAGTAAAGTAAATTTTGTGAAACATGTCCATCTACGTACTGTATTGTTCATTTCCGGTTACAAGGAGAGGATGCAAAGTGCAGTCATTGGGGCCAAAGCTTATCATCTAATATCATTATGGTCAGCAAAACATCTTCCTTTGGAGTTGGAGTTATTAAACGACGAATTACATGTATGCGATACTGAATATTGTGTTTCATGAAAGTTAATGATAACTTTTCAAACATACTACTCAAGTGTATGGTTTTTTTAATTGACAGTACGGTATTTTAGATGAGATCTTCAGCGATGTATGTTCTCAAACTATATTTTAGTTTTTAACGCTTTGATCATTTGTTAACGCTATACTTATATATTATTTCAGCAAGACATTTAATAAACTCAAGAGGAAAAGATATAATTCTCATGATTGGGTACAGTTTCTGCATAAACCGATGTAGCAGCTCTACCATCCACTGGCAGTGCGCGAACAATGGCATTTGTTATGCTCGAGTAATCAAAGATTCCCTTTCACATCTATAAAAAAATGAAATTTGACGCACATCATGTTCCGCCTTAGTATTATGTTCGAAATAATCTATTTATCAGAATTTAGAACTACAATAAAGGACCCCAGGTTCCAATTTTTTTTTATAGGTAATCACATTTGAGTTTATTAGAACAATAAAAGTTCTGGTTTTAAAAGAAGAAAGTGAGCATATCTCCTTCTCCGTACCCACCTACGCCTACGGCGGATCGGTGTCGAGGAGCCGACATCCTCCCGGCAATGCCCCGCCGCCTTCTTCTGCGACATTACGACCTTGCGAAAAGAGGTCATGGCCGCCTTAGCCTATCGACTTCTTAATATGGCTATAATCACGCTAAGAAACGGATTGCGTTGATCGTCTTAGCCCCGTAAGCGGACGTGGCAAGAGATGCTCCCCATCCCCTGGGAGAAGGACGTGTTAGTTATCTATTCTAACAGTCATAAAAGTCCAGTGTCAACTGTTCAATTAATGTATGTGAACAGAAACATTTTAGATAAATCATCATCAAAGTTCTTTTTGATAAGCCCATTGCGGAGCCATGCAGTACTCATCTGGGAACGAGGAAATTTAGCTTGATAAATTTAATATAACTTAATAGTCCCCAATAATAACAATAATTAATTTTCAGTGTCAATGGTTCGAAGTGCTAGCGGTAAAAATGTACTGATTGTCAGAGGATTCAAATTTTGTGTCGAAAGAAAATTTAAATACACGACAAGCTGGAAGTGTTCAAATAACAACATCTGCCGCGCTCGCGTCACTACCTTCAGAGATACTGTTGACATTACCAGGGGGTTTCTAGAACATAACCACTTGCCTCCTAATATTTTACTTAGAGATGGAGTTATCGTTAAAGTTACGCGGCCGTGATTCGCAACCATTAAGCTTGTTTTAAGTTTTTTCGATTCATAATTTGAAATAAAACACTTAACCGGATTTACCGCGCATAATTTGTATTTTACATTTTAACTCGACATCTCGGTGTCTTTGCACACCTCATGGTCACGATCGTCTGAGATGTCAGTCAGGCGTGGTCGCAGACTGAAATTTTGGGGGCTTCTTCTCTTTTAAGGGGTTCATCTTTTCATGATTTCAGGGGGAGGGTCATGTCCCCTGTGACCCTTCCCCTTCTGGGATAGGTGATAAAGTTATACTTCAGCTCCATCTGTTTCTTGAGCGTAAAGGACTGTCTTGATAACCTGATCTTTTAATGCAAAGACAAACCCTTTGATTTCCCCAAAGAGGTCCCCGATTTTAACATATGATTACTTATTTAATAAGCCTTTTATAACCAAGTTTGATTTGTCCCGCAACTTCCTGTGGTAATTTCAGAAACTCCTTCCATAATACAACCAGACACTCATTGAAGAACCTTTATACCAAGTTTCACGTTCGTGCACTCAGAAAATACGATTTTTCAAACAAACTAAAAAGTTCAATATTTCCCGTTCTCGATGGAAATGTCTGTCAGTCGCTCAGTCAGTAACGGAACAGTTTTATAAAGATTATATATTAAGATAAAACATAGTGTTATAATTTCAGTTACAATAATAATGACATGAAGAGGAAAACCAGTGCTAATTTCGGACAATTACAGTTTTATAATAGATCATCACTACAAAGTACCTACTATCGGTTGGAAGTTTGCTTACAATCGATTCTGTGAAGCAAGAATTACAACTATAGATTATACGACAGTGTTGCGTTATTGCATGAAACACAGCCAACCACTTTGCGATTGACCAAGGAATTTTAAATAAAATTTTGAAATAAGTCGAATATTTTAAAAAAGTTTGCTCATTTTTGCGTCTATTGGTAACTAAATATTCTACTCTACAATCACACAATTTTTTTCACAAAATCACAAAAATTGACTCAAACTATACAAAGCTTGTGATATAGGATACTATCTTATGGCAACCCTAAAATATAAATTTTATACATATTATTTAGATAATCTGCGACCCGGAACATTATACAGGATGACTGGTTACAAATTTGCAATACTAAATAGGCTACAAAGAAGAAGAACAAGCATTGCTCAACCCACCATACCAGGGCCTGTAGAGTTAACGTTTACACCGTTGGCGAAGAAATATTGTTCACAAGGAATAAACACAATCTTTAATGTTTCATTCGTTGGCTTTTCTTAAGTTTTTGTGAAGACGTTTTTAGTTTCCTTTCTTTAAGTCATTAAAGATATCATTTACGAGACAAAAACTTACCTAATACATGTGTTTATTCCTAGTGTTTCTAAATTTTTTTCTGTAATAACCTAATCTTTAACTATTAATCATGAAAGTTGATTTTGATCTTATAAAAAGCTTTCTACTCCACTGTGACACGCAAAAGGAGTATTGGTTCGACCTTAAAAATTGTCAGGTATGTTTTTCTGATAGATGTATTTTTTTTTTGTATTGATGCTTTAACAGCCTCCGTAGAGTATTATTCTAGTGTTTGCCTGGTTTATTAGCTGGTAGAGGTCCTCGATTTCAAGTTGGGTCTGTATGTATTCTTACTGGGGTCTATTTGTGATCTAGGATACCCCCTAGTTCTACAGCGTTGTCTCCGTCACACAAATAACGAAGCTTACATTTGTTTACTGCTTTTGTTTTGTAATTTATAACTCTATCTGTCTTTTGTCAAGTTAGCTCTTTTATACTTAAACACTCTGGTTTATCAAGGTGTTGAAGATTGGAGAGAATATTTTCACTCACGACTCAACTGTAAATGTCTTATTTAGTACGTTTCCATCTGCTGATCAACTTGCTTATGATACTCTTAATAGTAATCTTTACACATTTACATAATTTATTGTTCAATATATACGGAACACTTAAGGAAAGACAGTTTTATTCGCAAACGGGTTCACTTACTACTGCGGCGCGAAATCTTTGCACAGCGAGACATGGCGGTGCACGAGATGGTCGTCCTGCAGCTCCAGACTCATCGTAAACAAGTTCTTCAACCGATTCGAGGATGCCGACTTCCGCCATAACCACGACCCTCACAACTTAGCATCAGGGATGGAGTTTATATAAAAAATCGATCAATAAACTCGGGTTTAGTCTTTAGTTTTTAAAAATATATTAACTTTTTACAACTTTTTTTTTTAAGTAATACTTTTACTTTTATTTACTGATCACGAATAAAAGATAATTAAAAACTAGGTATGAAGCCTGGCTTAAACGTATTTTGTTTAATGTATCGTGATAACTCAACACTAACTCATCCACAGTGCGTTTTGCGCGTATTTTTTTCTTTAAGTGATCATTTTGTATCTGTGCTTCTTAAAGATTTTATGTGATTTCAGGAATTAGAGTAATCAGTCAACGAGGCAAAGCAATAATTATCTATGGTGGTTACAGTTTTTACGAAAAAAATAAATTTTTAAAGACTACTAGATGGGTGTGTACGAATAACAACATTTGCCGCTCTGCCTTGACTACAGGCTTCGATGGTCAAATTTTACGTGTCAGCGGGGAGCACTCGCATGATCCTCCTCGGTATGTCATCAAGAATGGAATTTTTATAAAACTTTAGTAGTAACATTACAACATCTTGTTTTATATAAAAAATAACTTACAACGATAGACTGGCCCGTTCATGAATTGAGGCCGCGGAATAAGTGACCAAATGCATATTTTCCATTGGTCAACTCATCCCGCTGAATAATTTTATGATTAAACTGTTTAACATTCGATTAACCCAATAAAATGAATATATTGAAAGCCTACGTTATCTCATCTTCGTTCAGAGTTGATTGATGAAGGAAACTCGTCACTTAATCAATGAATATTTAGTTTAAACTTTTCTGGAAAATCCACCACTTGCAAATCCACCACCTGGTGCACATTCCAATAAATTCAAAGAGCTAATAATGTTGAAACAAGGAAGAATATGTAAAAAGTAGACTAAATTTTATAGGGTTTACGAAACGATATTTATTTCTACTCTTTATTAAAAATCCGACCGAACCCAGAATTTGAAAGGATTTCCTGTAACGATCAAAATTAGGAAATAGGCATTTTAATATCAAGTACTCAGCAGCGAAATCAAAAATCTTGATTTTTTTATATAATATGTAATAGTAATATGATTCACAGAAGTATACAAATAAATAAATATTTTTGACACTCACACAACATTATCAAGCCCAAATTAAGTTTCTTAAAGAACTTGTGTTATGGATACTAGATAACTAATATAAGTATTTAAGAAATATATAAACATACATATTGAATAAATACATATACAACGTGTAACATAATGAAGAGATAATACTTGAAGAGATTGTATGTTTGATGATGTAGTTTATAAGTAACAGTAATAACATAACTTTGTTATCCTTACAGTTCGTCCGAAAAATAAGTTCAAAGTTTTCATCAAAATATTTAAGTGTCAACCCCAAAAACAGCTGTTAGCTTTTGATGAAATCAACTCAATAACAGCGTAAAAATAAGGTGATGGGTAACTAAGACAAATACTACAAAGTTCAGCTGGTGCGGTTAAAGGTCATAAGTACACTGACTGCGGCACAAGTCTTGTTTTAGCTTATTAGGTTGACTAGGGTTGACAAAATATTTTGTTGTAAAATAATAAAATAAATTTGTAAGTCTATACCAGCACTGATCATGCTATTTTTTTACTGTGTATTTTACGCATGGTATAGAAGCTAACCCTCAAGTTTTATCTCTCCATTTTTTTACAAGTTGTATGTAACTTGTAATATAGCGATTTTGACTCGTTGTAAGTAATTAATTTAAGATTGATTTGTAAATTATTTGGTTTTATTGATTGATTTGAAATTAAATTTTTGTACTCATTTAATTTAACAGTAGTGGGTGAGTTCATTTTTTTTTGTACAAATAATTATTATATGTAAAATTGTGTTCTGACAGCATACAGATGTAAAAATATTCATACGTATATTTATTTTCTTATTATTTATAAAAAAAAGATTTTCTATACATATATCCAAAGTAAATCCACGATACATGCAACACGAGAAGATAATAAGTACACTGAAGAAAATCTGTTTGTATATTATAATTAGAATAGAATAAAATTGTATAATAGATAAAGATAATTCTGCTACATTATTATTTATACCTTCTAGGTAGTCTCCCGCACACACACAGTAATACGCGCGATCTTCCAAAGTGGTATACATAATTCTGTTTCAGTCTTTACACAGACATTCCAAATTTTCACAGGAATACTTTTATGTCACGCCACTACAATCAATAAGAGCTGAAAATTAAGAAACATGAAGTTAGAGCATAATCACTCACCTACAATATTTATTGTAGAATTTGGTTTAAAATATCAATTGAAAATATTTCATTTAAAAATATTTTTGAGAATTTGATTGTTAATTGAGTGGTTCAATAAGCTAAGCGAAAGTCTGCGGCACCAGACATCCTGAACACTGTTGCCAATTTGATCCCCTAACAGTCGCCACTACCCGCAACCTATGTTGTCGTTTCGCTTCTTTCGAATTTAACTGCTGCTTAGACTTTTATAAATACTGGCTTTGTCTCCTTAAATATCTTGTTTTAAAGTCAATTCTCAGCTGAACTGTTGAATAATAAACTAATTAAAAATGGGTTGGTTTTATTATTACATTCTTGATTCAGAAGGTGTTGTTAATTCCAGAAACAGTAACCTCCTTACTTATATTTTTTTATCTGATTTATATTATATTTATATAATAATAACATATTGTTTCTTTTAATACATGTGTGTCAAACTTAAAAACACATTAAAATTAAATGGAGTATGTTATTGGCATATAATTAGAGTTAATTATTTTTTTCAGAAATCACGAAAATGAAGATACGAAGAAAAATGTATACGAAGGCACAAATGACTGCAGCCCTAGAGTCAGTCCATCAAGGTATGAGTGTTTATGAAGCTGTTAAAATATATAAGGTACCAGCTACTACGTTAAGAGATAAACGAAACGGTGTATATAAACGTGACAGTTGTGGAGTTGCGCCAGTTTTAACAGAAGATGAAGAAATGAAGATTGTTAATTGGATCTATACACTTGAAAAATGTGGATTTTCTGTAACCAAGGAACAAATAATTAAGAATGTTGCAAATTTAGTGAACACCTTAGGTCGGTCCAATCCTTTTAAAAATGGAATGCCGGGCAGACATTGGTATGCGGCATTTATGAAACGGCATCCTCCACTCTCACAACGAGTAGCAAAAAATTTGCTTGCTAGCAATAGTCAAGTTTCTATAAAATCATGGTTTGATCGAATTCGTCATTATTTTGAAGAACATGGTATGATACATATTTTTGAAGATCCAAAACGTATATTTAACTGTGATGAAGCTGGCTTCTATTTAAGACCCAAAGACAAACAATTTTTGAAAAGACGCGGTACTACTCGTAAGGAGTTTTTTAAACAAGTGGCTAGTGACAATGGAGATCGTTTGACTGTTCTTATCAACGTTTCGGCCGGAGGAGCTGTTGCACCTCCAATGGTACTGTATTCCGTTAAAACTCTGCCAGAAAATATCAATCGCAGTATACCAAGCTGGTGGGGTCTTGGTATCACTGAGTCAGGATGGATGACCACGGACAGTTTTTATGAATACATCGCGGACGTCTTTTCCCCATGGCTTCACCAACAAAATGTACAATTACCCATTGTATTATTTTTAGATGGTTACACATCGTATATTTCCATTGCTGTGACCAAGTTTTGCGAAGATAATGGCATTATTTTAGTTGCTCTTCAACCCCATTCGCCGAAAGTTTTGCAGCCTTTTGACGTTGCTGTTATTGGTCCAGCAAGAGATACTTGGAAGAATGTTGTGCGCGATTTCAAAATCGAAAATAAATATCGAAAGTTCAATCCCCACAATTTTTTACTGCAAGTCCAAAACTGTTTTGATAAATGCCTAAAACCGGAAACTATCAAAAGAGGGTTTAGATGTTGCGGCATCTGTCCATTCAATCCTCTAAATATAGAAATATAGATTTTCACACAATTACATTATTTATACATTAGTTTTACTTCCAAAAAAGTGAGATTTTTGCAATGATTTAAGTGATGATTTTGTGCATTGAACTAAACATTTTGCATTTACAAATAAATATTAACAGCAATAAACAAAGAAAAAACAAAGTGCAGTACAATGAAAACTGCACACGAGTAGGTATCTATCACATCACGACCACTTTGGCGGTGGGATAAACCTGTCTGCCTCAGACGCCAGTGGTTGTAAGTTCGATTCCCGCACGGAACAAGAAAAATAAAAGGTTCCGTGTCTGGGTGTTTATTTATTAATATTCTAGGTTGCCCCCCCTACTTCGCTACATTTTATTCCATAATACAAGCTCAAGCAAGTAGTTGGTGTGATTGTCTGGAGATTTTATTTTATTTATTTTTGTCACTACCACCGACAATTGGCATTTAATTAGAAACAAATTAAAAAAATACAAGTTACACAAGGCAGCAGATCAAGCGTGCCATATCTGTCAAAAAATTGTAATTGAATTTGAACTCTATGCCTTCGACATTAAGTTAAAAATTAGTTTTGGAAATGTGACAGGTTTGTAACGCTTGATCTGCTGCCGTCTGTACCTTTGGTTAAAGAAATCAAATCTCATGCGAAAGAGATACTACCTTAGTACTTACCTTAATTTTTTTAAATATTTATTTATGTATATGACAGTGAACGTAGGCTTCCCAGCGATAAGACCGCCAATTGTATTTCGAAATTGTTATTATGTATTTCCTTTTTTGTTCTTTTTAATGGCATACAATAAAGTGTTAATAAATTAACGTATTTTTTTTTATAAATCGGCTGATTAAATTATTATTTTTTGTTTATGTTTTTTTATACTATAGTGCGTCATTTGAAAGACATTAAAGGTAATGATCTGCTTCCTGTAAATGGGTACAGTTTTTACGTGATGAAGCAACTACCAACATTATTTGTATGGCGGTGTACCAACACTATGTTACTAAAATAAGACGACACAATTTTGCGCACGCGAAATATGTTTTTCTTTAATAGTGAGATTTTTTAAGAAATGTACTAACAAAATGAAAGTGAGGAATTCAAAAAAAATTATGATTTTTGAATCGGAACTTTGAATAATTAATAAAATAGTTATTTAGTTATATAAAACATTCACAGTCCAATTTTTTTATCCCTTCCAAAAAATATGATTTGTCGAGGTCCTCAAAATAGGCCTTTGTTTGCGAGATGACTTCATCATAGGAGTCAAATATTTTTCCACAACGCCATTTCTTCAGGTTTGGGAACAAGTAGTCACTCGGAGCCAAATCTGGAGAATAGGGCGGATGAGGGAGCAATTCATAGCCCAATTCATGGATTTTTGCCATGGCAACGGCACATGTGTGCACCCTTGCATTGTCTTGGTGGAAAAGAACTTTTTTGTGCTTAACACGAAGTTCACTTTTTCCATTTTTTCCTCAAATTACTGTGTAGTCTGATAAAGATAGCTGTCAAACACAAACTAACTGACGCAGCAAGTTTAAATTTTGACAGGAGTTAACTGACAGATGCCTGTTGACAGGAGCAGTGTTGCTTTTTCAGTAAAGTGGTCAGAAATTTAAAAAGTCACGGACTTATTGATCCGCCCAGGTAGATATCTTAACACCAAATATAAAACACCTGTTAATCATTAATGAACATCAATTGCGTAAATACAAAAATAAATATCTATAAATTACTGGTTAAAATAATATGTTTTATAGGTTAAGTCTTTTATAGTTATTCAGTTCGCTCTATACAAACTGAACTATAGTTAAATATATTTTTACGGTAAAAAAAGGAAAATAATGTACTTAATGTAATTATTATTACGCAATCTTTGTTACAGCGTAGAACATTCATGATAAATATTTAAATCGTAAATATATCATATTATGCTCACAAACATGCTTTAATATAATTCACTTCTGACCGCGTAGCGTCGACTTTGAATAGCCGTATAAAATGGCAATTAATCCGAGTGATCATAATTTGATGATAAGACTTCTTCAGTGTTCGCCTCGCTAGCGAGCACCATTCATATAAAGTAACCGCCGAATATTACTGCTCCTATGGTGAAATGATCACGCAACGTTTTATCAAGTACCTGTTCCTTCCGAATTCCGTGCGCTTTCTTCCTACGAGCCCATCGTCACTTTCCCACAATGTGGGCTTGAGTTTAAAAGTGGAATTAGAAACCGATACAATATAGCTACAAAATCAAAAAGTATGGGGTACATAGAATGTTGTCAATATGTCGAAAAATTAAATCAGAAGATGTCTGCTAAACTACACTTTTCAAATAATAAATATCCCGGGTAGTCTGGAAGAAATCGCTTGCTAGTGATAAGACCGCCACTTGTTGTACAGTAATACTATAATTCATTTTGTTTTATTCACTTTCTAACATTATGCAATAAAGAGTTAATAATAATAAAATAATAATAAAAAGTCGAGTTAATATTTTAATGTCCAATCTAAATTGCACCGTACTTGTATATCTTTATAGTCATTAATTAAATAAATAACTTTTGGTAACTTATATACCTACTTATAATAACTTACCGCCATGGTTTCAGATGCTCGGTTTGTGCAATCTCGCCGGGGTAGAACTCTTATACAAATTGGAACGTACACTTTTGGTAAACAGTCGAGCAACGGTATGAAAAGTCGCTGGCAATGCTCTACGCACGTCTCCAAAGGATGCAAGGCTTTTGTCAAAACAATAGAAGATGAAATTATAACAGTCAGAAACAATCATAACCACTAATATGAGTGGGTGGAATGTTTAAATCACAGCACATATAAAATTTTCCCTGTGGTTTAAATATATCGATAAACGTATAATAAGATAGATATGATATAAGCGTGTAATATCTGTGTATTAATGCTAAGATGTGTGTTCATTTTATTGTTTCATAAAGAAGATGTTATAACTTCGTTATTCCTTCTATGATTTAATGTATGTAGTAGGTATTAAATAAGATTCGTTCTAATTGCGAATAATTTACAAATTGTAACTAAGACAATTAAGAACTATGAATAAAATAGAATAGAATAGCGCAGAATATAATGTTTCCCTATTCTCATATCATCTCAACGGTTATGATGAATTGAGAATAAACAGCTAGTTTAATTAAGAAACAGCATTTATTGCCTAAAAGGTAATAAGTTAACTGTCTTGGATTTCCTTAATTAGTAATTTGACTAAATGGCAAAATTAAGTTTCTTAATTTTTCTTGCCTCCCACATATGCCTATTATACAGGGTTGTTTTTTAGTCACCAGCCAAATTTAATAAATGTTAGGTTCTTTGATACAATATAAACGTACCTGCAAATTTATTTTAGCATCGCTCAGTACAAAAAAGTATAAATATGGAATCACAAACTTTTTATAAAGTAGTCGCTGTTGATGAACACAACTACTACGATGCGGCATTTCATTGAAATACTACGACGTAGTACTACAATATGTTTTGTTGTAGCGCGTAGTTGTCTTATTTTTATAGTAATTTAGAGTGACCATGGTTTGATTAATATGTAAGCGGATATATATTCCTTGGATATAATATATTCCTTGGATATATTCCTAGTAAAAAAAATAAACACTTTTTTGCAAAAATCGTTCCTATAAATGATACTTATTGCTAAAAAAAATTTGGCCCGTGACCACAAATCAACCCTCTATATATGTTACAGCCTAAAGTGTCAACTTCAACAACTTATTTTTTTTTGCTCCATACTTATACGCCATTTAGTCATTTATTATTGAGACTGAGTGCAAATCAATAAATTTTCACTCAATAGGAATCAATACTAAAAATTCAAAACGACTCCAGATTTAAAACCAGGAAATTTCAGCGAGGTAATACGGATGGGTCCGTACCGGTTCAACAAGATGCAAGTGAGTGGGAACAAGACCCGTTGAAAGTGCGTAAAGGCGAAGGCGGGCGTCTGCGCCTCGTTGCACACCGTGGACAACGTCATCGTGCGCGTCTGGGGCTTCCACGGACTTCCAGCTCCGAGTGTTTTTCTGTGATCAAAATTTAATGTCAAAGTAGCGTATGCGGGAGACTCGCACCATAGAGGCTGCGGAAGAAACTAAGTGGTTCATGTTTCTCTCTGTAGTGTTTGTATGAGGATATAAGAACAATCTACCGATGTAAAAATTTGCGTAATTAAAAATCTATTATAACTATTATTATTATAGCTATTTTTTTTCCAGACAAAGGTTAAGTTATTCTGTTTATTGTGGAATGTTAAGAAATAGGTATGTTGATGACTTGTTTATTTTTTCTACATAAGAAGTGCAATTAATGTGTTTATTTATAATTTTATTCCATGATGTTTTGTTTATTATACTTGTGATTTATGCTGCAAAATTGTTTGAATTTTCTTGTTAAATATCAATGTTAAACTCTCTCTAGAAGTCCAGACCCCGGTGTCTAAGTGTCCCTAAGGGTGCTAGGGTTGAGCCATTTGTCGTTTTAATATATATAACATATTTCAGTACTACTATGTCGAAAAATAAGTTATGTATAAGTAAACCTAAATAAATAAGCAAGTGTTTATTATTGTAATTGAATAGCTTTGTCTAACTTATAAGAAACTATGATTTTAAAACAAAAAGCGGTTCAACTCTCCCGTACTTACCATTTTTGTGGTAGGGTGTGGTAGAGAGTCATAGACTTTAGATCAGGAGGGAGGGAGAACAGCTTTCCATATATTTCTTTGAAGTGTCTCTAACAATTAATTGTTTTAAACTATCGCGGTTATTTTCACTATGATTTAATGTATTTACGGGATTCTTACCACGATTCTCGATTTTATTATAGCATCGAAATATCGGACGTGCGCAAATAAAATCGAAAATCGTGGTAAGAATCCCGTAAATACATTAAATCATTGTCTCTAACAATTCTCTAATATCCGGTACACCGTACAAAATAAAACCTCCTAATTGAGTAATTTGAGTAGCTCTTATGTTTAAATAGAAACTAGTTGTCCTAAAATCTGCTATAGTCTGCCTGCTCAATGTTTTTAGGAGCATTACGACCGGATGTATCGGAATAATCTCATATTTATACTTGTTCCTTTTTGTCAACCTATAGTGTACTTATTTTCTTACAATATGTACCTATTTATTTTAAAAAACTAAACTTCAGTTCATTTAATTTTACGCTTTGTAAATAAAATTCTTTATATTTGTCTTCAATGTATCTAGATGGCGTTATTGCGTTTACGTCGTCAAAGCGCGGGGAGCTGGTGCTGGTGCACTCTGGACGCAAGTTCTATAAGAGACGCGTGAACAAGAACGGCTCAGTGGTGTGGCGGTGCCAGGCCAAAGGCTGCTATGGAGTTGTCACCATGGATGATCAGATAGTCCTAAAAACTACAAAGCACAGTTGTCTACGCGAATATTGACAAGGAACTATCGAAGAACGCATTTAAGGCTGCAAACTGGACGGCAGTGACAGCGACAGCGCAGCGGCGCGGGCAGCGATTTCCGCGACACAATAGAAAGTATTGAGTTTGTATGAAATCGCGCCCGCTGGTGTCGAGAACGGCCTAGATTCCCCGGGTCGCTGCCCGCGCCTCTGTCGCTGCCGTCCAGTTTTCAGCCTAAGGCTAGGATGCAGCAATTTTTTACGTTTTAGAACAATTATATACTTGTAGTATAAACATGTTGCGCCTGAAAAAATATCCACAAAAATTGAACATAACCAACCCATGTGTAAAGATAGAGACATGATTTATGAAAATTGGCTCGATAAAAAAAGTCACAAACATAACACTAATTTACTATTTCAAATGGACATTGCTACGAAATGGCATCTTGGATTCATGTAAAATTAACATTAAAACACAGCGCATAATTTTTTAAACCGTTTGTACAGGAATTTTTTTTAGATAGTTAATTTAATTTTTCGAAAATGTTACAGATTTTTTTTTATAGTTTATTTATTTTTTGTAAAATAAACCAAATAACCAATCAAACGTATTGATTGGTTATTTGGTAAACTTTCTTACGTCGCGTCGGCGAAGTTCGCTAGCGACGACCGGACTTTGTGAAGGTGGCAACTTTGTATTGACTCACAAATTATCATGTTATGTTTTCCGATTGAAATTTTCCATATGAAATTACAGTGTTTCGCATAAATGACTTTGTCTAAATAAAACATTCTAAGTGGTATGATGGAATTATCATTAATTCTGTACTTTACGTAAAACTTTTTAACAAAATCAGAAAATTTTAATACACTTCCTTTATAGGCACTTAAAGCACTTTCATACATAAAAATCCCTTTTTCAATCTTATTCGAATAAACAAATATAAATAAACTCGTGACTACAAAATAATCTTTATTTATTTATTTATATATAGTTCACCAACGCAGTGGTCACCAAAACAAGGTTTAACAAAGAACATATGGCATTGTGATACAATTCTAGCGCCACCACACTTATAGGTGAAGACAGCATGCAGTAAAGTTTTGCGAATAGTAACAATTAAATAATAGAACAGAAAAAAATGATAAAATTACATATTGATTCAAAAAATTAAATAAAAATACAAATTGATTTTAAAATATAAGCACAATTTTTTTAAAACATTGGTCATCAAAAATAATCAAAATACTTAAAATAAAAAGACGAATAGGTAAAATTAATAATAAAAATAAAATTAACAATGTCAACGTTGTAAAATCTTAATAACTTTACGCCTAATGGGACCCTTTAATGTTTCTATCGAGTTTACTTTGTTCTTTATTACCAAATAATTGAATAGTAATTTAGTAAGTCACATTAACGAATATACTTTAAGATTAGTATGACCATGTTTGCGATGTGTTGTATAGATCGTCCTGTGTTCTCGACGTCGGCGCTGGGCGCGCGCGTGCTGCGGCTGCGCGGGTACTGGTACACGCGGCACTCGGTGTGCTCCTCGCGGGTCAAGTGGCTGTGCGGGGACAGCCGCGGCCGCGCCTGCCGAGCCAGCACCGTCGTCGGCGCACACAACACTCACCCCAAGCTCATTGACCATTGCCGAATCACTGACCCTTAGAAAAAGGAAAAGTCAAATTATGGATAGGTTGCCGAGGATTTACTGATAACGTGATTCAACTCAAAAGATTTGTCGTATTTTTTAAGTTGCTTTTAAACAGTTACCCAGCTCAATATTGCTATGCTGATGTTATTTACAAAATGTGTTTTTGAGTAATTCATTTTGGTGATGCTGTTTTTTTTTATTTTGTATTCTGTTTTTCGATCACATTTTGGATTTTAGTTAGGTACATACATACTTACCTTCATGCCTATGAACACCAGAGGTTATAAAAGCATCTGTTGTCACATTAGACCAATTTTTAGGTATTTTAATGATGATATGATGAGGAATTTAGTTTGAAAAGTTTATTTCTGTAATTAGCAACCGTGCTGTATAAAGAAAATTCGATAGATACAACTACCACGGTGGCGCTTTCAGGGTAGGTTTATTTATAATTGGATGGATAGTTCAGTACCTATTTAAGAGTGGTCTAACTTTATTTGGGTGAACTCTTTCTTGATGCAGAATTGTTTGAAAGTGCTTTATATTTTTTTACTTCAATCTTATATTCATCCTACTTTTTCCACTATTACAGGTTTCATTACGCCAGTAAGTATATACTTGTTTGTTTGACATATTAGATGAAAGAAAAAGAAATCCAAAACTCAACATACCACCTAAAGATCGATGGAGTTGAACACTTTCCTATTTGGTCTAAAGCTAGAATACGATGTAAGCTATCAGTTTGTAACGGGAAATCTTAATATGTTATTTGCCAGAAATGTAATCAGGCACTCTGTTTCAATAAGGACAAGAACTGATTTTTGTTATTTCACAAATAGTAATAGTTTCATTAAATCAATCACAATTGTTATATTTTCTTTTACTTCATGTTTTTATTTATCATAAAAGTTCCTATTTTTTACTTTAATATTTTCTATTTTTAAGTACAATTATGAATAGTGTAATGTTCTATACCAAATCCTAGTTAAGAGAACATAAAGCTTATTATTTATATCAATAAAAATTGATTTATTGAATTTATTTCCTACCTCTTTATTTTGTATCAGTCCCCAATACAAAGTATTCATTAATACTGCATGATGTGTCAAATGTGGGTCATATGGAAAAACTTACGAAAGGATATTTTTTTCCAAGCAATAGTAACAAATTTTTCAATTTATATATTTTTCCAAGCTGAAAAAATCAAGCACTGTAGGGTTAAGTACCCGTGTCTTGCAATCAAATGTGATTACCTCCCATCCTCAGTCTCATCTGGTGATAAATAGCAATGATGTCGAAGATGAAAGCGCATGGGTTAAAAAAACTTCTCTTTAAATAAAATTGCCAAAATGCATCACGGAGCGGTGATATTTGTGGGCAGAGTTTCCTTTTTATACTCTGATCAGGTTTTATGTTCAAGTTTAATTAGTAACGAGGAGATAATTCCAAACAGTCACGATAAGAAACATAACAGTTATAATTAGTTATCTGGATACTCAGTCGCACTGCATGACTAATGACTATAATACTATGATTGTGCCTGAAAATATCATAGTCATGCATAAATAGGTCAAATATATTCGTTTCTTTTTTTAGGTGTTGTATACGGAAAATCTAAATTTGGAAAGCCCTTGATTATCTACAATAACAACAGATTCAACCGAGCTGTGAGTGTCAAGTGGCCGAGGGGATACTGGACTTGTAGCCGGGCGAGGAGCCGCCGCTGCTCCGCCACAATCCGTACCTTCGAAGACAACGTTATAGAGATAAATAACAATCACAGTCATTGAATCTTTCAATTTCTTTTCAACTGAAAACCAATTTCAAACCGAGCTCCTCAATTTTTGTGTCTTTGTTACGTCTTTGTCACGATTTTTTGCACAATTATGAATAGATTTTGAATATTCTAGTTTTTAAATCTTTTTATGATAGAGAATACTTCAGAGGTGGTTCCATATAAATTTCATCTAAATCGAAAGGATACTTTTAATTTTTAATTTTTTGACGACCACTTTAGCGATGGGGTAACACTGTCTGCCTCAGAAGCCAGTGGTTGCGGGTTCGATTCCCGCACGGAACAAGAAAAAAAATATTCTGGGTCTGGGCGTTTATCAATATGTATATGTATTTATATTCCAGGTTCCCCCCTAGTTCGCTACATGATATATCACGAATCACATATATCACAAGGTCTGCTTAGTTTGGGGCCATGTAGTTGATGTGATTGTCAGGGGTTTTTTTAATATAATTTTAATTTTATTTAAAAATATGTATGAATACTGAGAATATTTACATTGAGGTCCTTTTTTTAATGCTTTGCATTCGCTGATTACTCTTCATCTTATTTTTTACTTTCATGTATTATTTAGATGTTACCAATTATTTTATTTTCAGCTCATAAATATATTAATCTCTAAAATATACATATAAATCCATATGTTTCAATAGTATAAATATCACATCTGATAATGAGCTAAAGAACAATCTCTTCGATACAGAAATATAACTGATCTTATATTTATGCTCTTGTAGACATTCACATTACTACTACTTCTTACCTACATCTTTTCATTACATACTATATTAGTATCACTTAGATAATGTAAGCAAAAACTTCATATCCAGAAATGTATATTCATGTTAAAAGATATATTCGATAACAGGTATACCTTCAATTCTCTCTAATAATTTGCTTCAGAATCGTTAAGATAAGTTGCAAATCGGCGAGTAGGTGACAACAAAAGTGGCTTCACTGTTATAAAAAATGATAGAATTCAGTAAACTTGTGCTTTATTAGTATCTACTGATCTGTCTAGTTTTTTTCTTTTACTCAAATACAAGGTTGTCTGGTGGAGATCGCTTTACAGCGATAAGGCCGCTTGTTGCGCCTATCTGTATGTTTTTTTATTGAATTTTTTTCCTTTTGTCATTGTGTGCAATAAAGTATAAATAAATAAAAATAAATAAAGGTTGCAGCTTAATAATACTTAAAATATGTTCACATTTGCCTCCGTATGGCTGCTGTACATTAAGCAATAACTTTTTATTGCCGTTCCTGAAAAATGTTATATTTGTTATGTTTGGATATCAACGAATCTATACTGCAGTGCGATCACAGAACTTTATCGAATCGTTTGTTAACGAATGTTCGTATAGTATGGAGACGGTTTTTAAGAAAAAATTGAAATCTATCCATTGCCGCACGGCCAGCTTAAATAAATGTGTGCCTTGTTAATTTTGAATGTTTGTAAACATGTTGTACTCATAAATATATGTAAAATAAAAAATTACAATGTTACTCAAAACTTGCAACCGACTCCATACTATACGAGCATTCGTAAACATTCGTTAACTTACGATTCGATAAAGTTCTGTGATCGCACTGCTGCCCTTTCAAACATCCATTGTGCTTTGTGCATCAAGCCGTAGAGATTGATCCACGTCCTAAAGCGGCTAAGCCGCTGGAAGCTGCTAGAAATATTATAGTGCAAAATGTTTGTTGCTTATTATTACTCTGTCACTATTATACTCTGAAACGGCTGAATAGATAAATCTGAAATTTTAAACGCAGGTAGCAAAACAACAAATAACATTTATTGTAATACTCTAGGTATTGGGTAAGCCCGTCAGTGGGTATATGTATAAATGGCGTTGCCTTTGTACCACCATGAAATATCTTAGAAAGAATAGAGCTATTTTTTGCATTTTTTAAAGATACATTTTTTAAGTTGGATTTAATTAAGATTGTATATATTTTAAATTAAAACACTTGCTATCCGGTTTGATTCATTTTACATTAATACTTAGTATCATAGGTTACATTACTGTCTCCGTTAAAAATTGCTAGTAAATATTTCTTAACGTAGGCTTTTAATACGAAATTAGACTTTCTTAATTAGGGTTAAATTTGTGAAGTTTACTGATTCATTATATTTCCAGTGCAATTTCTACAAAACGCGAAAGGAAAGACAGTTTTACTGAAGAACGGGTTCACGTTTAACTGCAGCTGCGAGTCTACACACACGACCTTGTGGCGGTGCACGCGGTGGCCGGGATGCAGATCCAGACTCATCATCAGAAAGTATCAAAGCTATGTTGTCAAAGCTGATATCCAACATAATCATAAGGCATCAAATTACACTATTAAGAACGGAATCTATATAAAAATTTAAACTTAGATATTTTTTTGTTATTTTATTTAAATATTTCCGAATATCGAAACCTACGCGTGTCGTAAGAGGTAGGTATCTTAAACCGAGTGATACCCGTTTAGAATTGAGACATCTTCAGAGTCCACGCTAGTGGCTGCATGTCATACTGTGTGAAAAATAAGTTGTTAACTTCGCGACGTATTATCGTTCCGCGATGATATTTGCACTTGATGAAGGAAACATTTTGTGACTAGTAAGTTTCCTCTTGAACTCGCGTCATCTTTGGCCAGTAAAAAAATAATTGTCATACCTTGTGTGCATTTCTATCTTGCTTAAGCAGCCACTAAGTGGAAGGTTTTGTAATCATTACTTGATTATAAGGCGACTAATCCAAGCGACCGCAAGAACCCAACGGTCTAGCAGACTCGCGTACTATGAGTGTACCTTGATCAAAGTATCATAAACAATTTGTTGTTTTTTACATTGCATTTATTTTGTTTAAGGCATAGAATACGGAAAATCGAGATTTGGAAAGCCTTTGATTTTCTACAATTACAACAGATTCAACCGAGCTGCCAGCGTCAAGTGGCCGAAGGGGTACTGGACTTGTAGCCGGAAGAGGTCTCGCGGCTGTCCTGCCAAAATATATACCCTCTATCATAATGCTACTAATATTTTTGACAACCACAATCATTAGTCTATTGTTATATTTGCGCTGTAGAATAGGGCGCGGGTGACAGTTTCAGTAAAGTTTCGTTTCACTCCTGAAAGTTGATTTACAAATTATCCCTTAGTATTTCAAACGTACCACATTCCTAATATATGAAATCATTAAAAACTAATGTCAACTCATATGTTTTAGTCCACAAATTTATTGCAATAAAATTTATGCGTATAACGTTACGCCATAATGATGGGATGTGCTGCTTTTAATAACGGATATTTTTAATTACAAAAAATTTATGTACCTAATGCCTATGAAAAACAAAGAAACAAACAATAAAATCTAAATGCGTGTCAAGCCTTTAGTAGTTGTACTGAGAGCATTGTAAACAAAATGGCCGCTTCGCCGATGCATAGGTACGGCAAAAATGTTCCACAAAAAAATCATAAACCGATTTTGATCATTTTTAGTAGGAAAGTTACAACTGAATAACATGCGAAGTTTCATAACATGAGGTCGCACCTCGTGTTTTGCACCTCAACACAACAATATTTAATTTGTTGCTCTTCTTTATGCAACGACTTTAAGTTCATGAGCAATAAGAACAAATAATGTTAGTTACCTGAACTAAAGGCTTTTCAAGTAGCTGTTAACTTATGTTTAGTAGGTATAGATTCTATATTATTCGTCATACAAATATCTACCGTCACCGCGATTTCTATACCTACCATGAAATTGCGGGCTAGAAGGCCAAAAAGGCCAAAATGCATTGTAAGGGTATCACGTGAATCTCCCAAACGCTATAACCGGGCATTTAAAAAAAAATGGTCTTAATAAGCGAAGTCATGATATCCGACTAAGCTGTATGAAAACCGAACTTCGGTATGTAATTACACCATAGCAAGCGGTTGGTCAAGAAAAGCGGAGTAAAAATAACGGAGTAGAATAAACGGATTCCACCGTATAACCTTTTTTTAAATGTTACCCCTTCCTTCCATTTAACAAAATTTGAGAAGACTTTGATCCTTTACTATCGCTGTTTTATAACAGAAAATTGTACTACTTGGATTAGTCTTTAATCAAAAGTTTATCTACATTTTATAACGTGTAACTAGTGTTTTAGTTCATAAGTCATTTGTTTTTGGATATTATAACAAACATTTTTAAGCATGTGTTAAAATGACAATATGCCAATTATTGTACATACATACATAACTTCACGTTTATATTCCTTAGGTAGACCACCAGAGGTTATGAGACCATCTGATGTCACGTTTAACAAAGGCGGTAGTATAATGATGGGGAAAGGCTATTGCAGTGACAGGAGGTCAGCCTATCACCCACAAAAACGTCAATAAAACTACTGTCGTAAGAGGAGCAGCTTACAGGGATGAAGATTGTTATAATTTAAGAACTGATAAATAATGGCGTCCGTGGTGCAGTGCTCCTAGACGGGTTCGATTCCGCGCGGAACAAGAAAAAAATGTTCCGAGGTCTTTATAACCTAAGGTCTTGATGGTTATCTACATTCTAGGTTCTTCTTAGAACGCTTTTCAAAGTCAGGCTTCTTCTTCTTAGAGTTTAACTTAATTCTATTGATTGCATTCTTTTTTCTGCAATTTTACTTTCTTTTATTAGGTACATTAATAAAAAAAAAACCGTATTTATTATTTCAGTTATGTTTCTTAGGAACACCCACGGAAAAGACGTTGCTCTGTTAAACGGGTTTCCGTATTTCTGTAAAAGAACGAGCATGACTACAAAGACCTGCACCAAGTGGGCGGGGTGTACGGCAAGATTCATCGTCAACTTGGAGTGCAATTTTACTTTCTTTTATTACATTAATAAAAAAAATAACCATATTTATTATTTCAGTTACGTTTCTTAGGAACACCCATGGAAAAGACGTTGCCCTGTTAAACGGGTTTCCGTATTTCTGTAAAAGAACGAGCATGACTACAAAGACCTGGTGCTGCACCAAGTGGGCGGGGTGTACGGCAAGATTCATCGTCAACTTGGAGGAAGGCCGCTTTAAAAGTGCACATTTGAACCACAACCACCCCCCTCCTAGATATATCATATCTCACGGAACCTTTGTTAAAATATGATTTGATGTTTTGTGTATTCCGCCCTGTGATACAAGTGCTTGAAATTCATCCAAAGTAGCAATTGTAAGAAATTTTTGCAGGCACTCTGAAGATGTTTGTTTGGCAGTGAAAATACAAGTTCATTTCAAGCGTCAATTATAATATTGTTACTATTAGTGGCTTAACCAATCAGCGACGACTTTTGTAAGTGCTCATTCTCATATTTATAGAGAACAATTAGTTGCTTAAAAAAAACAAACGACGTGGGCTTGGTTGAAACGTATAAAGATCTTTTGTTTGATGTTGAAATTCCATGTCTTATTCCGTTTTCTGATTCTGCCAAATTCGCGTGTGATTTAGTCAGTTGTAATTAGAGTTATGTGTTGTCTTTGTTAATATATTCATTCACTTATAATATACTAGCGTAGGCCGGCGACTCCGTACGCGCATAAACATTATTTATGTTTAACACAGCCAGTCAAACATTGAAGAACTTTTATGCTAAGTATCACATCCGTGCACTCAAGCAATAAGGTTTTTCCAGAGCCAGTAGTTTGGTTGTTAGTCCGGTTGAACGGACTACTGTCACTTTTGAGCAGCAGTAGTTCGGTTTCTTTTTATAAATCAAAATTAATACAATGTGTTACTTATCTTTTTATTCTTATATAGTATAAAAAATAAATATAATACAATAATACCACGTAATTCCAAGTTTAATAAAATATTGTGCACAGTCGCATGTGTTATATAGATATATATATTGTACATATTATTCTTAATTTCTTATTGCCATAATAAAAAATTCATTGTATTTAAGCTAACTTGTCTATGAACTCTTCATCCTTAGAACAGTGAAGTTAGGTTCATTACAACAATACCAACCTGAAAAATGGAAACATTGCTTTCAATATGTATTTTAAATTGAAATACAGTAATACTATTAAAATTACATAATGTATCTACATCGGCGCTAGAGCTGCAAAATGCTTTGGTAAGATGTCACGCGTGTCAACAACCAGATTTGGTATCCGATATCGCGCACTTAAGGCGCTTTAAGTAAACTCCTTTGCATTAGATTGAGGTTATCCGGTAGGTACTAGGTACCTGATAAAACTAATTTAACAACCACATTCAAATAAAGCCCTTAATAAATAAGCATTTTACTAATCTGGATATTCTTTTATAAATTGTTAACTTATGAAGTTTAATTGTACTTAAGTTTATGAATGAAAATAATACCAGTGAAGTTTCTTGCCAGTCCTTCTTCACTAAGGTTATTCTGAACTGGTGGTAAATCTTAAAAGAAATAAATATGCTATATGAAATTATACAATCTGTGTTTTCCTACTTAACTCCTTATATCTCTCATTTATTCTGAGAAATAAGTTGATCTACTCCTGGACTATCTTGGATTCCTGACAAAATACTTATTGTGATCTGTACTTATAGTCCATTCTAACACATGCATATCACCTGACTGGGACCTTTCCGGAGTAGGTATTACCTATTAAGTTCACAATTATTTTACATACTAAGTTTAAATATGTTTATGGATATATAATTTAATGAAAATGCTTCTTACGATAAAAATATAACAAAAACATCAGCTTTACTGACTGCAAAAGAAAAAAGTCCAGTATTTTCAAAAAAAGGAGTAGAGATATCGAAAACAGATGATTTTCTAAGAAAAATTCAATTACAAATGACTCATGGGGAAATTAAAACTACAATTTTTATTTAGAAAGTTACGTTATTTACTTGCACCTTTTAAAAACTTGTGCTTTTGTTTTTTTTTTCGTGCCAGTCAATCGTTGTTTTTGTTATATTTTTATCGTAAGAAGTAAACTTTTTTCAATTATGTATATCTATAAACATATTTAAACTTAGTCTGTAAAATAATTGTGAAATTAATAGGTGATGGTAATTATACCTACTCCGGAAAGGTCACAGTCAGGTGATAACGTACATGCGACTGTACACGATATTTTATCAAACTTGGACGATTTTTGGAAACTTTTGAGGACCACTTAGGCGATGGGGTTAACCTATTTTCCTCTTTTGGTCTCTTTTGCGTATTTGGGGTAAACCGTTTAATTGTACAAATCCTGCAGGATATAGTGACTCATAGTGAATCCTGACTAGACCAAAGGTATTAGAGCAAAAATGTGCAAATTATTCTAAACGGAGCAGCTGAATCTGATCTTAGGGCCCCAAAATTTAAGCGAACTGGCTATGATTGTCCTAGATCTAAGCACAAGAAGAGTTCTATTATCTGTAAATGTTGCTTTAACAAATTGTTTGCCTCATTCACTAGCAATCACTTACCTTTCGCCAAATTTACGGAAGGAGTCATTTGCGAGCAAAACACATTAATTAGCCATTGTCATTTTTATTATTATTCTTTAAAATTACGTGTTTTTATGCATATACTTTTAGAAATTTATAATTTTGTACAATTTTGTTGGTAAGAAGTTGACTTTTTTGTTAAATTATAGTACATTAGTTATATACTTAAGGATAAAAAAAACTACAAACAAGATGTTATTAATTAAAAAGTTCAAGAAATGATTAAATTATGAAAAACAAATACTTATATTTAGCAATTATATGTATTTCCTTAGTAACTAAATAAAAAAACATCAAATAAAAGTAATTTTAATATTGGGGCCCTTCTGGACCCCGCTCGTGATGGAACGTTACCGTAAAAAGCGCGTGTCTTAAAAGTTAAATCATATTTATTTAAATTCTCAATTCAAAAAATTTTGTACTTCAAAATGAATGACCGTACATATTATGTTTGTTTCAGTTGTAAAATGTAAAAACTATAAAGGTAAAGATGTGATCGTCATTGAAGGCTACAGTTTCTGCGTAAACCGTCGCTTAAAAAAGACGATACACTGGCAATGCACGCGTGGCTATCCTTGCATCGCTCGAGCCATCACTGATGTCAAAATGAACTCTATAATTAAATCTAACCTAACACACAACCATAAGCGTAAGCCTTTTATAATCAAAAATAATGTGTATTTAAAAGTTTGAAACTAAATCTGATTACTCATTTATTTATTCGGCTTTGGCGAATCATCGTATTTGCGTTAAAAAGGCCGAATTGGTAATTGTACGTTTTTTTCCTTTCTGTTAATAAAGTTCTGTTAATAAGTGCCATGTTGTTCTCTTTTGTTCAACTTACTTTACTGTGTGGTTTTATAATTTCCAGAAAATTTATGTACGATTTTTCCATTCTGTAATATGTATAACATTTAATTTTAATTTTGATATTAGAGAGACAATTTGACACTAGAGAGACTTAAAAATAAGAAAATGCAATGTCATATACGGCCCAATATGGTCCTAAATTTTCTTTTTATTACTTACATAATTCGTTTCGGCGATGTTTCTTACTTCTGCGACAGGCAAGTCGTACATTTTCGACGGAACCAATAAGTTCTACCAGCAACGCCAGGGCATCGGCAGGGTACGCTGGCGGTGCAACATGCGAGGCTGGAAGGCTTTTTACTTCTCAGTTTTTGTATGCAAACAGCAACTAAATTATAATAATAAATAATAATAGTTTATTTTCCAAAAAAAAATACGTTTTTAAACACAATTAAGCTATGATCTCCGCACTAGGCTTGGCCTGCATCGCGAGGATCATACATATTTTGATTTACATTTTGAGTAAAGACTATAAAATATATATATTGAATTACATATCATGTATACAAATTAATTATTAACAAAACTGCCTCATATTCCATTGAGACGAAACAAAAAATTGAAATTTTACACAAAATAAAAAATCTAGGAGAAAATTATTTACTGTCATAGTTAAGTATTGAGCTATAATGAACTTTAACAATAAATTTAGTTGAATAGATTCATATTATTACCGACAGTTGCCTATTCTACAGAGATTAAATTCTTGAATTATTTTAGAGGTACTATTTGTACCGTCGCAAAAAGGAGGCGTTTGCTTGGTGGTCGACGGTTATCGCTACAACAACTACAGCAAGTCTGGCCAGCGCACGTTGTGGTATTGCACTAGAAGACATCGCAAGCAATGCAAGGCCTCCGTGGTTACGTATAATGATAAGATTTTAATTTATAATAAAATACACAATTGCTGACCTCAACATGTTCTTTCTTTTATTCAAAAGATAAAAGATGAAGCTGCGGCATACGCAGAAACTGATATTGAATTCTTTAATAAAGGACATCATAATGTTTATACCTACATTTGTGCCTACATATGTATAAATACTCAATATATCCTTACATATGAAATTTGCGTTTTGTATGGGAGGAATAAAAGTCGTTTATTTTTTAAATATAATATATTTATTTAATCAAAGTTTAATCCATTGCTATCTATGTACTTCTGCCATCTCATAGGTAGTTCATTTATGCCTTTTCTAAAAAAACATTAAATCTTTGAAGGCAGTTTGGTATGCCTCATCGGAGTTGATTTTTTTCCCCTAAAAAAGTTATCCGAATTTCTAAAAAAATAATAGTCTGTTGGAACAAGGTCCGGGTATTACGGTGGATGTCTTAAACATTCCAATTGAAGCTCCTTTAATTTGGTAGCAGTCTATTCTACAGTGTGTGGTCTTGCGTTGTCCTGAAGCAGCAGTGGCCTTGTGCGATTGACCAGTCTCGGTTCTTTAGCGGCTAGTTTATCCATAATTATTTGGAGCTGACTACAGTAGATATCTGCAGTAATCGTCTGACCAGATTTAAGGAAGCTGTAGTGCACCACACCAGCCCTAGTCCACCAAACGCTGACCAATAACTTTTTTTAGTTAATTTTCTCTTGGAGCAGAATTTGGATGGATGGTTCCAAAGCGGATCCATCGCAAACTAACTCGGACGTAGTTTGCGATGGATCCGCTTCCACAATAGCCTTCAATTCTTCATTTTCGACTTAGATCTCCGACCGTCCACGGGCATTGTTCTATAGGTTAAAATTTCCAGAAGGAAAACGTTGGAACCAAAAACGCACTGTGTTTTCTCTAGCGACACCACTGCCATACACATAATTAATTCTTCGAGCCGTTTCTGCAGCACTGGCGCCACGGCGGAATTCATATTCGTAAATAACGCGAAATTTAAAATTTTCCATTTTGTAAACTCAATGACGCAGAAAAAAACCAAAAGAAAAAAAAACAAAAGAAATACGGTTTTCGTGACAAAAATTGATGAGTAAATGCTGCAAAATTTGAATTTGGAATTCTAAACCGAAGAGGAGATATTTTAGATTAAAGTGGCCAGCACGATATACCGATTTTATTTATTTTATATATCAAGGACCTAATATTTAACATTGACGCAGTTTTTATTTTTTTAGATTTATAGAGACACATTATGAAAATATGTCTACACAGTATAGAAAGACTGATGATGGAAATAAACATTTTGACGCTTAACGTTCGTTTTTACACATAATGCTTTGACCTGCTATTTTGTGACAATTATATTTTACTTAAACCCATATAGTACTATAAACACAGATTTTTTGTACAATTCTATCTTACTACTGGGCAAAGGCGCTGCATGATTCCCTTTCCCGTGCCTTAAAGTGCACTGATATCTTCTTCAATAAAAAAAACTTTGTGCCACTTTATTCTAATTTTGGTTGTTTAACTTGTGTTGACTCTGAAAGAGGTTTCAAAGTATGTACTTTTATTTTACAGTATCCATTTATAAAACTTCTGAAGGAAAGATGAAGGCGGTATACCATAGATACAGTTTCTACCCGAGAACTAGATGTTTGACGACAACGAGATGGGTCTGCACGAGCAACCACACTTGCAAGTCAAACCTAACCACCGACCTTAATGGCGCCATCATCCGGGCCAATGTGCAACACAATCATAAGCCGCAACTTTATGTTATCAAAAATGGGATGTATTTAAGATTGTGAGTAAATATATTGATGAGCCCGACGCGCAGTCCTAGGTTCGAGTCCTAGCCGGGCCTGCTTAAGAAACGCTCTTTTCTAAGCTGGATCGGGTCTGGTTATATACTACGTGCCCCCTAGTTTTGTTGTCTATAACACAAGTTATTTATATAAGCCTACATTGGGCTTAATTCCACATTACACTGGTTAATTTTAATTTTAAGTGTTTTATTTAATTTTAAGTGTATTTTATATCATATAAAGAGACTCCAAATTCAACAGTTCCTAACAAAAATTGATTTTGAAACTTCTCAGTTTTCCATTATAGAGAGTCTTAAAATTAGAGATTGTAATGTTGAATTCGGCCCACTGTGGCCACATGATTGGTGTTTCGATTTGAGTCATTTTGGTTTATTTTTCCATAGGTACTTAAATTAAAGGCAAATGAAAATAAAAAAATAAAGAATCAAATGTTTTATTATGTTTGTTAGGTCTGAAATTATACAAAAATAAACAAGCAGGTGAAGTGGCAGCCGTGCCTTGTGTAACTCTATAACGTACTTTAATTTAAAGTTCTGATCACAGTTACATAACTTTAAATACAAATCCTAGATTTATTTATTAATTTTACTCCAATATATTATTTTTAGGCATTAAAAATTTTAGTCATATGACATTTTATCAGGTAATAGTTAAAAATTAAGTTTGACAATATCTAGACTGACCAATATTATTATTCCCATGGGGCCGCCTGTGTCTTGGCAAGCGCCCCCCCGTGGGAACTCGACGGGGAAAGGCTCGGTGCCGTTTACTGGTACCGTGCTGAGAAGATAGATGCGGGCGAGTGCCCCTGTCCTGAAGAGTTGGCGCGCGTCCGCAGGAGGGCACTCCTCAGGGGGTGGGAAGAGTCACTCGCCGCGCCCGCAACCTGGACGATCGATGCGATTCGTCGGTCCTCATTGAGTGGGTGCAGAGAAGGTGGGGGACTCTGACCTTTCGTCTTGTGCAGGTACTGACCGGTCATGGATGTTTCGGTCACTACCAGCACAGAATGTCACCATTGTGGGGCGGCCGACGACACGGCAGAGTACACCTTAACGGTGTGTTTAAAATAAATCAAGGATAAGATAGCGGTGCACTGGCTGCAGCAGTCACTGTGACCCGCGTGCCTCACCACGTCATTGGATGCTGATGAGGTCAACCGCAGGAGACTGGATCACAACCATGCCCCGCCTCACTGCGTGGAGCGTAATGGTGTGCTGTTAACTAAGAAAGAAAGAAAGAAAGAAAGAAACACATTTATTCGGCATAAAAAAAAACTAACAAAACAAAAATCTAAAAAGAAATAAATACAATATTGATAAAATACAAATAAATACAAAATGCCGAAATGGGCGCAGCTCAGCATTTTGCCATCAGCCTTGACTGTGGCGCTGATTTTCAGCCGCAACCTTTGGGAGTGAGGAGTACAGAATACATTAAGATATAAAATTATAATAATACACTGCAGTTACTTAGCCGAAAATTTAAAGAATATAAAGTATACCTACATACTGCATTCTTATTTTAAATATCCAATTAGCAAAAAGCAAACATTAAATTACAGAACTTATATTAACTACACATCATAAGTACATTATTATTAATAGTAAATCCCAAACAAATTGAACTTAAAACTAAACACTTAACATATTACTTTACTACACCCTTAAACTGGCTCTCTAGGTAAAATTCTCTTATTTTATTTTTAAACATAGGTACAGAAAAGGAGAGGTTTCGAGGCGGTGGAGGAATTGTGGTCCAAATTTTCGCAGCGGTGTAGTTAAAACTGCCCTGAAACGCGGAAGTCTTATGTTTGGGAACCTTAAGACGTGCTAGTCTAGAACCCGGGGACCATGATAATTTTTCATATAAATAAAAAGGCTTTTGATTCTTCACAATACTAATAGTAGAGCAGAAAAGTGAATATTTCTCCTAGAATTCATATTTAATGTTTTGGTTTGGTTGATGTAAGGTGATATATGACTTCTCGGAGGAACGTCCCAACAAAACCGAAAACAGGCATGAGTCCGCTGAATTAAATGCTTAGTTCTTTCTAACAACCTTGGACCGTACAGGGCATCCGCATAATTCAGTTTTGAGAGCACCAAAGATTCTACTAGTGTTGTGCGCAAAGGAATAGTAAGGTAATTATGAACCCTGTAGAGAACTTTTAGTCGGTAGAAACAATTTCGAACCAATTCCTGAATATGCTTCTCGTATCGCAGTGCAGAATCGAAAATCACACCTAAATTACGCGCGTACTCTGTTAAATTTTAAGAAAGTTTTACTGGGATACATAGCATAGCTACAGTGAACTTGCAGTTGACTTCATGTCGTCATCTACTTTTAACCACTCTGTAATGATTACAGAATAATTTTTAATTATATTTGTTACAGATTCAGAAGTTGAGTTTGTGAAATCGCAGCGGGGAACAGATCTGATTAAGTTTGGACAGTACAAGTTCTGTGTTCAACACAGTCACAAGAGCCGTCGACGTTGGCGTTGTTCAACACACAACTCTAAAGGCTGCAGAGCCTATGTCAGTACCTCCGAAGATGTTATTTTATCTTACAATAACGAACATAATCATTAATATTTTTACCCGACTGTGGCATGCAAAGGATAGTTATGTTTTCAGCGCGTATGTAACTATGTATGTATTTATGTTGGTTTCTTGTTTCTTAATTTCTACTGAACTGCCGGACGGATTTAAACAAATGAGTATCAAAAGATTAACATAACGAGTAACATTGGATTCATGAAATTTAAATATGGCGTCTTAAAATAAACATATGGGGGACATTAAAACAAATGTCATCCAGCTGGTGTAGTGGTAACATACATTGCCTTCTATGCCAGAGGTCCTGGGTTAAACTCCCGGCGGCGGATATTTGTATGATGTACACAGATATTAGCCGTCAAGTCATGGATGTTTATATGTTTATTTTAGTTTATTCTAATAAAAAATATGTATTTATACAATATGTATGTTTATATATTTCTTAATTATATCAGTTATCTAGTATCCATAACACAAGTTCATTAAGAAATTTAATTCGGGCTCGATAATGTTGTGTGGGTGTCAGAAATATTTATTAATTATTATTATAAATATATATATTTATATACATTTTACTGCTTTAAATTAACAATATTCACAGAAACACTAAATAAATGGAAGTATGTTTTAACATTAATGGTTTTTATATTGTTGAACCTACTAAACGACTGTTAATTTTTATTAGTCATCGGTCTGAAAAGCATTTACAAAAAGTTTTATGACATTCAATTCTCATTATGCGCAGTTAAAGTCGATTCGCTTACATTTTGTGAACTATTTTTGTAAACATAACTCCGCTATAAAGTAGATAAACGGAAATAACACGTTTCATTTTAGTATGGACGTCTGGCCAGCACCTGTGCCAAAGAAAATTGTTGTGGAATACCATCAGGCCTATGCAACTCTAGTGTCAATGAAATGGAATTCTGCACCATCTAGGATATGACGTACTACAACTTTTCGGTAAGTTATTTCTCCTGTTATTAACTAGGTGGTGCTGGGATAGCCGATTTATTAATATCTCGTCAGAAACAGGAAAAGATGTTGACTTTGACAGACTAGTCAACAGACTATTATAATAGTCTATGAATGATCGTATGCGTGTGCGTCTGTTGCGTTTTGTGTTTTCTCCGCCATTTTATTTAAGACTTAGATTATTTTAACAAATTCGCTGTGAATTTGACCGTTAAGTTACTTGTGTGACTTACTTACAACTTAAAAGGCTTCAGCAACAAAAGTTTATAAAGACTAAAGTGCGGGAAAGCGAAAACAGTGTAAAAATTGTGTAATATATTGTGTAAATATACAGTGATTGTGCATGTGATTTAAGTATGATTTGCTGTAAGTCATAAGGTTAATTTGGTCGATTTCATAAAAAAATGTCAATGAAAATGTTGAAAATGTTGATTTTGCTTGGTGGTAGGATCCCTTCTGGGTCCGCCTGGCTAGCGACCACCCTTTATATAAAGTCTGCCGCCAAATGTTACCGCTCCGGCGGTAATGTGTTCCGGCAATATTGTATAAAGAGCCAGTTCCTTCCTAAACCCGTGTGCTTTCATCTTCGACCTCATCGTCACTCACCATCAGGTGAGATTGAGGTCAAACGTGGGTTTAGTCACTAATAAAAAAAAAAAAAAATGTTGATTCACAGTTGCTGTAATGGGGTCAACCGAATAATAAATGGACAATTGAAAAAAAAATATGAGGAAGATGGAGCGAAGAAAGAGGCTTTTGAATATTCCGCGAAACAATAAATAACCTTAAAAAATAAAGATTTTCGTTTATTTTTTGACCACTTATTTACTACTAGCTGTGACCCGCGACTTCGTCCGCGTGGATACCGTTTATTAGAGTTGGATAAATACTATTATTATATCCTCCTTGAAGTTAAAACTTACCTTATTCTCAATTTCGTCAAAATCGACTCAGTAGTTTAGCTGTGAAAGCGTTACTGATAGATAAACAGACAGAATTACTTCAAAAACTGTTACAACAAAGCAGTGATCCGCAGTTTCACCTAGGTTTTGTGAAAAAGTATAAGTAGGTAGGTATATTACATAGATGATGCCCGCGACTTCGTCTGTATTGAATAAGTATTTCGAGTAGGTTATTTTCTTCTCCAAGGCCCTAACTATCTTTAAAAACAAAAACAAAAATGAAGAATCTTCGCCCATATAATATGTATAACTCCTAACCACAAACAAAGGTAGGTAACTATCTATTAGGTAGGTACATTACAAAGGCATATAGCGTTATAAACAAATCGGGTGCCAAAGTGCCTTAAATTTTAATATTGTCTTAAGTTTTCGCGATAACTATTATGTTTGACTATTAAATAAAACACTTTTTAACCGATTTTATCGCGTATATTTACATTTTAAATTTTAATAGTCGCTCGTGACCACGGGGTCTGCACCGAAACGTCGAATTAAAATGTAAAATATAAATTATACGCCATTAATCCGGTTAAAAAGTGTTTTATTTAATGCCTTCAATTTTACTTAATTCATGCAATATCTTCATTAATTATACTTAGCTTATTGTTATTCTAGGTAAAGCTAAGTAGTTTTTGCGTGAAAGAATAGCAAAAATCCATCCATCCAGCCATTATCAGTGTACATACAATACTACCTATAGTTATGTATGGCTCCTTTTTACTGCCAAACGGCTAAGCCAATATTAATGTAATTTGGTATAGTAGTTAACACATACGTTACTTTTTATTCCTAAGAAATCTACGGTGTCTGACTTCCAAGGGGCAGAAACGATCATGAAATAAACAAAACCTTGATTTCCATTTTATCTCTGTATGTACAGAAGGCAGTACATCAAGCGTTACAAATCTGTCAAAATTTTTTACTTGAATTTGAACTCTATGCCCTCGATACTAAGTTAAAATTGGTTGGGGAAAGACAGGTAATGTAACGCTTGTTCCTTCTGTACCTACCTATATTAAATCGCGCAAAAGCTTGCGCTCGCCTCCCGCCTTTTTATACCTACTGCCGCGAGCCGCGTCGAGCGCGGCAACCGTTACGCAAAAATAATACCTATATCATTCAGTATTCACGCGCGATAGGTTATTAGCGTATTTCATGTATAAGTTTGGTGTTTCTATACCGATTTCTATGATTCTTTTTTTATTGAATAGGTAATAATGTATTTTTTTTTTAATTAGGGATGAGTGAGGGTATTATAAACGTAAGAGGAAACAAATATAATCAGAAAGCTCCGACTGCTAAGCTATCGGGATTTACACGTGTTATTGTGAGTCAACCATAAAATATAGACATATACTGTTGTGGGATATTTTTTATATAATTTTATGAAGAATATTTCTGTCATATATGATTTCTATGTAGCTTTAACCATTAAGGCTGCACACGCGACGGAATCTTAAAAAATGAAGTAACTTCTCCCGTTTTTCCAACATTTCCCTTCACTGCTCTGCTCTTATTGATTGTAGCGTGATAATAAGTATACTATAACCTGCCCAGGAGTATGAAGAATAATTTTATCAAGTTTCGTTAAAATCCGTCGAGTAGTTTTTGTTTCTATAAGGAACATACAGACAGACAGACAGACAAAAATTTTACTGATTGCATTTTTGGCATCAGTATCGATCACTAATCACCCCCTGATAGTTATTTTGAAAAAATATTTCATGTACAGAATTGACCTTTCTACAGATTTATTATAAGTATAGATAAATACCTTATTCTGTATTTTTTTAAAGCAGTTATCATAGTAAAATGTTACATTAAATGTGATAAACAAGATATTTTTACCTTATTTTTTTTTATAATGGAGACTTATCTACTAGCGCCGTCTAGCGGTCATTTTTGGAATTAAATTTAGTTACTAGCGCCATCTATGATATGAGGTATTATTCTATTTTGCCAATAAAATCGAGTTGCCCATCTATCTCATATTAACTGTGTCGTCTATGATACCATTATGAAAACACTTAAAATAAATGTTAATTAAATTGTTAGTTACTTTTCGTGTACATTAAGACAAAACTACTTGAATCTACCATGACCACAGGTGACTGACGACGCCATATTGAAGTCATATTTTTACTGACATTCCTATATTTTTGATTTCTGCCTGGACGTTAAATAAAATAAAAAATAAGCAAACTGAATTCATAAAATATTGTGTATTTTTGATAGATATTAGTAGTGTTGAAATGTCACTTCCGTACATTAAGTATGTTGACCTTTTTCTAACTTTTTGTTTTAAAACTCGTATGCTTCGAAGTAATAATATATTTTTTTAAGTTTTTGTTATTTTTTTATACATTCTAAGAACAAAAGACAAATCTCTATAAGTTTGGAACACATTTTATTGATAGATTGAGTACGTACATACAGTAAGTACTTACGGCCATTTTGGATAACTGTGGAGTTTGTGTCGTTTTGTGTTTTCATTTGTACACCTAAATAACTGATTCAACTTTAAATGTTGTATTTTTGTTTGATTTGTGAATAATTTCCACGATCCTAAAATTTAGCACAGGTTGCGGCCAGGAATGCAACGGAACCTTTGTTATCCGTTACAGACAACTTTGTAATATACTGAAAAATACTGAAAGTAGTAGTAAAGTATACTGACTATACCGAAGTATATAACTATAATCAGGAAGGATTATTCAGAAGGGATCAAATCTTATTTGGGGAAACAATATTTAATGACTATTTGAGACTTCACATGCCTGAGATTTTTTCACCATACACAGGCTTATTATCAAGTCGGGTTTGTCCATTTGTATGGTTGGTTTCACCATGGTTTCTGGTAACATAAATATAACTTTTAATATTCCAACCTAGCAAAGGTACTTGAATATGACAATATGATGGGGATGAATTTAACTGTCTATGTAATAAATCATTATCATTATCTTTAATGAACGGACGAAAAATAGTGAAAGAAAAGTATTTTTTTATTTATTTGTAAGTAGGTCAAAGACTTCAAAGACTGCCAATATCTGCTCAGGTATTAATTTTGCAATGCAACAAACTAAAAAGCGGGAAATAAAAAAAGTAATTATAAGAACCAAAAATCTGACTGCGGAATATAGTAAGTTCAAACTAAAAAGCGCGAAACAAGCAGAAAAGACTATAAGAGCTTTTAAATTGTACTTGAAATTAAAAAAATAGTAGCAGTAGGCTGAGGTTAGTTCTGTTGGCAGACTTTCTCAATTCTATAGGCAATGGCAAATACTAACGATAGATCCTATTGTTCTTTCTTGGATATCTGGCTATAAAATACCTTCTTTTCGGCCAGTAATACAGAAATGTCCTCCCAAAATACAATTGTTATCTAAATATGAAAAATCTCAAATTATTTACTGCATAAAAGAATTATTATCCATAGGTGCCATTTCACCTCGTGAGCCATAGGCGGGGCAAGCTAACTAAGTATCAAAGTATATATTTTGTGAATCTTTGCTAATATAATGCTTACTTAAACTGAGATTTCTGTGAACCTATGGCAGTTTTATATATTTTGTACTTGATACTTATAGTCTTTTGTGCCTGTTTCACGCTTTTTAGTTTAAACTTACTATATTCCGCAGTGAGGTATTTAGTTTTTGTAAAATCATTTTCCAGTTTTGGCAGGAATTTTCTATTAGACAATCAAGAATGTACATATTTTGTGAATGGTTTAGCATTCCCAGTGTAAAAAACGTTTCCTATCAACAGCTTGTTGACAGGATACTATTAGGGTATTTCCAGAATTATTTTAAAGCAGCCAAAGTAAATAAGTTCTATACCATGTCCTACAGATTAGATTAAGATTCAAATTCTGTATTCCAGCAATTCGTCCTCTGATCATCAACGGGTATCGTTTTTCCAAGATCTCCCATAGCCGCGTGAGCAGCTGGCAGTGCCGCGCGTGGCGCCGGAGTCTCTGCACGGCGTTCCTCATGACCTGCGACGGCGCTGTCGTCAAGTCCGACCTCCGGCATAGCGCAGGCTGCGTGCATATGAATGAACTGGCTTTCTCTAGAAAACCATCTTGATTCAAACAATAGCATTATTTTATTATGCTTTTAAAACCACTTTTTGTAAACTAAAATATACACATGTATAATTAAGAAAGACCTAGTTTTAGGGAGTTTAGCTTAGTGTTTAAAAAATATAGTTACATTCATTAAAATATTTCGTTAAATGTCCTTAGCTTAAGAGTGCACATATGAATAATTAGTTAAATAAAAAAGCACAATTTAAACATTAAGTTAGTTAGCACATAGAATCTCAATGAATTTAATTTATTTCTTTTATATTGGTTAGAGCCGATGTGAATTTTGTGATTAGACTGGATGTTTATGTAATTAATATTTCTGTTTCTGTCATATTATTAGAGGTTATATAACAATTAAGTGAGACAAATCTCAAACATAAAAGGTAATATAATAATAAATACTTAAAGGTAATATTTTTCAACTTAAGCTCACTTAATGTTAACTGCGTATAAAGAAGGAAAGAAGAAGGTAACATCTGCGGCAATCTTTAAAATGCTACCCACTAGTGGGGCAGACCCCGAGAGAAACCTTTTAACACGCATGTATAACTTGTCTATTTTTCTTTTCTTTCAGCTTCTTAATAAAGTTAATAAGTTACTTATTTTATTTTTAGTTCGACTTACGAAAAATTCTCAAGGGAGGCAGGTGCTGATCGTTAATAACTACGTTTTTTACACTGAGAGAAGACAGCAGCGCACTATCTCCTGGCGATGTACAGCAAGGCCTTGCAAAGCGCGACTCACTACGGACAAGCACATCACCAAAGTGATTTGGATTTCTTTGACACATTGTCACGAAGCCAAGGAGTATTGTATTAGAAACGGTGTTTATATCAGAATGAAAAATTAAAGTACCATCAATTGAAAAACATATCACGCAATTTATTGCCGTCTTCTTCAACCAATTTTGCGTTTTTCCGCCAAATATACTGATTTTGCACCAAAATATGTTCACTAAAATATTAATTAATGAGCATCTATTTAGTAACTATTGAAAATATGTATTATTGCAAAATTATGTTGAAATCAAAAACCAATTAATGTTAAATGTATCTATTAATCAAAAGTTAATCAACATATAAAACTGCACCGTTACTGACAGACAACGTAAAGTCATAACTACTGGTCGTAGAGAGCCGAAATTTGTGGAACATACATTTCTCAGGAGGTATAGGGGAGCACTAAGAAAGGAATTTAACAAAATTACCATAGGAACAAGATATAGGACGTTTTAGTGTGTGTAAAAAATGTTATCCTTGAGTGTACCGATGTGAAACTCGGTAAAAAGATTTTTCAAGTGTCGCATTAGGAAAGTTACTAAAGCAATCTAAAAGATGAAATTCCTGAAATTCCTGCTGAAATTCCTACAAGAATGGCAGTTAGCACTTTTTACTTTGATATAAGGTAGGACCTTGTAGAACAAAATAAACTACTAAAACCTACTCGCTGTCCAAGTTTTCAGTAAAGTAGTTATCGGATTTATGTAGTTAGACATTATCCACTCAGTGTTGGCTAAATCTAGTTGTGAATCAATCATCAATCAATATATATAAAACTGTTCCGTTACTGACTGAGTGAATGAGGTACTGAGTGACTGACAGACAACGTACAGCCGTAACTACTGGGCGTAGAGAGCTGAAATTTGGAACATACATTCTTTAGGGGATGTGGGGGTGTACTAAGGAAGGAATTCCCGAAATTTCCACGGGAACGGGAAATATAGGACTTGTTAGTTTGTATTAAAAATCTTATTCCTTGAGTGCACCGATGTGAAACTTGGTGTAAAGGTTTTTCAATAAGTGTCTGTTTGTAATATGGAAGGAACTCCCGAAATTCCCACGGGAAGGGGTTGGACTTTTTAGTTTGTATGAAGAATCTTATTCCTTGAGTGTACGGACGGATGTGATACTTTGCATGAAGGTTCTTCAAAGAGTGACTGGCTGTGCTACGAAAAAAATTCCCAAAATTCCCATGGGCACGGGAAATATATGATTTTTAGTTTGTATGAAAAAAACTTATTCCTTGAGTGCATGGGTCTGATACTTGGTATAAAGGTTCTTTCAGTGGGTGTCTGGTTGTATAGTTTCTGAAATTTCCACGAGAAGGGTAGTTAAGCGCATACGAAGTTGCGGGATAAAGCTAGTCGGTACATAAAGTAAATATATTTAGTATTTCTCAAAAGCAGTGTATACGAAATGCATTATTTATTCTTAAAAGATCATTGTTAAGATATACTGTTATACCTTAACTATTAAGATGCATTTTAGATGTTTTGAGTAACAATAAGGAAATAGAGTGCACAATCAGTGAGAGAATATTAAAACTCCTGTTAGAATATTTGCGCGCTGAAACCTAAAAAGTGTTTGGTATATTGGCGTTGATTTGATGTATTTATATTGTAGGTTCCTAGTGTGCCAGCTCTTTATATGGTATCCCATTCCACACGCCCTGCTTAATTTGGTGCCATTTAATAGGTGTGATTGTCGGATGATTTATCTATTTATTGTGACGAGGATATGTGTTATACTCAAAATTTAAAAACAATTACTATCATTCTATGCTGGACTGGGAGCGAAAGAAAAACATAGAATGTGCCAGCTGCTTCTCTTTCCGGGCATACTGTAAAAGTTCGTTAAGGGACAGAGGTTTTAAAGGTGTTTTTGTAGGCGATAGGCTGAATCCCTGTCACTACAATAGTCTCTCTCCATATTTATAATACCTCCAAATTTGTCAAACGTGACATCAGATGGTCTTGTAACCTCTGGTGTTCTACCTACCCCATAAGGGATCCAAGCGTGACGTTATGTATGTATATATTATGTACCTACAATATGTTTTATGTAAATATTTTGATTATATTACAAATGCATTGTTATAGGTAATAGTAGACTTCGTATTTTTTTTCTGTTGTTTTAGTTTCTCTCCTGAGTCCTGATCAAATTTGAATTCGATCTTCCTTTGATGAGTTACTAGCTTATAATAAGCTATAAGTTTACCTATCAATATACCGATACAACACACACAACCACAACGTTGCTAAAATTATGCTGGTATCGATAAAAATATCAAAAAATTACAATAAGCTTTATTAATGGCGCACAAAAATGTAAAAGTTTTATGTAAATGGCAACTGCCATGCTAAGTCGTCTTTACATATCGCAATTTTTTTGAGATTTTTACTGTCAAAATTGTCAATGTTATGTCATCTGTCTTGTCAATTGGTACAAATCTGTCACTTCAAGTAAGGGCGCGGACCCATGTCAGCGGTGCGGCGCCGCTCGCCGCGCGGCGGTGCGGCGCCGCACCGCAACGCGACGCGGCGGCGGCGCGGTTCCGCGGTGCCGCAGACGGCGCCGCGGACAGTGCGCGGTGAGGTGAGAAATGAAACTAGCCTGAATGGATTAGGATATGTTTGTTTATTATTTGTAGAATATTTTTTTAATTCTGTGACAGATGCCTGACGAAATTTTAATTGAATATAGTAGTGAATAAATTCCGACACAAACATTTTTCAGTGCCGAGGAGCCCCCGCTAGGAGCAATTGAAATATTTTCCGGGCCTGGATGTTTATATGTATATATAATCTCTGTATATATAATTATCCTAGTTCGCAACATGGTATCCAATTTCGTAAGTTTTACTTACTTTCGGGCTATTTAATTGGTGTCATGGTCTGGGGATTTTTCATATATTTTTAGGAGGCTTACTTAATTTTCAGCATTTAAAATCTATGATTTTCGTTTCAGGTCACCCACCATTAGATTCTATTCGATATGAAATGACTAAGTATGGAAACCCATGCCTCGCGTGGGGACAATATCGCTTCACGAAGAAGTTGACGAGGAAATCCAAGACTTGGTGGGATTGCTCCAAGAAATGGTGCGGGTGCAAATGCCTCGCCGTCACAGTCAATGACCGTCTCATCAAAATTATCGGGTGGCACAGTCACTCAGACTAACTCCTGTAAATCCTTTAAATTAAACCTGAACGAATTAATGAGTAACAATACTGTAGTTGTATTGGTAGTAATTCATTTGTAAATTACCGTTTTAAACATCTGGTAAAAGCTAATTTATTCTAACCTTCAATTATTAAGAATTATTAAGAATCAAATTTTTTATTTTTATATTTTTTGTAAATATTTGGTTTACATAAAATGTATTTAATAATTAATATGTGAATGTGTGAAATAATTCAAATGTATTGGAAAAACATTATTAAAGGAACAACGGTTTAAGTGTCCCCTTCACAAAACGCAACGTATCTTACTTACTGAACGTGTATATACAATATGTTGCATAAACTATATGTTGCAGCACAACACAATATATGTAGTATAAATCCTGACCCAAGTTTTAAAAGTTCGCTGCTTACACTGGCCTGGCTGGGACTCGAACCCGGGACCTCACACGCCGCTGCCGTTCACAGGACCAACGCACTAAGGAGGGCGTCAGATAGCTTATCAAGACAAAAAATATGACAATATTGTCTGTTATAAAGTAAGGACAACGACGTTAGGAGTCGACGTATATTCTTAGTAACAACATTATTAATTTAAGCAATATGATCATTAAAAGTTACCAAAAAAACAAATGATCTGAAGAAGAAAATTATGATCACAAACTGTTAGGAGCTTCGTCGATGGTACTAAAAATGTATGAGTAAGTACATAAAATTATGTGTAATGAGAGTGATTATTTTTTAATAAAAGTTTTCTTGTCAAAATATTAAACATTATAACATATTTTCCCTTTTCATTTCCTTCTACATTTTTGCAATGAAATGAAAATAAAAATGCAATTAGACTAAAGTTTATCCGGCTAAAGATAGAAGAAAAAAACATTAACACCTTCTAGAAGATAAACCTAGATTTAGCCGACCAATCTTTAGATTATGTGACTCTTTAGCCGTGACATATCCATCGGAACATCCCTCACCCGTGCAAGTTTAGTCAGGGCTAATCTGGAGTCCCTAACTAAATAGTCTCACAAGTGTATGTTTTGAGTGTAGGTATGTCATGCCTTCAAAAAAAAGAAATAAAGAATTTTTTGTCTTTGATTTTCGGTCGGCCGTAGCAAACAGAACATAATTAAATGGAGATTTAGCGCTGACGGAAACGACCATTGCTTGTGCAATGTGACTCTGTCTTGCCCTCGGTACTCGAAAATTTGCACTATTGAGGTGGCAAGTTCTTGGGCGGGAAAAAAAAATTTCAATACTTATCTATTCAAAAACACGAAGTAGAAGTAAAGTCTGTAAGTTTTATGTTACGGTTGATAAGTATACAGTACCTTTTTTTAATTGAAATTAATGTAAGTGTTAAATTTAAAGAAAAAAGTATCCTATTCCCGAATAATTGTATGCATTTGTTTATTGAACGCTCATATCTTTGCCCTTTCAGAAGGTGTTTCACGGAAAGGAAATAAAATATTGTTATTGGGCAACCATCGTTATAATATTGATACAGGAAATTCAAAAATCGGAGTCACAAGATGGCGATGTAACCAAAGAAACAGAGGTTGTAAATCGCGAATTTCGACTGTCTCTGGGAAAATTGTGGTTTGTACACCCCACAATCACAATTAATCGCAATGTAGTTAATTTGGCGACTAAGATATTAATGTACTTATATTTATTGTGATTAAAATTAAAATCTAGGTTGGTGTAGCTGCAAAGCTATACCAAAAGATGGTAGCTCTATATCTATGTGAAAACAAAAAAGTATGCTAAGTAATTTCAGGCTTATCGCCAGGACATAGTAGCGCTGTGGAAGAACACTCATCCGGCAAACGGATTCTATTCCTGGTCGGTTGATGATTTTATTTAGCTTATTTTTTCAGTTATTTAAGAATAATTGAGCATAATAAAATGCCAAAGCATAAAAATATTATCTATCTAGGTTTTTAATAATTTTACTTTAGTCACAGTTTCTCCTAATGCACTGACTTACAAGTAGCAACTATGTAGCCCCAGTAAGCTTAAATGTAAGCTGGTATTATGGAGACCACTCAGCGGATTTAGGTAAGCGCTTACAGTTGCAATTAAGGGTTAGCCAGGTTTTAAGTTTTTGATCAGAGCAGAATAAGGTGTATATTGCTAAAAATGTTGAGTATGTAAAAATAAAATAACAGTTATTTAAAATTTAATAAGTCATAGATATAATTGTTATATTGCTATAGTTAATACATACATACTTATACGTATATCAAATATAGAGTTAATTTTAAATAGATACAAATTAGTACACCTAGTTATATAAGTTTATTATATAATATGGAGAATTCTGAATAACTGAGTTCCTGTAGACGCTTTTACTTTAGATTTTACAGCGTTTGTTATACATTTTATTTGCGTTTGAACAAAATAGTTCTTAATGCTATCAATAAGCTCTCTAACATTCGCCGGTAAGTGTTCGTACATCCGGGGAGCAATTTGTGAGACATGTTTGCGAGTTGCTGAAAAATGTCTGAGTAATAAATAATAGAATTACCTAATAAGTTTCCGGGCTCTTCAGTCAACAGAGCTGGTATTTGGCAGAACCATCCCAGCGATAACTAAAGTACTCCATGCACGACCTCACTTGAGCTGTGTATAGGTTTAGCAGCCCATCAGGGCTGAAAACCGCCGGACCTTCGAGAAGATACCCAATTTTTAAAAGCCATTTGAGCCATAGTCTCAATTTTTTGTTCGAAGTTTATTTTGGACGTTACAGTGATGCCCAAAAGCTCTAGATGGTCGATGATGAGAACAGATTGTAAATTGGAAGATTGGGAGTAAAGGTAAAAGTGCTCTTCTTGCAGAAAATAGACACGCCTGTGTTTTGGATGCGTTGAATTTGACCAAGTTGGATTCGCCCTAATCGGACACATTCCGCAAGGTCTAATCAACGCTCGCAGTTTGGATACATACTATATTTCTTTATATTTATATTTTCTTTATTTGCATCTATTGTTATTACATTTTTAGGAAAGCTCGTGAAAACTGAAAAAGGAAACAATATCTTACTAGTGGATGGCTTTACTTTTACCTTTTACTACAAAAACAAAAACACAATTGTATGGAAATGCACGAATAATAAAATATGCCACGCTCGTGTCACGACACTCACTAACTACATGACTATCAAATCTAAGTTTCACCACACTCATGCCCCTCCTTACACACTTCCCGTTTGCGTTCGCTCCCGAACGGTCGTGTCTGCGGCCGCTCCCGAGTGTTCGTATTGCGCTGCCCTTGTTCCCTCCCCCGCACTCGTGCGGGTCAGGTGCCAAGTTAAGCTCTTTCGGAAAGTTTTCTCTTGTGGAGGCTGTGTGGTGTCGGGGCTAATTCATCTGCCCTTTTCAGGGCGGACCCGACTGCTGCCGGCTGAAGCATCGCTGGTCAGGTGGATACGTAACCGTGACAACTAAGCCTGATCGTCCGCCGTTCACCGGCAATAGGTCCGTACTAGGTCGTTTCTCTTACAGCGCAGTTTGTGCAGCCATTCCGCCGTTCACCGGCACGTAGGTTCGTTTAAGATAGGGATTTTCAGGTAGTACGATGGATGCTGAAGATCAAATCGCCCAGCTTAAGGCCGAAATCGCCGAGATCAAGGCCGTGTTCGAGGAGGAAAAAAAAATGACCGTCCGTCATTTTAGGTCTCGTATCAAGTCTCTTGAGCAAAAATTGGTTGATAAAGATCAAACAATTGCTGCTAAAGAAAAGGAACTAGTTGAGTTAGACCAGGAAAATGATGTCCAACATCAAAAACTGGAAGCTAAACGTCAGGATATTTCCGCTAAACGTCAGGTTATAGCGGAACAGGCTCAGAAATTAGATGCTAGTCTTAAAGAACTAGAGGTATTACGCACTCGTCTTTCTCAAGCTCCAGCCGTTCCGGCTGTCTTGAATTTTCAGGTTCCTCCGGCAACCACTCCGATCCCGATTGCACAGGCCGCCGCGAGGGCCGCCCAAGCCCTCCTGTCATTTCCCTCTCTTCCAGCTTCTCAGCCCGCTGCGTCTAGTAGCGCCTCTTCGTTGCTAGTCCCCCCGGGTTTCTTGTCCATGTCTCCAGCGTCTCCAGTTCCCGAACCTATGTCGGTATGCGAGCCAGCTAGCCAGTCTTCTGCGACTAAGCGGAAAACAACACCGCCTGATAGTGGGTCTGATTCTAACGTGAAAGATTTGGTAGATTCGGAGTTCACTCTCGTCGAGAAAAAATCCAAGTCTAAGTCGAAAAAGAAGAAGCAGTCAGCAACTTCTACTTCGCTTCCTTCCCTTCCAGACCAGGCCTCGAGTGATGTAGCAACGCCGTTGTCCCCAGCGATACCGGCCTCTGTGCCTACACTCGCGCCCTTATCCGTTTCAGCGATCCCAGCAACACAGCCTGCGTCGCAATCACAATCAGATTCGGCTCCGCCGAAAGTCAAGTCTCCGCCCCCCGTCTTTCTACGGGACAAGAGCCGCTGGACCGAGGTCTCAGCACTCTGCGGTAGGCACAATCCCAAGATCCAGTATAGTAAGGCATCCAACGTGGGTGACTCTATTAAGGTCGTTGTCAGTTCCATTTCCGATTTCAGGAATCTTACTCGGCTTCTTGCTGATCAAAAGCTCGAGTACCACACTTACGCTCTCCCTGAGGAGCGTAAGATTCGTGCCGTCCTCAGAAACGTGCCGTTCGAGCTCTCGAACGAGCAAATCCAAGAGGACTTGTCTTCTCAAGGCTTCCCCGTCGAATCTGTGCACAAAATGCACAGCCGCCGAGGCAAGCAGTTCCCACTTGCGCTAGTGATCCTAGCGAAGAACCCGCAAGGGCAGTCCATTTTCAGAGGCAAGCCCACCGTGTGCGGTCTGTCCAACATCCGCGTCGAAGTTCCACACAAGCGTGGTTTCCCAGGCCAGTGCCACCGCTGCCAACTGTATGGTCATGCGGCGGCAAATTGTTTTGCTTCCCCTAGGTGCGTCAAGTGCCTAGATCCGCATGGGACTAAGGAGTGCTCTCGCACTCCCGAATCGCCCACCGCTCCGTCCTGCGTCTTGTGCGGCCAGTCAGGCCACACAGCAAACTTTCGCGGCTGCCCCAAGGCACCGCGTGCTGCCAGGGCTACCGTGAAGCCCACTGAGAACTGGAGAGAGCGACCGCAGCCTAGCTCGGACGCTCCTCCAGTCAGTTCAAAGGCCCCCAAAGCCTTTACTTCTATCGTTCCAGGTCAGCGCAGCCGGGTCGCGACTCAATCGCAACCGGCCGCCAAATCGGCTTCCCAGTGCCAGAACGCAAAAGGTTCTCAAGACCGCATGGCGTTCTGGATCCAGCTCGCTCCCATCGACGAGATCCTGGCTTTCGGCGCCGCTCTCGACGCCAGCCCAGAGGGTTTCAACGGTGCTCTTCCGGTCCTAACCAAGTTCGCTCCCCTTATCAGGAAACTCCAGCAAGCTCAACGTTTCTAAACGTAGTCCTTCTTTCCAGCATTCCTATCTCAGAGTGAGTCTGATCACTCTAGATAATATCTTAGTTTCAGCTTTGTCATTTCTGCTAATCTTAGCTTTATTTTTCTCACTTTCAGTTCCTTTTGGTGGCAGCCGTCCGGATGCCGCTCACTGCGCAGCCTCTCTCTTCAATTGGCTGTCGCTCCGATGAAGACTAATGGCCTCAATCAAGGTGAGTCAGTAAAGGGGGATGTTTAGTGGGTATGCTCGGCTTCACTGAGTGAGTCTCCACACTGTCTGGGCATTCTATTTGCCGTTAGCCACTGGGGTTAACAGCTTATAGAATGCCCATTCGTCCGTAATAGTATTCATCCTCCTCCCGCTAAAGCTTGCTTTACTGGTTAAAGCTTGTTTTAGGGGGTGCCCAAAATTTTCTGTGGCGGAAAAACAAAAAAAAAAAAAATGCCCCTCCTAAGTATTTTATTCGAAATGAAGTACTTTTTCGCTTAAGAATTTGAAGCTTTAAAATAACCTAGCTATTAAGTTTTTTTTACTAACACAATATGGATGTATATCCGAAATAAAAATATATGATTATGATTATAACTATGCTAGCGTGTCAATGGATGAAATTAAATAACATAAAATAAATGACTGGATTTGTTTGATTTTTGTATTGTTTAGAACATATATCTTAATATTAATGTAAGTTAAAATCATAATAGTTAATTCTGTAAATAAAATAATGAAGTAAAATAAAATCCTTAATCAATCACACCAACTACATGGGGGGAACCTAGAATATAAATAATAATACACTCTTTTAGTTTTGCACTCATTCTATTGTAAAGAAGAAGGCCAAGATAAAAGAAGAACTGTTACCTACATAAAGCATGTTTGATATCTATATCAGTTCGGTAAGCTATATTATCTTTTGTTAATAATTTCGGAGTTGTAAGGAAGTGCGGTGTGCTGCTTTAGGACTGTGCGCATAATATATAATTGTATAACTGTTAGTACACCACAAGCTTTGTAAAGGAGGTGCGATGGAAATAGAAAAGGACGGAAGGTTAAGACTTTTAATACCGCTCGTTGAGCTCTCTCCAAGGATATTATCTAATTTTAGTTTTTGCCGCGCCGCCCCATGACGTGATACAGTAGGTTGGTATGGACTGACAAAGTGAAAAGTATATTCGTTTAATAAGAACTGATTTAGCCACAGTGCGTAGCTTTTTAAAAACAAATATAAATTTTCGTAGTCTGCTGCTTAGCGTGTCAATATGGTGCTTAAATGTAAGAGTCTCTTCAATTGTAACCCCTAAGTATTTTATTTTATTAGTATGGTGTATGGCGGGGAATTGCATTTGCTATTAAAAGTCTCTTTACATTGATTGTCATAGAGCTTAGGCATGGGTGAAGCAAAGGTACATCTGCGAATAGAGAAGTGCATGAAGTTAGTTTTTTCAGCGTTTAGTGATAAGCAATGGTGCTGTAGCCAGTTAATTATAACATTGAGGCCGTGTTGAGCATATTTGTAGACCTCATTTGTTGGATGCGGAAAATAATACTACAGTGTCATCAGCGTATGAGATTATTTTTCCACAGTTCAATGTTAGCTTACATAGATCGTTTTTCTCTAAATATTGAGCGAGTCGAATATTAATGATCTTTTCAAAGAATTTTGATACGGAAGGAAGGATAGAAATAGGTCTATAATTAGATATTTCCCATTTATTTCTAGATTTGTGCACGGGGACTACAATTGCTTTCTTTAAGCAAGCGGGAAAAGTACCTTCCTCGAGGCATCTTTGAAAAATGTGGGTATGCGGAGCGATAAAAATATATTTGAAGTGCTTAAGGATCTTGTTAGATATACCGCCCCACCCAACAGCAGAATCATTCTTTAGCCCTGTAATAATTCTTCCTACCTCAGATTCATCAGTTCCTAAACTAACAAAAGAATTTAAGGTAGAAGATTCAGAGGTAGGTAAAGGTTAAAAGGCATGATTTTAAGTCAAATTTGTAACATTTTTTCCTATACCTATGAAGTAATCATTGACTAGGTTTGTAATCGCAATTTTTGATAACTGCCCTTGAAATAAATTTGCGGAGGATTCTTGGTCTTTTGCCATGGATGTTAGAGTTTTTTATACACTTCCAGAGCCGTTTACAGCTAGATTTAGATTTTTCCAACTCGTATTTTTCGTAAGCACATTTAATACGTTTAAGTCATTCTAAAAGTTTGAGACACCTTTTAGATCGTATGTTATGTAATTTATCCCTGTGTCTCATACAACGAATTAGTCCTGGAGTAATCCACGGTTTGATATTATGAATGATCCGGTATTGTGTTGTGTTATATAACACATGTTGAACACATACAATAAAGTAAATCATGGACTTATTAGTGTCAGCAAAGTTGTTAACTGGGCTAAAGTCAATATTCCATAAATTTTCCTCGAGTTTCATCATCATCATCCACAGCCTGTAGACGTCCACTGCTGGACATAGGCCTCCCCCAATCGAGTTTATTTATGTTTAATTTATGAACTTATTGAATTATTGAAAAAGTGCGTGCGTGTGTGTGTGTTTATGTTTGTTAAAGGTTAGTAGACGGCTTTGTGATCGGTTACTGAGGAATTATTGACAAGAGTTATTGACGATAATTTTGATTTTAGCGTCACATGATCTAAGCATGAGCCGCTTTGGTGCGTTGGGAATGAATATGCAGGAAGAAGTTCATGGAATGAACAAAAGTTGAGCTGCTCTAGGGCGTGGTAGTCTTAGTGTCCGGAAAGAATGTTTTTATTTATATCCCCTATTAAAATAACGTTAAAGACGATAATTTTTGCGATTGGTCATTTAAAGATGAAATAAAGGTACTAATATTTTTAACAGCTGGGAGTCTGTACATAACCAGGATTGCAATATCATAATATTGACTGCGGCTGTGGGCTTTCCTACATTGGTCAAACCAAAAGAAACGTATCAACCCGCGTAAAAGAACACATAGCTGATATTAAAAATCAAAGAGCTTCAAAGTCTGCAGTTTGTGAGCATTCCATGGACAAGCCCAACCACTACTTAAGGTTTGACTCTGTGAAAATTTTATCTAGACAGAAGCATTACATTCCTAGAATGATCAGAGAAGCGATTGAAATTAAAAAACACCCTAATTTCAATAGAGAAGATGGTTGGAAACTATCACCGACATGGGACCCTATCCTGAAAAACATTAAATCTAACATCCAGCAAGCTGCACGACCTGTAACTCAAGATACTGTCAGCTCGTTTTGTGTCAATCCCGAACGCTACGCTCGAAGACTGTGAAACAGACGGAGATGATGATGTATAACTTTTTTCAATCTATCAATCCGACGCTTGACACCTCAGTCGCTCGTGACCACGGGGTCTGAAAAGACACCGAAACGTCGAGTCAAAATTTAAAATGTAAATATACGAGATAAATCCGGTTAAAAAGTGTTTTATTTAATTGCAATATCATGCCCAATTTTTACAAGCATTCTATTACAGTCTTACAATAATTTCTGGCACAAATAATTAATCCACCTTTATGATTAAATTATATTTGACTTCTATGCATATTATCGCCGTGAATTAAAGGTGCTCGTATAATAGAGTGTTTGTCAATACGACATTCTGTTAGTATAACTTTTAACATTATCTGAGTATCTGTAAGAATAGGAATTGTTTATTATGTACTCTTTCTATTATTTTATCACGTTTCAGATGCAATGTCACCAAAATTTGTTACATCGCAGAAGGGTCGAGAGCAGATATTAGTTGGCACTTATAAGTACACCGTGAAATCTGTGTCAGGAATAAAGAAGAGGTGGCACTGCTCTACCCACCGCAGCAAAGGATGCAATGCCATAATTTACACAATTGATTCAGAAATAATAAGAGCTAAGAATAAACACAACCATTAAATTGATGGTAAAATTTATATTGAATTTTTAATTTATGGGGCCTTTAATAAGGAAAAAGGTTGAGGAAGTATGGTAAGTACGAATAAGTAGGTATTCGTTCTAACACCAAGCGATAATCTTAAACTACTTACTAAGAATTACACAATACCACACAGTATCTAGGAAACATATGGAAGTTTAGTGTGCATTCTGTTTTCACCACTCTATCTCTCAAATAATTTATTTAAAAATCAGGGAAAAATTATTGAATCTTAAAATATAAAGAAATGGAAAGCAATTGTTACTATATTGAGGAGTCTTATAACTATTTAAATGCATTTTTTTTTAAATATACACAGGGACTTTATCCTTTCCATCACATATTTTTTTCTATTGACGTACAAATTATTTAATTGTCATTGTTTTCTTTCAGCTACTTAATTTCTTCCTAGTATTAAAAGTGCAGTGGCCATGATGGTGGGCGACTATAGGTTCAACGAATATCATCGATGCAAAGGGGTTAGGGTTTGATGGAATTGTGTCAAACAAAATTATTTCAAGTGCAAAGCCTACGAAATAACTGTAAAGAATGAAGTTTATAAGCTGCATAATGTCCATACTCATTAAGTTATATAAGTTTGAAGTAAATACATGAATGCTGTCATCATTCAAATGATTACATACTAGCTGTGCCCGCGACTTCGTTCGCGTAGACAGAAACTTATCAATGAGTTTTTTTTGTGTAAAGTGCTATTTGTGTAGAACGTAATTTATCGAGCATACCGGTATTAATACTTTTGTCCCGGTGCGGACTCTTTATGGCTAATTACAATAGAAAGCCAATTGTGTCTCATTAGCGGTGATTAAGAGGGTATATGATATCTTTGCTCGCGGCATCGCTTGCGTTCTGTAAGTTTTTGTAGTAGATTTTTAGTTTGGCAGGTTATTTTCTTTGATACGATATAAACGTACCAGAATATTGATTAATTTTTATTTCAGTGCTGGGTTCTGAGTAGACGTCAAATGATTAAAGTACAAATGCTGTATTTCTTATATCTAACAACGCTGACATGGTTCCTGGGAGCATTTCTTCGTATGTGTAATAGTTTCAGAGTTTCCCATACTAGGTAATCTATCTTTATGTTACAGCCTGTTTAACATTACTTATTAGCCCACTTGTTTTACTATTATTAGCCCAGCTACGTTTCTAAACTTTACCGGTTAATAAATTTTATAACGCTACATTTTTGAATCGATATTAAAGATCTATACGTTTTTTGTTTCAGTTAAACATTATAAAAATGTCAGAGGAAAAGATGTCATCGTCGTAAATGACTATAGCTTCTGCGTACATAAACGTTCACAACAGAGAATAAACTGGCAGTGCACGAACTCCAGCATTTGCAGTGCACGAGTAACAACGGATAAAAACATGAGATATTTAATTAAATCATTTTTAATGCACTCGCATAAAGCTCCAGCATTTGTAATTAGAAATAATGTACTTTTCAAAGTTTAAGATAGTTTTATACATCAACATACTACGTAAAATCGATCCCGGTTGATACAAGCTATGGTCTCCAGAATTCCGAGCGGTTACTCTACCAAAAAAGCTACCGGGTCTTGGCCGTTGCCATTGGAATTATTTGGTGTATTAGATTTTTTCGTAAAATGCTAATATAGCTTTATCTTGTGGTATGTTTTGCAGCTTCAAAATAAAAAAAACCCAACCTGCTGAAAACCAACCTGTGACCTCACAATTCGCATCTAAACCACTGCACCACGGATTTGAATGTATAAAAAATATTTGTTAATTCCTACTTAAATAATAGTTGAGAAAAAAAAAAGTTTCAATATTAATATATTAATGTGAAATAGTTTTTTTTTATTGAGACCTCCGACGCGACCCACAGAGAATCAATATATTATTTTCTATTAATCAAACGTGCTCGATAAAATCAATACCAAGATAAGATTAAATATTGTTAACTTAATTATTCACGTATATCTTACTATATAAACTATTTCTATTTGTTAATGAATTGTCTATCAACTCGTAACTGTGTCTTGCTCTATCAACCCTTTCCTGGTCGTAATATCTATCATAAATATATCGAGTCGATATTTCAATAGAAATATTGAACGTTTTGGACAACATCCAGTCTCTATTTCCGAACAGATTACTACCTTCACTTAACGTTAGACCGCCCAAGTCGGGTTTATCCAATAAACATTTTCGGGATCCTTCCGCCTCAGTTTTTGAAAAATAGATCTTTTTTCTATAGAATTTCTAAAAAAACTTTTATACATTAGTATCATATAAACTGCCAATAACGTAAAACAATAGAAAACGATATTTCAGTACTTAATGGCAAACCTATTTATTCTTTAAATATTCTATTTATTCTTCATATGAAATATCCGATAAAAATGAATAGAAAAATATGTATATACGTGAACATCCATTATATACTGCAGTAGGTATAAGAAAAAGCAATACTGTTAAGTAATTAATTAATATTTATTAATATTTAATAACGTATCTCATAAGCATTGTTTAAGTAATAAATTGCTTTTCGAAATAAGGTGTTATTTGTTTTGGCAAACCGTACGATCTACCCATCCCTAGACAATGTTGTCAAGGTCTTGTTACCCAAGTATAACCTTCGCCTCACGCTGCTCAAATAAGATTTTCTCTCCCAAAAGCATTCTGAAGACAAGCTACGCAGTATCGCGGAGAGACAGAAGTTTTAAAATCATAAAATATCATCGCTCTAAAATATTTTTGAAAAAGCTTGGTGAAAGGGCACTGGAAAGGGCTGTTGCGAACCTAGCAACGCTGTTCTTCCGTTAGCACCCGGGCGTCTCGTGCCGTGCGTAAACATCGACCGCGACATCCACTCCGCGTAGTGCGATGCGCAGGGAAATGTATTGGAAGGTATGGTAGTAGTTAAGGTGATAGGGAGTGTTAGGTATAAAGAACTAATGAATCGAAATTTAATGGAATCAAATATGAGAAATAAAGATTAACAATAATCAGCAATATAGGTTTATTACTAATTATTGTTACGTATCATATAAACATTTATTTTTAAATAAACTTTAATATGAACAACGATAATGGCGATTTTGGCCACCAGTGTATTTATTAGTTGGCTTGGGTTTTCATTGTTTGTATGTATTCAAAATCCTATCCGTTTTTTGTTTCAGTGAAACATTACAAAAACTTATGAGAAAAAGATGATATTATAGTATACCTATGGTTATTGTTTCTGCGTAAACAAACGTTCCCAAAAGAGGCACCAACTACAGAGTATCCAGTGCGCAAAAAAAACGGATAAAAACATAACTTAATTAGATAAATCTAATGCACTTTCATGCAGCTCCAAAATTTTTAATAAAATTATATACTTTTTAAATTTTTAAATCCTAGTCATTACCTACATATTTTAAACATCAAAGCAGCATATTTTTTTATTTAGACTTATCAACTATACGTACACGATAGTTAAATGGAAATAAAGTAAATTCTTTCTATATCTCACAACGTCCGGGTTTGATTTTCAAACTGAGTACCTATACCTACTAACTTTATTAACCTTTTTATCGCCGAAGTCGACTTTACCCGACACATATTTTTCATCATGCCAAGTCTTATAAAAAATACTGAAACTAATATATACAGGGCTGTTTTCTAGTCATCAGCCAAATGTAAATGTTATTTTCTTTGATACAATATAAACGTACCAGCATATTGATTAATTTTTATTTCAGTGCTGGGTTCTGAGTAGACGTCAAATGATTAAAGTATAAATGCTGTAATTCTTATATCTAACAACGCTGACATGGTTCCTGGGAGCATTTCTTCGTATGTGTAATAGTTTCAGAGTTTCCCATACTAATCGATATTTACGTTACAGCCTGTTTAGTAAGCAATTATGTACTAGTATTAGCCCAGGTACAATTTTAAATCGATATTAAAGATCTATACGTTTTTTGTTTCAGTTAAACATTATAAAAATGTCAGGGGAAAAGATGTCATCGTCATTAATGGTTTTAGTTTCTTCGTACAAAAACGTACACAACAGAGCATAAATTGGCAGTGCACGAACCACAAAATTTGCAGAGCGCGAGTAACAACGGATAAAAACATAAGATATTTAACCAAATCATTTTTAATGCACGCCCATAAAGCTCCAGCATTTATAATTAGAAATAATAATCTTTTTAAAGTTTAAGATAGTTTTATACATAAACATACAGAGCGAATTTATAAAAAAATATTTGTTTATTCCTACTTAAATAATAGTATAGAAAAAAAAGTTTTAATTTAATAATTTTATGTCAAATAGTTTTTTTTTTAAACCTGTCTATCATAAATATATTGAGTTGATATTTCATCAAGAATATTGAACGTTTTATTTTACACAACATCCAGTCTCGATTTCCGAACAGATTTCTACCTTTACTAAACGTTAAACCACCCAAGTCGGGTTTATCCGATAAACATTTTCGGGCTCCTTCCGCCTCAGTTTTCGAAAAGTTGATCTTTTTTCCATGGAATTTCTAAAATAACTTTTATACATTAGTATCATATAAGCTACCAATAACGGAAATCAATAGAAAACGATATTTCAGTACTTAATGGTTAACCTATTTATTCTTGAACTGAATTTCAAAGTAAGTCCCTATAAAATATCCGATAAAAATGATGGTACGATTGGTAGAATTTATGAATTAAATCATGTATATACGAAAATATCCAATATATACTGCAGTAGGTATAAGAAAAAGCAATACCGTTAAGTAATTAATTAATATTTTGACGATTAATATTTGACCACCACTTTGGCGATGGGGTAAAGCTGTCTGCCTCAGACGTCAGTGGTTGCGGATTCGATTCCCGTACGAAACAGCAAAAAAAAATGTTCCGTGTCTGGGTGTTTATCTATTTATGTATTTATATTCTAGGTTCCCCTCTAGTTTGCTACATGGTATCCCATAACACAAGCTATGCTTACTTTGGGGCCATGTAGTTGGTGTGATTGTCTGGGGATTTTATATTTAATAACGTGTCTCATAAGTATTGTTTAAGTAATAAATTGCTTTTCGAAATAAGGTGTTATTTGTTTTGGCAAACCGTACGATCTACCCATCCCTAGACAATGTTGTCAAGGTCTTGTTACCCAAGTAACGGTGCTCAAATAAGATATGCTCTCCCAAAAGCTTTAAAAAAAAGTTTTAAAATCATAAAATATCATCGCTCTTAAATATTTTTGAAAAAGCTTGGTGAAAGGGCACTGTAAAGGGCTGTTGCGAACGTAGCACCGCTGTTCTGCCGTTAGCACCCGGGCGTCTCGTGCCGTGCGTAAACATCGACCGCGACATCCACTCCGCGTAGTGCGATGTGCAGGGAAATGTATTGGAAGGTATGGTAGTAGTTAAGGTGATAGGGAGTGTTAGGTATAAAGAACTAATGAATCGAAATATAATGGAATCAAATATGAGAAATAAAGATTAACAATAATCAGCAATATAGGTTTATACTAATTATTGTTACGTATCATATAAATATTTATTTTTAAATAAATTTTAATATGAACAACGATAATTGCGATTTTGGCCACCAGTGTATTTATTAATTAGCTTGGGTTTTCAATGTTTGTGTTTTTTGTTTCAGTAAAACATTACAAAACTTATGAGAAAAATATGTTATTATAGTATATGGTTATAGTTTCTGCGTAAACAAACGTTCTCAAAAGAGGCACCAACTACAGAGTATCCAGTGCGCAAAAAAAAACGGATAAAAACATAACTTAATTAGATAAATCTAATGCACTTTCATGCAGCTCCAAAATTTTTAATAAAATTAAATACTTTTTACATTTTAAAATCCTAGTCATTACATATTTTAAACATCAAAGCATCATTTTTTATTTTTTATTTAGACTTATCAATAATACAGGGCAGTAATATATACAGGGCTATTTTCTAGTCATCAGCCAAATGTAAATGTTATTTTCTTTGATACGATATAAACGTACCAGCATATTGATTAATTTTTATTTCAGTGCTGGGTTCTGAGTAGACGTCAAATGATTAAAGTATAAATACTGTAACTCTTATATCTAACAACGCTGACATGGTTCCTGGGAGCATTTATTCGTATATGTAATAGTTTCAGAGTTTCCCATACTAATAGATCTTTACGTTACAGCCTGTTTAGTAAGCAATTATGTACTAGTATTAGCCCAGCCACATTTTTAAATCGATATTAAAGATCTATACGTTTTTTGTTTCAGTTAAACATTATAAAAATGTCAGGGGAAAAGATGTCATCGTCATTAATGGTTATAGTTTCTTCGTACAAAAACGTACACAACAGAGCATAAATTGGCAGTGCACGAACCACAAAATTTGCAGAGCGCGAGTAACAACGGATAAAAACATAAGATATTTAACCAAATCATTTTTAATGCACGCCCATAAAGCTCCAGCATTTATAATTAGAAATAATATTCTTTTTAAACTTTAAGATAGTTTTATACACACACATACTACGTAAAATTTATCCCGGTTGACACAAACTAAGATCTCCAGAATTCCGAGCGGTTAATCTACCAAAAAAGCTACCGGGTCTTGGCCGTTGCCATTGGAATTATTTGGTGTATTGGATTTTTTCGTAAAATGCCAATATAGCTTTATCTTGTGGTATGTTTTGCAGCTTCAAAATAAAAATAAACCCAGACAATCACACCTACTACATGGACTCAAAGTAAGCTTGTAATATGAGATGCCAGGTAAGAAACTAGGGGCAACCCTAAATATTTATTGCAGATTAACGCACGAACCTCAAAACATTTTTTTTTGTTCCGTGCAGGAATCCAACCTCTGACCTCACAATTTGCACCACTAAACCACTGCAGCACGGATTTGAATTTATAAAAAATATTTGTTTATTCCTACTTAAATAATAGTAAAGAAAAAAAAGTTTTAATTTAATAATTTTATGTCAAATAGTTTTTTTTTTATTGAGACCTGTCTATCATAAATATATTGAGTTGATATTTCATCAAGAATATTGAACGTTTTATTTTACACAACATCCAGTCTCGATTTCCGAACAGATTTCTACCTTTACTAAACGTTAAACCGCCCAAGTCGGGTTTATCCGATAAACATTTTCGGGCTCCTTCCGCCTCAGTTTTCGAAAAGTAGATCTTTTTTCTATAGAATTTCTAAAATAACTTTTATACATTAGTATCATATAAACTACCAATAACGGAAATCAATAGAAAACGATATTTCAGTACTTAATGGTAAACCTATTTATTCTTGAACTGAATTTCAAAGTCCCTATGAAATATCCGATAAAAATGATGATACGATTGGCAGAATTTATGAATGAAAATTATGTATATACGAAAATATCCATTATATACTGCAGTAGGTATAAGAAAAAGCAATACCATTAAGTAATTAATTAATATTTTGACGATTAATATTTGACGACCACTTTGGCGATGGGGTAAAGCTGTCTGCGTCAGACGTCAGTGGTTGTGGATTCGATTCCCGTACGAAACAGCAAAAAAAATGTTCCTTGTCTGGGTGTTTATCTATTTATGTATTTATATTCTAGGTTCCCCTCTAGTTTGCTACGTCATGGTATCCCATAACACAAGCTATGCTTACTTTGGGGCCATGTAGTTGGTGTGATTGTCTGGGGATTTTATATTTTATATTTAATAATGTGTCTCATAAGCATTGTTTAACTAATAAATTGCTTTTCGAAATAAGGTGTTATTCGTTTTGGCAAACCGTACGATCTACCCATCCCTAGACAATGTTGTCAAGGTCTTGTTACCCAAGTATAACCTTCGCCTCACGGTGCTCAAATAAGATATTCTCTCCCAAAAGCATTTTGAAGACAAGCTACGCAGTATCGCGGAGAGACAGAAGTTTTAAAATTATAAAATATCATCGCTCTAAAATATTTTTGAAAAAGCTTGGTGAAAGGGCACTGAAAAGGGCTGTTGCGAACGTAGCAACGCTGTTCTTCCGTTAGCACCCGGGCGTCTCGTGCCGTGCGTAAACATCGACCGCGACATCCACTCCGCGTAGTGCGATGTGCAGGGAAATGTATTGGAAGGTATGGTAGTAGTTAAGGTGATAGGTATAAAGAACTAATGAATCGAAATATAATGGAATCAAATATGAGAAATTAAGATTTACAATAATCAGCAATATAGTTTTATTACTAATTATTGTTACGTATCATATTAATATTTATTTTTAAATAAACTTTAATATGAACAACGATAATGGCGATTTTAGCCACCAGTGTATTTATTAGTTAGCTTAGGTTTTCAATGTTTGTATGTATATTCAAAATCCTATCCGTTTTTTGACAAAACTTATGAGAAAAAGATGTTATTATAGTATATGGATAGTTTCTGCATAAACAAACGTTCTCAAAAGAGGCACCAACTACAGAGTATCCAGTGCGCAAAAAAAACGGATAAAAACATAACTTAATTAGATAAATCTAATGCACTTTCATGCAGCTCCAAAATGTTTAATAAAATTATATACTTTTTAAATTTTTTAATCCTAGTCATTACATATTTTAAACATCAAAGCAGCATATTTTTTTTTATTTAGACTTATCAACTATACGTACACGATAGTTAAATGGAAATAAAGTAAATTCTTTCTATATCTCACAACGTCCGGGTTTGATTTTCAAACTGAGTACCTATACCTACTAACTTTATTAACCTTTTTATCGCTGAAGTCGAATTTACCCGACACATATTTTTCATCATGCCAAGTCTTATAAAAAATACTGAAACTAATATATACAGGGCTGTTTTCTAGTCATCAGCCAAATGTAAATGTTATTTTCTTTGACACGATATAAACGTACCAGCATATTGATTAATTTTTATTTCAGTGCTGGGTTCTGAGTAGACGTCAAATGATTAAAGTATAAATGCTGTAATTCTTATATCTAACAACGCTGACATGGTTCCTGGGAGCATTTCTTCGTATGTGTAATAGTTTCAGAGTTTCCCATACTAATCGATCTTTACGTTACAGCCTGTTTAGTAAGCAATTATGTACTACTATTAGCCCAGCTACATTTTTAAATCAATATTAAAGATGTATACGTTTTTTGTTTCAGTTAAACATTATAAAAATGTCAGGGGAAAAGATTTTTTTTTTTTTTTATAAGTGGCTAAACCCGCGTTTGACCTCAATCTCACCTGATGGTAAGTGACGATGAGGTCGAAGATGAAAGCACACGGGTTTAGGAAGGAACTGGCTCTTTATACAATATTGCCGGAACACATTACCGCCGGAGCGGTAACATTTGGCGGCAGACTTTATATAAAGGGTGGTCGCTAGCCAGGCGGACCCAGAAGGGATCCTACCACCAAGCAAAAACCAAGATGTCATCGTCATTAATGGTTATAGTTTCTTCGTACAAAAACGTAGACAACAGAGCATAAATTGGCAGTGCACGAACCACAACATTTGCAGAGCACGAGTAACAACGGATAAAAACATAAGATATTTAACTAAATTATTTTTAATGCACTCCCATAAAGCTCCAGCATTTGTAATTAGAAATAATGTTCTTTTCAAAGTTTAAGATAGTTTTATACATCAAAATACTACGTAAAATCGATCCCGGTTGACACAAAATAAGGTCTCCAGAATTCCGAGCGGTTACTTTACCAAAAAAGCTACCGGGTCTTGGCCGTTGCCATTGGAATTATTTGGTGTATTGGATTTTTTCGTAAAATGCCAATATAGCTTTATCTTGTGGTATGTTTTGCAGCTTCAAAATAAAATAAAAACCCAGACAATCACACCAACTACATGGACTCAAAGTAAGCTTGCAATATGAGATGCCAGGTAAGAAACTAGGGGGAACCCTAAATATTTATTGCAGATTAACGCACGAACCCCAAAACATTTTTTTTTGTTCCGTGCAGGAATCCAACCTTTGACCTCACAATTCGCACCACTAAACCACTGCAGCACGGATTTGAATGTATAAAAAATATTTGTTAATTCCTACTTAAATAATAGTAAAGAAAAAAAAGTTTTAATTTAATAATTTTATGTCAAATAGTTTTTTTTATTGAGACCTGTCTATCATAAATATATCGAGTTGCTATTTCATTAAGAATATTGAACATTTTATTTTACACAACATCCAGTCTCGATTTCCGAACAGATTTCTACCTTTACTTAACGTTAAACCGCCCAAGCCGGGTTTATCCGATAAACATTTTCGGGCTCTTACCGCCTCAGTTTTCGAAAAGTAGATCTTTTTTCTATAGAATTTTAAAAAAAACTTTTATTCATTAGTATCATATAAACTACCAATAACGGAAACCAATTTTTTTTTTATGAGTGACTAAACCCGCGTTTGACCTCAATCTTACCTCATGGTAAGTGACGATGAGGTCGAAGATGAAAGCACACGGGTTTAGGAAGGAACTGGCTCTTTATACAATATTGCCGGAACACATTACCGCCGGAGCGGTAACATTTGGCGGCAGACTTTATATAAAGGGTGGTCGCTAGCCAGGCGGAACCAGAAGGGATCCAACCACCAAGCAGTCATTTCAAAGTCCCTATGAAATATCCGATAAAATGATGGGACGATTGGTAGAATTTATGAATGCAAATTATGTATTTACGAAAATATCCATTATATACTATTTATGTATTTATATTCTAGGTTCCCCTCTAGTTTGCTACATGGTATCCCATAACACAAGCTATGCTTACTTTGGGGCCATGTAGTTGGTGTGATTGTCTGGGGATTTTATATTTTATATTTGATAACGTGTCTCCTAAGCATTAACTAATAAATTGCTTTTCGAAATAAGGTGTTATTTGTTTTGGCAAACCGTACCATCTACCCATCCCTAGACAATGTTGTTAAGGTCTTGTTACCCAAGAATAACCTTCGCCTCACGGTGCTTAAATAAGATATTCTCTCCCAAAAGCATTTTGAAGACAAGCTACACAGTATCGCGGCAAGACAGTAGTTTTTCGTTGAGTACAATACACTTTGGTGGTATTTTTTTATTTCTAAGAAGCAAGTCGTTTCAAAAAATATATCACTCAAAATTCAAATAGTTCTGATTAGCTAGAAAATGCAAAACTTTTAGTGTGCTCTATGATTCGACCTTCATTTTGTTTTTAAGTATTAGCTTATAAGTATAACATTGTAAATCAGCATTGTTTTAAATATTATATTTCATCACAGTGCAGTTTTTGAAAACAATTCAGGGCGCGAAAGTCCTTCTGGCGGAGGGTTACAATTTCTGTGTTCAGCAGAAAGCGAAAACCTCTATTCGATGGCAATGCAACAGTCGCTTTAGAAAATGTTACGCGAACGTGGTCACTAAGTTAAAGGATAGACAAGTTATCAAAGCGAGACTACAGCATAATCACGAGCCGCCTGTCTTTAATATCCAAAATGGGGTTTTTTTGGTGAAAATAATAAAGTATGCAGTGCGCTAGAAATGGATGTCCTAGCATAAACAATAATTTTTGTTAAGAAATAGTGTAAAATAATCCACTAAATCCTTCAGTTTAGCCGAAAAACTTGGTAAACTTTCACAATTTTTAGGCAGCGCGCATTAAAGCAAATTGAATGGAAAAAACGATATGTTTAGGGCCGTACCATACATTTTTCCATTCGATTTGTTTTCAAGAAACTGTTCTAGCAAATTTGGTCAAAATTACACAAAAATATACCACTATTATGTAGGTTGAACAAAGCAGATACGAGTAACATTCTATTAGTGAGCGAGTGAGAGCGGTATTTTTAAGGATAGTTAGATGTGAAAGAGATTAAAACGCCTTCTTATTGTTCAATTTTAGCTTCTTCTCCTAAAATTTTACATTAATCGTTCAAAGTACGACGACCACTTTGGCGATGGGGTAAACCTACCTGCCTCAGACGCCAGTGGTTGCGGGTTTGTTTGCCCAGAACAATAAAAAAAAATGTTCCGGGTCTGGGTGTTTATCTATATGTATATGTATTTATATTCTAGGCTCCCCTCTAGTTCGCTACATGGAATCTCATAACATAAGCTTCGCTTACTTTGAGGCCATGTAGTTGGTGTGATTGTGTGAGGACTTTATTTATTTTTATAAAGCGCCGGCCATATTTTTGAATGTACGCGGTTGCCCGTAATCCGATTAGTGAAATCCGATCCCTAACACACTGTATATATATCCACATAGTATATCAGACAACCAAGACCCCAAATACGAACAATTTTGCGCTCAAAGTATGTATGCACAATATTTTATAGCTATCTCTGCGTTGTCTTTCATGATTTTCTATAGCTTTAGCACTGTTCAAGTTTGCAAACTAATCATTGATACCCAATTTTATTCTGATTTCAAAATTATTAATTATAAATTATTGTATATATCTACAAATGATTTAACATTCATATTGGGATACTGTAAGTTCATGCACCTGATCAACTACAAGAAGGTATCGCGTTAGCTTGCCAGAACGTTGTTCTTTTCTGCCATGGCATGGTAAAGGAAACGTCTGTTTCAAAAGTATTTTTAGACCCTATTCGATTTTCTTTCTTTCTAAATGGTTTTAATGTTAAATTTCGTGACTTGGCTTTTATAAAATAACTTTGTCTCTCTATCTTGGCTGAGTATATGAATTAAATTAGCCGTATTGAACAGATTATGCCGTACTGAACAGTTGAAAATAATTTACATTACTTACCAATGAAGGCTTTATCATGTCAGAACATTGTATTGTTTCACAAACTTATTTCACTTTGCATTTACAGGAAAAATATTCAAAACAAATTCTGGAAAGACTATTTACCAATTAAATAATTTTGGCATTTCTTGAACAAATAAGTATGCCATAAGATGGCGCTGCACGAGTAGCGGAGCTCGCCGCTGCAGGGCGCACTTGACCACGACTACAGACGGCCGACACTACATACGCGGCCGTCCTCTACGTAAACACGGAGCGCCTAGCTGGGTTGAGTATGACGGTATCTATTGAAAGTCTTAGTGTAATTAAGCAGAAATATTACTTATAAAAATAAATAAAAACAAACAGTGGTTTATCTTAGTACTTTTAAGTAATAGTGATTTTAAAACTTGTAGTAGGTAAATATTCTGTTTGAATGCATCATAAAAACGAACGGGCTGGCAAAGCATGAAAGTATGAAGTTGAAAGTATATTGTTTATAATAAGTTACAAGACTTAGTTAAAAAAGGTATTATTTAAAAAAGTACGTTTATATCACGAGATTCTAAAACTCTACAGTTATATTTTTTTATTCTACAGAGCTAACACCAGAATTTGATTTTCAGAACCAATATTTGATAAGACCTTCTCAGGAAACCCGGTGATGATACTAGGGAAATATAGATTCAATTGTAGTGGATCGCGGAAAGGACCCATAGATCGCTGGACGTGCATCAAAAAACGCAATGGCTGACGTGCAGTCGTCGTCACTCTTGACAATAAGGTCATTTCACATAAAAATGATCACAATCACTGAAGGACTTAAAACATTTACTAACCTTACCTTAACAGTAGTGTGATCATAGAACTTTATCGATTCGTAAGTTCCTCGATTCATTCTATACAAAATGTTCGTATAGAATGAAGTCGGATGCAAGTAGTTGTAAGACATATTGAAAGATATATCTACAATTTATTTAACAATACATGTTATTGTAACTTGCAACAGACTCCACACTGTATTAACATTCTTAAACATCCGAATTGGTAAAGTTCTGTGATCGCGCTGCAGCTTAGGTAATGCATTCAAATATTTTATGTCTTTTATTGTATAGTCAGTGACCATACACAATTAAAACATTTACTAACCTTACCTTAACAGTAGTGTGATCATAGAACTTTATCGATTCGTAAGTTCCTCGATTCATTCTATACAAAATGTTCGTATAGAATGAAGTCGGATGCAAGTAGTTGTAAGACATATTGAAAGATATATCTACAATTTATTTAACAATACATGTTATTGTAACTTGCAACAGACTCCACACTGTATTAACATTCTTAAACATCCGAATTGGTAAAGTTCTGTGATCGCGCTGCAGCTTAGGTAATGCATTCAAATATTTTATGTCTTTTATTGTATAGTCAGTGACCATACACAATAGCTCGAAGTTCAGTGGACTGTAGAAGTTGTTGAGATGAATACGCCAGAGATTCTTTACAAAGTTTATTTGAAGTTTACAATGTATTTTTAATGATTTTCAAGTTGTTTAACGTGTGGTTAGAACGGCGTATATTGCACGACAAAATATTTTAAATTATAATGAACACTGCGCTGCGTAATGTAGGTTACCGCGGTCAGCAAAATTAATAAGAACGAAAATTCAATGTACGAGATCGTACATTTATTTTGTGGACGAGTCCTGTGTCTTATTATGGAAGAAGTAAGATCACGTTTTTTTCATTTGTCTTATACTTTTACGTATTTAATATTTCGTTAAAGTCAATCAATAATAATTTATATACTTAAAATAAAATTATAAACATGAATTACATTTTCGTACGTGTTCGTAAACGGTTTATGTATCACTAATAATACACACAGTATTTTTATATAAAGGTATATTTTTCTATTTCAATCGTTAAATAACAACGGTCCTTATAACCAGCACCTTTGGTTCCATTATAATAGTAAAAATAGTGGAAATGAATTCAGTAGTCATTTCTGAACTGAGTAAGTATTTGCATGACTTCCCAGTTATTCATTTCATTATATTTTATTATTTAGTTAATTTCTTTGGTTGCTTACACAAATATTTAGGTACATTTTTTGCCTTAACTGTCACCATAAATAAGTTGTTTGTAAGGGCACTAGAATCGCTTCGGGTCAGGCACCGCAATGAGTTATTTAAGTAAGTAGGTATTAAGTTCAGTAATCAAATCATTTTAAGTATCAATTTCGTAATATAAACATATTCAACCATAGATTTGATCTTCATTTTACGAATACATTTATAAAATTAGTAGTATTTAACTGTACCTCAATTAATGGCGGCTTCGGTGCGAGAGGAATTGCTACCCCGAGCAAAGGGGTCTTTTTGGTAAACAATAACTCTTAAACAGTAAAGGATGAGAGCAGTTATTTTTATATAAATTTGTTAACCAACTGAAATATTGTTATAGAATAAGAAAAAAAGGTTGGATTAAAGGTATTTATAACCCAGATTTTATATTAAGTTACGTACCACCGTTTGTTGTACGATGAGAATAAAATAAAATCAGTTCTTTGCTATTTTTTATGACTTACCTACTTTACACCTTTTGTCTTAGAAATAACATAAATTTTCCCTGCCAGACCCAGAACTTTAGCAGCCGTTGTTTTAAAAATCAATTTGCTACATGATTTTGGATTTTGGTATTTTTGTCGATGAATGTATATAAAAAATAATTATGTTTTACACAGTAATTGTTTTTTTAGGTACATCTTGCAAGGCTACGTTAGCTAGGCTAACAATGTATTCTTTCTTTAATGTACATCAATGAGTAAAAATTTACAACTAATAAGCATTTTCTTCCACACAACTTTTGCAATAGAAATCATCGACAAGATCGACTAACGAAAGCTGTCTAAGATAAAAGGTGGGTTTTTAAAAATTCAAGATCAGCTAACACTGGCTGCTTAAACGAATTTGAAAGGTGCTATTTATTTATCAACTTCGAAAAAAGAGGAGTTTATTAATTCGATGTGTGTAATAATCCACTTCGTTTAAGCAGCGTAAAGCCAGGGGTGCCAGATCTTGAATTTTTTAAATTCCCTCCTTCTTTTTGTTTTCGTTAGTCAGAATCTATGTGATAAGGTGCTTCAACTTCATTTATCTAATTGTCTAAGATTTCACGGTGATATTAAGTCTATATCACTAAATACTCCAACTATTAGGCAAGTTAGCGTCGGTCAATTCAAGAACGGTTGATCGCCCTAAACTTTATAATTTTTTAATGAGGACTATGATGCTTCGCACGCAGGACACTTTGAGACGGTGGTTCTTAGTGCCTAACTCATGTATACCATGGTAAGATGTTTTCAGGAGTCACTGCGCTACCTTACAGTGTGTCGCTTAGTTCCCGAACTGAATGCTCATCACGTAGCTGCATCAAGTTTCATTTGCAATAATAGGTATGCCCAAAACTAGTATTTCATATAAAACTTGATAATATGTATATTTAACAAAGTATGATTCCAACTTTTATTATTTTATTGACTTAAGCTTTGATGATTCATTTTAATAAATTGAACATTCTTTTTGCCAGATACCACCTCCACATTGGATTTGGGGCCTATAAATAGGAAATACAAACTATCACTTTTGGCATTGGTAGACTTTTATCCACACTTAAGACTTAGTACAATAAGATTTGATCTTAATAATCTACTAAAATCACTAATTAAATGTTTATATTTACAGTGAAGATTTTAAAAATCCTTCGGAATAAGAAAATTCTTGTGGGCAACGGTTATAGTTTCAGCATACACAGAACATGCAAGAGCACCATGAGATGGCAATGCAGCAGCAGTAGGCGGTTCGGATGTAACGCGAGTGTCACTACAAACCCAGAAGGAACAGTGCTTCGCTTGAACATCCAGCACAACCACAAACCACCAAAATTTGTCGAGAGAAATGGAACTTACATGAAAATATAATCATCAGAATTAAAAAAGCTTATAATGATAGCGTTCATTTAATTATTCTATAGAGAATTATTCTATTATTATTCTCTATTTAAAAGTGGAGAAATTCGCACTTTATGGTTTCTTGCCCTTGCCAACCTTAAAAAACCAGATTAATAAACCGGCAGCGAAAATGGCATCACCTTATAATAAGGTTAAAAACTTATTTTATATATAACAATATTTTTTATTTAATATTTATTTTAAATAAGATGATGAATATTTTGAAGTTTTTGTGGTTCAACACAGATTCAACCAGTTCAACATTAAAGACCAATTATTACAACATTGATATTTATTTTTTTTGTAATAGATGAAATTGTTGGAAAACATTGATTTCGAAACATTGGGGCGAAATGACCAAAAAAGTGCTAAAATGTCCATGGGATAGAAAGTTTTCTTTTTCTCTTGGATTCTATATTTTACGGGATTATAATGCACTAATAGCACCTCTATAGAATATGAGTTAACTTCGATCCTATTCGTTTTGAAAGGATTCTCAAATATTGTTTAAATTTCCGACAACTTTATGCTTCCCTGGTAACATGTGAACGTGTACCTTTAGTAGAACCAACACGACCTCAGAAATTAATTAAAAGAGATCTAAAGTTCATAATTTCCACTAGTAACTTCTGCTTTCCCGGTACGTACTAAGATATTGGTAGGCGTACAGCTAATACGTCGTTTTATAAAATTCTGGATTTGATAAATAGGTTTTACGTAAAAGCAATCCAAAAGAATAATGTAGACTTTCGACAGTACAAGTTTAATACCTACCTAACCACCAGGGAGACATAAAGTTGTCGGAAATTGAAACAATATTTCAGAATACTTTCAAAACGAATAGGATCCAAGTTAACTCATGTTCTACAAATGTGCGGTGCGGGACAGAAATAGTAAATAACAGTGCTGTGTGAAATAAATAATACATAAAGTTATAGTATACATAGTGTGTCAAAGGCTCCCTTAAAGAGCTTAATAAATAGTGTTAAAAACAGTGAAATTCGTAACTTTCAAGTTTAATAGTTAACCGTGTGTATAAAAGTAGGTAATATATAGTGATAGGTTTAAAATAATAACGTGTTTCATAAGGTATTTTAAGCTTTTAGTGTTTTACCTGAAGTGTGACTTTAATATGATAATAATTTCGATGCATGATTGATTCAACGTCACTTAGTATGTAGATTGTCGAATAACTTACGAAAAAGTTAGGTACCTAAACAAACAGCATGACGGTAGAAAGCTCACACTTCAGAGATGTTTTTAGCAATTCAGAAGTCATCTATCACTCTTAATTTTTTTAATGCAACGCGAAGTTGAGTTCCAAAAATTTTTGAAGCCTTTTTTTGTGTTTGAAGGGCCATAACTTTATTTCTAGCAATGTACAGTGAGCTTCTTTCAATTATAAAACGACCTAACAATTATTGTAATTTTTAAATAATAATAAATAAGTTCATAAGCGATACAATCCAAAAATATGAAAAAAAAAATTAAAAAAAAAACTTGAGTCCTAGTCAAAATCTTTTGTGCTTGTTTTGGTTAGTTAACAGACCACCCCACCTACCCCTCCCCCCATTTTCGTATGTTCAACGTTGTGCCGAACACCTTGTGTATCTTATGTATATTTGACTATTACCTATATTTATGATTTCACCAAAACTTAGAACGATATTCTACGAGAACTTTAACTGTAAAATAGAAGACAGCAGATTCTTCGTGAATTTTCATCTTCGATTGCCAAACCAGTTCAAAACTATTGCTATTATGGCTCTGTGGCTTGAAAAAGTAATGTAGAAGTAGAAGTTTGTAAGATGTGAAGGTAAACATCGTAAGATAAAAAGCATTTTATTTTTGTTACAGTGCAGTTTTTGAAAAGCATTTGGGATAAGGACGTTCTGGTCCTTAATGGTTACAGTTTTAATGTACACAGAAGAAATAAGAATACAATCAGATGGCAATGCAGCAGTTCTCACCGCAAGTGCCCTGTGGGTGTCACAACAAGTAAAATCGATGGAAACGTACTTCGCGTTATCCGAAAGCACAACCATAAACCACAAAACTTCGTTGTGGATAATGGGGTTTTAGTTAGATCGCAAAATCTTCACTTTTTTCGTTAAGGAATGACTTCGAATTAAAAATAAATACCTGCAGACTTTGGATACTACATAACGGAGAAAAAGCAGCAAAGGGGTTTTTATATTAAAACATAATAAATGTAAAGTGTAATAAATCCTTCTTTAATTGATAAACTGTGTAGTTGTAAGTCTGTCCGTGACTGTCAAATTTGGTTATAAAAAAGTAATAGTCATGTTTGGTTACAGTTAAATATTTGAAAAATTGTAGGGGTAAAGATGTCCTCTTGGCTAATGGTTACAGTTATTTTATTCAGAAAAGCAACATCACCACCATAAGATGGCCAATGTAACAGCTCACACCTGAGTTGTTCAGCGATTATATAACCACAAGGAAGTATGATGAAACCGTAATTAGTATGAATCTGCAGCACAATCACAAACCTCACGACCTCATCGAGCGAAATGGAGTTTATTTTAAAATTCAGTGAAGAATACTTGCAATCTGTTTTTAACTTTTGTATAGTTAACTCTGGTTAAATATGTAAATGCAAAAATATATTGCCATATTGTAATTTTTCGTCAATTAATTTTAAATATTTAACAGTAATTTTGCCAATCCTAGTTATTGAACAGTAGGATTTTATTTGTCAGCTTTCTGAAAACCGCAAAGAAATATCAGATGCCTTGAATATGTTTTGAAAAATGAGATAAAATTTGATAGCTGAGATTGAAAAACAAATTCAAATTGAACGAATCTTCAAAAATATAGATTTTTGTATTACCTAAATCTTCTTTTACCCCATAGATAGAATTTATCTAATTTACTTCCACTTATCCTTAACTGTAGGCTCAATTTGGAGCTGCATAACAGATGCGGTATAAAAGATACGGTCAATATTAAAAATCACTGGTTTTCAACTGTTTTTTAAAAAGTAGATTTATTTATTTATTGTTTAGTTTCTTGTCACTCCTTATCCTTTTAAACAGTAATAATATCTACGACTTCTTAATAGATCGACATGCTGAAGTGACGGTAGAGTAATTTAACTACGTGACTTCAGTATTTCATGTTTGCGTTTGTAAAAATACAAAAGAAATACAATTTAGTTGCGACTTTACTTTGACGGTGCAGGAGCTTACATCGTTGTAACTCTAAAGTCAAAGTGGAAATTAAATTAAAGAAAGTTTATTTCTTACGTGTTTTTCTCAGTGAGTACCTTCAAAATTAGTTGTATGTTTTTTTTTTATATTTACCTCAATAGGTACCTACTAATTTAAGCCCCATTAGTGTTCAGAAATATTTAAAAGTCTATGAATATGGATAAAAGACGCAAATAATGCTGTCTGAAAAAATTTTTAACTGCTCTGCTCCTCCTCGCTACGCTCGTCGTCGCATCTAACCGCACCGACTACGTTTTCTGGAGCAGGAGCCTTTCTTGTCGCATAATATTTTTCATCGCAATGTTAATGTATAATTGTATAAATTATTATAGTATAATTGTAGTACCTACAAATTTTTGCTTCAAGAAACATTTTTACGCAATTAGAAGTTATTGCCACGTCGTCGTGGCTTAGTTATGAAAATAGAAGTTTGATCACATGGCCAAAAAAAATATTCTATAGCTGTTATCGTAAAATGTAACTTAAAAATCGTTTGAGCAGTGGCGGTGTTAAAGTATAAGATAATGTGAAGGTAATATTGAATAATTACCGATTTCAATGCATAAACTTGTCATTTACTTTGCTGCTGAATACGAATAATATTGTGGCATTAATAATAAAACGTTAATTTGTATTAATAAAGTGTGCAAAAATTTTAAACGTTTCGTTTTACCAGTGGGTTTTATTTTATATCAAACTTACGGGCTTAGAAAAGGACTGATGAAACGTAGGTGGTGGTTTATTAGATATAATAAGCCAAAACATATAATTATCTAAGCTGGCATAGTTGGCGTCAGGCTAATATGAAGAAACCAGACGGATCCAGAAGAACATAAAAGATTAATACATAATTTTAAATTTAAAGCAAAAGTTATGTTAAAATCATTTAAATACATGGACGATAAACGTCCTTGACTACTGGATGTATAAATACTAGGTTTTATTCAAAAGCCGTCGAAAATCGGTATTTTTAATGAGCGAAATACACTAAAGCTACTGGTTACACATGCTCATTTCAAGCACGAAAGCATGCTTCAATTGAGCAATTGCTACGAAGTAGCAGTGTGTTGGAATGTTGTTCAAAATTAGCAATTAATAGCATATCACTGCTGTAACACATGCTCTAAAATAGCATGCTTAAAAGCTTGCTATTTAGTTTTCTCAAGTTAAATTTTGCTGTCTAAAGAATGCAAGAGAAAAAGACACTATCGTGATTAACGGCTACAGTTTTTTAACAAGCAAGAAATTACGAAATCGATCTCTTGGAAATGTACAAGCCATCACATTTGCCGTACAAGCATTACTACAAACCTGAATGCTGATAAAATAGTTCGTAGCTCTCTGAGCCATTCTCGTGGTGCGTGGTGCTGAGATGTTTGTGAGGGTTTATCATTAATTTACGCAGAATCAGATTTGTTTTGTAAAGTCGATTCCCATGAAAAAAATCCTTCATGAATTTTTCTTGTGTTTTCTGTTTTTTATACAAGGTAATTGGAGGCCGAGTAACGGCCGCTCGCTATTTACTGTGTGTTGCTAACTTGCATTGAGCCTAATGTTTTATATTGATTTTTTAATCAGGCACAATAAATAACCAACGGCCTCTCCATGTCAGTTCTGTTGTTCACCCTACAAAAACAACTGTAAGTAAAATGTAAAATTATACCTTAATGTATTTTATGATATAATTTTAATGGTGATGGTGTCAATAAATTACTTCTTTTCTGAAATAAACATTACAATTGACTGTGCTATTTTCATTTATTACTACAAAACAAAACTACTTACCTAATATACATATAGCAAAACTTATTCCACATGGAATCGCCTAAGATTGATAGAGTACGACGCTACAGTTTAGATAATTAGGTTCCCTTCCGTCTAATTTTGTTACAATATATTTCAATAATCTTGAGTTTATATTTATTCCAAAACCCAAATATTCCACAACTTGTTTGTAAGAGGTTCTTATAGAGAGTTTTCCCCAGATAGCTCGAGGAAGCAATATAACTATTACCCGCTCCTGTGTCCATGTCATCAACCACTTGCCATGAGTTTTATTTCAAGCAAACTGCTCATTTCAAGTACTTGTTGACATTGATTTTGACGCTACTGCTCCCAAGTAGCTGAAATGTTTTTCTATTTTCTAGCTATTTGGTTCACTTCCATCAAGCTCTTTTCGAAGGAGTTGACATCGGCTTTGCTTTAGTAGTATTTATGTATCTAGAATGTACATTATGAGATGCAAGCAATATACAAGGTCAAAAATTTTCTCTTTTTCAAGTTGAATTTCTCTGCCTGAAGAATGAAAGAGGAAAAGATACAATAGTGGTTAATGGCTACAGTTTTTTAATAAACCAGAAAAAGAAGAGGGCGATCTTTTGGAAATGTACAAGCCACCACATCTGTCGCGCAAGCATCACTACAAACCTGAATGCTGATAGAATAGTTCGTAGCTCCTTGAATCATTCACATGAACCACCTCGTTTTTTTATTGATAAGGGGATGTATGTTAAAGTTTGAAATAATTTTACTCAGAATTAAAATTGTTTTTAAAGTCGATTTGCATAAATATTACCTTCATGTCTATTCAACTTTTCCTGTTTTGCATACACCCTGTATCAAGTAGCAATAATTGTAAATAGGAGAGACATTTGGGGATTTATTGTGTCTAATAAAAAAAAATAAGCTTTAAGTTAGCGCGCCCTATAAACACCCTGTTAGTAAAATGTTAAATAATACCTAAATTACAGTCATGATGTCAATACACTTATTATTTTCTGAAGTAAACAACACTGTTACTGTGTTATCTTCATTTACTTCTAAATTATTTATTTGATGTTTTTTTTTCGGTTTCATTCATTAATTTACTTATCGGGCTAAAATATTACTTTAATTTACAGCAAAGCGCTTGATAAATTCCAAAGACAAAGAGGTATGTTTGATATAAGGCTACTGCTTTTTCAAACAATGGGAATTGAAAACTACAATACGATGGCAGTGTATTAGAGGCCGACAACCTCTCAGGAAATATACCGCGGTTTTGTCAACGACAAGAGGTGGCAAAGAAAACATTGCGCGCGCGCGAACACCACAGCCAACAGCCTGCTGCATACGCTGAGCAGGATGGAGTTTATTTTAAACTTTGAAACATTTTTTTTTTTGTACTTAAGTAAATAACTACTAATTATATGGTATGTACAGTCAGCTTCTAATACTTAAGACGCATAATACGTGATGAATCCTTTTCAATAGCTCCTTAAGACATTGTTTTAAAAATATCATTTTTAAGCTGAAATTATTTAAACAATATATTAAAATATACAATATATTTGTGTTTCTAGAAGAAACACAAAAATAATGTAAATCCGTAATTGCCTATAATAATTATTCTCTATATTTGATGTATCAATTAATATTAAGAGCTATGGATTTTGTAAATGAATAAATAAATAAACAAACAAACAAAAAAAAATAAGCAAACAAGTAAATCAGCACCAATTACAATTTATCAATTCCTGAAAGTACGGATTCTAGCATAAAATAATTTTTAAATAATAAACCCTTTTCACTCGTTTTTATCGCTTTTACTGCGATCGTTAAAAGGTAGGACAATAGACAGGGATCTATATAGGTATATACATAACTTCACGCCTGTATCCCTTATGGGGTAGGCAGAACACCAGAACTTATAAAACCATCTAATGTCTCTTTTCACAAATGTGGAGGCATTATAATGATGGACTATTGTAGTGACAGGAAGTGAGCCTATTGTCCACGAAAAAACCTCCAATAAAACCTCTGTCCCTTAACTGACTTCTACAGTATGCCCGGGAAGAGAAGCCACTGGTACATTCTATGTTTTTTCTTTGCTCACAGTCCAGTCCAGCAAGGTAAAATAAGTTTCTGTTGGATTTCTCGCTACTTCTTCCCGGAACACCTACTTTATATTGCTACATGCTATGTGCATATTTACCGCCAGACCCATGATTTCTGTTACACGTAAATAATACAGCTAAGTTGCAGTGCACTGTAGCAAGGGCCTTTATACCTAGGAGATTAAAATATTGTGATAGATACCATTTGTTGGATGTGGTATTTATTTCGAGACAACGCGCTGCTTTTTAAGATGCGAGCTTTGATATCTGCCTTGGATTTGGAAAAGCTATTCAAGACCTGCGACAACAACGTACCTTTGGAACTATTAAATTATTGATGGAGATATTTTAAGAGAGTTTATATAGAGAGTGTTATAGCGGCTGTACACTCTCACGAGAGCCTCTCCCCGAGAATCTCGGCCGAGCAGTGATCTCCCGCAACATTGAACGTAGAAATTGGTGCTGTTGTTTGTCTTTGTGCCCTGAGCTATTATAATTTTTTAAACATTTATCATAAAAAGAAAATTCCTAAACCATGGAAAACAAGATGATAATAATAAATAAATAAAATCCCCAGACAATCACACCAAGAACATGGCCTCAAAGTAACCAAAGCTTGTGTTATGAGATATTATGTAACGAACTAGGGGGGAAACCCAGAATATAAAATACATATACATCGCCTAGACCCGGATCATGTTTTTTTTTTATCTTGTTCCGTGACTCAATCACTGGCGACTGAGGAAGATAGATGCACCCCCTTGTCAAAGCGGTCATCAAAATGATGGTGGATGATTTCTATGCACCGCAATAGAACCAGGTAAATAATTAATAAGACTTCATGAATAGTTAATGTACAGCAGCTAGCAGATCAAGCGTTACATTACCTGTCAAATTTTCCTAACCGAATTTAACTTAATGTCGAGGGCATAGAGTTTAGATTCAAGTAAAATTTTTTGACAGGTTTGTAATGCTTGTCGTGCTGGCTTCTGTGCAGTTAGCTACAAAAGTTGATAAACGTATTGAAATTTTTAAAGCCGTTTTTCACCCTAGTGTGCATAAAAAACGACATATATTGATTCCCTTCTATGTATAGTTGTAATAATAAAATTTAAAAGTTATTCAATATAAGTATTTTTTAGGCACAGTATGCTAAAAAACGACTTAGAAAATTTCAATGTGTTCATCAACTTTTGAAGCTGACTGTACTTTGTAGTACCTAAAAAAATATTAGAAATATATCATTTAAATCTCCAAAAACCCTAACTCGCGTTCCCACGCGTTGGCACGGTTACGTATCCACCTGACCAGCGATGCTTCGGCCGGCAGCAGTCGGGTCCGCCCTGAAAAGGGCAGATGAATTAGCCCCGACACCACACAGCCTCCACAAGAGAAAACTTTCCGAAAGAGCTTAACTTGGCACCTTACCCGCACGAGTGCGGGGGAGGGAACAAGGGCAGCGCAATACGAACACTCGGGAGCGGCCGCAGACACGACCGTTCGGGAGCGAACGCAAACGGGAAGTCAGTGTTTTTTCACTTAGTATTATTTCCCTTTCCTTAGAATGCGCTCTTGTGGTAAAAGTATTGATGCTTTCCGATAGATGGCATTATTCTCAACACGGTAAAGATTATGTTCCATTTTAAACCAATAGATGTCACTTTTGCTCAACGGTTCGTGAAAAAATATATTGTGCTTTAAGTAGTTGATACAAAAGTAATATTATTTTATCCGCTATATCAGATGATATATTTAATATTTAAATTGAATCATAAATACAAAAAATCGTAGATTTTTCTAATTGGGTGCATTCTACGCAGTTAGAGTAACTAATTGGGTGCGTTCCAAGCATATGAAAATGTCATTTTATGACTGCAAAAAATACCCAATACATTATTTAATCCACAGTGGATAGTGACATGAAATAGATTTTATGCAATGATTTAAAGTTAGGAAAATCTTGAAGTTTTTTGTAATACTACTATATAATACTAGTTGTCAAAACATTGACAGCTCTACTATGTTGATGTTCAAAATGTCAAAACGAAAGTGATTGAGAGACTGACATGCGTGAAGAATGAATTTTTTCATTCCATTTCCTCCCGTGACTCGTGAATGTGCTCTGGATTGTGTTTTATAAATTTTCTACAACTTTGGCAAGCTCCCGGACTCTGAATTCTTCGCATAACACGTTGGACTTACGCAAGTTACAAGGACACCGAAAAAGAAAACCTAATAAATCACGCAACTGCTAAATTGTTTTTTATTTACTTCAATACATAGACTTTGATGGAACTGCTGGATTCATCTACCCAATCTACCCAAACCTGATTAACCCATAATTTTATGAATCTAGCTATTCCAAAGTCATAAGTTATTGTTTAAAATTACCCTTCTTGAGAATACAAGCTAGAGCAGCGCAGCTGGGTTTTGGTTGTCGAGGTACGGTTGTTTTCCGCTAGATCGCGCTAGTACCAAATTTGTTAGTGACGACTCTATACCAGTATATAAGTTACTCTATGCGGGAAGTGCTCGCACAGCATTACGTACCTGCAAATTTATATACCTAGAAGTTTTGTCTCTTTCTATCGCATGCCTCTTATCTTTTCTTACGCTGTTAGGGTTGCTGCCTATTGAAGAATAATTAATCTCCTTATTTGTAATTAAGTATCTACCGATGTAGGTATTACTGTTATTCTACCTTTGTAAAAAAATATTATTGCAACTTACCTAAAGTACAAAACAAAAAAAAGTTACGACGAATAATTAGTAATACTACTTATGTTTTGTTTCCTAAATTGAACATAATCGAATCTAAACATAATCTAATTGAATATTTGTTTCTTTCTATGTCCATTTTTAAATACTATTTGCGACCTCAATCATAGAATTACTGTGAGTGCTATTAGGTAGGTAGGTATCTACAACGCGCGCGCGTGACACACGACTGATACGAAATCCGCCGGCGGAGCGCTTTGCTGTAGGTAAATAACAGATGTACCGCGCGGAGTGAGCCAGGCCTGCTCTCGTTTACCTCGCGAGAGCCAACGAGACCCTTTGGCTCGGGCACAAAATACCGACACGCCGCCACCGAGAGCGACCGAGATAAGAACGAGACAGTAAGACGAGACGAGAGCGCCCTGTACACTCTCACTCTCGGCCTGTCTCGGGGTGTCTCGACGAGAGTGTACAGCCGCTATTAGAGCCAAATATTCAAGGCTAACTTTAAGCAATTGCCAACCTACTTAAGTTGCTTCTTTTCCATACTAATTCTTACTGTATCGGTAATGTTTATCTACGAAGTAGTGGCGGTACTGTGCCCAGTTTGGAAACCTGGTCAATATAGTTCATGTATAAAAATGTTTTAATGTTTATAAATAAAACCTTGGTTGGATGCAAAGACTCAAATAGGTACCTAATTTTTATGTTTTAAAATCACTGTCTTCTAAACTTGTCAGTCTAATGATATTCGTTTACTTGGCAGTGAGGCGAATGAGAAACACCAAAGGCAAGGCGGTTTTACTGATAGGCGGCTATTGTTTTTGCATACAGTGGACTTCGCAAAGTACAGTCAGATGGCAATGTACGAGGGGAAGCAGGAGCGCTTTGTACAAATGTTCTGCGTTTGTCACAACCACGCTACATGGTGTCGAAATATTGCGCTTACACCACAATCATCAACCACCTGCATACACTGAGATTGATGGAGTTTATTTTAAAAATTGATTAAGTGGTAATGAATACTTGTAAAAAATATTTAATATATTTAATTTAATTTAATTCTGTAGGTAAATAGGTATATATCCATAAAAGTAGTTTTACTGAAGAGGTAATGTGATGAGTGAAGCTTCAATTAATCTGTACGGAAAAACTATTCTATTCTCCGATTTAAACCATTCCAGTGAATGTTAATTATTTTGCTTGAATAATAAAAGCGTGATAAAAAGTAAATAGTAATACTAATAAATAGTAAAGGTTTTTAATAAATAATATACCTAATCATTTTGGAGTTTACTTTCTTTTGATATTTGATTGGTGTTAGGACCTCTTCTAGTGAACCGAGCAAACTTTATAGCTAGGTACACAGTTTGTTGCCAAAGAGCAGATGATATTTGGTATGTAGTATCTACTTGAGCTTTCGTACAGGTAACGTGTCAATGAGGTGCGAAACAGATCTGCCAAATACTGCCACTAGAAAATCTTTTTCGCCTAATTTAGATTACATTTTTTAAACTTTAACAAGATACTCACTATAGTAGAATTAGAATACTTAGATTATATAAACATAATTGTACCGTTTGGACCATAATAAATTTTTATTGTTGCAGGCAACAAGCAAACGCTCGTTAGAGGTGGATATACTTACTATTTGCGCTATACTTCCAAAAAGGATGGCTCGCAGTTATGGCGCTGCACACATAGCAAAACGTGCTATGCTAAATTTAAAATTCACCAGTCTACAACATTACTAGAAGAGCCACATACATGTAAAATAAAAAAAAGAGAGCCAGAAATAATAAAAAAATTTCATTCGTCGTTCAAAATCCTTTAAAAGCAGACGTATACGCATTATTCTCCTTAAATTACTAGTCTTAGTTCATCCAATACTCAGAATCAGAATCAGAATCAGAATAAATTTATTGACAACTACAACAAACACATACACAAAGCAAATACAAGAAACACAAAATAGAACAATAATAATAACAGATTTAGTATGTTTGCTGTAGCAGTGCAAAGGGCCATAGCTCAGCGACATTATTGTTCAATGAACAAAACGCTGATTTTCAGCTAAGGCCTAAGAGGGTTAGGTATCCACTGCAGATTATACTAACATTAAATTATAAATTATAAATTGACCTTCATTTTTAATTAAAAATAAAAACATAACTTGAGATTGAGTTAGAGAATAAAACCTTAAATTAAATTAAATTAAATAATTAAAACCTAAATAAATCAAATAAGAAATAAATTATAATTTAATTAAATTGAAATAGAAATTTAATATTTAAATTGAATTAAAATTAAAATTTAATCACATCTAAATTAAAAATAGAAATGATATTTTAAAAAAGATTGGCTAACCTAAATTAAATAAATATTAAATAAAATGTCAAATGTAAAATATAATTAATCACTATGAGAATAAAAAACTAGAGATAACATTGGGTTCAAAATTCAAATGAAATGGTGTAATTATAGTAGTAAATAAAATAATAAACTGGACAAATTCCGCATTATAAATTACATGTCATACGGAAGTCTTAGTTTCTGCAGTTATTAAGTGTCTTTATTGCATAAAGTGTTTTCAAACCGTGCTGTGTCAAAATCACCCCGCTCCTCGCGAACCCTCCTGTGAGAACGAGTAACACCATCTGCATCACTGTCACTTTCACCCGCTGCACTACTTTCTCTCTCCTGCGTTTTGTACGAAGACGCCCGAACATACAAGATGACAGTTTGCGCAGCTTGTAAGCTTACCCTCCATGCAAATGAAAAAGTTACTTGCACCGGCTCATCATGCTCAAAGCCTGTCTTTTTGTATCACTATCTTTGCGTCAATCTTACTGCAATTTTAAAAAACAGGCTAAATGGGTATGCCCAGCTTGTGTATCATCATTACCAAAAGGCGACAACAGCAATACTCCAATCAAGCAACATGATCAGCCTTCATCACAGTCATCACGGCTATGTCCTGATGTTCGTAGCAACGTCTGCACTAGGAGAAATAAATCACTGCTTTCGGATGAAAAACCACTAGGTGATTCGCCTGGGTACACGCTCGAGGCCCTTGTAAAAGAATTACCAAATCTTATTAAAAATGCTTTAGCAATCGAACTACAACCTATTAAACATCCCTTCCTTTTTTGCTTGGTGGTAGGATCCCTTCTGGGTCCGCCTGGCTAGCGACCACCCTTTATATAAAGTCTGCCGCCAAATGTTACCGCTCCGGCGGTAATGTGTTCCGGCAATATTGTATAAAGAGCCAGTTCCTTCCTAAACCCGTGTGCTTTCATCTTCGACCTCATCGTCACTTACCATCAGGTGAGATTGAGGTCAAACGCGGGTTTAGTCAATTATAAAAAAAAAAAAAAAAAAACAACAAATAAGTAGCCTAGAATCTTCGATAAACTTTATAAGTTCTCAGTACGAAGATATTCTCAAGAGATTTGATGTGAATACCGCCGAAATTAAATCGCTTCGTGATGAAAACATAACCTTAAAGCGTAACATCGAAGCTTATGAAGCTCGCATCAGCCGTGTTGAATCCGACATGGCTCGGCAGCAACAATGGTCGCGCTTACAAGATGTTGAAATTATAGGAATCCCCGAATCTAACACTGAGTGCACTGTCGACATTGTTGTACGGGCTGCTAAGGATCTTGGTCTGGTCCCAGAGACATAGGAGTAGGTGGTGATCTCAACGTGAGTAAAGTGTATATTAATGAGCATTTAACCGCCGCGAATAAAAAGCTACTGAAAGACTGTAAGCACAAAGCACATGAACTAAACTATAAATTCATTTGGACAAAACACTGCTCTCGTGAAAAAACTGATGTCTCGTTTCTACGCTCGAAAAAACGAGACATCACCACCCATACCCATATTAACTACAAACGACTTAAAAAAATGGCATAAAGGTGTCGTTTAGATATTTGAACGCAAAATGTTTAGTCTTTATATGTTTTTTAATAACCAATCAAATTGTAATTATTTACTGCGCGTCATATTGTTACACATTTACACTTCACATTTATACACTTCCCACTACACTAAATTTCAACTCTCACAGACATACCAACTATAAAATAAACTTACCTATCAATTTACTATTAGTCGTATCGTTACTTTTGAGAAAATACTGCTTTATGAATTATAACTCAAGTATATTAAGCATTGAAAAACCTGCAAATTACCTCGATGTTACTAACAATATGGTTACATCATATATTATTTTAAAGTACTACTCGATTTCATCCTATAATCGTTTACGCATTCACATTATAAGCCAACCTAAAATACAACATAATATGTTTTGTTATAAAGTATCATCAATACATTCCAGATCTCACGATGTCACTAAACAACAATAAGTTACACTTATTTTATCAGAATGTTCGTGGATTATGGACAAAAACGAACACTTTTTTTAATAACCTTTTAACACACAACATTCATATAGCTTTAATCACAGAAACCTGGTTATGTGATGGAATCTTAGACACAGAGTGATGGAATCTTATGCACAATTTGATGTATTCCGGCGAGACCGCGGCGGGGGTGGACTGGGTGGCGGGGTCATGGCGATGTGCGATAAGCAACTGCATGCGCGTGCGCGCCCTGAGTGGCAACGCGCCGATCTGGAGTGCTTATGGTTAACCGTGCCCGGTCGCAGCCTCGCCGCTCGCAGCCGCCTCCCCGCAGAACCTGATTTGCATATCGCACGGAACATAAAACACAAGAGGAAAGGGCATCGCTTAATAATTCATTAGGAATAGCTGTCGCCAAACTAACACATTTACATTTTACGCACACTGAAATATATCAAATCAAGAAGTCAAGAAATCAAGAAGACATAAGGACTATTACGAATAAAAGAATATCAACTATAGTACACTTGAAATAGAGTAGAAGTTAGTAATAACACTTAGTGATTTATGTCAGAATTGTCATAATTGTCAGAAGTCAACTTAGTTATGCTCTCCGACGATAGATGTCATATGGACCACGCGTTATGCAATTTTAGATTTTATTTCAATGAAATACATGTCACTTTTCATTTACACTAATATTTTTTCCGAATTAATTGGCAAGAACGATTAACGAAACATAAAAAATGAAATTAAACGAAAATAGCGATATACCGATGATAGGAAACACCTGATCGTATTAACGTTTTAGTACCACTATAGTTTTTACACTCTAGAACAGAACATCGAGTCATTTTATGGGTTTTTTTGTAATGGAACACACCGGCAAAAGACGTCGCAAAGCGTTGTAATCACGAGAGCGACTGACTTGAGTTAAGTCTCACTAGTCTTAACTTTGGCACGTGCGCCACGCCCTCACGTCCCTTCCTCTTGTGTTTTATGTTCCGTGGCATATCGCCACGGTTTATATCCCGCCAAATAGAAGTTTAGTGGAACGTATATTTTGTTTTATTGATCTGTTCAGTGATATTGTAGAAAAACACCCTAATTGTAGCTTTTTAGTGGCAAGTGATTTTTAACCCCCGACGCAAAACGAGAGGGGTGTTATAAGTTTAACGTGTCTGTGTATCTGTGTATCTGTGTATCTGTTTGTGGTATCGTAGCGCCCAAACGGATGAACCGATTTTCGTTTAGTTTTTTTTGTGTTATAGATAATTTTATCCCGAGTGTTCTTAGCCATGTTTCATGAAAATCTGTCCAGCCGTTTGAAGATGATCAGCTCTTTTCTAGTTGATGAGGGGATCTGACTACCTTCCATATGTCCTTTCGATGCGAAATTTGGTACCGTATTGCTTCAATATATTGAAAGTATATGGTAAGGTAACCATGACCTGATCAGCCGTTTGAAGGTCATCAGCTCTCTAACAGTTGATGAGGGGATCTGACTAAATTCCGTATGTCGTATCGATTCGAAATTTGGTGCCGTATTACAACAATGATATTGATAGTATATGGTAAGGTAACCATGACCTGATCAGCCGTTTGAATGTCATCAGCTCTCTAATAGTTGATGAGGGGATCTGACTAACTTCCATATTATGTCGTATCGATTCGAAATTTGGTGCCGTATTACAACAATGATATTAAAAGTATATGGTAAGGTAACCATGACCTGATCAGCCAATTGAAGATCATCAGCTCTCTAATAGTTGATGAGGGGATCTGAATAGCTTCCATATGTCGTATTGATTTGAAATTTGGTGCCGTATTACTACAATTATATTGAAAGTATATGGTAAGGGAACCATGACCTGATCAGCCGTTTGAAGGACATCAGCTCTCTAATAGTTAATGAGGGGATCTGACTAACTTCCATATGTCGTATCGATTCGAAATTTGGTGCCGTATTACAACAATGATATTAAAAGTATATGGTATATTTTTGCTTGGTGGTAAGATCCCTTCTGGGTCCGCCTGGCTAGCGACCACCCTTTATATAAAGTCTGCCGCCAAATGTTACCGCTCCGGCGGTAATGTGTTCCGGCAATATTGTATAAAGAGCCAGTTCCTTCCTAAACCCGTGTGCTTTCATCTTCGACCTCATCGTCACTTACCATCAGGTGAGATTGAGGTCAAACGCGGGTTTAGTCACTTATAAAAAAAAAAAAAAAATGGTAAGGTAACCATGACCTGATCAGCCAATTGAAGATCATCAGCTCTCTAATAGTTGATGAGGGGTTCTGACTACCTTCCATATATCCTATCGATTCGAAATTTGCTACCGTATTACTTCAATGAAATAGAAAGTGTATGGTAAGGTTACAATGACCTGATCAGCCGTTTGAAGATCATCAGCTCTCTTATTGTTGATGAGGGAATCTGACTACCATCTGACTACCATCTTCCTAATATTAAAACCTACTTTAAAAAGTACAAAATAAAAGTAAAATTAAAAATTTTAAAAACCCCCCGACACAAAAAAGACCTTAAAAACTAACAAATAATATTTTAAACCTATTCTAATTATTATCGTCCCATATATAATTGACTGTAAGACTTGTACTTTAAAATATTTTTATTTTCCGAGCGTCGTCGCCGCGTCCGGGGACCGCTAAGTGAGAAAAACAGTTGTCAGTTGCAGATTGCATCAAAAGAATTCACTCCGAAAAATTCGTAAAATCGACACAACCGTCAACGTCGTCTGCCCTCACGTGTCTGACCGTTCGGGTCGCCGCACTTGGTGACGCCCACCCCGCGCCGCAAGCCGCACACCGAGCTCGTCGCGCGCGGCATTACGTAGAGCGTGGACTATGCATGAAACTTAAGATCGCTCATACCTAAATGTAATAATAAATTAGCTGTTGTTGGCTTAATACTTTATATACTTGAGCGGTCCCCGTCGCGGCGACGAAGCTCGGAAAATAAAAATATTTTAAAGTACAAGTCTTACAGTCAATTATATATGGGACGATAATAATTAGAATAGGTTTAAAATATTATTTGTTAGTTTTTAAGGTCTTTTTTGAGTCGGGGGGTTTTTAAAATTTTTTAACTTACCTTGCCTAAAGTGGATTACGTCGGATCCAATGTACTTACAGAAAGGATCAATTGAAGTTCAAAATGTTGCTGCGGATTTGATAAACTCTTTATACTTTCACGGTTTAAAACAATCCAATACAATTTTAAATTCAAAACTTAACACATTAGACTTAATTTTTTAAACTTTGAAGTTAATATCTGGAGATCTGAGAGTCCGCTTGTACCTGAAGACCCTTCCCACCCCTCGGTCGAGCTCGATATTTCTGATATTGTGATTCCGGCATTAAAGTTGAAGCCTCAGAAAAGATATCTATACAGAAGGGCCGATTATGACTATATTAATACAGAACTGCTTAAGTGTGATTGGTCAGTTTTATTTAAGGACGCTGATATTGAAATGACATTGAATATTTTTTATAATTTACTTTTTAATTTAATTGACATACATGTACCCCAGTCTCAAGTATCAGTTGCTCAGCAGTATCCAGTATGGTACAGTCAAGCACTTATTCGAATTACTAAAGAAAAGGCAAAATATCACTCCCTATGGAAAAAATATGGTAACCCTTTGGACTATAGTTCTTTTTCGACCTTGCGTGCGCGCCAAAAAAAGTTAATTGCAGAATGTCACATTAATTACATTGAATGGTCACAAAACAAAATCAAAGTATCAAGTAAGTATTTTTGGAACTATGTTTGGAGTGAAGTCGAAGAGGAAATGTAGCTCGAATTTTCCAACACATATGACCTACGATGGTGTGGACATTAGTGGCGGATCTGATATATGCGATGCTTTCAATGACTTTTTTTTAAAAAACTTCAGTATTCCTCTTGATATTTATGATGACACACACACTATTCCCCGTTTGCATGTAACTGAATCAATTGGTAACTTCTCTATTAGTGTGGAGTACTGTGAGAAATTGTTGAAAGCTTTGGACGTAACTAAAAGCCCAGGGGGGTCTACCTCCCGCCTGTCTTGTTTGTCAAATGTGCAAAAAATCTGTCAGTTCCAGTTGCGTACATACTTAATCGCTGCATTTTAGAAGGTTACTTTCCTACAATATGGAAAACAGCTCACATAACACCGGTACACAAAAAGGGGCCAAAAACATCAATCCATAATTATCGAGAAAATACTGCTTTATGAATTATAACTCAAGTATATTAAGCATTCAAAAACCATTCATTTCCAAGTTGAACGTCCTCGCTAAAGTGGTAGAAAGAGTAGTTTATAATGAAATATACCCAATAGTCCGTAAAATGATCCCTATTCAACAGCACGGTTTTATGAGGGGCCGATCATCTACTTTACGTACTTTATGATATGGAGAGCGGTGGACAGATTGATGTAATCTACACTGACTTCGAAAAAGCTTTTGAGCGTGTGGATCACATCATCCTTCTCCGTAAGCTTCAGGAAGTAGGAGTATGTGGTAATTTGTTGCGTTGGTTAGAGTCCTACTTACGTAATCGTTCTCAGGCAGTTGAGGTGAGTGGACATCGATCCAACTATATTTCTATCCCATCTGGTGTTCCACAGGGATCAATTCTAGGACCCCTCCTCTACTCTGTATATCTTTATGACATCGGACAATTCATCCACCACGCGAACTTCGCAATGTATGCAGATGATACAAAAATATACATGAAAATAAAGAATACCGCCGATAGTCTCAGGTTACAAGAGGATTTGGATAGATTATCGGAGTACTACGCTGACAACCGCATAACCATCAATGTAGACAAGTGCTCACTTATCACTTTCACTAGAAAAAATAAAAAATTACATCCTACATATTTTTTTAATGGAATAGGAATTGTTAGAGCTGATCTTGTTCGTGACTTGGGGGTGGTCTTCGATGCAAAACTGAATTTCATTGAACACATCGGATTTATTGTAACAAAAGCGTACAAAAATTTGGGTTTCGTATTGAGGACCTCGGCTCCTTTCTCTGATGTAATTTGCATAAAAATACTGTATTATTCGTTCGTTAGAAGTATACTTGAGTACTGCAGTTCGGTCTGGAACACAAACTACGTTGTCTATAAACACACAATTGAAAACATTCAAAAGAAATTCGTCAAACATTTGAATTATAGACAACACTTGTCAAATATGCAATATCCTGATGCCTGTAAGTATCACCGTCTGCTGTCGTTGGAGAATCGACGTTGCTTGCTGGACATGCGCTTTATGCACAACATCTGCAACAATGTCGTAGACAGCAATGAGCTCACCTGCCTAATCTTAAACTTGCGTACTCCCTCTAGCCTAACAAGACACACACAACTTTTTCATTCACAATACTCAAAAACAAATTACACGAAAAATTCCATAATCACAAGAATGCATAACACCTACAATAGCACATTTTCACAAAATTCAGACATTTTTAATAGTAGTAGGGATAAGTTTAGGCAGGAAATTATAGCTCACTTCACTAGTTAGTATGCACACTCACATACACACACACACACATACACACTAACAAACACATATGTCACTTTTCATTCTGTATTTACTTTTCTCTTTCTCCTTATATAAATTTATACTTCATTATTTTAGTTTGATTCAGTTTAGTTATTATTGTCATTAATAATTACTATTCTTAAATTTATAATTACTGTAATTTAAATTTTATTGTAATTTAATATGTACCTATAACTTAATCATAATTTTACTTACTTTTTAATGTTATTCAATTTTTTTATGCTTTGTAATTTAGAACTTCTAGTCTTATACATGTCTGCTAACCGTTATGCATAAAAAATATAATTCCATAATTGGCTGTAAGTGTTACTTTGAATTTCCTTGTATATAACTTTAAGGGCTGTGGAATTTGTGAAAATAAATAAATAAAAATAAATAAAGCACAACTTCTTCAGTAAGCGGTACAGCTGTCTTTGCCCGTCACAAAAGTGTACGAAATTAACAAAAAAGATTATATAGATGCTGGATATCAACTTCCCACCTTTAAAAATGTAAAAAGCGGACTTAATAGAGCTCGCAAGAAAGCCCTGAAGGTCTCAAAAACACAAAAGACGGAAGATGAAGATAGCACTTAGAATCATATCGCGCACTTAAAAGCTAACTTAGAACTTGCAGCTTAAGAAAGATGCACTGCTCATTTCTCAACATTAAAACCAGTTTATAAAAGAATAGGGCGCTAAAATCAAAACACTGTAATATAATAAATTATGAGTTGTATAATGATCAATAGAAAATATATAAACACCTGCCTGGAATAATGCATAGGTTTTTATCTACCTAAGGCCTAATCTACTACCAGGCAACAATGTTCTTTAAGGGCCTACACTACCTCAAACACGTTCCGAATCCAAATTTTGATCTCAAATATCTATCAGAGTACGGAACTAATAATTTTAGAAAAAACATATAGCAAAGTTAAGAGTATGAACTAAGAACCATATGTTTTAAAAACACGATTAATGAAAAAAATCTCGATAGAAAAAAATCACAAACTTACCTCTAAAATTAACAAAGAAACCTTATTACTTAATTAGTACTTAACCTACACTAATGTAACTTGGTATTTAGTTTCAAGGTATGACAATACGTGTACTATATGATCTGATTTTAAAATAATTTTACTATTTTTTTTATTATAAATCTTAAATCTAAAATAATGTGTTTGGCACGACGGGTGACCTGCGCCCGCTCAAGGATTCAGTTGCGCTCCGGCATTCGTACGAGGAACCTGTGTCGCTTTCACGCTTGCCGCCGCCGCTACAACATCACGTAAATATCGTGTTTTTCATAAATAAATATGTGGTGTGTTTTATTTCAAAATGGGAAATGAAAGAAATAAGATACGGAAAAGGCAGAGTTGGAGAAAACAAAACGCGAGTGAGTAAAATAGCTCCGACACGCGTTGCGGGGTGCTTCACGGCCGGGCGGTGAGGTGGGGGCGAAATTCAGATTCTAGCTGGAGTAGTATGGGCTCTTAATAAGACATAAAACAAACTTTCACATATACAGCGTTAACTTTAATTTGCGCATCACCTCTTGCAGGCAGCTTCTCTACATTAATCCCAACAACATTTGTACTGCGACTTTTTAAAATTCAAGGTTTCCCTAAAAAATATTTTGCCTCTATTAAGCATCGTAACTCTATTTACCTACTCTGAACGTAGGTATGCCACGGACCTTGCGTAGTAAAATATCGCTTCAAAACAATAATAGGCACTTCTAACAAATTGCAGAGTTAGGAGAAAATGCTTTCTTTTTTTTAATTTTTGTTATTTATCAAGAAAATGTTTAGAAATTCGAGAAAATATATTATATTTTTTGGTATAACTTTTTTTTTATCATTTTACGAAAAAAATATATCAGAGCATTTTTGTAGATCATTTTTTGAGAAACAAATTTTATTAGCAAATTTTTTTCAAGAAGTCAATAGTTAAGGTTTTACAGCGCTCCGAAATGAGTAGGTACTATTTTTCAGTAGGTACTCTTAACTAGACTTATATTATACGTGTTTACTAATAATGTGTCATCAGTAATTGTTTTTTTACTGGTTTAATTTTGTTATTATAATTTTTTAAATTATTAATAATTAATAGGGATGCACCGACTGTTCGCCGACCAGTCGGTTAAGCCGACTAGTCGGCCATATTTGCAGTCGGCGACTAGTCGGCGGTTTTTTTGTATGTTTTTGCTTAAGGATTAGGGTAACTGAAATACGTATTTAACTGTTATGTAATCGTTTATTAGTTTGTACCATATTAAAGATATTCCACTTCTAAGATACTCTTCTTACGAGATTAGTCATAAAATTATACACGTATAAAAGTAATCAACAGTCAAACCCTAGATCTAAGCTGGCCTCTATGCTCTTGGGCTTAATCATAACGAATTTAATCAGTCTTATAGGTTTCGATTAGGAATCTGAAAGATCTTATCTACTAAAACATTATATAAAGAAAAAACTATTTTTAATGTTTAATAAGAGGGAGATTGTGATGCAGAAAGCGAGTGTTTCTGCCCTAGCTATCTGGCAAAAGTCTATTTGTTTTTGTTTCATAAATGTTTCCAGCCTCGGAAAATAAACGCTCACTATAAACGGATCTGGCAGGACAGCAAAGGTACACCTTAGCAATGCGAAACATTTCAGGGTATCTAGTTCTGTTATCGCTCCACCACTTAAATGGGTCATCGGTGCGCTTAATTATTGGCAGTGATCAGTAGGAGTGCAGCTCATGAGTTACAAGCGCAAGCGATCGGGCTGTTGCCGAGGTCACCCGAACTCCCCCGAAAACAATGTCGGCCCGGCCGACATGTCGGCCGACTAGTCGGCCAGTCGACCAAAGTCACAGTCAGCCCATCTCTAATAATTAATTATTGACTCTTTTCCACTCCATCACAGAATTTGACAATTATTGATTTTTAAAATAATTGTAATCTGATGATGATCGTTGACAAATTCGGAGGTACAATTATGATGGAGAGAGACTATTGCAGTGACAAGGGGTCAGCCCATCGCCCACAAAAACGCCAATAAAACCTCCGTCTCTTAACTGACTCTTACAGTTTGCCCGGGAAGAGAAGCAGCTGGCACATTCTATGTTTTTCTTTCGCTCCCAGTCCAGCATAGAAGAAAGTTAAAAAATTAGCTATGCGATTAGTAATATTCATTGCAACGTCCATAATACTTGTTTTTGTACTCTCATTACGTACAACACAAACCCGCGCTTGTCGGCTTGTACGCGAATTACTTGGATCCTGAACCGCTTTGGCACAAATGAAACAATTGTTCGCAAAATCGAAGTCTGGCTTTGGAGCTTCTGAAACTGACGATAAACTACTGAAGCTGCTGCTGCGACGACGAACAACATTATCGGTTCGATTGTCCATGTAATAACAATAACACGCAATATGTACAGTAACTTCCGAAACAGTTCGTAAAAATTGTAAAGCGCTGTAAAACCTTAACTATTGACTTAATGAAAAAATGCTGCTTATAAAAGTTGTTCCTCAAAAAACGATCTACAAAAATGCTCTGATATAATTTTTTCGTAAAATGATAAAAAAAAAGTTATATCAAAAAATATAAATTATTGTCTCGAATTTCTAAACATTTTCGCTTATAACTTTTTTATTTATAGTTCTACGACAAAAAGTTACTTGACCAAAGTTGTAGAAGATTTAATTTGCAACAAAAAATGTTAATACATTTTTTAATAGATAAATAGTTTAAGAGATATATCGTAAAAACCATTTCAACCCCTATTTTCAAGATGGCGGCCGTAGGACAAGGGTGGCGACCCCACAAACTTGGTTTTAGCTTAACACTGACCCCCCCTATACATATCAAAAAAATAAAATTGCGTCCTCTGAAAAACGCAACCCCAAATGTAACTTTTAAATGGACTAATCAAAATTGATTGATAATTGACTATTTGGTCACTTCACTAATAATGATAGTAAATCATTTATTTCAAGCAACACAAAGTTTGCAAGATGGTAAATATAAACAAAGGGCCCATAGATATATACTTTAAACTAATATATATAAAATAATTATATTAATAAATTTTAAATTTATAATAATATAATAAAATTAAAAATATAATTAAATGCCTAATATTAAGGTTTCGTATGTACAAAAAATAACGTTGTATAATAATTTTAATATATATCTTCTGCTACTGACTGATTGACTGACAGACAACGTACAGCCATAACCACTGGCCTTAGAGAACTGAAATTTGGAACATAAAATCCTTAGAGGTTGTGGAAATATATGATTTTTTAGTTTGTATGAAAAAATATTTTTCTTTAAGTGCACGGATGTGATACTTGGTATAAAGGATCTTCAATAGGCGTCTGTTTGTATTATGGAAGGAATTGGTATATTTAGTTTGTCTGAAATTCTTATTCATTCAGCCCACATATATGATACTTGGCATAAAGATTCTCCAAAAAATGACTGGATGTGTTATGAAAGGAAGTCCTGAAATACCAACGGGAACGGGATTTAATGTTTTTTAGTTTGTATGAAAGAATCTAACTCCTGATACTTGGTATATAGGTTCTCCAATAAGTGACTGGTTGTCTAAGAAAAGTAATTCCCAAAATTTCCACGTATAATTATATTATTTTATACTTTGTATAAAAAACTTTACTCCTTGAGTGCACGGATGTGATACTTGGTATAAAGATTTTTCAAGGGATGTCCATTTGTATTATGGGAGGAATTGCCGAAATTATCACGGAAACGGGAACTATTGGACTTTTTAATTTGCATAAAAAATCTTATTATCTTAAAAACATTATTTATGTTTAATACAGCCATTCACTCATTGAAGAACTTTTATGCCAAGAACAATGCATTTTCATTTCATTGAACGATTCTTCAATGTAATAATGTTATTCAAATATTTTGTTTTGTGAAAATTTATGCGAATGTTTAAAAACATTACTTTCATACTAACTACATACCTGTTTTTTTTTTACTTGACTTTACGGAATTTTAGATAAGATGATGTCTATAGCGATATATGTTCTCAAACAATATTTTAAAAATAATTTGGTAACGCTGCATATTGTTTCTTTCTTTTTTCAGTAAGACATTTAATAAACTCAAGGGGGAAGGATATAATTCTCATGAACGGCTACAGTTTCTGCATAGACCGATGCCGCACCTCTACCATCAACTGGCAGTGCACAAACAATCGCGTTTGTTATGCTCGAATAATCACGGATAGGCATATTACTACTATTAAAAAATGTAATCTGACGCATAATCTTGATCCACCGAAGTATTACGTTCAAAATAATGTATTTATAAGACTTTAGTACTGTACTTTCATAGTATAAAACAGGGCCCTAGGTTCCAGATTACTTTTCTTAACAGTTATAAAGGTTTTCACATTTTATTTTATTAAAAAGTAGCTTTAATAAAAACAAAAAAAAAGGTTCTGATTTAAAAGGGAAAAGTAAGCATATCTCCTTCTCAGTAAGCATCTACGCCTACGGCGGATCGGTGTCGATGAGGCGCCATCCCGCCGGCACTGCTCCGCTGCCGCCTCCTTCTGCGCCAGTATGTCCTTGCAGAACGAGGTCATGGCCGCCCAGGAATCGCGACTTTTTAACATGGCTTTAACCTTGCTAAGACTAATTAACGACAGACGTTAACTCTTGTTCTTATCTAATTCCAAAGAACATCTCATAAATGGGCATGGATAGGAGGCAGTATTGGCAACGTAATACTTATAGCGAGGTAATGCCCACTAGCAACATAATTGAGATTCCTGAGCATCAGCTAGCCCAAATATGTAACTCCCTTTAACAAATAAAAAGGTTATGGCTTAAATTTTTCTCAATGAACAAATGAATTTCAATTATATTTTCAATCACCGATATGTTTCCAAATATAACAGTATCACTATGTTTTTTCAGACGAAACAATGTCTGCGAAATCTTATAATCCCGAAGAAGTACTGGTAGGAGGATTTTTATTCAAGCGGCAGTATTTGAAAACGATTGGGAAGAACAAAGTGAGGTGGCGATGTAAAAAACACTATCGCTGCTGTAGAGCAGCATTCATTACCGAATTTGGAAAGATAGTAAAACAAATTTTTGACCACAATCACCCCAATTAAAATGTTATTCTAAATATACAACATTATTTCTTGTTTGCACACTATAACTTCGTGTAATTTTAAAAACGCACGTATACGTTACCTGTATGTCCTAATTAAATCAGCTGCAAATTATGTAAAATTTTTAATTTTCTTACATACATAGTGTATAGGCAATAACGTACTCAAATTAAGTTTACCTCACACTGATTAAATAGTTTCTTTAGTACTATAAAAATGGAAAAATCTAAAGCGAGATCAGAGGTGCAATTCAGCTAAATTGTTTCTCATCAAAATGATATGAAACAGCCCATTTAAAAAGAGACCTTGGGCGACAAATTCCCCACCATTGGCCAACTCGAGCCCCGACAATGAGTGTGAATTAGAACTTGTTGCAACACCCGAACGAAACCCGGTACTTTATTTGAGTGATATCATGTAGGTATAGCAGTTGACGGCAACGAACTATCTGTATCAAAGGTCACAATAACATTAAATAATAATAATTAAATTTGATTTACTTGTGGTCAGAATTGACACCGTCCTCAGCAGTATGTGTACCGAGGGGGAATTGTTTAAGCAACCATTTTGACGCTTGCAAAATTTTCACTCAAGTTTGTGGATACGGTTCGATACCGTGTATTTTAAAATATGTTTTTAATTTTTACAGTCAATTTAATAATAATTAAAAAGGTTACTGACTGTCAACAAATAGATTCAGCGATGATAAATTTAACCGTACGACCTCAGTGGAAACGTGCCCCTATTAAAAGCTTATTCCATTTTCATCTTTTTCATCACTGTGGCCGTGAATGTATCATTGGACTCCACCAAAGCTACATATTATGGACAAAATCTAGCGGTAAAGATGTACTGATTGTCAGAGGATACAAATTTTCTGTGGAAAGACAACATCAATGCACAACAAGCTGGAAGTGTACAAACAACAACATCTGCCGCGCACGCCTCCATACCCTCAGAGATACTGTTAAAATTATCAGGGGGTTTCTAGAACATAACCACCAGCCTCCTAAGATTTCACTTAGAAATGGAGTTATCGTTAAAGTAACGCGGCCATGACTCGCAACCATAAAGCTTGTCTTAAGTTTTAACGATTCATAATAAGTTATAACGCTTTTTAACCGGATTTACCGAGTATAATTTGTATTTTACATTTTAACTAGACGTCTCGGTGTATTTGCGTCACGAGCGACTGACTTGTCAGGCGTCATAATAATAATAATAATAATTCTTTATTGTACACCAACAGCATTAATAACATTTTACAATAAATTTTAAAACATTTGCACAAAGGCGGCCTTATCGCTCAAAGCGATCTCTACCAGGCAACCCAGTAAGGACAGGACATGAATAGAGGAAATTAGGGTGGGCGGTGGTACTGATTTCATACAATAGACTACATACAAATAATTACATATAAATATACATAAATATTATTTATATAATATAGACTTACATATTAATAATACATACACATACTTATTAATAAGTTACGATGAGCAGTGTTTCACGAGGTAATAACGTTTAAGCATCCTTTTGAAGGTGTAAGGACTGGGTGCTTTGCGGATCTCTAAGGGTAAGTCATTCCAAAGCGACACCGATCGCACAAAAAAGGATTTACTTAAGAATGTGGAAGTATGTGATGGTGTTGCAAGGAGAAGGTTTGAGGAAGAGCGCAAGTTACGATCGTTGTTGTTGAATCGATAGTTAAAGCGGTTTTGCAAGTAAACAGGAATGGCTTTATCATACAGAATACGGTAGACTACAGATAGGATATGAGTATTCCGACGAAGTCGAATGGGAAGCCACTTGAGATTAGTTCGGAATTCAGATATGTGGTCGTATTTGCGTAATCCAAATACAAACCTTATGCAGAGATTTTGGAGCCGCTCAAGTTTATTAAGAAGTTCTTCAGTTAAGTCAAGATAGCTAGCATCCGCATAGTCGAGAATAGGAAGTAGGAGAGATTGTGCTAGCGCAATTTTAGTGGCAACAGGGAGGAAATTGCGAAGACGCTTGAGCGAATTCACCGCGGCAAAGATCTTCCTACTCACCTCAGTAATCTGTGGTATCCAAGATAGTGTGCGATCTATTATTATACCTAAGTTTTTCACAGTCTGGCTAAAAGGTATGTAGACACCGTTGAACATTATTTGTGGTAGTGAGTTCCAGTTAACCCGAGGGATCATTTTATTACTTCCAATTAATATACACTGCGTCTTTTGAGGATTAACAGTAAGACCATGATTATGACTCCAGTCCGATATCAACTTCAAGTCTTCGTTGTGTCGATGTATAGCATTTGGCAGATCTCCGAGACTGCTTTGTGTATAAATTTGAAGATCGTCTGCATACAGATGATAGGGAGAAGATATATTGAGAGTGATCGAATTGATAAATAAAGCAAACAGGAGTGGAGACAACACGCCACCTTGCGGTACACCGGCTTGAATATCACACCAATCAGAGGTATCCATCTCGGTAGATATACGTTGCCGGCGGCCATGCAAGTAAGTATGAAACCAGTCAATAGTCGATGGAGATATGTTAAGAGAACGTAGCAATTGTAAAAGGATGTCGAAGTCAACTGCATTAAAAGCATTGCTGAAATCTAACAGTGTTAGAACAGTAAGCTTCTTTTCCTCCATGCCCATGCGAATATCTTCGGTAATATTAAGTAATGCAGTAGTTGTACTATGCCCGAGTCGGAAACCAGATTGATAAGGGTTGAGTAGGTTATGGTCTTGCAGGAAAGTGCTGAGCTGTTGACGAACAAGTCCCTCTAGCACCTTGGAGAGAAAGAGTAAGATGGCAATGGGACGATAATCGGAAAAGGAAAAAGGATTGGTTTTTTTAGGGAGAGGTGTGATGTTAGCGTCCTTCCAAACATTAGGGAACACACTGGTAATAATAGAATTGTTCAGAATGGAAGTGATAATAGGAAGGATGATGTCAAGGATAGGGATGAGCATCTTACGACTAATGCAGTCTGATCCAATCGCATTGGACGCAACGGAGAGCATGTTCTTTTTAACATCGCATTCAGAAAATTGACATAATGAAAAGGATGGAATATTTGGCTTCGGTAAACTAGATATGTGACTTTAGAGTGTGATTTTTTGTAGGAGCATCCATATAGCTAGAAGAAGTTAAATGACTATTCAGTAAGTTAAGATTAATGTTTTTAAGGGAGTTTTCACTCTTATATTTACCGATTCCCAACGTTCTGAGAAATTTCCAGACTTTAGCTGGATCGCCGTTTGAGACTGACTTGTGATTATGGCGCCGTTGTGCATCCCTACATATCGTGTTGCAGCGATTCCTCAAATTTCTATACACGAGTAAGTTCTCCTCAGTTGCATTAAGCTTGTACTTAGTTTTTGCGCGATTTCTTCTGCTCATCAATGATCTGATATCATTCAGTCAACCAGGGAGCAGGAAGATGTTTTATTTTGACAGAACGTAAGGGCGCATGTCTGTCATACAGGTCAGTTATAAGTAGATTAATGGCGGGTTTCAATATTCAACTGACTGCTATGCGTAACCGGTACAGGTACAAAACTGGTAGGAAAAAAGTACCTAGCGTTTCACAATATCTACTAGCTACGGGCTGTAAGTTCTCAAATTTGGCATGGGCCCTCCTTGCGTGACGTTCTTCCAAGAAAATAGGTGATATGTGATTTATAGAATACTAGCTTTATCCCGCAACTTCGTATGCGCTTAACTACCCTTCTCGTGGAAATTTCAGAAACTATACAACCAGACACCCACTGAAAGAACCTTTATACCAAGTATCACACCCATGCACTCAAGGAATAAGTTTTTTCATACAAACTATAAATCATATATTTCCCGTGCCCGTAGGAATTACGGGATTTTTTTTCGTAGCACAACCAGTAACTCTTTGTAGAACCTTCATGCCAAGTATCACATCCGTACACTCAAGGAATAAGATTTTTCATACAAACTAAAAAGTCCAACCCCTCCCCGTGGGAATTTCGGGAATTCCTTCCATAATACAAACAGACACTTATTGAGGAACCTTTATATCAAGTATCACATCCGTGCACTCAAGGGATGGGACTTTTTCATACAAACTAAAACATCATATATTTCCCGTTCCCGTGGGAATTTCGGGAATTCCTTTCATAAAACAACCAGACACTTATTGAGGAACCTTTATATCAAGTATCACATCCGTGCACTCAAGGGATGGGATTTTTTCATACAAACTAAAACATCATATATTTCCCGTTCCCGTAGGAATTTCGGAAATTCCTTTCATAAAACAACCAGACACATATTGAAAAACCTTTACACCAAGTTTCACATTGGTGCACTCAAGGAATAAGATTTTTCATACAAACTAAAATGTCCTATATTTCCCGTTCCCGTGGGAATTTCGGGAATTCCTTTCTTAGTGCACCCCTACATCCCCTAAAGAATGTGTGTTCCAAATTTCAGCTCTCTACGTTCAGTAGTTACGGCTGTACGTTGTCTGTCAGTCACTCAGTCACTCAGTACCTCAGTCACTCAGTACCTCAGTCACTCAGTCAGTAACGGAACAGTTTTATATATATTGATCACGCATTCGCAACTTATTTGTATGATATTTGAACTAAATAAATATATAAACTTATTCAATTTATGTTTGCTATGTTTTAGTATTCGATAAATATATTATAGTATGTTTTTAGAGCTTTTTATTAATAATTTCGTTTAACTGCTTACGTAAAACGAAACGCCAATCCTTCGACTAATTTTGCCATTGGTTGAATCACATTTTATGACGTCAACGTAAAAGAAAAATTATGTAATTCAATAATATTCGTCCTTTTTTTCAAAAACAGTTATAGATAAGTTAGAAAGAGAAAACTGGATTATTGATATGTTGACAGATATTTGATAGGACATTTCGTTAAATGAATAAATTGTTACGTCGTTGGCTAGATAAAATGACCTATTCTTTAATTGGTCATACGTAATGAAAACATAACTCCTTATTGGCCGCAGCAGACTGCCATGCTACCTTTACCTCATTGGTTTAAATTAATAACTTGCTACGTCGTCGTTGGCTAGATAAAATGTCTTATTTTGTAAATGGTCAAATGTAACCTAGCAACCCATTACAGTCAAACAGTTCGTAAGCAGTGGTTTAGATGTCAAGATTTTGAATATAGAAAGGCATTTTGGTAGTGAATTCTATTGTTCGTAGGCAAAACGAACAGTTTTCATAATATTGAAACCCGCCATAAATGAACGTATTTGACAATCTACAGACGTCTCATTAAGGGCAGCTGACCAATCAATATGAGTAGCATCTTCAATCAGCTTTTCTACATCCATGCCATTAAAATTGCGTCGCAGAACTATTCTCGGCTTTGCTTTAGGGGGACGAATTTTGTAAGAAAGAAACAGTAAATTATGATAAGAGAAAGCGTCCGCGTCTAATTGGCCGAAATGAGACACATGATCAAGAGAAGACACAATGGCTAGATCAATAAGAGAAGGTGAACTGTGGGGATAATAATGTGTGGGGTTAGACGGGACAATATTGAGATTTTTTGATCTTATTAAGGAGCGGAGCTTCGTAGATCGAGAATCGGTTTTTAAGAGACATGTGTTGAAATCACCCATCAAAATGGAGTGTTCATAAGAAGGTACCAATTCGTCTAAGATTTGCTCTAGAGTCGCGAAGTAGTTAACGTTTGGTGGGCTGTACATAACTCCCAGTAGCACTTTAGTGCGGCACAACGTAATTTCCAGAAACAGGTAATCGGCTGCACTAGTCTGTAATGTGTTTGATGCGTTGACCACACTAAAAGAGATATGGCTTCGTAGGTATATTGCTACACCCCCACCTGTACGTTCTGGGCGATCACTGCGGATGAGAGAAAAACCTGGCAGCGAATAAGAAGCAGAGGAAAGACATGGCTTAAGCCAAGTTTCGGAAATAAGTATAACATGTATGGAAGTGCTATCAAAAGATGCCAGCATATCGGAGTAGTGGGCCGGAATACTCTGTGCGTTGATATGAATAACATTAAAGTTTTTATGAAAATTAGAGAAGTGGGTGTCAAGTTCAGTTCTTAAGGGAGGAGTTAGACAAAGGTAGCTACCAGTACTCTGAGATGACGGTGCCGAAATATAACCAGGTGAACCATCGTCATTTTCACTATCATACATATTATAAGAATAAATAATTACTTAAATACAATATTATATAACTTATAAGTTACTTAGAAATACAAATAAATAAATTACCAATAATAAGACAAACTCTGCCTCCGGCTAAACAACAGTAACAAAAAAAAAATACAATATTTTTCATATGGTATCAAGATTGTCAATAATATTGCCATCGTATATTGATAAAAATTAATGTCTAGACTGACAGCTGTCGCAAATGTATGAGTGAGTGATGGATGATTGATTTGATAATAGGTTTGACAAACAAACAAGTAAACAAATTGAAAATTATCGGTTTTATCGGAGGTAGCTAGAAAAATGAGAGATAAAGAGTGATATATATCTACATATTTACATACCAGGACATAAGAGAGGGAAAAGGAACAGACTATTTACGGTTTGGGCGCCTGGTTCTTGCTGGCTTCGGCTGCTTTGGCTGCTCCGGAGATTGAACATCCTTAGCTTCGTCGGACTCCAGTGAATTTGGAACTGCATCCAGGTCGACCATGGTGACGATACGGTGTCGGACATCATCATCCCCCAGTACGAATATTGAACCGTCACGAGTCCAACATCGCTTCACGCCGAACCTTTGACGAGCCGCAACAAATGTGTCATGTCTTAATTTGGTCAAGAACTCTGACAATGTTACGCCAGATCCTTTGAGAGCCGTCTTTAACTTCCAAATCTTGTCCTTGCAAGCATAGTCAGTAATTTTTACTAAGACTGGGCGAGGCTTGCCTGGCTTAACTGAATTACCCAACCGATAGCACTTGCTTATTTCACTTTTACTGAAGTCAGGAACTTTCATCTGCTCGCTAATGATCTTCGTTGCTGCACAGGCCAAATCTTCATTTTTGTGCTCGGGTACACCATGAAAAAGGAGAAATTTTCTTCGTGTATGTGTCTGCATTTTATCGAGCTCAATAGCCAGAAACTGTACCTGATTCTGCAGGCTATTTAAGGCTGCATTTATGAACACTTGGAACTTATTAAAATCTTCCGCAAGAGAAGAAGATGTTGTGGCAGGATGCTGTGATGGGTTCAGCTCCTTGCGAAACTCTGCCATTTCATTCTTGAACAGGTCCGCCATAGCATCAATAGATTTATGAATTGACTCCATTGTATTGTGAAAGTGAGGTTAATAAAAAGTAAAGTTGCAGTGATTTGAAATGTAGTGATAAGATGGAAATTTTTAGCTTGGGAGGTAGAGCTTGTCTTTTACAGGTAGTACATGTAATTTAATTTTTGAATAATTGTGGATATCCAATTAAATAACTTTTATTAGACTAAGAGATGTTGCTTATTCCAATGCCTACCCTCAAAAAAAAAAAAAAATATCATATGGATAGGTGGAAAGCGTTATACTTTATCTCCACCTGTTTCTCAGTCTTCAAGCGTAGCGTTCAGATTCAACATAAATGAGCTGAAAGTGTGTCAGGGCGTGCCGTTTGTTGAATGTTATATTTAATATCTTTGACCTATGCCGGTGATAGGTTGATAGAGTGTTTGATAGAGTGTTTCTTCAATAGCTTCTCTGATCATCCTAAATTGGTAAAAAAAGAAAATGATAAATGAAAATGCAGTACTTACGCTTCTTTTACATTTCAGTTATGCTCAAGTAAATAAAAACGCAATGAGACGGATATTATAATTCAATCCGTGGTAGGTAGTTTTAAATGTTACTTTTGTAATTATAATATAATTTGAAATAGGTCAAGCCCTTAATGGAATATTTTATTTAATAAAAAGGAAAACGTTAAATGAAGATAAAATTATAGTCAGGTTTCTTCAAGTATCTATGACGAATGAAATAAAATTAAATAATGTATTCGATTTTCATAATACCAAATTAATCGATTACAATGAATTGTTTTATTTTACTCCTCTAGTATTCCTTTAATTAGAAACAGTTCTAGCTTAATTTCACTTTACCAATGCAATCAACTCGGTCCATTTTGACATATTCCGCTCCTCTAATTAGAACAATCGTCGTAATTAAATGGGTTTTGTAAGTATATATTAAATATATATTTTTTTTATTTATTTATTCGTACACATTCCATTGTACAGGTGGGCTTAATGCCACATGGCCACAATGCCACATTATCTACCAGCCAACCTTAGGGTTGAAGATTGAGTTGGTGGGCAAAGTATATTTGTATATTAAATAAAATTAGGTTAAATATATAATTTTTGATCTTATGCATAAAAAAACAGTTGAGCGTCATGATCATCGTGAATATCGATGTCGTATACAGAGTGAGCGATGACTTTATGATTAAAAGATAAAGTCAAATGACAAGAAAGTGATCTATTTCGTAGTATTCAGTCTGTTTCAACAAGCAGTCTGTATAAAAATATATATTTATTGACGAGTACCTACGTCCAGAATTTGCGAAGTGCAAAAACATGTTTAAAGTAACCTATTCTAATCTTTTTAATAATATTTCACTGGTTTACAATAATAAGAAATTTTTGTCGTTCATCCTTTTCTTATCTGGCGAAATGTTGTTGAATCTACAATGTCGAAGCGCAGGGGCCAAAACGACTCATTTTTGGATTTCAACTTATATCTGACTCTTCAATTGGTTTTAGTGGTGTGGGCAACCCATTGCAGAACAAAGAAGGCAATTGCAGTAATTAATCAGTACAGCTACTACCACGATGATAAGAATTCAAAGCGATGGTTCACGTGGCGCTGCACCGTCGGATCTAAGTGTCGGGCGCGGTTTACCGTCGACCGAGACAGAAACATAGTTCGAGCCAACTTGCATCATACACATAAACACTCGCAATTTATTATAAAAAATGGAGTTTATATTAAATTGTAGATACTGTTTGTAATTTAAGTGTTTTTGTACCGGATTGGCCGTGATACCCTCTAGTTCTACAGCGTTGTCTCCGTAACACAAATTACGTAAGTGAACATTCGTTTGATGAATTTGTTTGGGTAATTTATAACTCTATCTGTCTCTTGTCATGTTAGTTCTTTTTAACACAAAAACTCTGGTTTGTTTACTTTTTCATGGTAGTGAAGATGGGAGGATTATTCACCCACGACTCAACTGTAAACGACCGAATTTAATATGTTTCTAACTGCTGTATTTCTTGCTTCTTCTTACTTATAACTATAACATTCTTCATAGTAATCCTTATAAATCTTTACATAATTTCAAGTTCAATATACATGGAGCACTCAAGAAAAGACAATTTTAGTCGCAAACGAGCTTACTTACTATTGCGGACGAAGTCTTTGCACAGCGAGACGATGGCACACGAGATGGGCGTCTTGCAGCTCCACACTCATCATAAACAAGCCCTTCAACAGAGTCAAGGGTGCCAACTTCCGCCACAACCATGACCCTCACAACTATACCATCAGGGATGGAGTTTATAATAATATTTGTTCAATTTTGGCGTTTATCAAATTTACCTTTCGGCATATGTATATGTATAGTGTTAAAGAAAACGTGGACACGAGTGACTGGTCATGAATGAGTGCTAATGGAACGCTATGTATTTAATCTGGCTAAAATCATATTTTATTTAATATTATAATACAATCGTGAAAACTCAAGACTTTAAGTGTGTTTTGCGCGTAATTATTCTTTAACCTAGTAATAGTTTTGTATCTGTGAAAAGATTTTAAAAGATTCTATATGATTTCAGATACTAGGCTTATCAGTGAACGAGTCAAACCAATAATTATTCATGGTGGTTACAGTTTTCACGAAAAACACAAAAATAAATCTACTATTAGATGGGTGTGTAACTGACTAAACTGAGGTGTAAACGGAGGTGAATTTTGCTGAAGTAAAAATAAAAATGCCTGCAGATTGGCAGGTTTTAGAATTGACCTGATATGGGATATTTTCGTCGATGACATCGTATCTTAATTGCGCCTAAAGTTTTATTACTAGATGCGCGGACACACTGTATATTTTTAATTTCCTAAACAAATTACATGAAATTGATATTTTCGTACTAAATACTTTATCTGTATTAGGATATATGATTCTGTTGGGGTGATTAAATCAATAAAAGTAATCATTTAATATAATTTACTCACATGATAAGGCATCACAAAATGCTTATTAATTTACAGCTATAATTATAATATAAATATAAGCGCGTATAATTTAATTTTACTATTTACCTCGGAGTTTCATTGTCTTTACTTGCTGGTTCATATAGTACCGGAAATTTTTTTTCATAGTAAAAACCATCGAGCGCCGTCGACTGTTCGTTTCGCCCGTCGATCGATGGCTTCGATCGACGGTCGATCGATTGGTGTGGTAACACCTTAACTACCTCAAAAAGCAAGTCAACAATCTATTGGCGTTGCACGTGCAACAAAGTTTGCCGCGCTAGCATCATCACGGATCTGTGCAAACGAAAGCTGCTCAAATGTAACCTAAAACATGCACATGAACCTCCTCAATTTTTTATTAAGGAGTTTATTTTAAAATTTAAAAACTCTTTTTTTTATATTGAAATTGTATCTTATGTGTACATAAATTGTTAAATAAATCAATAATCTCGAAGGTATGGCCCAAATATTAAGGAAAAACGATGTCATTACGAATAAAAAGCTTCAAAAACTTAAGCATCGTGGCAAAGTAACTTATCTAGAAATATTTTACTGGATTGTTTTGCTGCATTCCTATATTATATTTTTACTATATACTATATTTTTCAGCATATTTTCTATGTTCTCGTCTTTTTTAATCACGTCACTCAGATATTATTGTGTTGTAGCTACAGAGATTCCCGTCCAGGTTAAGATCATACGAAGACCCAGGTCTACCTTCAGGTTATGGTGCTCGAATGAACGCGACGCTAAAGCGACTCAGTCCCTCAGTTCTGACTCAAATGTGCCTGGAAAGCAGCTTGCATCAACCGGAGCGGACAACATGCAGAAGATGCGCTAAATGCAGCACGAAGAGAAACCCAGTACGAACTAGCTGGAAGTGCAGTTCCTGTAAAGTGCCTCTTTGCATCCGCAACGATAAATCTTGTTTTCAGGACTTTCATAATAAGTGAAAACTTTCCTGATTAAAAGCGAAAAAACAACCAAAAATCGTGTTATGAACTACCATAATATTTCAATTTTAATAACATGAAATTTAAAAATTAATGAGCTTATATTCCGATCTTTTGTCAAACGAAAATGTCCTCGATCCTCGACACTCAAGTGACGGCAATCATGATTTTATTTTGCATTTGAAGATAATACATAACTGGATGTATGAATTATTTCTTTTAATACGAGAAGGAGATTTTGACTTTCTTATTGTTACTTAGGGTATGATATATCTGACCTGATGAGAATCGCACATAGGTTAAGGCAGGAATTACCTTAAATGATCTCCCTGAATGGTGAATGAATTTGAATGAAAATGAATTTCTGTTCTCTAACTTGCTCACTTACCATCGCCGAATCACTAAGTAAATCTAAAAGTTAAACGAAGTATTGTAGGTTGCCGAAAATCTATACATATAATAAAATGGTAGGAAAGTCAAAACTGTACATTGAATATTTTTTTAAAAGAATACTTGGGGTATGATCTACAATCGAAACAGAAACAAAAAATATAGTTTTTAGAATTTTTGTCTGTTTGTCTGTTTGTCTTTCCGGGATAAACTCAAAAAGTACTGCATGGATTTACTTCAAATTTGGCATGAAGATAGTTAAGAAGTCGGGTCAACATATAGGCTACATATTATCACGCTAGCAGTGTTATAATCGTAGGTGCGTTTGGTGCTGCATAGCGTTCACGCAGACGACGTCGCGGGCAGCAGCTAGTTTAATAATAAAGTGATCCAAATGACCCGAATTGTTGTAATATTTAAGCAAGCTGCTTTTAATCAGTAACCAAGCTCTAAATTGTTATGCTACTGTTATTTCAATAAAAATAATAAAATCTAACTTAGCCAGCCTTTGACCTACGGTGGCAAGTCAAGATGATGGTCGAAGAAAGCACACGGGCCTAGGAAGGAACAAGTTTTTCATAAAATATTGCCAGAACACATCACCGCCGGCATATTTGGCGGCTGATTTTATGTGAAGAATGGTCGCTAGACAATCGGTCCCTGACGGGATCCTACCACCAACACGCTTACTTATCCAGGGCCGGTCAGTAGCTCTGGTTGCCCTAAATGGTCATTTTTTTTGTATCAATTGCTAAATACTTACATTGTCTTATTATAATTATGGTATTGGAGACGCGATTCTCCTGAACCCTATAAACGGCCGCCGACCGTGTCCCCGAAAAGTGGACTGTATATGCGGCAGGTGGTAACAATAAAATAAGACTTCGACAGGGGCTAACTTAGGTAAACTCCACGTACCTCAGGCTGGTCTTCCAACTGCGCGTTCAGCTGTGGGCTGCTGCTCCCGCGCTTCTTGCTTCGTACGGCCCACAGGACCGTGAGACGTGAACTTAACACTAACTCCCCAGGGAGGGACGCAGACGGTGCTAGTCTATAGAGTTTATCACCAAACAATAACTTCACAACAGCAATTTTACAAGGCACAACCAGGGTGGTCATGCAACTTGGAGCGCGCGCGGTCAATCAATCACACGTCCAGTTGTAGCGGGATGCGTGAACGCACTGCCTCTCAACCCTTCGGTAGAGGGCGCGGTGGTGACAACCTAGGTATTGCGGAGAAACAAAAGCAAGCCCCATCGACTAACTAAATCAATTTAACTTAGTTCTCACGAAAATCAATAGATGGCGCTAACATTTCCCCCGGCCTTAATGGGTTTCCATTAAAACCTACCTAGATGTCTCGATCTAGAACAAACTTTACCTAAATATCGCGGCGGTTACCTACATACTAATTAACAATCTAAAGAATCTAGATACTGCGGGCTAATACTAATGAAAATCTAAAGTATCTAGATACTGCGGTTATCTAACTACGCTAAACTAATTCTACGCGGTATACTACAAAACTTATATCTAACATGTACTTTAACATCTACTTAATACAATTCTATTGGTTCGGCAACGGACACAACCGTACAACCGGACGCAAAAATTTTCCTTTCGCGGTGCGAACTGTAACGACGCGAACAGTACCGTCCTTGGAGGGATGGAGCTGCTCCACTACTCCTAGCGGCCAGGCGAGAGGTGGCGCGGTATCCACTATAATCAATACGACCGTGCCAAGAGCTACAGGCGCAGCGGTCGTGTTCCACTTCTCTCTGGTTTGAAGCGCGTGCAAATATTCAAGCCTCCATCGCTTCCAGAAAGACTGCACTATTTTATCTAACAATTTATAACGTTGAAGTATACTAACGGAGTCTACTTCAGCCGCGGGAAAAGAGCACAACGGCGAGGTGTGCAAAAAATGACTCGGAGTCAACGCGGTAGGTTCAGCTGGATCCGAACTCATAACTGTGAGAGGGCGCGAGTTAAGAAGACACTCAATTTGTGCGAGTACCGTAATGAGTTCCTCATATGACAATAGTTGCTGACCTATGACCTTAAACAAATGATTTTTAATAATTTTAACCATGCTTTCCCAACATCCTCCGAAATGTGGGGAAGCGGGTGGAATAAACTTCCACTCTATTCTACTTTCTGACAAGCTTTCTTCTAAGCGCGGGCGAAAGTCATTATTTAAAAACTTATACAAATCCTTTAGGTACGAACTGGCACCTACGAAATTCGTACCATTGTCCGTATATAGGACCTTAACCGGACCTCGGCGCGATAAGAATCTTTTCAGTGCAGCCAGGAAGCTCACTGTGCTGAGATCCGTCGCACACTCGATGTGCACAGCGCGAGTCGTCAAGCAGGTGAAAACACAAATGTATGCTTTAAGAGCCTTAGCACCTCGGCGCCTGATCGGTGTATAAGAAATTGGACCTGCGTAATCGCAACCTGTATGCGTGAATGCCTTAACTACCTGGCGAACCCTAATGTCCGGCAGATCGGCCATCAGCGGAAAAGATGGACGCGGCTTCCTTCTAAAGCAAACGTTACATTTATGAATGCGTTGTCTAATTATGCGCCTTGCGGACAAGATCCAATATCTCTGTCTCAACAAACTTATAACTAGTTCAGGACCGGCATGTAAGTACTTCTTGTGGTAATAATCAACAAGTAATTCGATTACGTGACCTATACGAGGTAAAACAATGGGGTGTCTATTATTAAAATCTAAACCTGAATTTGACAGTCGACCTCCAACGCGAATCAATCCGTTATCCAAAAACGGTCTAAGTTTTATTAACGTGGGTGAACAATTTTTAGTTAAATCATAACTGAAATGTTTCATTTGCAAAGTCATAAGCAACTTCCTCTCAACAAACTCTAAATCTGAAGCGGTTACACAAAAATTCTCTCGACGCGGTAAAATCTTTAAAACGCGGTATACAATAACTAAACTTCGCAGCAACTTGCTCCACGATGAGCAGCGGTTAGCTAGCGCAAGTATCACACTCTCTTCGCGGTTCGCGGCTGACGTAACCGAGTGCGCGAGCACCTTGCCTTCGGGTACATCAGTTGGAATGGATTCGATATCCGTAAGCGGCCACTTTGAAGGATCCAACGAGGCCCAAGGTGGCCCGTGATACCACAGTGGGTGCGAAATCAACTTAGCGGGGGACAAGCCACGAGACAAACAATCAGCGGGATTGTCTGCACCTGAAACGTGGAAGAAATCTTTCGCGGGTATGTTGTCGGTCAGCTTAACTACGCGGTTCGCTACGAACGTTTGCCAGCGGTGCGGAGAGCTCTTTATCCAGTACAATGTAACCTTTGAATCTGTAAAAGCGTAAATTTTCAAACTTGGAACATGGCCAACATATGTATCTGCGACAGTGCGAAGTAGTTGCGACAACAGGACTGCCGCACACAACTCCAAACGTGCGATAGATAAAGGCTTCATTGGCGCGACTTTCGATTTAGCGCATACCAAGCGTACAACGTTTTCAATATTATTCGAGACATGCAGGTACACTACACCACCATATGCATGCTCACTTGCGTCAGCGAACCCGAGAAGAGTGACAACACTACTAGAACCTACACCTAAATGTCGCGGAATCCTAAGTTCATTTAGAGATGGTAATTCCGAACAGAATTGGTGCCATCGTCTTATGACATGAGGGGGAGGTTCGTCATCCCAATCGAGCTTCAACTGCCACAGTTGTTTTATTAACAATTTAGCAAATAGGATTGTGGGGGCAACGAATCCCATCAAATCCCAGAGGCGGGCTACGGTAGACAAAATCGAACGTTTCGTGCATCTTTCTTGCGGGGAAGACACCTTAAATCGGAAGGTGTCATCCTCGGTGGACCACTGCAAACCTAAAACCTTATGCTGATCCGACCTATCAAACTCAACTTCGCGGCGAAGTACGTGAGACGCGGGTAAACTATTTAAAACGACCGTCGAATTGCTATTCCACTTGATCAAATCAAACTTTGCGCTCGCAAATAACTGTATTAGCTCAGCAGCAGTTGCGGTGGCCTCTCCTTCTGCAGGTACCGAGAGCGCCACGTCATCCATGAACAGCGAGGGCGCCTGCAGCGCGGCGCGCGCGCGCGGCCAGCGCTGGCCAGCGTCGCTCACCAGCTGCGCAACTGTGCGCAGTGCGTGATATGGACTCGATTTCAAACCAAAACAAACTCTGCTGAACTCATACAGCATAAGTGGCTCGTCTGGACTAAACCGGTATAAGATTCGTTGATATCGACGGTCCTCTTTCCTGACTAAAACTTGGGAAAACATCTGCTTACAATCTGCAGTCAATGCTACAGCGTGTAACCTAAACTTCAAAATAATTCTAAAAAGATCACCCTGTAAGTTGGGTCCGCTATGAAGTATGTCGTTCAACGATACTCCCGAGCTAGACCTACAACTAGCATCTAAGACGATGCGCAACTTGGTGGTGACTTTATCCTCGCGGATGACTCCGTGGTGCGGGATGACGTACATCGGCGCGTCTACGTTGCCGTCAGCGGGCGCGGGCACTAGGTGACCTTGACGCAGGTGATCGCGTATCACCTGGTCGTAAGCTACCCGAAGTTTCGAATTAGCCTCTAGCTTCCTCTCTAAACATAGGAATCGCCTACGCGCGGTCTCTAAAGACCTACCTAACTTATTCACCGATTCGCGAAATGGCAATGACACAATATATCTACCACTCTCAGCGTCGCGGATAGTGGTAGCGCGGTAAAACTCCTCACACTCGACATCGTCGGGGTGCTGAGGACGCGGGGTCGGGAGCTCCTCTAGCTCCCAAAATTTACTAACGAGCTGATCTATAGGCGGCACCCGCGTTACAGCACAACAGCAGGTGGCCGCGTTCGTACAAGTATCGCGGCAAGTGCACACGGAGGCGGATATTGTACGCGCGGGGTGCGTGGGCGCGTTGCCCAGCAACACGTAACCAAGCGCGGTGTCGACAGCCATGACGTCACTACCGGCGCCGGCGCCGGGCGGCGGGCGGCGCGCGCGCAGCACCCGCGGCAGCAGCGCCGCGCCCAGCAGCGCGCCCACCGCGCCGGGCGCGCCCAGCGTGGCGTCCGCCAGCGGCAAGCCCTCCGGTAGGCCCAGCGACGCCACGTCCACCGACACACTCGGCAAGCTGTCCGTAATGCGGTCTACTATCAAAGCGGTCAAATCAAAATTCACGTTCCGTTCAAACCGTGAATGAATTCTAAAATTCGCGGAACCCCTTATAACTTGCTCGGAGCCACCTATTCCTTTAACTACGATGCGCGGTATATCGTTCGGTCTCATACCTAAACGATCCAAACACTCAGACGTAACAAAATTACTTTGAGATGCACTATCAAGTAAACATCTAACCAAATGTTCACGACCTACACTATCGAAAACTATTACTTGCGCCGTCGCAAGTAAAACCGTCGAGTTCACGTTACATTGCTGGCTTTCAACGGGTGCGGTGCAATGCGTAGGCGCGGGATGCGAGTCGGAAGCGGCAAGCGACGTCGTACACAACGATACATCAGCGCGCTGACCCGCGGTGGTCGCGCGTGATCGAGCATCGCTAGCTGTCTCCTTCTCACTCGTAGATACCGAGCCCGATGACTCGGCGGAACGCGGCGTGGAAGTTATATGGCCTAGGTTCGATTCTCGTCGGGGTAACTTTTCAAAGTGAAGCGAGCTATGATGTTTGCGTTTACAAATATTACAAAAACTATTCGAATTACAATTTACAGAATAATGTTTTAAACTTAAACAATTAAAACATGCACCTAACTGCTTCGCGGATTTAAAACGAGTATCGGGGGATAGTTTATTAAAAGCGGGACACTTATACAAATGAGAATGAATGGTCGAATTACACAAGCATTTCTTAGAATCTACAATATTAACAAATGTGTGTAACTTCGGAGGCGGGTTATGAACGCGCGGCTTAATACTTTCTATGTTCCTTGTAGGAACCGCAGACGAAGAGCGTTGTAAAATCTTAGATTGACTTACAATAAAATCAACAAAGCATTCAAACGTCGGTATCTCCGTCGAACTAATATTCATCTCAAACGAACGAACAGTCGAACTATCTATTTTGTTTAAAGCGATATGCAACAAAATATAATTAGACAAATCTTTTAATTTCAAGTTATTTAAAGCGCGGACGGAAGTTACGAATCTATCAAGAAACAAATCTAAATTGTTTGCGGAAGCACAAGTTAGCGGTTTAAAGTCAAACAATTGATTTAAATAAGTCGAAGCCAACATACGCTTATCTTCATACTTATCAATTAACGCCTGCAAAATAAGCGAATAATTATCTGCACTAGGTGTTATTCCAGCACAAACCGATTGAGCCTTACTACCGATTTTACCTAATAAATAGTACAATCTTTCTGAGTCGGTAAGCGACGGATTGTCATGAATAGTCGACTTAAAACTTGCGTAAAACAACGGCCATGATCGAATATCACCGTCAAATGACATTAAATCTATGGGAGGCAACGAGGGCCGGCCCTTCAGCGGCGGCTGCTCGTGCTGCGGCGGTGCGGAGCTCGCGGACAGCTGCACCTTGCAGCTCTTCACACGGCTATACAACTGCTCGAACGCGATCATACATTTATAACTAGGTGTAGCTTCGGGTTTCACAGAAAGTAAACGTCGGTTATAACTATCTAATATTTCAATATAATCGGTTCTTAAGCGGTCAATATTAGATACCGAACTCAAAAATCTATTCTTTGCAATTTGATCACTACTTTCAATAGCATTTAGCGAATCATAAATTTCTTGCAAATGTTCAAAAATCGCATTACGTTTACTTTCTAGAATAGTTAACTCGGCGTCAACTACGTAACCTTTAGTTCGTTCAGTCATTTTGAACTTATTTTAATAAACTGATATAAACCTATCTCAGTAACAATATTCCCCAAATTCAATCTTAACAAAGCGTAAGTATACGATGCGCAAGTACAAAGTCCTACTTTGCAAACAAGCGCGCTGCGCCACGGCGGCGCACGAAACTACCCTCAACGAGAATGAAAAAAAAAACAATCTAGAAAAAACGATTAATTTCACTATAAACTAATTAGAAATGCGGTTTCAACAAATAACACTCATACAACTATCGCGGATATACTTCAATTACGTATGTACGTACGTCCAAATGTGCGTATATACGTATTTCAAACTTAAAGCAAAGCGGTTTTGTTAACTAAACCAAGTACTTATAGGCAAACCCAATAAGAACGCGGGAAATCAATAGGAATAGTAACTATTTCTAAACAACACTGCAATGGTATAGGTATTACTAGGTACTGCAATAACTAGGCGCGGAAGGTCAAACTATAGATCCTGCGAGAAGGACCACAAACTATGGAGACGCGATTCTCCTGAACCCTATAAACGGCCGCCGACCGTGTCCCCGAAAAGTGGACTGTATATGCGGCAGGTGGTAACAATAAAATAAGACTTCGACAGGGGCTAACTTAGGTAAACTCCACGTACCTCAGGCTGGTCTTCCAACTGCGCGTTCAGCTGTGGGCTGCTGCTCCCGCGCTTCTTGCTTCGTACGGCCCACAGGACCGTGAGACGTGAACTTAACACTAACTCCCCAGGGAGGGACGCAGACGGTGCTAGTCTATAGAGTTTATCACCAAACAATAACTTCACAACAGCAATTTTACAAGGCACAACCAGGGTGGTCATGCAACTTGGAGCGCGCGCGGTCAATCAATCACACGTCCAGTTGTAGCGGGATGCGTGAACGCACTGCCTCTCAACCCTTCGGTAGAGGGCGCGGTGGTGACAACCTAGGTATTGCGGAGAAACAAAAGCAAGCCCCATCGACTAACTAAATCAATTTAACTTAGTTCTCACGAAAATCAATAGATGGCGCTAACAGGTATGAAGCATTTTTTTTTACATTTTTACGTAACTTCACATATTGTGTAGAATATGTGAAGAATTGTTTTAAAGTTATTTTATATGCTTGATTTGAAATCTTATTTTTTGCACTTTTACAGGTGTATTTAGGCCAGTATATACAGGATCACGCCATGGCAATAAAATTCTTAAAATGGGTGAATATTGTTTTCGAGTTAATGCAGCTACGGGACTCAAAACTAGATGGCGTTGCGCTTCCACAAAGAAGGGCTGCGCTGCTAAAGCATTAACTATAAACGGAGAAGTTGTCATGGTTTACAATAAGCATAATCATTAATGCAGCTTGCTTCGAAATTTAATTTTATGTTTTTTATTTCAAAACTTGCGTAAGGTGTGTTATAAAATGTAATTAGATTAGGTGTTTCTTAAATAAATAAATATAAAAGTAAAAGCAAGTAAGATTCTCATACGATATGAATAGTAAAAATACATACAAAGTGAATGAGAAACGAATTTTATTGCATTAGTTATAGCTACTCCGCATGATCTAAAAAAAAGTCAAACACATTGCAGGAGAAAACCTATTGAAAAAATAAATTTAAATGAGTTATTCATAAAAAAATATATATTAATTTTATTCGCGATTAATTTAATAAAAGTAAACACGACGTCTTCAAATATAACATGAAGGATTACCATTTATTAACAATGAGCGAGTCTACTCGTATACTAATTAAGATGTTTGTACCTTGTATCGCCAAACATTTCAGTAGTACAAAAATCTATTTTTTATAATAAGCAGCTAACAGAGGTACTGTCCATCGCTACAAATACCCGGGACATTCAAAAAATAATATCATGACCTAAACATGCATCACGTCCTCAGCTGAATTATATCATCACTTCTGTGGACAGCAGACATTATTACTCTTTGTTACCTTTATTTTTTTAAGTTACTATAAACTATATTATTATCATCGAGATAATTTATGCAATTTAACTTCTTCTTTGAAAACTTATAAGGACTAGTATTTCTTTATGTAGGATTTTCAGGCCTACTTAAGGTTCAAGTTTTAAGTTTACAGCTGTATTGTATTTCCAGTGCAGTATCTGCAAAACGCGAAAGGAAAGACAGTTTTACTGAAGAACGGGTTCACGTATAACTGCAGCTGCGAGTCTACACCACGTCTACACACACGACCTTGTGGCGGTGCACGCGGTGGCCGGGGTGCAGATCCAGACTCATCATCAGAAAGGATAAAAGCTATATTGTCAAAGCTGATATCCAACATAATCATAAGGCATCAAACTACACCATTAAGAATGGAATCTATATTAAATATTAAACTTAGAAATTATTTTGTTATTTTATTTAGATTTGACCGAATATTCCGATACGCGTGTCGTAACAATCGTTGTGATATAAAGTTATACTTGTGGAAACAACCTTAAAGCGACTTTAATGCAATGAAATAAGGGCTATTTTAGAAAGTTAATAAAACCTTAACTTTTAAAAGTATTTTTGAAAAGTTTTTGCAAACCACTTTTAAATGAAATATGGGACAAGTAAACAGTAACTTTTCTTATTCTTTACAGTTCTTTGGTATAAAAACCCACGTGGTAAAGATGTTGTCGTCATTAATGGATACACCTTCCTTAAACAAGGGGAACATAGCAAAACCAGCAGATGGGTGTGCACGCTGACAAACAAATGTACCAGCAAAATACTTCTCGACAAGAAGAAAATTATTCTGCGAAAAGATTTGAACCACACTCACCCAGCGCCGCGATTTGTTATCAGGTCGGGTGTATTGATTAAAATATAATTGAGCATTTAAATTGATGACTATAAACAAATAGTTGTTATTGATTTATCTATTTTGTACAAGTAATTATATAGTTTTTTTATTTAAAGTGGTTCTAAAGAGTTTGTAATCGATAGCTGTAATACAATTTGTTTTTTAAATAAAACAATAATATTGGCATTGTTTGTTTTATAATTCACACCAAAACTTCGTTACTTAAATTTTATTTTGAAATCTCTTTTTTTTAACATTTTTCATTTGAAAATTTACACCCATATGGTTAGTTGGACTTTTTAGGACTATCAAGTTTAACCCTTGTTGCTGCCGCACTGACGCATCTACGTGCGTACTTGCGAAAGTGCATTTCGACTAATATCAGACAATATTGTCTTAAGTTTTCACGATTCATAATTTAAATAAAACTACTTTTTAACCGGATTAATCACGAGCGACTGACCACGGGGTCTGCAAAGACACCGAAACGTCGAGTTAAAATGTAAAATATAAATTATACGCCATTAATCTGGTTAAAAAGTAGTTTTATTTAATATCAGACAATTTGATACCGCAAGTATACGTAGTATGCGCGTAGATGCGTTATGTGCGGCGTCAGTGTGGGAATCTTCTAAGTCAAAATTATTATTGTGGCATTGGTATCTCTTGAAGTTACCTTTAAGTTACCATGGTTGTGTTGAAGAAATCGCTTTGCAGCAATAAGACCGCCTAGTTGTACCTACAAAAAACACAGTTTTTTTTTATTTATTGTCTGTACTTATTGTAAACTGAAGTGTAAATCGCGGCTTAAGAACCAGAGTAGCGTATGGCAAAATGTATGGTTTTTTAATCCCCATAGTTTTATGTGCCAAAAAATTGTAACGATGATACGTGTAGATTGGTCAATACAAAAATAGCATATAAAGGAAAATGAGTTTTGTTTAATGCCAAAATAAAGTGTCTCTACTTACAATACTCTTGGCATTATTTAAAGTTACGAGCGCAGCAAGCGTACCTCGACTTACAGAGCGAATAGAACACCGATAATATTTTGAATGTAATCGCTCAAACAACGTATCTTGTCATACGTTTTTAGCACTGAAAGTTTGATTACATAGGCTTGGTTTGTTTTGTGCCAAATAAGCGTAAAGTACCGTGACTGCTCATGAGACCTTAATTTTTAAAGCCATTGTAAAGGAAGTTCCGTTGTATTCAGCTTATTTTTTATTTATGTAACAGCCAAAATGACGTATGTCGACCATTTTTTGATTAATAAACTAATTTGTAATAAAAAAAATTATTAACCCAAAAAAATTTACTATTCTGTAGCCGATAAATTAAGCTTTATTTGATTACTATACCCGGCGCGGCTAGCCTTGATCCCTATGACACTGACAGTAATTTTCACAAAATAACCTTGTAGTGCCGTCGCCGTTACATTAGAATCGTATTGGAGGCTTCTAAAAATGGCATTTATTTATTTTACGTAGCTTTATTCCAATAAAATTATATTCCGTTGGAATTATAACAATTCATAACATTTGCAAGAAATTATCTCAATCAAAATTTACGTTTACGTTGTGCAAAAGTTACTTCGTAAGATATGATTTAATAAATAAAGTAAAGTTATAATAAACGAAATTTTCATACTTAAGATTTTGTAAATCAATGGAGCACTATGGAGACCGTCTCTATATTATGGTCTCCATAGTGCAGTGGTCTAGACACTGCTACGCCAATCGAGAGGTCACTGGCTAGATTCCCGTATAGAACAAGAAAATACAATGCTTAAATTTTTTTTTAAACTTAAATAATTAAGGCAAAACAACTATACCCTACACAAAACATTTTTTAAAACATACATTTGATAAAATTTCTGGTGAGCATATTAACGACAGGTTTGCACAGCATTATTCTATTACTAGGCTATATATACAACGTGTAACAAAATGGAGAGATAAAACTTAAGGGTTAGCTTCTATACCATACGTAGGATATACAGTAAAAAAATTAGCATGATCAGTGCTGGTATAGACTTTCATACGAATTTATTTAATTGTATTATACTACAAAATATTTTGAAAAACCTAAACATTCTTATAGGCTAAAACAAGACTTGTGCCGCAGTCAGTGACCTTATGACCTTTCCCGCACCGGCGGAACTTTTCAGACAGCACATGGAATCTGCGATCCCAACACATTGATGATGAACTGCAACATGTTGTCAAAGTGCTTCGTTAAAACGGCCTCAAACCATCTCGTCGCCGCAGCAATGACCACGTGAAGCCACGGACAGACGAACGTAGACCTGCTTCAGATTTTTTGCAGATTTTTACCTTTTGTGAAGGGAGTTATCGATAAAATTTCGAAAATTCTTAGGCGCGCTTCCATCAAAACAATATTTAAACCAAACTTAAAAATTAGTCAACATCTTCGTCCAGTTAAATGCAATATCCCTTTACAAGACCCAGGTGTATACAAGATTGACTGCGGCTGTGGGCTTTCCTATATTTGTCAAACTAAAAGAAGTGTATCAACCCGCGTTAAAGAACACATAGCCAACATTAAAACAGAAAAGTAACCAATTCTGCAGTTTGTGAGCATTCCATAGTCAAGCCCAACCACTATTTAAGGTTTGAATCTGTGAAAGTTCTATCCAGGGAGAAACATAGGATATCTAGGATGATCAGAGAAGACACTGCAGGTGTTTCCCGCTTTTTCTCTCCTTATATAACCTTTTGTGACATTACCAATCTTAAAATCTATAAAGTTTAAAAGCAGTTTAAAACCAAATTTCGACGACCACTTTGGCGAAGGGGTAAACCTATCTGCCTCAGACGCCAATGGTTGCGGTTTCGATTCCCGCCCGGAACAAGAAAAAAAATGTTCCGGGTCCGGGTGTTTATCTATATATGTATTTATATTCTAGGTTCCCCCCTAGTTCGCTACATGGTGTCCCATAATACAAGCTATGCTTACTATGGGACCATGTAGTTTGTGTGATTGTCTGGGGATTTTATTTTATTATTATTATTTTAAATAGCAATTGTCTATGGCCCATCAATCAACGACAATATTTGATGATGCCGTATGCTAGAATCTTAACAGTTGAACTTATAATTTTAAAATTAGCTACACTCACAAAATGTCTTACAAACATCGATCAATGTTAATCATATCTAAAATATTTATTTGTAAACAAATCATAACTAACACTAGGTAAAAGAACTAAATGGTTCTGCGAAGAATCACAGTCGCAACGCAGAGCCACTGCGGTTACTATTTTTCAAGAAATTATATTTGCCAATTTCACACAATCATTGATAAGAGTTGATTGCTTCTCTGTTTTCTCTACCTTCTTTTTTAAACAAAATAGATTTAACACTTAAAGGTACACTGTTATTTGTTATGTTGGGGTATTTTTGTCAAGTGCCAAATAAATCAATTGAAATTATATTTTTAATATTGTAACTTATAATTAATCTATCATAAGAACCTAAGTAAGTACCTTTAATTTTTTTCAGGATTCATCTAAAAATCAAACCTTATTTTTTTTTATAATTAATAAAATAAGTTAATAAAACGAGTTACATATTTTAAATTTTTGTTAAATTTATTTTTTACGTATGTTCGACCGCATTAATGATGTTATTATGATATTAGCATTTATTGGTTAGCCGTAATCAAATCAATAATGCTTAGACTAGGGCGCGTTTCCACAGTACCGCACGGTTAATTTATCGTTATATAGTAAGAAAACGCAGTTTCTATTTTATATTTCGATATTATTTTAATTTTCAGTAACCTGGGCAATCAACGGAAAAGGAAAAAAGATGTTGGTTATAAATAAATACAGTTTCACGTTCGAGAGAAATAAGAAAAAATTTGTATATTGGGTGTGCAGTCGCGGGAAATGCAGGGCAAGGGTCACAACTTTGAATGAAATAGTCGTTCGTGGAAATTTACAGCACAATCATCCATACAAGAGATTTATTATTCGTAACGGGGTTTATATCAAAGTGTAGTTGCTACGTAACAAAAATTGATATTACCTATATAGAATCACATTATGTCCTTTTTAAGACCAATTTTTTTTTTTTTATGTTTATAAAGTTTAGAGGTTGTTTGATAGCAGAGAAATAAAATCTGTAATTTAAGTATATTTTATGATGTATATTTTCACTACTGGTCACCAGAAGTCTTCGGACTATTGTTGTGTCTCGCAATATTCCCATTTCCAGGAATATTGACTATGGAGTTCGGACAATATAGAAAGAAGAAAAGCTCAAGATGCTATATCATTATTCAACATGAAAAATGGGAAGTTTATGATGTAGTCGTATAATAAGAAATATTTATTTAGCTATTTGTGTTTTATATATTTTTAGAAATAACACTTATCTGTCTAATATTTATAAGCTAACATTCAAATTAATCAAATCTGAGACACGACTGTACAAGCACACTTATGAAATTGTACTAGCAACGTTAGTACATGATACGGACGTATGGTACGCGCGTTCAAACGCAGCGTTGGCACTCATAGAGCTGCCGCAGTGTGGTGTGTTATAGGGAAAAAGGGCAAAAGACAATCATGTATGACTTAGTTCACAAGTTTATAATGGCCCATTCGTGATCCATGCGGACTGGCGATTAGTTAAGCCTCTTTAAACATAAAAAATACAGTTTAGTATTAATTTTCAGTGATCTGGGCAACTAACAAAAAAGGAAAAAAGGTGCTGGTGATAAATAAATACAGTTTTACGTTCGAGAGAAATTATAAGAACATCGGATACTGGGCGTGCAGTAGTCACGCGACATGCAGGGCAAGGGTCAAGACTTGTGATGAAACCGTCGTTCATGGTAATTTACAGCACAACCATCCTTACAAGAATTTTATTATTTGCGACGGGTATTATATCAGAGTATAGTTGCTATGTGTTAATAATTGGTTAAAAATTGTTTTAAATCATCAAATATAAGTGGCAGTTATTAGTAGATATTTCATGTTATTCCATACTCATTAAATTATAATATATTTTTTTGACTTGGCATTTTTTATTTTATTTTAAATTATTAGTTAAAATTATGTTGACGATAATGAATAGTACAAATAAACCGGTCTCTCATTGATAGTTAACCTTAATCCCCATTTTATTATTATCGTTATCAAAAAGCAAGTTTTTTCTTACTTAATTCACAGTAGCCATTCACACTACTCCACGAGGGTTGCCGATAGCGATGTACCACGGCTATCCTAGAAAAAGGTTTGAATCTACTACAAGATTGGTGTGTGTACTAAGAACAACACTTGCAATTGACTACCACTTTGGCGATGGGGTAAACCTGTCTGCCTCAGACGCTAGTTGTTGCGGGTTCGATTCCCGCAAATAACAAGAAAAAAAAATGTTCCGTGTCTGGTTGTGTATCTATTTATGTACTTATATTCTAGTTCCCCCCTAGTTCGCTACATGGTGTCCCATAACACAAGTGTGATTGCCTGGGGATTTTATTTCACAATTGACGACAGACCCGAATGGCCATATTATCCAGATGAACGTAGGTATAGCATAAACATCCACCGCCTGTACACGTTATAAAAAATGGGATGTATATAAAATGCTGTTTTTTTATTTTGATAATAATGATTAAACTATTAAAAATAATATTAGCATTAAACAAGAAGTAAAATCTAGGGTCAATAAACCCTAAGAGAACTTTAGGTATGCATTACACTCTATTCGATAATATTTGATATTTCGATAGTAAGTATTATCGAAACTTTAAATATTTTTCATCTAAAGTAAACATGGAAACCTTTTTTCGAACTTCTTTAAAGTGGCAGATTGTCATAATATTATTTAAGCAGATTTTATACTGTCAATAACATATTTTATTTGATTATTACCTGCCATCTTAATGGTCTTAGCTGCAAAAAATGCCATTAGATGAAGCTACGTTAGCAATATAACGTAAAAACAAAAATGTGTTAAGTAATTTCGAGGCGTACCATCGGGCCTCGGTAGCTCAGTGGGACAGTCCTGGTTGGGTGATTTTATGTAACACATTTTTTCAATTCAACAAAATCATAAAAAAACGATGGCGTCCGATCAGCTAAACATTTATACAGGGTGACTGGTGAAAAATTTGCAATACTGAAGGAAAGCACCCTGTACTCTATTCTGATCATAATTATGTAATAAAAGTAGTGTACTAAATTTTTCACCAGAAATCCCTATGAATAAATAAAAAGACCTTACTACACTTTTCCCGACGCGCTGCCTCAGTCAACACGCACACAGCAGTGTTCCCGCCAGCGTATTTACAAAAGCAGTGAAAGTGCAAACTGAACTGGCTTAGCTTTTGTATGACAAAAACTTGCCCAAACCCTAATCCATTCTAGTACAGAAATTGACCGAAGTCGTGTAGACTTTGTGAGATAACTTCAATTGAACATTGCAGCAACAAAAGCTATCCCATTTGATATCGATATTTACCGATCGTTAGCTTCAACTTGATACTTAAATGGCAATTGTTCTGATTTTCAAAGATAGAAATAAAATGTGCATGCATTATGACCATCGTTATTTTGATGACTTAACGTTTTACTTTTGACCATGTCGGGATTGTCCAGGGTTGGCTATAATAGCTGACCAGGTCTATGGCGCTTCGCCGGCCGCTGCCGCGGCACCGCTCGCTTCGCTCGCTCGGCTCGCGCACGTGTATAACTATATGCAACCTAACATGCTCCTCCTCGCTGCGCTCGTCGTCGCACCTAACCGTACTGATTCCGCCTTCCGGTGCGGGAGCCCTTCTCGTAGCTTATCTCTTTCATCCCAATGTATATCAAACAAAGATATACCTACTTTTCATCTTGACAAAAGCTTATCTATTTGAGTGAATATGTTTTATACAGTACTAGGTTTTGTCATTGCATTTCTTTGAAAATTACAAGAGCAAAATCCATTTCAGTCATTTTTTTACTGAGTTCGATTAGATATTGTCAAGTAATATGCATAAACAAAAGCTCCTCTATTAGAGTCTGACTCGTGACTCAAATAGTTAACGCCTTTGTATATTCGCTTCCCGCCACACGCACACCACCACCCGCTAAGTGTTTATTGTATTACGCTAATGTAACCATGCGTTGCGTAATGAATTCTTTAACTTTCGGAGAAGTTTATTCAGTAAATAATTAATATTAATTATTTAATTTAATATTTTCTCTTCATGTATGATCTTAAACTATCATACATACATACATACATAACCTCACGCCTGTATTCCCTATGGAGTAGGCAGAACACCATAGGTTATAAAACCCTCTGATGTCACGTTTGACAAATTTGGAGGCATTGATGATGCATTGATAATGGTGGAGAGAGACTATAGCAGTGACAGGTGGTCAGCCTATCGCCCACAAAAAGAAATCTCCAATAAAACCTCTTTCTTAAAATATCACGTCCTGGAATTTTAAAAGTGACCCACCAGTCAACCTGTTTTTAAGTACATTCCATTTTTCACAACGTCCGGGTTCGAATTTCAGACCGAGTACTAACTTTATTAATCTTTTTATCACCAAAGTTGGATTTTCCCCACACACATTTTTGCAATTATTGTGACAAGTCTTAAAAATACTGAAATCAATATATTATATAGGTATACAATTTTTCAAGCACCAGCCCAACTTAAATATTATTTTCTTTTATAATAATAGCAATACTGTAAAAGTCAGTTAAGGGACGAAGGTTTTTTTGACGTTTTTATGGGTCATACATAGGCTGACCATAAAAACGTCATAGACTATTTTAGGGCTGGGTTCTGAGACGTCAAATGATAAAGCGATCAAAAGGTTATAAGTATAAATGCTGTTTTTCTTATAATTAACATCGCTGACATGGTTCCTGAGAGCTTGTCTTCGTAGGTGTAAAAATTTCAGTTTTTCCATGCTAACCGAACTTTTTTTTTTTTTTTTTATATTGTAAGGATAGGACGTTTGTCTTCCATGCCACCTGATGGAAAGTGCGCATGAAGACTATGGTGTTACACGTCCATCCACGAGAAACCTATTCACTCGACACTTAAAAGTTCCAGGACTGTAGTGGTCAGGAAAAACAGACGCAGGCAGATTGTTCCACACCTTGGCAATCCGTACCAAAAAGGAACTATCGAAGCGTTTTGTTCGACTTCTTGGTATATCCACTATATACGGATGGAAGTTCTGTCTGCGTCTGGTAGTCCGGTGGTAAAAAGGGGTGGGTTCAATTTGGTCAAAAAGAGCACTCGCACACTCACCAAAATGTAGCCGATAAAAGACTGTCAAACAAGCAACCTTACGACGATGCTCCAGCGAACTTTATGTTATAGCCTGTTTAGCAAGAAACTCTTCGGTATTATGAGCCCAGACAAATTTTTAAACCTTATAAAAGAAATAATTTTATTACGTTTTTGTTTCAGTTAAATATTATAAAAATGCGAGTGGAAAAGACGTCATCGTCATAAACGGTTACAGCTTCTGGCTACGTAAACGTACACAACAGACCATAAATTTGCGGTGCACGAACCACAGAATTTGCAGAGCGCGAGTAACAACGGATAAAAACATAAGATATTTAATTAAATCATTTTTAATGCACCCGCATAAAATTCCAGAAATCGTAATTAAAAATAATATACTTTTTAAAATTTGATAAAGTTTTATAAGTATAGGTAATAAATAAAATGGATCCCGGCTGCGACACAAACTGAGATCTCCCACATTCCGAGCGGACACTCTACCGACAGAGCGACCGAGTCCTGGCCGTGGCCATTGAAATTATTTACTACCCATATTGGATTTTTTTAAATGCTAATGTAGCTTTATCTTGTGGTATGCTTTGCAGCTTTAGTCAAACAATATTTTTTTCAACACACTTGCTCGTAAAGTGAGCCTTATTCTATTGAATTTAGAACTATAAACTGGGCTATAAGTCACGCGTGCATAATACATTATACCTTAGTGCATAATACAGGGTTGTTTTGTAGGCCCTTGCCAAATTTAAATATTACGTACTTTGATATAATACGAATAACCTGCATTTTTATTTTAGTATCGCTCAGTAGAAAAAAGTAAAGATATGGCACCTTGATTTGTTTCCCGAATAGTCGTTATTGATGATCGCCATACACACAATACGATACTATGATGCGGCACTTTATTGATTACGTTTAATAATACTACGAAGACGTAGTACTACAAGATGTTTTGTCGCGCGACAAAACATGTTAACGATATGAAGTTGCAAGGTCACACTTTGAGTTCAGTAGTTATGCATACCTACAGGTAATAAAAAAAGTTACCTACATAAGTTACGTACAATTTTTTCTTCATACTTTTACAGGCTTAGAACCGGCAAATTGCAAAAGGTTTGAGGGATTAAATGTGAGAAAATTTTACATAATACTTTTAAGTGAATACAAAATAGATAGAAAGAAGCAGCATTTTGCAATTCGGCGTATTTAAAAAGATTGAATAAACTTATGTACATTAATTAAAGCTCTAATCTGTGTAATAAGTGATCAAAATGCAAACCATTTTTCTCCAGGCAGAGTCTAGCACGTTTTAACACATTTTCATGGGTTTTATTTAGCACTGCAGTGTCACTTTGTCAAATTCACACACTATTTGGTTTTTTTAAATCAGAAAGGCTTCGAGCTTCGTTCTGATAAACGATTCCCTATTTGTAAACATTATCGATAGTTAGCGACGACTCACTGTCTAATAAACACCAAGGATAAATACATGCGGCGCAGGTTTCGCGGGCTCTCGCGACGCAGCTGCGTTACGCACGCTGCGCGTGCACTTCCGCCGAGGATGCGCGAGCGACTGAAGGTCATGGCAACAGACAAGTGTTTCCGGGTTTGCGACGGCGCCGCCGCGGCGCCGGCCGGTTTCGTTCACGTGCGAACATATCGGTATCTTACCTGCTCGATGTAATGGCACTTATTGTCAAGAGGATACGATTGTTTTTTGAAAATTTAGACGTCTGTGATGTAATTCATTCGGTTAAACAAGTTGTACCACTGCGCGTAGTCTTTATAGTATTCATTCGTAAAACAGTATGACCACGTTGTGCTTAACATTTTAGTGAATAATATGAATTTCCGTGTAAAAAAATAACTACCTTTTTTTTGCAGCAATGGTTTCTATTAATTATACTTATTACGTAAAAAAAATTTGGTAGATGTTGTCAAATGAACCCTGTATAATGAATCCTACAAAGTTGAATTGTACCTTAGTGCAAATTACATCCGAGTAAACAGAGCATATTTTATTGATCCGGGTTATACATTCAATACATGAGCGCGCGCGTCCAGGCGGCGGCGTGCGGACAGGCGGCGCGCGGCCACGTGCAGCAGCAGCAGCAGCACGGCGCCTCCAAGCAACAACAGCGTGTGTGTACTTGTAATGGGACAGGGCTACTGACGCGCAGCAGCTAACAGCTGCTTCAAATAAATTTTAAGACCACATATGTCTGTCTTTTACTCACAAGTGTGTTGAAAAACGTCGTATGTAAGCAACTTAGCTCACTTGTTACATAATATACTATAAACGTTTAAATGTTATTTTATAGATAAAAATCTGTACTAATGTAAATAAAGCCGAAGAGTTTGCTTCGTTGCACGCGTAATTTTCTGCAACTAGATATCTGTCTAATTTGAAAACAATATTTTTGCACTTGATACCCTGTCGCTTTTGAAAGGTTAAATTGAAAAAAGGACATATTTTATCCAGAAATTCCCACAGGACCAAAAGTAAACAAAAAAGATAACTAAATAAAAGTAGGTACTAAAGCTAGTACTAAATAAAGTCGATGTTCGTGTCCCAGCTGGGATTCATTTCATTTAGCATTTCTTCTCTCACAAATATATTTTTACCATAAAAATATATTTGTTTGAGATAATTGTTGTTTCTAAGTCCTACTTAAATAAATTAAAGGATATGAAAAAGTGCATTAGATTAATTGTAGACATCATGTTAAACAGATTTTATTTAATTAAAACCTATCTTAATAATATTTCAATAGGAATAATGGACAGTTTATTTTTCTCAACGTCCGGGTTCAATTTTCTGAACAGATTTCTCCCTTAGTTTACCTGAGTCGATGAATATTCGCAGGTTCCTTCCAACTCAGTTTTTTGTGATGGAACAGATGAACATCCAGAAGTTGTGATGGAACAGATGAACATCCATACCCACATATATACATACATACAGGTCAAAATTATAACCCTCCTTTTTGCTTCGCCGTAGTCGGGTAATTGTAATGATCTTTATTACTGCCTGTGACGTCACAGCCGAGACGTACTGTAAGCATTTTTTTAGGAAAAAGCTGCAAGTTTTTGCAAAATTTAGAGTAAAGCGCCCCGGTTTCAAAAACTGTAAAAAAGAACATTAATTCTACTTTCGGCAATGACATAAAATTAGTTGTTTGCCAACTTTTTTATGTTGTTAATTACTTAAAACTTTTGTCTTTAAAACAGCGTAAACTAAAACATGGGGTATTTTTTTCTATGATTGTGCATAGATACAGCTCTTAAAGTCCTATTACTAAGAATTAAGTAGCTTGTATATAAGTATGCCATTGTATATCAGGTTTTAAAGGTAATATTTCATTACAGTGCAGTTTTTGAAAACAATTCAGGGTGCGGAAGTCCTTCTGGCGGGGGGTTACAGTTTCTGCGTTCAGCAGAAAACGAAAACCTCTATTCGATGGCAATGCAACAGTCGCTTTAGAAAATGTTACGCGAATGTGGTCACTAAGTTAACGGATGGAAAAGTTACCAAATTGAGACTACAGCATAATCACGAACCGCCTGTCTTTAAGGTCCAAAATGGTATTTTTACAAAAATAAGAAAGCCATGATGTATTATCTTTTTTTTTTTAATTGTTTATTTATTTCATAGTTTGAACTGTGTCTTTATGTTTGGTGATTAAACACTTGTATTTGTTTAAGAATTATTTGTTCGACTACTACAATAAACAAATTTTATGTGTGTGTTTTTTCAATTTTAAAACATTTGAAGGAACCTGTACTATGTCGTTTTAATAAAAATACATTATCCTAGTAACAAAAATAACAACATAAAAAAACAAAGTCTTTCTTTACAGCGCAGATATTGAGAACGCTCCCGAACTCGACGGTTCGTGGGCTGAAAGGATACAGTTTCTACGGACAACACAAAGTCTACAATTTAAGTGACATGCAACAGTCGCAGCCACAAATGCAATGCAAGCGTCTCGTCGTGAGAGGGTACTTCGGTGTTAGGTAACTGAATCACAACCATTCGGCGCCAACGTTTATGATATAAAATGGGATTTTTATTAGGACTAAATTTCGATTTAGAAATATTTGGAATACGATTAAAATTCTATTTATATAAGCAAAGCTAGCTAAGCATATAAGTTAATTTGTAAAATAAACTGAAACCTATGTTTGGTCGCTTATTAAAAAAATATTCTTTCATAATTGGCAGTTCTAGTTTTTGCAGCTAATTGTTCTGAACGCAATTCTTATAAAACCTTAATAAATTATAATTTCTTGTTTAGGTAACTATTTGTAAGATAAAGTTAATGAATATTTGTCCTCACTTTAAGTTAGAGTGAACTTCATATTTGATGTATTTGTGATGAATGTAAGTTTTGGTGAAAATAATTTGGTACCTATACAGTGTGCTAGCATATATAATATTTTTTGAATAATGTAAAATAATCTATTAAATCCTTCAGTTTAGCCGAAAAACTTGGTAAATTTTCACTATTTTCTTTTAGGCAGCGCACATTAAAGCAAATTGGATGTATAAAAACGATATCTTAAGGGCCCTTACATATAATTTTTCCATTCATTTTGTTTCCAAGAAACTGTGCTAGCAAATAGACATCACATTTTGTTATGATTCAGGTTAATTTGGTCAAAATTACACAAAAATACACCACTATTAGGTTGTACAAAGCAGATACGAGTAACATTATTTTAGTGAGCGAGTGAGAGCGGTATTTTTAAGGATAGACGTGAAAGAGATTAAAATGGCTTCTTATTCTTCAATTTTAGCTTCTTCTCCTAAAATTTTACAGTAATCGTTCAAAGTACAACGACCACTTTGGGGATGGGGTAAACCGATCTGCCTCAGACGCCAGTGGTTGCAGGTTAGATTTCCGCCATGAACAATAAAAAAAAAAGTTCCGGGTCCGGGTATCTATTTATCGATTTATATTCTAGGTTTCCCCCACTACAAGGTATCTCATAACAAAAGCTTCGCTTATTTTGACGCCATGTAGTTGGTGTGATTGTTTGGGGATTTTATTTATTTGTATATAACTCCCGCCGTTATTTTGAATGCACGCGGTTGCCCTTAATCCGATTGGTGAAATCCGATCCCTAAGACACTGCATGTCCACAGAATATATCAGATAACCAAGAATCTAAATACGATCAATTTTGCGCTCAGAATATGTATGCAAAATATTTTGTAGCTATCTCTGCATTGTCTTTCAACTATAGCCTTAGCACTGTTCACGTTCGCAAACTAATCCATCTAGGCTGAGTATTTGAGTAAAATTTGTCGCATTGAATCGATTATGACTTATTGAATAGTTGAAACTAATTTACGCTATTTACCAATTTAGGGTTTATTTATTCAGAACATTGTATTCTTTCATTTTGCATTTTCAGGAAAAATATTCAAAACAAATTCTGGAAAGACCATTTACCATTTAAATGGGTATAATTTTGGCATTTCTTCAACAAAGAAGTGTGCCATAAGATGGCGCTGCACGAGTAGCGGCGCTCGCCGCTGCAGGGCGCACGTGACCACGACTACAGACGGCCGACACTACATACGCGGCCGTCCTCTACATAACCACGAAGCGCCTAATTGGGTAGAGCATGACGGTATCTTGTTTAAAGTCTAAATAACAAAAGATATGAAATATTCTCTGTTTTTTATCTACGTAGGCACCCGTGTCAGTAAATCCCAAGTAACAATGTAGTGTAACAAGCAACCGCTAGTAAAACATGAAAGTATGTAGTTGAAAGTAAAAGTTTCTTGTTTTTTTTTTTTTTTTTATAAGTGACTAAACCCGCGTTTAACCTCAATCTCACCTGATGGTAAGTGACGATGAGGTCGAAGATGAAAGCACACGGGTTTAGGAAGGAACTGGCTCTTTATACAATATTGCCGGAACACATTACCACCGGAGCGGTAACATTTGGCGGCAGACTTTATATAAAGGGTGGTCGCTAGCCAGGCGGACCCAGAAGGGATCCTACCACCAAGCAAAAATGTTTATATGTTATAAGACTTAGTTTACTGCATTATTCAAATAATACACCTTATTTTAAGTTTATGGGTATCTTAAGAGCCCTCATGACACTGAGCGAAACTTGTCGGTGAAGTTATGGTTGATTCAGCATACTATCTAACTATTTCACTGAGCGCCGAACATTGCCGAACGAAAAAAGAATAAGCTCAGCCATGAGAAGTTGGGCGCTAGCGAAAGAACACGAGCACACTACCGTATACACACATATTAGATAACGCACACTGACAAATTTTGACATCGATGAATGGTAGTGTGCGCGCTGTGTAACGATATATTTTACGAATGAAAACCAGAAATATTTACAGAGACAAAATCAGAAAGGATTTTCGCAGGACATTCTTGATTTGGGAAAAATAGATACCTACTTAGGATAATGTAAAAGAGGCAATAAGATACAGAAAATTAAAAATATCAAAAATAAATTACTGGCAAGTAAAAATAGAAAGAACGATTATTATTCTTTAATTTAAATCCTCACTAACTAACGATTATAATTATTTAAGTTAAGAGAATAGAAATAACTGACGCCTTAAGTTTTTGAAAATGTACCTAGTGCTGGTACTAGCGTCGAGTGAATAGGTTTCTCGTGGATGGACGTGTACCACCTTAGTCTTCATGTTATAAAACTAAAACTTGACTTGATCGACAAAATAAGAGGAGTCAAAGCTATCATATCATTTATTTCCTTATCACGCTGGAAATGCATCGACATCAAAGCCTTTTACTATAAAATATCTATTGAAAGCGTTTTTGACTTTGCACGTTTGACGTTGGTCCGTCTGCTGTGTAGGTATGAGACGTAGGCATCTGTATGAAAGCAACCAACTATTTCGATATTGTCAATATAGAACGTGTGGTCTATTGGTTACGGTGTTCGGACGTCTGATCCGTAAAGCCTAGGTTCGGATATTCAAATGTGTTTTTTTTTGCATTTTTTTTTTTATTTTGACCACAAAATGTTCTAAATGTAAAAAAAATAATAACGAGTTTTTGACTTGCACGAAAACTTTACTTCGACTTACTCGACCTTGATTTACTGTCCAGGCACCTATCAAAACAAAATGATAATGCACTTGAAATACAGTCATCAAGGTCCTGCTCGTGAATGAAGACCAAGCCTGTAAGCAATCTACATAGAAAAAAAGAGATTATTATTTGACAGAGAAATATTTTGAAAATTAACTAAAATCTAAGTTTCGTACCTCCTTGTTACGTATGACAACAAAACTTCAAGATGTTTGCTTGAACTGGCGGCGTATCGGGTACTTTAATGACGTGAAATTACTAGCAAAAGTATGAATAGGTAAAAATTGTTATGGCCGGTTGTTCCAAATCATCTGCTTTTTTACAAATTCCGTTTTACATTTTACGTATACTATTACTTTTGCTATTACGAATTCGTAAATTTCTGTTGCTCCAACAAAATTCCTGTAAAAGTAACAGTATAGAAAGTAGCCAGGCGTCAAAGACGTTTATTCTTCCATTTCAGCTAGGTAGCTTTTTATTACCATTTTTTTACGTGGCAAGACCTGTCATACCTTTCAAAATAAACTATCGTGATTGGCTGACTGTATGACAGAAATGCATTCAATATTGTGATATGATTGTCAAAAACAAACTAAATAAATTGTTTATAGTTTTTAAAGTTGTTTGTTTTTTTTGCATTAAAATAGTATAATGGAATAATATCTGAACATAATGTTGCGCTGGAAAAGTATGTACAACATCTTCAGCACCTATGTACCTATTTAATTTCTCACGTTTTCATAGAAAATACATATACCGAGCTTATTGTGTTTCTTTGTTTCAAACAACGAAGTGCTAAATTCAATGAAGATGAGTTGAATTTACTCAATAATCTGATAAAAAATATAAACATATTTTATTAAATAAACAAACAGGCATGATACCTTTTGTTTTAAAAAAATTTAACTCATATAAGTGTTAAATCATTTTTCAGGTAAAGTTACACCTAAGCAGAGGGAAGATGCCTGGCGCGCCATTACCAATGAATTTAATAGCGATCCCGCATGCTCCTTTGCCAGAAAATCGCACCAATTAAAAAATAAATGGGATTATATGAAGCTTTGCCACACCGACTGTCGCGCTACCAGCGAATAGAGCAGGCCAGGCAGCACTTTTGGACTCGGTGGTCAAAGGAATATGTATCGGAGCTACAAATCCGGGTGAAGTGGAATAACTTTTGAGACACCTTGAAAGAAAATACGCTTGTTCTTGTCAAGGAGGACAACTCGCGGGTGGGGTTTTGAATTACACATCTGGAAAATTGGATTGAAATGGGTTTATTTATGTAGGGGTGGGTTTCCCCTTTCGATTAATACCCCTCTTGTTTTGCAGAGATGCATAGTTTTTTAATTATACGTGTTTGAAATTTCCTATACTGAAACGATATTTTACATACAAAAATTCAATTTATATGATTGCTTGGTAAAACGAAACGTATATCCAGACACTCCATTTGTGGCAGAAGATGGAATGCACACCCAAAGGATTGAGTCTCAGTGGCGGGTGGTTAAAAGGTATTTCTATAAAGATAATTATAACCACCCAGAAAATTTTGCTGACATTATAAATGAATACAAGTGGAGGCGTTACTTGCTAAAATATATAAAAGACCAATTTATGGAATTGTTAAATGTAGTAAAACAAGTTTATAAAATATAATAAATAATAAAAAAAATATTGTTGTTTTATTAATATGCGTACTAGTGAAATGTTCAATTATTAACGTACAAAACAAAACGTATGTTGTTCGCCCTTATTAACGATAAGAGTCCAGTATTAACTTAATAATTGTAACTTTTACAATTTGTGTCACATGTCGTTCACATGGACCGGTTAGGTTAGGAGGTTAAGTATTTTTTTAGATTCGATTTTCTCACTTACTACAAGGATCCGCACCTCCCCTTCAGAGGGGGAGGTCACCAACCACCTCCCCTCCCCCCTTTCACCCTCACCCCCCTAAATTCGACGGTCCATATACTGTAGTTTTACCAAAATCACCCCTAATCAGTGATTGATAACCCTATTTTTGAGGTTATAAATAGCAAACTTCAAAATTCATAAAAAAAAACAAGCCATCTCCGCAACTCCGCATCGTCGTGGGGAGACCCCCCTTTGCCCCTTCCACCCCAAACCTAAATTCCAGATGCGTAATTCAAAACCAATCCCTAGCTTCTATACGAATGGCTACAGGCAGCATCATACGTAGATCTTTTTCTAAAATTTGACCACTACCTATAGAATGCAATGATACAAATGAAATAAGGTGAAATATTCCTGTGGAGAGGAGGAACTTTTATACGCAACGAACTTTTAAGCTTTACGCACACGAATACGCACTAAATCAATTTTTATAATTAAAATCATTTACACTTGTAATACCGAAAAATATAAGGTTTAAATACGACACAAAGGCCTATTATTTAACAGAGTGCAATAAAAGTATTTTTTTTTGTAATTAAACCAAATTTAGCACATGTGCTTTAGGCTATTTTCCATTTTCCAATCAAAAAAATATACTTTTACGTTATGAGGTGGGTCTGAGCTCCGTATAAAGTATACGTAAAAAGTAACTGTAAAAAGTATAAAAAAAAAGTGGTGCAACACTTTTTACGGGATACTTTTACGTTTTACATTTTTTTTTACGAATTCGTAAAAGTATAAACTTGGAACAACCGGCTGTAAGTCTTTCTTGTCAAATGTCGTTTTATTGATTTTAGATTTGCTAGTTAAAATTTGTCAAACATATGATTTGATTTTGTCCATAATTAAAACATGTTTGATTTACATCATTGATAATTAGCCAATTGATTTATAAACTTTGCTGTGATTGGGTTTCAATGACGGACAAATTAGGGGGATACTCCGGAGGTGGGTCAACTGCCCCTGTTAGGAACATGACCAAAAGGAGAATTCTTCAGATTCTAAAACTCTAATTTAACTGTCAATTCATTGTCAGTACTGTTTCTTTTTAACAAAAAGTCACATCAAACGAATACTTCGAAAATCCAAAGTTCATATTTCCGGTAAACGTAGGTAATATGAATGAAAATGCATTATGGAACATGCCACAGAGATATAATTTATGAATATTAAGGCTTTATTCATATTGTAATTTTGCTTGAAATATTTTTTCTTATACTGTTAACAATATTACTAAGTTTTTTAATTTCTTGAAGTTTCCTGAGATAATTTTTAGGCCGCGTTGCAACCAAACGTGACAAACGTGCACAGCACGCGCCACGCGCTCCTCCCACGACAAAAAAGAGTATAAAATTCGTTGTGTTTTTTTGTGTGTCATTTGAGTCTTACTTAACACAACTGTAGATATCAAATAACGAGTGACGGGCGAACGCGGGTCGGGCGCGTGGCGGATGTGTGGTGGGCGCTGGGTGAGTGCGTGTGGTCTGAACACGCTCTCACATTGTGACATAAAAAATTCGCAAACTAAATAAATCATCACATTCCAAAGTAGGAAAAAGGAAAAGGAAAACTTTGTAATCAAACGCGGTAGGAAAACCCATAAGGGGTTTGTCTCTAAGTGTGCTTACCGACGCGAGTCGGCGCACATTGAAGCATGTATAGTTGATGAAAACAGAAAAGTCGAGATGGTTTGAAGGAAATCAATTCCATAGCATCAGCCAAGATGATGATGTCCATACCTACCTATAAATCTAGACTAGAGACTCATCGTTATTCTGACATCCAACACCCAGCACTGGGCCAGCTTGGTGGATTATGGCCTATATCTCCTCGTCATCCAGGAAAGAGTCATGCCGTGCAGTGGACTGATTACAAAGACTACCAAAGACTACTAATTACCTTAATCGATCGTATAACTTAACCGATTCGTATAGTAAGGAGTCGGTTGCAAGTAGTAAATTTATGGTTTTTGTTTTTATGAATGTGTCCAGTGGTTGTGATAGATAAAGTAAGATCAGGCTTTATATTTTTCTTATATCTTTACGTAGTATATGATTAAATATAATATTTAGTTAAAATTAATAAAGAACCAATATATAATAATTTATTTCTTTGAATTATAATAATGAAACATAATTAAAAAAAATTAAACATGAATTAGATCGTTGTGCCTGTGCGGATTACGTTTAATTTATATGACCACACAGTTTCCTTATAAAATTACTGATAAGCAGGTTTTTTTTCCACTTCAACTGTTCAATAACAAGGTTTCAAACGACAACCACAGAATAAGTAATAGTTGGTACAGAAGAATTACTCCGCAAGAAGATCTAAATAAATTCGAGTCTTGCTACGACGCGATACGGTGGAATTCAGCTCGCACAGCATTACGTACCTGCAAATTTATATACCTAGAAGTTTTGTCTCTTTCTATCGCATGCCTCTTATCTTTTCTTACGCTGTTAGGGTTGCTGCCTAGTGAAGAATAATTGAAGGTTACGCTCGAACAACGTTGCAACCAACAATTTTTCAGATCGCGGTTTTTTTATGGAACAACGTTGCACGTGTGTTTAGAAAGCGTTCTCACTCATTTACATGATTCTATCGTTTTTTGTCCTTTTCTAAATCGAGATACTTCGGCGCTCGCATCTCCCACCTCAGTCGAACAACGTTGCAAGTGCAGGCATGTCGTCGCCCAAACACGTCAACTCGGGTGTTTTAAACCAAATAAATAAATACAAAAAACGTAAAATCAATATAAAAAATCGAAAGGATTATAAACGCAAGGCCCTAAGAGATTCGGGAAAGCCATATACAAGTCGTAGAGGCCAAAATGTTGGTGGAAAACAGGAACCAAGCCAGGTTGGTGGAAAAACGTTGTATCTGCTTTTTGAATATTACGGTTCCGCTCTAACAAGGACGAATTTGTCCGTTTTGACGACTGTTAAAAATGACGTTAAATGGCGCTAATGACATTATGTATTTTTCATCTATGCTTAACTATCTGCCTTTTAATTTTCCACTTTTCCGCGATTTTTCGTTAAATTTCCCCTAGATTGGTATGTTATTTTTATTTTACCAAATTTTTTATTAAGGGTTTTTTTTTTCGTTGCAGCATACCGTTTGCAAGTGCTCGTACGGTTGTAAAAATATTGCATTTGAAGAAAAAAAGGAAATTTTCAATAAGTTTTATAAGAAAACATACAACGAACAGACATTTTTTTTGGAATCTTGTTTGGATCTATGTGAGCCTAAAAGGAGAGTAGTCCAAGAAGCTGTTTCAAAAAGGCAATGTACTGTTAAGTATTTCTTATGTATTTCGCCTCCAACTAAGATACAGGTATGTCAAAAAACCCTTTGCAATATATTGGCTATCACAAGACGCCGAATACAGATACTTGTTGAAAAATTAAAACAAAAAATTCCTTTAGAAGATCAAAGAGGCCTTCACAATAATAGACCACACAAAACTACGGACAGTGTCATTCAGTCTATTAAGGACCACATTGGAAGTTTTCCTACTCAAGAAAATCATTACTCACGTGCCTCTAGTAAGGCTTCGTGTCTTGATCCATCTTTATCACTCTTACGTATGTACCGATTATTCCAGGAGAAATTTCCAGATATAAAAGCAAGTTACGATACTTACAGAAGTATTTTTCGTTCTGATTTTAATTTGAGATTTGGTACTCCACGCAGTGATACTTGCAAAGTTTGTGACAAATTTTATATTCAGCTTATAGCTGCTGATAACGATGAAAGTCATCAAAGAATTAGCAATGAATCAAAATTACATCATATGAAATCAGAGAAAGCCTATTCACAGCTAAAGGAAGATTCAGAGTTTGCACGTACTAACAGTAACAATGTGGTGTTGTGTGTTGATCTACAACAAGTCATATTTACTCCAAATCTGTCCCACTCTGATGTGTTTTATCAGCGCCAATATTCAAACTATAATTTTGCTGTACATAACATGGGTAACCAAAAAGTAATGATGTTTCAGTGGCACGAATCATTGGCAAAACGTGGATCAGCAGAAATTGCTTCATGTTTGCTGCAATACATCACACATAATTTTCATGTTCTCCAAGCGGGAGAGGAAAGAAAATTAACAATATGGTCTGATCGGTGTGTGGGGCAGAATAATAATTTCAAGATGATTACTTTATTTGCTTACCTTGTCCAATTAAAATATTTCACTGAAATAAATCAAAAATTTCTGGTCAGCGGCCATAGTTTTTTGCCCTGCGACCGTGACTTTGCTCTAATTGAAAAAAATAAGAAATCTGCAAAACTTTATGCTCCTGAAGATGTGACTACGTTAATTTGCAATGCTAGGGTCAACAATCCGTTTCAGGTTTTTGTGATGAAACAAAGTGATTTTGTTGATTTATCTCCCTTGGAACAAATATTCAAAAGGGACCCAAATCTAAAAGTTACCCAAGCTAGATGGATACGACTTACCGCAGATGAACCAGGATGTGTTGCCATCAGGACATGTCATAACATATTAGAAGGTTGGCAAAAATATGAGCTCTTGAAAAAACAAAGGGGTCGGATTCGTACGACTAACACTTCAAGAGGATTAATAGCAGGAGTACCCCTGGTGAATGAGCTGAATCCATTGTATGATACACCATTACCCATCACATCTAATAAAAAGACTGACTTGATGGCTATGTCACAATATTTACCACCTGATAAAAGGAATTTCTATGAAAACTTGACTATTTAAATTTTTGTATGAAAAATGTTGGAATAACGTTGTAACCTACAATAAGATGCAACGTTGTTCCAAAATTTTGAAATTATTTTTCTATTTTTTGACGAAAATTCGTGTTATTTCTTTGAAACATTTTGTTAAAATATGTTTTTCTGTAATGTCTTAACAATTAAAAAGTTTTGATTACCATGTGTCTTAATAAATATTTCACAATCATAAAATGTTTTATTATTTTTGAATTGTGTATTTGCTAGTTGCAACGTTGTTCGAGCGTAACCTTCAATTAATCTCCTTATTTGTAATTAAGTATCTACCGATGTAGGTATTACTGTTATTCTACCTTTGTAAAAAATATTGTTTAAACTTACCTACAGTACAAAATGAAAAAAAAGTGACGACGAATAATTAGTAATACTACATATGTTTTGTTTGCTAAATTGAACATAATCAAATCCAAACATAATCTAATTGAATATTTGTTTCTTTTTATGTCCATTTTTAAATACTATTTGCGACCTCGATCATAGAATTACTGTGAGTGCTATTAGGTAGGTAGGTATCTACAACGTCCCGATGGGCGCGCGCGTGATACACGACCCATTCGAGTAGCGCCGGCGGTGCGCTTCGCTGTAGGTAAATAACGGATGTACCGCGCGGAGTGAGCCAGGCCTGCAACAACAAAAAAAAATAAGAAAGGAGGAAATGGATTCAGTAGTCATTTCTGAACTGAGTAGGTACCATGGAACAATATACTCTCTTACGAGAGAAGAACGATTACTTCATACTTCGTAAATGCATACATACAGCTCACTAGCGCTTCAGTTAATGCCATCCGCAACTTTTCACTGTATTAATAGATCCACTTTACACAGTAGTAATCTATGCAGTCTATTACTCTAAGATAGGAACTTAATGTATAATTTTTTTTTACATTAAAATTGTGTATATTTAATAAAAATTCATAGGTGTTTATAAATTTATTTTCCAACTATTATCTTAAAACTACTGCACAAAAGCGTCAATTTCGCAAATAAACAAACAAACAATTACAAAGTATTTAGTGTCACTATCACAATATAAAGTGTCAATTTCGCACTGAACAAATAGCACTACCGTAAAAACACACAGCTTACAGATTTTCAAATCAAAAATTTTACAGGTTTTCAAATTAAAAATGGGTTGCTGAAATTACGCAGTTAACGCTATGAACCGTTTTTACAAATGGCGTCAATCAGTCGTTGGCGATGGATGATTGTTTGTCTTTGATTGTCACTTTTGAGAAGATTGACATATAGACTTACGTCAAAGCAAAGTACTTTAAAGCTTTCTCATTCATACGTATAGATTTGTCCCACTTTGGCTCCGGCTGCCATCGACAGCATTGGCTAATAAATTAGTAAACTCCCCCTGGTAGGTACTTTCCAGTGATTTTATTTCATGAATTATTTTCTTTTTTTACTTGCAAATATATTTTTAGCCTTAAGTAGCTGTCACCATAAATAAGTTGTTTGTAGGGGTTTTAGATCTTAACTTCGCTAGCAATAAATGAATCGCTGTGGGTCAAACCTCGCGATGAGGTATTTCATTAAGTATTAAGTTCAGTAATCGAAACATTTTAAGTATCAATTTCTGAATAAAATTATATTCATTTATAAATTTGATTTCATTTTTAACTATAAATTTATAACTGTTTGTATATACCTATTTAACTATGAATTAACATCCGCATAGTATGCCTTCAATAAGCTAGTATCAGAACCAGGGTCCGATCGGAGGGAGTGGGTAATATGTCATGATTGTGGTAATATGTAAGTAACCCCAAAAACTACGAGTACTCTTATGCTCAAAATCGGTTCACTAGTTCCGAAAATCGCCTTTGACATACGGACAGATAGATTTTCCTTATATAAAATCTCACATTGTAAGTCAAAGTTATGGAGCCTTTACAGACCTTGCTGTCACGCTCGGTAAATAATAATCGGCACTGAGGCAGCCTGGTCGGCCCTAACCTCATTGTTACCAGGAATGAACCTACACGTTTGTTTTTTAACCTACAATAGACAAAAGAAACTTTTACTTTTGCTATTGGTAGACTTTTATCCACCTTTAAGACTCATTCAAATTAAGTAAAGGTTATCTGATCAACTTTTTTTCTACAGTGAAGATTTTAAAAACCCTCCGGAATAAGGAAACTCTTGTGGTCAACGGTTATGATTTTTGCATAAATAGAAAAACCAAGACCACCGTGAGATGGCAATGCAACAGCAGGCACCTCGGATGTTCCATGAATGTTACAACAGACCCGCGCGGAACAGTGATTCGCTTGAAAGGCCAGCACAACCACAAGCCGAAAATGTTTGTTGAGAGAAATGGATTGTATATAAAACTTTAATGATATTTTACTCAATGATTGTTTGTTTTACATCATGCAAGGTCACTTTGGCTATTTTAACAATTTAAAATATGTATTCCACACACAAACACGCGCACACAAACACATGAACACCACGTTTACATGTTTAATCCTGAATTCCTGATGTTTCTTTTAATATGTATAATACCTTATTAAAGACATGTTCACCTTTTTTTTATTTTTTTTTCTCTTATCAATCATGTATAATTTTATAATTTTAATTTTAGAATCATTTTAATAATGTATCATCTTATAATTTTAACTTTAGTGTAGCCAATAATTTTGATCATGTATACATTTTTTTTCTTTTAATTTAATTTAATATTTTATTTTGATCTGTGAAACTCTTTTGCTTTTTTAAGTCAAGCACTGGAAGGAACTGGCTTCTGTACCACGGATTTTTCCTATTTCAGAAGTCAGGGATAACATCAATATGTACTACTTGATTGTTATAATAAAGCTTTTTCATTTTCATTTTCATTCTCTCTTTTATGTACATCAATAAAAATATATCACTAATAAGCATTTTCTTCCACATTTGCATTAGAAATCATAGATTAGAGTCTGACAGATGGAAGCTGTCCAAGAAAAAAGGCGGGTATTTATAAATTCAAAATCAGGTAACCTGGCAAGATCAGGTAACCTGACTGAATATAATTTAAACGAACTATTTATTTATCGACATTAAAAAAGGATGATGTTAAGTATTCGACGTGTGTGTTGATAGTATCCACTTCGTTTAAGCAGCATAAAGCCAGAGATACCTGATCTTGATTTTTTAAGTTCCCACCTTTTTTCTTTCACAGTTTTATCTACTTATCTTTAGTTTTAGCAAAACTTTAAATGCAAAATTACTAATATTTAAAAATGAAATAAAGTCTTCTTTCAGCAAAATATCCTATCTACAATATTTAAACTTAAACTCAATCTCAAATATTCTTTATTTCGTAAGTATTTAAATACATTTGAAATAAGTCGAACAATTTACAAATTGAACTGAATCTACCACCACTTCGGAAAGTCGACCTGTTGAGAAGAAGTGGCAAGAAACTCAATAGCAATCATCTTTTAAAAATAAGAAAAAAAATACACTCTAACAATTTACATTCAGGGAATCCTATCTTCTTGCATCCGGATATCTTATAAATAGTAAACCTTTTCACATAACATTTATCCTTAAATCTAACGATGGGTTAATCTTAAATGTTTTGGAATTTTATTAAAAAATAAAGCGTACACAATTGACCCATGAACGAGTTGGTGATCTTCTGGAGTCTGCTATTATATTTGTACATAAGGCAATCAAGTACTAGACAGAAACGTAGACATAGATATAAAGGTAAAGATAGAAGCAGAGATAGACGTAGCGATAGAGGTGAGAGAGAATACAGATAATGTGGATGGAGATGAGGATAGTCGTGGACAAAGACAGGACGTGGACATGGAGATGGGGAAGTCAGAGTCAAATATATAAATATATAGAGTAGTAGTAGACAACACCAAGACATTGGTGGATAATGGGCGATCATTAGATGCACACTTCTCGACAGAGGCCTCCCACAGGATTCGTCATGTCGTCCAGACCCGCGCCGCCCTAATCCAGCGTTTGACGTTCGTAAAGTGTATAAAAATACCTACTACGAATAAAAAGTTTTCATTTTCATTTTCATTTTCAAATAAAAAAAATAACATAGTCATAAAGTCATCAGAAAAATGACCTGGCACCGCTAGCAGCACCCGTTCACAAGTATAACGCAAGCACCAGCCATCACCCTCCTCAACCAAATTTTAGGGAAGAGGGTGACCCGACACCTGACGATACCGCTAGCCATGCTGCCTGAGGGAGCATGACGTTCTTGATGTTGTATTTTCAAGAAGGAGATGGAGATGGCGTTGGATAAGAAGGAGATGAAAAGTACTTCCCCTTAAAAACTAAAGAACTTCCCCTTCATGTCCATGCCTTGGGAAGTCCTATATATTATTAGATACTCGAACTATTATGCCAGGTAGCCTCGGTCTGTTTAAGAACTGTTGACTACCCTTACCTTAATTCATGTATCATGAGAACTCTCATGCTTCGCAGGACAAGTTGAGACGTTGGTTCTTAGAGCCTTACACATGTATGTTAAAGGGTTTTCAGAAGTTACTGCGCTGCCCTGCTGTGTGTCGCTCGGTCTTTAGTGTTACCTAGAGTAAGAGCCTAAGTAACCTACAAATAAAAGGTTTTTTTTTTAAGTTAAAGTTAGTATATTTACAAATAAAAGGTTACAAGGTTATATAAAAAAGGCACTAAACTTTTGGACACCTACTCATTTTGGTCCACAGCTCCAATAGTTTATACGTTTATTTTTATACTATTGTATTAGACTTTTGTTGCTTATCTTCAGTAGGCTCTCCTTATTTCTCGAAAAAGCCATGAAAGCAGATTACCACTCCTTTTATATCTCCAAATTCGTTCAACAGACGTAAATTTTTATGTTCGAGAGACGTCCATTCTATCATCGGCCAGCGTCTGACACTTCTCGTATTAAGGAGGTTTTAGTCTCTGGAGCAGCGGTTGTGGTATTGTAAAAGCGGAGCAGATACTTCTCTTGCTTCTAAATGTGCAAGTCTCAGAATCATATATATTATAGTAATAATTTTAAAATAATTGAAAGAGAAATGAATATGAAACCTAATAACAGTTTATAAATTATCTGTACTGAAAACTGACTTAAGCAACATGACAAATTTTAGAGTTGACAGGTAAACAAACAACATTTGTTTTAATAATATTTTCAGATACAAAAAAATAAAGAAACCAAACAATTAATACTTAAAACAATACAAGAGATAGAAATGAGCTAAAATTACTAAAAACATGCAACGTGACTGAACGTGTAAGGAAAATATTAACAAACATAATGGAATATAAAACAGTAAGTAAACAGTATATTAGGGTTGATGAGGATTCCTCATCCTCTTCCACATACCTAATGCGGAAATTCCTCATGATTTTAAATTCCTCTTCCTCTTCCGCATCCTCTAAAAAAAATCCTCATATTCCTCATCCTATATGAGGAATTTAACGAGGAATTAGTATATTATGTAACAAGTGAGCTAAGTTGCTAATTACAGTCGAATAATGAGCCGAGACTGTAATTAGCAACGCTCACGAGTTACATACGACGTTTTTCAACACACTTGTGAGTAAAAGACAGACATACGTGCTCATAAAATAACAAACACACTTGATAACAAAGCTGTGAATTGTGATTGAAAAATGGCGCCGCACTTCGCGCATGCGCGTAGGTTTTTTTTTCCGCCAAATGTGTCAATGTCTGTGTAGCGACATCTAGCGACGCTCCATAGAACGATGACGACACGACAGAATTCCTACATCGCGCTATCAAAGTTATTATTACAACTAGCATATATACAACATCCCGACATCAACCGTCGGGCCGTGGGCCGCGGCCTGCCATCCCTTTTCTTGGGAGTAGGAACAAACACCTTGTTCCTACAGTGGTGACCCCCAGCTGAACTACCTTCGCAGCCTTCGAAGAAGAGGACCAACATCTCGTCGTCGTCATCGTCTCCATCACTCTCCACCCACCAGCAGCGAGTACAACACGCCAGCCGCCGCCAGCACTCCGGGCTACCTTGGTGGACCACTACGCTTGTAGCGCTGCAAGCCTGGTCTACCACCTCCAGCCTCCACCTGCAACTAGGCACAGCACCCTGCACTTCGGCCGGTCACAAGCAGAGCACTCTACTCTCCTGCCCGAAGCAGCCGCCAGCCACCCCGACCCACTGGGGCCATTGCAGAAGAGAGCACTCCTGGACGCACTGAGGCACTCCGACTCACTGGAGCTTGTCCCGACCCACTGGGACCATTCCCCCGACATTGTCCAGGACAGCACCGCATGCAGTTCCGACGCACCGCGAACTAATCAAGCGGCATTCTCATCCGGTTCCGACTCACTGGGACCCCACTGGCACGCTGGCAAGCATCTCAAGACGCAAGACCGTTGACGGACCATGACCTTATCGACCTCCGGTCTCGGAGGGGAGTGATGTAGCGACATCTAGCGACGCTCCATAGAACGATGACGACACGACAGAATTCCTACATCGCGCTATCAAAGTTATTATTACAACTAGCATATATACAACATCCCGACATCAACCGTCGGGCCGTGGGCCGCGGCCTGCCATCCCTTTTCTTGGGAGTAGGAACAAACACCTTGTTCCTACATCTGTATAGCATATACAGCCTATTTTAAGTGAAAATGTTTAATTTGGAGCGGTAAATGCAAATATTTGAATATTTTATAACAAATTATTGTAAATTGTGAATAATTTGTTTGATATACAAATTTGTTTTACTAATTATTAATAAGGTGCAAACATTTAAAAATGTATATGGATTTGTAGTAGTATAAAATCTCTTTGTTGTTTCTGAAAATATTTTATGTATAACCCGGATCAATAAAATATTGCTTTTGCTTGGTGGTAGGATCCCTTCTGGGTCCGCCTGGCTAGCGACCACCCTTTATATAAAGTCTGCCGCCAAATGTTACCGCTCCGGCGGTAATGTGTTCCGGCAATATTGTATAAAGAGCCAGTTCCTTTCTAAACCCGTGTGCTTTCATCTTAGACCTCATCGTCACTTACCATCAGGTGAGATTGAGGTCAAACGCGGGTTTAGTCACCTATAAAAAAAAAAAAAAACTCGCATGTAATTTGCACAAAGGTACAATTCAACTTTGTAGGATTCATTATATTATGCACTAGGGTATAATATATTATGCACGCGTGACTTATAGCCCACTTTATAGTTCTAAATTCAATAGAATAACGCTCACTTTACGAGCAAGTGTGTTGAAAAAATATTTAATAAACTTACTTTTTTTCGCCTTACAGCGTGTTATCTCGTTTGTGCAGAACAATATGAAAGAGAGACAATCACACCATCTACATAGTAATATATTAAGCAAGGCTTAGATACTTTATTAGAGTGAAACCCAGATTATGTTAATAAATAAAAATTCTGACCTAAAAGCATTCTTTAATTTATATTCCACACGAGAATCGAACCTGTGACATCTGCATCAAAATAGAGGGCTAGCAGACTGACGCCTTAGCCACTACCTCTTCCTCTTCCTCAAGAAAAAATCCTCATCCTCTTCCGCATCCTCTTCATTCATTCTGGAAAATTCCGCTTCCTCATCCTCTTCCTCAAAATCTCTTCCTCATCAACCCTACAGTATATTACAGGTCCCCGAACTGAATGCTGTTTAAGTCGATGTATCAAATTTTATTTGCAATAGTAAGGACGCCTAATCCTAAAATTTTAAATAAAACTTGATTTATAATATATCCTGCACAAATTTAACCATTCATTATTTTATTGCTCTAAGTTTTCACGATTAAACCAAAACATCCTTGTTACATCTGGCGACGTACACATTGGATATTCAACCTATAAATGGGAAACGTATACTTTGCCTTTAGGCATTAGTAGATTGTATCCACTCTTAAGACCAAATTGACTAATGACGACCACTTTGGCGATGGGGTAAACTTGTCTGCCTCAGACGCCAGTAGTTGCGTGCGAGATCAATTCCCGTAGGGAAGAAGAAAAAAAAATGTTCCGTTTCTGGGTGTTTATCTATTTATGTACTTATATTCTAGGTTCCCCCTAGTTCGCTACATGGTATCCCATAACACAAGCTACGCTTACTTTGGGCCATGTAGTTGGTGTGATTGTCTGGGGATTTTATTATTATTATTATTTATTCCCCGTCCCCGTCCTACGTCCCCGCTCGAAGGCGCGAACGTAGTGGTCGTGTCGCTAGTCTCAATAATTATATTTAAACAAACAATATTAAGAAGTCTTCAAAATTCACTCTCTTCGCAATCGTATCAAGGCACAAATTGGCCTGAGTTAAAAATAGTGTTTCGTCACTTCACCCGTCAAAGATCAACGAAATAGGCAGAAGTATAATTGGTGTAATCATGTCCGTTACACGCTCTCCTCCGAAACATTGCAACTTGGATTCCGATTTGAGCAACGAAAACAATGAACACTCAAGCAATGTCACCACAAGAAAGAAAAAACGCGATGATGACATCATGCAAATGTTTAAGGAATTCTCCTCAGAAATCAACAATAATCTAAACAACTTTAAACGGGACATTAAAGGTGATCTGCATACATTGAACGAGCATATCATAGAGGTGAAAAATGAATGTACTGGAATGGCTTCGCTGATAAAGGAGTTGCAAAGTAAACATCTTTCATTGGAAACCAAATTTGAGGATCTTCAAACCTCCGTCCAATTCATGAGCAACAAAACAGATGAATTTGAGAATACAATAAAGAGCCACAACAAGGATCTGAAAAAAATTTATAGCTTGGAAAAGGAAATTGCAGACATTAAAATTCAAAATAGAACTCTTCAAAATGAGATATATAATAGAGAACAGAGAGAGCGGAATTGCAACCTAGAAATAGTGGGTTTACCAGAATTTAAGAACGAAAACCTAAAGAATATTCTCCAAAAGATTGCAATTATAGCAGGGGTCACTGTGGAAGAGAAGGACATTGTTCATATAAACCGTGTTTCACCCAGATTAAAGTTACAAGGCCAGCCCAAAAACATCGTGGCCGAATTCAATACGCGTTTACTCCGTGATGACCTCCTCGCCAAAGTAAAAAAACTGAGAATTACAACCAGGGACCTTGAAATATCTAAAGATCCAACCTCTTTGTTTTTTAACGAACATCTAACACCTTACAACAAACAACTTTACAAAAAATGCCGGGAAGTAGCAAAACAGCATATGTATCAGTTTATATGGACAAAAAACGGAAGGATCTACACAAGGAAAAGCGACACAGCACACGCGATACAAATAGTGGACGAAGAAGACCTCAAAAAGATAAAAAGTGCATAATGTACAATAGCAGGTTTCTTAAGGTAATCAAAATATATAATTTTTACGAGTGTCAAATATTAGTGTTAGCTTTGATGTATATAATTTTCTATTTTATTACCCAACATTATATTTCCTGTTACATTTCCCAATATTCATATATCAAGTACAAAAATATAACACTTGCAATATTTATTTTACTTTATTGTATATTTTCAAATTATATGTTTACTATACTGCGACTATTCTTCCATATTTTTAAACTCCTGACTTCAGGATTATGTCACCTCTGCATTTTATACTCTTTGATGTTTACTTCAAAACATGTATTCACAAAGAAAATAAAGTCTGTGTACTATAAAATGGTGCAAGTTCTCGATTTAATGAATATATTACTGTTTTACTTATACTACCGTAGAAAAGATATTTATACGTTACCGACTAGTTGTCAAAAGTTTCTAGATTTAGTTACTTTTTACATACTAAGCCATTTTCAAGTAACTTTTAACAAACAACACAAAATTATTAATTACATTAACTGCTATTTTCGAACAGTATACATTACTAAGATCCTCCAAAGTTTATTTTCTCTAGTATGTAATTTCTTTGAGAACATCATTGTCATTTTACTACGAGTGATCAACAATCACGCACCATTACTTAACCGGATTACTTTACCTGACATGCGGTTACTAAGCAGAATCACGGACAACTATTTTTTGGATTACCCTCACTACTTGCATCTTATTTTTAATAGACAAGTTTACAATTTTGTGCTTTATTACCGTGCACTAGAAGTTCTGAATAATTCAAAAGACTCACATATAGTAATTTATTCAAACCATTTTGCGTACTGCATCAGCCAACTCGTGAACTACCCGATTGGTTTTTGTCGGAATTATACGAACTCGTCACATACTCCTTTTTTAAATATTAAAAAATCTGATCGATATATTGCTCAATGGCAGCACAAGGTAGTTGACACTGAGGATTTTATACATTGTTTCTCTGAATTATTAATGGTATTGAAGGATTTTTTGATTGAAGGAACAATTAGGTACTGTTAAACAAAAAGTGTATATAAACTTGGTTAAAATACCCCTTATTAGTTATTTAGTTTCTTTATGCAATCTTGGTCTTAACATAAAGCCAAATAAGTATTATTTAAATTTACCGATGACGCGTAGTTTATTTTTTTATATTATGTGTGGTCTTAGGGCATTGCTAAATATTTTTTGTTGGATATTACAAGTTTCACTTGGATTCTTTAAAACGATTATTTTTAATTACAAGTTTTATTTAAATCTGGTTGGAATACCTCTCATTAACCGTATTCCTTTATGCAACCTTGATCTTTACGGAAAGGCACATAAGTGTTATTTTGATTTTGTGAAATTGAGTTACTTAAATTTCTTCAGTATGTGTAGTTTAAGGCCAGTGCTAAATGTTTTAATTCGATATCATAAGTTACAATTGAACTTTTTTATAAAGCGGACAGATGGTATTGCTTATGAGTCCTCATTCATTTCGGATTTGCATATATTATCAGTTCTTTTTTTTATACGCAGGTTTGATTGCAAATTATTGAAGACATCTGCTTGTTGTGATTCTAAAAGGTATTTTTGTTTTACGATAATCGAGATCTTTAGCAATGTACGATAACAATTCAAAAAAGTTAAACATTTATTACCAGAACGTGCGCGGTCTTCGAACAAAATGCCTAGAACTTCGTCAAAATATATTGTGCAATGATTATGATATTATAATTATAACCGAAACGTGGTTACATGACGGGATATTCGATGCGGAGCTGTGTGATAGTAGGTACGACGTGTTTCGCGAGGATCGCGACCTGGTGGCTACCGGGAAGAGTACCGGAGGGGGAGTCATGGTGTTGGCGAAGCGCACTCTTGGCGCCCTGCGGCTCGAACCCGGACCCTGTGCGCCCGAGTCGCCTCCGACCGCTGAGTCACTATGGATATCCGTACCAGGTCGTGCGTGTGCGTCTTCTTTAGACCTACTGATCTGTGCTGTGTACGTCCCGCCCGACCCTCGTAGAATGATAAGAGATATAGACTGCATTATTGAGTACGCTAAATTCACCAAAGAGTTATACCCTAACGCAAACTTTTTAATTGTAGGAGATTTTAATTTATCGTGTTTTCTATAGGAAAATGATTATCCCCAATTGTTAAGAAAAGGTTCTGTTGACGTACAAGACGCTGGAGTAAAACTTATTGAACAATTTTGTTTTATTAATTTAAGACAATTTAATTACTTAAGAAATTACGCTGAAAATGTATTAGACTTGTGTTTTTCTAACTTGCCTCTGACAATTAATCGTTGTTTATCACCTATTATAAAAGAAGATCACGCTCACCCACCTTTAATTATTGATATTAAAGACATAAGTTTCTAGGGATTTCGTGAATCTCTTACACTAAGAAAAAATTTTTACAAGGCAGATTACGACAGCATAAATCACTACATAACCTCTCAGGACTGGCATTCTCTGTTGAATATTGGTACTGTTGACGTGGCCACAACTACTTTTTATAACGTTTTATATACATGTATAAATAACCATGTCCCAACTTACACACCCAAATCTAGTAGATCATATCCTAAGTACTACAGCCCAGCTCTAATAAAAATTATTAAGGAAAAACTAAAGCTCACTATAGATGGAAGAAATATGGCAATCAAATAGATTACAATGAATTTGCACTACTTCGCGCTAGAGAACGTCGCATACAGAAAATTTGTTTCAAAAACTTTACGTCAAAATGTGAGAATAAAATTAAAGATCATCCTAAACTATTCTGGTCTTATGTTAAGGCTTTACGGGGTAGTTCCAGTTACCCGAAAACTTTAAGCTTAGGCAACGATAAATTTACAGATGGTAAAGCTATTTGCGACGGTTTTAACAGGTTCTTCAAAAATGCTTTTGGAATGTCACACACTAATAGCGGATCCACATCAGACCATAACCATAACTACGTTAGCTCAGATACAATTTCTTCATTAAAAACTACACCCATGAACGTTAAAAATCTACTTATAAAACTTGACTTAAACAAAGGAGCTGGTAGTGATGGAATCCCACCAATTTTTTGGTCGAGATGCGCTAACTCGCTGGCTCTGCCACTATCAATAATTTTTAACCGCTCATTAAAGGAACGAATATTCCCAGTCATATGGAAATCGGCGCACATCATTCCTATCCATAAAAAAGGCAGTAAGACAATTATAGAAAATTACAGAGGAATCTCTATGTTATGCACTGTTGCGAAACTTCTCGAGCTTATTATATATAATGCGATTTATCATGTTATTTCTAAATCCATACCTCAGGAACAACACGGTTTTCTAAAGATGCGATCGACTACAACTAATTTGGCCGTCTTTTCGGATTATGTGTTAACCAATATGGAACGCGGTGGGCAAATAGACGTTATATACACCGATTTTGAAAAGGCGTTCGACCGTGTAGATCACAACATACTTCTTAAAAAATTGAACATGCTTGGCATTCATGGAGATTTACTACGTTGGATTCGATCGTATCTTTCGAATAGGTCACAGGCTGTGGTCATCGGGGGTTATAGGTCGGATTTCATAGATGTACCCTGCGGCGTACCTCAAGGATCACATTTGGGACCATTGTTTTATAATGCTTACCTTTTTGACATCGGTAATTGTTTCAATCACTCTGAATTTTTACTTTACGCCGATGACAAAAAAATATTTCGTAAAATCAGCTCCATTAGCGACTGCAAATCGTTACAAAACGACCTGGACTCCTTGTCTCAATATTATATCAAAAACAATATTACTATAAATATACAAAAATGCGAACATGTCATCTTCTCACGCAAAAAAAAGCCCATTGAGCACATCTACACTTTTAATGACATTGCAATCAGAAAAACCAGAACGGTACGAGATTTAGGAGTGTTTTTTGATCACAAAATGTTGCTTACTGATCATATAGAATACATCAACAAGAGAGCTTTTCGTAGTCTAGGTTTCGTTCTACGTTCCTGCAAGCCATTCACCAACAAGGAAGCAATTAAATTAATATATTTCTCATATGTGAGGAGTATTCTGGAATACTCCAGCACTATATGGTCTCCACAGTACATGATATATATAAATAAAATAGAAAGGATTCAAAAAATATTTATAAAGCACCTAAATTATCGTTACCGTTTAGACCCAGGGTCTTACGAGAATAGCTGTAGAGCGCATGGTCTCTTGTCCTTAAAACATAGGCGTATGATTCTGGATATGTGTCTTCTGTACGACATTGTTCATAGTCGGATTGATTGCCCTAATTTGGTCGCCAAGATTTCCTACTGCGCACCAACTTACCGTACGAGACACACAGCCTTACTACACGAACAGTTACACTACACAAACTACACAAAAAACACTGTCATCTCCCGCATCACACACACATACAACAAACACTTCAGTCACATAGATCTATTTGCTTGCAGTAAATCTAAATTTAAACATGACCTTATCAACACCTTTATAGAATAGTCGCAAATCGAAATTGTAATTGTTTTAATTTTAATCCTATTTAAGAAATTTTTGTTGAAGAATTGAGATAGGAATTCAATTTAAAAAAAAAAATGGAACAAGCCATAAACCTTTATGTTCTTTTTTTTTAATTTTAGGTATACATAGTTTATACGTTAACACATACTATTTATGTATCTATATATTAACATTTTAAATATAAATCAATATCTATCTAAACAATATTTAAATAATTTAAACCGTGAAAGTATCTATATGCTCTATATACTTTATATTTATATCTTTATTGGATATTATATTTAAATTATATCTTTATACATTCAGAGCTTTGAATTTCTTAATTTAGAATATTGTTTCTCTTTTTTTTCTAACAGAACTATTTAATTTTCATTTCTGTACACTTTTTGGAATTCCTTTGAAGTTTTTTGTTTGTTTTTGTATTTATTGCACTACTTCTGATTGAGTACTATCTGTAAAGTTTAGGGAAACCTGTTATTGGCATTATTATATTGTTTAAACGTTTTGTAAAATATTGTTATGATGTATGCTGTTGGTTTTCTTAATAAATAATTAAAAATAAATAAATAAATATTAAATACAAAAAGATCTGGTCTGAATGGGCAAATTAAGTAATGGTTTACCAATTAATTTTTTTATTTTTGCAGTGAAGATTTTAAAAAACCTTCGGAATAAGGAAATTCTTTTGGTCAACGGTTATAGTTTTAGCGTCAATGGAAAAACTAAGAGCACCGTGTGATGGCAACGTAACAACAAGCACCTCGGATGTCACGCGAGTGTCACTATAGACCCGGACAGAACAGTGCTTCGTTTGAATATCCAGCACAACCACAAACCACAAAAATTTATCGAGAGGAATGGAATATACATAAAAGTTTAATAATCAAAATTAAAAAAGTGGTTAACTCTTACCTATATGGTTTTGACGTTCATTTATTTACCCTATTGCACCTCAAGAGTCCCAAAGAGGTAAATCATGGTGGTTGCTGGCAAGCTGGGTCACCCTACTTACAATTAGCACTTTTCTTCTTCTTGCCATTGGTGCCGTGCCAACTTTATAAAACTAAGCAAGTTCATTAACCAGCGATTACGGCATCATCTTTGGTAAAATACTTGTTTTTTTCTGAGGTGATGAATATTTTGAAGGACAACAATTAAATCATTTGTTTTGTTATAGTTTCCTAAAAACATTCGTAACAATAAAGTTTTGGTACTGAATAGTTACAGTTATTGCATAAAAGAAAGACAACGTGGAAGTAGTCGGCGATGCATTAGTTTCACGCTAAGGTGCTCTGAGACGGACAGATCAGAACTCGATGAAAAAGTAGGTAATTCGCTTAAAACTACAACACAACCATATACCGCCTAAGTTCGTTGTGCGAAATATACTTTATGATTATCTTACTAATATTATAAATGTGAATATTTGAGTGTTTTTTCCTCCATCACGGCAGAACAGCTCAACAGATTTTGACGAAATTCACAAAGTGATATACATACTTAGTCTTTTTATTCCAAAATTCCCGCGGGCCTCGAAAATGCGGGGGTTGTAACGAACAGTTTTACTTATATTATAGGTAAAACTGTTCTTTAGGAGTTGTCCTAGGTGAGTGACTTGATGCGACCTGACGCAATTGGACGTAAAGTGACCATTTCCATTAGTAACTTGTATCTACCTGACAACTGCTAAGAAAGATTACTCAAAAGATAGGTAATTACTTTTACTGTCAATGTAAGTGGTTGAATTTGAGGTGGATATTTATAGAAAATACACAAATTTTATAATAGTTAAGAGCCCATACTACTCCAGCTAGAATCTGAATTTCGCCCCCACTTCACCGCCCGGCCGTGAAGCATCCCGCAACGCGCGTCGGAGCTATCTTACTCACTCGCGTTTTGTTTTCTCCAACTCTGCCTTTTCCGTATCTTATTTCTTTCATTTCCCATTTTGAAATAAAACACACCACAAATTTATTTATGGAAAACACGATATTTACGTGATGTTGTAGCGGCGGCGGCAAGCGTGAAAGCGACACAGGTTCCTCGTACGAATGCCGGAGCGCAACTGAATCCTTGAGCGGGCGCAGGTCACCCGTCGTGCCAAACACATTATTTTAGATTTAAGATTTATAATAAAAAAAATAATAAAATTATTTTAAAATCAGATCATATAGTACACGTATTGTCATACCTTGAAACTAAATACCAAGTTACATTAGTGTAGGTTAAGTACTAATTAAGTAATAAGGTTTCTTTGTTAATTTTGGAGGTAAGTTTGTGATTTTTTTCTATCGAGTTTTTTTTCATTAATTGTGTTTTCAAAACATATGGTTCTTAGTTCATACTCTTAACTTTGCTATATGTTTTTTCTAAAATTATTAGTTCAGTACTCTGATAGATATTTGAGATCAAAATTTGGATTCGGAGCGTGTTTGAGGTAGTGTAGGCCCTTAAATAAATTTTGGGAGAAGATACAAATGTTTGTTTGGACAGCTAGGGATGCCAACCTATTACTGTACCAACCGCAAATAATAAGTTTTTTCGTAGGTTACATACGTCACACGCAGTTCACTAAGTTCTAAGGTAATGCTGTTAATGTAGTGCTGAAGGTTGAATTTGGCTTGTACCGTTCGCAACACACGTGTGGTGCGCGGCTGCCACGGATCGCTAGCTACCGTTTAAGTCGTGTCAAGCAAGTCAAGTGGCGAGCTTTCGTTCATCTTATTTTTTACTTAGCATTCTATAAATTGTATGTTTTAACTACTGAAATTATTTAAAACATACAATTTATAAACCGTGCTTTTATCCCGATATTTTATCCGTGTAATATTTTATCCCGAAATTCCCACGGGATCAAAAGTTTCGCGGGTAAAACCGCGCGCGGTGGCTTGTTACAGATGGAAGTTCTGTCTGTGTCTGGTAGTCCAGTGGTAAAAAGGATGAACCCACTCCTTGGTCAAAAAGTGAAAATGTAGCCGATAAAATACTGCCAAACAGGCAACCTTACGACCATGCTCTAGAGTCTGCAATTTTTTATTTGTAAGGTTGTCGTTATTAGTAAGTTTCCGGGTTCTTCGGTCAGCAGAGTCAAGCGCTTCGAGCTGGTATTTGTCACATTCATCCCTAAGGCGACTACAGTACTCCAAAGTTATCGCTGTTAAAGACTTATTAAAAGCCAGTTCTTTTAAGCTATTGCATAACTTCTATCGCGGGCCTTGAGCGTGGGGACCGAATCCAGAAATTCCGTAACGAAAAAAACCTAGCACAACCTAGAAAAAAACCGACCGGTACAGCGGTGATACTTTGATTTCATAACTTTACATGCGGGCTTTAATAAACAATCAGCGCCATCTACTAGGAACTTGTGGAACTTCATATTAGATCAAACATTACTGCATTAATAAAATAAATACATAATTATAATTGCATAAGTTGATAAAAAATGCTATGCAATAGCTTTACCGCGGCAGTCTCCGAGTGCCACACGTCTTTTTTTCTAAATATTATGCTCTTTTTAAGTTTTTCTATAGATATGTCGCTAATAGTAAGTATATACCAGTTCAATTGTATGCTTCAAATACCTCAGTACTAACCATGTGGTTTCATTTGGGTATACGCAGTAGAAAAAGTGGCACTGGGGTTAACTGTTTGTTTAAGAAAAGCTTATTAATGAAAGACGGGGTAGGCAAACAGTAACTTGTCTTTTTCTTCACAGTTCATTGGTACAAAAACATACGCGGTAAAGACGTTGCCGTCATTAATGGATACACTTTCCTTAAATATGGAGAATATAGAAAAACCTCTAGATGGCAGTGCACGCTGACAAACAAATGTACCAGCAAAATAATTCTCGACAAAAAGAAAAATATTGTGTGAAAAGAGTTGAATCACGCTCACCTAGCACCGAGATAAGTTATTAGGTCGGGTGTATTGATTAAAGTATAATTAAGCATTCAAACTGATGACTTAAAACAGATCTAGCTTTAGAAATCTGTCAAAATTGTAATTTAATCTGAACTCTATGCCTCGACATTAAGTTAAAAATTTGTTGGAGAACTTTGACAGTTTTCAAATCAAATCAAATCAAATCAATTTTTATTGCCAAAAATATGGTTAACAATGGTGGTGGTAGTCATAATATAAAATAAGTATCACATATTTTACTGAAATTATTACAGTATGCAATATTCTAATGTCATTCTTTAAACAATTTTTAGATTTATTATGAAATCAATAAAAAACGCTAATGTTGCCTTCTGTACTTACCTTTGTGTATTTCGAATACGAATTAATCACGAAATAAGCAAAATGGTTCCAATGATTTTTTTATCGAGAAGTAGTTGTAAGTCAATTTATTTTTGTACTTTAATGCAACTTTAATGCATAAAACTAACTAAGACTGTTTGAGTTATGCATTACACAAAATCTTTGTAACGTGATTTTTTGTTGTTAAATATCCCTACTTTGAAACAGTGCGAATGGTAAAAGTAATTTAATTCATAATTTTTTGGACTAGCGCATTTGAACAGGCTACGTTGTTAATTCAGTAACTGAAATTTCCTGAAATTTCATTAAACATTTTTCATAAGTACCGGAATACGGGTACTGTAAAAAAGCTACTCTACAGACCACAAATAAATTTAGATATCTTGATAGATACTGATGTGGAGCTGATATGGTCAGCCCGACCGTTATTTATAAAAAGCCAGATCTTCCCTTACTTGTGCTAAGAGCATAATTTATTGTCCTAGTAGCGTAATGTTCAATTACGCCATATATTATACGATCTCAAACAAATCACTCTCTTACTGAAAAAATTACACTTGGAGTTAAAATAGTTGCCCGTGTAGGCTTGGCCTAGAATAACTCTACCGGCCTTGAATAAGTGTGTCGAATAGGCCGACTAATCAAAGGTACCCCCCCCCCCTCTTGGTGGTAGGATCCCGTCAAGGTCCGACTAACTAGCGACCACCCTTATCATTAAGTCTGCCGCCAAATATTACCGCTCCAGCGGTGATGTGCCTCAGCAATATATTATGAAGCGCCAGTTCCTTTTGTGTCCTATCATCTTCAACTTCACCTTCGCTTAATATCGGGTGAGATTGTGGTCAAAAGTTGGAATCGCGATATTTATAAAACATTTCAGAAATATTAAATTAATTAATTAACCTACTTATAAAATGAAAGGTGGAACAAGTAAACAGTAACTTATCTTTTTCCACAGTTCATTGGTGTAAAAACACGCGCGGTAAAGATGTTGTCGTCGTTAATGGATACACCTTCTTTAAGCATACGCAATATAGCAAAACCAGCAGATGGGTGTGCACGATGACAGGAAAATGTACCAGCAGAATAGTTTTCGACGAAGAGAAAAATATTGTGCGAAAAGAGTTAAATTACACTCATCCAGCGCCGAATTTTGTTATCAACAATAATGGTATATTGGTTAAAATATGAGTGCGCATTCAAAATAATAACATAAGTAAAACAAGCGGTACCCATTTTTCGTGTTTCATTATATATCAAATATCATTTAAGTAAATTGTTTAAAGGTTCTAAATAATTTGAAATTGGTAGTTCAATTTGTTTTTTCAATAATAAAACTAAGTAAAAATATTTTTTTTTTTATACATCCTTCTTCGAAATATTTCGAATGGTAGTAGTGGTAATAGTAGATAGTTCTATTCTTGATTTAATGATAATTTGGACTAGCACGTTTCTATGTTTCTACGATTTCGAATCAGTAGCCATACTTATAATAAGCATTATGCAGCATTGTAAAAAATAGTTTCATTATCAAAAAATTTTTTTTCAGTTTATTCGAAATTTTATTAATCCGCAATTTTTTTAACCTAAATTTATTTTTCTCCGTCAATCTGACTGAGATTAAGTTGACGACTGTCAACTAAATCAATCGTTCCTATGGCATACTTATATGACCTGTTTTATAAAATAAAATAAAATTTGAGTTTGAGGTACCTATATAATAAAAAAGCTACAAAAAATCCAAAATGTTTCATTTAAATTTTACAAGATAATAATAACATTTTTTTAGGACAATAGCACCATGGTTTTATATGTTTTTTAATTATCATTGAACATTTTTTTATCAGAAAGCATGTGTTTTTTGTTTCAGGTATGTTAGTAATTCAAAAAGCATAAAAATATTTGTTTTAATAAATAAATTCACAAGGCACACATTTATTAAAGCTTGCCGTAAGGCAATGGATAGATTTAAATTATTGCTAACAAACAGTTTCCATACTGCACGAATCTTCGGAATAATACTAGTCGATAAAGTTCTGTGCTTGCACTGCTGTTCTCCTTCAGAAGACTGGTGACTATAATCAAAAATTAACTGCGTTAAAGTGAATTTTATAGGAAACACTGATTATTACCGGGGAATGTATAGATATACGTTAGTATCGATCAAATTACCTTAACTTTGGAATAAAATCTCACACATATTTTGTCCACAGGTAGAATTCTTAAAACTGCAGCCGGCAAGACAGTGTTGCTGCTGAGTGGTTACAGTTACTGCGTTCATTCCAGAGGTGACGCTTGGATAAGATGGCGCTGCACCAGCAGCAGCAGCCGTAAGTGCAGCGCGTTTCTAGCAACTTCTATTCAAGCAAAAGAATGCTTACGTAGCCAGCTACAACACAACCACGAGGCGCCGCTTTTCATGGAGCGGGATGGCGTGCTATACAGAATTTGATTTAAGAAATCGCCGTACTGATATTTGTATTATTTTGCGTTTGAATTGTATAAAAGTAAGTTAATACCATTTTCTTTAAATTTACATCCGACGCCATGCTAAACCCAAGGTGAAGAAACAAATCTTCCTAAACATGTGAGCTTTTATCTTCACTTTCCATCAGCCAAACGTGGTTTTAGTTTCGGATAACAAAATCTGAATGAGCATATCTGGATAATATAGCATGGGGCGTGTTCTCTGCCTACTATTTTCATCTGTTTACGTATCTCAACTCAAGCAGCACTCCTAATATTGAATCGAAGCAAATATAACCTGTACACTGGCAAAGAAACTTTGCCCATGACGTTTGCCTATCGGGGTTCATAGTCAGAATGATATGTGCTGTGTGAATTTACAATAATATAATATAAAATCTACTCTATTACTTAATATGTAATATGTAAATATAATTATATAATATATATATGGGTCACCAAAGTTATTTGATAACTTTTGGAAATATGAAAATAAAAGGAGTTGTTTAACACTTATTGAAAATATTCATCTCTTAATTTATTTTAATTTTCCAGAAGTTCCTATAAACGATGATTTTGTATTCACTACAACTCAGCGTGGTGAGTTGATGCTGTTGCTTGATGGACAGAAGTACCACAAGAAACGAATCAACAAGAACGGCAGCGTGCTTTGGAGATGCCAGGTCAAAAGTTGCGGTGGCGTAGTTGTCACCCTCAATAACGCTAACATTGTCAGAACTACCAAACATTCATGCTCTATTAAAAGACAGAAATTGTAGCAAAAATGTTATTCGGCTGTGTTAGGTTTTGTTGTAGAAATAATTTATTCGTCTGTATGTTTTTTTGTGTCTTTCTTACACGATGTTTCGGACAATTATGAATTGATTTTGAAAATTGTTGTTTCATATGATAGAGGATGCTTTATAGTTGTCCCCATTTAAATTTCATCGAAATCGGTTAGTACATCATTGAAAATTTCAAACTTTTGAAAAAAATTTGAATGATTTCGGAGAATGTTAACGTTGATAACATTCCCAACTCTGCTTAGTTTAGACGTGAAGTCGGTTTTTTAATGCTCTGCATTCGTTGATTATGCATGAATAATAAAAGTGTGTTCCTTCCATGCAAAGAAAAAACATAGAATCTTCTCTTCCGGGGCATACTGTTTAAGTCAGTTAAGTGACAGAGGTTTTATTGGCGGTTTTTTGTGGGGATCGGGTCAACCCCCTGTCACTGCAATAGTGACAGGGGGTCAACAACCGCTCGCTCGCTCGGCTCGCGCACATACATGCAACCTAACATGCTCCTCGCTGCGCTCGTCGTCGCACCTAACTTCGTCTTCCGGTGCAGGAGCCCTTCTCGTAGCTAGCTTAATCTCGTTCATCGTAATTATATTACAGTCGACTATATATTGTTTTTTTTGATTCTGTTTACAGATTTATTACCATTTTGTAGATAAGTTTAGTCAGATAAACATATCACTAGATTGCTACTGGACTATACCTAATTATTTTTCTAGTAGGTAACATAGTAATGAATAGCTTGCATATAACTATGTGATGGTGTATAGTTATATCCCGAGGAATACAACTATATTACGGCTTTAACTATCATACTGCGACATATGTATGTAATAAAAGTGTGGAAATAAATAAATAACTTAAATAACCGAAAAAAATTTATTAATAAAAATTACCCGGCCAGGACTCGAACCTGGGATCCCTCGTTTGCCGGACGAGTGCTCTTCCACTGAGCTACTGGCGGTACGCCTCGAAATTACTTACCATATTTTTATTTTTACGTTATATTGCTAACGTAGCTCCATCTAATGGTATAGCTTTGCAGCAAAGATTTTTATTTATCACATTTTTTCGGTTATAAATAAATAAATATAAATAAATAAATATTTCTGACACTCACACAACATTATCTAGCCCAAATTAAGTTTCTTAAAGAACTTGTGTTATGGATACTAGTTAACTGATATACTTAAGAAATACAGGGTCAATTTATAATAGTCATCACTATTGAAAATGAAATTGTACAGCACCAACATGACCATAACCATTAGTACATTTTGCATCTTGTGAAATATGTTTCGGATATTTGTGAAGAAAAATATTCATATTCTTCTATGAAGTTTATAATTTTTAAATATATTATTTTAACCAGCTAAAAATCTCCAAGAGTCAGCAGTGCTAGCACGGATCTTTTGTCGATCGTAAGTTTACGAATGCTCGTATAGTATGGAGTCGGTTACAAGTTTTTAGTAACAATGTAATTTTTTATTTTATAGTTATTTAAGAGTAGAACCTGTTAACAAACATTCAAAATTAACAAGGAACACATTTATTTAAGCTGACCGTGCGGCAATGGATAGATTTCAATTATTGCTTGCAAAACCGTCTCCATACTATACGAGCATAAACTTACGATCGACAAAAGATCCGTGCTAGCACTGCAGAGTTGTTTTTCCAGTGGTAGGTCACCTAAATATCCAATGATATTAATCGCTACCGTTTTAAAATGTTTCATTAAATTATGTTAAACAATTACATAACGTCACGCCTGTATCCCTTATAGGGTGGGCAGAACACCAGAGGTTATAAGACCATCTGTTGTCACGTTTGACAAATTTGGAAGTATTATAAAGATAGAGAGGGGCTATTGTAGTGACAGGGAGTCAACCTATCGCCCACAAAAACGCCAAGTAAACATCTGTCCCTTAACTGACTTTTACAGTATGCTCGGGAGGAGAAGCAGCTGGCACATTCTAAGTTTTTCTTTCGCTCCCAGTCCAGCATGGAAGCAAACAAATAAACAATTAAAAGGCTGTAAAGCAAAATGACTCTGAAGCAAGTCTATGACTAAGTTTTTTAAGCCTCTCAGTATTAGGTCTGTATGTCTTTATTTAAAATAGACTGGAATGCACTTTTTGTATAATTTTTTTATTTGAATTTTGTTTACCAACCCTTGTCAGTTGTAGGAAACTTTGCTTTTTCAGCTTATCTAAGGGTGTAAAAAGTAAAAACAAATTTTTAACGCTCATCTTTTTATATTTTAGTACAAATCTTGAAGAATAAGAAGGGAAACTTAGTACTCTTTATGGAAGGTTATCGTTTTGGCAAGCAAGGAAACAACAAAAAAACTTCAAACTGGAGGTGTACCAATAATCACATTTGCAGTGGTCGAATCACCACCACCATAGGCAATACTGCCGTTCTTCGGTAACCCCATAAGCACAGCCATCTTCCTTCATTTTGTGCAACAGCTGGGTTAAGCAACGTTAAATTAAAATTAGGTTTGGGCGATAAGCTGACGCCCTGGCATTGAAATAGTCTCTCCATCATTATAAAACCTTCAAATTTTTTAAATATGACATCAGATGGTTTTATTACCTATGGTGTTCTGCCTACTCCATAAGGGATATAGGCGTGAAGTAATGTATGTATAATTATGTATGCATTTAGTAACGGGCGCTAAATTGTTGATTGAAATTAAACTTCTGTTTACGTTAAATAATCAATGGATAATTTACACCTTTATTACATATTTTAGCAGCAAAAACGAGCATTATATAAAGTATCAAAGTAGTTTATTTTCAAAGAGACGCTACTTCTTATTGTGTTTTGTAGTATATCTTTGTCATGACAAATATAAATCAGATTTCTATTCCGAAGGAAATAATCTTGGATTGAACATAAAACACCCCTTGTAAGAAAACATAAAATTCATCAATTTTTGTTACCTTTCAGTAACGAAACTAATAAATCCTCGCGGGAAACAGGTCGCACTTTACAAAGGATACAGTTTTTGTTTTAAAAAGAAATGGAGAAACGAAGAATTCATAACTTGGTCGTGTACGAAGCATAATATATGCAAAACTGTACTTACTACCGACATCGATGGTGTATTTCTTAAGTGCAATAGACCACATTCGCATGCTCCGCCAAAGTATGTGATTAAAGATGGAGTTTATGTAAGAATTTAGACCTATTTCATGAACGTACCAAGCAGCTCAGAGAATTCCGCTGTCAACATTCCTTTCACAAACTGATGTCCTCAGTCCATGGGCCAGGGAATTATATTTAACTTATTATAAAAGATTCTTAAGATTCTAAAAACTCAAGCTTATTGAACCGTAAAATAGAACTAGGTAATAAATACACGACAAAATTAACAAATTTGTACAAATATTTGGGCTTTTTTAGGTGTAATATAACATATTTTCATATACTTACTTGTTTTTTTTTCAAACCGTATTGAAAGAGATGATTAAACAGAGTCCTTGGGTCGCAGGACCTCTTAATGATCTACCCAGTTATTAATCACCCCTTCATAGAAAGTGTGTTATTATTTATTATTTTATTTTATTTTATTTGGGAGGTCGACAGCTTACATTATAATAATAGATTTTACAATAAGTATACACTGAGCCACTTAAAGACCACCGCAACTAGGTTACTAAATAACAAAAACGAAAAAAAAAAAATGCAAATTAAAGAAAAGAAAAATCCAATTTCTACATAGGTACATTATATTGGTATATGTGCAATGAAAAGCTAGTTCTTTTCAGAACACAATGTCATCGGGTCTCAGCGTGTGCTAATATGTATATCCTCTAGTTTCTCTGCGTGGCCTCCATAACACAAGCTGATTTAACTTTACCTCGGTAGTAGCTATGGTAGTAGTTAGTTTGCTAATGTATATTTTATACATTTGCCATAACATACCGTGCGTTGCACTCGCTTGCTATCTAAAGATACATTGTTTTGTCGTGACAATCCTGCATACATTTGGTTGAAGTGGTTTTTATAAATTTAAGCAGTTCATTAATTAGTATAGAAAGTTATCGTTAAGATTTGATTATTTCCGGTAGTGGAACACGATGATTTTATTTTGAATTATAAAGCCGCGAGCCAAGTGTTTTCGTCTCAAGTCCAGGACAGTATCGTTGCGATGCTGTCTAAAGCGCAGCTAAATACAAACATTTTGTCATCCTCAGCATCACCAAAAATCCTACGTGGACGGGCATTGTCATATTGGCAAATTTTGTACCATTATATACATGTAGGTATGCGCGGCAAGATTACAGGCTCTAGCACCTGATCTCGGTATTTCAGAGCAGTCATATTGCCTTGTATCCAAACGAGGTCCGTTCTACCGCCGAGACGAATTCCTACCCAAACCATAATCGTGCCACCTTGATGCTTTTTTGGGGGTAGGCCTTAGAAAAAGTAACAGCACCAATTTTTATCTTTAATTCATTTAATTGGATATTGACAGTAATCCACAAATTTATGTGCATATTTTGTATGTAATTAACAAGTTTTACCTCCAAGGCAAAAAATCTCCAACTTCTACACTTCATCACTTATACTATATCAATTAACCTCACTATCTCACATTATGGAGTCCATGCAGAAGTCTATTGTGGCCATGGCAGATTTGTTCAAGAGCGAAATGTCTGAGTTTAGGAAGGAACTGCACAAGAAGTCTACATCATCTAATCCAGCATCAACTTCATCTTCACTATCTCAAGACTTCGACAGGTTCCAAAAATTTATTGAACAAGCTGTAGACAACCTCGATAAGCAGGTGCAATTTCTGGCATTAGAGCTGGACAAACTACACATGCACAACCGAAGAAAATTTGTCCTTCTTCATGGCATGCCGGAACACAAGAACGAAGATGTGGCCTCAGCAGCAGTTAAAGTAATAACAGACAACATGAAGATTGCTGAATTAACTAGAGCCGACATAAGTCACTGTTATCGGTTGGGTCGTTCTATTCGGCCTGAGAAGCCACGTCCAGTCCTGGTCAAATTTGCTGATCTTCAAATGAAAAGTAAGGTGTGGAAAGCCAAGACGACGCTCAAAGGTTCAGGCATCACTGTTTCGGAGTATTTAACAAAACTCCGTCATGACACTTTTATTGCTGCTCGTGAAAAATTCGGTGTGACGCGGTGCTGGACCCCGGACGGTGCGGTGTTTGTACTCGGACCTAATGATGTGCGACATCGGATCGTGACCATGGTCGACCTCATCGTAATCCCGAATCCCGAGTCTAGCGATGCTGAAACTGGATCCCCGGCGCAGTCGAAGCCAACAAAATCTGTACGGAGTAAGCGTCCAACTCGTAGATAATCCAAGTTTATTTCCTTTCATTCCCATTACGCATATGTGTAGATTTCTATGTAGATATATCTCTTTATTATATTTTTAGCTACCTCCGATATTTATTTAATATTATTATGTTTACATTCGTTATATTTTACTGTGTATCTATCTATCTCGTTTTTCAATCGTCAATCGTTACTATCAATGACTGACTCTGACAGTGAATCACTCACTTCAGTTGATCGCAATATTATTGCCAATAATTTAATAGACTCTCAATATATTTATTCTGATGTAGTTATAAGTTTCATTTTATTAATTTAGCCGAAGGTAGAACTTGTTTCTATTTTTGTTTTTGTATTTTTTATTAATATTCATTTTTGTTTGTTTTATTGTGTAGTTTAGTTTATTATTATTATTTTATATTGTATATATTAATTTTTATTTTAATTTTTATTTAACATTTATGTATATTTCTGATAGTGAAGATGACAAATTATTGCTTGATTATGTTTCTTGTTCCTCACCTTCATCACAGAGTACAGGTAGCTACCAAAGTTTAACTCCTTCTTTAAACATTGCGCTTGACAATAACTTTTCAAATTTTCGTAAAAACTTTAATGTTGTCCATATTAACGCGCAGAGTATTCCAGCTCACTTCCCTGATATGCTGGCAGCTTTCGATAGCAAAGCTATACACGCTATCCTAGTTTCGGAGACTTGGCTAAAGCCATGCCTCTCTTCTACTGCGTATGCATTGCCGGGTTTCTGCCTAATCCGTAGTGACCGTCCCGACCGTACTGGTGGAGGCGTAGCCATATACCTTAGAGCACATATTCCTTTTTCTATTGTCAGCACATCAACCGCTTCACCAACTAGTTCAGTTGAGTACCTATTTTTGGAAGTAACGTTGTGCCAATCTAAAGTGCTTCTAGGAGTAATGTATAGCCCACCACAAATAAATTACTTTTCTTCTTTAGAGCATGTCTTGGAGGACTTGGTTCCTTCATATGGTCACACCATCTTGATGGGTGACTTCAACACCTGCCTGCTGAAAGCTGATTTTCGTTCCACAAAGCTTCGCTCATTAATAAGGTCGACCAATCTTAATATTGTCCTGTCTAACGCTACACATTATTTTCCTCATAGTTCTCCTTCTCTTATTGACTTAGCTATAGTCTCCTCCTTAGATCATTTATCCCATTTTGCTCAGTTAGACGCGGATGCTTTTTCTTATCACGACTTATTGTTACTCTCATACAAAATTCGCCCTCCCAAAGCAAAGCCGAGAATCCTTCTGCGGCGTAATTTTAATGGCATTAATTTAGAAAAACTTCTTGACGACGCTAGTCATACTGATTGGTCAGCTGCTGTCAATAAGTTATCGGTCAACGACCAAATTATGACCTTCAATTCACTCCTTATTGACCTATATGACAGACACGCACCATTACGCCCTGTCAAGATTAAGCATCTTCCTGCTCCTTGGTTGACGGACGACATTAAGAAATTGATGAACAGAAGAAACCGTGCAAAGGTCAAATTGAAAAAAAATCCGAGTGATGAAAATGCATTGGTGTATAAAAGTTTGAGGAATCGCTGCAACACGATGTGTAGGGATGCACAACGACGCCATATTCACAAATCAGTTTCAAACGGCGATTCAGCTAAAGTTTGGAAATTTCTTAGAACTTTGGGTATCGGTAAATCTAAGAATGATAGCTCTCCGAAAAATGTCAACCTCAACTCCTTAAATGGTCATTTCACTTCTTCTAGCTCTATAGACGCTGCTACAAAAACCAACACTTTGAATCATATATCTAGTTTACCGATGCCAAATATTCCATCCTTTTCTATAAGTCAATTTTCGGAATGTGGTGTCAAAAGGACTATGCTCTCTATTGCCTCCAATGCTATTGGGTCGGACTGCATTAGTCGTAAGATGCTCATACCTATCCTAGACATTATCCTTCCTGTAATAACTTGTATCCTAAATAACTGTGTTTTAAATGGTGTCTTTCCTGATGCATGGAAGGATGCAAACATCATACCTCTCCCCAAAAAAACCAATCCTTCTTCCTTTTCTGATTATCGTCCTATTGCTATCTTACCTTTCCTTTCCAAAGTACTCGAGGGGCTCGTACACCAACAGCTCAGTACTTTCTTGCAAGAACATGTATTACTGAACCCCCTCCAATCAGGCTTCCGTCCTGGGCATAGTACGACTACTGCATTGCTTAATATCACAGAGGATATTCGTATGGGCATGGAGCAGAAGAAGCTTACTGTACTTACACTTCTAGATTTCAGTAATGCTTTCAATTCGGTGGATTTTGACATCCTTTTGCAAATGCTACGTTCTTTTAACATATCTCCATCGACTATTGACTGGTTTCATTCTTACTTGCATGGGCGCCGGCAACGAATATCTACTGAGACGGAATTCTCCAATTGGTGTGATGTCAAAACCGGTGTGCCGCAAGGTGGCGTGTTGTCTCCTCTCCTGTTTGCTCTGTTCATCAACTCGATTACTCTCAATATATCTTCTTCTTACCATCTGTATGCGGACGATCTTCAAATTTATACACAAGATAATCTCGAGAACCTGTCAAACACTATCCTGCTACACAACGCTGATTTAAAACGGATATCGGACTGGAGTTATAATCATGGACTCACAATCAATCCTCATAAGACTCAAACTATTATCATTGGAAGTCATAAAATGATTTCACGAGTTGACTGGAAGTCAGTTCCGCCAATAGTGTTTAACTGTATTTCTATTCCATATAGCGAAACTGTGAAAAACTTAGGTATTATTTTTGACCGCACGTTGTCTTGGAAACCACAAGTCACTGAGTTGAGCAGGAAAATGTTTGCCGCGGCGAATTCGCTCAAGCGTCTTCGGAATTTCCTCCCTATTGCCACTAAAATTACGCTTGCACAATCTCTCCTATTACCTATTCTCGACTATGCCGATGCCAGCTATCTAGACTTAACTGAAGAACTTCTTAATAAACTTGAGCGACTACAAAATCTCTGCATAAGGTTTGTATTTGGATTACGCAAATACGACCACATATCTGACTTCCGGACTAAACTCAAGTGGCTTCCTATTCGCCTTCGCCGGAATACTCACATTCTTTCTTTAGTCTACCGTATTCTGTACGATAAAGCGATACCTACGTATCTGAAAGACCGTTTAAACTACCGCTATACTAACAACGACCGTAACTTGCGTTCCTCATCGAATTTACTCCTGGCGACACCATCGCATACGTCCACATTTTTAGGCAAGTCCTTTTTTATTCGATCGGTGTCGTTATGGAACGAGCTCCCGATTGAGATCCGCTTGGCGCGCACACCGCGCATTTTTAAACGAATGCTTAAACGGCATTACCTGGCGAAACACTGTCCATCTTAACTATCTATACCTATATATTTATATGTGTATTGATATAGTATTTATTTATATAGTACATAAGTATTTAAGTAAACGTCTATGTATGTGTATGTAATTATTCGTATGTAGTTTGTTTTTTTACGAGCCGTACACCTCGCCCACATTTATTTCCACCAATGCCTGGGTTGCCTGGCAGAAATCGCGCTTCGGCGATAAGGCCGCCCTTTGTATGTTAATTGTGATTGTTATTTTTAATTTAAACTGTGTAACAATGTTGGTGTACAATAAAGAGTTTTATTATTATTATTTTGTATACTTATAACTACACGCCTTTCGGCGGAAAAGACCCGACAATCGGACCAGTCGGTCGGGGATCAGGGCAAGAGAGACAGAAACCGGCGAACGATTCGGGCAGTCTCGAGTAAAACCGCTTTTTGCATGCGTGCTGGAAGCGAACCGCCGCCGAATCCCAGCCTTTCAAGGTTTCTGACCAAAGTGGCTGGTGTCAAACCGTTTGCGGATAATACAACCGGGATGATTTCGGTGGACATAACTTCCCACATTTCGGTCACCTCGTGTGCAAGGTCCAAGTACTTGCGTTGCTTTTCGGTCTCGGCCTTCACGAGGTTCTCGTCATGTGGTATAGTTATGTCCACCAAAAACACCTTAGACGACGATCGGTCCATTAACACGATATCAGGTTTATTCGCTAGAATAGTCCTGTCCGTGATAATGGGCCGATCCCAGTAGAGCTCTGCGCTGCCGTTTTCGAGAACTGGCTCCGGCGTGTACTGGTAATAAGGCAGTTTCTGATTGATGAGACCGTATTTCAGAGCGAGCTCTTGGTGGAGAATCTTGGCTGCTTGGTTGTGTCTATGCAGATACTCAGTGTTAGCAAGAACCGAACAACCCGAAACTACATGTCTGAGGGACTCGCCAGGTTGGCGGCACGCCCGACATACGTCCACTGTGCCGTCCCTCATAATGTACTTCCGGTAGTTGTTCGTCTTGATAACCTGATCCTGTATCGCAAAGACAAACCCTTCGGTTTCCCCAAAGAGGTCCCCGAAGCGCAGCCAATGCACGGAGGCTTTACGGTCCACGTGTGGCTCGTGTAGAGCCTTGTAAAACCTTCCGTGCAGCTCTTTCTCTTTCCATACGGTCTCACGATCAGAAATGCTTAGTACCGCCGGTGTCTGCCATGTCTCGAGGCCCAGATTGAGAGGGGTGAGTCCTTTGTCACACGCTACAACCTCTCTATGCATACCCACGTCCGCCTTCGCCATAAAATAGGCTCGGAGGTTATATATCTCCCGATTGTGCAAGGTTTTGGCGCTAAGTAGGCCTCTTCCTCCACACTTCCGGGAGATATACAGCCTCATTACTGACGACCGAGGGTGATGCATTCTATGGAGGGTCATAGTAGTGCGGACCTTCCGATCCAGGGCATCTAATTCGGTCTGAGTCCATCTGAGTACGCCAAAGGTGTACGAAAGAACGGGCATAACCCATCCGTTAAACGCTCGGACTTTGTTGAGGCCTGACAGAGAACTAGTTAGTACCTTTGTCAAGCGCTCAAAAAAGACTTCGCGTGCAGACTGTTTTACGCTCGCTTCTTCGACACCGATGTTTTGTGACATACCCAGATACCGGTATGTTTCATTTTCGGAGAGAGCTCTCAGGTTAACGGGACCTAGGTCAACCCTCTGAGAACGAGTAATCCTTCCCCTCTCCACATGAACAACCGCACACTTGTCCACTCCAAACTCCATTTTGATGGAGCTACTAAAATCTGTCACGATTTTTAGTAGTTCCCCCAATCGTGGAGCCGTTGGAGCTAACAGCTTGAGGTCATCCATGTAGAAAAGATGGGATAACCGTATGCCCCCTCTACGAAACTGAAAGCCCGTCTCTGATCCCTCCAGCAATGTGCTAAGAGGATTCAGAGCCAGGCTAAACCAAAGTGGGCTCAGACAATCACCCTGGAATATTCCCCTACTAATCTGGATTCGGTCTTCCGCAGCCGTCATTCGCCTGCCTTGGAGACTGAGCATTGTGCTCCATTGTCTCATACATCGCTCGAGAAATACTCGAACTGTACCGTCGATTTTGTACAGTTCAAGAACTCTCAAGAGCCATGTATGAGGCACGGAGTCAAATGCTTTTTTATAGTCAATCCAGGCTGCGGAGAAATTGCGACGGTTGCGTTTGACCAATTTGCCAACGACAGCGTCCACGAGAAGGAGTTCCTTTGATCCGCGGCTACCGGCCCTACATCCGTTCTGAGCATCAGATATAACGCGATTAGCATCTAAATGCTGGCGAATCTTGGTGCTCAGAACGGAAGTAAGTGTCTTGTAGGTGGTAGATAGACACGTTATGGGTCGGTATTTCGATGGATCCGCGGTATCGTTGGACTTAGGAACTAAATGAGTGACCCCAGTAGTGAGGAAGTTCGGGAGAGCTCCAGTGTCCAAGGCTTCCTGGAATTGACGGGCCAAAGTTGCATGGCACAGAGAAAATCCCTTGAGCCAATAGTTCTGCAATCCGTCAGGGCCCGGACTTTTCCAGTTCGGGCTCCGGCGGACTGCAGCACTAACGTCCTCCTCTGATATGAGGACTTGACTCATAGGGATCACCTCCGCACACGCTTCCTCAACCCTATCAATCCAGGGACCCTCTCCGTGCTCAACTGGGCGCTCCCACAGGCCGCGCCAGAAGTTAATAGCGTCGGCTTTATCCGGTATGCGGCCAGTCGAGCAGGGTTCGGAACTCTCCAGGGATTTATAGAACTTCCTCTGGTCACTCGAGAAGAGGCGATTTTGGTTGTATCTCTCAACCCTTTGGGAGTACCTCCGAATACGCTTCGCCCATGCAGCGATCTTTTGCTTCAGCTCGTCGATGCGCTCTGTCAGTTTTCGGGTGAAGTCCGGTTTGGTCAAGTTAGTGTCCATTCCGGAAAACTCCCTCCTGACAAAACGCACAATCCTTGGCCTGGTGTTGCCCGAGCTGAAGCAAGTTAGCTTGCCGATGAGGATCCTGGCTTGTTCGATACGACGCTCAATCCTCCTCCTCCAAGCTGGTACAGCGTTACTCCGAGGAGTAGCACGTCCAGCAGTTGGACTTGGAGCAGTCATGGTGCCAGTAAACCGACATACCGCCATAGCCGCTCCAAAAAGGATTGAGTTCGTCTCGACAAGATCAGAGCTGCTCTCCAAATGTTGGGGCAGCATCTGATTAACGGCCTCAACGACTTGCCTATTACGAAAACTGCATGGTAGTCTGGGAAGCTTCGGCCTTCCTACCAGGGGAGTATTACGTACTTCCTCGATCGCCTCCTCTAGTAGTCTTCTCGTGTGCTCTAAATCCTGGGAAGCCATGTCAGTGGCGCCTCCCCCTTCCACCGGGTTATTTTGGTCTGCCTCATCTCCTGCACGCTGCTCTAAAGCAGGCTCTTGCACTGGAGAGGCGACACTCGCAGTGGTTGGGGGTGGCACCACTGAGAAGGCTTCGTGTCTCAGTTGTTCGAGCTCAGTGGGAGCGAAGATGTTGGAACGCATAATCCACCGAGCTCTATCCGCAAGGTTTTGTTCGGCGACGGTTAAATGAGGCTCCAGCAGCATGAAAGCGCGGTGCATGCGTGCTCGATACCCCGTTCTACCCGTTTCTGTATCTCTTGCCCCGTAATACGCTCGCATGAGGTTGGCATTTTGTTGTTGCGTCCATCTCATGCGCCGTCCTTCAGGGGCGGGCACCGATTGCGGAGGCTGTGATACCCCTGCCGGTGCCAAGCTCCCTGAAGGCGATGATGGTGGTGAGGACTGGGCTGGTGGTCGCCTCAGTCTCTGTGCGCTGGCGGATCGCATGCTGCCGCGCCCAGCGCCAGCACCAGACGCGCCCCGGCGGCCCCCGGGTAGCGGCCCTAAACGTTTATTTTTATTTGTGTCCATCATCATAAAAGATCCAGAGCCACGTTAGCCACGCCAGTAATTTCATGTTCGTGTGTCCGCCCCCCACGTGATAAGATGGTCTATCAGGACGTGTGGTTGTTTTGGGAGGCTTATTATTATTATTATGCATGAACTTGCTCCAGTCAATTCCAACGTCCAGGTTCTCTCCAAACGTGTACTTTTCGCGAATCAGGATGAAATCCGAACCTGGATTCATCAGTGAAAAGCACAAGTGACCATTGAGAATGGTTCCAGTTTTCTTGTGCAATACCCCATTGTTATCTTCTTCCTCGATTGCTTCTCCTTAGCGCTGGTACCGGAAGTGGCCTACGAGCAATCATAAATAGGCACAAACCTATGGTTACATTACTTGAAGCTGATTTTAAGCTACAACACGTCATATGTGTTATGACATAATACTGCAACTGTGTTTTATTATAACTTGTTTACTCTCTTCCTGAAGAGAGTAAACAACGACAGAAGACGTTTATAGGTCTTAACATAAGAAATAAACTAAAATATACATATTTTTTAAATGGCTCATAAGAATGTAACTTCATACGGCATCTGATAGATATTAAAGATTTTGTGAAGAAATTACTGAAAAATCATAAAATTGCTATTTCTGAAAAACAACACTTTTTAAGATACAGTGACACGGCAGTACTGCAGCAAGAGACAGCGAAAGGCGTGTAAAGCCTTTGACGTTTTTTACGAATAAGATTTTACGCAATAATCAGCGTTGCAACGATAACCATATATCTTTATGTACTTAGTACAAAAAAAATCAAAATATTTCCCGCTGTTTTATTCAATGTATTCTTTTAGGAAATTTTGTTTTTTTTTTTCAAAACTTTCAACAGATTATAAAGGTAACTCTATCAATTATTGAGCTGCTTTTCATTACAATGGTTCTGTTATTTATACTTCAGAAAAAAAACATACTTTTTTGAAAAAATTATATCAAAATGGATACCTGTAAGGTTTGACAAAAAGTGGGTCATAGGAAATAATTCGATTCACACGATATTTTTTAATTATAACTGCTACCTCAAATATTTTATATCCTTTTCTGCAGCTTATACACTTTTTGATATTCATAATTATTTCTCCCATTGTTCTATTTTCAGCAAATGATGGTCCAATTTTTGCCACAAAACATTTCGAGTCCTGGTCTGATGATTTTATTTAGCTTATTTTTTTCAGTTATCTAGGAAACGTCTGTATTCGTATTGGTGCATCTTCGTTCTAATGTTGTAGAGCCACTGGAGTCAAACAAACCTGGCGATGTTCTAACAAATCCAGGTGCAAAGACAAAGTTCCCACTGTCAATGATCATTAAATATGTTGATAGTTAAAGGCAGGACTGTATCACGTTTCATTATTCACATACCTCGAAGTAATCATGCGAGTTGTTCTCACTGTTCATGAGAATATCACGAGTGATATGACCGAAATTAGCAATAAGTGATCAAATAAAAAAGTTATCATTAAATATGTCACGATTCACGTCACGATTCAAAAAAGATTAAAATTCATTTTTTGTGTTTAATACTGAAGGAACGTAAGGTATTCAAGCCAAGCTTATAAGCATCGAAATAAGTATCTGACAGTCGTTTGGATACAAATTTTTACTGTCATTTTATATTAATTATTATGCTAAATCGATACATTTTTAAGAGTTCGTATTATTTATATAAACCGAATAGTAAACAAAGGAGTATAGTGTCATATTAGCTTTTTTTTCATGCGTGCATAGGTATTTAAAAATTTATACATACCTTAACTTTATACAAATTTATGAGTTAAAATAATGCATTTAGCATATTGTAAAAACTTCTACAAAAATTCTGTTAGACCAATCTTTTGTTTGCAGTGCAACTAACGTGCAATCGACGAGGTAAAGAGTTAGCAATTGTATCAGGATACAGTTTCTATAAAAACCATCAGAATAAATCTACTATCCAGTGGCGCTGTACGAGAAGCAAGCTTTGCCGTGCTCGCATGGTAACTGATCAAACCAAGCTTCATATACGCTCGAAAAATTTAGAACCGCAATTCATCATAGCTAAAGGGGTCTATCATAAGTTATGATTTTGTTACTATTCTTTCGATTAATTTTTGTAAAAATGTGAGCGAGTGCCGAGGACCATATAAGCTTTCCACCGCACTTGAATGCTGTGTTATTTTTTGTTGTATTTAATTTATATGAATTTTCAAACGTTTTAATAACCAAATCCTTTTAGTCATAGTAACATATAACTATAACCTTGTAAAAACTTATAAGTCAAAACTACAGACGGGCTGCAGTAATTTTGTTACTATGTTCTAAAAAATTTGTGTGTGTATCTTAATAAAGTTAACATCTTTAATTTCATGTAATTTTTGAGGATCAAACGAACTTCTAAAGTGAAGTTCGATCCTAATTATGTGAACAGCTTCTTTCGAAGCGATTGAGGTTTACTTTATGTAGTAGCGCCACCTACTGCTAGCCTTTGCACGGATTTTAGAGTCTATGATAAGGGTTCTTTTCTTTTTTTTTTTTTTTTTTAACAACTGTCACGTTTCGCTCCCTATGTCAGCATCCAGTCTACAGAACTCATTTTGTTTAAAGTCAATCTGTCTTATTCCTGTTTGTTCATTTCACTATATTGGGGTTGGGTAAAATACAAATATAAATTGAAATTACTCCATGTTGAAACATATTCATATTATGCTTATTTCAAAGCATAATAACGGGTGGGTTTATATTAAATCGCTTCGAAAGAAGCTGTTCACATAATTAGGATCGAACTTCACTTTAGAAGTTCGTTTGATCCTCAATTATATTTCACAGCTTCTTTCTTTGCGATTGAGGTTTACTTTATGTAGGATGTTTAAAGATTAGTTATAGTGAAATGAATTGGCAGAGTAGTAAGGTAAAACTCTTCAATAGTAAATAAACATACTTATTGAAAACAATTCAACAATGATTAGGCAAATTTTCGTTACAAAGTTTGTTATAATTTCTAGCAAGGACTGAGGAAGAATCCGACCATCCTGCAGTCTTTTTGATAGGTCAATAGAAACTCCTAAATAAATAGCTCTTGATGTAGCAGCATGTCATGTACTATGTGCACTAAAAATATTTTCATCAATACCACTGAGAGTTAAAGTGTTTTTAACCCAGTGACTTAAAGTTTGGAAACCTATATGTTTCTTAAAACTAATAAACAAATTATCAGGTTTCCTTAAATTTTCGTTTTATTTATATACCTACATCTGTAAGGTTTTTGCTGGACGAATATTAAAAAACGGAAACTTTACCAAGGTCTGTTTACTATTAAATTTAGAGGTTTTTATAAACCCTTTTATAAGTACCTTTTTTAGTTATTAAAATATTTTTAATCTTTGTCACGGATAAAATTTGAACACGATGTTCCGTTACAAGAGCTATTAGTGTAACAGTTTTCTTGGAAAAGAGTCTTTAAGTCAAGGTCTTCATTAGGAAATTTTGTAGGTAAGTAGCTCAATACAACTGCTGGATCCCAGGTAAGACCATACTTGATGTGGTTGGTCTTCACATAACGACTCCTTTCATGAAACTTTTTAACCTGTCATATTGGGAATTTATGTTTAATATTAATGATAATGCAGATCTATAGCTATTAATAGTACCGTACTTAGCACCTTTTTCGAAAATTTCAGTTAGAAAATGAACAATTATTGGTTTAGAAGTTTGAGTAAAACTAAAATTATTATTTTTGCAATATTCAATCCACGCCTTGATACCTCCTTCACACTGTCTCGGTAAGAATTATCCAACAAAGATGCCAACATAATTTCAACGGACTTTGAAGACAGTGATCTTTTTACTAACGCTTTCTGAACAATTTCGCGGCAACCAAGGTTAATGTTTAATGAAGGTTGTGCGCAGATCTGAAAGGAGATTTCAGCGAATTAGTATTTAGTAAATACAATCACAACACAACCTTTTAAACAATGGCAACCATAGTTGCGTGGGCCAGTATGGTACTACCACAATACCCACAGACTTTTCACTAACAATTTTCTGAAGAGTTTTTGCATCTGGGTCATTTTTCCAGGTTACATAAATAGGACATTATAAGTTGCATCTGTTTGCAAAAAGATCAACCGATAGTATTCCAAACCTATTTGTTATATTATTAAAGGTATAGTCACTTAGATCCCATTCAGTGTCATTAAACTGTTTTCGTGACAAAACTCTCAGCTTCTATATTATCTTTTGAAGTAATATAAGATGCAAAGATATTGATCTTACGCATTTCACGCTATTTCCATTGGTCTCGGGTAATATGATCCATATGTGAAAACTGAACACTACCCATTCTATTTATACAGGTAATGGTAATATCTATTCTTAACAATATATCACAATCGTAACTACCATAATTATGCGAATGTTTTAAGTCCGAAAAAACTGCTTTTAATTCCAGAGTATTAATGTGTAGCGACGACTCGCTTTCCTTCCAATGACCCGCTGCCTCTTTTCCATCACAAAACCCGCCCTAGCCAGTATATGATGCGTCAGGATAGATAGTTTTAGTGTATTGGCCTGTTCTAAGAGGAGAAAAGCCCTCTTCTAGATAATTTAACCACCAAGTAAAATCATCTTTATTATATCTGGGTAAATTCACTACCTGATCATAAGTAGGATTTTTATTTGGTGACAATATTTTAAATTGCTCGAATAACTTTGTGTATTATTTTTTCTATTTTAAGAACTTTTTTTTTTTTTTTTTGTGGGTAGTTTTAAAATAATTTTCTCTGAATCAAAAATAAACCCAAGGAATTTACATTGTGTTCTAGGAACAAAGCAACCTTTTTTCGTATGCATTATGAAACCTAAATTTATTAAAATATGTTTTGTAATCCAAACATTCTCATTACAATCATCACAATCTTTGCCAATGTAAAATATATTATCTAGATATATTATGGATGAAAAAATTATCCCGACGTAAAAATTCCATGACTGGTTTTAATATTTTAGTAAATACTTATATAAAGAGCGGTGCATAAGTCAAACGTTTAATATTTGAATTCATATAAAACGTTGTTATATTCAAATCGAAGGTACTTTCGGAAAGACTTATCAACATTGATGAAAAAATAACATGTAGCATTGTTTTGTTAACTTATCAGCGGTTCTGTAATCTTCCATTTTGAAGTGTTTTGTAGTAAATTAATTCAAAGATTTTAAATTATGTATGAAGCGATTTTCACCGTATAGCTTGAGCACAAGAAAAAATTTGTGATAAAATTTACCTGGCTCATGAGAACATACGAATATAGCATTTATTTTTAATAGTTTATCCAACGCTAAAATATAATCTTTATGGCCATGTATTGACCTTGGGTAAACACAAGAGCTACTTTGTTTAGCGGGCAGATATTTAAAAGGTCTTTAGTAACCAGCTATTCACGATAATATTAATGGATCACTCGTTATCTAAGCCCATTTTTGATGAAAATATCGTAAACGTCCATCGCACTGCACCTGGTGGTTTATTTCCGCTGGTTGCTAGTGTTCCACGACCGTTCGTGGTAGGTCCTACGTGGCGGGTACGTGTAGCTCTGCTGTGGAGCTCGAGCCGGCAGCTATGGCTGCGGAGATGACGTCGTCGTTTTTTGCAATTTGCAGCGTTTCAGCAACATCTCCTCCCAATAGATAATCATCGCAACTTGTATTGGTCAGCGTGTCACGCAGGCATACGTTTATGGAACTCATTATTATGTTACGATGAGTTTTAGTTTCCCTATTCTGGCTATCGCGACAAGCGTAACTCAGCAGTTTTAAAAGTTTTTGCTTCAAAGTTTCATTGAAAATGATTACCATCGCTTGCGATAAAGCTGCCAAGTCGCTCGTGACCACGGGGTCTGAAAAGACACCGAAACATCGAGTCAAAATTTAAAATGTAAATATACGCGATAAATCCGGTTAAAAAGTGTTTTATTTAAAAGCTGCCAAGGCGATTCCAATTTGCCCTTTTTTTTTTTTTGTTGATGTATAGAATCTCGTTTGGTAAGAGTTTCAGCCAATGCTGCTTTTGCTTCTAAATTTAATAAAGGGAGCAAGTAAATATTTGCAAATTGCGGGTACAAGATAGTCCTCAACAGGCTTATCTTTAGATTCTTTAGATCTTCAGCCGACAACTGCTGGTTTTTAGACCTCTTCCGGGACATTAATCGTATCAAAAAAAAGGCTGATAATGACGGAGGTAGCTCGGGCACTTCAAATCTTGGATTCGGCGTGCAAGATCGTCTCCACCGCAAATCAGATTAATCGCCAACGGCGATATTATCTGGTAACTGACTAATCAAAAGAATTAATTATATGCATCGAAACTCGATGACTACGCACATACCATGTGGGTAGTTTTGTGTCAACGACATTTTTTCTAATATTTATTAAAATTATATTAGAGATTCTCCACCGTACATCAGATTAATCGCCAACGGCGATATTATTATCGAGTAACGGACTAAATAGGAGAATTAATTGTATGCATCGAACCTCGATGACTACACGCACATACAATGTGGGTAGTTTTTGTGTCAACGACATTTTTTCTAATATTTACTAAAATTATATTAGAGATTCTCCACCGTACATCAGATTAATCGCCAACGACGATATTATTATCGAGTAACGGACTAAATAGGAGAATTAATTGTATGCATCGAACCTCGATGACTACACGCACATACAATGTGGGTAGTTTTTGTGTCAACGACATTTTTTCTAATATTTATTAAAATTATATTAGAGATTCTCCACCGTACATCAGATTAATCGCCAACGACGATATTATTATCGAGTAACGGACTAAATAGGAGAATTAATTGTATGCATCGAACCTCGATGACTACACGCACATACAATGTGGGTAGTTTTTGTGTCAACGACATTTTTTCTAATAAGTCCCAACACCGTTGGGTTCTTCGGAATTTGTAATTTGATGTCTCAACCTCCTCGAATTATTTTCTTGAGAATTTTCTCTTCCTTCGATGCACAATTTTTACCATTTAAACTTTTAAAATTTAACTAGCTAATTAATATATTTTAGTCGACGTGCGCAGGCTACAGCACGGAAACGCAGAATGAGTTCTGTAGACTGGATGCTGACATAGGGAGCGAAACGTGACAGTTGTTAAAAAAAAAAAAAAAAAGAAAAGAACCCTTATCATAGACTCTAAAATCCGTGCAAAGGCTAGCAGTAGGTGGCGCTACTACATAAAGTAAACCTCAATCGCAAAGAAAGAAGCTGTGAAATATAATACTTATTTATCAGCAGTGTATTTTTTATCAACACAACTCTTGTAATAAGTCCACTACAGTATCTTGAGTACCTGTCTCTCCTGGGGAAAGCAGTTGTCCCGCGCGTAAAACGACTCACTATTTTCGCTCAAGAAACTTACAATGGATATAAATACTGCATAAAAAAGGAGAGGATGAAGAGAGATGTTCATGTCGGGAATGTGTTGGTCTGACCTTCCTTTGGCAACATTTATTAATTTTACTCAGTAAATAGAAGTCTAGTGAGAAGTTTATTTTTAAATTGTTTACGGGTGCGAGACGGGCGCGAGGTGAGCTTTGGGTCGTCGCGGGGTCATAGCAACAACAAAAATACATACCCAGTGATAATGTCAATTGTCTAACTATCTCAGTTCACGAGAAACTTCCTAGTGACAGACGGACAGATGGTCTTAGTGTAGTTTTTGTTTTATCTTTTGGGTACGGAACTATAAAAACTGGCTAAGTTGGCAGGGCATGTAGTTATTGCTTTAAAATTTACCTTTGGGAACTAAGAACTGTTTCATTATGTATGCATTCTAAATTTCAATATACCGTTAACTACAAGTGATTGATGTGTCTCACCTTTACACTACTCGAACATCCTTACATACTTACCCTGTCCCGAAACCTAATCAAAGGACAAACGGTTTTAAAATACTACCTACTATTAAAATTTGCCTCATATCAACAATTGCTGTAGTAGGCTATAGGGTGCGGTTTATTAGACATTTATATTCCAAATTGACATATGTATAATAGTAGTGATTTAAAAAAAGATGACAGGCGTGAAGTTATGTATGTATGTATGATTTTAAAAAAATGCTCAAACCAGCTGATGTCATTTTGTTTTCTTTACTTTCCTTTCTACTTTTACACTGTACAGTCACGTGCAATAAGATGAATATATTTTCATTGGAATTTGAACTTTATCACAACCAAATAAGTTGCGAAGTGAGCACGTGACTACAACACTGGGTTCACGTACTGATTAGAAACCATCTCTCATTTCAGCAGACGAAGTTGTTGTTATACCTTCCAGCAAAGGAAAAAAAGACTTGCTCATGATAAAAGGCTATACATATTCTCAGATCAACTACTATAACTACTGGGTATGTTCGTCTGCACGTTCTCTCTCCTGCGCAGCGAAAATTAAGAAGAATCCTGATGGGACTTTCTGTATGGCTAAAGCACACCATTTGCATCCTCCCCCAAAGTACATAATGAGTAAAGGAATTTATATCAAAATTTGATCCGATATATATGTAAAAATTAATCCTAGGTGTTTTTCAGGAAAGTTTTAGGACGAACCCATCATTAATTGTAATGTCATTTATGTTTTAAAATAAAGCTTCTGAGTTCTTACAAAGACTGTATTTAATTCCTTAACTGTCTAGTTTTGATTGCATTTTATTGTTTAAAATTAAACAGACCAATCACAAATAAGATATTATTTACAACAGTTTAGAGATTATTTAGCGACTTAATATTTTGTATTGATTCCGAAGTGAAAACAGGGTCGGAATATGATATTCTAAATTATTACAACACCCTAAAAAAGAATGTTATCTTAAATATCTTACAACACTTATAATTGTATGTCTTTTATTTCAATGGTTAATCTGATCATCGTGATGTGTAGGATGATCAGAGAAGGTTTCTTAAATCTATACTTAATATTATAAAGAGGTAACCTTTGTATTTTTGTATGTTTGTATTGAATAGGCTCAAAAACTACTGGACCGATTTCAAAATTTCTTTTACCATTACTTGGAGGGATTCTTCCGAATCCGTATAGGCTACTTTTTATCTCGAAAATCCCGCGGGAATCGAATTAACAGCTAGTAATGTATAAACTAATGTAATATGCCTTAATATGCAAATACATAACTTTCACTAAGACACAATTTATGTGCTTCATGGTATTGGTTTATATGCCGATTGTTTTATTAGTGATTTTCAAGATCATTTCAGTACCTAATAGAATGGTAATCGTTGGAATACAAAATTTGTAATACATACTAACTAACGCAAAATATATTGTTTTAGTTCAACATCTGAAAAACGCAAAGAAAATGATGTCACTATAGACGGCTATAGTTTCGGCATAGAAAAATGTCGAAAACTAACAACAAGCTGGAGATGCACAAACAATGCAAAATGCAGTGCGCGATTAAACAAGAACCGTGATTTTTTTTTGTTTTTCCACCACAGAAGACAACCCCTCAGAACACCCGCAGGCCTATTGACCGTACGAGTGCTCACTGAGAGGAGGAGGAGAATACGTCAGAATGATCTTTTGTCTTGTCAAGACAAGACCAGATGGGAGATTCACATTAGGTGGTTTGTGATAAACCCTCGAAAAACATAAGTACCTGACATTTCTTCACATGTGTTCCCAGGTTTTACAAAGGCAGTAAACTAATGACGGCGCGACGGCGTTGGCTAGCCGCGAGCACGCTGTAGGTACCGTGTTTTAAGCTGCTTTTATAAAACAGTTTTAACAAAAGCTGCTGGACCAAGACTATACAAAATAATTCTTGCACTGTGTACATACTAAAATTTTCTTTTATCTTTCAGTTCAATGGGTAAAAAACAACAAGGGAAATCATATGATAATATGTGATGGATACACGTTCTGCTTTCGAAAAACTACAAAAGCTTTTCACATCTGGCAATGCTCAATACGAAGTAAGACAGTGAAATGCTACGCAAGGATCAAGACACTGTCAGACTGGACCATTGTTGCAATCAATAATAACCATTGCCATGAAAAGAAACCGTTCTTAATAAGAGATGGCATTATGACGAAAGTAGCAACGCCATCGTATGAGCGGGTAATCGGTGTTCCTCAAGCATCCTTATTCTCCAGTGGCAATAATGACCATTTCCATGAAAATAAACAAATCTTAATTAGAGACAGCACTATGAAAAGAATATCGAGAGCGCCGTCCTATGAGCGAATGGTCGGGTTTTCTCAACCACCTTCACACTCTAGTGTAAATATTGATTGGAAACAAAAACCTTATTATAATTATATGGAATAATATCTGAAATGGAAATATTAATAATGGTTTAAATATACAAAGAAACATTTTGTAGCTGTCCGTAAGGAGGTGTAATATAATAATGTTGGAATTTATCGTGAAAATTTATAGAGAAGTCTCATTAAGCTAGTGCTGCATCTCACTCACACCTGCAGCTTTCATAAGAGTAGGTGTCTAAATTAGTAAACTAAGTAATGTGAAAAAGTAGGTGATAGCTATTCTTTAGTATCAAATTTTTTGAAATACATAAAATACAGCGAGGCGACTCTGAGCGGAGGAAAGCAGGGCGGTGTGGAGCGAAGGACAGCGGAGTGGCGCGGAGGCCAGCGGGGCGCCGCAGAGTAGAGAGAAGCTAGGTTGTGAAGTGGTTGAATGAGTGTTTGAATACGTAAAAAGTGTTTAAAATACTTAGACACAACTATAGATGCGAAACTGGTTATTAACGATTTTAACCACGCGGTTAAATATGCATTTTTCGTTATTAATGGTTAATTAACCGCATTTTATGCTTGTTACGGTTAAATACCACCGCGAGATGTCGCTAGCAGACTGAAATGTGAATCGCAAGTTGCGCGATGATGCCAGCTTTCAACTGGCAAAAAAAAGTCAGTTGAAATTCCCTACCTCAAAAACTATTGAACCGATTTTGATAAAACTTATATTATACCCTAAGTTGAACGATACCTAGTACAAAAAAAAGAATTAGTCAAATCGGACGTGTAGTTCCGGAGATATGCGAACACAAACATAAAAACCTACATACTCTATTGAAATTTGGCGCATTTGTTCAGACGTTGATATAGATAACATATACGAAAACTCGGTCATTCTGAAAATATTACTTACATACGAGTTTAATTGATAACCTCCTTTTTTGATGTCGGTTAACAAAAAAAGAAAGGAAAACTTTATCCTTTTTCATTGTCAGTGTCAGATATTTAACCGTTAATAACTGCATTTTATCGGTAGTTAACCATAAATTTGGTTAAATAACGGTAGCTAACGGGTTTTTTACAACTGTAGACACAACTATAAAAAAATAATCAATTATCACTTATTTTGTCTGGGTAATTTATAGACATACTCTTTTTCATGTGATCTGTGTAGTGTATTCATAGTTTGTACTTAATTAAATCTTAACAATAAGTTTTAAATTATGGGGAATATACAGGGTTAATTTTAAATAGCGCATCACCTCTTGCTGGCTGTCTCTGCACATCAATCCCAAAAACATTTGTTCCACAACTTATAATATTTTTTTTAAATAGTTGTTTTTCCATACAAAAAATATTTATAACCTCAGTTTAGTGGCGTAGCTCTATTTACTCTGAGCGTAGGTATGCCACGCACCCTGCGTAGTAAAATATCGCTTCAAAATAATAATAGACAATTCATACAAAATGTAGAGTTAGGAGGAAACGCTTTTCTTTTTTTTTAATTTTTGTGTCAAATATCAAGCTTTGGGAAAAGTCGCAGAACTAATGTTTTTGAAATTGATGTGGAGAGGCTGCCTGCAGGAGGTGATGAGCTAATTAAAATTAACGCTGTATATCTAAGTCTAAGTTTTTAAAATAGTTTTTAAATGCAATTACATTTGCAAAAGTATGCTCTACTCAACTTCGCTCTGCTCCGCTCCGCTACATTGAACACTTTTCACCGCTCTTCTCCGCTTCTTTCCGCCCAGCTCCGCGTCAGTGGAAACGCACCCTTACACAGATTATTTGACTTATTTTTATCCCAACGTTTATCACAAACATGATCCCAAGCATCTTTATCAGTCCAAAAGCAATTGATGAGATGTGGCAGGAGGATAAATATCCAATCAAATACCTGTCATAATATGAATAATCCAGTTTTCTCTTTATAACTTATCTATAACAGTTTTTGAAAAAAAAGGACGAGTATTATTGAATGACATAATTTATCTTTTAAATATTTACTTTGACGTCATACAAATGTGATTTAACCAATGGCAAAAGCAGGCAAAGGATTGGCGTTTCATTTTACGTAAGCAATACAACGCAATTATTAACAAAAAACTCTAAAAACATACTATAATATATTTATCGAATACCATAACATAGCAAGAATAAATTGGATACGTTTAAACATTTATGTAGTTCAATCAAATATCATACAAATAATTTGCGAATGCGTGATATTCTTTTAATCATATATCGCCTATTTTCTTGGAAGAACGGCATGTAAAGAGGGCCCATGCCAAATTTGAGCACTTACATCTTGTAGCTAAGATATTGTGAAACGCAATTTTTTTCTACCAGTTTTTTACCTGTATTGGTTACTCATACCAGTCAGTTGAATATCGAAACCTGCCATATATCAACATATTTTTTCAAAAACTGTTATAATAAGACAAGTGGAAAAAAAACAGACTACCCCATCCAAGTTCATTCAACGTATTAAGGAAAACGATTTGAAAGTGTTAACAAACAACATGATGCGGTGACATCACATCAGTGTGGACACAGACCGTAATAATTTAAAATTAATTTAATGTTAATAAAAACAGCGAATAAATTTATAAATACGATATTTATAATGTAATATTTAATAACGTTTTATATTATTACCTATAGTTTAATATTTTTTAGTAATCACACCATTCAATCGCAATCAGTCGAAAATACAATAAAATTATGTGCAGGGCCTGGTAATTTTTTGTTTTTGTATCACCTCCGCAAGTTGGTATTGCGGTGGAACCTTGTCACATCAACGTCCGCGTCAATCATCAGTACAGTTTTCATAGTAATTATTGGTTAAAAATTCTGAAAATTTGAAGAGTCGTCTTCGACATCCTATAGTCATTAATAGCGTCCACGCATGTAACCAATTTGCCAGGGTTATACATAGATATATTTGAATGATGCCGTTTAAAAATATGATTAAGGACTTGGGGGAAAAATACGTTTTATATTTGAAATTACTCCATGTGGTACCTGAGAATTATATCAATAAGTTTAGTAACAATATTTCATAATGATATCTGGGTTGGTACGTCTCATAAGTAAATATATAAATGTTGCACTATAAATGTCTCTTTGTTTATTTATAGAGAATTCTAGTGAACAATCAAGTACCTATTTTTACTACACAATTATGGTTAGAATCGAGTACAGAGGCTTTTCCTTCAATATCTTAAATTTGTCACCAGTCACCCTGTATACTTGAATAAGACTAGAGAGTTAGTACCTGAGTTTTAATGCTCGTATTACAGGACGAGAGTTAATACTCGTTTCACGTAAGCGTTGTACACCAGCTGATTCTTGACTTGAGCTTTAGTCTTATTACAAAACAATTATCAAAACCAGATTACCTGAAACTAGTTTCAAATATCTGACTCAGTTGATACTGGGTTTTCTTTGAAAAAAATTTGTTTCCCATTACATTTAAAAACAAAAACTAATGGTCTGTTACGTTATACGCAACGTTTAGATTATAATGTCTTATAAATTGCGTTAAATTCTATTATGATATATGACAAAATTGCCAATGTTTTGAATTATTTATCTGTTTTTCGATAGAAGCAGTACCGTTAAATTATAACTGTCGCTTCTTTTTACTATGAAAATATATTTATATTTATCACTCAAAAATAATACGAAACGTAAAAGCTAAATGTAATGTTGCCAACTACTAAGTAAAGTCATTATAAATTCCAATATAGTTTTTATTTACGAAAAGCAAGTTCAAACTTGTTTTAAAAAGTTCAAAGTTGTTATAAAAATATTATCGTAATGGTCAATATCACTGAAAGGATGTATTGTAGTTTATACAGATCACTATTAAAGAAGGCACGAATCGCGTACCTATCTATTTTTTCTCTAAACCACAGTTCACAACATCAAAAACTTATTTTGAAGTACGCTCAAGTATGGTAGACAGCACACTCAAGTGAATACAGTTGTGAAACTAGTTTCAATCATTGGCATATGCATAAGTAAAGTTCTATAATAAGCGTGAACACAGTTCAAATTATTTAGTACTCAAGTGATATCTGATCATTGAATCTAGTATTAGGCAACGTTTTGTAATAAAGAAAGTCGTTGATACTAGTTTCAAAACTAGTATCAATACATGAGTACTTTTCTGTAATACGACCATAAAAAGCTTATATCTTAGAAGCTACTAGTCCGATTTGGGAAAAGTGTTTTGCATTAGATAGCCTGTTCGTAGAGAAAAATTAAGGGTTTTAAAGTTTAAGCTAAGCCCAAATATAGTGTTAGCTAAACCGTGGGCTACGTCTAGGTATTTCAAGCGTGGGTAGAGCTGGCTTACAAATGAAATTTTAACTATAAGTTACCTGAATAAATTGTATTTTGATATTTTTAAGTATGCGTGTGTGTGTTATAAATACGTTAATTATAAGTTAGTCATTTTATAAAATGCCCATGATGTATATGATGCTATAAATATATAATGTTCCTAATAAGAAATGTAGCTGTGGAATTGGGTTCAGATTCTCCCTTAATTTCGATAAAAAAAATATATGCAAATATTTTGGTTGTTTTATTTAAATAATTTTTTTGTTTACTTATTGATTACTATTAATAAAAAAACATACGAACCAAAATTTATAAGACTGTAAGTTTACTTTGCAGGGGTTACGAACTTCACTTTAGCATTGTGGTCAGAGCATAATGGACTATCTGTAACTCAGAACAAGTGTTTTTTAATCTAGTCAGTAAAGTCTTACAAAACTTTGTAGGTGCCTATTAATTATGAGAGTTCTGTGACACCTTAAATATTTTCTGCAAGTTATGTGTAACCTCAATAATGCTTTGCATATCTTTAATGGCCAATATGATGCACATATCACCGGAACGAATGGCAACCTAGTCGTATTTACTTATTTATCATTATCATTAATACGAATATTTTTATTTTTAGTTGTACTGGCAAAAAGCAAAAAAGGCAAACGGATTCTCATAGTAAATGGATTTACTTTTTACTTGGCTTGTGACTATGTGCAGACTACTGCATGGCAGTGCACTAGATGTCCGAATTGCCGCGCGCGCCTCACCACAGACAAGGCCATCACTATCATTACTCGGGCTAATTTGACACACAATCATGAACCACCCAAGTATGTGATAAGGAATGGATACGTTATTAAAATTTAATTTTAATTTCACTATCTGTTTGTATTCAATTTTCGACCGTACATTGTATTCAGTTATAATGCGTTAAGATTACAAAAAAATATATAAAACCTACACTTTATTCGATAGATACAGAAACGAAAAAATTGTGTTTCTTAATAATAAATAAATGAACTGAAAATTAAACATTCCCATTTTTTTATTTTTTTCACTGTTTTGGAAATGTTTGTCATCGTCTCGTAATTCCACATTTTAGGCGAATTTTTGTATTTTTATTAATCAACTTTTTATTTCAAACCGCGAGTTACCTCCTCAAGGAGAGTTCGAATGGCACTATTTTAGATATTCTACAGTCTATTACTTGACGAAGTAGGTAGTAGAAAAAAATACCGTTAAGACCATGCTAATCTATTACTGTTCCTTCAGAAATAAAACACCAACTCACGAAAATACCCCGGAGAGAAGGCAAATTGATTAGAAGACGATGTGTTAGTTGTTATGCCAAGAGGAAAAAGGAGGGTGATCCAATGCGAGCTAAACAAGTGACCACTGAGTGCCTTGAGTGCGCAAAAGGTTATTGTCTACCATGCTACAATGAGGCGCATTAAAACAAAGTATTTTTTGTTTTTTTTCTTATTTTTTTTACTACCACCTCATCATTCAGCCAAGAAACGCACCTTATTGCCGCCTTATTTCGTCGAATTACTGTGTTTCTTCCAAATAAAATACGATGTTATGTGCTTTCACTTATTTATCTTCCCATTTACAACAAAACAAGCGGCATTTATTATTTATTTATTTATTTATTATTATTTATTTAAAAAAAAAATATTTTTAATTAAAAAAAACTAGCTGAGACTGTATTTAATATATCGCATTAAAACTCCGTTAAGTGAAATTTTATCCTGAAATCTCTTTTCAGTGTAACATTACGAATGGTAGTTGTAGTATTTATTTTAATACAGCGACGTCGTTCGCGTGGACGACAAAACTTATCTATGAGTTTTTTGTGTGAAGTGCTTTTTGTGTTGAACTTAATTTATCGAGCATATAGGTATTAATACTTCTGTATATGTCTGCGAGCCCTTTGTGGCTAATTACAATAGAAAACCAATTGTGTCTCATTTTCGGTAATTAAGAGGGTATATTTCTACTTTGTTTCTAATCTGTGAGCTAAAGGTTCATTGCAACGAATGATCACAAAGATAATGGTAACAACAGATAGTCACCGTACGACATCAATTGAGAGCTTCAGCATACAGAACCTTATCAGTGAGCCTGTCTGAAATATGAACATAAAGGTTCCTTGGCCTACTTACGCTAAAGCTGACCATGTGAAAAACAACTCATGCTAAGATCGACGCCAGCAACGCCTAGAATCTGACCTTGTGCCTTATTTATTGTCATAACGTAACATAAAGCTGTACTAAATGGTTCTTCCTCGGCACCAAAACCAGTTCAAATTTCTACCTTAATTATGTGAACACTCACGAATAATCTGCGCTTTATCACTATTCCTAGTAATGCTACTTATAGGTATTTTAAACATAGTATGAGCTGCTTTTCCTCCTAGTCGCTGCTATTCCCGCTATTCCTCATTGAATTTCTTCCAAAGTATTATTAGCACTAAGAAAAATCCAATTGACCAAATAATTTCGATGGTCAACAAAATTATAGAGTGCTCACTTAGAATGCGGGATATCTGGCTCGAGTATCAGACGTGTTTGATTTTATTTGGTATTTTTATTCATTAAGTTCGTTTAACTTCAAGGTAACAGCGCTATGCCACGATAACAATTTCGAGGCGTATTTGACTGACGTATTACGCGCAGCATACCTGCTGTATCGAATTGTTTGAAATTAGTCAGACAGTCGTCAACTTAATCTCAAACTGTCAATATGAAAGAAATCAATTAGCTGCATCTGTTTTTGGTCTGCGAGCGTAGCAAGGATGCAGTCACCAAAACGTCAATTTAAAATAAAATTATAATTAGAAAAAATTACACAATAAAAAAAAACTTAATTTTGCGGTTCGATCCCTAAAACCAAGTATTGTACCAACCGCAAATAAAAAGTTTGTCGTAGGTTACGTTACATGCAGTTCACTAAGATCCAAGTTATGCTGAAAATGTAGTGATGAAATTTTTATAGCTATTAATAGGGAAGCACGCTGCAGAAACTAACTATAATCCTGCAGAACTATTAGAAACTTTGGAAAACAGAGTTTCAAATATGACATCTTAGCCAAAATTGTTATTTGACCGTGTCTGTCTCAGGCTGCAAACTGGACATCAATGACAGCGAGAGTGACAGCGGCGCGGGTAGTGACGCGGGAAATCTAGGCCATTCTCGACACCAGCGGGCGCTCGAGCGGTTTGTCGTGGTTTCATACAAACTCAATACTTTCTATCGCTCTCGCTATCCGCTGCCAGATATCCCGCATTCTAAGTGAGCACTCTATAATTTTGTTGACCATCGAAATTATTTAGTTAATTGGATTTTTCCGTTTTATGCTAACGTAGCTCTATCTTATGTAATGTTTTGCAGCTTTGCCATCCGGGACCAAACTTCTTTACAGAAATCTAGAGATCTCAGTTCAAATGAAACTTGATTTACTTCAAGTCCCGGTCGTGATAAATAAATATGAACATCTTATCATGGCTAACTTATGCTAGCACAGATACACATATCAAAGCTGAGAGAAGAAAAAATTAAATGGTAGTTAACTAATCGTTTTATTTTCAGTTCAATGGTCACACATACCCAGATCTAAGATTCGTTACCAGATCGGGTTTATCTTAATATATAAAACTGTTCCGTTACTGACTGAGTGACTGACAGACAACGTATAGCTACAACCACTGGACATAGAGAGCTGAAATTTAGAACCAACTTTTTTAGAGAGTGTAGAGGAGCACTAAGGATGGAATTCCCGAAATTCCCGCGAGAACGGGAAAAATTGGACCTTTTAGGTTGTTTAAAAAATCTTATTTACAGAGTGCACGTATGTGAAACTTGGTATAAAGGTTCTTCAATGGGTGTTCGTTTGTAATAATGGAAGGAATTCCCGAAATTCCCACGGGAATGGAAAATATAGGACTATTTACTTTGTTTGAAAAATCTTATATATTAAGATAGAGTTTTATATATTAAGATATTAGATATATCAGCTCAAAAAGATATTTAATGAGCTTTAGTGACATATTTTATAACATAATTTGTACCAAAAACAGTTTAAAACAAGCTCGCTTCTCGCACTCATCATAAGATTAATTTCAAACAATATCCAAGTGCTAACTAAGTGCTTATCTTAAAATCTTAATATAGGTTTTAAAAAACTATCTTTTCTTCAATTGAAAACAGTGCCACCTATACGATTATGGACGAAAAGAACGGTCTATTCACCCACCGCAGACTTGAAATATCGCTATTTTCAATTCACTCATATCTTTATAAATAATAAAATCATATGTTAGTATTGTGAATTTTCATAAATATCTATTAGGTGGTTTTTGCGAAGAAGAGCAACACCGTATGCATGTTTTGTATGTAATTAATTATCTTTGATTGTTCCTAACGCTCAAACGGCTAAGCCGATTTTAATGTAATTTGTTATGGTAGTTTATTAGGTTCTGAACTAATAAGTAAAGAAATCGACGACTAAAAGTCAGAATAGTATATTATGTAACAAGTGAGCGAAGTTGCTAATTACAGTCGAGGCTGTGATTTGAGCCCGAGCCGCAGGCGAGGGCTTAATAATGAGCCGAGACTGTAATTAGCAACGCTCACGAGTTACATACGACGTTTTTCAACACACTTGTGAGTAAAAGACAGACATACGAGGTCATAAAATAACAAACACACTTGATAACAAAACTGTAAATTGTGATTGAAAAATGGCGCCGAACCTCGCGCATGCGCGTAGTTTTTTTTTTCCGCCAAATGTGTCAATGTCTGTATAGCATATACAGCCTATTTTAAGTGAAAATGTTTAATTTGGAGTGGTAAATGCAAATATTTTAATATTTTATAACAAATTATTGTAAATTGTGAATAATTTGTTTGATATACAAATTTGTTTTACTAATATAAGGCGCAAACATTTAAAAATGTATATGGATTTGAAGTGGTATAAAATCTCTTTGTTGATTCTGAAAATATTTAATGTATAACCCGGACCAATAAAATATGCTCTGTTTACTCGCATGTAATTTGCACAAAGGTACAATTCAACTTTGTAGGATTCATTATATTATGCACTAGGGTATAATATATTATTCACGCGTGACTTATAGCCCAGTTTATAGTTCTAAATTCAATAGAATAACGCTCACTTTACGAGCAAGTGTGTTGAAAACGATATTTGTTTCCAAAATTTTTGTTTGCTTTTTATTCGATAGATGTCGCTGTACGTCGATTAAAGCGTGCAAGAAGAGTTTTAAATGATTTAGCCATATAACTTTGTAGACTTCCATTATTCATCCTCCTCACTTTCACAAATATTGTATTAGTAGGAAGTAGGATATTAGTAGGATTTTCACCAAATTACCACAGAAATGGTAGTTTTAGCGCGTACGAAGTAAAACAATAAAGTAAGGATGATGATTAGATTAGATCATAACTATGATTAAAAAAATTACAAGAAAATGGCTTTTTCGTGTTTTTGTTTTGTCATTTTAGAGAAAACTTTGTGTGATTCAGTAATTGTTCAATGTTATTTAATGGATTCAGCGCCTTCTATAAAAGAAACCTCTATACTGAGAAGATTAAGTAACAATAGTTAACGTAGGTACCTATCGTTTATATTTATTTATTTATTCAGTTCAATGGTACAAAAACCAACGCGGCAAAGATGTTGCCGTCATTAATGGATACACCTTCTTCAAGCAAACCGAACGTGTCAATACTAGCAGATGGATGTGCACGACGACAAACAGATGTAACAGCACAATCATTTTTGACAAAAAGAATAATATTGTGCGAAAAAATTTGAATCACACTCACCCAGCGCCGAGATACATTATAAAATCGGGTATATTGATTAAAATATAGGAATGCATTACATTTTATAAATAATAGAACAGTATTATCATCATCATTCGTCAGGAGACGCCCACTTGCGGACAAAGGCCTGCCCCAAAATAGAACGGTGGCAAAATATTATGATTCCTTTTGTGTTTTCTGTTTTACCAGAGAAAAAATTAAGTGTTTTCTCTAAATTTGTCTTCGGTAGTAGTAGGTAACTACATTTTTTACTAAAAACTATTGTGTAAATAGAAACATCTAAATTTGAGCATATGTAAGTACCATTTTATAGATGAAGAAAACAAAAAACATAAGTAGCCACTTCTACCTGGTGCACATTTTATAATGAAATAATTTATCATTAAAATATGAGTACGTTTCAAGTTTTCAACTGACTTCCAAAAAAGGAGGAGGCTCTCAATTCATGTTTTTTTTATGTCTTTGTTACATGATATTTCAGACAATTATAAATCGATTTAAAAATAATCTTAATTCATATAATAGAGGATACTTCATAGTTGATCCCATATAAATTTCGTCAAAATAGGTTGAGTACTTCATTAAAAATTTCAAATTTTTGAAACAATATGTATGATTTTGGAGAATGTTTACCTGGATCTCATTATTAGTTTGCCAATGTGTTGACGTGAAGTCGGTTTTTTTAATGATCTGCATTCGTTGATTATTATGATTATTTTTCTCAGATAAAATAACTGTCGTACTGGGTTTATTTTAATTTGATGTTTCGGTGTCAAAACAGAAACCGTGGTCTCGAGCGACTGCGGCCACGAGCGTCAACCGATTATAAAGTTGGTCAAATCATCTTCAATAAAAGAGATTCATTTTTTTAAATAAATTAGAACTACAATAACTCATCGTTTTATTCACAGTTCAATCTCGCCGTGATTAATGACTTCACGTTCTTCAAGCAATTGCTTAAAACTTTAGGTATATAATATGGCAAATGATGCATTTTTATTTACTTACTTATTGACGTTTCTTAGTTATACAATAGTGGTTAATAAGAGTTAATCTTCTCTCTATTATATCAACTGTAGTAGATACTTTTTGTTTGTTATTTTTTTTCCTAAACTTTTGTTTCCTGAATCCTGAAAGCCGATATTCACAGTATCGAGCGTTGGAGCTATGCTGAAACTTGAAAGATATTCATACTACTGCCGTGAAGATCTTAGCTGTGGCCTGAAAATTAGATGGTTCTGATACATATAACAACAACAAGAACAATATGAGAAGTGCCGAGCTTGTGTGTATACTGTAGGAAATGAAGTAATTTTTAATAAACTTGATCATAATCATTAATAGCGTAGCCTAAATTTAATGGCGTTGGTAATGTACCTATTGGTTTTATTTTTATGGAAGTCATGTAGCAATTACTTGAGTCTGGCCTTGAATATACAGCACTTACACATTACATATTTCCTTATAGCTAACCACTTTACCTTTAATAACTGAAAAAATATGCTAAATAAAATCACTCGACCAGGGCTCGAACCTGGGACCTCGACCTCCCGTTGCCGGACGGGTGCTCTTCCTATAATGGTATAGCTTTGCAGCTGAACTAGCCGAGACCAATTTCTTTTCAGAAAAAAACACAGTTGAAGTGAATTATTGCAATGTTTAATAACGTTTTTAAGTCTTTGCATTTAATAATGCTCAATTATTCTTAAATAACTGAAAAAATATGCTACATAAAATCATCCAATCAGGACTCGGTCTCGGGTATATTAGCTGCAAAGCTATACCATTATGTGTTGCTACGTTAGCAATATAATGTAAAAACAAGTGAGTATAAGAAGTAATTTTAATGGCGTTACGCTAAGGCTTTGTAGTTCAGTTCGAAGGGCACCCGTTCGGCCAGCGGTTATTTAAGAGTAATTGAATATTGTGATTAAATGCAAAAAGTAATAAATATTATAGGATAATATTACTTACGTTTTTTATCTTAAAAGAGCATTATTTTAAATTATTTATCATAAAAACTGAACACAGTAAAGTTATTAAACTTATAAATGTAAAAATAAAATAGAATGTAATCAAATAAATTTATACAAAACATAAAGTCTTTTATTTCACAAGAGTTAATATTATAAATCCGAAACTCTGTCAGTAATTATTAATGTAATATATTTATTTTACTGTAATTTACTTGGCAAACCGCAGTTATTTAAAATTTACCTCAATTGTGTAGGTATATGTTTCCCTTTAAACTATATTTGAGTTTTTTCGGTGCTGTATACTTGTATACAGTAGGCGTTAGGGTTTGTCAGAAGCCATTTCAGCACCCTGAAATATCTGACATCCACCAACCAGCACTGGGCCAGCTTGGTGGATTACGGCCTAAACCTCTTTGTCACCCAGAGGAGAGACTCATAGCCCTGCAGTGGGCTCATTACACGGAGTTGTGATGATGATGATGATGAAATTTGAGTTTGAGAATCAAATTACAATATTCCACTTAAATACATAATACTCCTGTTTAATTTCACTAAAAGTTGTGCGGTCTACAAAAGGTAATCCGTTACTGTTAGTAAATAAATACTGCTTTTATCAAGATAAGAAAACCAACTTCACTACACTTTGGAGTTGTAAGGATACCAAAATTTGCCACGCGCGCCACAAAACTGACGATGCCGTAATACTCCGGGCCATATTAGACCATACCCATAATGCTCCAAACTTCATTATAAGGGATGGAACATTTGTAAAAATTTGAATATACAATTGTCATTTTTTTAGTACCTGCTTGTTTTAATTTTCTTTCAACCTCGACGCGAAGTTTGAAGATCCATCTTGCATGGAGTTCTGCTGTCGCTTTTAGGATGATTCAGCTGACTATATCAAGAAAATAATAAGACTCTATCAAGTCTTGTCGAAGAGCCGGTTACTATAAATAAAAAAATGCAATGTCTTGAGACTCGACGTAAGGTTGTTATATATTTTAGCTGTAGGATATTTCAGGGTAAATGTAGAACAATCCAGATTATGCAATTCTTAAATAAATTACACTCAAACGCTTACACCATCGCCTTTTTTGACGTAGACAGTATTTCCATCAGTATATGTGCAGTATACAGGGTGACTGGTGGGTCACTCTTGAAATTCGAGGACGTGAGAGTTTGAGATTTTTTTAGTTTGATGAACAGAAAAAATATGAAAAAACATAAATATATTTATGTTTTTTCATATTTTAAGTGGAACTACATGTTTCACTATGACATGTCAATATACAAGACTGCTCAATAAAAGCAGAATCAGTAGCTAAATACTTAGCTGGTTTAAAAAATAAAAAGTTTAATAGCACTTGTGCTATCTGTTTTAAAAAATAAGTAGATATATTATATATATCTTTTGTCAAGTTAAATTTAAAATTATAAATTGAGTTAATGTCAATGACATTAATCAACATGCTTGAGGTTTCACTTAAACATATGTTATTAGACTCCATGTAGCCATGCATTAATAAATTCAATTTATATCTTATTCTATTTTCTCTGGCGGCTCCTCCTATGTAAGGAAATGTAAACAAAACAATTTTTTTACCGTAAGGGCCTGTAACTTATCTCAATATATTAATCATTGACTTTCTCTTACATTTGCCCTTCTCCCAAATAATAATATTAAAGTTGTATCAGGACTGTACCTGCCCTTCAGAGCCTTTTCAATTATACATTCTGGTGATGCTCTAGTATCACGCACTAAAACAAAATCTTGGCCAATAAATCCAGCATATGGCATCAAGTGGTTCTCTAAACAGTTTTGCCTTCCATAGAGATTCCTCCCCAGACTGTTCATGATCCTCCACCATAACTCACTTTCTCGTCAATACAGCATTGAGTGAAACGCTCGTTCTGTCTTCGGTACACCTTACTCCATCCATCATTACCGTATAGCATTATCTTGGACTCATCTGTGAAGAGAACCTGGCTCCACTGATGTCTAGTTCAATTTAAATGTTCCCGCGCAAACTCTAGACGGGCTATTCGGTGTGCTCGTGTCAATTTGGGTCCATTGGCTGGCTTATGAGGCTTTAAGCCACGTTCACTGAGTCGCCTTCTAACGGTCCGAGCACTTATAGCCACTCCGTGGAAGTCCCTGAGCTGTTCTTGTATCTGAACAGAGGTAAGGCGTCGATTTCGTAAGCTGGTAGTGACAATGTATTGATCTTGTCTCACCGTTGTCACTCGGTAACGAGGTCCTCCTGTTCCCGAACGAAGCCGCCAGTCTCCAGGTATCGCTGGTACGCTCTTTGAACAGCGGAACGAGTTATGTGAAGTTGTGAACTCACATCTCGCTGATTTAGCCCAGATTGAAGAAGTGTTACAGTTGCGCGGCTACTTCAGGGGAAGTATCCATAATCTTATGGTCAAAAGCGGTTCAAATTATAGAAAAATAACTTAACTAAACTTTGGTTAACAACCATTGCGAAAATTCAAACAAAATCGAAATTAAATTGCTTCAAAAGCAACTTTCTACTGTCATTTTTTTTTCAAATCAGTTACCAAGCTCGGCTTATGTTCTTTATTTTAAATTCTAAAATTAAAATTTACTATAATACATACGGGAAAGACGATAAAATATGCCAGCATTAAAAATGCATAAAAACTTTTTTGTTATATTGTTTTTTTTTTGTGTATTGGGCTTTTAGGACCGGTAATGTAAGGTGGCTCGATTCGAGTGTTCTGGAGTGTATATAATAAGTAATGGAGTTTATTACGCTAAAAGAGAGCCAATACATTATGATATTTGAAATACCAACTTTTCAAAACGTTATTTGAAGAATTAACCAGCATACTCATCATGTGTAATATTTTATAAAACTTTACTTTTGTACTGTACTTTGAACTGTACTTTTTAAATGTGTGCACTTCCAAATGTTATGTATTTATATTTAATTGTAAGCATTCGTTTGCACTGTATTTAATTTTTATGTTCCCATTTTTATTTATGGGTAGATAAGGTCACCTAAGAAGTCCAAAAGAAATTGATGTATTTTGTTTGCAACCAAGTGTGATTGTAATTATGACCTTTAGTAATGTGTATGTAAAGTTGGTACTTACAACTGCAAAACTAAAATAAAACATAAATTTTCACACATTACATTTAGCCCAAAGTACAGTAGAAAACCACCTTAATTTTGTTGCCTAAATTGTTCAGGAGCTCAAGTCGACATACACACCCTAATGTTAGGTCTTTCTTACGTCAAACGAAAGATATACTTCAACGTCAACGGTTGCTAAATAAACTGATTACGAAGCCTCTCAGATTGGCATTAGAGAGACTATTGCAGAGTGTAATGTCTAATATGGCCCAATAGCTGACGTAGCTGTGAGATGTATTTGTTTTTTTGCGTAAATTTTTTTTAACATAATAGGCGATTATGATTTCACATGTATCAATTATGTTTATAACGTTTTTATTACTAGCCCTTAGTTTCCAAAAATTGGCCAATTTCTTTCCTTTCTTTCTTAATGTTTACAATAAATACTTCGATAATAATAATTCAATAAGACTTCGATATCCTTATCCTAACCGAATATCGCTGTTCCTGAGATTCCTGTTTACTTTTCATATCGAACAAACAATACGATAAAAAATGCAGTGGCATGACTGTCTACGTTAAAAATACTCTTACACACAATTTTGAGGAACCTTTATGCGATGAGTGCAATTATTTAACAATCTTAATAAATAGCGTGTTAGTGATAGGCATATACCGGTCCCCGTCTTTCAGAAACACTGAAACTTTCCTAACCTCCGTAGACAATATTTTATTGACTCATACGGATAAGAGAACTATTGTCCTTATGGGCGACGTCAACATTGAAATTATAAACGAGATCTCGAATGAGCAACAGTCTGAATATATGTCTATGGCAGCTCATCAAATGTTACCAGCTATTACTCAACCAACTCGAAAGAAAAGGTGCCTGGACCACATCTTTATTAAGAATCCGTCTGGTGCTGCTGTAGAGATCATTTGTAGCAGCAATATAACTGACCATATCGCCATGGTAGGTTTATCAACTTCATTCCTCATACAGCAAAAGAATAGGCTACGACAAAAACTTGATATTCCAGGTCTAATTTGCGATTTGTCCGCGATTGACTGGTCCTTTGTTCCTGAATCAGTTGAAGTCAACGAAGCTGCAGGAATTTTTTGCAATGCACTGAAACATTCTCTTGACAATAATCGATCATAAATCGATCACTTCAAAAGTCATAATAACAATTAAAATTCAGAACGAAAAAAGAATAATAATAATTAACAGTTTTATCGTAAACCTTTTGTGACTTGTACCACACATCAATTTTCAAATACCCACCTTATAAAACATAAATAAAAACATAATATTTTAATTTTTGTGTTAATTGAAGGTATTTATACTTTTACTTGTAGTATTCTGTGGTATTATGCAATTTTATCTAAAAAAAGAGCAGATAAATAAGTAATTATGTATCTAAAACTAAATTGAGTTAAGGTAAATCTGTGTTTGTGAAGTTTGTGACTGTCAATAACAACATTGGTGTTTATTATAGTATTGTATAGTGGCAATTGAAATTGTGATCTGAACTATGTTTTGATAACAATATTTATGCTGTAAAAATTATTATTTGGTGAGTATTAATAAAAAAAAATATTATTTTTATTTATACTTAAAGCTACACGCCTTTTGGCGGAAAGACCCGACAATTTGACCAGTCAGTTGGTGATCAGGGCAAGAGGGACAGGAACCGACGAACTATTCGGGCAGTATTCAGCAGAACCGCTTTTTGCATGGAAGCGAACCACCGCCGAATCCCAGCCTTTCAAGGTTTCTGCCCAAAGTGGCTAGGGTCAAACCGTTTGCGGATATTACAACGCGGATGATTTAGGTGGACATAACTCCCCACATTTCGGTCACCTCGTGTGCAAGGTCTATCGTGCGTAAGGATTTAGAGGGGTGAGTCCTTTGTCACACGCTACAACCTCTCTATGCATACCCACGTCCGCCTTCGACATTAAATAGGCTCGGATGCTATATATCTCCCGGTTGTGCAAGGTTTTGGCGCTAAGTAGACCTCCTCCTCCACACTTCCGGGAGATTTACAGCCTTATTACTATCGACCGAGGGTGATGCATTCTATGGAGCGTCATAGTAGTGCGGACCTTCCGATCCAGGGCGTCTAATTCGGTCTGAGTCCATCTGAGTACGCCAAAGGTGTACGAAAGAACGGGCATAACCCATCCGTTAAACGCTCGGACTTTGTTGAGACCCGACAAAGACCTAGTTAGTACCTTTGTCAGGCGCTCAAAAAAGACTTCGCGTACATTATAATAATTAAAAACATATCTTAGTGAAGAAATCGCACAACAGCATTAAAGCATGTATAACCCCTGGCTTACTACGGTGTCAAAAAACCCGAGACAAGCTAAACTTAAAAGCTAAAAGAAACCTAAACGACCCCATAATTCAAACTACTTATAAACAAATCGGAACTTTCTGAATGAATACAACATAGAGTTAAGAATCAGTACTATAACGAACAAATCACACTTAGTAAAAACAACACTTAAAAACTCTGGTTGACAGTCAAAAATATTTGCAATAAAATGCTCATAAATAAACACATGATGCTTCTCACCTAACAAGAATCAAACTAATTCATTGAATGCAACCAATGAGTTTTTTACATTAATCGGTAAAAAAATGGCCGATAAATCAATCTCCAATCTCAATGTCTCTGAATCCGATATGCTTCGAGAGTTCAACACCATGTTTTCGCCACAATGTCCTTTTATATAACGCCGACAGACGTTCTTGAACTAGATTCACTGATAAAAGCACTGAAAGACGACAGCGCCCCGGGGCTTGATTGTTTTAACGCAGTAATAATCAAGCAGATCGCCTCGTCAGCTTTCTAGACAAGACCAACACGATCTGGGATCTGTCTCAATATGGCCAAGTAGTGCGTTCCACAGGGCAGTATTCTCAGCCCGACCCTTTTTACAATCTACATTAACGACCTTCTCAGAATGTCCGTTCCTAATTCAAATGTTATTCTTTTCCCAATGGCTTGATTGTAATTTGCTGACTCTCAACACGACAAAAACGAAGTACATCGCATTTCACAAAACTAATCGGTCCGCTCCAATTAACATTCGCCCTTTAGTAGTGCACAAATGTCTTTCGGATAGTGAGAGAGAATCTACGGATGTACGATGTAAAATACGGGCAATTGCACTTACACAGTTATTTGTGTTAGGCAGTGTTTTTATATGGAGAGTCAGTTGTGCATAGCATAAACTCACTCTTAATTCACCAAACTACCCCATCACTGCTGAATAATCGTGTTTTTAAGGTATACCAGCATCCTGTCCAGACTACGTTTGCTAAGCGCCTACCATTTTTTCTCATACTTACCTATATATATAACAAGGTAATCAAAAAATGTCCAATCCAAAATTTATCAATTTACAGAACGAAATTTTTTGATAAAAAATTCGTTAATGAACCTAGGTTACGAAGAAACAGAACAAATTATTCTCTCCACAGGCTGACTTGCTGATTTCATATATTCCACCCCACACACTCACTCCCTGCATTACTGCGCACTAGTACATAACAAAAAAAGTGACAAATATAACGGAAGACCTAAAATTTGTGCAATTGCTCAGAGAAATGCTACACAATCGCCGGTTCCAAGTAAGTCTACTCGAAGACAAAAGCAGATGGCGAAATCAAAAGAATGGTCTCCCACAAGGTAGCGTCTTGGCACCGATATTGTTCAATATCTACACGAACGACCAACCAGCGAGCCCAAACACCAGAAGCTATCTATATGCTGATGATCTTGCACTGGCCACTCAAACAACAACTTTCGAGGAGGCGGAAGCAAATTTGAACTCGGCTTTAGCCAACCTGGGCAATTACTACGACGCAAATGCCCTGAGGCCGAACCCCACTAAGACGCAATGCCAAGCTTTTCACCTTCGCAACCGGCAAGCACACCGGGTACTTAATATCCACTGGCGGGGTGAACAAATTATGCACTGTGAAAACCCTACATATTTAGGAGTAACCCTCGATAGATCACTAACCTACAAAGCACACTGTTTCAAAGTCAATAGAAAAGTATCCACTCGCAATAACATCCTGCAGCGCCTGACAACTACAGACTGGGGCACCTCACCTACTGTTCTGCGCACGTCTGGTCTGGCACTCTGCTACTCTGCTGGAGAATATGCCTGCCCTGTGTGGGGTCGCTCAAGCCATACTACGCGGGTGGATACAGCACTCAACGACACCTGTCGGCTTATTACTGGATGTTTAAAACCTACTCCGTTAGAGAAGCTGTACCCACTCGCTGGGATCGCTCCAGACGTTCGCAGATATACAGCGAGCTGTGTCGAAAAATCAAAAATGGTCACAGATCCCAAACACCCCATGCATCACTATTGTCCCGTGCCCCTAAGGCTAAAAAGCCGGAAAAGTTTTTACCACTCGGTCCCCCCAATAAACCCTGCCGATGCCGCAAAAACGAGAGTCAATTTATGGAGTAAAAAATTTGCCCAACCCCCCTTGATTCTGTCTGAACACCTCCCGCCCGGAAAAGATTTGCCATGGCCAATTTGGAAGTCCCTAAACAGACTCCGGACCCAGGTCGGCCGCAGTAAAGAAAACGTTGTAAAATGGGGTTTCAGCGTTGACGGAGATGAGCATTGTTTGTGCGGCGCGACTCCACAAACAATGTTACACCTTCTCTCCTGCCCCATGTGCCCGGAAACCTGCACTACCGAGGACCTCGTACAAGCCACCGGTAACGCCATAAAGGTGGCAAGTTTCTGGGCGGGCAAAATATAATAAACATATTCATCGACACGCAAAGAAGAAGTACATAACAAAAGACTACACAAACGTTTATCTTCACACCTACACCTTCACACACTCCTGCCTACTTTCATATGCCTTATGATGTAACAAATGAATCAATACTAACCGCCTCTTTAAGAAGAGTAATAATTTTAGTCATTTATTTTATAATACATACCAAGTGATTGTTGTAGAGCCAAAGGCTCTAAAAATGTCAGTGGTCACTTTTCGGTTGCTACGTGACAGTTTTCCACAGTGCTGTAATTTCTTTTTTGTCAATAAACGTTATTCATTATTATTATTTATTAATTTAAAAATAAATGCAGTTTCTTACTTTTGACAGTACTTTATTTCGTCGATATAGTTTTAACATTATTAGAAGCTACTTACATAATGACTATAATTTATAAGTGAACAAATGTAGAACAAATGTTGTTGGGATTGATGGAGAGAGGTTGCTCGCAAGAGGTGATGCGTTAACTAAAATTAACCCTGTATATTTACTGAGAAAACTAACTATTACGACCAGGAAGGGTTTTAAAGCAAGACACGATTACATCTTGAGTGACAATTTATTAACAAATATAAATAGTTTATATAGTAAGATATACGTGCATAATTAAGTTAACAATATTTAATCTTATCTTGGTATTGATTTTATCGAGCACGTTTGATTAATAGGAAATAATATATTGATTCTCTGTGGGTCACGTAGGAGGACGCCACAGATACTCCCCCCTTAAAAAAAAGGTAAACACAAAATAACAATTCAATATTCTTACTCTAAAATTAAATACTACATAACAATTTCAAGCAAAACACTCATTTTTTTGTTGATATACTTAATATTAGAAATATTTGAAAACCTAGCAATTTATATAGTACTATGATTACGTAAAACCACAAAAACAATTGAGGCGAATAGCTTTAAGTTTGATGCTGCAGGTGGTAGACTACTCTGGTAAAAATTTATCATTCTGAGAAACCGTCTCAAATCTTTAACTGTTGCTGGTTTCGGGAAATCAAAAATAACCCTTGCTTTCTCATCCTTTGGAGTGATTCCTTGGCTCGTTATATGATAACCTAAGAAATCAAGTTCGGTCTTGAGAAATTTGCATTTTTCTAGGTTAATAGTTATCCCATGTTCATGCAGGCGTTTTAAAATTATGTCCAGGTGTTGCAGGTGTTCTTCCTTTTGTTTGGATATGGTGTTCCACTTGGCACTTGAAGTTAGATATGTTGGCAGCTGGCTTGGTTATATCTTCATATTTTTCCAGTAATTTTCTTATGCTACTTTTCTTGTGAAACAGTTTCAACGCTCGGTTGATTTGCTCTGATGCTTGTTGCAGGCGTTGTCAGCTCAGTAACTTTCTCAATAAGCTTTTTTCCGTCGTTAAAACTGACATATTTGCCCCCGGTATCGACTAAAAACCTCTCGCCACTTTGTAGGTCGGCTAGGATAAGGCGGTCGTAGGGGTGAATAGCACAAGTTCTGCCCTGGTTCGAGCTAATTGTAGAGCCCGTTGTTTTTTTTTCTGGTTTTTCCTGGCACTTTTCTTGACATTTATGTGTCTTTTTCTTGAATCGCTTACGATATTGACCTTGGTTACGATACCTCGATGCACTTCTTGACCTTGATCTTGAACGGAATTCACTGCGTCAATACTTTTTCGTCATCGTTTTCGTCGCGTAGTGCAGCGATTTCAGTTTTCATATGTGTCAGCTGATTTGCAAGTCTAGTGACCTCGTTAACTTCATTACTTAAGTTTTCAAATATCCGGTCTGCCATCTCACTAATTTTGTCGGGTGTTGCGTTTTCTAAAACAGATTGTACTTGTAGTTATCTCCTTGTGCGGCGACTATAGCTTCGAAATGGGTAAGCCATAATTTGGGTTGGTCTTGCCAGAAGCGCGGGATACGTTCCGATATGTTTCTGGCGGCAACTTCAGGTTCCAATGCAACAGGATTGACTGGAGCACGTAGAGTCATTTTCCTTTTTATTTCTGGTCGGGTCCTCAAAACTTCTTGCTTAATTGGCTGCGTGACTAACTTCGGGGTCACCACTTATTACGACCAGGAAGGGTTTTAAAGCAAGACACGATTACATCTTGAGTGACAATTTATTAACAAATATAAATAGTTTATATAGTAAGATATACGTGCATAATTAAGTTAACAATATTTAATCTTATCTTGGTATTGATTTTATCGAGCACGTTTGATTAATAGGAAATAATATATTGATTCTCTGTGGGTCACGTAGGAGGACGCCACACTAACCGAAAGTAAAATAATTAATTACGCAACGCATGGTTACATAAGCGTAATACAATGGATGCTTAGAATGGTTTGCGTTTGGCGGAAACACTACAGTGTGAGTATTAGTTGAAGCGGCGCGTCGAAAAAGTGTAGTAATGTCTCTTTATTTATTTATTGGGAATTCTGGTGAAAAATCACGTACCTACTTTTATCACGTAATCAGCGGTGCGAGCACAGAACTTTATCGACTCGTATTGTTACGAATGTTCTTATAGTATGGAGTCGGTTTCAAGTTTTTAGTAACATTGTATTTTTTTTATTTAACAGTTATTTAAGAGTACAACATGTTTACAAACATTCAAATTAACAAGGTACATATTTATTTGAGCTGGCCGTGCGGCAATGGATAGATTTAAATGATTGCTAACAAACCGTCTCCATACTATACGAACATTCGTAGCAATACGAGTCGATAAAGTTCTGTGCTCGCACTGCAGTACCGAGTACAGAATGCTCTGCTTCAATATCTAAAAATTGTCATCAGTCACCCTGTATATGTATTTTCAACACACTTGCTCGTAAAGTGAGCGTTATTCTATTGAATTTAGAACTATAAACTGGGCTATAAGTCACGCGTGCATAATATATTATACCCTAGTGCATAATATAATGAATCCTACAAAGTTTAGTTGTACCTTTGTGCAAATAACATGCGAGAAAACAGAGCATATTTTATTGGTCCGGGTTATACACTACATATTTTCAGAAACAACAAAGAGGTTTTATACCACTTCAAATCCATATACATTTTTAAATGTTTGCGCCTTATACTAGTAAAATAAATTTGTATATTAAACAAATTATTCACAATTTACAATCATTTGTCATAAAATATTAAAATATTTGCATTTACCACTCCAAATTAAACATTTTCACTTAAAATAGGCTGTATATGCTATACAGACATTGACACATTTGACGGAAAAAAAAACCTACGCGCATGCGCGAGGTTCGGCGCCATTTTTCAATCACAATTCACAGCTTTGTTATCAAGTGTGTTTGTTATTTTATGACCACGTATGTCTGTCTTTTACTCACAAGTGTGTTGAAAAACGTCGTATGTAACTCGTGAGCGTTGCTAATTACAGTCTCGGCTCATTATTAAGCCCTCGCCTGCGGCTCGGGCTCAAATCACAGCCTCGACTGTAATTAGCAACTTCGCTCACTTGTTACATAATATACTTTTGTACACCTTGTTTACGTAAAAAAAAAATTCTCGTGAAATAAACAACAGTAGCATTTTATTCGATTTGAAAAACCATTGTACTTATTAGAAAGAAAGAAACAAAGAAATAAATCATTTATTTGCTGAATATGTTCGGTATTTACATGTTAAGTTAACATTATAGTGCAGCATACTCAACCGTGAAACGGTTTGCAAATTATGTGCACGTCAGTAAAATGTATTAGTTAAAGAGAGTTTATTTGACTATATCTATGTTTTTTTAAGGTACTCGTAAAAGGCCACTAACAGCAGCTGAAAAACAACGAAGATATAGAGAACGATGCAAACTGGATCCGTTGAGGTATCAAGCAGTAAAACAAAAAGCTTTAGCAAGATACCATGCAAGGAAAAAACAGCGGAGCCAAAGGAATACTGTTAAGCTAACACAATGTTGGGTCTCGATATAAAGCTATCTTCTTCAGCTGTAAGTGAAACTCACACTGTGCCTCAAGTTATTTATTTATTTAAAAGCAATACCTAATTAAAATCGTTGTAATATACTAAATTATTTTAGCTCATTTAAGTTATGCTATAAAAATAAAGGTTTATGTATTTTTGTCAAGTACAGTTTGTGGCAAAATACTTAGCAAGAACCATAAACAAGAGAGATCGAAATTAAGCTGACTTTTTGCGTCAAAACCCCACCCAACACATAATTCTTAAGATAATATCTTTTTAAGTTTTTGCATTTCATAATGCTCAATCATTCTTACATAACTAAAAAGGTTCCACCACCCAGCACTGGGTCAGCTTGGTGGACTTATGACCTACACCTCCTCGTCACCTAGGGAAAATAATCAATAGCCCTGCAGTGGGCTAATTACCAAGAGTTGTGATGAACTGAAAAAGTTCAGTTATTTGATTCTTAATATGCTCTTAAAACATAATGCACTATTTTAGGAGGACTCTGTAAAGAAACTAGTTATTTTAAAAAAGTTTTCGTCTGCTGCGTGAGAGTTCCTGAACTCTAGTCCCAGCCGAGCCAGCATAGAAAACGAACTTTTCTAAAACGGCCAAGGCCTGGAGGTATACTGAGTGAAGTATCCTTCGGTTGTAACCCAGCTCCGCTGTGTGGTCCCCATGATACAAGTTTACATACAAATGCTTTGTTTGGGGCTTAGTTTGTGTATTTATTTGGGTACTATTTTTGTTAAGTAAAAGTAATAAAGGTTAAAATGGAGACAAACTTTATACATAAAAATAAATAAGTTGTAGGTTCTGTACTGCCCCATAGTACTACGTAATACACGAAATTTTAAGTCAAAATCAATGAAAATAAACTCAAATCAGATAAAATATGTAATTGAAAAAGTACAGTGCTATGTTGTCAAACTTTAAAGCTATCTCTGTATTATATTATAATAAATAAATATGTCGATAAAAATAATTTTATACCTAGTTTTCTTTTCATTTCATACTTTTGGTTATTTGATGCAACGATATATATTGTTATAAATGAAAATAATTACTATGTAATTATATAGATAAAATTATATATAAGCATAATAAAATGCGACAATTTTTAAACTATTTATTTTTGACAGATGATTCTACGCCGCGGTTCATAAATGGAAATTCTAGAGGTCAAATTTTAAAAGTCGGAAAGTATACGTTTTACTGCCATGAAGAATTACTCGGTACAAGAACTAAATGGTTCTGCGAAGAATCACAGACGCAATGCAGAGCCACTGCGGTTACGATTTTTCAAGATATTATATTTGCCAATTTCACACACAATCATTGATAAGAGTAGATTGCTTCTCTGTTTTTCTTAAAGGTACAATATAAGAATTTTGTTTTAATTAGTAAAAACAAATTTTATGTTGGGGTATTGTATTGAAGTGCCAAATAAATCAATTGAAATTATATTTTTAATATCGTTATAATTAATCTATCATAAGAACCTAAGTAAGGTTCCCATATTTTTTGAGGATAATAAATTAGTTTATTATAATTATTTTAGTTAAATTTATTAGTGTGTATTAAAAAAAATATATTTATCACAAATTAAAGTTTCAAAATTTTTCTCAGTGAGTAAAATTTAAGTTTAATCTTCAATTTATAACTGCATACAATAAGATGCAAACGTTTTTATTACTTGCTGTGTTATCATAAGCTACAGATTAAACTTAAATTTTGATCACTTAGGAGAATTTTGAAATTGTAATTGCAGTTCATGGGACGAATTTCAAACTCAGTTAGTTACATCGATATTTTTCCTATCCTTATCTACATCAATAAAGCAGTGAAATAACTAATTTCTTTATAAAAAATGGGATGCATATAAGATGCTGAATACATTTTTTGTGTTCATAATAATAATTAAACTGTTAAAAATAAGATTAGCACTAAACAAGAAATAAAATCTATGGTCGATAAAGAGGAGACCCTAAGAGAAATGTAAGTAGGCATTACACTTTATTCGATATTATATGATATTTCGATAGTATTATCGAAAATGTAAGGATTGTTCATATAAAGTAAACATTGAAACCTTTTTCCGAACTCCTTCAAAGTGGCAGATTGTCATACTATTATTTAAGCAGATTTCATCCTGTCAAAAACATATTTTATTTGTCTGCCATTAAAATAATGGTGATTGTGTTAATACTGATTAGTTTTCGTAATTAAAGACAATATCAATAAAAACATATCAAACCGTATGTGTTTTTGCATTCTTTGTACATTTGAACCCTTATAATTATCCTACCCTTATTAATATATTGACAGCTCTAAAAAAGATTTTAAAGAATAGAGGCCGGATGTGCTAGATGCAAGACTCATGTTTCACACAGAAGAATCGTTTCAACGTTTTCGTGTGCAAACTTGCGGATCTGCAGTGCGATCACAGAACTTTATCGAATCGTATATTAACGAATGTTTACGAATGCTCGTATAGTATGGAGTCGCTTGCAAGTTTTGAGTAACAATGTAATTTCTTATTTTACAGATATTTATGAGTACAACATGTTTACAAACATTCAAAATTAACAAGGCGCACATTTATTTAAACTGGCCGTGCGGCAATGGATGGATTTCATTTTTTTCTTAAAAACCGTCTCCATACTATACGAACATTCGTTAACAAACGATTCGATAAAGTTCTGTGATCGCACACCAGATCATAAGGACTTCGCATTCTGATATGCTTTTTTCGTAGTTTAAAAAAATCTTGCTATTTAACTCAGCTTGCCGGTCAGTTTACAGGTTTGGTAAGGCGAACGATATGTTCTTACAGATATTGAACGAACAATATTTTCTTACGGAATATGTTTTCTTATTCATATTTTGGAGTTGCATTGCGTCAGATATGTTTTTTGAATTATATGTTTTCTTACAGTTTTACTTTTGAAAAATCAAAAAGGCTTCGATGTATGATGATACATATACAAGTGCTAGACGAAATAATACGACAACTAGTTGGCGATATTCCAAAAAATCTTCTTGCCGCGCTCGAGTCACCACTTCCGTCGACGGCTCAAAGATAATGTGGCATTCACACGTACATGCCCATGAACGTCCTCAGATGATCATTAAAGATGGAGTGATTTATAAATTATAGAGTTAATGTTTGACGGTCCGGTGGTTTATTTATCGGCAGCGGTGTGAGAGATTCAGAGTGCTAGCAATATGCAAACTTTAAGATGCAAAATTTTCTAACCTTATTCGGGTTTAGATACATACCTGCTCTGATACCCACAAGTTCCGCTGTCTGCCTCCAAAACACGAGCCTATATAAGTACACAGTAATATTGTCAGTTTGTCAATGAACAGAAATAAAAATACTTTCAAATCGATACATGCAACTCTTTTCTTGAGGTGCCAATGTATTGAATATTGTAGTGGGGGAACACAAGTGGTATTTAGTAATTTTTGTTCCAATACCAGTATTTTAAATCAAATTAGTTGCTTAGTGTCTTTACCTGTATATATTAATTCAAAACGATTGCAAATACTAATTTCCCAAAATTAATTCGTTTATATTATAATAAGATGAATAATGGTAATATAGAAACAGGCAGTAAAATTGAGTGATATTCCATTACATCTATCATGCAATCAATATAGGTATATAAAACTGTTCCGTTACTGACTGAGTGACTGACAGACAACGTACAGCTGTAACTACTGGGCGTAGAGAGCTGAAATTTGGAACCTACATTCTTTAGGGGATGTAGGGGTGCACTACTGAAGGAATTCCCGAAATTCCCACGGGAACGGGAAATATAGGACTTTTTAGTTTGTATGAAAAATTTTATTTCTTGAGTGCACCGATGTGAAACTTGGTGTAAAGGTTTTTCAATGTGTGTCTGGTTGTGTTATGAAAGGAATTCCCGAAATACCCCCGGGAACGGGAAATATCGGATGTTTTAGTTTGTATGAAAAAATCCCATCCCTTAAGTGCACGGATGTGAAACTTGATATAAAGATTCCTCAATAAGTGTCTGTTTGTATTATGGAAGGAATTCCCGAAATTCCCACGGGAAGGGGTAAGACTTTTTAGTTTGTATGAAATATCTTATCCCTTGAGTGTACAGATGTAATACTTGGAATGAAGGTTCTTCAAAGAGTGACTGGTTGTGCTACGAAAAAAATTCCCACGGACACGGGAAATATATGATTTTTAGTTTGTATGAAAAAAACTTATTCCTTGAGTGCATGGGTGTGATACTTGGTCTAAAGGTTCTTTCAGTGGGTGTCTGGTTGTATAGTTTCTGAAATTTCCATGAGAAGGATAGTTAAGCGCATACGAAGTTGCGGGATAAAGCTAGTATCTATATAAATATGATATTAGATTTGAAAGTGAAGCGATAAATATTTATTACTCTTTCAATTTAGAAACATTACGTTAAATACTTTCAATACTGATGTTCGCCTGATTAGATTCCAAGCGAATGAATCCGTGATAAACAGTTCGTTATTAATAACCGTGATTCCCAACTGTCACTTTGGATTAAGCAGCCACCTTAGTCAATATTTACGTCCACATGAGTCAGATGCACTCGATAATGCTCACCTTATTGACATATATTTTATTTTATGTTATGGTTTGTTTCTAAAGAAACCATTTTATGCGAACTAAGCGAAGGACACATGTACTAGGTCAGAAGAAGCAGAATTACTTTTGCTCTATTCTGGGCATAAGTACTACAAGCTTCGTAATTCAAAGAAATGTTTCGAAACTTGGATATGTAAACAAAAAGGGTGTCAAGCTTTTATAACTATAATGTTGGAGAATGACAGTATCGTAACAAGTTCTGAACACAACTGTAAGAAAAGCCCTTTTCAAACTTTGAATCCAAGTGAGTCAGCTTTAAACATTAAAGGTTTTTACATAAAAAAGTGGGTTTCCAGTACCTACAAAATCAAGAGAAGGTCGCATACATTACGTCAGAAGGAGGTGAATTACTTTTGCTTTATTCTGGTCACAAGAACTACAAGCTTCGCAATTCAAAGAAAGGCTTCGAAACTTGGAGGTGTTAAACAAAAAATGTGTCGAGCTTTTGTAACGATGATCTTGGAGACTGATTATATCGTTAAAAGTTCTAATCATAGGTGTCAGAATCCATGTGATACTAAAAAGAATGACTTTTAGTTCTTTGTTTTAAATTTATATTGTGAGTGTGATATGTACCTAAGATAATTTGAGCGATTTGACAAGGTATACAGTTTGCATTTTCTTTGGGTCTTTCGACTAATTATCTATTTTATCTAAATCAAACAATTCGCGGTTCAATACTACAACTATTTCTTTGACAATTGAATCCTAACGATACTAAGAATTAAGAAAGTATTGGTGTTGCTATGTTTATTTAACAATTCACTTAAAATTATAATACGTTTAATATGCTATTCTTATTGACATTTTTTTTAGACAAACCACTATGTAAAAACAAACGGATCGAAAGAGCATTCGCTGCAAGCAATAGTAACGGACATTGGCCTGAAAAAATGTCAGCAAAACCAGGCTCAACAAGAAAGAAATGTTATCGAAAATGTAAGATGTGTGCAAAGAAGAAATTGAGAAGAGAGACAAGTTTACGGTGTAAAGGTTGTGATGATAGGCCGTCATTATGCTCTACATGTTTTGAGGAGTGGCATAGCCAAAAAAGATAAATATTTTATGTTTTATAAAGTTTATAATAATGCAAACGATGTGTTGGGAGGATCTTTTTTTACATTTTTGCTTATTGACTAAGTAATTAAGAGGACTTTCTATGACAGTTTTAGTATATTTTTAAAACGTAGGTAATGTTAAATTATCCTTCTTTCAAAAATTCATTGTTTTAATATATTTTAAAGAAATAAAATCCCAAGCCAATCCAACCAAATATATGCTCCAAACTCAATAAAGCAGAATTCTATTTTTGTGTTTTTTTTTAATTCAATCAAATCATTATAGCTATTTAATTGTAACCCAGGTGTACCATAGTGATTTTGGAAGATTAGAAACTTTTCTACTCTTTCCTTTTCACCACTCATGCATGACATACAATTCGATACACTTTGACATAACGTTCATAGACGTTAGACATTGGGATGATTACGTTAACGTGTGAAGAAAATAAAATTATGATAAAGTGTTAAAATCCGTATTTTTACTCTTTTAAGTAATAACATTGCTAATCTTACAGAAAATCAGCACATACACAAAAAAGAAGCCAAATAATAAAAAAAATTGATTATTTGGCTTGAAGATTTCCCAATGAAAAAATTGCAGAAAGAACAGTCAAAGATGAAAAGACTTGGTCCCTTAAATAGACTAGAAGGACCAAGGCAGGCATCAAACTTATGGGGACTGGAAACTGCTCGCGTCCGCAAGGTTTAGCCCTCGATGCCTTGTACGTGGTCCCTGGGTGGTGCTAAACGAGCAGTAAAATCTGGTGGTAGGCTTCGGCCGTGGCTTGTCACCACCCACTAGACAAAACCATGCCGCCAAGTAACCTAGTTGCGTTCCGGCATGATGTCTAGTGTAGCCATTGAGGAGGATAGGTCTGAGTAATCGTGCTGCATCGGAGAACTGTTTACAACTCGTAGGATAATGACTCACCGGGTAACTCGTTTTGGAGGGTAGCGGGATCCGAAGCACGGTGCACCGCTGGCCGACCGCAGGTAGTAGGGGGCCCAAGTAGCATGCCAGCCACATGCAAAAGGCTGCCCCGCCACCTCGCGAAAAATCCCGGGAGGCTCCATCGTGCCGGTTGGCGACCGGTTTGAGAGGACCCGATGGCGAACTCGGGGGGGTTCGGGCGTCCCCGCAGTCTCCAAGCGAGTTTCCCAATGGTGCGTCACCCCTATCGAGTTGCTTGGTTCCATTTGCAGCGCTTCACTCAACTTCTGTTCTCCTCCCTATTCACTCCACTCCAAAACTAATGAAAGGTCCAAAGAAGAGTAAGGTAACACAGCGGTTGCACTTCCTCTCGTTTAAAGTGCACTTCTGTAACATCCGAGGAGTGCACTCCAATCTCAATGATGTCCACCACCACCTCGAGACGGAGAGACCCCACCTACTCTTCCTAACGGAGACGCAGATCTGTGATCCGTCAGACTCGGCATACCTTTGTTACCCAGGTTACATCCTGGAGTCCAAATTCCACCCGCACGCCGGAGTGTGCATGTATGCCAGTGACAAGATCTGTTGTCAGCGTCTCCGTTACTTAGAAGTGCCGGACCTTTCAGTTATGTGGGTTCACATAGATACCGGCCTAGACCAAATGGTATACGCTGGTATTTATCGGTCACACAGCGGAGATCGGGAGACAACGAGGCTTATGGACTATCTCAGCAGTACAGCGGACAAGGTTCAGCAACGTTTTCCCACAGCGCAGTTGGTGTTCCTGGGGGATTTTAACGCACACCACGGACAGTGGTTATACCCGTTTCAGGACACTGACCATGCTGGTAGAGAGGCTTTTAAGTTTTCGCTCACTCATGGCCTCTCTCAGCTTGTTGACGAGCCTACGCGCATCCCAGACGTTGCTGGCCACACTGCTTACTGCCTGGACCTTCTGCTGACAACCGATCCGGACAGATATTCGGTGTCCGTCACTGCACCCTTAGGGACATCCGATCACTGTCTGGTGAAATCTGTATCGCAGTACTCGCCACCTGACACCCGACCAAGTGGTTCTAGGCGAGTATGGCGTTACAAGTCGGCAGATTGGGATGAAATGCGACATTTCTTCGCATCTTATCCGTGGCGGCAAGCTTGTTTTACATCAACCGATCCATCGTGCTGCGCTGATGCAGTCTCAAGTGTGATAGGTCAAGCAATGGAGTTCTTCATTCCCTACGCTGATCTATCCCTTGAAACCAAAGCTCGCCCATGGTTTAATGCTGAATGCTTTTCCGCTGAAAAGCGTAAGCGAGAAGCGTACAAAGCCTGGGCAACCGCTCGCAGAAGCAAAGCCGTGGATTCGCATGAACACAAAAAGAGGTACAATGCTGCCGCCAAGTCCTGCAAAAAGGTGATCAAGAGAGCTCGTTTCGCCCACATAGGCTGTATCGGAGACAGAATAGCCTCGTACCCCTCGGGAAGTAAAGCTTTCTGGTCCCTCGCCAAGTCGGTCGAAACGAACTTTTGTCGCCCGTCGCTGCCGCCTCTGCGGAAACCTGACGGTTCTCTGGCCCACACCGCTAAGGAAAAGGCGGATTTATTTGCCAGTATCTTTGCGGAAAATTCTCGTCTAGATAGCCAAGGTAAAATCCCACCCCAATTACCTCAGTTCGGTCCTACAATGGGTACCGTTCATATTCGACAAAAGGAGGTTCTTAAGTGCTTGCTGCACCTAGACGAGAATAAGGCTAGCGGCCCAGACGGTATTCCTGCAGTGGTGTTGAAACGCTGCGCAGCTGAGTTGTCTCCCGTTTTGACGCGTCTCTATGGACTCTCTTTGGAATCTGGTAAAGTCCCCAAATCCTGGAAGCTGGCTAACGTACAACCAGTACCGAAGAAGGGAAGCCGTGCTGATCCTGTCAACTATCGACCAATTTCAATCACCTCCATACTTTGTAAAGTCATGGAACGTGTATTGAACAATCGACTCCTGGCATACCTTGAGACCAACGAGCTCCTAAGCGATAGCCAATATGGTTTCCGCAGTGGACGCTCGACCGGCGATCTTCTCGTGTATGCCACACACTTATGGAGTGAGGCCTTGGAGGGTCATGGTGAAGCAATAGCTGTATCCTTAGACATCTCCAAGGCCTTTGACAGGGTCTGGCATGATGGTCTCTTAAGCAAGCTTCCAGCATATGGCATACCGACCGGGCTCTGCGACTGGATATCTGATTTTCTGAGGGAACGGTCGATTCGAGTAGTCTTAGACGGCTATTCCTCTGACCTAATGGCGATTAATGCCGGGGTACCTCAGGGATCTGTTCTCTCTGCAACTTTATTCTTGCTGCACATTAATGACCTCCTAACACCAGGCATTATTGGATATGCTGATGACAGCACTGTTGTTGAGAGATATATATCCAATGCGCGAACGAGCGCCCATGAAATCCAGGTTTTGAGAGAGTCTATGATTGAGCGCGTTGATTCGACCTTGCGGAATGTGTCCGATTGGGGCGAATCTAACCTGGTCAAATTCAACGCCTCCAAAACACAAGCGTGTCTATTCTCCGCAAAAAAGAGCACCTTTACTCTTACGCCCACTTTCCAGAATGTATCTGTTCCCATCACCGATCAACTAGGGCTTTTGGGCGTCACTATAACGTCCAAATTAAACTTCGGACAACAAATTGAGTCTATGGCAAAAACGGCTTCCAAAAAAGTGGGTATCATCTCGAAGGTCCGGCGGTACTTCAGCCCTGAACGGCTCCTCAACTTATACACAGCCCAAGTGAGGTCTTGCATGGAGTACTGTAGTCACCTTTGGGATGGTTCTGCCAAATACCAGCTCGAAGCGCTAGACTCTGTTGACCGAAGAGCCCGAAAACTCATAAATAACAACAACCTTACAAATAAAAAATTGCAGACGCTGGAGCATCGTCGTAAGGTTGCTTGTTTGACAGTATTTTATCGGCTACATTTTGGTGAGTGTGCGAGTGCTCTTTTTGACCAAATTGAACCCACCCCTTTTTACCACCGGACTACCAGACGCAGACAGAACTTCCATCCGTATATAGTGGATATACCAAGAAGTCGAACAAAACGCTTCGATAGTTCCTTTTTGGTACGGATTGCCAAGGTGTGGAACAATCTGCCTGCGTCTGTTTTTCCTGACCACTACAGTCCTGGAACTTTTAAGTGTCGAGTGAATAGGTTTCTCGTGGATGGACGTGTAACACCATAGTCTTCATGCGCACTTTCCATCAGGTGGCATGGCAGACAAACGTCCTATCCTTACAATATAAAAAAAAAAAAAAAAAAAAAACGGTTCTACCGCAATAGAGCAAAGCGCATCGGCGTGCAATGCGCCGCGGAGATACACTTGCATTATGAAATGGATTCTGAAACCGTTATTATTATTATTATTATTCCATTCCATTCAGCCTTTTTGATCAGTGGGTGGGTACGTCTTAGAAATGTTTTTCATTGCAATTATAAATTAGAGTTGCGTGTGTGTGTGACATTCAATCTTATTTACTTTGTTATTACTTTGATGTTATTTCTCTAGCCATTTTACTTTGTTTCGGATCAGTAAATTGTATAGTACTTCTCAGAAAAAAAAAAAAAACAAAAAACTGACGAAGCTATTTTGCAAAAATACCTAAACATATCGTTAAAGTACACAGAGGAGGTATTTCTTTGTTGTTGACAAGTTATCTCCAGTAATAAAAATTGGCCTTTGATAATGTTAATTTTAGAGGTTTTAGAGTGGACTTCTAATTTTTTTCCAAAACAACCGCAGCTTTTATGAATGCAAAGAATTGAACCCTGGTCGAAATAACTTTATTTATTTATTATTAAAGAAACATACAGCCATTATATTTCTTATAAATACGGTTAGATAAATATTTCATAGGCTAACACAGTTTCCAACGTTAGGCATTAAATATATTGTAAATACTTAATTAAGTGATATTACTAAGAATTAGTCTAAGTTAAGAATAATTATTAAGAATATTTTGAAATAAACAATAAATTGAGCATTAAGAATTGAAATATAGAGAAAAATTACTATTTAAACTGTAAAACTTTATGGAAAATATTATTTTACTTTTTTCACAGATGAAATGTATCTATTCAATGTACAATGGAGGATATCAATATGATGGTAACATTTATTATGTATGTTGCAAGCTCTTACAAGGTATCGATATTTCGAATAATTCTTACTACATTTAGGAACTGAAAATACTGCATTGGAGCGACTACTATTAGACCTCGGACATGTAAAAGAGATACCACTGAGAAGGAAGGGTGAATCAATATAATTATTAATAACTTTAAATAAAAATATTTAACTTGTCGCCTATATAATTAATGTCGCCAAACTTAGCAACTCTTTGCTACTTCAAGGTACCTATATATCCTAATGTACCTAAGGTACCTCATGTCTAAAGTTCCAAATAAAATGGTTTTTTTTTTGTTAAGTTATTGACCGGCCGTAAGTTCCGAATACGGGCTAAAGAGTTATGCATTTAATATTTTTTAGCTTATTAGGTATATTTTTATTTTTATACATTAAGTTCCACATTTTTATAATCCATAGAATGAAAGCCATAATTATAGTTCAGTTAAATAGTCAAATAACACGTATAGTACAGCTGTTTATTCCACCGCCACGTCAAAAAAGCTATACTCGTAATTCATACTTTTACCGTTCTTTTACTAAAAATAGATCTTTTTAACATCTCCCTAAAATCTTTGAAAAAGAATGTTACACTTAGCTTAATCTTAACCTTATGCCTGCCTATATGTTATATGTTCTGTTTCTGATCTGTTATAGGTAATTGAATTAGATTTATCTATTTTTGTTGTTTTTAAAGAGATATAAAAATGCTCCTTAGAACAATTATAAGTATGTCAGTTTGGATGGGAGCATGTATGGATGATTATTCCTCAATCAGGGCTAAACCGCTCAACGGATTTGAATGAAATTTGGCATAGTGATAGTGTACAGTGTGCAATATTATAGCACATAGTCTATTTTTATCCTGATATTCCCACGATAACCTCGCGAAACAGCTAGTTAGGTAATTATAAAAGAAATAACTGCTTGCATTAGTTCAAAAAGTTTTTAAATATGTTTGCAGTACAACTGGCGGTAAATGCACGTGGCAAGGAATTACTTATTTGCTCAGGGTACAGTTTCTGCACCAAGATGCGTAGCAGGTCGACAATCAATTGGCGCTGCACGACCAACAATAGTTGCCGCGCTCGCATCATCACGGATCTGCGCAAACGAAAGCTGCTCAAATGTAACCTAAAACATGCGCATGAACCTCCTAAACTTTGCATCAAGGAGGGAGTTTATTTTAAAATTTAAAATTAAATGTTTTTTTCGATTGTATCTTTAATTGTGTGTACATGAATCGATAAATAAATCAATAATCTCGAAGGAATGGCCAAAAAATTAAGGTTTTTCCTGATGTCATTACGAATAAAAAGCTTCACAAACATCGTGGCAAAGTAACTTGATTAGAAGTATTTTACTAGATATATTTTGTATTTATTTACCGCATTCCTAACGGAATATTTGGTCCCAATCAATATACAAACAACACTTTATTTTTCATTATCAGATCTCAGAAATTGCCTGAAAATTATTTGATTACTAAAAGCTCTCTTTGTTATGCTTATCAGTGTTTAAATAAATTGACAATGTGACAATATAAAGCCCACTTTGAATTGTCACAAAAAATTAATGTGTGATTAAATGTAAAAATAAACTGATTTTAAATGTCTTTATTATTTATTCTTTTTGTCTTAGCCAGTTGGTATTGATCCAAGTTGGAATGCTCGTGAACCAAATTAATAATTATTTCAGCCTTTTCATTCGATCAAAAAAGAAACAAAATAATATATAGGTACATCTACCATAAACTCTTCATACAACGGTAAGATTTTGTTAACGTTTCAAAACTGTATCATTACCAGCTCGATCTTGAATAAAAATTGTTTATAAGTCACAATTGCTATACTTTTCTATGTTCTCATCTTCTTTTTATCACCTCACTAATATATTATAGTTCCCCTTGCCGGCTCAGATCAAACGAAGACCCAGGTCTACCGTAGGTTGTGGTGCTCGAATCAACGATCTGCTAAAGCGTCACGGTCCAGTCAGTTCTGACTCCACTGTGCCAGGAAAGTAGCTTGCATCAACTGGAGCGGATAACATCTAGTAGATGCGCTAAATGCAGCACGAAAAGAAACCCAGCACGAACTAGCTGGCACTGCAGCTCCTGTAAACGTATTTTTTCAAACTATCTGCAATATTTTTAGTTTATTTGTAGTGAAACCACTTACTTTATGTAAAAAAATTAAAAAAGTAAATTGATGAGGAAATATATATTTTATTTTCAATTGGTACAAACCTAACTAATATCCCTTTTAAAATTATTATATTGTATGACACGAAGTGAGGTCATGCATTCGCAGCATTATTGATAAAATGATTAACATTTTTGCATAAGATTCACAACCCTATCCGTCATTATATTCATCTGCCTACGCTACGTAATAGGTTGAAAATGCAATACGCGCGCTCTATACCTTATATTATTACTCTAAGGGTACAACGGTTAATCATTTTTTCATGTATTTTCAGGCGTGCACTATGTACAATCGCAAAAAGGCGGCATATGTCTTGAAGTGAATGGGCACCGATATCATAATTATATGAAGAACGGAACGCGGTCCTTGTGGTACTGCGCAAAGCGACAGCAAAAACGTTGTAAAGCCTCTATTTCTATGTTGTATGGTCGGATAAATAGTGCTTCTACTGGTCACACATGCCATTTCTATGACTAAAGTATACAAGTACCTTCCCTTTATTTTTATACTGAAATGAACTTAAGTTATACAAGGTGTTCTTTTTGATATCCCATAACTTTGAGGTTAGAGGTCAAAAGTGCATACTTTCCAAGATATCAATAATCTTAATATTATGAGTTCATAAATTATCAGCCTTGTAAAATCCTATTAACATTCGTTCAAAAGACGCGTGTCACTGAAGCCGTACAATAAACAACAAAAACATTTTAAACGTTGAGGAACGTTGCATACAATGTACTGTGCATAGCGATAAAAACACGGATAGAAAACTCCACGTTGTCAAACTTCGCTAAAAGATGTTTTTTATATGTGATATTTAATATTTTTTTATGAAAAATAAAAACATACAAAAAATTTAAAAATTATTCACATGTTATTTGATTCTTTTCATGGCCTTATTAATAGGTACCCTCGAGTTATGGGAAATCAAGCGAAAAACCTTGTATATAGATTTAATTTTATTTCTACGCCATAAAAGCACCTAGTTGTTTCTAAAGCGGAGCTTAACAGAATGATTTAGTTATTGTTAAAAAATATGATGTTGCAGTCTAATGTGCACGTTTCTCTTTTCACTTTTTCCACTGCCAGGCGCCTGACAACATGAAATTTTCAATTCTATCATGTGTGAATTTGTCTCTGTAAAGTACCAAATTACTCACAAACTCCTAATCCTAGAAACATAAAAAAAAGTATTGAATTTTTTGGTAGTGCCAATTCTTGTTCGTTTGTTAAACAAATTGTTTAGAAATAAATTAATGCGTGTGTACCTAATGTATGCTTTTATTTCTGGCAGAAATTTGTGTCTTTGTACATTATTTTAATTTAAATGTCATTAACTAATTAGCTACCAAAATTATAAAGTTTTAATGGTAAAAAAGAGTATTTATATATTTACATTACTTTTGCTCGTTTCACGTTTTTTTACGTTATTTAGTCGCGGCAGGCCTGTAAGCATCGGTGAGATCGGTAGGCATCGGTTCAACAAGCGGCACGACAGCCACGGACCGCGCGTGCGCTTTGTCTGCGTCAAGTCAGTCCAAGGCTAAAAAGCTGCTATTATTGTAGTAGACAGTGCTATTGTAGAGCACTTTGATAGTCCTAACCATTAATTAGTTGTTTGAAACTCTTTTGAACTTCACTTTGGTATTTGACAAGGGCGGCCTGTGATCGATGCCTGCATGGGTTCAATCAACAAGCCAACGGCCACAGACCGCGCGCGCGTAGTCCGTGTTAATTCCAGTCGGAGCTGCAGGGCGACTATCATTTCGTTGGCCAATGACGGTATTGTACAGTATGTCTTTAGCCATAACCATATATAAATGTATAAATTCACGCATGTGTCCCTTACGGGGTAGGCAGTACACTAGAGGCTATAAAACCATCCGATGTCACGTTTGACAAATTTGGAAGTAATAAAATGATCGAGAGAGACTGTTGCAGTGACAGATTGTCAGCCTATCGCCCACAATAACGCTCATAAAACCTCTGTCCCTTAACTGACTTTTACAGTATGTCCGGGAAGAAAAGCAGCTGGCACATTCTACGTTTTTCTTTTGCATAGCATAGAAGCCATAACCATTCCATTGTTATTTGCAACTTAACTGAACTTCACGTGGCACGGCAGCTCAAAAGTTCTTTAATCCGTTAAAAAAGTGTTTTACCAAAAAATCCGCATCGAATAAGAGTTATGAGAAATAATTTTGATTTTAGGAATCTACAAATAATTTTATCTGCACAAATATTTATTTAGTGTTTTTATACGTACGACTCAAAAACTAAAATTAATGCAATTAATATACTTTCTTCTATGAAAAGTTTTCATTACATTATCAAAAAATCTTACACTCGTTTCTAACCATAAGCTGTCTTTGTGCTTAAAGTTGTTTTTTTCTAATTTGTAATGCCTTTTTGATAAAATTTATATCGTTAGCTACTTTTTTTTTGCTCTCCTAAACAAACTTTGACGACCACTATGGCGTTGGGGTAAACCTATCTGCCTCAGTTTACGGTGGTTTACGGGTTCGATCCCCGCACGGAACCAGAAAAAAAAGAATGTTCCGTGTCTGGGTGTTTATCTATTTATGTATTTATATTCTAGGTTCCCCCCTAGTTCGCTATATGGTATCCCATAACACAAGCTATGCTTACTTTAAGGCCATGTAGTTGGTGTGATTGTCTGGGGATTTTATTTATTATTTATTTATTTTACTTTAACTTTTTGTTTGTTTTCATTTTGACAGGTGTGACTTGGGCCAAGAAACCATCAGGCAAAAGAGTGGCGATAGTTGGGGGCTACACGTTCTACATGAACGGCAAGTTCCGCTGGCGCTGCACCATGGGGCGCACCTGTAAAGCCAGGTTCTACTTCAAAGAAGGCGCCATCTACCAAACATTCTTGGATCACGTACACAAACCTGCCCCTTACATAATACGCGATGGAATCATTATTAAGATTTAGGAACATCAACGGTTTCAGAGTTTTCGGCGTATGAATATAGTACTTCATATAAAAATTAATGATTTTAGCATAAGTTTAAGACCAGCACATTTTATTCAAATACATAAATTAAAATGGCCATAAAAAATAATTTATTTTTGATTTTACCACCATAAATATTACATTTACCTTATTAATTATACCATCACATCCTTTGACCAAAAGTAAATGGCAGAAATAAGAACTCAAGGGACGCCAAAGAATGAAAAATTTAATTATTCTAATTTTATCTTCCTTTCTGTCTGTCACGTGGAGATGACTGTACAATCGGCATAGTAAGAACGTTATTCTGGATAAACCTATGTTGAATTTCGATATAACAAAAAAAATATAGTACCTGGTATAATATAGTATACGTGTTAAAAATATTCTTTTATTTATTTTTATAATCTTTCCAAATGATTTCTTGATAAAAACTATACCATGATAAAATTGTTATTAAAGGCTAAAGTTGCAGCTCAATATGCCAAGCTGGTTTAGAATGAGCACATCCATCCTCACACAATATCAGTATTATAACATAAGAATTGAAGAAGTGAAACAGCTTTAACTACAGAACATTAGTACACTTTTACTTATATTTACCTAGGTAGGTAAACCTCTGGTGTTTTGTTACAAGCGACAAGATATTCAGCTTGTTAATGGCTGGAAATGCCAGATTCAAATCAAATCGGGAATCATTAACTGCAGTTCCACACCGCAACAGCAAAGCCTTAGCTCTGGCTGCAATCACCTCTGACGATGATATTGAAGAATTATGCCCTACACCTCGACCTTGTAGAAAAAATAAAGCAAAAACTTTAAGAAATCTGGGCAAGTCTTACATATCTAACAACAAAGAAGGTCCGAGTCAATCTGTAAAGCCTCCTTGCTCTGAAAAATGTAAATTTCAATGTTCAACTAAAATAACTGATCTTCAACGTCAAACTATATTCGAAAACTGTTCGATTATATTTTGCGTCACATATCAAATATTCAGCCTAGATATTCGTACAAAATGCACAATAGTAACCAAGGTGCCATACATGCATTGTTCTTTAATTTTCTTGATAACAAAGTCAGAGTTTGTAAACAGTTTTTCAGGGCTACTCTAGATACCTATACCAGACCGCCCCATTAGAACTGTTATTGATAAGAAGCACACTGATCTTGCAGACAAACGAGGTAAATAAACATGGTCAACAACGAACATTAGACAGTGTCATGAGAGATGTTGCTATTCAAAACATTAAAGCTAATAGACCAACTAATCAATATAAGAAAAGCAAATGCGTCAAGCAATTACAGACTGAATATATCGATGGCCCCAACAAATATACGTGCAAAGGCTCTTATATGATTTTCTTTTTCGTGTATTTCTTTTATATGGCCTATCATACACCTACATAATTTTTTAAAATATTTTTGACTTAAAATAAGGATTTTATAGCACAATATTTGTATATTATACGGAAAAAATATATTTTCATATCACATGAATAACAAAACACACGTATATTGCATATTATTTATTTCTTTGATTACACCAGGATAAATTTGTAAAATCAATCTGCCGCTCGTGTCTTTGGGTAATACGTCTTACACGATTATTCGTATAAAAATTAAGTAATGCTTCGTTGCAGACGGCAAAGCTTTCAATACAATAATTACAGCTATTCTATTATCGTTTACTAATTTTACCTTGTTTTATCTAATTTTGTAAAGAATAATTTGTAAAGGTGAAAAAGCTCCTATAATAAGCACCTATATTCTTCGCTCAGGAATTTTAAGTTATAGATAATAACCGTCGAACAAACGGATACTTTTGCATTAGAGTCTATTTATTGCAATCACTTGTTAGTAGAGACAAGGGGTGAGGTGGGAGTGGTATATGTACGAAGGCGACTCTATAAGTTCCAAGAAAATCAAAAACCGAGCAAACTGGCAAATTTTTAAGTACCTATGTTTAGCTTCAAAATAGCTTCTGGTCACAACAATCCATCGCTGCATGCAATGGAACACAAAAGAACTTTTCCGCCTCGTTCTTAGGGGTTTCAGTCAACACAATGTTTACTCCGAAGTTTTATTTTATTTTCGGGACTAAATAACACACAAAATTCTATATGGCGGGTGTCCCAAGAATTCCACATCTGACATCATCAAACAGTCGATCGTTCGTCGGGCGGTGTAAACGGTGAAAACGTTGTCGTGGGGAAAGATTTTACTGCAAGGTCGTTTCTTTTGAACATTTTCTAAGACAAGGGGCAAACAATTGTTAGTATACCACTCTGCATTAACAGATTTTTTTTAATTTCCTTAAACGATTGTCGCATATTGACCAGTCATCCACCTGACACAAAGATATCTATTTGTTAAAATGTTCGTGGAGGAATATGAAAGACAGTGAGATTTTATTAACCACCATGTAAAGAAGGATAACGTCAAAAAAATTACAGTTGAACGTAAAAATATTTGTACTCAAACATTAACATATTGGGTTAGGGAAAAAGGTTCTTCGCATTTTTTAAGAAAATTCAAAACATTTTTTAATATAGTTTATTGACATTTAACTAAAGTATGTATGTACCATTTTGTTCGATAACCTTTTGCCATCTTGTAGGTAGGGACATGATCCCATTGCTATAAAAATTTTGGGACCTCTCATCAAAATACCGCGACAAGTGGATTTGGCAGTCCTCTCGTGATGTTAACCTAACACTGCCTTAAGAGTTCTGAAGAGACCGAAACAGGTGGAAATCTGCAAGGTCAGGACTATACGGCGGATGCATTAACACCTCCCAGCCAAACTCTCTTAATTTTTGCTGGGTGGCTATAGATGTGTGAGGTCTAGCGTTATCAAGATGAAACACCACACCCCTTCTGTTGATCAATTCCGGCCGCTTTCTCCCAACTTCTTGTTTTAATCTCATAAGATGTTCGCAGTAGAGTTCAGAATCGATAGTCCTGCCTGGTGGTAACAGCTCATAATGAATAATGCCCTTCCAATCTCACCACACACACAACATCACCTTATTGCGAGTTAACCCGGGTTTCGCCACAGTCTGTGAAGCCTGACCGGCCTTTGACCACGACCTTTTTCGCACGTTCTTGTCGTACGTGATCCACTTTTCATCACCAGTTATCAGCTTCTTCAAAAATGATTCGGTTTCGTTACGTCGTAATAAAGAATCACAAATGAGTACACGGTTCATTAGGTTTCTTTCAGTGAGCTCGTGAGGTACCCAAATATCGAGCTTTTTTGTGTACCCAGCTTTTTTCAAATGCGCCAAAACTGTTTTGGGGTCAATTCCCAGTTCTTCAGCTACGTCGTAACTACTGATATGTCGATCTTGCTCCACTTTTTCAAAAATGGCATCCATTTTATCCGTAATAGGGCGACCAGAGCAAGGTGCCTCTTTGACATCAAAATTTCCGGATTGAAAACGTTTAAACCAAATTTGTGCTACTCTCACAGACACTGCACCAGGTCCATAAACATCGCAATTTTTTTTCGCGGCTTGCGATGCATTTTTACCTTTTTTATAGTAAAATTTTAAAATGTATCGAATTTCTTCATTAGATTCACTCATCTTGACAGTACGAAAAACAAATGAAAATCACACATTTTCCTAATTTGAATTTGGAATTATGTTCTTTAAAATTTTAACTTTCAATGATACCGAAACCAGCCGGATACAAATACTATAGCCAAAGAGCTTTTATTACAAGTTCATACATACTATAATGCGAAAAGACTTTTTCCCCAACCTATTATTAACTACTCGATGAAGACTCGACGATTCTAATATAAATTCTATAAAAAAAATCTAAATAATATTTTATACAAAGTTTATCTTTTCCTTCTAAAAAATTAAAAAATCTTACTTATATTATAATGTGAAATTTTCGATGGATGGATGTATAGATGTCTGGATGTGTGGAAATTTTATCATTTTGTCTCTTTAAAAGTCTTTTCTCCTGACTTCCTTACGGGATTCGAAATTTCTCGGGTAAAACCGAACAAAACAACTCGTATTTATGTATTTTAAAAAATAAATAAATAGTAATTGTTCTTATTACAATCTCTTCTTCGAACCTTCAACAAAAATTGTAGCTAATTTAGATTTTTATATTATGCAATTATAAATATGCATTTCATAAATACTGAATCGATCTTGTTAACACTAACGTACGGGCCTTTATATTTACAGACATGAAAAAGCAACAAAATATATCAGAATAAGTCTGTAAATGGTAGCACGGCTTATAAAAAAAAAATACGTAGAATAACCGTGCAACATTTCATTACAATAGTTCATGCTTCATTTATGATATGAATAAACGTGCATTGACACAATACCGTTACTAAATCAAATATTATTCACTAGAAAAATTAAATAAAACGTTTTTTCTTGAATATGTAGAAAACAAATAATACTTTTTTTTGTAAATAATATATCATCTGAAAGGTAATTTTTAACCTTTAATTTTGTTATACATTATATCTATCTATTTATTATAAATAAATAAATAAATAAAATAAAATCCCCAGACAATCACACCAACTACATGGCCCCAAAGTAAGCATAGCTTGTGTTATGGGATACCATGTAGCGAACTAGGGGGGAACCTAGAATATATATACATAAATAGATAAACACCCAGACACGGAACATTTTTTTTTCTTGTTCCGTGCGGCCATCGAACCCGCAAACCACCGTCTGAGGCAGATAGGTTTACCCCATGTGTCTTAATTTATGGAACACTGAATGAAGTTGATACGTTGAACGTTGAACTTTATACGTTTATTCGTCGGGGCCATCGATATTACTATGTGTAACTCTAAAAATTCTCCCTATGTTAACTACGATATGTACTTAAGACTATTTAAGAAGTACCGATGAAATAAAACGAATAACAATTTAAGCTACAGAAAGTTATCAGTCCTTTTCTCTTGGCTAATTGTTTTAGAGTGTGACAAGTGTATCGTAGGAACAAAATTTTCGTTCCCCGGGATGAGGTAAATGTAAGCTGAGAATACCTACAGACTCATTTGAAAGCCGATAAATTTCCTACATAATAACTTTATAGCTCGAATAGTTCACAAGCCATTATCACGTCACATAACGTGATAAAATCCTTTCGAAACATATTTCATATTTCTAATTTCGGTTGTCAACGATTTTGAAAGGTCGTATGCAGTATCTTTACAGTATTTTTGGGCTCTTTAATAAGTATGGTTATATTTATTTCAAAGGCTGCGAAGATTTTTTGGTAAATCAATTATTTTTCTCTTTTGTTTTGCTTTTGTTTAATTATATTTCCTACTTCTACTATAATCATATAGTAAATTATGTGCCTTAATTAATAATTATTTACTTTAACAATGAGATTTGGAATTTAATTGACTTAAGTAACGGAGATACTACAAATAACGTAATTGTGTGAACTTACTAGTTCTTTGTATTTCAGTCCCTAAATTCAGTTTGTCTCAACGAGGCAACTTAGTGGTCCAGATAGGAGAGTGGAGATTCAACAAGCACACTAGCTGGGGCTCCAGGACGCGGTGGTCTTGTATCAAGAAGTCATATGGTTGTAACGCGAGCATCACAACAGAAAATAACGTCATAATAAAGACTCTCGGAAAACACAATCATTAGGAATCTAATAATTATGTCGATCCACTCTTCAAATGTGAAGAGTACATTCAGAGCGCTATTTGTGTAGGCCCCTGATATTAAATAGAGATATAAGGAACTTATATAATCTTTGTATTAAAAATAGCTTGTAAAAAGTCATACTAATGTAAAATCTAGAATGTAAGCTCTAAATATATTGTAAAAGTCTGATAATTTAAATATTTTAATGCCCATTAATTAGTATTTTTTTTCTTTGACAACTGCATATTAGAATGCTTTCATGAAAAAAATATAGATATTTAGTGTGTAGAATGGCATCAACTAAAGTTTTTATGAAGCTGTATCTGTATAGTTACACAGAAATATTAATATACAGATTCAAAATTAATATGTTTTATAGAGCGAACTGAAGATTTAACTTTTGTAGTTATTCACTTCGCTCTACACGAACAGAACTACAGTTAAAAATATTGTTACCGTCAAAGAAAAGAAAAATAATGTACCTTTATAATAAAATTATTACTACGCAATCTTTGTTACAGTGTAGAACATTCATGATCAATTTTTGAATCGTAATATTACACCCACAAACATGCTTTAATATTATTGACTTCTAACCGCGTAGCGTCGATTTTGAATAGCCCTACCGCCCGGGATAAGCATGTACCTATAAAATGGCAATTAATCCGAGTGATTATAACTTGATGATAAGACTTCTTCAGTGTTCACCTGGCTAGCGATCACCATTCATATAAAGTGACCGCCAAATACTACTGTTCCTATGGTGAAATGTTCACTCAACGTTTTCTCACCGGGGTAGAACATTGGGGTAGATACAGATTGGAAAGTACACTTTTGGTAAACAGTCGAGCAACGGTATGAAAAGTCGCTGGCAATGCTCTACGCACGTCTCCAAAGGCTGTAAGGCTTTTGTCAAAACAATAGAACATGAAATTATAACGGTCAGAAACAATCATAGCCACTAATATGAGTAAGTGAAATGTTTAATACGCAGAGCAAATATAAATTATCACTGTGATTTTAATATCCTGATAAACCTAAAAAAATATTGAAATAAGATGTAGTATTTTATGTTTTACGATACCGATATTATGACGATACCGCCCTTATTTTTCAAGGAGACACTTAGGGCGACGTTTACGCCACCGCGCACAAAGGCTTTAACACAGTGTTTTCATGGCATAATGAGAACTACCTTACACTTAATATTGATAAAACTAAATACATACCATTTTCTATAAAAAAACATAAAACAGACAATACATAAAAATAGTAGTTTATGAAACTGTCACATAATACTTAGTTATGTGCAGTTTCATACACTACTTTATCTAATCTCATACACTGAAGATATTTATTCCCGCCATTATCGCGCATGCGCCAAAACGCGCCGCGCGGCCACAGAATGTAACGTAGCGCGGCGCTCGCAGGACACAGATAAAAAAATGAAATCTATGGTCAGTTATCTGTATCGAAATGAAAAAAAAAATTATTATAACATTGTATTGTTCGAGGTAGTGTGTTATAATTTATTTTTTTAATTTCATTTCGTTATACTATTTTAAAAAGTATGTCAATATAAATTCGTTCTGAGTTTTATATTTTGAATATTATGATATGAGAGTAGATAAAATACTTTATCACTCCACACTCATGCTTTCTAGATCTCTCATGCTCATGCAAAAATATAGAAATGTCTTTTCAGTGTTAAGTACCTAGGTGTTATAGTCGACAACAATCTAAATTTTAATAAGCACTTGGCCTTCTGTCAACACGAACCCGTAAACTCATATTTATATTCAAAAACTTGCGACATATTGCAGATAAAAAAGTTATAAAAATGGTGTTCACGTCTTTATGCCAATCAATATTAAGTTACAGTATGAGGTGGTTCTTGTAAATCTAGCTTATTTAAGCTAGAAAGAGCTCAACGTGCAGTGTTGAAGGTTAGTTTGCTGCCGTTTCGCTACCCGACAAAGGAACTATATTGCCAGGCTGGCTGTATGTAAGACAGTTATTATTGTAACATTGCTATTATGCAAGGATACAGTTTTTACAGAAACTGAGTGCTGGTAAGTTGATATCCAATAAAAACTTATTTTGATGACCCTGCGCGTATGTTCAAAACAAATGAAGAGTTTAATATTGTACTGTGGTCTGTGCATCACTAGAAAGTTTTCGTTAATTTAAGAGCCCATACTACTCCAGCTAGAATCTGAATTTCGCCCCCACCTCACCGCCCGGCCGTGAAGCACCCCGCAGCGCGCGTCGGAGCTATCTTACTCACTCGCGTTTTGTTTTCTCCAACTCTGCCTTTTCCGTATCTTATTTCTTTCATTTCCTATTTTGAAATAAAACACACCACCAATTTATTTATGGAAAACACGATATTTACGTGATGCTGTAGCGGCGGCGGCAAGCGTGAAAGCGACACAGGTTACTCGTACGAATGCCGGAGCGCAACTGAATCCTTGAGCGGGCGCAGGTCACCCGTCATGCCAAACACATTATTTTAGATTTAAGATTTATAATAAAAAAAATAATTAAATTAGATAGTACAGTACAGTATCAGATCATATAGTACACGTATTGTCATACCTTGAAACTAAATACCAAGTTACATTAGTGTAGGTTAAGTACTAATTAAGTAATAAGGTTTCTTTGTTAATTTTAGAGGTAAGTTTGTGATTTTTTTCTATCGAGATTTTTTTCATTAATCGTGTTTTCAAAACATATGGTTCTTAGTTCATACTCTTAACTTTGCTATATGTTTTTTCTAAAATAATTAGTTCAGTACTCTGATAGATATTTGAGATCAAAATTTGGATTCGGAGCGTGTTTGAGGTAGTGTAGGCCCTTAATAATATTTAGTACTGAACTAGGTGATTATCCGTTTTTCTGCATGTAGAAATTTGATTTGATTCGATCAAATTATTTGTTTTTATATAATTATGATTAGTAAGGTACAACGAGACGTTTTAAAGGCGTTTTTGTGGGCGATAGGCTGACCCCCTGTACTTTATAATACCTCCAAATTTGTCAAAAGTGTCATCAGATGGTTTTATAACCTCTGGTGTTCTGCCTACCCCATAAGGGATACAGGCGTGACGTTATGTATGTATGTAAGGTACAACGATTTTTCTTTTACCCAAGAGTATAATGTTAAAATAAACGTTTAAAATGGAATGAAGGTATTAATGACCTGGACCCTATTTCATAAAACTCAGATCGACTGACAATTGTCGGTCAACAATTCATTCATAAAATTACAAAAATGCGTTTCATAAAAACTTGACATTTTATCCAAAATTGTCGCATAATACGATTCATAAAACAATTGTAGTGACAGGCGGTCTACTTACAGCGGTTTCCTTACTTTGACGACCAGCTGGTGTAGTGGTGACATACATTGCCTTCTATGCCAGAGATTCTGAGTTCGAACCCGGCGGCGGCGGATAGTTCTGTGATGAAGACAGATATTAGTCATCAAGTCATCAATATATATTTCTTAAGTATATCAGTTATCTAGTATCCATAACACAAGTTTCTTAAGAAATTTAATTTGTGCTAGATAATGTTGTTTGAGTCTCAGAAATATTTATTTATTTATTATATATTTATTGCCTGTAGAATTGTCGTAACAATTTGGCAGGCAAGCGAGGACCTGTCAACGACTTACAATTGCAAAAAAGGAAGAAAAATAATAATAATGGATGCAAAATGATAGTACCTAATGGTGGCCATTGTACACAAAATTGAATTGAATGAGCTGAATGAGCATTTAGCAAACTTTGTCCTTTTTCAAAATTTGTTTGTTTTCATATAAATAAAAGCTACAGTAGCAGAACCCTTTATGCTACTTGTTCATCAAAACTTTAAGTGACTCTCCAAAGAGGTGTGATTTCGATTTGCGGTCCTTCGAATTTGATGAAAAGATGATGACGAGTAGGTACCTGTAGACAGGTAGGTACATGTATAACAGACGTCGTCGCTTTTTAACTGATCTGCGTTTCGAAATTGTAAAAGCCCTTTTCTATTTACGTGTCGTTATCAACATAACTTTGGTTGAGTTGAGAATGTCATCAACGTAAACATTCTCCGAAAACATACATATTTTCTCAAAAGTTTGAAATTTTCAATGAAGTACCAGACCGATTTCGATGAAAATAGGACAAACTATGAAGTATCCTTTATCACCTGAAACAATAATTTTCAAAATCAATTCATAATTTTCTGAAATATCGTGTAACAAAGACCAAAAAACATACTGACGAATTGAGAACCTCCTCCTTTTTTCGAAGTCGGTTGAAAAGTGAGGGAAATCAGGCATCATAGAATTTTTTTTTACATCTTGTAACCCTTTAAACCTAGCGATAAAAAATGAACTAAAATACAAAAGTAAAATTTTTATAATATTAATTTTTAAAGTAAGATAGAAAATGTAAAATTAGGAATAAGGTAAAGGTGTTAATAAGAATGTTGTAAAGATATAACGATGTTTAGAATAATAAGAACCATAGGAAATAAGAATTGGCAAGCTACTGTTTAGTATAGACAAATAGTAAACTAGTTAAAAAGCAAAACGCATCCTTATAAAACAAAGCCATGTGTCAAAATGCTCGAAATAAAAGCTTAACAAATTGTGGCATAGCTTTTAGAATACTTTGTATTCTAGAATCTCCTAAATGATTGTTTTAATCCCGCAAATTAAGTAAGTAACAATAACGAATATACTTTAGGATTACTTAAAAATTAGATATGAACATGTCTATGATGTATTGTATAGATCGTCCTGTGTTCTCGACGTCGGCGCTGGGCGCGCGCGTGCTGCGGCTTCGCGGGTACTGGTACACGCGGCACTCGGTGTGCTCCTCGCGGGTCAGGTGGCTGTGCGGGGACAGCCGCGGCCGCGCCTGCCGAGCCAGCGTCGTCACCATCGGCAGCACCGTCGTCGCCGCACACAACACACACACACACCGCAAGCATCTCTAACTTCGTCATCAAACATCGCCGAGTCAGTTAGTACCTTTGGTAAATCGAAAAGTCATCCGACTGACAAGATTTCTTGTAGTTATTTGAGCAAGCTGCTTTAAAACAATTTTTAACAAATTATTTATTTATATTTAACTTTTTATGTACACACTACAAATAATAAAACAATGTATTTATGATAAATTCATTTTTGTTACGCCCTTTTTTGTTTTGCATCCTGTTTTTTGATATCATCATGAAGTATTATTACCATTTAATAACAATGAGCGAGTCTACTCGTATACTAAACAAGATGTTTGTACCTTGTTTCGCCAAACTAACAGAGGTACTGTAGTCCAGTCAAGGAATGAGGTGTAGAGTGCGTGAGCAGGTAACTAAGCGATTCCTTCAGAAACTTGTTCAGGGGGCTTAGGTTGTTAACATACCAAAAGTCCTGACTCCTAGGTGATGAGCGGGGGGAAGGAGGGGGGGGTAAAGGTACGAATTTTGGGTTTTTCGCTTATATCTCGAAAACGGTGCATCGGAGAGAAATATTTTCAATTAATAAAATGAAGTTCTTAAAATTATCTAAAACTTTTATATCATATGTTTTTTTCTAATTCCTATCCGTTTTCGAGCTATACCCTCGGAAAAAGTTGAAATTTACAAAAAAAAACAATGTACGTCAAAATATTCATAAACATTGCATCGTATTGTCTAAACCCATTCATAAACGAAAATTATGAATAGGAAAAAAGTTGTAGATTTTTAAATTTCCTTTTAGAATATATATACATGTGCTGATTAATGTCCAACTCGCCTAAAGTTACAGCTATTTTAAAACTTGTATAGCATTTTGCAATTTTCAGAAAATTTGTTTGTATATCATATTCTTGACCCACAACCTTTGTTCGTTCATCTTATAACATAATATATGGCCACTTATAAGCAAGTTATTAAATAAAGTAGAAAAAATAATGATGATGACTTTCACACTTTATTCTACAGATAGTTTCGTTACACCAATACAATAATAATTGTAAACCCCATTGTTCTCAATATATTCCTAATGTTTTACTCTCGACTTTAAAAGTAATCAAATTTTCATCCTCTTTGAACTTGAGGGCCCAGGCAATGATTGTTCTTCCATGGCATCTTCTTCCTCAGTAGCGCGTAGCTCTTGCTGAATGGGCTCTACATCGTCTTCATCGTCCTCATCGTCAACAGGCACACTGTTCAGGCACTTCCCTTGACAGTGGATGCACGCTGCAGAACAGGTGAGCATCGCTTTTCGGCAGCCACATTTTCCAATTACACAATCCTTGGTGCAGCGGCAAAATATAGTCGCAGGAGTGGAAGCAATCAACAGGACAGCAAGGTCTACATCCTCACCAACGACAGCCACCTCTGTCGTTGGTGAGGATGTAGACTTTGTGAGTGGATTGTTCAACAGCAGTCTTCACGATTAGGATGTCAGCGTCATCGGTAGCCTGAAGAGTATGTATCGCTTTCTCCTGCAACTTTATCTCCAGTAAGGAGATGAAGTTAGTTTTGTTGGTAGGATTTGATAAAAGTCTTCCTGTTTAACAGGTATTTGTGTGTCCCATGTCAAATTGATGTCGGCTGACCTTTTTAGTCTGTAACGACGCATTTGTTCTTGTGATTTAGTGCTATTGGCTGTGTTTGCGTACCCATCAAAAACCACAGTGCGAGTAGTCCCAAGATAATGGTGGTCGACATAGGTGATATAACTATTACAAATAGTCACAACGGATGCATCTTTTGGCCAAATAACTCTGTGGAGTAGAAATCCTCCATCGACTACAATGTTCATTTGAGGCAGAAGAATATCTTTCTTGGTTGGCTGAAATAAGTTGTACAGCACTGATTTGTTTGTCTTTCTCATTCCACTTTCGTTGAACAGTGCTAAGGGAAATGGGACCAACTCATACTCAAAATATGTCATCAAATCCTCATCTGATCGTTTGCTTATACATATCCGCTGAAAGAGCAATGTTGGGTCAACTACTACCCTTTCATAGTGAACTTTTATCGATGAGCTGACAGAAGATATTGGCTATGCCCGATCCTTGCGCGATAACTTAAAATGCTATACAAGTTTTAAAATAGCTGTAACTTTAGGCGGGTTGGACATTAATCAGCACATGTATATATATTCTTAAAGGGAATTTAAAAATCTACAATTTCTTTCCTATTCATACTTTTCGTTTATGAATAGGTTTAGACAATATGATGCAATGTTTATGAATATTTTGACGTAAATTGTTTTTTTTTTGTAAATTTCAACTTTTTCCGAGGGTATAGGTCGAAAACGGTTAGGAATTAGAAAAAAACATATGATATAAAAGTTTTAGATAATTTTAGGAACTTCATTTTATTAATTGAAAATATTTCTCTCCGATGCACCGTTTTCGAGATATAAGCGAAAAACCCAAAATTCGTACCTTTACCCCCCCCTCCTTCCCCCCGCTCATCACCTGGGAGTCAGGACTTTTGGTATGCTAACAACCTAAGCTCCCTGAACAAGTTTCTGAAGGAATCGCTTAGTTACCTTCTCACGCACTCTACACCTCATTTTGGGTCATTTATTGACTGGACTACTGTCCATCGCTACAAATACGCGGGACATTCATAAAATAATATCGTCCTCAGCTGAAGTTATTATATATATCATCACTTCTGTAAGACATTATTACTCTTTGTTACCTTTATTTTTTTTAATATTAATTATACTATTTTCATTGAGATAATTTATGCAAAACTGAGATATTTTATAAATTTAACGTCTTCTATATCTCTATTTCTATCGTCGTCTTCATAAGTGCTAGGAACTATTTCTTTATGAAGGCTTACATAATAAAGGTTCATGTTCTAAAGAATAATGGCAGAAATTTATCTGGGTTGTTTTGGAGTTCTAAGATTTTTTTAAAACGGAATAATTTGAATTATTTTTCTACGATTTTAAATACTTTCACTTCATTTCTTTTCTGTAAAGCCGGAGTTATTTAAGGAAATAAAAAAAATGCATTATCTTAGATGGCGTGACAGGAGCAAGCAGCGTGAGATAATTTGTGTCGATTATTAAATGAATAATCGATTCAATTAACCTTCTTTACAGCTTAATTTTATTTACAGTGCAATATCTGCAAAACGCGAATGGAACTACAGTTTTACTGAAGACCGGGTTCACGTACAACTACAACCGGGAGTCTACACACACGACCACGTGGCGGTGCACGAGGTGGCCGCGATGCAGATCTAGACTCGTTATGAGAAAGAATCAAAGCTATGTAGTCAAAGCTGGTATCCAACATAATCATAAGGCACCAAATTACACTATTAAGAAAGGAATCTATATTAAAATTCAAAATTAGAAATTCTTTTGTTAGGTATTTTATTAGATTTGTCCGAATATCCCTATACGCGTGTCGTAAGAGGCAGGCGAGTGATACCCATTTAGAATTGATACATCTTCAGAGTCCACGCTAGTGGCTGCGTGTCATACACTGGTTGAAAAATAAGTTGTAAGCTTCGCGCGATTCTCGAACGTCTGCCATAAGAACTTTTGATATATCGTAAACGTCCAGTCATTGGACACTTAAGGTTCTTATGAAGGCATTTATTGGTTCACGAAAACAATTAAAAAGCTGTGAACTAAAATTCTTATTATTTTTGTAGATTATTAACTATTTTTGTATACTACAATCTTTAAAACTATATTTGACAGAAAAATTCGCGAATAAATAACGTTATAAAAAAAAGTTGCAAAATATACAGTCAATGGACAGAATTTCAGTGGTTGGACAGCTCATACTAGTTAATAGACAGTTTCAATGAACATTTTTATATATTTTTTAAAAGGAAATAAATTACATTAATATATTTTTATTTATTTCCTTTTGATGTAAATAAATAGTTTGGTATCTTTATTAGGAAATTATCAATACGATAATGCAAAAAAATATATTAGAGTTTACTTTTTAAGTTTAGTGTCACAACTATTATTCAGTCTCAGCGAATATATTTTGACATTGGGATTTTCTGTATGATTAAGTTGATCATGAAATTAAATGAAATATTTAAAATAAAACAGTTTTTTACCTCATCTATCGCGTATTATATTTTACATTTTAACTTGAAGTTTCAGTGTCTTTCAGACCTCGTAAAGCGGTAAATCCGGGTAAAAAGAGTTTTGTTTTAAAGATTAGAAAACACCAAATAAAATCAATCCTGGCTGGGACTCGAACCTAGATCTCCTGCATCTCTTATATTCGATCATGAATCGTGAAAATTTAAGAAAATGTTATGAAATAATTAAATTTAAAAATTTAGAAAAAAAAACAATTTACGTATTTCTAAATTAAAGGTCATAAAATATTAATCGGTCGCATTTGTAAAATCAACACATCATCGTGACGATTTTCGTGGCGCAGTGGTCACACGCTACTGCGCCAATCGTGAGGTCGTGGGTTCGGTTCCCGTACGAAACAAGAAAAAATAAATCCGTTGTTTCTACATATGTATTTTTTATATCCTAGGTTCCCCCTAGTTTGCTACATGGTCATAACACAAACACAAACTCTTTCTTCGCTCACTCTGTGGCCATGTAGTTGGTGTGATTGTCTTTGGATGTTATTTATTTATTTTGGAAATGGCTATGCTCGGAGTTTCCCTGCGGGATCGAATCAGGAATGAAGAGATTCGCAAGCGAACCAAAGTTACCGATATAGCCAGAGGGATTGCAATACTGAAGTGGAAATGGGCAGGGCACATAGCTCGCAGAACAGATGGCCGTTGGGGCAGAAAAGTTCTGACGATGAAGTTCGACGACCTGGTCAAAGTCGCCAGCAAACGCTGAATGAAGGCGGCGCGTGACCGAGCGACTTGGAAAACCTTGGGGAGGCCTATGTCCAGTTGTGGACGTCTACAGGCTGATGATGATTTATTTTAAAATATTTTCAGACCACCCTGTTCTTTCAAGTATTTTTCAAGTGCCCTTCAAGTTTTTCGTTCTCTTAAGTTTACCACCATAATAATTGTGTTTTTTCCTGACCACCGCAATTACAAACTATTATTCTTTTCAAAGATTAGATAAGGATGGTCGTCGTACCTACTTTATAGTATATATTGCATACAAAATAAACCAAATTAAGATTGTTAATATTCATTTTAAAACCTACTCGCTGCGAGGCTTTTTATAAGTTAAAGTACCTGGTTTTATAGGCTTTCCCTGTGTTACTTTCAGGGCTGATCCAATATTTGTAATAAGCTCGCCATTGCTTTTAATAAATATCACAAAGTCAAAGTCAAAAGAATCTTTATTTCGTAAGTATTTGAATACATTTGAAATAAGTCACAAAATTTACAAATTGAACTGAATCTACCACCACTTCGGAAAGTCGATCAGTTGAGAAGAAGTGGCAAGAAACTCAATAGCAATCATTTTTAAAAATACACAATAACAATTAACAATCTTCTTGCATCCGGATAACTTATAGTTAAACTTTATGTAACACTTATCCTTAAATCTATCGAAGGGTTAATCTTAAATATTTTGGAATTATATTATAAAAGCGTACACATTGACCCATGAACCAGTTGGTGATCTTCTAGAGTCTACTATTATATTTATACAATAGGCAATCAAATATAAGACAGAAACGTAGAGATGGATGGACAACCTTACAGCGTCATTCTAGGTGACTGCTACACTAGTTGTTGGATTCTGGTAGCATTCTGGTAGAAAGCTATTATTTCGATGCCTAGCTCTTTGCAATACTTACAATATAAGTGAGATGGGTTATATGACTATCTAATAATGTTCGACGGGATATTATGCGCCTTTGGTAAATGAGAGTGAAGTATGTTTGTTATGTACCCGAAAAAGACGCCATCTATCTATTTTTACTGCTACCAATTGTTCATTCTCTAGGAATTCCATCTGCAATTTTCAGTGGTATTCTGTTTTAGTTGGAGGCAGCCATAGGTGGACACGCGTTACCATCAGGGGAAAAATTGAACATAACTGTTTTGGAGTCTTTGCTACCTTGTTGAATTTCATGATCATTATTAGCTGCAACTTTACCAATTTTCAGGCATAACTTAATTCCACTTTCATCACCACTTTAACTCCTAAGTGGTTCATTGAAAATATGTAACAAGTTGTTTTGTGATCAGTAGTCTTGAATTTTAGAAAACGATCGCCTTTTAATGCGAAACAACCGTACTCGAGTGCATTTACATCTTCACTGGTACGGTATACAAAAACTAGGTAACTTCTGAATAACCCTTTAACATCCTTGTTCTTCTTTCTTCGAAAATACAGTTACTGAACACCTGTCCATTAATTAGATTTTACTAAAAATAAAAACTAGTTATTGGACAGTCCATTAAAACATATAAATTATATTATAGGCTTCCAATTCCTATTAAATTCTATGCAAAATACTACAACACTTTATGGTGTTTACAACAAAACATAATATGATAAACGTAAAAAAAAAATTGCTTTTAACTGTTATTGTTGAACTTACCTGTTTCTTAATTTTTCACGTGAAAGACGACTGAACTTCAAGGACGCCCCGCAAAAATATTCTATTAAAACTTATGCTTCGATTTATTGGATTTTTTCAAATATTTTGGTACTGTTATAATACAGAGTTTAATTGAATATCGACTGTGAGGTTCTCGTTTTTAAAACAACCTTAATTATACGTTAATTATTGCTTGCTGTCCAATGACTCGTAGTGTCCAATCACTAGTAGTTTACCCTACTGTTAAAAGAAAAGTAAACTGTAAAAAAAATCACAGATTTTTTTAACTTTCAATCGCCGAGAACTATGTACTGGGTCGTTAAAAAGTAGTGGCGCAAAAGAAAATACTGTTTTTTTATATGACATTTCCTGTCATTCTGTTGTTGAAAATTGTGTAGTGAACAAATCAAAGGATTTGATCTTTGGATGGTAAACAAAGCTTTGAGAAAAATTGTGTTGATGTCAATATTTACTAATTATTATTATTGTGGATTCTTAAGTTCTGTCCGGATATAGCAGTAAATAAGCGGAGAATAAACATTGTTGAAGAAAAACAAGAAGAAGAAAATATTCGAGAAACTATACATATTGGATTTGTAAATTGCAAGGACATGACTACGGCAGCCATTTTGCCTTTACTAGCTTTTACTCACCTATATTTTACAGATTAATTTAGTTGCTTTATTCTTTATGCTATTTCAAAATGGATAGCATAAGCATCCCGCCCAAACCTCCAGACCCGTTTTCTTTGTATACCCCGCCGAATTTAGATATATCCCTAACAAACTCAGTTGATTTATTTCCCCTACCACCCAGTCCGTCACATACTATAAAACGCCACAATGAAGCCCCGGCCTCAGCCCCTTCTGCATCCAAAAAACCTATAATAACTCCCTCTTCGCATAACCTCTATATACATCCCGATTTTCAGAAAGACAAACTGTACTCGGACAAAGATAGTGGACCTTATATTGTAAATGTGTCCAGAGCCGAGCCCCAACCTTCCTCAGGAACCACCCTTAACAGGCTGGACTTTGGCCGCTTCCTGCACGCACAAAATGTCAAGGAAATTAAGAGCGACGGAGTAAAGAGCGTAGGACGCAACCGTGTCTCGGTGGAGTTCACCTCAGCTGCTGCCGCAAACAACTTCATCAGTTTGCCTAATATTAAGTTAAGTTCATACACTGCCAATATTCCCAGCTATAACGTAATTCGTATGGGCCTTGTCAAGGGAATCCCAGTAGACTGGTCTATGGAGGGAATGGTAGACGCCATCTCTACTTCGCTAAACGGCGGGTTGGTCTTAAATGCCAGACGACTAAATAGGAAAATTGTAAATGACTCAGGAGTGTCATGGACACCGACAGGCTCCGTGGTAATCACGTTTGCAGGCCAATCCCTGCCCAACCGTATCTTAGCCTTCCACTCATCCATCCTTGTTGAACCGTACATCCTCCCAACGATCCAATGTTTGAAATGCTGCCGATTTGGACACGTTAAGGCCCAATGCCGGTCTAATCCTAGATGCTTCCGCTGCGCTAAATCTCACCCTGGTGATTCTTGTGATATCCCTAAGGACTCAATATCTTGCCTCCAATGCTCCGGACCCCACCTTGCGACAGACAAAAGCTGCCCAGAACAATCTCGCCAAAAAGCGATAAAAATAACTATGTCACAAGACAATGTATCCTATAGAGAAGCTTCAGCCCGACACCCCACAGTCCGCAAATCTTATGCGGAAACATGGAAAACTCCCTCCTCTCCTAAACCCAATATTTCTAGACATTCATATAAAAAAACATTTCACACCATGCCTAAACCTAGAGCTCCCCTTTCTCCAGGTTATGACGTAGCTGCCCATCAGGCTATTGTCTCCTCTTCTGGACTACCCTCATCCAAACCTGGTTGCGCTCTCAATCATCCCTTACCCTCTTCCCCTAATGAATCCCTCCTAGAATCATTAATTTCTCTTCTCATAAACATCCTCTCTAAATCTGGTAATTCTGCGCTACCGTACAACGTTGCCAACAAACTCAACCCTCTTGCTGAACTCATTACTAACTATGGCCAATCTACTTCAATGGAATAGCCGGAGCCTACGCTCCAAGACGCATGAACTCTCGCTCCTCTGCCACCACCATGACCCTGTGGCCGTTGCAGTCTCCGAGACATGGCTAGTTCCGGGTAGCCGCTACAGGCTACCCGGCTACGCTTGTCTTAGGGATGACAGGCCGGATGGTTATGGTGGGGCAGCCTTGCTCATAAAACATTCCTTACCCTACTCTCTTATACTTTGCCCTCCCATTCTGCCAATATTAACATTGTGGCAGTTAGTTTCTTTAAATTTACTCTACTTTCAATCTACATCTCTAACCCAACAGTCACATTAATCGACGAACTCCACTCCCTACTTGTTCCACTCCCTCCCCCTGTCATCATACTTGGGGATCTAAACTGCCATCACTATCTGTGGGGCAGCCAATGCCCCCAACCTCCTGACCGCCCTGGGCTACGGCTGGCAGGCCTAATTGACGACCAGAACCTCTGCGTCCTCAATGATGGCCGTCCAACCCGATTAACTGGCCCTAATCAAAGCCCTAGTTCGGTGGACTTATCGCTGTGTTCACCGTCTCTCAGCGCGGCCATGTCATGGCAAAGACTGAATTCGTTATACGGTAGCGACCACTATCCTATTGTCATTACCCTTCCTGTTAACTGCTCGGCTCCAGACCAACTCCCTCCCCTACTGACATACAAATTAGACAAAGCAGACTGGCTCATGTACGCTGAAGCCACTAATGTATTATCGGCTAACATCCCCCCTCCCACTCTGGCCAATATCTTGGAGTGTTATGAATCTCTTGTGACGTGTATACGCTCTGCAGCAAATTCCCACATCCCGATTAAAAAAATGGACAAAAAACATAGATCTTCCCCCCCTTGGTGGGATTCCGAGTGTTCTGATATGATTAAGCGTCGCAAAGCCACTGAAGCTGCATATCGGATTGAAATGTCACTCCCAAACTATACTGAACTGAAAAAGGTCAGAGCCCAAGCTCGCAGGCTTTTCAAGGAGAAGAAGCGGACGGGTTGGCGGAGGTTTTGTGAAGGCCTGTCTCCTCGATCCCCCTCTTCTTTTGTTTGGAAGTCACTGAAACGTTTCAGAGGCTCTTTCAGCTTTCCACCTCCACCTACGACATACAATCCATCCCTCTGGTTAGACCCGTTCTTAGACAAAATTGCTCCTCCATTTGTTCCATCCTCAAATCTTATCCCTACCCCCTATGCTGAATAAAATTCCACTAGCCCTCTAGACAATCATTTTTCGCTACAGGAACTCAACCTAGTTCTTAACGGCCTGAAGGATACCTCCCCTGGTCATGATGGCATCCCTTATTCCTTCCTTGTTAAAGCTGGCGCTGCCTTCAAAGAGCGGTTTTTGGCTGTCATTAATTGTATATTTGAAACTGGCCATATCCCTGATTCCTGGAAACTTCATCTCGTTATTCCAATCCTCAAGAGTGGTAAAGACCCGACAGACCCAAACTCCTTCCGGCCAGTGGCCTTGTCCTCTACGCTCTCTAAAATCACTGAGCACTTAGTTAAAAACCGCCTTGACTGGTTTGTTGAAAGTCAAAACCTCCTCAGCCCTACCCAATTCGGCTTCAGAAAAGGTCTGGGCACTATGGACAGCATTGGAATCTTTGCCACCGATTTGAGACTAGCCTTTTCTGAAAATGAGTCAGTGGTAGGGGTGTTCTTAGATGTGTCTTCCGCCTATGATAATGTTCAACTATCTATACTCAGACAGAAAATGCTCCGTTTAAATATCACAGTTAGGATAACTTCCTTCATCTTCAATCTCTTTGTGGCGAGAACTGTCAAAATTAGACACGTACATTCCGTTCTACCTCCCAGAATGGTCTGGCAGGGCCTCCCCCAGGGTTCAGTCCTTAGCCCCATTCTATATAACTTATACACTTCCGACCTAGACAGGTCGGTTAATAGCTTCTGCAATATTTTACAATATGCAGATGATATTGCTTTGTACCTTCGGGTTAGTTTGATAGAATATGCCCCCCATCGTATTAACTCTGCCCTCTCGTACCTAGGAGAATGGCTTAGGCTGCATGGCCTCTCCCTCTCACCTTCCAAAAGTAAAGCCATTGTCTTCACTAGGAAAAGAGTGTGTCCTCCCATCTCTATAAGCTTCCTAAACCAACCTATACCTATTTCCTCTAAAGTAAAATTTCTTGGTATCACCTTTGACTCCAAGCTATCAGGCGCGGCTCATCTAGACTATATTAAAAAAAAATGCGAACTCAACATTAATGTACTGCGTGCTCTCTCAGGCGTTTGGTGGGGTTCTCACCCTTACACCCAAAAGCTGCTCTACAATGCTTTGGTGAGAAGTGTCTTGGATTATGGTTCCTTCTTTCTGGAGCGTTGCAACAAATCGGCTCTCGATGCAGTCGCAAGGATCCAGAGCAAGGCACTCCGCATAATTCTAGGAGCCATGAGGTCAACGTCAGTGGATGCAATGCAGGTTGAATGTGTAGAACCTCCACTGCATCTCCGGCGTCAGTTTCTTGCAGACAGATTTCTAGCTAGAACTCTCCAGCTTTCATCCCACCCAATCCACTCTAAACTTAACTCCCTTAAATCTTGCCTCTCAAATTCATACTGGACACACAAGACTCCTCCACGTCTAGTTTCTAGCTCCATAAACCTTAACGTGTCCCCCACCCTGGTCTTTCAAACCTCCTCCCATCATCTCTATTCATTCCCATATGAGTCCTTAATATTTTCTCCTCCCATTGTGACAGACCTCGGAATACCTAAAAAGAGTCCCGAAGCATACTCTCTTTTCCTCAGAGCAGTGGAAGCTAGATGGCCGAACTGGACCCAAATATACACAGACGCCTCTAAACTATCTCCATCAGGCGCTGTTGGCTCGGCCGTCTGGATACCAAAATATTCCGTGCTCCTATCGTATAAAATCCCCCCGCAAGCCTCGGTCTTTACTGGTGAATCTATTGCTATACTTGAAGCGCTAAAATATGTAGTCGACAATAATATCACTAATGCCCTTATACTTTCAGACTGCCTTAGTTGTCTCCTTGCTTTGAAGGCCAACCCGTTCAAGCTAGGCTCAAAATTCCCTATCCTCCTCCATATCAGGAAATCCATCATCTCTTGCAGTAGTAACTCGATAAATGTTGTCCTGGCTTGGATTCCTGGACATTCAGGCATTGCCGGTAACACAGCTGCCGACTCCTTCGCTAAAGACTCCATCCAAATTGGTTCCTTGGATCACTTTGTGTGCTATGCCCAGGATCTCCGCCTCTTAGCCAGTGAACGGCTACATGTTGCCTGGAGCTCCTCATGGGACCGATCTCGCAAACTAAAAGCCAAACATTATGGTGAGATTCAATCAAACATACCTACTAAGCCCTGGTTTTATAAAATTAAAGCTGCAGATAAACGGTCCACCTCAGTTGTCTGTAGACTGAGGCTGGGCCATTACTGCTCCCCTGTTTTCCTAAACAAAATCGGCGTTCGTAATTCTCCATTGTGCGATTGCGGCCTGGAACCTGGGACAGCTGACCACATCTTTTTTAACTGCCCCCTCTCACCCTCCTCCCTGTATTCCTTTCTTCCCCGACAGGTCCCTAGACCAATCAATATGTGGTCTCTACTCTCAATCCCAGATCCTATTATTCTTAAATGCCTTTTGAAATACATCCATCAATTCAATATAAGGTTATAATGCTAGCTCAAATCTCCCGGCTACTGTTATTATACAGCAATTTTAAGAAGCAGTAAGGGCTGGTGGCTGTCAAAGATAGTCTACGCCCATTCACGCGATACTGGCAAAAATAGTCTGTTGACTCGTAACAACGGCTGATTGCCATATAATAAGAAGAAGAAGAAGAACAAATCAAAAATACACTGAAAATAAACATAGACCGTTTTACTCTCAAAAAACGTGGAATAATCGTGTAATTGTTCTTACGGAATAATTCATCAGTGATAAAAATAATATTCTTTCATACAAAGTAAAAATCATTTGATTCCCGTTCTTGGGGGAATTACAGAACTTCCTTTCATAAGACAACCAGTCAATTTTTCATGAACCATTATGCTAAGTATCACATGGAAATTTTGGGAATTCTTTCCATTTTACTAACAGACACCTATTAAAGAACCTTTATACCAAATATTACATCCGTGTACTCAAGGAAAATAATATTTTCATATGAAAAAAATTATATATTTCCCGTTCCCGTGGAAGTTTTGGGAATTCCTTGCATAAAACAACCAGTCACTCTGTGTGGAATCTTTACGCTTAGTATCATATCCGTGCACTTAAGGAATAAGATTTTTCATACAAGCTAAAAAGTCCAATAATTCCCGTTTCTGTGGGAATTTCAGGAATTCCTGCCTTGGTGCTCTCCCACAATCTTTAAGGATTGTATGTTCCAAATTTCAGCTCTCTACGGCCAGTAGTTATGGATATGCGTTGTCTGGCAGTCACTCAGTCAGTAACGGAAGAGTTTTATATTTTAAGAAGATTGTATTGCGTGAATAATTTGTATAGTTACCTACTTAGTGTTGACTTATAATTTCAGATATGAAAGCTCAGTATCTACAATATCATAAACAGAATATCCTGTCCATATCAGACAATATTTACTACAAAAATAAAGAGAGAAACGGAAAACAGTATTGGAGGTGCAAACATTATAAAAGAGGTTGCAGATCTACAGCCACAATCGATAATAATGTAATAGTTTCATTAAATAATCACCATCATCATAAATAATCATTTTTAGCTACTTTTCAAAATATTTATACTGTATTTAAGTTATTAATAAAATATTTTTACATATATTTTAGTCTAAACTAAATCTAAATCGCTTTTATATTAGGTAGGTATTTGAGGGACTTTTCCTTGATTTTTCTGTAAAATTATTAAACTATCAGATCTCGTCAGCCCAAATTCTCTAGCTAGACAGATATAACCAAATGACTGCAAGCCATACAAAATCAATTATTGTATTAAATAAGTACTTACGCTGCATTCCCACTGACGCGGAGCTTGGCGGAGTAGTGAAGCGGAGCGGAGCAAAATAGAGTGCAGTGCAACGGAGCATATATTTGAAATACGGAATTCCGCATTTTCGCGCTCAGTACGATTATAGCAGATAACAGTGTGGCGGTGAAGAGCAGAGGATAGCGGGGCGGTAAGGTGAGGAGGACAGCTAGGTTGTATAGTGGACGAAAGGGGGAGCGGAGCGCCGACATAATTGCAGACTGGGCAAATTGTCCAGTGGATCGGCGGTCATATACAGGTTTTTATTTTGAATTTGGCGGTGGTCCTGTTTCATGGCAATCGCAAAAGCAGCCGACTGTCGCATTGTCTACGGTGGAGGCCGAATATATGGCTTTAGCTTCGGCCACAAAAGAAGCATGTTTTCTGAAAAGATTTATCACGGAAGTAACAAATAAGTCTCCGGATAATAATAATAATACACTTTTTTGCCAAATAAGATACAAATACAATTTCATGGTAATAACAAGCATAGAAACTGACAATTAGGCGACCTTATCGCTACAAGCGATTTCTTCTAAGTAACCTTTTAAAATTAAATACAAAATAAAAATAAAAAAACCTTGAATTAACAAAATAAAAAGAAATATCTAAAAAAAATCTATGGGCAGAGTAGTTAGACGGTAAAACCCTTATCAAACAAACGACTTACTCTACGATCACTCACTCCGAAAACTCTCATCTCCACAGCATTAATCCTGCTTTATTATCTCTTCTGCCACACCCAAGATTCACTACCATTAATAAGCGTTGGCGCCAAAACTACCTCAAGGACGGCAAGACGAGCCTTATTTGGTATAGTTTTGCTTGCCATTATCGAGTATAAGGCGCCATTCAAACAATTTCCAGCTTTTACATTCTCTTCAATATCATAGCCATTCTTCCCATCTTTGTAAACAAGAACCACAAGTATACAAACTCTTTCACCTGTTCCACTTTTTCGTCTCCTATCATAGTATTGGATTCCATTATATCTTCATTCCTCTACATAACCATAACTTGTCATTTTATAAATATGATAATGCTTACAATTTAATGAATTTCATTTAAATTTTAGTGGTTATGTGCTTTTAATCATTAAACACATGTCTTTTGCAAAAAATACCTGTCATTTCGCCTTAATTTGTAACATCACTTTTTTGTAAAAAAAAATATTTACGTTAAAGAAGAAAACATCAGGAAACCCGTATTTTTTCATTTTAACAACGGATTTTGTACTGATTTAGTGCAAAATATCAGATTAGGTTCTATACTAACATAATATAACAAAATTATACTTACTCCTTACAGAACCCGTACACGTCGCATTGCGTCGCACGCAACGATCACCATACATGAAATGTTGTGGTACAAAAAAATTAAAATATTTTCTGCTGTTCTAGTTAATGTATTCTTTAACGAAATAAAATTCAAGTATTCAGATGTTTTTTTATTACAACGGTTCCGTTATATATACTTTTAAAAAAATCCAAATTTGTTTTTTTTTTTTTGTAAAATTAAATCAAAATAGATACTTTTAAGGTAAAGCAAAAAGTGGCTCATAGGGAACAATTCGATTCAAACCATTTCTTCTATTATGAATAAGAACTAAAATATTATTATGCCTTTTGTAATTAATTTCCCTATTTTTCTATTTTCAGCAAATGACGTTCCAATTTTGGCCACTTCCAGAAAAGGAAACAGCTATATTCGTATTGGTGCATATTTGTTCTATTGTTGTAGAACCACCGGAGTCATACAAGCCTGGCGATGTTCTGGCAAAGCCACGTGCAGAGCCAAAGTTTTAACTGTCAAAGGAGAAGTTGTTTCTGTATTTAATAATCATGATCATTAAATCTAATGCAAGTTGCAGGACGGTATCACGTTTAATCCATTGTTTATTTATTTATATACCTTTTTAGTCTTTGACGACGACGAGTGTTAAAGAGTTGTCCCAGGTGAGCAACCACAGCCTTACGCGATACCCCGTAAAGTGATCATATCCATAGTTAACTTGTGTCTGCGCAACAACGAAGTAAATTTGCTACACATAGTGGACCATTAAGACCGGTCAGTACCTGTAGGAAAGTAACTAAAAGATTACTAAGAACGATTATAACTAAACATTATTTATTACTATATATACCTATTTTTAATAATGAGATAGGTATTATTTAATGCTGTATTTTTATTTTCAACGTCAAAATCTTTATTTCGTAAGTACCTCCGCAATTGATATATTATGTCAAACTATTAACAAATTTAGGTACCGTGTGAACTGAGAGTACCTACAAAATTATAGCATAAATATTTTTTTTCACAGTGAAATTATTAAAAAATCTGCGAGGCAAGGAAGTCCTAGTGGTTAATGGTTACAGTTTCACCGTTCAAAGGAAAAACCAACACACTGTTAGGTGGATATGCACCTGCACGCACCCCAGGTGTCCCGCATTTGTCACCAGAAGCAGAACTGAGAACCACGTAGTTCGCCGTAACCTACAGCATAATCATAACCCGCACAAATTTATTGAACGAGATGGTATTTATATTAAAATCTGGAAAAAATAGTTATGTGACTAAAGTACTTTCTTATCTTAGATGTTGTATGCGCTTGTTTAATAAAGTTCTCAAAAGTATGCAAAATTCATCCCAAGATAAGTTTTGAGATATTGTTAAACAATAGTCGTGTGAAAAGCATCTAAATACTTACATTAATATTAAAAGTTCCTGGTTGTATGTAAACTGTTTTTAAAAAAGTAGATTAGTTGTTTACTTTCTTGTCACTTCCTACTTTTAATCTGTAATAATATCTACGAGTAAGTACGAGTTCTTTATAGATCGACATCCCGAAGTGGCGGTAGAGAAATTTAACTATGTAACTTTAGTATTTCAAGTGCATGTTTATAAAATACAAAAAGAATATAAATTAGTTTCTAGTTGATTTTGAAGGTAAATATAAGCTTACATTTTTGTAACTCTAAAGCCGAAATGGAAATTGAATAAAGATTTTTATGTTTTTATGAGTTTTTTACTGCAAGTAGGTACCTTAAAAATTTGCTCTATGTTTTATTTTTACATCAATACCTACCAATTTGTCAAATATATATTCAAAAATAATTAGAAATCTATTTCTATTAATAAAATATGAATATGGATTAAGAAACTCATATAATGCTGTCTGAAAAAATAAATTTTCCAGTATACAAATCTCGTTATTAGCTAACGTTGCTTAGTAAAAAAGAATTGGTGCATTGTTGTACATGTTACGGTTTTTTTTTTTTTTGATTTATTTTGGCAACAAACGGTCGTTTATATACAATTTATTATACTTAAGTCATATATACAAAAAGACCAACAGTGCCCAAAATAACATAAAATTACAAACTGACGTGGTCAAATTTAAACTTATTACTAAATTAAAATAATAAGATAATATAATCTAATAAGATGAGATTTTAACAGCTTTACATATTAACATTATTTATATCTCTTTAAAAACAACAAAAATACATAAAACTAATTCAATTACTTAAAACAGATCAAAAACAGAACATATAACATATAGGCAGGAATAAGGTTTAGATTAAGCTAAGTTTAACATTCTTTTTCAAAGATTTTAAGGAGATGTTAAAAAGGTCTATTTTTGAGAATTCTCTGTTATATACATTGGTGGAACGGTAAAAGTATGAATTACGAGTATAATTTTTTTGACGTCGCGGTGGAATAAACATTTGTATTGTACGTGAGGGGCGTACAGGAAGACGAGCTCGACCTGAAAATTGCACGCAGCCGAGGAGTTCAGTAGAATCGATCTGATTATGTAAAAGTTTGTACAAAAAAGTTATGTCGAACATTTTACGTCGATTGTACAGTGTAAGTAGACCATGTTTTTTTAAGGTTTCCGGGTAAGTATAACTCATTGTGTTTTGTCGATAGTTAAGAGATTTTATGAACTTTTTCTGGATCCTTTCAAGTCTGTTAATATGGATATCATAACAGGGGCTCCAAATAGAGCTGAAAAAGTCAAGGATGGAACGTACAAATGAAAAATAAAGGATTTTCAGTGTTTCTGAGTTACTAAAAGGTTGAGTGATTCTGAGAATAAATCCCAACTTGCGAAATGCTGCACCTACAATATGATCTATATGTTCATTAAAAGTCAGTTTTGAGTCCATGATAATACCTAAATCCCTAACACGGGTTACTTTATTAAGAGGGCAATTATTGATGCAATATTTATACGAAAGTGGTATCTTTTTTCGTGTGTATGACATAACACAACATTTGTTAATGTTTATAAATATTTGGTTTCTAATACAGTAGCTATGTAATGCATCAAGATCGCTCTGTAATTTAATGCAATCATTTTCATTTTGTATTATCCTATATAATTTTGTGTCATCTGCATATTGTAAGTGAAGACTATGATTGAATATGTCACCGATATCATTGATATAAAATAAGAAAAGAAGAGGTCCTAAATGCGATCCTTGTGGAATTCCAGATGGAATGGGAAGGAATTGTGAAGAGTATCCTTTTATGCAAACTGCTTGACTTCTATTCGTTATATAAGATTTGATCCATCTAAGCAGACTGCCGTGTACACCGGCTGCTGCGAGCTTATTTATCAGTATATTATGATTAATTTTGTCGAAAGCGCGCGAGAAGTCAGTGTACACGACGTCTACTTGAGTGTTTTTGTCCATTGCTTCTGCTAGAAACTCAGTGAAAGTGATCATATTGGTATCTACACTACGGTGTTTAAAGAATCCATGTTGTTGAGGAGATATAAAGCCACGAGCTGCCACTGCAATATCAGTTGTTACAATTTTCTCAAGCGTCTTCCCTAATATACAAAGTTTAGAGATAGGCCGGTACTCTGATATAAGGTGTTTTTGGTTATTCTTAGGAATTGGAGTTACCAAAGCCGCTTTCCATTTGGAAGGAAAAACTCCAGACTCTATAGATTTTCTAAAAATATACGTCAAGGGTCTGGCGAGTTCCTCGGCACAATTGCGAATAAACATGGGATGAATGTTATCTGAACCAGCTCCTTTATGTACATTAAGTTGTTTTAACTCTTACAGACGCGTTCTATATTTATTTTTATATTTTTGATGTCAAGAAATGTATTAGGATTTTCACATGTTTCAGTTATGGTTACCAAGTCAGTAGCGGGAACAAACACTGAGTTAAAGTATTGGTTAAAAGTGTTACAAATGTCGGGTCCAGTAGAAGTTATTTGGTCTTTATAAAACATTTTAGCTGGTATGTCACCGATGGCTTTTTTTGACTTAACATATGACCAGAACAGCTTCGGATTTTTTTTTATATTTGCCTCTGATTGTGCTATAAACAGTTTGTAACAATGTTCAGACTTTTTTTTAAAGCGAGATCTAAGTGTCGAGAATATTTGATAATCCCTCTGGCTACCATAACATTTCCACTTTTTATGATATTTTTCTTTTTCTTTTTTTAACTTAATAAGAGGAACAGTATACCAGGGTGGATATTTTTGTTTTATATTTGTATAAATTTTTGGCACATACTTTAATATTAGATCATCGATAACCATATAAAAGTAATTAACCATACTATCAACATCACCAGCACTAGCCAAAACTTCATCCCATTCAATAGAACTTAAAGCCGCCTTAATAGAAATATAATCGGCTTTGTAAAAAAGCGACTTTGTATTTTTTAAGGACTGTAGTGGCTCAGAAAAGCTCAATTTAATATTAATATTTAGGGACTTATGGTGTGGATCTTCAGTAACAAGTGGTTTTTCACAGGGCAGACCTGGCAGCTTTCGTTGCAAAAAATTAAATCCAGAAGCCTACCATTTTGATTAAATTGATTATTGTATTGTGACAGAGATGAAAAGTTCATAAAATCAGAAGTTAAATTGGCTAAATTATTATTATTTGTTATTAAATTCATAGAATTATTACCATTAATCCTCCAGTCGGCATAAGTCACATTAAAATCACCTAGTGCTATGAATATATCATTAGGATTGTTTAGAATAAATAGAGTAACTCTGTCATAGAAAGAGTCTAATAATGTTTCATGATTGTTACCGTGAGCTATGTATGTATATATAATATGCAAGTGGCGAGTGGATGGGGAGGCTGCGGCGGCGGAGCCGGTGGCGGTGGGGTGCGCAGCGGGGTCGTGGGCGGCGTTGGCGGCGGTGGCGCGCGCGCTCGCCCGCAGCGTCACGGACACCCACACTCCCTCGGCCGGCGGCGGCGCGCGCACGTCATGTCGCTGCCACGCACGGAGTTCCCGCAATGGTATTGCTAGTCAGACGAAAATTATAGATATATAATTCTAGAAGTTATCAAGATGTGTTTTTTTTTGATGTCATATTTATGAAAAAAATTATGTAATATGATTGCCGAACGCAGCTGGACCGGCAGCTGAAAGGAATTGGATTTGGCGATTATTATTTTTATAATATTCTCATATTTTTATAATATTCTCAGCTCTATCGAGCCCTAAAGCAAGCACAGTGCACAAGCATAAACTATACTTTTATATCACTATACTTTTCCTTCGTAAATACATACATATCAAACATAATACTTCCAACCGAATGCAAACAAACAAATGCACACGAATATATGCATTGTGCGGTAATAGAACCCGTGACCACTGGATTCTGAGCCAGACAGTGTTGCCACATCGCCAAAAGTGGTCGTCGAAATGACTTTCGTGAATTGGTTGTAGAGTTGTAGAAGGTGCGTCCAAACATTAATCAGCAAGTGTGCTGTCGTGCGCGGCATGCCGCGCTAAATTGGATTCTTGCTGTGTTTAGACACATCCTTAGAGCCTCCGAATTTCAAGCACCTGCTACAGGGATATTTAACGTGTCTTCGTCTCCTCCATGTTAATTTTTAAATCTTCGCGCTGTCAGGAAAGATTTACTAAAACTTGCAGGATCTTCACCATGATTACGATTTATATAAATAACTACATCCCCAGACAATCAAACCCCTAAGTAAGCGAAGCTTACTGTTGTCACATGGGCTACCACGTAGCGTATTATTAGGAAACCTAAAAAATACCTAAATACGATATAGATAAACACCCAGACCTGAAACATATTATTTTCTTGTTCCGCACGGGAATCGATACGTGTCCGCCGTGGTAAGAAGTCTAAGGAAGAAGCGACTTCGAATCCAGCACTGCGGATTGCGATGAGCGCAACTTCCGAACGATGAGGTGGAGCGTTATCCTGGAGAAACAACACGCCCAATGACAATTTCCCACGACGTTTTTCTTTAATCACTTCACGTAATTTCGGGATTAAGTTTGCATAATAGGATCCAGTTATCGTTTGCCCTTTTCGCAAGTAATCAATAAAAAGGATTAATTCACTATCCCAGATAACGAAAACAGCTTGACAAGCAATAGTGCCAACATAACGGCAGGGGACATCTTACGATGAACGGACAATATGTCCGCGACGACGCACAGTGTCTCGTCTAGAACAAATATTTTATAAGGACTGTGATTTTCTTTTTAAACCTAAGTATTGTTATTTTTTTTTTAATTATAATGTCACGGATTATTAGTCCAGTGAGTGAAACTGTAATATTTATATAGATTTAAAGTTAAATTATAAATATTGCTTCGATTAAGGAAAATTAATAAATACCTTATGTTTTAATTTATTTGTTATTTCATTTTTCTGCTCTCTGTACAGAAAAAAAAACATCGTAAGGAATTCGCGATAAAAAAATAATACTGTGACGAACTTACACATACTTTTTTCTATGATGAATTTACATTATGACGAATTTACAACAACCAAATATAAGGGTAATGAATGATGTATGTAAATATCTTGTTCTTTATAAAATACCTTTGAGCTGACGGCGTTCGTGTTGCTTATTAAAAAAGCTTAATTTTGCGGCCGTACAGATGGTATGTCAGTTTAGTTAGATGCTCAATCTTACTTATATTATAAATGTGAAAGTTTGTATGGATGTGTGTTCCTCAATCACGGCAAAACAGCGAAACGGATTTGAATGAAGTTTAGCATAGTGATAATAGGTAGAGTACGATCTGGAATAGCACATGGGCTATTTTTTATCGCGATATTCCCGCGGGATCCGAAATTGCGCGGGTAAAACCACGCGAAACAGCTATTTAATTATAAAATAAATTACTGCTTGCATTTGTTTATAAAGTTATTAAATATTGTTGCAGTACAACTGGCGGTAAATGCACGTGGCAAGGAATTACTTATTTGCTCAGGGTACAGTTTTTGCCTCAACGGCCGTAACAAGTCGACAATCAATTGGCGCTGCACGTCCAACAAAAATTGCCGCGCTAGCATCGTCACGGATCTCTGCAAACAAAAGCTGCTCAAATACAACCTAGAACACGCGCATGTGCCTCCTCTATTTTTTATCAAGGACGGAGTTTATTTTAAAATATGATTTTTTTTTGTCAACATAAATTGTTAAATAAATAAATAATACCGAATAAATGTTCTAAAAGACGTCGCTATCACGAATAAAATGTTTCAAAAACTTAAGCATCGTGGCAAAGTTATTTGGATTATATTGCTGCACTCATAATGACTTACTTTTTGATTCCATTAAATAAACAACACTTTATTTTTCAACTTTTTACTACCGTGAAAAAGAATGTAACCTAAACCATGAAAAAGTAGTGTGTGATTAAATGTTATAAAATCTGATTTTAAATGTTTTTTAATGACTGGCTCAGTTGGTATTTAACTAAGTTGGAATAATTAATAGGTATAACAACTATTTCGGTATTTTCATACTACTAAACAAAATCAACAAAAATAATATGTAGCATAAACTCATGCAACGGGACGATTTTTTAACCTTCCTCATTTCTTCATCAAAGAATTCAAAAATGTATTATTACCTGCTTGCTCTTTTATAACATTTGCTTATACGTCACTATTACTATACATTCCAGTACATTTTTTATGTTCTCGTCTTCTTAAATCACGTCACAAGATAAGATTGTGTTGTACCTACGGATTCCCGTGCCGGCTAAGAACGCACGAAGATGCCGGTCTACATCAGGTTGTGGTGCTCGAATGAACGTGAAATTTCAATTCAACTTGTAACTTGTTTCAAACTGGCCATTTTAATTACTAAATAAGATCCAAAATATAAATTTCTCAAACTCAACAATCTTATATAAATATAATTTAAAGAAATTACTCCTAATAAATTACCAATTAACTAATTAATAATTACCAAGGAATTCACAAAATTTAAATTTAAAAAGGTACCTTTTAAAAGTTGAACTTTTCGGTTACAAATTTATTTAAAGTTAATAATATTTTGCAGAAAAACAAGCTGAAAATTCAAAGTTCTACCTTTTTAAATACACATGCCAAATAAACTTAATATTTTTAAGTTGAAAAAGTACAAAATAATTTCAATTAAATTAACACTCTTTTTAATTAAAATAAAACTGTATTGAAAATGTCTGTTTTCGAAATTAGACCAAATTACCACAGTATTTCTCTAGTTGTAGATGCACAATTTTTCCTTCCAAGTCCGTAATGAATGCGAAATTTTGTTTGAAAAAGTGTTTGAAATGTTCAAATCAGTTAAAATTTGGGCATAGTTCACTTCACTTTTAACCCTAAAACTGATGAGCGTATACTTTACTGTATTACAGCATGCAATATTGGTATCATAAACATTTGAAAATGAAAATGACACCCCAGTTTTGATATCCCCAGGTAATTTATTGAAAATTCTAATGCACATTATTGGGCTATTTCTACGACATATTTCAGTTTTGATATTCGCAAGACATAGTCTGTTTGGAAATCTAGTGCTAAAACACAATACATCTTTTTTACACAAAACAAACTTTGTTACAAAAAAATCAGGATGCCTTTTCACAAATAACGTTGTTTCATACTTTGTGTTATTTTATTTAATTTCCATAGTACGTATGCAAACCTGTCTATTTTAGAACAAACATTTTCTACGTGCAAGTTCCATGTACAGTGTGGGTCAAACAAAATGGTTAGGAAAGAACAGCTGTCTGTTTCTTTTATTGTTTCGTCATTATATTTTATGTAAAGTTCTTGTTTCTTAGCCTTATTTAAAAATTTAATATATATTTAGTTTTATTCATATTAACTTCCTATCATTAATTTCCTAATTTAAGATAGAATAAGATTCAAGCAATTACAATGAGGTCTTATAACAGTTTACTTGTTTTTCTTTATATTTGACATCTAGTTTTAAATCTATATGTTGGATTAAACCCCCAAACAACTACAATTGTCCGCATTTCAGATCCACAGTTTCATTTTACAAGAACCAGATTTGGGAAACCAATGATAGCGTATGGAAACTATCGGTTCAATTTTTGCAAATCGAGCAGTCGCTGGCTGAAAGGGAACTGGTACTGTACGAGGCGAAGCGGCTGCAAGGCGTCACTCAGCACTATAGACAATAAGGTTGTCAAAATTAATAATAACCACAACCATTAATAACCATACTAACTGATATAGGGCAGCTCTTATAACTTTTCTAATAAGCGCCTGTTTGAAAAAAAAATTTTTTCGTTTTCATTTGTATTCAAAAGATTTCGATTGATTTAAAGTAAATTCCATTTATTTGAGTATTCGTTGACTATAATACCTAAGTTTTTATATTTAAGATTATACATATAAAAAAACAACTAATTTTTTTTCTTACATTTGAATATTGTTCAATAATAGAATATCTATGTAAATTATGTTACTAAAAATGCGAAATTTATTTCAAAACTGAACAATTCTGTCCAAAATTTGTGAATGATAGGATAATGATATAAGTATTAAGGGCTTTTTAAAGTAATAAAATACCTAGTATTGAATTAGCAGTTAGGGACAGTAAACAAAATAACAGTTTTGGAGTTATGGCTTCACTCAATGGCTATTTTTTTAAATATATTAGATGTTTAAACATTAGTTTGATATACTTATTATTATGTGTAGTTTTATTTTATTTTTTAAATTCAAAGAATAGGCCTTACAAAATGTAAATTAAATTATAAAATATAAACTAAATAGTTCTAAATAAAATCAAGTGGCTAGTCTGTGCGAATGTCACTAAATTCAAATTTAGTACACAAGATAATTTACATGAGATCTATTAACGACCAATGTTTACTGTGCACATTAGTATAAGTACCGGGAGCTTTAGCGCAACTTTAATATTACATGACTTATCCAGAAGAATTTTTATGTTAAATGTCGTAGCCAACTCGTGACATTGTCTTTAATTGCCTTAATTTGTAACTTTACTTTTGTGTAAAAAAAAGTTTACGTTCAACGAGAAAATATCAGGAAACCAGTATTTTTTTAATTTTAGTAACGGATTCAGTGCTGATTTAGTGTGATATATCTCATTTGTTATTTTACTAGCATAACATAACATAAAAATTATGCTCCTTACAGAACCCGTACACGTAGCATTGAGTCGCAACGATCACCAAACATGAAATGTTTCAGTACCTAAAAAAAATCTTTATTTGATGTATTCTTTAACGAAATTGTGTTATTTCAAAACTTTTAACAAATTCTTAAAGAAATTCAAGTATAAAGATGATTTTTATTCGAATGGTTCCATTATTTATACTTACGAAAAAACCCAATTTTTTTTTTGTAAAATTAAATCAAAGTTTGATTTAATTTTTAAGGTTACGCAAAAAGTGGCTCATAGGAAATAATTCGATTCAAACCATTTTTTTCTATTATGAATAATAACTGAAACATTACTATGCCTTTTGTAATTAATTTCCCTATTTTTCCATTTTCAGCAAATGAGGTTCCAATTTTCGCCACTTCCAGAAAAGGAAACAGCTGTATTCGTATTGGTGCATATTTGTTCTATTGTTGTAGAACCACCGGAGTCATACAAGCCTGGCGATGTTCTGGTAAAGCCACGTGCAGAGCCAAAGTTTTAACTGTCAATGGAGAAATTGTTTCTGTATTTAATAATCATGATCATTAAATCGAATGCAAGTTGCAGCACGGTATCACGTTTAATCCATTGTTTATTTATTTATATACCTCGAAGTTATCATGCGAGTTGCAACTGTTCATGGAATATCACGACAGTTTAAGGCGATGTATGACGACCACTTTGGCGATGGGGTAAACCTGTCTGCCTCAGACGCTAGTGGTTGCGGGTTCGATTCCCGCACGGAACAAGAAAAAAAAAAATGTTCCGTGTCTGGGTGTTTATCTATTTATGTATTTATATTCTAGGTTCCCCCCTAGTTCGCTACATGGTATCCCATAACACAAGCTATGCTTACTTTGCGCCCATGTAGTTGGTGTGATTGTCTGGGGATTTAAAAGATTTTGATTTAAAATGTCCGAACTTAGCAATAAGAGGTCAAATAAAAAAAAAATCATAAAATATGTTTAGCCTTAATAATTCATGTTTTGCATTCAATACTGAAGGAAGCACGATATTCACCAAGGCCGAGCTTAAAAGCATCGAAAGTGTTTTGTTTGACATTTTTGTCTTTACAAACTTTTTACCATCATTTTATATCAATAAATTTCTAATTATATTAAATGGACACATTTTTACCCGACCGCGGCACGAAAAGGAGGGTTGTAGGTATGTATGTCCGTTTCTTGTACCCTGATTTCTACAGAATTGCCAAACGGATTTAAACAATTAATAAGGTATCAAAAGACTCGTATTAACTGTACGAGTACAATTGAATACATTAAATTTCAAGATGGCGTGTTAAAATAAACATTTCCAAACTTACACATATCAGAAACTGAAAAGATATATAAAAAATAAATAAATGCTCAAACCAGTCCGATGCTGTTTTGTTTTATTTACTCAGCCTTTTCTAGTTTGTCCAACACTGTGTTCACGTACTTATTAGTAACCATCTCTCATTTCAGCGGACGAAGTGATTGTAATACCTTCCAGCAAAGGAAAAAAAGACTTGCTCATGATAAAAGGCTATACATATTCTCAGATCAACTACTCTAACCACTGGGTGTGTTCGTCTGCACGTTCTCTCTCCTGCGCAGCGAAAATTAAGAAGAATCCTGATGGGACTTTCTGTGTAGCTAAAGCACACCATCTCCACCCTCCGCCAAAATACATAATGAGTAAAGGAAATTATATAAAAATTTGATCCGATACATCTGTAAAATGTGTTTTTCAAGAAAATTATAGGAAGAACCCATAAGTGAATGTAAAGTCTTTTATGTTTTAAAATAAAGTTTCTTAGCTCTTACAAAGACTGTATTTAATTCCTTATCCGACTAGCTTTGATTGCATTTTATTGTTTAAAATTAAACAGACCAATCACAAGCAAACAGTTGTTTAGCGACTAAATATTTGGTACCTATTGATTCCGAAGTGAAAACGGAGTCGGAATATGATATTCTAAATTATTAAAATACCTTAAACAAGAATATTTCCTTAAATATTTTTCAACACTTATAATTGTATGTTAATTGTACTTTATTTTTATTTATTTATTTACACTTCATTGTACAAACACAAAATAGAAAATAAAGGACAGTAAAAAAAGAAAACACAATCAGCGGCCTTATCGCTAGAAAGCGATCTCTGCCAGGCAACCAATCTTTTAAACCAATGAGCGGAGGACAGCGGGGCGGTGTTGGGCGGAGGACAATGGAGTGGCGCGGAGGCCAGCGGAGTGCTGCAGAGCGCAAGGAAGCCAGGTTGTGAAGTGGTTGAATGGGTGCTTAAATACGTAAACAGTTTTTAAAATACGTAAACACAATTATAAAAATCATCAATTGTCACAGTGTGAATTTTGTGTGGGTAATTTATTGACATACTCTTTTTCATATATTCAATAATAAGTTTTAAATCACTGGGAATATTATCTGAGTCTAAATTTTCATCTTAAATGTAATTGAAATTGCTATATTGCTCTATTGCTATATTGCTATATTGCTATGCTTTATACAACACTCTGCTCCGTTTCGCTACACTCAAAACTTTTCACCGCTCTTCTCCGCTCCTTTACGCCTTGCTCCGCGTCCGTGGAAACGCTGCTTAACACATATAAGTTGATTTATATTTTATCCCAACGTTTATCACCAATATGATTCCAAGCATCTAAATCAGTCCAAAGGCAATTTAAGAGATGTGGCAAGACGATACATGATAACTAGTGATGTAGCAGCATCTGAATACCTGTTTACCTCAATATTGCTTCCTGTTATATAATGTACTGCTTTGAGTTTAGGCTCGTGTTATAAAAGCTTTCTTATGGCGGGTTTAAATGTTCAACTGGTTGCCAGGGGTAAAAAATACGACCAAGGAATGGTACGTAAAAAATTTGTATTTCACAATCTCTACCAGCTACGAACATCCGTTAACTGACAGATATTAGTATATTTTCCATTTCAACGAATTAACAGTAAGTGCGCTTACATAATACGTGCCTATGAATTATAATAATCGTGCAATACTTTTTTATATTCCAAACTGTCTGTATTTTTGGAACAAAATCTAAATATTATACTTTATATGATTGCATACTTTACTGCAACTTTAATTGCATCTATTAGTTTTAAGCTGTTATAATTAAAAATGAATTAAATTTATACTAATTAATTAAATTAAATTTAAATTTTGAATTTTTTAAAACAATTAAAAAATGTTGCATGTCTAGGTGTTTCTCTATTTATGTATTTGTATTCTAGGTTCCCCCTAGTTCACTACATAGTATCACATAACAACAGCTACGTTTACTTTGGGGTCATTTAGTTGGTGTGATTGTCTGGGTATTTTATTATTATTTATTATAAAATTAATTTAAATAAAATGCTCCACCTATTCTGTGTAAAATTGAATATATAAATATGTGTTTAAAGAAATATACAACTTTTTTTCTATGAAGGTTTTATTATGAATGAGCTCTTTGATCCAAAAATTCGTAATTTTTTTTCTATGCCCGGGGGTTTTCAATTGTTAGCTGAGCTAGCCACAAAATATTTAAATAGTATGCTTCTGGTTGTAATTCATGTAGGTTACGTCTATGCTTGATACTTCAACGTTTGCAAGCATCGAAAATATTACATTCGAACACTTGCGGCCAACATTTGGAACTTTTTAGCCTTGGGCATGCCGTGATCCTTATCTACAAGTACCGGTGCAACTGCGCGCAGTAGTACGGCAATAACACGCGCTGAGTATGCGTGAAGGCGGCGGCGGCTGCCACGCCACCATCTTCACCAGCAACGACGCCATCGTGCGCGTCACCGGCCTGCACGACCCACTAGCGCACTGCTCGCCAAACCGACTGTAGCAACGTACAATCTGTTGAAATAAATCAAATATTTTATGTCAGCATCATAACAACTCCGTGTAGTGAGCTTTGGGGCTATGAATCTCTGCTCTGGGCGATCAAGAAGTTTAAGCCGTAATTCACCAAGCGCTGGCCTAGTGCTGGTTGGTAGATGATAGTAGATAAATAATTCATCACCATCATAACTCTTTGTAATGAGCCCACTGCTGGATATGAGTCTCTCCCCTGGGTGACGAGGAGGTATAGGCCATAACATAATCTACCAAGCGGAGCCAGTGCTGGGTGGTGGATGCCACCATTTTCAGGGCGCCGAAATGGTTCCTGACAAACCCTAACGACCACTGTATACAAGTATACAGCACCCGGGACCGACTGCTTAACGTGCCCTCCGAAGCACGGAAGTCGTCGTGAGAAATGAATGGTCGGCGGTCACCCATCCAAGTACCGACTTAACATGTGATATCGTATGATACACACATTAACCATGGCGCTACGACGACTTTCTAAAGGATAAATAATTACTAGTTACTAAAATGACAAAGAGATATTGACAATAGTTTTTTTAAATGAAACTTTACATACCTAAATGTTATGTAATACCCGCAGTTCCATGAGAATAAATATTTTCAATTTTCGTGAAGGGGCACAGCTCCTGATCTCATTTCTTTATAAAAAATAGCTTATTTTGCTCCTGAATAATCTGACATTTACAACAATCGTTTAATTAAAAAAAAAAGTCGCGCTAGAATATAGTGTCGGCCCTCTCTGGATAAAAAAGATGACTAGTCCGAATGACCCCCGCTTGGAGGTAGGTTCCCGTCAGGGTCCGACTGGTTAGCGACTACCCTGCATTAGTTTAGTCAAAATTTTAATATCTACATATTTTGATTTCTGTTATAACTAAACTGAAATTTTCAGATATTCAATTCACAAGGACTAGAAGCTGTAACGTAGCTTTGATTAGAGGAAACTACAGATACAATAAGTACCATGCAACTAAACGGTTACCGAATCCGATCGGTATGCAGGGAGAAGACCAGTCAGTGCTGCGCAGCTTATGCCATCACGATAGAAAATCAATTATTTGCAATGAAAAATAAGCATAATGAAAATACCTTGCTTAAATTGTTGGATTATCTAGGGATTTTATTTTTATTATTTTTTTTTTTTATAATAATGTGGGTGTTTGGTGGTAGTAAATTATTCCTTAATTTTCTTATTTTTCATTGAACATTATATTTTTCACAGAAGCAAAAAGTTGCGTGTGTTTTGATAATTGGATAATTGATAAAAAATAACAAAATGGAGATATAAAACTTTAAGGTTAGCTTCTATACCATACGTAGAATATACAGTAAAATAATCAGCATGATCTGTGTAAAATAAATAATTAAGTTTGCATGAAAGTCTATATCATACCCATTTATTTAATTACATACATACATAACTTCACGCCTGTATCCCTTATGGGGTAGGCAGAACATCAGAGGTTATTGGACCATCTGATGTCACGTTTGACTTTGAAGGTATTATAATGATGGAGAGAGATTATTGCAGTGAAAGCGGGTCAGCCTTTCGCCCACAAGAACGCTAATAAAATCTCTGTCCCTTAACTGACTTTTACAGTATGCCCGGGATGAGAAGCAGCTGGCACATTCTATGTTTTTCTTTCACTCCCAGTCCAGCATGGAATTGGATTTAATTTAATTATTTTACGACAAAATATTTTGGCAACCCTAGTCAACCTAATAAGCTAAAACAAGACTTGTGCCAGTCAGTGACCTTACGACCTTTCCCGCACCGGCTGAACTTTGTAGTATCTGTCTTAGTTATCACTTTATTTTTGCGCCATCTGTTATCGAATAGATTTCATCAAAAGCTAACAGATGTTTTTAGGGTTGACCCTTAGATATTTTTATATCAACTTTGAATTTGTTTTGCAACTGAACCGTAAGGATAACAAATTCATGTTACTGTTACTTATAAACTACATCACCAAACATACAATTCCCTTAAGTGTTATGTCTTCATTATGCTACACGTTGTTTAATAGTTTGAAATAAAATTTACATAAAACATTGTTTTGTTTTAGACGATATTCAATTTTAATTTTTTATTGTTATCAGGTAATCTATTACTACACGGCTTAAGTACTACAGTTTATTTTATACCCATAGGTATTTTTGACAAGTCCTATCTTCTTTATCACTATTTTTTGTAGTTTAAGTAAATTCGTGTTGAAGTAAGTCTTAAATATCTTTCGTGATTTAATACTCGCAGTTTATAAATCGCATACCCCGTAGAAGTTAGCCTTTTAAATTGTAAAGTTTTTTGACTCGTTTTAAATTTACAAATAAAATCCCACAAACCATACCCAACACTCATTTGACATTTTTGCGTACACTACTTTGCAAAGAGGAGAACTAGTTTTGTTATAGTTAGGGCACAAGTACAAAAAACAAAGGACCTCCAAAAAGGGAAACATTACTTGGCGATGCAGGAAAGGAGATTGTCAAGGCTACGTGACCACGGAGAAAAATACCGTCATCAAAACTACTAATCACACTTGCATGAGCTCTTGTCATAAATGACACAGAGAAGACACCTCGGTTCATGAAAATGTATGTTCGAGACTTAGATATTACGTCTATCCATGAGCTATTTACTTGTATTCAAAAATAACAGGACTTTAATAGTCAGGAACAAACAGACACAGGCTGTTCCACATCATTAGCAATTCCACATCTTGGCTGAAAAAGTCTGCTTAAGACATTCTATTAAACAACCAAGTAAGATGAAGAGTAATATTGTTACAGACTAGTAATAAAGTAGTCACAAAAATCTGGCATTCAATTTTCAAGTATCTGCAATATTTTTTGCCAAACATTGTACTATATACTTAAGGATCAAAAGAACTTACCAAGTGAAGTTCGATCACAATTATGTGAACGGCTTAATTCGAAGCGATTTAATGATAACATGTTGTAGTAGTACTTCCAAGCGTCAGCCTTGCACGGTTTTCAGAGACACGTTTTTTTTTTTTTTTTTTTTATTTGGCAACCCTGATCCCCGCTCTTGAACTCCTCTCCACTTACTTCCTCTCGTCATCCCTCCTCAATAATCATTTTGTTTAGAGCTAAAGTTCCTAGGTAGTACCCATAAAAATAATTCACATTAATTATGGGTGGGTGATATTACTTTAAAGGAATACTGTTTGGGCGGGTTTTTATCAATCGCTTCGAATTAAGCCGTTCACATAATTGTGATCGAACTTCACTTGGTAAGTTCGTTTGATCCTTAATTATGTTTCACGGCTTAATTCTTTGCGATTTAATGTTAACATGTTGTAGGATGTTCAGAGTATTTTAATGTGAATTACTTTTGCAGTATAGGTATAAGTAAAACTGTATTGTTAGAGTATAACCAACAGTAATAAATCACAAATATACATCTATTTATTCTAAGGAATTACATAAAATACTAGTTGCAAATTGATTGGCATCCGATACAATTTATTTGTTGTAGAATTTGGCAAATACTGAGGATGTATTACTCCATCCTGCGGTTTTCCGTATGACATCAATATTGACACCGACTCTGCTAGCAGTGGAAGTGGCCGCATGGCGCGTGCTGTGCGCGCTAAACACTGATGTGTCCACGCCACTGCGTTGTAAAGTATATTTGATACAGTGACTCAAAGTTTGAGACAAACTTTTAAGTGAGGTCTTTTGTGGCTAATAAATAAAGTGTCATAACTACGTAAACCACTCGTTTTATTTATATAATCTAAAATGCATCTGGCAGGGCATATTGCAGGATTTGTATGAAAAAATGGTAGCCTTAGAAGGGGTTGAAAGGAGTTTGGTTTTGAAGTTTTTACTAAGTCAGGTATTTTATCTAAGATTTCTGTTCTGTTTTGAGTTATATTATTTATTTTAATGAGAGAAAATGTTTGTACTCTTTGCGCTGTCACCAAACCTAGCAGAGTCAGCGTTTCTTAGAGAAATCTTCTAAACTAAGGCTTTCATTTGGCCATTGAGTGGCCAAATAATTTAACACTATGTTTGGGTCCCAAGAAGTATTATATTTTGGATTGGTGGGCCTCAACTTGTAAACACCCTTCATGAAACGTTTGACTCGATCATCATTTAAGCTATTACCTAACAAAAGAGATAAGGCAGAGCGGTAAGAATTGATGGACCCGTATTTAGCGCCTTTATCAAAAATATCGGTTAAAAAATGTATTACAATTGGAATAGAAGCATTAAAATAATCATAATTATGTAATCTACAGTAAATTATCCAAGATTTTATGCAAACATCGTACTGTTTGTAAGTATTATTTGCAAGCGCAGCTAGCATAATATCTACTGACTTATTCGATAAATATTTCCTTAGTAATGCTTGCCTGATAATTTCGCGGCAACAAGGCGTAGATTCTTGTGTAAACAATCTACAATCTACTGAAAGGAGATGTTAGAAGGTCAATATCTGGTCCAAAATACAAAAAAATTGAAACAGACAACTTTTTGAACATAGGAAACCAAGGTTGACTTGGCCAATATGACACCACAACAATACCCTCTGCCTTATGACAAATGATTTTCTGCATTAATTTTACTATAAGCGAGAATGGTGGAAAGGCGTAAAATAACATATTGGTCCAAGGCAGTGTAAAGGCATCAACAGCACATGCTTCGGGATCATTTCTCCACGAAACATATTGTTTACACTTAGTATTGCATCTGTTTGCAAACAAATCAATACTGGCATACCAAAGTTGCGAACTATTTCATTAAATGCAATCCTCGAACTGTTTTCGAGATAATGAATCTACCTCACAATTATCTTTAGTATTGATGTAAGAAGCGAATAAGATTATTCTACGTTCTTCGCACCATTTCCACATACTTCTAGATATATAATCAAGATGTCACAATTAGATAATTCTTTGGTGAAACATTTCAGAGCTAGAAAGGCTGCTTTTAGTTTAGCTTTTAGTTTACTCGTTCATATGACAAGAAGTTTCGTTGTCTTTCCTATATCCACAACATCTAACTGTATCACAATACGCTCCCCATCCCGTAGAGGAGGCATCAGAAAAAAAATTCTAAAACAAAGTTGTTCGGTATAATACCACCAATATAATTTTTCATGTAGGGTAATTAAGATATCAATTGTCTGATCGTAGTTTGGATTTTTTTTTAATAAACAATTATATTTATATTGTTCAAGCTTTTTTGTATATAACCACGAATAAGTTATTGTTGGACATGCGGAAATTAAATAACCAATGAGTTTAGCGAATTCGCGTAACTTGCATCGTTTTATACAAAGAAATCTATTTATAAAATCTTTCAATTTTATTTTCTTTTCCTCGGGTAGTTTTAAAATCATCTGCTTTGAGTCGAAAGTGAAGCCCAAGAACTTACATTCACGTTTAGGTATTAAACAACTTTTTGAAAAGTTAATCAAAAAACCCAAGCTCTGTAATAGATCTATAGTTGTAGATACATTAGTGACACACTCCGAGTAAGTCTTTCCGATAAAAAAATGTTATCTAAATAAATAACTGAAATCATACCCCGACTACGCAGGTATTCTATAACTGGTTTCATTAATTTAGTAAACACGAGAGGTGCGGTACAAAGGCCGAACGGTAAACAATTGAATTCATATAATATATTGTTGTATTTGAATCGAAGATATTTTTTGTGAGCTTCATTTGTCGCAACAAAGAAGTATGCATGTTTTAAGTCTATTGTCTACAGCAGTTTTCAGTTAATAATTTTGACGCTGTTCTGTAATCTTCCATTTTAAAATGACTAGCAAGTACAATTTATTTAACTTTTTTAAATTCAATATAAACCTTATATCACCATTAGGCTTAGGTACAAGAAATATACTGGATAAAAATTGTCCTTCAATATAAGTACATTTCGAGATGGCACCATTGCTTATTAGGTTGTGTAATGATTGGTCGAAATCTAAGCTCTCTTGTGTGGATTTTGGAAAAAAACAGACTGACAGTGACAATCGGAATTCGATGGAATTGATGTAAATGGTATGATAACCTGACAGCCATGACAGTAAAGTGGGGTCTTTAGTAATTTGTGACCTTAACTTATTAACAAAATATTTAAGCCGACCGGCATAGCATACCTCGATATTTATCTCCTCTGCGTTCTCCCCTGAGGGGGCTCTTCCGATGATCGTTGATAAGGCTGTTTGTTGCGAAACTGCTGACGAGCAGTCGAGGGTGGAGGCCGACGCTGCAAGTTCTCCGGCTTGTTGGGAGTCTTGCGGTGTTGACTTTTCCAGTTTAAATGGTTCTTATTATTATTGGCATGGTAACTGGGCTTCGGAAACATATTATTCTTAAAAGGAGGTTTTCGAGTATTTTTCAGCTCTTCTCCTGACCGCTGAATGGACTTAGTAGCCCTTAGTTTTTCGGTTACATTGTCTCCAAACAACAACTTGTGAAGCGTTTATACAAGAAAGAACGAAATTCCTACGTGTACGGGTTTCATTAAAATGCAAGTCGCATAGAATGCGACAAGCGTCACTAAGCGGCTTAATTATTTGTTGCTTCTGTGGTATTAATGAAGATGATCCTACGAGTGTTTCGGTAGCTCTTCCCAGAGCTGCTATAGCCACACCAGTTTTATCGCGTATATTTACATTTTAAATTTTGACTCGACGTTTCGGTGTCTTTTCAGACCCCGTGGTCACGAGCGACTGAGGTGTCAAGCGTCGGATTGATAGATTGAAAAAAGTTATACATCATCATCTCCATCTGTTTCTCAGTCTTCGAGCGTAGCGTTCGGGATTGACACAAAACGAGCTGACACTATCTTGAGTTACAGGTCGTGCAGCTTGCTGGATGTTAGATTTAATGTTTTTCAGGATAGGGTCCCATGTCGGTGATAGTTTCCAACCATCTTCTCTATTGAAATTAGGGTGTTTTTTAATTTCAATCGCTTCTCTGATCATTCTAGGAATGTAATGCTTCTCTCTAGATAAAATTTTCACAGAGTCAAACCTTAAGTAGTGGTTGGGTTTGTCCATGGAATGCTCACAAACTGCAGACTTTGAAGCTCTTCGATTTTTAATATCAGCTATGTGTTCTTTTACGCGGGTTGATACGTTTCTTTTGGTTTGACCAATGTAGGAAAGCCCACAGCCGCAGTCAATCTTGTAAACACCTGGGTCTTGTAAAGGGATGCTGCATTTAACTGAGCGAAGATGTTGACTTATTTTTGAATTAGGTTTAAATACTGTTTTTATTGAAGCGCGCCTAAGAATGTTTGAGATTTTATCTGTGACACCCTTTACAAAAGGTAGAAATGCAGGTTTGCGTTCGACTGTCTGAGGCTTCACGTGGTCACTGCGGCGGCGACGAGGTGGTTTGAGGCCGTTTTCACGAAGCACCTTGACAACATGTTTCAGTTCATCATCAATGTGCTGAGGATCGCAGATTCCATGTGCTCTCTGAAACAAAGAGGAGCCTACGGCGAGTAACTGGCTCGGGTGGTGGTGGGACTTTCCATTTAAATAGCGGTCAGTATGGGTGGGTTTCCTATAAACTGTGTGACTGAGTGTACCATTTGGATTTCTTTTAATTAAAACATCAAGAAAGGCTAACTTATTATCCTGTTCTAATTCCATAGTGAATTGTATTTTAGTATTAAGGGAATTAAGATGGTTTAGAAAAGCAGTTACTTTATGTTGAGGTAATATTGTATATGTATCGTCAACGTACCTCTTGTAGATCTTCGGCACGACGGGTGCCATGTGGAGAGCACGCTCCTCAAAGTCTTCCATGTAGATGTCAGCAACTACAGGTGACACTGGGGAGCCCATAGCAACACCATCAATTTGTAGATAAAACTCATTATTCCACATAAAGTAGCCCGATGTAAGGCATAATTCTAATAATTCTGCATATTCAATAGGCAAATCTGATTCAGTTAGCTTTTTCTTGACAATTTCAATGCAGCCTTTGACAGGTAGTGATGTAAACAAAGACTTAACATCAAAACTAACCATGGTTTCATTGTTTGCAATTTTAAGATGTTTTAAATCACTAACAAATTGGTAAGAATCCTTTACATATGCTGCTGTTTTGCCTCTCAATTGTGAGAGTACACCTGCTATATGTTGAGCAAGCTTGTAAGTTGGTGTGTCTATTTGGCTCACAATAGGTCTTAGTGGTACATCAGTTTTATGCACTTTAGGTAGCCCATACAGTTTTGGGGGTTTTACACAAGCTGGGATTAATTTATTCACATCTAAATTTAACCATTCTTTGTGTTTTTGTATTCATTCGGAAGTTTTCTTCATAATTCTAGAAGTAGGGTCATAGTTTACTTTTTTATAAGTTAATTCATCCGACAAAAGGTTAGTAATTTTTGTGTTATATTCAGATGTGTCCATCACAACAGTGGCGTTTCCTTTATCTGCACGAAGGACAGTTAACTCTTCATTGTTGCGTAAGTTCTTTAATGCAAGTCGTTCTTCTCTAGCAAGATTCGGTTTCGGCAATTTACATCGCCTCAAAACGCCAGAAATATCTTGACGAATACTTTCGGCGTCTTCCTTAGAGATTTTATTCTGAAAGAGACAGTCTTCTACTTTGCAGATAATCTCCTCTGTTGGTATTTTTGATGGAACCGGTGCGTAATTTAATCCCTTGCTTAAAAGTTTTATTGTATTTGAATCTAATGTTTGTTTTGACACATTAACTACTGCCTTTTCCACAGAGCATGATGACGACTGAATTGATTGATTACGGTTGATTGAATGACTCATTCTATTGTTCTCTAATTTGTTAAACTTTTTGATTTGTTTACTTTTATAAATATCATGGATGGCCAATGCTCTTTTAGAAGTTATGTTTTCTATGCTATTAAAGTCATTTTGAGACAGCGTTAATGAGAGTTGATTTTTTAAATTACTTATTGATTTAGCTATTTGAAACGTATCATACCGGTGTTGTTGGATGGATTTGATGAGTAACTTTTTGCTTGCTTGGCGTAGAATGTCGGCACTTCCCCATATGTCTTTCTTTGGTGAAATTCTTACGCACACAGGGATAAGGTCGTTGTCACGACATCTCTTCAAGAAATTCAAGGATGTTAACAGTCGTGATTGCCGTTTTTTTAACCATTCTAACTGTCGGATTTTGTTTGCACTTTCCAGTCCGTACTGGTCCACATAATATTGTCTTAAGTTTTCGCGATTCATACTATTAAATAAAACACTTTTTAACCGGATTTATCGCGTATATTTACATTTTAAATTTTGACTCGACGTTTCGGTGTCTTTTCAGACCCCGTGGTCACGAGCGACTGAGGTGTCAAGCGTCGGATTGATAGATTGAAAAAAGTTATACATCATCATCTCCATCTGTTTCTCAGTCTTCGAGCGTAGCGTTCGGGATTGACACAAAACGAACTGACAGTATCTTGAGTTACAGGTCGTGCAGCTTGCTGGATGTTAGATTTAATGTTTTTCAGGATAGGGTCCCATGTCGGTGATAGTTTCCAACCATCTTCTCTATTGAAATTAGGGTGTTTTTTAATTTCAATCGCTTCTCTGATCATTCTAGGAATGTAATGCTTCTCTCTAGATAAAATTTTCACAGAGTCAAACCTTAAGTAGTGGTTGGGTTTGTCCATGGAATGCTCACAAACTGCAGACTTTGAAGCTCTTCGATTTTTAATATCAGCTATGTGTTCTTTTACGCGGGTTGATACGTTTCTTTTGGTTTGACCAATGTAGGAAAGCCCACAGCCGCAGTCAATCTTGTAAACACCTGGGTCTTGTAAAGGGATGCTGCATTTATGCTGTATAACTTTTTTCAATCTATCAATCCGACGCTTGACACCTCAGTCGCTCGTGACCACGGGGTCTGAAAAGACACCGAAACGTCGAGTCAAAATTTAAAATGTAAATATACGCGATAAATCCGGTTAAAAAGTGTTTTATTTAATAGTATGAATCGCGAAAACTTAAGACAATATCACACCAGTTTGTCTTTGCCTAAACATGAGGGAGGAATTCCGTTTAGAGACCGCTTCGATAACTGCCACTTTTGCTTCCGGATTCAGAGCAGGGGCAAGGAGTAGTTGACAATTACTAGGAATAAGATAATCCTCTAGGATTTTATCTCTTGTCTCTTTGGGTAGTCCCTTTAAAAGGATTTCAGACCACCGCACCGGGTTGAAATTTCCTTATGTAAAGGTTTTCCTAGTTCTTCAGCAATCTTAGGAGCATCTCCCAACATCTCTAAGATATCGCTATCCAATTCTATATCCTCAACATCATCTACTGGTGGATGTTTTGAGGTAGATGGCACTGAAAAGACGAAAGTAGTCAGCGTCTCGAATAATAATTCGAAAGAAGTGTTTTTAGCACCTACGAGCATAAAATGCAAAAAGTAGGGTAGTCATTTTAGCGATAATGATCACTAAACAAAGAAATTTTCCATAGTCTCGAATAAAGAATCGAATTAAGTAAATTTTTGAGTTTTAAACTCGGCTCATTGAAATTCAGTGATAAAGATCATTGAACTTTGTTTTCGAATAAGGATTCGAAAAGTCATTTTAGCGATAATGATCACTAAACAATGACATTTACCATCGTCTCGAACAAAGATTCTTACTAGGTAAATTTGTGAGTTTTAAACTCGGCTCATTCAAATTCAGTGATAAAGATCATTGAACTTTGTTTTCGAATAAGGATTCGAAAAGTCATTTTAGCGATAATGATCACTAAACAATGACATTTACCATCGTCTCGAATAAAGATTCTTACTAGGTAAATTTGTGAGTTTTAAACTCGGCTCATTCAAATTCAGTGATAAAGATCATTGAACTTTGTTTTCGAATAAGGATTCGTAACGCAATTATGCGATGTAAAGAGCCATGGATAGTGATAAGGTACAAATTTCACTTGGCATTTGCTTCTTTTGAAGCTTTTTTTCCAGTTTTCTGATCTTCTTGCGTATGGTCTCGATGTCTTCATATTTCCTTTTTCCCATTTTTACGAACGACAAATAATAAGTTGAGATTTAAATTTTTAAACTATAAGACTATCTATCTAACGTTTAATTTAAGTAATAAATTATAGACGCACGTGCGAAGGCTTGAGCACGGAAATACAGAATGATTATTGAGGAGGGATGATGAGAGGAAGTAAGTGGAGAGGAGTTCAAGAGCGGGGATCAGGGTTGCCAAATAAAAAAAAAAAAAAAAAACGTGTCTCTGAAAACCGTGCAAGGCTGACGCTTGGAAGTACTACTACAACATGTTAACATTAAATCGCAAAGAATTAAGCCGTGAAACATTATTCACACTAAAGCTTTTAGGTGGTTTAGGTATAATATAGTTTAATAAGCTTTCCCTACCTACGTTCTGACTTTAATTTATAGTCGTTGCGCAAATTTTGTTGAACACTGTTTTCTATTGTTACGTAAAAATATACTACTTATTGATGATATAACTTAATTAATTTATTTATTTATTTATTTTGGAGAAAAAAACAGATATTTACAATGTGGTTAGTAAAAAAAGAACAAGTCAAATATAGTGTTAGTTAATTGTAAACTCCTTAACATTCTCACTGAGTAAATATTAGACAGATGTTGAGGCTTTAACTTATGGATACAGAACAAAATTAAATTGAATTAAAAAAAGTGAATTAAAAAAAAGTGAAAAAAAAAAGGAAACTGCTTTAAAAACAAAACAAATATTACAAAGAATTTAGACAAAAAAAAATGTACGCACAAACATACTTTAAAAAAGGAAAGAAAAGGTAAAATTTTAAAAAACATATACAATTACGGCTTTAGTAATAATAAAAAAAAAAAAATAATAATATGTACAAATACTTTACCTATCAGATAGACCAGAAAGTAGTATGTTAGTTGCTTTTTTGAAACTATGAAGGGTTGTTTGGAATATGTCAACTAATTCAAGTCTTTTATTATATGTATAGCAAATACGGTATATAGGGGCGCGATGCCCTTGGTTTGATTGATGCAGATCTAAGTTAAACAAGTGTGTGGCTCGTGTTCTTCTTTTCGGAACATGAAATGTAATTTCTCTAAGCAAATCAGGGCAGTTAATCATATTTCTCAAAATTTTAAAGAGAATTACAGAATCAGCAGCAATTCTTCTTTTATCGAGTGGCATTAAATGGTATGTGCTTAATAGGTCATTATATGAAAGTTTTTCTTTTATTAAACGGTAGTGCATAGATCTAAGGAACTTTTTTTGGATCATTTCTAGCTTTTTATTATACTTTTCATAAAAGGGATTCCAGATGGGAGAAGCATACTCAATGTTAACAATAGTAACATAGTTACTAATGTTAGTTACTTAAATGGTATGTAAAATTTCTTGGTTAATTGAAACAAGTCCAATGCTTGAAATAATTAATATATATTTATGTCATTATTGTTGCTATGATTATAAAAAAATATAAATTAACTTAACCCTTATGTGATAAAGTTTTCTTCTGTAACGGTATTATCGTAATAGAGTACGACTGATTATAATCTTACAATGTGTTTTATTGTTTCACAAGGTAAAAATAAGGTTTTTTTTGTGAAAATGGCACCATGGTTTTACTAATAATTTTTAGAATATTTTGTGATAATTACAAGAAAACATATTTTTCATATCATTAGATGTGTTTTTTGTTCCAGGTAATTTAAGATGCATGAGAAATACCAGAGACTAGTAAAGTAAATACGTAAGTTTAATTTTAAAATGTTGCTTTATTGATTGTGATAGGCAGTGTTGTTGAATTTACCCAATGTTGTTCCCATCAGAAGGTTCACTTATTAAATTGAATTTATAGAAAACACTGCTACAATAAACACGTTACAGTTTTTCTAAGCAGCGGTGGTATTATAGATAAATTAAATTCCCAATTTAAATAGTTTTAATTAAAGGTCAACTTATTCTATAAGTATCATAATTTCCAAGTTGATATAAAAAAATAAGTAAAAGTTACCTAACACATGCACATCGGTACCTACGTAATAGCTCAGCCAAATCACTTTGAAGTTAGCTCAAACCTTCATACATATTATATTTATCTACAGATAGGATTTTTAAAACTGCAGCCGGCTGGACAGTGTCGCTGCTGAGTGGTTACAGTTACTGCGTTCATTCCAGAATTGACACTTGGATAAGATGGCGCTGCACCACCAGCAGCAGCAGCAGCAAGTGCAGCGCGTTTCTAGCAACTTCTGTTCTAGCAGAAGAGTGTTTACGTGGTTACAAGTCGCCGCATTTCATGGAGCGTGGTGGCGAGCTAAACAGAATTTGATTTAAGAAATCGCTGTACTGATTTGAGTATTCTTGATTGATTTTAATACTTCATTTTAGTATTCTGTATTCTTTTGTTATTTTCTTTAAATTTACATCCGACTAATCGACTAGAATGTTTTAGTTTCTTTTACCAAAGGTGAAGTAACAAATCTTCCTAAATACGAGCAATCATCTTCAATTTCCATCAGTCAAATGTGGTTTTAGTTACTGATTATTTTATTTTATTTACACTTTAGTTTATAAAGGTACAGTAAAAGAAAAAAAGAACACTTACATTAAACATAAAATCTTGGCGGTCTTATCGCTAGCGATTTCTACCAGACAACCGTTTTTGTTATTAAAATATATGTTCTGTTTATAATATAGTTCATTTTGTAATTTATTATTCATTACATTTTTGCGCTGGTTTCTCAAGTGATAATAATTCCGAGAGTACCTAATTGTTTTAGCTTATTTTATACTAGCTGTATCGCGCGGTTTTACCCACGCAATTTCAAAACCCGCGGGAATTTCGGGACAAATAGTGCCTATGTGCTATTCCAGACTGTACACTATCACTATGCCACATTTCATCCAAATCCGTAGAGCCGTTCTCCCGTGATTGAGGAACAAACGTCCATACATCCAGAAATCCATACATTCAAACTTTGACATTTATAATATTAATAAAGATATAAAATATTAAAGAAGTAAGATAAGATAAGATGTGAGTATTTCATAGGTAAAAATTAAGATTATGATTACCTAGTTCAAGAATTTATTTATCTACTCTTCATTGTACATATACACAACATAGAAAATAAAGAACAATAAAAACGAAACACAATCGGCGGCCTTATCGCTGGTGAGCGACTTTCAAGGTTAGTTTGTGACATGAAAGACCTGAGTGTTTAAGTAAAATCAAGTAAGAATTGAACATCTGCCTGCGTCATCTACATTGAACACGGAGTCTTATATACCTGTACACCACCTCATCCCCTAGAGAATATTTCAGCAATAGCTCATTTTTAACCGCTGCTGGGTCATTTCAGAGTGGAAATGGTAGCTATGCTCATACAACAAAGACACTTTTTTTTTTTTTTTTATAAGTGACTAAACCCGCGTTTGACCTCAATCTCACCTGATGGTAAGTGACGATGAGGTCGAAGATGAAAGCACACGGGTTTAGGAAGGAACTGGCTCTTTATACAATATTGCCGGAACACATTACCGCCGGAGCGGTAACATTTGGCGGCAGACTTCATATAAAGGGTGGTCGCTAGCCAGGCGGACCCAGAAGGGATCCTACCACCAAGCATAAACACTCTTCAGAATTCCTGAATCGAATGACAATCAAAAAGTCGTTGTGATATAAAGTTATACTTATATAAAAACCTTAAAGCGACTATAATGCAATGAAATTTAGGGCTATTTTAGAAAGTTAACAAAAACTTAACTTTCAAAAGTATAAAATATTTATGAAAAGTTTATGCAAAGCACTTTTAAAATTAAATATGGGACAAGTAAACAGTAACTTTTCTTATTCTTTACAGTTCATTGGTATAAAAACCCACGAGGTAAAGATGTTGTCGTCATTAATGGATACACCTTCCTTAAACAAGGGGAACATAGCAAAACCAGCAGATGGGTGTGCACGCTGACAAACAAATGTACCAGCAAAATACTTCTCGACAAGAAGAAAATTATTCTGCGAAAAGATTTGAACCACACTCACCCAGCGCCGCGATTTGTTATCAGGTCGGGTGTATTGATTAAAATATAATTGAGCATTCAAATTTATGACTAAAAACAAATAGTACTTATTGATTATTTGTCAACTACCTATATAATTTTTAATTTAAAGTGGTTCTAAAGAGTTTGTAATCGATATATGTAGTACAATTTATATTTTTTTAATAAAACAATAAAATTGGCATTCTTTGTTTTATAATTCCAACCAAAACATCGTTACTTAAAATTTTATTTTGAAATCTCTCTTTTTTAAACATTCTTCATTTGAAAATTTGAAAAGTTACACCCTATGGTTAGTTGGACTTTTTTGGACTATCAAGTTTAAACCTGTTTAACTTTCCAGATTCCTCCTCTAAGGTGATTCCCTTGTTGCTGCCGCACTGACGAATCTACGTGCGCACTTGCGAAAGTGCATTTCGACTAATATCAGACAATTCGATACCGCAAGTATACGTAGTATGCGCGTAGATGCGTTAAGTGCGGCGTCAGTGTGGGATTCGTCTAAGTCAAAATTATTATTCCTGCATTGGTATCTCTTGAAGTTACCTTAAAGTTACCATGGTTGTATGGAAGAAATCGCTCTTCAGCAATAAGACCGCCTAGTTGTGCCTACAAAATACACTGTTTTTTATTTATTGTCTGTACTTGTTGTAAACTGAAGTGTAAATATGAACTTCTTTTCATGAATAACTTACGTTAGCTCTGATATACATTCCAAAGACGAGAAAAAAAGGTAAAACAGTAATTAACTAATCGATTTTATTTTCAGTTTAATGGTATAAAAACAACTGTGGCAAAGATATCGCCGTGATTAATGGATACACCTTCCGTAAATATAGCAATTACATCTGTACTAGCAGATGGCTGTGCACGCGGACAAACCATTGTACCTGCATGATCATTTTTGACAAATGGAATAATATTGTGCGAAAAATTTTGAATCACACTCACCCAGTGCCGCGATTTGGTATCAAGTCGGGTATATTATTTAAAATATGAGTAAGCATTCGAAATAATAATAAAAAACAAGCGGTACCTATTTTTCGTGTTTTATTTTTTCCAGCTTCAAGATTCGTTACCAAATCGGGCATATTATTCAAAATAAAATCAGGATTCAGAACTATGGTATTACAACAAAACGAATTGTATTGTTTATTCGTGTTCTTTGTTTTGCTTTATTATAGAAAACATTGTATAGTTCCAAAGAATTCGTAAAAAATATTGCCACTAGTACTGTTTTATGTTTTATTATTGTTTTATACATCATACCAAATCTTCGAATAGAGAACTTTTGTTCTGAAATGCCACTCCTCTCTCCTCTCTCTCCTCTCTCTCAAACACTGTTAGTAAAAAACAGTACAAAATAGTACACCGATATGATGAGTTCAATAATATATTATCGGTTTCTTTGATATTTTGGTCCACGCTTGAATCTTTGTTACTTGCCAGATTCCTAGTCCAAGTCAAAACTATTACCGCGGCGCGGCGCGGCGGGTCAATGAAATGTCATTCAATTAATTCAGCGCCTTTTGTAAGGAAAATTTTAAGAGAAGGTTAACAATAATACGTGGATTCAATTTATGCCAAAAAAGTTATATATATATTTTTTTATTTAAGTTTTACAATTCTTTTAAGTGACCAAATATTTCTGACTATTGTAAAATCGGGGCTCAACGTATTTCTTAATAGAAATACTTGGAAAAACGCTTTTATTTCTTGCTATTTAGTCTTAAATAACAGATGAAACTAAAATGTAGTTCATTTATGACCATTATAAAATATAAAATTACCTAACAACAAATTATTTTTTTTATAAATTGAATCCATACATCATTCTTAACCTTCTCCTAAAATATTTTGATCTTCATAAAAAAGACCCTATGTAGGGAAGTAAAAAAGTAGTATCGTTTTATTTTTTAAAACTCGACATTATGGGCTGTTAGTTATAAACGAGAATTGAGAAATAGACCTTAGTGACTGAGAGCAAAAGTTTCCGTTCGCTAATTTCGTTAAAAAAATAAATGTAAACTACCTACCATTCAACGGAAAAGTTAATTGATTGATCCTGTTTAGACATTCGCGTTCAAATGATCAGCCAGAAACTATGTCCTTTTCTTGTGCTTGAGAATATCACCCAATTGTGCTTTTAAAATTCATATTTCTTCAAATCCAAAATCAAATCCATCCTTATGAAGCAATCTCTTTTTTACAGTTCAGTATTTGCAAACGGTACGAGGCGCAGAAATTCTTATTGTAAACGGTTACAGTTTTGTCGTACACAAAAAGTACCGAAACAATTGCATTAGGTGGCATTGCAGCAGCTACTACGTCAAGTGTGGCGCTAGTGTCACCACGAAAAATGATAATGGTATAGTGATGACCCGCATAAACCCAAGTCACAGTAATCACATGCCACCGAAATTCATCGTGAGAAATGGAATATTCATCAAAATTTAAAGCAAGCTCCCTTCATTATATCATTATGTGAACTTGTTATTTAATTTTAAATATTGCAATGCTTGTAGAAATACTTAAATAATATATATGCTAATATGAATTAAACTTTGTCGTAGTTAATAAGTAATTTGATTATAACTTGTAAATTTATTCAAGTACATGGTTAAAAATATTGTATCTACATAGCTGTATTGTGTAGGAGACTCTACCTACCTACTACCTACACTAGAGTTACATAAAATACGTTGTAAAAATAGCTGTAAAGGTATAATAAACGAAATTTTCATACTTAAGATTTCGTAAATCAATTTTTAACAGGATTTACTGCAATAATTACATTTTAAATTTTAACTCGATGTTTCGGTGTCTTTGCAGACCCTAGTCGCTCGTGACCTCGGGGTCTGCAAAGACAAGGATACGTCGAGTTAAAATTTAATATCACACTATTAGGTTTTTCTTTTTATGTTGGGGTATTTTTGTAAAGTGCTTAATAAATAAATTGAAATTATATTTTTATTATCGTTGTAATTAATCTATCATAAGAACCTAAATAAGTACCTTTTTTACAGGATTGATCTAAAAATCAAACCTAATTTTTTTATCATTAATAAAATAATTATTTTTATGAATTGTTATTCTACCAAAGTTCCGTACTTGCTATTTTTGTTATATTTACATTTTATGTATGTTTGACCGCATAAAATATAACGTTATAATGATATTAGCGCTTATTGGTTAGCCGTAATCAAATCAATAATGCTTGTAGTAGGGCGCGTTTCCACAGTATCGTACGGTTAATTTATCGTTATATGGTAAGAAAACTCAGTTTCTATTTTATAGTTCGACCGTAATTTTCGGTGCATTTATTGAATAAAAAAATAATGTAACTTATACTTTTTTTAAAAAAAAGAAGCAAAATTATATAATTCAAAGTTATTTGTTCATTTCCATACAAAGATATTACAAAGTCATGTTTTATTGTGAATCAGAAGGTTTGGTTTTGGGTTTACTTTTATGTTTAAATCACTCGTAATTTTATTGGTTTTAGGTATACGTCTAAGCAATATAAAAAAGTACTTACAAATGTCCACGCCAGAAATGCAAATACGTTACCGTGCAAGAAGGAAAAAATTCCCTGAAAAAGTGGCTGAAACGAAACGAAAAGATCTTGAACGATATTATTAAGGAGCAAGCTTTTAAAAGAAATGGATGATCTTCTTTAGCTTAAAAGGCAAAACCGCTTACTTGATACTTTTAATATTTCTTCTCATTTAAACTTCATAATATACTATGTATTTATCCTTAATATTTTAATAAATATAAAATAATAAATACATATATTGCAGTTTCTTTTTCGGCGTTCATGGTTGGATTTCAAACTCAGTTGGTAACATCGATATTTCCTATCCTTATTCACATCAATAAAACATTGAATAGGTAAATACTTTCTTGCTATTTAATTCATGCTATCGCTTATTTATGAGAACCAGTAAAGTACAATGTTTCTCTTAGTTAAGTGTAGTACTTACCTATCCTATTTTAACTCGCTCTTCTTATTAGGTCTTTAATCATTTTTTTGTCTAGTTCCTCATTCAAAATATTTTTATTGCTCTTTAATTTGTAACCCTATACTAATAAATACTTATACTTATTTGTATAGAAGCCGTTTTTGGAGTATCACGGAAAGGTTAAATAGTTTAACTAAGCAAATACAAAATAACGTGATCAAATTAGAATATATGTAGGTAATAGAAAATATATTTATATTTACAAATTATTTGAAAACTAAACGTGTAATTAAAACGTTTAAGTTTACTTTTTAAATAATATTAACGTTATTTTATGGTTTCTTATTTTATATAACTAAATAAATTTAATATATTACTATGTTCATTGGTTTATTTATATACTTGAGTTATCCAAATTGACATCGTGTTTATTCTAAACTATTTTATACTAGCCGTTTCAAGCAGTTTTACCCGCGCAATTTCTAATTTCGTGAAAATATTGCGATAAAAAATAGCCTATGCCAAATTTCATCCAAACCAGTTGAGCAGTTCTAACGTGTTTGAGGAACAAACATCCATAAATCCACCTAAGCTTAAGCATGTATGATATAAGAAAGATTAGATAGGTAAAAGTAGAAGTAAGATTTAACTCAATAATTCATAGCATATTAATTACCTCATTTCTAAGTTTTTGAGGCTGCGCATTATTCTAAGATATTTTATGGTACTTAACGTTTTAATCTTCTTTAATATTATTATAGCAAGACTCGTATACTATACATACTATTGTACTTAGGTAATACTTCTCTGAACGACTCATACCTGAGCCATGACAAAAGAGCGAAGCGAGTCATAAAGCATTTTGTCGTATCTTTTGCTTACAAGCGTTATGGCGCTGCCCTAGTGTTGTGTATAATTAAGGATCAAACGAACTTACCAAGTGAAGTTCGATCACAATTATGTGAACGGCTTAATTCGAAGCGATTTAATGTTAACATGTTGTAGTAGTACTTCCAAGCGTCAGCCTTGCACGGTTTTCAGAGACACGTTTTTTTTTTTTTTTTATTTGGCAACCCTGATCCCCGCTCTTGAACTCCTCTCCACTTACTTCCTCTCATCATCCCTCCTCAATAATCATTTTGTTTAGAGCTAAAGTTCCTAGGTAGTACCCATAAAAATAATTCACATTAATTATGGGTGGGTGATATTACTTTAAAGGAATACTGTTTGGGCGGGTTTTTATCAATCGCTTCGAATTAAGCCGTTCACATAATTGTGATCGAACTTCACTTGGTAAGTTCGTTTGATCCTTAATTATGTTTCACGGCTTAATTCTTTGCGATTTAATGTTAACATGTTGTAGGATGTTCAGAGTATTTTAATGTGAATTATTTTTTCAGTATAGGTATAAGTAAAACTGTATTGTTAGAGTATAACCAACAGTAATAAATCACAAATATACATCTATTTATTCTAAGGAGTTACATAAAATACTAGTTGCAAATTGATTGGCATCCGATACAATTTCTTTGTTGTAGAATTTGGCAAATACTGAGGATGTATTACTCCATCCTGCGGTTTTCCGTATGTCATCAATATTGACACCGACTCTGCTAGCAGTGGAAGTGGCCGCATGGCGCGTGCTGTGCGCGCTAAACACTGATGTGTCCACGCCACTGCGTTGTAAAGTATATTTGATACAGTGATTCAAAGTTTGAGACAAACTTTTAAGTGAGGTCTTTTGTGGCTAATAAATAAAGTGTCACAACTACGTAAACCACTCGTTTTATTTATATAATCTAAAATGCATCTGGCAGGGCATATTGCAGTATTTGTATGAAAAAATGGTAGCCTTAGAAGGGGTTGAAAGGAGTTTGGTTTTGAAGTTTTTACTAAGTCAGGTATTTTATCTAAGATTTCTGTTCTGTTTTGAGTTATATTATTTATTTTAATGAGAGAAAATGTTTGTACTCTTTGCGCTGTCACCAAACCTAGCAGAGTCAGCGTTTCTTAGAGAAATCTTCTAAACTAAGGCTTTCATTTGGCCATTGAGTGGCCAAATAATTTAACACTATGTTTGGGTCCCAAGAAGTATTATATTTTGGATTGGTGGGCCTCAACTTGTAAACACCCTTCATGAAACGTTTGACTCGATCATCATTTAAGCTATTACCTAACAAAAGAGATAAGGCAGAGCGGTAAGAATTGATGGACCCGTATTTAGCGCCTTTATCAAAAATATCGGTTAAAAAATGTATTACAATTGGAATAGAAGCATTAAAATAATCATAATTATGTAATCTACAGTAAATTATCCAAGATTTTATGCAAACATCGTACTGTTTGTAAGTATTATTTGCAAGCGAAGCTAGCATAATATCTACTGACCTATTCGATAAATATTTCCTTAGTAATGCTTGCCTGATAATTTTGCGGCAACAAGGCGTAGATTCTTGTGTACACAATCTACAATCTACTGAAAGGAGATGTTAGAAGGTCAATATCTGGTCCAAAATACAAAAAAAAATTGAAACAGACAACTTTTTAAACATAGGAAACCAAGGTTGACTTGGCCAATATGGCACCACAACAATACCCTCTGCCTTATGACACATGATTTTCTGCATTAATTTTACTATAAGCGAGAATGGTGGAAAGGCGCAAAATAACATATTGGTCCATGGCAGTGTAAAGGCATCAACAGCACATGCTTCGGGATCATTTCTCCACGAAACATATTGTTTACACTTAGTATTGCATCTGTTTGCAAACAAATCAATACTGGCATACCAAAGTTGCGAACTATTTCATTAAATGCAATTTGATTTAATTCCCACTCTGTATCCTCGAACTGTTTTCGAGATAATGAATCTGCCTCACAATTATCTTTAGTATTGATGTAAGAAGCGAATAAGATTATTCTACGTTCTTCGCACCATTTCCACATACTTCTAGATATATAATCTAGGTGATCATATTGAATACTGCCCATTCTGTTAATAAGATGTCACAATTAGATAATTCTTTGGTGAAACATTTCAGAGCTAGAAAGGCTGCTTTTAGTTCCAACTCGTTTATATGACAAGAAGTTTCGTTGTCTTTCCTATATCCACAACATCTAACTGTATCACAATACGCTCCCCATCCCGTAGAGGAGGCATCAGAAAAAAAAATCTAAAACAAAGTTGTTCGGTTTGAGTGATGAATGGCCTATATCTATGTTTCCTAACCACCAATATAATTCTTCATGTAGGGTAATTAAGATATGAATTGTCTGATCGTAGTTTGGATTTTTTTTTTAATAAACAATTATATTTATATTGTTCAAGCTTTTTTGTATATAACCACGAATAAGTTATTGTTGGACATGCGGAAATTAAATAACCAATGAGTTTAGCGAATTCGCGTAACTTGCATCGTTTTATACAAAGAAATCTATTTATAAAATCTTTCAATTTTATTTTCTTTTCCTCGGGTAGTTTTAAAATCATCTGCTTTGAGTCGAAAGTGAAGCCCAAGAACTTACATTCACGTTTAGGTATTAAACAACTTTTTGAAAAGTTAATCAAAAAACCCAAGCTCTGTAATAGATCTATAGTTGTAGATACATTAGTGACACACTCCGAGTAAGTCTTTCCGATAAAAAAATGTTATCTAAATAAATAACTGAAATCATACCCCGACTACGCAGGTATTCTATAACTGGTTTCATTTATTTAGTAAACACCAGAGGTGCGGTACAAAGGCCTAACGGTAAACAATTGAATTCATATAATATATTGTTGTATTTGAATCGAAGATATTTTTTGTGAGCTTCATTTGTCGCAACAAAGAAGTATGCATGTTTTAAGTCTATTGTCTACAGCAGTTTTCAGTTAATAATTTTGACGCTGTTCTGTAATCTACCATTTTAAAATGACTAGCAAGTACAAATTTATTTAACTTTTTTAAATTCAATATAAACCTTTTATCACCATTAGGCTTAGGTACAAGAAATATACTGGATAAAAATTGTCCTTCAATATAAGTACATTTCGAGATGGCACCATTGCTTATTAGGTTGTGTAATGATTGGTCGAATTCTAAGCTCTCTTGTGTGGATTTTGGAAAAAAAACAGACTGACAGTGACAATCTGAATTCGATGGAATTGATGTAAATGGTATGATAACCTGACAGCCATGACAGTAAAGTGGGGTCTTTAGTAATTTGTGACCACTTATTAACAAAATATTTAAGCCGACCGGCATAGCATACCTCGATATTTATCTCCTCTGCGTTCTCCCCTGAGGGGGCTCTTCCGATGATCGTTGATAAGGCTGTTTGTTGCGAAACTGCTGACGAGCAGTCGAGGGTGGAGGCCGACGCTGCAAGTTCTCCGGCTTGTTGGGAGTCTTGCGGTGTTGACTTTTCCAGTTTAAATGGTTCTTATTATTATTGGCATGGTAACTGGGCTTCGGAAACATATTATTCTTAAAAGGAGGTTTTCGAGTATTTTTCAGCTCTTCTTCTGACCGCTGAATGGACTTAGTAGCCCTTAGTTTTTCGGTTACATTGTCTCCAAACAACAACTTGTGAAGCGTTTATAGAAGAAAGAACGAAATTCCTACGTGTACGGGTTTCATTAAAATGCAAGTCGCATAGAATGCGACAAGCGTCACTAAGCGGCTTAATTATTTGTTGCTTCTGTGGTATTAATGAAGATGATCCTACGAGTGTTTCGGTAGCTCTTCCCAGAGCTGCTATAGCCACACCAGTTTGTCTTTGCCTGAACATGAGGGAGGAATTCCGTTTAGAGACCGCTTCGATAACTGCCACTTTTGCTTCCGGATTCAGAGCAGGGGCAAGGAGTAGTTGACAATTACTAGGAATAAGATAATCCTCTAGGATTTTATCTCTTGTCTCTTTGGGTAGTCCCTTTAAAAGGATTTCAGACCACCGCACCGGGTTGAAATTTCCTTATGTAAAGGTTTTCCTAGTTCTTCAGCAATCTTAGGAGCATCTCCCAACATCTCTAAGATATCGCTATCCAATTCTATATCCTCAACGTCATCTACTGGTGGATGTTTTGAGGTAGATGGCACTGAAAAGACGAAAGTAGTCAGCGTCTCGAATAATAATTCGAAAGAAGTGTTTTTAGCACCTACGAGCATAAAATGCAAAAAGTAGGGTAGTCATTTTAGCGATAATGATCACTAAACAAAGAAATTTTCCATAGTCTCGAATAAAGATTCGAATTAAGTAAATTTTTGAGTTTTAAACTCGGCTCATTCAAATTCAGTGATAAAGATCATTGAACTTTGTTTTCGAATAAGGATTCGAAAAGTCATTTTAGCGATAATGATCACTAAACAATGACATTTACCATCGTCTCGAATAAAGATTCTTACTAGGTAAATTTGTGAGTTTTAAACTCGGCTCATTCAAATTCAGTGATAAAGATCATTGAACTTTGTTTTCGAATAAGGATTCGAAAAGTCATTTTAGCGATAATGATCACTAAACAATGACATTTACCATCGTCTCGAATAAAGATTCTTACTAGGTAAATTTGTGAGTTTTAAACTCGGCTCATTCAAATTCAGTGATAAAGATCATTGAACTTTGTTTTCGAATAAGGATTCGTAACGCAATTATGCGATGTAAAGAGCCATGGATAGTGATAAGGTACAAATTTCACTTGGCATTTGCTTCTTTTGAAGCTTTTTTCCAGTTTTCTGATCTTCTTGCGTATGGTCTCGATGTCTTCATATTTCCTTTTTCCCATTTTTACGAACGACAAATAATAAGTTGAGATTTAAATTTTTAAACTATAAGACTATCTATCTAACGTTTAATTTAAGTAATAAATTATAGACGCACGTGCGAAGGCTTGAGCACGGAAATACAGAATGATTATTGAGGAGGGATGATGAGAGGAAGTAAGTGGAGAGGAGTTCAAGAGCGGGGATCAGGGTTGCCAAATAAAAAAAAAAAAAAAAACGTGTCTCTGAAAACCGTGCAAGGCTGACGCTTGGAAGTACTACTACAACATGTTAACATTAAATCGCAAAGAATTAAGCCGTGAAACATAATAGTGAAAAAAGATTAAAAACAATGATATATAACTCAGTTCGTAAGTTTTTAATGGCCCATCTATCTGTGATCTGTAGTAATAAGTTAATCTTCATGTAACATGATTTTTTTTTTATTATGTTTCAGTAACCTGGGCAATCAACGGAAAAGGAAAAAAGATGTTGGTTATAATAAATACAGTTTCACGTTCGAGAGAAATAGGAAAAACTTCGCATATTGGGTGTGCAGTCGCGGGAAATGCAGGGCAAGGGCAACAAATCTGAGTCATAACAACCGTGCAAAGTGAGTTATAAAGCATTTTGTCGGATCTAACGCTCGCTCCTACAGGCCTTATAGAGCTGCCGCAATGTTGTGTGTTATAGGGAAAAAGGGCAGAAGACAATCATTTATGAATTAGTTCACAAGATTATAATGGCCCAATAAAACATAATAAAATACAGTTTAATATTAATTATATTTCGTTGCTTCATTCTTCAGATATATTCATTTACCAAGTAGTCCCTTTGACTCACACGGTAGCACGCACGAATTTAAGAGTTATGAAATGACTAAAAAGGTCAAAACACGTGTTTTCGATCGTTTTAGTTAACATTTTACACACCAGTCTGGATCCATAGGATGCGCCTCTGTCGAGCTCATTCCTTTTTCGTGCGCGGTAGCAAGTACACCTGTCATAAAAATGCCGAAGAAGACGGCCGAAGAAAAGAAGAATATTATAAACGCAAGCTTAGAAGGTTGGAGCGGAAAAAATCATAGACGAGTGATTTCATGCAGAGAATAATCAAGAAAAGCATCTAATGTCTCCAGGATCTTAACCTAGCGTTAACGCGAAGAATAAAACACCCGGATGTTGATTTTTTAAATCGACACGGAGGTGGTACCCGGATGTTGATTTTATAAATCGACACGGAGGTATTCAAATACAACGATATTCAAGGAAACTGTTTAATATCTTCAGGAACTTTAACTAGCGTTAACACGAAGGATAAAATACCCAGGATGTTGATTTTTTAAATCGACACGGAGGTAGTACCCAGGATGTTGATTTTATAAATCGACACGGAGGTCAAATAAAAACTAATACGCATGCATGCATGCATAATGTCCCGCCTGTATCCCTTATGGGGTAGGCAGAACACCAGAGGTTACAAGACCATCTGATGTCACTTTTGACAAATTTGGAGGTATTATAAAGATGGAGAGACTATTGTAGTGATAGGTGGTCTGCCTATCGCCCACAAAAACGCCTTTAAAACCCAATAATTCAAGCGGAAATACAAACGCTTCCAATTTAAATCTTAACGGTTCTGGTAGTTCCCGTTAACAAAGGCCCTAAACATGGCGAATGTATTCACCAAGATTTAGCTCAAAGATGGCTGCCGTTATTGCGCAAAGGGCTACCCAGAGAGGTTTAAGATCAACCAGATTATTGAAAACCCTTAGTCTGAAACCAAAAATTTGAAGGTAAGCACTTGGGCTCGGAACAACAAGCCATAAGCCAAGCTATGACTATTCTTTGGTTGGATATTAAAGTAAACACAATAAAATTCCTAGTGGAGAATTGCAGAGTTCTGTCTGATTTACATTTTTTTTTGAAACTGAAACAAGAACGAAACTGCCGTGAAGGTCTAGATTTGTTAACATATTGGAAAATGAAGAAAGGGATAAAAAAGCATGTTGACATGCTTAAAATATCCACATGTCGAGCAAACCCACGCCCGCGGTTTCAAGGTAACTGGACCGAATATCGGCTCGCAACTACGCAACAGTATTATTGTCAGCGCTACGCCCCCGAACTCGGTGGACGATATCAACGAGACAATGATCCCTAGCCCATCGTTAACGCAGGTACATGGCTTTATAGCGATAAGGCCGCCTATTGTACCTTTCAAAACTGTTTTTGTTCAAATGTATTCTTTTCCTTTTATTATTTTGTAAGTGTGCAATGAAGTATAAATAAATAAATCAATAAAATGGCATATTTTTATAATTCTGGTACAGCTATTACCAATGACTCTGTTGGTTTAAAGTGGATCTCCAAAGGCGTCTCATTACCAAAAATCTGTCAAGTTATACAAATCGTAACTCCTATAAACAATTTTGCTCCTAAATAAAATCAGGCTTTCGAGATAGGCTCTCTCCATAGATAAATCAATTAATCTAGGAGAAATAGTCTCCTGCTCTCCTCAGTCTGATCAGTTTGTTCCGAATATATTTTTTGCACCAAAATCAAATGGAGACAAAAGATTTATTTTAAATCTTATACAAATTTTATAAATTCCTTAATAACAAATCACATTTTAAAAGAACATTTTAGAACCTCCCTGAGCATAGTGACAAAAAAGTCCTTTTTAGCTTGCATTAATTTCAGAGAATCTTATCTTTTAGTTCCTATATTAAAGGAAAATCGTAAATAATTACGATTTCAGTGTTTACCACAAACTTATGAATTCGAGGACTTCAACTCGGATCTGTCAAATGAATACAGTGTTTACGAGGTCTCTTAAAGATTTTTGGAAAAGTTATAACAAAGTCGCATATCAACATATTAAAATTAACTCAAAGTGAATTGCAAATATTAGTAAAGATAATTAATACTGCTCCGTGGAAATATAACCAGTGATTTTGCAAGAAAAAAGTGAAATACGAAGTAAACAATTTGTCATAAATAACAACACGTATAAAAACATATATCGAATCAACCAGTTTCAATCAGTGTTCACTATCTCAAATCTGTGTTGCCATCCTAAATTCAGTTTTAAAAAGTAAGGAACAAATTTTAAAAAGTAAGGTGTTGCACCATCAGAGAATTAGCACAATTCACAACTAACTAACCATTAACTTCAGCTTGTCCAACGGTTAAATATTAGTGATTATACTACCACTCAAACTTTCGAAAGGATAGATACAAAGCTCTCAAAAATAGCAATAATAACGATACAAAAATACAAATACATAGTAAGATTTTAGAAGATTTACAGTGGTGGAAAAACATGTGAAAGACATCTTGTCATAGAAATATTTAGCGAATATTTGCGTCACAGCCTGATGGGGGGGGGGGGGTAATTTGTAAAGATAATCATGCAAATGGAAACTGGAAAAATAGTGAGACATGTTTTCAGCTTTTAATGGGTTACAGTGTTTTGCAAAGGATAAACACGTTTGCGCTGTATGTAGGTACTATCTATATTAATTTAATGGGAGGAATTCGATTTCCTCATTTAAAGGCATTAGCTAAAAGTATTTGGTAATAGTTTGAGAAAATGAATATTTGACTATTTGCTCCGTATATCAACTCGGGAAAAAATACAGCACTACCCAATTATGCGTATCAAAGTTTTCAGTCAACCTCAAGTAAATCTGTTTGCTTCTCGCACCAATGTTAAATGCTCACAATAGGTTTCTTGGTAACGAGATCTTGAAGCTACGGTTATAGACGCGTTTACTCTCTCTCCAAATTGCTTTAAATTAAAACATTCAAGCCGTTTTGAAATTTTTGCATTTAATAATGCTCAATTATTCTTAAATAGGGTAACGGGAAAAATAAATTCCAGAACGAACCAGCGAGGCTTCCCGGCTCGGTTTCATTAAGAGAAGACGTGTAGGCGGTCACCACAGTACCTAGTCGTGGTCTCGTCGCTTTCTAACAAAACTTAAGCTCAGTACAACGTAGCATGGTACAACGTATCGGTACTAGAATTATTGTCACAATAACAGTGGAGATATCTTTAATCGTTCGATTTCACTGAATTTTATCATTTTTTAAGGAACAATTAAAGTAAAACTAATAAAAACAGTTAATAGATATAGTAAATAGTCATAGGTTGGCCTTATTATTAGGAAACAATATAGGATCACATGAACTAATTAATCCATTACCTTAGGTTAAGGCCATTACCAACATAACACAATTACACTTGGTTTAAGATTAAGATCTTCAAGTCGTTTTAAGATTATATTTCAAAATGGTATCCCAATAGTTATTTAACTCTTGAGCAAAGTACACACACAGTAACTGGTATTTTTACTGGCTTTTAGGCCACTAGCACACCGTGTGCAATTTCTCTTATAATTTTTGCAAATGAAATCAAAATAGGGAATTTGGATTTGATTATAATTTCAGCTAGTGCTAGTAACCAACTCTAGTTTTGCCATATTTCCATGAACATGCCATTCCTGTATATGCCCTGCATTAGCTTTAGAAAATTTGTTATTTGTAACGAGTTAACTTAGGCCAGAGCGTGTAGATTGCCTTATAGTCAAACCAAAGCGACCTTACAAAACAACGATCTCACCGTCTATCAGTCGCTGGATAAAGCATGTCATGGGGTCTAGCGGCGCGGGCGTGGCGGCGGCGCGCGGCGTTCAGCGCTCACAGCACGCGGCACGCGCAGCAACGTCCGCGGCCAGAGCGCGTGGCGGCCTATCGCTGCTAGCCATTCGCAGCACGGCCTGCAGGACCGCTCAGTCTCAAACATTCGCTAAGTTTTATAACCGCCCCATGGTCGATCAATAAAAGTAATTTTGGAAGGGCAGTTTTTCAATCAAATGTAGAAGTGAACTCCTTTGTTGATCCTTAATTATTAATTTACTTTAAGTAATTTTATTCAGTATGCATGTAAATAAAATGTTTCAAAGTTATACATTTACATTGAGTTGATTAAATAACTGTTGAATATTATTTAATGAATTTTTATAAAGCAAAACTTTACCTTATGCTCTGAACATCTACTTGGTAAATGAATATATCTGAAGAATGAAGCAACGAAATATAATAGAAGATCAAACGAACTTCTTAAGTGAAGTTCGATCGATATTATATGAGTTGCTTCATTCGAAGATATATTAAGGTCCCACCCGCCCTGTCAATGTAGTAAACTATTGCCCTTAAAGTTTTGCCATAACTATAAAATGAAGAACTCTAAAATAATGAGCTCGACAGAGGCGCATCCTATGGATCCAGACTGGTGTGTAAAATGTTAACTAAAACGATCGAAAACACGTGTTTTGACCTTTTTAGTCATTTCATAACTCTTAAATTCGTGCGTGCTACCGTGTGAGTCAAAGGGACTACTTGGTAAATGAATATATCTTCGAATGAAGCAACTCATATAATATCGATCGAACTTCACTTAAGAAGTTCGTTTGATCTTCTATTTTCATTGCTCTGGGCAACCAACAGAAAAGGAAAAAATGTGCTGGCGATAAATAAATACAGTTTTACGTTCGAGAGAGATTATAAGAACTTCGAATGATGGGCGTGCAGTAGTCTCGCGACATGCAGGGCAAGGGTCGAGACTTGTGATGAAACCGTCGTTCATGGTAATTTACAGCACAACCATCCTTACAAGAATTGTATTATTCGCAACGGGCATTATATCAGAGTATAGTTGCTATGTGTTAATAATGGGTTAAAAATTGATTTCAAGTATCAAATACAAGTGGCAGTTAGTAGTAGATATGTCATGTTATTCCATAGTCACTAAATTATACTTTTTTAACATGATATTTATTAAATTTTACATGTTTAGTTAAAATTATGTTGTCGATAATGAATAGTACAAATAAACCGGTCTCGCATTGATAATTACCCTTAATCCCCATTTTATTATTATCGTTATCAAAAAGCATACATTTGTTTTACCTACTTAATTCACGTTATAAAAAATGGGATGCATATAAAATGCTGAATACATTTTTTTATGTTAATAATAATGATCAAACTGTTAAAAATAAGATAAGCCTTAAACAAGAAGTAAAATCTAGGGTCAATAAAGATGAGGAATTGAGGACCCTACGAGAACTGTAGGTAGGCAATACGATATTATCGATATTATTTATATTCGATCGTATTCGATAATACTTCAATATTTTTCATATAAAGTAAACATTGAAACGAACTCCTTTTCCGAACTCCTTTAAAGTGGCAGACTCTCATACTATTATTCAAGCTAATTTTATCCTGTCAAAAACATATTTTATTTGATTATTATCTGATGTGAAAATAATGGTGATTGTGTTAATACTGATTAATTTTCGTAATTAAATACAATTTACGATTAATTATCTATTTTATCTAAAGCAAACAACTCGCGGTTAGTAATTGAATACTTACGATCTCAGAGTATGGTTGTTTTATAATTTGGGCTTACGATATTAAGAATTCACTTAAAATAATAATACGTTTATTCTATTCTGATTGACATTTTTTTTAAAGATAAACCACTATGTTAGTACAAACGGATCGAAGGTGCATTCGCTCATTTATTTCCGTTGGGACCCACTTTTGGATCCCACTTTTTACTCAAAATAAATGTAATCATTCGATCCTAAATTCTAAAGAAATGTGAATGCAGGTACTATTGCAAACAAATTGGGTTTAAAAATAATTAAAATAATATAATTATCTAGGTATTTATACAAAAGTGTTGGTTGATGTACGATATGTTGTACACAAAAAGATGAATTTCTATCAGATGAAGTTCTTGCCGTATCCTGAATTTTCCGTGTTATTTTGCGGCTGGCTGTATACAGGGTGCTAGGTTATTAGAGCATTATTCATTAGAGGTTATAGTACAGGTCATTTGCAACTTTTTTCACAGACAGTCATAGGTGGAACTGAAACATTATTGAGATATTTTAATTTTAGAGTTTATTTAAAAAACTCTTGGTTGCCTTGAAATTTTCGAATGCCCTCATACTTAAATAAATATAGGTGTCAAGTTTGTGCTTCTCACTGGTCATAATATGCTGGTATAGCCACTAGTTACTTTAACTCCTTAGAGAATTATGTACTAATAAGCAAATTTCCTGTATATTTTTTTTGTATAATTAGTTATTCCATTTTCAAACTTTTATTCTTTTGTTTCTGTGATTTTGATTTTAGTATTTCTGATCATACAATATGGTGATTTTATGACAACCAAAGCGTATCGAATTATTTTTTTTGAACCATAAAAACATAACATTAGCACCGCGAAAGATATCCTTATAGAAATATACTATTTCGATATATAATGAAACGGTTGGTGTTTAATCTAATAAATTCGGGATGTTTCGATCACCGTTTGCCATAACAGAGGCACCAAATGACAAACGATGAACTCGACATTTTGATACACTTTGAGGCAAATTCTTAAACTTCAGTGAGGCAAGGTTAAGGTTCGGGATTTCAAAAAATAAAATACACCGTGATCTGAAGAATACAAATTCAAAAGTTACATTGAAGTTTAATGTTTATTTTATTTTTCAAAAGTTTCGGGTTTGATTCCCGAGCTGATTACAATTTTTTTGTGAATGTACTTATGAACGAATTTATCTTTTAAGTAAAATCGATGACGTTTGCAAACAACAGCTATTCGTATGTTTTTCAGTTTCCGAATTTCCCATACTGACCGGTCTAAATGGTCCACCCTATAAAAAATACAATTGCCCGATAAACCCTTAAATATACAGAGTGACTGGTGACAAATTTTAGATACTGAAAGAGGGTATTCTGTTCTCGATTCTGGTCATAATTATGTAATAAAAGTAGGTACTTAATTTTTCACTAGGATTCCTTATAAATAAATAAAGTTTTGTTACTACTTACTTTTCTTACATATAAGTTAATCGCGGCACGTGACCTGGCACGCCGGTAGCTGCCAATGCTAGTGTTTGCTGCCAATGCATTGCGTAATCAATTCTTCAACTTTTGTTTATTTTTTCTCAGTAAATAATAAATATTTATTTTTTATTATATTTTTTTCTTCATGTAGGATCTAAACTATTATGTCCTTGAATTTCAAAAGTGATCCACTAGTCACCCTGTAGCTTTATATTTAATTTATTAATATTAAAAAAAAATTGACTTGTGTCGTTACGTGTACATATATTTAACATGGGATTCAACGGAAATAAAAAATGGGACCCAACGGAACGTAACTTAAAAATGGGATCAAAAAAGTGGGATCCAACGGAAATAAATGCATTCGCTGTTATTGCAAGCAATAGTTACGGACATCGGCCTGAAATGTCAGCAAACCAGGGGGCCTAGACAAATTCCCTTTTCCGCAGGCGTTAAGGAATGAGGAAACACAAAAATATATGAAAGTGACGTATGGTGAAGCTAAGCCAAGTGACAGCTGCTATAAAAGCCACTTGTCATTTTGTGTGGAATACCTACAACTTTATCGTTAGCGTTTCGTTAGCGTGACGGCAAAACACAATTCCATACATATGGCAGACAATTGCCACTTTTGACAACGGTTAACGCTTTTTTATCCTTTCTGTTAAACGCTATAATAGCGTGACCTCAGACCCTGCTGCTTGAGCTGAGATTCTTTAGTCATTGGCTAAAACAGGTTTCTTAGTTATTTTTAAGACTAAAAATAAGTTATTAAAATGCATACGTTGAGATTTATGTGGGCTGCTAATAATGAAGAAGCGTTGCAAAGACGTAGAGCCAGGATCAATCGTCGAAATATGGAACAAATCGCGTCAATGCCGCAATTGGAATTTATTCACCGATTTAAGCTTGACTATCAAAGTTTTAGGCGTCTTTGTGATGAACTTCGCCGACAAACTTCATTAAAAGGCACCAATGAAATAAGTTTGGGAATAAAGGTAATATTACTGCTATTGCTTTGATTCTTTGGCTGTCTTACTGTAAAATATTAACCTCTACCTAAACACAATAAAAAAATACCTAGGTACCTGTTTCAGGTTCTGTGCACTCTCAGCTTTTTAGCTACTGGTTCGTATCAACGCATTGTTGGGCTCAGTCAACAATTAGTTCAAAGGACTACAAGTAGGTGCATACATCAAGTGGTAGAGGCACTTAATCGCCCGAATATTGTCAAAAAATGGATTAGGTTCCCATCATCCCCACAGGACAGGAACGAGCAAGAATCCGACTTGAGTAGGTTTACTTATGCATTGTCAAGAATAATTTGCAGTTTAAGTCATGACTGCAATATTACTTAGGATACTAACTTAATCAATTAAAATATAAATCTTAATAATTGCAGATTTCACAGAAGATTTAGACCCCTGGCACAATTGGATTACAAACTTGTGCGCGATACAACTGTTGAAACTTGCTTGACACATAATTTGACAATTGCCTCACAGTCAATCACCCTTCAACCGCAGAGTTTTCCGCAAGATGTGCGGAAAGCGCGTTTTCCGTATCGTATGGCACTTGTCTGCCATTTCTGCTAACACTAAAGCGTGACGTGAGCGTGACGTTAAACGGAAAACGACACGCTTGGATTTTGTCTAGGCCTCTGGTTCAACAAAAAAGATAAGTTATCGAAAATGCAAGATGTGTGCAAAGAAGAAATTGAGAAGAGAGACAAGTTTACGGTGTAAAGGTTGTGATGATGGGCCGTCATTATGCTCTACATGTTTTGAGGAGTGGCATAGTCAAATAAGATAGATATTTAATTTTTTATAAAGTTGATAATAATGCAAACGACGTGTTGGGAGGATCATTTTTACATTGTTGTTTATTGACTAAGTAAGTAAAAGGACCTTTCTTTGAAAGTTTTATTTATTAATTTAACAATTTATGTACACACTACAAATGAGATCAGATAAAGTAAAAGATAAGTTGTACAAAGCAACTAGTATATTTTTAAAAGTTATAAAGTTGTAATTTTACTTATCCCTCCTTCAGAAATTCATTGTATTAATATATTTCAGAAAAATCAAATCTCAAGACAATAAAAGCAAATATATGCTCCTAATTAAGCAAAGCAGAATTCTATTTTTTTAATTCTATTTATAATGTTTATTTATAATGTTCTGGTTCTGCCAAATACCAGCTCGAAGCGCTAGACTCTGTTGACCGAAGAGCCCGAAAACTCATAAATAACAACAACCTTACAGATAAAAAATTGCAGACGCTGGAGCATCGTCGTAAGGTTGCTTGTTTGACAGTATTTTATCGGCTACATTTTGGTGAGTGTGCGAGTGCTCTTTTTGACCAAATTGAACCCACCCCTTTTTACCACCGGACTACCAGACGCAGACAGAACTTCCATCCGTATATAGTGGATATACCAAGAAGTCGAACAAAACGCTTCGATAGTTCCTTTTTGGTACGGATTGCCAAGGTGTGGAACAATCTGCCTGCGTCTGTTTTTCCTGACCACTACAGTCCTGGAACTTTTAAGTGTCGAGTGAATAGGTTTCTCGTGGATGGACGTGTAACACCATAGTCTTCATGCGCACTTTCCATCAGGTGGCATGGAAGACAAACGTCCTATCCTTTCAATATAAAAAAAAAAAAAAATGTAGGTACCATAATGATTTTGGAAGATTAGAATAGTAGATTATGCAACAAGGGGATAAAGCAGTGTATTATGTCACGGGCATCATATTGAATCCTGAGCGAAATGAAGGATTCTGTAGATAATTCCCGAACGCAGTGAGGGAATTAAGATGTTAATTCCCGAACGAAGTGAGGGAATTATGGTAAGAATCCTGAATGAAGCGAGGGATTCAAGACTGCCCAAGACTAAGACACTGTTATCCCCGAGGAGCTTACTCTACTTTATACACCACCTTGTAAGACAATCAGGTAATGAAACGCAGGAATTCAATCAAGTACTTAGGTATTTAATAATTTAGAAATTAAAGATAATATTAGAAATAATTGACCAGTTATGTACAGATAAAGTGATATTTCTATTTGGTATATTAATTGTTTACTGTTGTCTTCAACATTGAATAAACAGTCCATAGGCTGTTCCATAGGTTTCTTTGTAGCAGACAACTGTTGAAAATATACTAAAAACAATGAGTCCGAAATAATTTTCACGGCTTTTTTAGTTTTCCAAGCAAAGAAATCTTCGTAAAATTTCATGTACAAATGCTTTGATTTACACGGCAAAATATTATCGACGATACTATTTGCTTCATTTCTAATATCTTCTGTTGTTAAATCGTCACTCGAGCTCGACATATTTTATTTATTTGAAAACTATTGAAATAAAAACTCTGAAAAAATTTTCTTTTCAAAAACCGCGCAATTTTACTTCTTATTTGACTTTTTCAAAAGACAAAAGAAACCGTCGCATACCGGTTTTTTACGAGGATTTTTAATTTTTCTTGGTAGTCGTTCCAAGTGCAAAGGTACACAAACTTATACAGCCAAATTTAAAGTCCATATATTTTTTAATTAGGCAAAGCAACTAGTCATACAGCCATGTCCATGTAGGTATTATTAAATTTCGCTCCACTTGACATTCCAAAATCAAATGACATTATAACCCTTAGGATTAAAGTATTTTTTATTCCCTGTAAGATACCTTTTTAATCTTAAGGGATTAATATCTTGCTTTAGGTGGAGTTTATCTCATACATAATGCGAATTTTAAACAAAGGTGGTGTATAAACTTTTTTTCACCACTCATGCATGACATACGATTCGATACACTTTGACATAACGTTCATAGACGTTAGACATTTAACACTTATAGCCACTTGTAGCCACTTGTGATAATTACGTTAACGTGTGAAGAAAATAAAATTATGATAAAGTGTTAAAATCCGTATTTGTACTCTTTTAAGTACTAACATTGCCGATTATCTTACAGAAAATCAGCACACACACAAAAGGAAGCCAAATAATCCAAAAAAATGGATAGAAATAAGAAGATTTCCCAATAAAAAAATTGCAGAAAAAGCAGTCAAAGATGAAAAGACTTGGTCCCTTAAATACACCAGAACGACCAAGTCGGGTATCAAACGGTTCTACCGCTGCAATAGAGCAAAGCGCGTCGGCGCGCAGTGCGCCGCGGAGATACACTTGCATTATGAAATGGGTTCTAAAACCGTTCTTCTTTATAGCACGGAATTCGATCATAATCATGATCAACTTGAATCTCTTAGCACTTACGGTGTTCATAATCCTATAAACCAGCCATTCCATTCAGCCTTTTAGATCAGTGGGTGGTTACGGCTTAGAAATGTTATTCATTACAATTATAAATTAGAGTTGCGTGTGTGTGTGAAATTCAATCCTAAGTACTTTGTTATTATTTCACTAGCCATTTTACTTTGTTTCGGATCAGTAAATTGTATCGTACTTCTTAGAAAAAAAAATTACATAACAAAAAACTGATGAAGCTAATTTGCAAAAGTACCTAAACATATTGTTAAAGTACACAGAGGAGGTATTTCTTTGTTGTTGACAAGCTATGTCAACAACAAAGAATGTTTATTTTAGAGGTTTTTGAGTGTGCTTTTTTTTAAAACAACTGCTGGAATAGCTTCTATGAATGCAAAGAATTGAACCCTGGTCGAAAAAAATTCCATGGCTGCTAATGTGTTTGTGAAATTGGCAAGCTTTGTTATTATAGCAGCTCTCTTGTCGCCTATATGATTAATGTCACTAATGTTCCAAATAAAATGTGAAATGTGAATAGCAAACGTACTACATATTTTTTATCGTACATTAAATCCCCGTTTGATTTCAATCTCACCAAATTAATGTTATATAATTTGGTGAAAGTATGTCTATAACTGTGCATGTCATACGATATCACAGCTTAAGCAACGTTCGGTGCGGTCGTTATTTGGATGGGTGACCGCCGCCGACCATTCATTTCTCACGACTTCTTCGGAGAGTACGTTAAGCAGTCGGTCCCTGGTGCTGTATACTTGTATAAAGTAGTTGTAACGTCCACTATTTAGGTATTGTGCACACAAATAAAACAATATTATTTTGACTTGTATGTCCACGACCGGTAGCGTTAGCAGCCCCGTATGGAGTGACGAGCGGAATACCAACCCCGCGCGCCCCTCCCGGTGTTGCCACCACTCCCCGATGTAGAACCATTTAATTGCATATTACATCTCTTATTTGCAAACAAAAATAGATTCGTTAACACACAATTTTTATTTTACAACTAGGAATTGAATTTACAATTGAACTGAATCTACCACCACTTCGGAAAGTCGATCTGTTGAGAAGAAGTGGCAAGAAACTCAACAGCAATCATCTTTTAAAAGTATATTACAACAGTTTATAGCCCAGGAGTTTTATCTTCCATATAATATCAGTCAACAGAGTATTTATGCTTGAACATCATTTTCTACGGAATATTTTACTCATATCCTGATTAACCACTGTCCACTAATCGTTCACTTTCTTTAAATGGACTACATTGCTGATATTATTTTCTAGTTTCATCTGAACACCAATATCACGACCGTTTACATCCCTACCAGTGTGCACGGTGGGATTATGATTGTGTTTTTCATTTATTGTCTTCATATACTTCTCATTTATATTTTTACTGTATATCTATATTTTTACTGTTTATATTTTTACAATGTTCCATTGAATAGGTATTTATGATGTTATTAGATTATTGTTGGATTTCCCTTCTTCTCTTTTCTCCAGATTCTTTGCATTTTTTTTCTTGCTGTTTATCTCCATTTTTTCATTCAGAATTGTCTTTTTTTTTAATTAATTTCTTTAACATTCAAATTTAGCAAGTTCTCACTACAGTCCCAATTTTCAAAATAGTTTTTAGTTCCATGTTTATGTTCTATTGCATGTTACTGATCTTTTTCTTCAGTATAATAATAAGTAAGTACATATATTTTTTCATTTTATATTTGCTTTATATTCATTATAGTAGCTTTATCGTTTGCCAATTTTTTTGACAAAATACAGTTTTCAATTTCATACCTACTTATTTCTCTATTTATTGTAGTAGGTAATAGTTTGTTTAAGGTACTTATGATATGAATATTTCTTTTTTATATATATATTTATATCAATTACTTTCATTTTTATGGAGGTACCTTTGTACCAAATATTTCAAATTAGGGTACCTTTGTATCAAGTATTTCTAATTTAATGGAGGTTCCTTTGAACCTTGGTTTTCCAATTTAATGATACCTTGTACAAAATACATACCTAATATTTGCAATTTAATGGCATTTAACCTTTGTAACCTTGTATATTTATAATGAAAATATATTACCATAGAGGTATTTTATTTAGTGTACGTAAATACGTTTTTGATATTTTAATATATATGAGATGTTATAATTTATGTGTAATATATATATTCATTTCATATTAGTGTTAGATACTTTTATTTGCGTGTCATACTTTTATTTACTTTAAAACAGTAACAGTCTGCGTAGCCCTTAGAGTCTTTTATTGGCGTGGCTATTTACTGCAAAGCAGTAACAGTAAGTACTATAACTGCATAGCTCTTGTATACTTTTTCGAGATTTTATTGAGTGGACATATTTATGTCCATAAAAGGTTCTCAGTTAGCTTGTATAGGCCTTTATTTAGTTCATGCTTTGCGTAACCTTTAAATTAATCTTTACAACAATAAGTTTCTCTCAACGTTATTTATGCACGCATAAAAGATAAATACCAACAAAACGCTTATAATAGTGTCACAAATTATCACAATATTTTAAAATTTTAACGTTACATTAATAGTTGTTGTTGTGTTGGTGGTATCGTTTTTTTTTTTTGACACCAAACTACTTTTATCTCAGTTTAATGGTATAGTGAAAACGCTTTCAGAATAATGTCAATAAAATTGACAATCTTACTGACGTTGCCAATATAAAATTTTATCTCTCTTTGATGCGATTGATTGATATCAAATTCTTTTGTGAATGGGTTTGTGAAAAAATTGTGTTCAGAATATTTATTTCAAGATGACCGCTCATGTATATCGATTCAACGGATTACCCAATAGCGGCAATCCCTATCAACAGAACGTTCCGTTTCTGTCAATTACCTATGGTGAAATAGTAAGGTTATATTCTTAAAGGCTGAATGGATTCATTAATTTGCCTTTCAAATTTAGATGGAAAAAGTATACTTTTTCTATCTAGTTCTAGGTATCTAACCAAATTTTAATATTATACTAAAATGATTAATGAACTTGGTATTTATACATAAGTATTCAACTAAATAATGATATAAAAATTAAATGTGAAAAGATATTACTGAACTGTAAATAAGTTAAATCAATCATTTAGTTTGAAAATATAGGTTAAGATGGAATTACGTGTAAATTTTCGTATGAAAACAATTTATTATTTCCGTTTGCCAGTTTACAGCAATTAATTTAGCACACTGCCTATATTGCTTTGAATTAACATAGCCTCATACGTGCATAGGTTGCTTTTTATCTGACATAATGCATGGTCATTAATAATGGAGATTTTTACAATGACTTTGTTAACAACAACAATTGTTCACATGCACTTATTCCCTCCTTCAATTTGTTTTGCCTTGGTATTGTTGATTGATTCTGAACCTTGCCACAGCTGTACCCAAAGAATTTTTTGGCACGCTGTTTAACACAGCTAAGTTGTTGCTAGTGCAATTTCGGATCTCACTTTGTTAACAATTTGAACACACTTTGTTAGCACGTCTCATATCAATACCAATTCCAATATCTATGTCATTCTAAAGGATCGGTACTATTGGAGATATCCAGTTTGAAGGTTCATTAACTGGTTCAATTATATCCGCTTTAACTAACTCATCTACTTTTGCATTTTTTTTTTAATTCTAAAAGAATAGGCACTCTGTGGTAAGGCTTAACTATAACTGGCTTATCAGATTTATCAATAGGAATTTCTTATTCAACACCTATAAATTTCAGGAAACTTTTACAACAAAAAGTTTGCATTTTGTATCTGAGAACCAACATTCATTTTGGATTCAAAAGACCATAAGACCAATGGTCTATTACAATAGGCTAAAACTTTGTGTTAGAGTTTTGTATTTGGTTTACATTATCTATTCCTGTACCATCCATCTGTTTGGAAGGATTATTTAGCGAGTCATTTGACTTACGCTTTTTGTTCCGGTTTTGCATAGATTGCGGAAATTCCCCAAGTACCCACATTTTAGGCACTTTTGATTTTCACTGCCACAACGACAGCAAATTTTAGTGTTTTATAGGGTAGTTTTGGTTACTATGCTATTAATTGGTTGGTTTGTATAGATTTTCGTTTTAAAGTTACTCAATTGTCTTTGTTGTAATTTTTCTTTCCCTTTAGATTTTTTTTTTATTAATCTTTAATGTATATGCTATCGCTTAATATAATTTTGACTGTTGTTTATAAAATTTTTAAACAAATTATTTAATCAATCTATTTTTTTTATTTTATTCAATCTAATTTTACTATTTCACTTAATTTATTTTAAATTTTTTACCTATAGTTTGTGGAAGAGCGGAGTCTTCAAACACAGGCATTTTTTTGAGACAAATATATCATCATTATTATGTTATTGTATTTATATAGATTCAATGGCATTTGTCCAAAGTTATATCATCCCCTTAGGTAAGTATTTCCTTCTTAATTCTAAAGATTGACATTTTCCAGTAATTTGATCTATCATGTTTTCATCTAAATTTGAAAAGTTACATTAATAATAATGAATTAAATCCAAAGTTTTTTTATTATCTTCGGCAGTAGGCTCGACCAGACCTTTTTTCCATTTTTCCAGCGCAAACCCACCCAAGTGGGGTCACCTTCACAACCAAAGGCTTCGAGCGGCGGAATTTGTGACATTTTGTGGGGCAACTTATAAGGAGTAATTTTAAATTTAGGTACCATTCAGCATTCGCTAAATTACCAGTTCTCCGTTTTAGTAGGTACTATTCAGACTTGCTGAATTACCAAGTTACAAGGAGTAATTTTAAATGGAGGTACATTTCAGCATTTGCTTAATTACCAATTCTCCGTTTTATTAGGTACTATTCAGACTTGCTGAATTACCAAGTTACAAGGAGTAATTTTAAATGTAGGTACATTTCAGCATTTGCTTGATTACCAGTTCTCCTTTTTAGTAGGTACTATTCAGACTTGCTGAATTACCATTATGCTAGTTATATTTCACTTGACTAATTTCATTTATTTATAATCTCATAGATGAGTAATCACTTCATTGTGACTTTGGAAAAATATTAATCCTGCGTTTATTTTTAATTAACTAAGCAGGTTTTTGCTTTTTTTTTTTATTATGATGTTTGATTTCTGTATCGATTCTTTTTTTAACTTATTTTTTTAAATTGTAGGTGTTCAGTTTGATTTTTAGAATAGAACTTACACGAAGGCCTAAAGTAGCGGATCTAAAGTTATTCTTTTTACCCGACTTTTTTATTGATTTTAGTGATTACAATATGACTTGTCACAATATTTCATTATTATAGTAACATTTAAGGAATATTTTTAAATCGGAATGAATTACGTAACACAATTTAGTAATAATTTAGTGTCATTACATGTTATTACTCTTTTTTTTCAACTTTATTTTGGTTATTCTACTCATAATTTCACATTATTTTCAAAAATTTAATAGTCCTACCTGTATACATGATAATGATTCTGTTTGGTAACGAACATAGGAAATTAATATGAAATTACTAATTTAAAATAAAATGAACGATGTTATAATTCTAAGTGTTCCGTTTTTAATTATCAAGTTATTCATTAACTCATCAAGTAAGATATTTTATCATCATCATCATCACAACTCTGTGTAATGAGGTATTTCATAGTAAAAGTGAAATATATTGTATGTTTTGGTTATTGCTTATTATTTTTAAACCTGTATTGCAGTGTTGTTGGCGCCAATCAAGAAATTGCAATTAGGCACTACCTGAATGATTTTGAACTTAAAAAATAGGTACACAACTCGGACAGGCCGCCGGCGCCGTGATAGGCAGGCAGCTGTTGCTGGGCACGCCGTTTTGCCGTACGAGATTGTTGTTTATAACAAAGGAAAAGACCGAAAACGATATAATAAGTTTAGTTGTGTTTTTTTTGTATTTACATTGTCGTACTTTATGTAACATATTAATATGGTGGATTTTAGCAGATGTAATACATTTGATGATTTGGCATTTTTTTTTTACAGGTATAGTTTTAGCAAGCTTATAGGTTTATGCACGCACATACCTTAATCCTCGTCGCCACTTGTAACGTCCACTATTTAGGTATTGTGCACACAAATAAAACAATATTATTTTGACTTGTATGTCCACGACCGGTAGCGTTAGCAGCCCCGTATGGAGTGACGAGCGGAATACCAACCCCGCGCGCCCCTCCCGGTGTTGCCACCACTCCCCGATGTAGAACCATTTAATTGCATATTACAGTAGTCGTTAGGGTTTGTCAGAACCCATTTCAGCGTCCTAAAATTCTGAAATGTACCTACCAGAACTTGGCCAGCTTGAAAGATTATGGCTTAAAACCACCTCGTCACCCAGAAGAGAGACTCATAGCCCTGCAGTGAGCTTATTACACAGAGTTGTGATGAAGATGATGAAAGGAATATGAGCCCTAAGACGACAGCATGCGGTTTTAAAAAAGTTCTTCGTCAAATATTACTGGAACACATCACTGCTGGAGCGGGGATATTTGCTGGCAGATTTAATATGAAAGGTGGTCGCTAGCAAGACGAGTACCGCGACTGGATCCTACCAGCGGGCGGTCGCACCTTGGATTTGTCTGCATTTACGACATGCTCATCCAGGTTTGGGAAGGCTATTCTAAGTCGACCCTACGCGACGTAAAAACTATTTATCGTTGTTTAGGAGAAAACAAAAAACTGAGGCTGTTATTATGAAACCTTACTCATACTTCAATTCGACTAGATTTAAGATTTTTTGACAGTTCTCTGGGGAAATTGACAGCGAGTCTTTGATCTTTGACTTCGCAGAAAGTAAAATCATGAGCACAAATGACAGCTTCGACACAAGATAGAATAGAATTTTATTTCTATCTTTGCATTAATTTTTGGTAAGTTATTGACCGGCCGTTGCGATAAAGCTTTCATAATCCGGGAAGTGTTATGTGTTTAAAATTATTCACAAATTTATTTAGCTTATAAGGTATATTTTAATTTATATAACCTATGTTCCACATTTTAATATGAGGGTCATACTTATAATTCAGTTGAATAGTCAAATAGCTAAGCTATTTTTAATAGCCTCTTTAAATGCGAACTTCCCCCGAAAATGAATTGGTTACCAGATTTGACCCGACTAGATTACTTCTTATGGGGTCATGTTATCGATGAAGTGTACAAAATAAGTTATGACATCATTTTATAATCCAAAAGCAGTCAGCAGAGTCAGTTCAAACATTTAATCATTTCCTAAACGAGTTGGAGGTTATACTGCAACAATTTTTAAACACCCACTATTAATTGGTTATGAAAATGGGTTTGAACTTTAACAGAATTTCGTATGTACTTTCAGACTTTCCCATACATACCGATCTTAATATTGCATCTTGTATAGCCAACACTTCTTAACTTGTAGGTATGACCACCAACGTTAGTAAACTTTATCGCTGAACTATTTTACATAGCTTTTTATAATTCAAATTCAATCTGTTTTGTTTCAGTTCAACATTGTAAAAATATAAGAGGAAAAGATATTGTCATCATAAATGGCTATAGCTTCTGTATAGACAAACGTACAATAAAGAGAATACATTGGCAGTGCACGAACCACGTCGTTTGCAACGCGCGAGTAACGACGGATCTAAACATACAATACTTACTCAAATCTAATTTAACGCACTCCCATATGGCTCCGAAATTTGTTATAAGAAATAATATACTTATTAAAATTTAACTTTGATGTTGTATCGAACCTACTTATATAAATAAAAGAATATAAAACATTTTAGGTAATGCATTTATTGTTCACAGCATGCCAAATTGGTAGTAATATTGTTGACTAAGACCTATGCAATCAATCTTTTAATAGAAATAATGAAAGTTTCGATTCCAAAACTGACTACAACCATTATTTAACGTATTTAACGGGGAAAACTGATTTATCCGGTAAACATTTTTGGCTCGGCAGCGGTAACGTTACACTAGATCACAAGATAGAATCATAACATAATTTTTATTTGCAAAAAATGCAAGTAGATAAAAAAATACAAAGATTTTCGTTAATAATCCGCAAAAAATAAATTCAATAAATTACACTCTTGTTGCGCACTAAAAATAAATTGGCATTTCTGAGGTTTGATGGTAATGGTGCGTACAGATTGCTAGTAATGTAACATTCTGCGCACCACACGTCCAAATACGCAACGTGCGCAGAATGTTACCTTACAAGTTCCATTACAGCAATCTGTACGCACCATAAGGTATGTTCAAAAAGAAGAATAACCATTATAATATACTACATTGTTTGAAAAATAAAGTTAAGTAATTATGATCAAATAACGTTATTTATCAGCATTTTTTAAAATATTACATTCATTCTCGAAATAAAGAGTTTAATTAAATTTTTTTCAGGTTACTATACAAACACATACTCATCTCTAGACTATGTTGTAAAATTTTGCGAATAGCAAAATAACAGACTCATGTTTTTTTTTCATGTTCACAAAAAGCAGGACCTTCTAAAGGGCGCGAGCGCAATCACGACTTTGCGACAAACAGATTGGGAGGAAAATGGTTGTTAAATGGTGGTCTTACATAGACGAAATATAAAATCAAGTATTTGGCGATGTAGCAATAAAAGAAAACTGAAATGTGGAGGTGCAGTGAAGTTAAATAGTGAACGTGACTTTGTAAATATTCAGAGAAATCATATACCACTATGTGAACCAGATTTTCTTAAAATTAAGAGCGTCTCTCTGTCAGCCAACTAAGTGTAGAAGTGTGCAATTATAAACCAATTCAACAAATTCATGAAAAAACCATGGAGTAAGATCGGCTATACATATATAAATATATAAAACGAGTAACATAATGAAGAGATAATACTTCAGGGTATTGTATGTTTGGTGGTGTAGTTTATAAGTAACAGTAACATAAATTTGTTATCCTTACGGTTCGGTCGAAAAACAAGTTTTAAGTTTAGATCAAAATATCTAAGTGATAGTATTGTCTTAAGTTTTCACGATTCATAATTTAAATAAAACTGTCGCTCGTGACCACGGGGTCTGCAAAGACACCGAAACGTCGAGTTAAAATGTAAAATATAAATTATACGCGATTAATCCGGTTAAAAAGTAGTTTTATTTATATCTAAGTGATTTCTAAAAGTGAATTTGTTTTTTTTTTTCAATTATTTACAAATTCCTATTCAATTAATATTAGGTATTTTGATTATCTATAATAAAAAGAAACATAAGTGACAATGATTAAAACCTGTGATTGTTCTAGTATAATTTACACTCTAGATTTTACTTACGGTTTTCTAGTATAATTTACACTCTAGATTTTACTTACGGTTATAAAACCAAAACCCTAACTAATGAAGACTATATTTTTTAATCATCCCTTAAGTTAAGAATGTTTTTTTTTTTTTATATCTTTATTAATATTTGGGGTTTTTTTCTATTTAGACATGCCAACCCCATCGTAACTTTCCACAATTTTACACTTATAACTAATACAATTTTTAATAATATAAACTAATAACAATACTATTTTCTAATACTATATAAACTACTAATTTATACAACTATAAATATTTTCCTTATGGTGATGACAGACAAATGAAACATACCTTATACAATTCTTCAGCAATTTTTGAGGTTGGGATGCTAAGACAGCTTTGCGCATAACCCACATCTAACATATTTATATTAAAACGCTTAAACATAATTTTCCTTTCATTTTGATTCTTGACACATTCCATCAAAACATGCTGCACATCGTCCACTTTATCGCAAGCATCACAGTTTGAAGAATCTGTTTTTTTCATTAAATGTGCGAACTTTTTTGATGGAATGTGTCCAGAGCGGATCCTAAAAGCTAACTTAACTTGCTGTCTACTAAATTGCACATCAATAAACCATGGCACTTGAAGAGGCTCACATTGTATTGTTTTATACCAAATACCTTTAGTATTGGAACGTTCATCAAAATAGGTTTTCCATTTTGCAAAACTGAGGTTTTTGAATTTCGAAAACAACTCCGAATAGAAAGGTTGTATCACAAAGGCAGTGCCTGCGAAAAACGCCATTTTTGCATATTTGTCAGCCTCTTCATTACCTACCAGTCCGATGTGCGACGGGATCCATTGAAGCCTCAGTGTTATTCCGCGTTGAAAGCATTCAAATATATTTCCTAGTATTGTGTAGGCCACTGAGACCCCTCTGACACCCGCAGCACATCGAGACAAATGCTGCAAAGCGCTCTTACTGTCCGAAAAGATTACAACTTGCTGCATATTACATAACACAACGTATCTAAGAGCTTCACTAATAGCAATCAGTTCCAATGTTATAATAGATACTTCACTATCAATTTTATACATGTAACCCGTTTTCGTCACTGGATCATAAAATGCAGCCCCTCTATCACTACCACTTTTAGACCCATCAGTAAAAATGTTATGATATGTTTTATATTTTTCACTTATCTCCGACTGTACATTCCATTTAAGCCAGTCTGCATTATAAGAAGCTTTAGAAATTTTCACGCAATCCAGACTAGAAAAAATTATAGACTTCACATCTATTCTTGAAAGCCAGATATCTAAAGAAAACAATTCAATAGGTTGTGTTGCGTGAACTTCTACATCTTTGGTATCATGAAAAACGATTGTTAATAGTGGTTTTTTCTTATTTGTCCAATATCTATTATGACACTGTCGGTGCAAGCTAAGTTAAGAATGTTATACATCAACAATTATCTGCTGAATGCAGTTTTGAGTTTAATTAAATATATCAGTTTCCAAATTAAAAACAAATCAGGTTCCACCGGAACGGTTTCTTTTTATATAAACTTTTTAAATTTCAATATAGTGGTCATTACGAAAACCTACTTTAACAAATGAAAGGATTCGAAGACAACGTTTTGATTCATTTTAAACATGATAGTTTTTTATTTTTATTTAAGACTAACATACATACCTAAACTCACACCAGTCTCCCTATGGGTAAGGAAAACCAACGCTACGATCCAGACATACCTCTTTCGCTTTCTCCACGTTCATTAATCTTTTCATACATGATCGCCGGTTAAGGGTACTTTTAACTAGGCCCTTTTTAAAAATGTCGCCAATTTGATCGGCATACGTTCGACAAGGGCGGCCCTTTCCGATAGCACCATCCATTCTTGCTCTGTACACCTCTTTCGTAAATCTACTTTCACTCCACATATCCATCCTTTTCAAATGTCCAAACCACCGTTAAATACCCTTTTCAATCTTAGTCACTACATCTTCTTTCAATCCACATCTCTTTCTTTACCTATTAAGACTTCATTATCATTATCATCACCATCACAAATCTTTGTAATGAGCTCACTGCAGGACAAGAGTCGTTCCCGTGGGTGACGATGAGGTATAGGGTACAATCCACCAAGCTGGCCCAGTGCTGGGTGGTGGATGCCAGAATTTTCAGGGCGCCGTTTCTGACAAACCCTAACGACTACTGTATACAAGTATACAGCACCCGGGACCGACTGCTTAGCGTGCCCTCCGAACGCGCCGAACGTTGCTTAACATGTGATATCGTATGATACGCACATTAACCATGGCGCCACGACGACTTCCCCGTATAGTGAGACTTATCGACTATAACGCGACTATCGATAGTTAAATGGAAATAAAGTACTTAATATCTATTTTTCACAACGTCCGGGTTCGATTTTCTAACTTTAACAACCTTTTTATCGCCAAAGTCGGATTTACCACAATTTTGTGCTCATTATACCAAAGGACTCTTATCATCATGCAGTGGGCTCATTGCTCATTACAAAGAGTTGTGATGATGATGACGATGCCAAGTCTTAAAAAAATTACTGAAAAAATATATATACAAGGCCATTTTAGTCATAAGCCAAATTTAAATGTTACTTTCTTTGATACGATATTTAAGCGTACCAGCATATTTAAAGTCCTGAGCATTAAAATGTTAAAAGAGAAAATTCTGATTTTGTTATAACTAATATCGCTGACTTGGTTCCATCATGTTGATCACGCAATTCTTTAATATTATGACCCCAGCTACATTTTTAAACTTAATCGGTGTATTAATTTTATAACACAACCTTTTTAAGAAAAATGAAATTAAACTACTATATGTTTCTTTGTTTTATTTAAACATTATAAAAATGTCAGAGGAATCGATGTCATCATCGTAAATGGTTATAGCTTCTGCATACAAGCACGTACACAACAGAGAATAAATTGGCGGTGCATGAAAACGAGCAATTGCAAAGCGCGAGTACCAACGGATTAAAACATTAGATATTTAATTAAATCATTTTTAATGCACTCGCATAAAGCTCCAGCATTTATTATAAAAAATAATGTTCTTTTTAAAGCTTAAGATAGTTTAATAGATAAAAATACTTCATACAATCGATCCCGACTGCGACACTAACTGAGATCTCCCGCGTTCCGAGCGGACACTCTACCGACAGAGCTACGAACTCCTGGCCGGCGAAATTATTTAGTAAATTGAAGTTTTTGTTAAATTCTAATGTAGCTTTATCTCATTTATCTCTTTATCTCAACTTAATGCATTGCAGTTAAGTCAAAAAAAATTTTTTTTTTAAAGTTTATAATATACAGGGTTAATTTTAATTAGCGCATCACCTCTTGCCGGCAGCCTCTCCACATCAATCCCAACAACATTTGTTCTACGACTTTTTACAAATCGTGATAACTAACACAAAAAATATGAAACAAAAAAAATTGCTGCTTACTCTACACTTTGTAAGAAGTGCATATTATTATAATGAAGTGATATTTAACTACGCAAGGTGCGTGGCATACCTGCGCTCAGAGTACATAGAGTTACGCCTAACAGAGGCTAAAAATATTTTTAGTATAGGAAATTAAAATTTTTAAAAACTTTTAATTTTAAAAAGTTGTAGAACAGATGTTGTTGGGTTTGATTTGGAGAGGTTGCATTCAAGAGGTGATGCGCTTATTAAAATTAACTCTGTATAATTTTATAGATAAAATAAAAATACTAAATATAATCAAAGTTCGTGTACCAGCCGGTATCGATTTTATTTAGAATTATATTTAAACCTTTAAAAAATAATTGTTTGAGCTAGTTGTTACTTCTAAATTCTACTGAAATAAATTAAATAATGAGAAAAAAATACTTTTAATTTAAATAGGAATAATGAACAGTTTATTTTTAAATTTACCTTTAGCTGCCCAAGTCAGATTTATCCGATTAGCATGTTCAGGCTCTATCCGACTCAGTTTAAAAGAAGAACATTTTTTTTATTTTAGTAATTCTAACAAACCTTGTATACAGTATTTTATACAATCTCCACCAATAACGGATACCAAAAAGAAAATGATTTTTCAGTAATGGTGAATTCCCTTCTATTTCTTAATTTCAACGCCCCTAATATCAAACCGACGAAAATGATAGCACGACTGGTAAAAATTATAAAGAAAGAATATGTATAAATTCGCATTCCATAACATTGTTTAATCATTAAATTTATTTTCTAAATAAGTTTTTTAATTTGTTATATTCTTAACATGTATGAGCCCAGCTACATTAACATAGGTACTTTATCGCTGAAAGCAGCAAGCTTTTTTAAAAAAAACTCAATTCAAATTCAATACTCTTTTGTTTCAGTTAAACATTATAAAAATGTAAGAGGAAAAGATGTTATCGTCTTGAATGGTTATAGCTTCTGCATAGACAAACGTTCACCAAAGATGATACATTGGAAGTGCACGATCGGCAACCCTTGCAGTGCGCGAGCGACAACAGATACAGATATAACTTATTTAGTTAAATCAAATTTAATGCACTCGCATGCTGCTCCAGCATTTATAATAAGAAATAATACGTTTATAAAAACTTAAGGTGGAAGTCATTTCGAACATTTACAGTAATTAAAGCATATGAAAAACTTTCCGTACTTTTCGTTAACAGTTTATTATGCATCTGGGAAATATGCTGAAATTTAAAGTCGTATTTCGTATTTTAAATTTGTACGAAATAATATTACGTAGCAATGATCAAATTTTAAACGCTTAATATTTCCATAAATATGAATATAGTTATTTTATGTGATGTGTGCTTAAAAAAAGGTGTAGGTATGTCTCTGCCACTGTTCTTTGCGCTTCTGCCCCCAATATCCCCCTTTGTTCCCACGAACTCCTGTCACGTTGCCTCAGTGAATTTAAATTATACCTAGCGATGACTTATACGAGTCTATTGTCAATTTGTTGGCTAGCTGTTTCATTGAATCTCGTCCTCAAAAATATTTCAGGAAAATATTTTACATTTCACGGAACTAAAAGTCGCTGCTTTTGATAAATAATAATAATAATAAATAGCCTAGACAATCACACCAACTACATGCCCTCAAAGTAAGCAAAGCTTGTGTTATGAGATATCATGTAACGAACTAGGGGGGAACTCTATAGGGATGTAAAATACATACCTATAAAGAGACGCCCAGACCCAGAACATTTTTTTTTCTTGTTTCTACGGTAATTATTAAAAAATCAGGAACATGAAGACGATTAGATGGATGTGCACTAGAAATAAGTAATATGTGCAACGCTTTCTTAGCCACCTACATAGTAAGCAAGGTTCTACATACGTGTCCAGAAATCAACCCATACTCATACCCACCTCGGTGTTTTATCGAAGGAGGAGTGTTTATAAAACTCTAGGGATTATTATTATTTATGTATAGATGATAAATAGATTATTCAATATCCAATAAACGATAGTATGGCCAAAGTGTGATTGCACTGTTATGGTCAACACCTTCAAGAAATTTGCATGATGTCCTATATGACTATCAGTATCAGTTACATTTTCCGTAAAAAGCAAAAGATCATGAACATTCGTAACTTTTGTTTTATATGTTTCGGTGTATATGTCACCGGAAACTAATAAATTCCGTATATTTATAGATTTACGCGTAAAATAAACTTTCGTAGGATTCTAAACGGGAGACAATAGTAGATTATTGCATCGAGCACAAAGTAATTTATTATTGCACCGAGCGCCTGATTTAGCGAGGGCTTTAATCTAACAGGCACGTGGGCAATATTCCTTAAAGCGAGGTGCATTATCTGCTTTTCTTTCAATAGGAATAGTAGATAAAAGAAACTCATATCAAACAGTTCAAATAGAAGTTTAATGAACAAATTTTCCTCTAAAGCACTTTTTTAATTTTTTGTCATTTTTAAATAAGAGTTAGCAGCAATCAATTTTAAATTTGGAGCACGTAGGATAGAAACGAATAATACCTACGTAAAAAAAGTATTGATATCGGCTGGCTGAATATAGCGAATCCATTGAGATTGGCACCTTTTAGTGCGATTAAAAAAAAACTGTGCAATAATAAAATTTCATACATTTTTATTTCTCTATAAGTCTAGAGCATTAAAGACTCGCTTTGTACTGAGTATTGTGATGAAATTAAAGCAAAGTTGGAAGAAAAAATGTATTATTTTACGCCCATGTTTTCGCAATTTGATACACTAACCGAACTCACTCGTAAAATAATAAGCTCTGATTGGTTGAATAAGTCACGTGTTCTAATTTCAAAAAACAAATGCACTGGAAGGCCTTGTCGGAACGGTTAGGAACGACGATCAGCGCAGCGAGGTTGCATATAGTAACATACGTGCGCGAGCCGAGCGAAACGAGCGGTGTCGCGGCAGCGGCCGGTAAGGCGCCATAAAACATACAGTTGCAAACTGGATAGCAACGACAGCGGCGCGGGCAACGGCGGTGCGGGCAGCGACGCGCCGTTCTCGATACCAGCGGGCAGCGAAGCGATTTGTCGTGGTTTTATACTAACTCAATACTTTATATCGTGCCGCGAAAGTCCCTGCCCGCGCCACAGTCGCTACCGCCCAGTTTTGTAATCTTCTGGGCCAATAAGCGAGCTGTGTATTATTTTCCGTATTTTAAAAAAGCGTAAAATTAAAAGCTCTTCTGTGATTGGACAAACTGCTTAGAATCCTACTCATGAAATTATAAACTTACCACGAAATTGATAAATTTGCAAAAATTTGAGCGTAAAATAATACAATTTACTCTCGTATAGAATCTTACGAAAGTTTATAAATTTACGAGGAAATTTATAAACGGTTCTTATTATTTCCCGGTAACATATATAATTGAAAAATACGAAAGGAACTAATACGATTTTAGTCAACGGCTACCGTTTCTATATAAAAAATGGCGTAAGTTTTGGATCAACTGGAAGTGTTCGAGTGACGTGAAGTGCACCGTGCGCATCTCCACAGATAATGCTGTAACTATGGTGATACGAGGTTGTCTTGAGTACTGCCATGGTCCTCCTAAATTCATGATGAAAGATGGCGTTTATATGAAGATATAATTTTGAAGACTAATATCGAGAACGGATGTCTTATCCGTTCTCGATTCTGCACTACAACATGATGATCCAGCGGGGCTAGCACGCACCCATCGACAACGATAAATTAGACCTTTTATCGATATTTTCTCAGAATACGGCATTAGGAGTATGTATTTTTTTAAGAATATGGCATCTTTAGTTCCGTGGGCTTAATCATGATATCAAATCGAGTAATTCTATCTATTATGGTGCGCATGTTAGCTAACATGATAGGATAATATAGCAAAATAATATTTATTTTGTCGATTCGAGTATTTATCGATGGTCGCATGCTAGCCCTACTGGTAAGTGTTGTTGACCTTTAAAGATCAATGCTGTTCAGAATTAAATTTAATAAAAAAGCTACATTTTAGTATCTGTCATCAACTCTCTGTTGATTAAGTATGTTGTTCTCAATATTGTTCTCATTCACTTTAAATTATAATGTACTACAAAAAGGAAATCAGCTGGTGAAAATATTTTTTATACATTGATGATTTTAGAAACTTTTGCGTAAGATTGTATCTACCTGCAGCGAATCTTTCACCATCTAATACGATGACATACAGTATACTTATGATGTGTTTTTAAGTATCATAGATATTTAAAAGAGATAAAAGAGACAATATTAAATACCATTTTGAAATGTATTTACATTATGTTTGCCAAACTTGTCATTTTATTTGCCTCTAAATGCATATCCTTTTGATTTCAGTGCAAATGGTACTACAGTTTAGAGACAAAAATTATACTTCCTATGGGAAAACTAAAATTTTTTAAATTATAAAATTTAAAAGTGCTAGTACACATTTTGTTAAGATTGATATGGGCGTAGCTGCCTGCAAGAGATAATGCGCTAATTAAAATTAACCAAATCACGGCAGTTTTATATGTTTCCGTGTGTGTTTGTGTGTGATATAAATATGTTAATTCTTAGTTGTTTTTTATCTATTGCAGCTGCTTATTCTTTTTGCTATAGGGGTGAGGCAAAGTTGGACAGTATACGTACAACAGGTGTGGATCAAATGGTATAAAAATGCGCTGGAATGCCGCCAAAAAAAACCAAACGTCATTATGCCACCCTGCATACTGTAGCCGATCAGGTGGTCTGTAGTCAATATGAATATAATCACTAACAAAATATCGTGCGAAGTATTTCTGACTTTTTATGCTCAATAAAAGATGCTGTGAAATATTTTTGTTGTTATCTGTTTTCCATTCGAATCATGCTAGTTTGTCTTCCCTACAAATACCAAAATTCTATTACTACTAGCGCTACGTGCCGGGCACTACTGGAACTTTTTGTATTTTTTGCTGCGTTCGATATCGATATATCTATAGTACCAAGGAGCGTATCTATATTATGGTATTCAACCAATCAAGTGTTTGCGACCATTGTATTTGCTTATTTTTCTGTGTGTTTTTAGTCGCTTAATTCTTTTGTTAGTGTTTTCTACCATAGATGAATATAAGTACTAAAGTATAGATGACCGTCTCGCGGTTTTTGCACTTAAGCGCCATACAGTATCCACTCTAGGAACCTTTTTGACCAAAGCAACCCTAGAATGCAGCCCAGCCGTACCGCGCCCCTTTCATATTTTCAGAAAGTCGTAGTACCTACAAGTTATTACTATTGCGCAATTTTAAATTTGATTCGAGTAACGAGTCAAATTTGAACTGCGCAATACTAATAAGTTGAAATAAACTGCACAAAGCACGATGCTATGGGAATTGGGAGTAATAAAAAATATGCATCTCAGACAATTATTTATTTCTTCTTAATTATTTATTTTTATTTTTAAATTTGTGTTTGATTAATAATTGCAGGCCATAGATTTGTTCGGGTCGTCTTCGTCAAACTCAATGCTTTTGCCACATAAATTGTTCACCTCCTTGCACCAGTCATTAAAAATCAATGCAATTCCTTTTCTTATCTCACTATCTCACTAGAAAGTCAGTATCCTACGTTAAAATATCACTTCACAAAAGTAAAATCTTCAATTCGACGTACAACGTACTTTGTAGAAAACACTAACAAAAGAATTAAGCGACAAAAAACACACAGAAAAATAAGCAAATGCAACGAGCGCAAACACTTGATTGGTTGAATACCATACTATAGATACGCTCCTTGGTACTATAGATATATCGATATCGAACGCAAAAAGCTCCAGTAGTGCCCGGCGCGTAGCGCTAGTAGTAATAGAATTTTGGTATTTGTAGGGAAGACAAACGAGCATGTTTTCTACAAAGTACGTTGAGTAGAGTGTTCACTCCTCGTGATATTTTAACGTAGGATACTGACTTTCTAGTGAAATAAGAAAAGGAATTGCATTGATTTTTAATGACTGGTGCAAGGAGGTGAACAATTTGTGTAGCAAAAGCATTGAGTTTTGACGAAGACGACCCGAACAAATCTATGGCCTACATTTATTATAACAATTACAAATATAAAAATTAAAAAAGAAATTAAGAAGAAATAAATAATTGTCTGAGATGCATATTTTTTATTACTCCCGATTCCCATAGCATCATGCTTTGTGCAGTTTATTTCAACTTATTAGTATTGCGCAGTTTAAATTTGACTCGTCACTCGAATCAAATTATAATTGCGCAATAGTAATAACTTGTACTACGAATTTCTGAAAATATGAAAGTGGCGCGGTACGGCCGGGCTGCATTCTAGGGTTGCTTTGGTCAAAAAGGTTCCTAGAGTGGATACTGTATGGTGCTAAAGTGCAAAAACCGCGAGACGGTCATCTATACTTTAGTACTTATATTCATCTATGATTCGAATAAATTATCCTCAGTCAGCGTCATCACACTTTCAACACGATATTTTTTTAACTTCGTGTTGAAGCCCGATTAATATATAGAGCGCTCTTTGTTATGTATATTGACTTCTGTACCTATCTATGTATTTTGTGGTCACCTGACGTCACATTTTGTATCGACCAATGATCTTAAATCCGCCTCTAATCCATGCTTTTGAATGTACAAAATGTTGGAATGACTAGTGAGCAATAGCCACTCAAGTTTTAACGCTATTGTTCCTATATTTTTGGGACCGTTCCTTTCCTGTATTTGGAAAGGAACGGTCACAGCCTCTAAGAATTGACCGAAGAAATCTGATTAAATGATGAATTAATAATGAAAGTTTTATTTATTTTTCGGCTTATCTTGAGTTTTCAATACGTCAACAAATAAAATTAAAAAAGTATTAAACTGGAAACAAAGGTTTTTTATTTTATTCTTGGATAGAATACCTTCTATATATTTATGAAATTATGTAGAGCTACTCTAATAAATATTGTATTGAAGTGTTGCATAGTTTTTTGTGTACATACAGCTGTAAAAGTTATTGATTTGAAATCGAAGATACTAACATATTGAAATATCATAAATTGGACCATGAACGTAAATAAAGTCAGATAGGTACACACAGAGGTTAAAATTGTTAAGTTAGTAATACATTTACTCAAATAACTTTTAATAGATAAAATGTACATGGGTGTTTCTGCCTCTATACTTCGGCCGTTCAGAGAATGCGTTCCTGACACATCGCGATTGAACTGACGACGTAACTTTGTAATGGCGTTGCAGTTACGATAAAAAATATTTTTGCTGGTTATTTACCGTTTTAAAAATTGATGAGCATTAAAACAACATTATTATATCAATAATCAATGAATTTAATAATTTTGTGCCAAACTGAGTGTCAAATAACTTGGTAAACAATATTTTTCAAAATCTATACTGCGCTATCACAAGGTTATGTCAAAGATTTATATTTGTAGTGCTGTGCTAATAATAACAGTATCGTAAACTGTTCTTAAACAGGTATACTTTGTGAAATAATACGTTTCGTTTTTCTTTTTAAGAATTTGAAAATAATGGACTATAAGATAACTTTTATTAAATTAAGAAATAAAACTAAAACCAAACCGAATGCGCGAAAAAAAGTTGGTTACAAGCAAAAGGCATACATTCAGATGCCAAAAGCAGAGCTAATTAAATTAGTTAAAGAAAATAAAGCGGCAAATGTGCGATACGAAATCGATGAACTGGCTCTGGAATACGGTCATCGCGTTCTAAGAATTCCATCGTATCATTGCCAATATAACGCGATTGAGCTAATCTGGTCTCAAATAAAAGGTTACGCCGCCCGCCACAATACTTCCCCGCCATTCAGCACGAAAAAGATGATGACCTTATTAAAAGAAGCCTGCGGGGAAGTCACTAGATATGACTGGGCAAAGGTTGTTGAAAGACTAAAAACCTGATTATGGAACATTTTGACCGAGATATTAGGAATGAAACTGTTATTGATAATAAAATAATTATACATGTAGGCAAAGATGATGATGAAGAAACTACCTCCTCAAGCGAATCGGAGTCTGATTAATATTCTGTACGCACATTCAATTCAATATACTTTATTGCATAGAAATACAGATTGTAACTTTGTAACAAAAAATTAATAAAACAATTTTATTATATTAATATTACCTTTTCTTGGTTTCCACTTAAATTACTAAAATACAAATTTTAAATGATTCCGCCAATTTAAAACGAAAATAATCTTAAAATAACGCTGCGTTTCATTTTGGAGGAACGGCAACGAACTCAGTGTTATGTTGTGCCCATCACTAGTCGTGACTAACTGATAGGTGTCAGGAACGCATTCTCTGAACGGCCGAACTATAACAAGTATACCTAAAACACGATTCATCTCACCATCTTTCGATGATAATAAGGCCGCAATTTGCGGCCTTATCTTGAGATCTTTTAGAGTGCCTAATAAATACTTTGTTTTTATGGGTAATATATTTGAATTTTATTAATATCAGCTGGTTTTACTTTTTTCTGTAAGCGTGGCGCAAAGTTACTCAAAGTTGGAGAGTACTGGGATTATACTGGTCAGTTTTACTCAACCGTACTCATTTTAGAACCTTTCATTGTGAGTTGGTAGTGGAGTAAATAGGAAGGAGAATAGAAATTGAGTGAAGCGCTGCAAATGGAACCAAGCAACTCGTAGGGAACAACGCACCATTGGGGAACTCACCTGGAGACTGCGGGGATGCCCGAACCCCCCCGAGGTCGCCATCGGGTCCTATCCAACTGGTCGCCAACAGGCTCGATGGAGGCTCCCGGGATTTTTCGCGGGATGGCGGGGCAGCCTTTCGTGGGGCATGCTACTTGGGCCCCCTACTACCTGCGGTTGGCCAGTGGTGCACCGTGCTTCGGATCCCGCTACCCTCCAAAACGAGTTACCCGGTGAGTCACTATCCTAAGAGTTGAAAACAGTTCTCCAATGGGGAGTTTTCTGACAGCTCATAAAAATTAGTTCAAAAAACCTCTATAGATGGCACTTTTAAAAAGCCGAAGGCGTTAAGTCTGTATACGATAATGTAGGTAAGTGGTATCTATCTTCTATGGTTATATATAAGTTCAATTTCTGATACAGATGTCAATCCATTTATTTTACTTTTAAAAACGCAGTGTGGAATAAATGGCTATATGACAGACAAGACTTCGCCTTTTGTAAAGCGCCATCTATCGAAGCCTTTTGTACCATTTTTGTGCCGTTTTGTTTTTTTAATGAGCTGTCAGAAAACCTCTCATTCAGCACGATTACTCAGACCTACCCTCCTCAATGGCTACACTAAACATCATGCCGGAACGCGACTAAGTCGCTAAGCGGCATGGTTTTGTCTAGTGGGTGGTTACAAACCGCGGCCGAAGCCTACCACCAGATGATCCCGCTCGTTTAGCGTCACCCAGGGACCACGTACAAGGCATCGAGGGCTAAACCTTGCGGGCGCGAGCAGTTTTCAGTCCCCAAATTTATATAATTATAATGTGTATGTATGTATAGGTAATGTAAAAAAATTATAATGATATTTATGATTCGTTGTGATCAACAAAACGAGTTATTAACGGTTTATGTTCATGTATACCCATTTTTCATTAAATTTATTTTCGGTTTCATATTACTTGATTTTTTTTAAATTTCGAATTTACCGTAAGATATAAATGGAATTATAAATCGCCTAAACTACTGTAATTGAATTTCGTTTTGTTTTCTTCCTTTTGTTTATTTTTTATATAAGTATTTGATAAAGGTATTGTTTTGCACCAATCAATACAGACATCATCGTCACAACAACTTTGAGCCCTGCCATTCGGTTTCAGGTCCTGCCCTGATGTCTCAAATCAAGATATTTTGCGATCGCCCGGCTCCAAACTCCATTCTTTGCATACAAAATCCAACATTTCCATCCTATAGAAGACACACTTTCACCTCATGAGATCGTTTTCATTGAATTACTATATCTATACTAATATATAAAGCTGAAGAGTTTGTTTTTTGTTTCTTTGTTTGTTTGTTCGAACGCGCTAATCTCAGAAATTTCTTTTTGCTTTTGATAGCCCAACTCTTGACAAAGGTTATGGGCAATATTTTATCCTGAAATTCCCACGGGATCAAAAGTTACGCGGGTAAAACCGCACGCGGTGGCTAGTCATTTATAGAAAATCTTGTAAAAAAAAACTACCTATATCTAAAATTGTGCAGCCTGTCTAAATAAAACCATATTTCAAACTGCAAATAATTTGTTCATCACTGTACAAAAAAGCTGGGTTTCTGAATCCGTTTGATGCTATTGAAAAGCGGATGTAGGTATACTGCTGGACTAATTTTTAAATATTATATTTTAGCAATCCCGCTCCGCGAAGGGCCATATGCGTTCATCATCAATGGGTATCGGTTTTCCAAGATCTCCCACAACCGCGTGAGCAGCTGGCAGTGCCGCACGTGGCGCCGGAGTCGCTGCACGGCGTTCCTCATGACCTGCGACGGCGCCGTCGTCAAGTCCGACCTCCGGCATAGTGCACGCTGCGTGCAGATGCAAATGAGTAGCAGCATCTGAAAAACTATTTACCTCAATATTGCTTCCTGTTATGTAGTTTACTGCTTTGAGCTTAGGCTCGTGTTGTGAATGCTTTCTTATAGCGCCTCAAAATTTCACAATTTCTACAAGCTACGAACATCCGTTTACTGACAGATATTGATACACCAATTAGGATATTTTCCATAGCAAATAGTAACGAAACGTTAACAGTAAGCGCGCTTACATAATACGAGCCTAAGAATTATAATAATCGTGCAATATTTTTTTGTTTAAATTGCAAAATTTGTATTTTAATTTTAGTTGCTTCTGTAAGTTTTAAACTGTTTTTATGAAAAATAATCACCTTCATACTAATTATTTAAATTTAAATTAAATGCTCCATCTATTATGTGTAAAATTGAATATAAAATTATGTGTTAAAAGAAATATACTGTTGAAGGTTCTATTATGAATGCGCTCTTTGATCCAAAAAGTCATAATTTTTTTCTATGCCTGGGGTTTTCAATTGTTAGTTATACTAGCCTCAATATTTTTAAATAGTACGCCTCTGGTTTTAATTCGTACCATGATCCATGATCTAGATCTACAAGTACCAGATTAACTGCGCGCAGAAGTACGGCAACAAGACGCGCCGGCTGTGCGTGAAGGCGGCGGCGGCTGCCGCGCCACCATCTACACCAGCAACGACGCCATCGTGCGCGTTACCGGCCTGCACCGCCCACTAGCGCACTGCTGTAGCATCGTACGATCATTTGAAATAAATAAAATATTTAATAATATTTTCAAGTTTTTGCATGTAAAATGCTTAATTAGGTACTATAATTAGGTTAATAATTGAAAAAAATAGTCACAACTCCGTGTAATGCTTCACGTGTATGAATCTCCCCTCTGGGTGACCAAGAGGTTTAAGTCATAAGTCACCAATCACTGCAGGTTGGTGGATGTCAGAATTTTTAGGGCACCGAAATGGCTTCTGACAAACCCTATCGACTATTATATACAAGTTTACAGTACCTGGGACCGACTGATGAACGTGCCGTCCGAAGCACGGAAGTCGTCGTGAGAAATAATAGATCGGCGGCTACCCATCCTCTTACCGACCGGGCTGATCGTCGCTTTCTACGGCGCCACTACGTCTTTTTGTACATACATACATAACGTCACGCCTGTATCCCTTATGGGTTAGGCAGAACACCAGAGGTTATAAGACTATCTGATGTCACGTTTGACAAATTTGTAGGTATTATAAAGATGGAAAGAGACTATTGTAGTGACAGGGGTTCAGCCTATCGCCCACAAAAACGCCTTTAAACCTCTGTCCCTTAACTGACTTTTACAGTATGCCCGGGAAGAGAAGCAGCTGGCACATTCTACGTTTTTCTTTCGCTCCCAGTCCATCATGGAACGTCTTTTTGTATTGTAGATAAATTATTATCTCACAGTTACTAATATGACACAGAGTTTTTTTCTAATGCATTGACAATAGTTTTTTTTTATGAAACTTTACATACCAAAATGTTATGTAAAGCAGTTGCATGAAAATTAATATTTTCAATTTTCACAGAGGGGCACAGCCCCTGATCTCGTAGCCATTTTTTTTATAAAATATAGCCTATTTTGCTTCTGAAAAATCTGGTTATAACTTTAAAATTAGTCTTTTTAGAGTGTAGTGTCGGCTAAGAACAGCTCTGCCCTCCCTGGGTGGGCGTGTCGTAAAAGGTGACTAATTCGAGTGACCTCCGCTTGGTGGCAGGTTCCCGTCAGGGTCCGACTGGTTGGCGACTACCCCGCATTAGCTTAGACAACATATTTATTTCTACCTTTTTTTATTTCTGTTTAAAAATGGAAATTTTCAAACATTCAATTCACAAGGACTCGAAGTGGTTACGTAACTTTGATTATAGGAAACTACAGATACAATAAGTACCATGCAACTAACGGTTACCGAATCCGAAGGGTTTGCAGAAAGAACACCAGCCAGTGCTGCCCAGCTTATGCCATCACGATACAAAATCATTTATTAGCTTTGAAAAATAAACATAGCCATAAAATACTTTGCTTAAATAATGTGGGTGTTTGGTGGTGGTAAATTATTTCTTAATTTTCTTATTTTTTACAAATTTAATATTTTTCACATTATTTGGCACATTTGTTCAGACGATCAGCGTTAACTATACATATGCGAAAACTGGGCAGTTCTGAACATATTACATACATGTAGATCGAACTGATAACCTCCTTTTTTTTGAAGTTGGTTAGAAACAAAACAATGTTTTTTGTAGAAGTCATAAACCTGAAATAAAAGAATAGCTCCTGCGAGTTGCTACCCTTCAAGATCGAGCACAGCAAACTGACCAATCCCATCTCTCCAAGAAAGCTTTCGTGGCGAGCTATTTTCAATGAGGTATATATTGTAGTGACTTTAGTAGTTGTGGCAGTATAACGTGTTAAGTAACATTTGACTTTTAGACAATAAACGTAAAATTTCATTTGTTTCAGTGTTACATGCCAAAAACGTAAGAGGCAACGATGTGATCGTCGTAAAAGGCTACAGTTTCTGCATAGACAGACGTCAATATACTATGCATGCTATATTGTCGTTGCACCCACTACAGTGTGTGTCGTGCACGCATCGTCACAGATGCAGATATGATTTCTATAAAAAAAATTGAACTTAACCCACAATCCTAGCCCGCCACAATTTTTTATTTTAATTAATTTTTTCATAAAATTATGATAATTGAATATTAGTAGTTTTTATTTTCTATTCTAATGGTAGGTAGCTGCCTGCCGTATCTACATTTTTATGCAAATGCAGTAGATGAGACAATTTTCGTATGAAAACTATAAAGTTAATTGGCTATATATAATCAAACGAACTTACCTAAAGTGAAGTTAGATTGTGATTATATGAGTCGCTCCATTCGAAGATATAATTAACCAGGTAGTGCCGCTATCTCGCATCAACGCAATTCAGAGATTATTTGGAAACACCAAATAATCTCTGAATAAGTTCGTTTGATTATATATTATACTAGCTGACCCGGCAAACGTTGTTTTGCCATATAAAATTAAAAAAAAATAGATGCTGGCCGATTCTCATAGATACCGGATAAGCACAAAAAATTTCATCAAAATCGGTCAAGCCGTTTCGGAGGAGTATGGCAACGAAAACTGTGACACGAGAATTTTATATACATACTAGCTTTATCCCGCAACTTCGTATGCGCTTAACTACCCTTCTCTTGGAAATTTCAGAAACTGTACAACCATACACCCACTGAAAGAACCTTTATACCAAGTATCACACCCATGCACTCAAGGAATAAGTTTTTTTCATACAAACTAAAAAGTCCTATATTTCCCGTTCCCGTGGGAATTTCGGGAATTCCTTCCTTAGTGCACCCCTACATCCCCTAAAAAATGTATGTTCCAAATTTCAGCTCTCTACGCCCAGTAGTTACGGCTGTACGTTGTCTGTCAGTCACTCAGTCACTCAGTACCTCAGTACCTCAGTACCTCAGTCACTCAGTCAGTAACGGAACAGTTTTATATATATTTCTTGATTAGATTTATTGATTAGATTTCGTCGCTCCATTCTTCAGGTAAAATTAACGAGGTAGATTTTTAGAGACCTATTTTTTAAGAACATACTTAAAGCAAAAAGAAACGTCACAGCTCTTAAGCAATGCTCTCTTTTTCACTCTTTTTTAAAAAAATATCTAACAACCGTGCAGTCGTTTTTTTATGGTTACTAATAATATAATTTCAAAACTTTCTTTATTATTTTGAAGGTCTAAGACACACAGAGTCTCTAAAATACTTTGTTCTTGTTATATATTATGCCTATAATATAGCAAAATTAGGTATGATCCGCTATAAGAAATACTAACTTTATGCACCTGCTTATCTATAGTTTGAGCAATAATAACTTACTTAGACGACAAAAAAAAATGATTGTTACAAGTTCTTATACTTTCTGTAAAATCATTATATTCTTAACGGAGTTTTGCTGATCAAATCCTCTAAATATTTTATCAAAAAAGAGTAAATAAATAGAAGAGGTTGATCTCGTCCGGGAGCCGACGTCTTACTTATATTTATATATTTATTGCTTTCCATAAAATCCGTAAAATCCATAATATCCCTTGATTATGTAATATCAACGGATATTATTATTATGTACATATACCGTTGGATAGTATTTTAATATTACCTATCTGGGTATCTTATTTAACAAGTAAAGATTCTTAACCCGTTGAGCATTAGACAAGTCTAAAAGTATTATTAACTTTTCGATATCTTTAAAAAAAGTTATTGATGTTTTATTTCGAAATATTGTCTCATACTAATTCTCCCATGGAGAAATTAAGGTTTTAAATGCTTACATTTAAAACTCATTTTCATCGTGTCTTTTAATATTCATTGGAAGTTGGAACTCGTATTCCTACTAGAAAGAAAAGAATAGAAAATGTTTGCCAATGGGTGTTATGTGTGCTGTGGCTGAAATCTCAATGAAATTAAAGAATCAAGAAGGATATAACATATGACTTTTAAATTAAAATTGGAAACTATTTTGGATAGTGAAATATTTATTGTTAATTCTGTTTATAAGTAATATTGTAAGCTATTTGTTTCTTTAATAAATAAATAAATAACGAATAAACATCGAAAAATGAAGAATAGAAAAAATATATAAATAAGCATATTTATTTTCATTGGAAAAAAATGCAACCACTTTTGTATTGCTAAGACTTGAAATTAACGACATCAGCTTCAAATGAGATGTTTTTTTTTTTATTTTATTTGGCTGGTCGACAGCTTACATTAGGATAATAGATTTTTACTCTTTCCAATTCATCATTACATTATCTAGGCTGACCGTAGAAGGAGGAGTTGGGGACATTGTATGGCGGCTTTTAGTCCCGGAGTTTTTGCATGACATCTCCAGGTTGCTTGACGGTCGCCCAGCTTTTATAAGCAATTTTGGTTATCCCTATGGGATGCATCGGTAGTTGAAATGTTTAAAGCAGGCAGTATCTTGCAGGACTTTCGAAACCTCATCGCCACATATACCACAAATGACCATATTGAATTTTTGGAACGATCTATTGCTTAAAAAAATATTATATATCACAATTGCCTCTATATATTGCATTATATATTTGCATTCACTTCAACTAAGCGTGGTGAGTTGATGCTCTTGCTTGCTGGACAGAAGTACCACAGAAAACGAATCAACAAGAACGGCAGCGTGGTTTGGAGATGCCAAAACAGAGATTGCCGCGGAGTAGTTATGACCCTCAATAACTCTAACATTGTCAGAACTACCAAACATTCATGCTATAATAAAAAGAAGAAGTAATAAGTAGCAAAAATTGTATTCGGCTGTGCAAGTTTACGTTATAGAAATTATATTTGCTGTTTATAATGAGTATACTTTGTTTTTATTATCAATTTAGTCATTACATTTTTGTGCTGAGTGTTATAATAATGCCGAGAGTAAATGTATTGGCTTATTCCATCTGAGTATTGCGTAGGTGAAAATTATGGTCATACCTAGTTGTTTTTGACATGCTTTCTGGTGGGGTGCAGCTCTGCAGATCTTCCTGACAAGATTCGCTGAATTGCTAACAACTAGTTTTAAAAAAGTTATATTTGAATATACATAGTAACAGTCCATAGTGTTTTGAAAACTTTTATCGTGCATTAATGTAAATTATTTTGATTAACTTTTTTATTTCATTCTTATAATCAAAAATAATCGAAATTAGCTGCATATTTTCCATCAAATACAAAACGTCGTCGCAAGAAAGATTTATAAAAAACCATTTCTCTATCTATATCTTGGCTGCGAGTAAATTTTACCATGCTTGCGTACCAAACCTCTAGTATGGTCGCAAGCATGGTGTTTATAACTACGCCAAAAGATCAATATCTAATTGTAAAGAAGATATTTCTTATATTAATTCAAACTGTGTGTTTCAAATATCTCTCAACTAACCGTGTGCTATACGGAGGAGAAAAAGTGACACTTTGGTTAAAAACAGTCATTATCGCGCTTGATGCAATTTGAAAGAGGAAAGATGGAACAAATAATCACTAAGTTATATTTTTCACAGTTCATTGTTATAAAAACACTTGCGGGAATGTTGTTGCCGTCATTAATGGATACACCTTCCTTAAGCAAAAGGAATTTAGCAAAACCAGCAGATGGAGGTGCACGATGACACGCACATGTACCAGCAAAGTCATTTTTGACAAAAAGAAAAATATTGTGCGAAAAAATTTGATTCACACTCACCCAGCGCCGCGATTTGTTATCAAGTCGGGTGTATTGTATAAAGTATAAGAATGCATTCAAAATGATAATTAAAAACATGTGGCACTCATTTTTCGTGTTTTATTTAGCTATGTCATGAAAAGCTTTTAATGGTTCTAAGTAATTTGAAATTAGAAGAGTAAACTCAATTCGTATTTTTAATTTAAGAAAAAAACTAGTTGAGACTGTGTGTTTAATACATCACACATTTTTTGCTTGGTGGTAGGATTCCTTCTGGGTCCGCCTGGCTAGCGACCACCCTTTATATAAAGTCTGCCGCCAAATGTTACCGCTCCGGCGGTAATGTGTTCCGGCAATATTGTATAAAGAGCCAGTTTCTTCCTAAACCCGTGTGCTTTCATCTTCGACCTCATCGTCACTTACCATCAGGTGAGATTGAGGTCAAACGCGGGTTTAGTCACATATAAAAAAAAAAAAAAACATTGAAACTCCATTAAGTGAAACTTTATCCAGAAATCTCTTTTCTGTGTTACATTACGAATGGTAGTTGTAGAATTTATTGTAAAATAACCAACGTATGCAGAGCATTAAAAAAAACGAATTCATGTAAAACTTTGGCTGATGTATAAGGTCGTCAAGATAAATATTTTCCGTACTCATACATATTTTTTCATGAAGTACTCTATCGATTTCGATAAAATTTATAAGGGACTACCTTTGAAGTAACCTCTTTCGTATGAAGAATAAGTATTTAAAATCGATTCATAATTGCAAAAAAAATCGTATAACAAAGACGGAAAAAAACATATCTAGGTATACACGAATTGAGAACCTCCTCTTTTTGGAAGTCGGTTGAAAACAGTTTTCAACCGGATTTATCGCGTTTAACTTATATTTCACATTTTACTGCGACAAAATTTTTAGCATTTTTAATTTTTAAAATTTTATTGAAGAACCTTTATACCAAGCATCATATCCATGCACTCAAGGAATGAGTCACTTTTTGAAAAACCTTTATCCGTGCACACGAGGAAAAATATTTTTCATACAAACTAAAAAGTCCAATAATTCCCGTTCCCGTTGGAAATTCGGGAATTCCTTCCTTAGTGCTCCCCCACAACTTCTAAGGATTATATTTTCCAAATTTCAGCTCTCTACGACGAGTAGTTTTGGCTGTGCGTTGTCTGTCAGTCACTCAGTAACGGAAAAGTTTTACATATTAAGAAGATTTTATCCATAAAGTTTCTACAACCGCAAGGTAACAGCGCTATGCCACGATAATAATTTCGAGGCGTATTTGACTGACGTTCTACGCGCAGCATTCCTGCTGTATCGAATTGTTTGAAATTAGTCAGACAGTCGTCAACTCAATCTCAGTCGAACTGTCAACATTGGTTGACAATTTGAAAGAAATCAATTAGCTCCATGTCTTTTTGGTCTGCGAGCATAGCGAGCACCATGGATGCAGTACTTACCTAAACCGTCAATATAAAATAAAATAAGGTATAAAAAATTACGGTGAAAAGAGTCGAATAAACTCAAAAACTTATATAATGATGATGAAACTATATTTACATTTCAGAGGACTCCAAAAAGCTTATGTGGCTACTAATTCGGAATCGTAGAGTGGTCAAACGTAATTCTCCAAATTATCATGAAACCATGAAAATAAATTACTGATATTGTCTTAAGTTTTCACGATTCATAATTTAAAAAAAAAACACTGCTTAGCCAGATTTATCACGTTTAATTTATATTTTACATTTTAAATCTACATTTCGGTACTTTTGAAGACCCCGTGGTCACGAGCGATAAATCCGGCTAAAAATTTAGTCGCAGTAAAATGTAAAATATAAGTTAAACGCGATAAATCCGGTTGAAAACTGTTTTCAACCGACTTCCAAAAAGAGGAGGTTCTCAATCTGTTTGTATTATGAAAGGATTTTCTGTAATTCTCACAAGGATGTTGTGGGAGCGATGTTGCGGGAAAAACTCGTACCAAATAAAATCGATCCCGTCTGGTACTCGAGCCAGATATCTCTCATTCTAGGTGGGTCTACCAATGGATACCTACTGGATTCTGGTCGTTGACCATCGAAATTATTTGCTAAATAGGATTTTTCCGTTATATACTCTATCTTATGATCTTAGATCTTATGTAGCTCTATCTTATGTAATGTTTTGAAGCTTTGCCATCCTAGACCAAACTTATTAACAGAAATCTAGAGGTCTCAGTTTAGATGAAACATTGCAATCAAGCAAATATTTTAAAATAGCTTGATTTACTTCAACATCTTATCATGGCTAACTTACGTTAGCTCTGAAACACATATCAAAGCCTAGAGAAGAAAAGATAAAACGGTAGGTAGTTAACTAATCGTTTTATTTTCAGTTAAATGGTCAATGGTATATTATTGAAAATAGAATAAGAATTATAATTAGATTTGATCAGAACTATGATTACAAAATATATCTACTAACAGAACAAATGGCTTTTTCGTGTTTTAAAAGCCATTTGTTCTGTTAGTAGATATATTTTGTAATCATAGTTCGTGTTTTTTGTTTTGGTACATTAGAGAAAACATTGTGTGATTCAGTAATTGTTCAATGTCATTCAATGCATTCAGCGCCTTCTGTTAAAAGAAACCTCTATACAGACAAGATTAAGTACCGTATCGTTTAGTTTCAGTTAAATGGTACAAAAACCAACGCGGCAAAGATGTCGCCGTCATTAATGGATACACCTTCTTCAAGCAAACCGAACATGTCAGTACTAGCAGATGGATGTGCACGACGACAAACAGATGTACCAGCAAAATCATTTTTGACAAAAAGAATAATATTGTGTGAAAAGATTTGAATCACACTCACCCAGTGCCGAGATACGTTATAAAATCGGGTATATTGATTAAAATATAGATATGCGTTAAAATATATAAATAATAGAGTATCAGCGTTATTCAGTCAGGAGACGTCCACTGCTGGACATAGGCCTCCCCCAAAATAGAACAGTAGTAAAATATTATTACTCCTTTTTGTTTTCTGTTTTATTACCTATACCAATATTAAGTGTTTTCTCTTTTCTGTTTTCTTTGGTAGTAGTAAGTAACTACATTTTTTACTTACAACTATTGTGTAAAAAAAAAACTTAATTTCAGTATATGTAAGTACCGTTTTATACATGAAAAAAAAACAAAGACAAGTTGACAGCTTGTTGCAGCATTTTATAATGAAATAATTTATCATTAAAATATGAGTTTGTTCTAAGTTTTTATGATTGATTTTCTCAGATATATTAAAAGGTAAACAGTTACTGTTTTACCTGCTTTTGCTGGGTTTATTTTAATTCGATGTTTCAGTGTCCATATAGAAACCGTGGTCTCGAGCGACTGCCGTGACGAGTGTCAACCGACAATAAAGTTGGTTAACTTATCTTCATTAAAAGGGATTCGATCATTTTAAGAAAGTAAAACAAAAATAACTCATCGTTTTGTTCACAGTTCAATCTCGCCGTGATTAATGGATTCACTTTTTTCAAGCAATTGCTTTAATATAACTTTACACTTATAATATGGCAAATGATTTTTATTTACTTACTTATTGGCGTTTCTTAGTTACACAATAGTAATAAATAACGGGCAATCTTCTCTGTATTATATCAACTGAAGTACATTCTTTTTGAAATTATTTTCCTAAACTTTTGTTTTCAGAATCCGAGAAGCCGATATTCACAGTATCGAGCGGTGGAGGGCCAATGCTGAAACTTGGAAGATATTCATACTACTGCCGTGGAGATAGCTGTGGCCTGAAGATTAGATGGTTCTGTAAAGAACAATATAAGAACTGCCGAGCTTGTGTGTATACTGTAGGAAATGAAGTAATTTTTACTAAATTTGATCATAATCATTAATAGCGTAACCCCAATTTAATGGCGTTGGTAATCTACCTATTGGTTTTATTTGAAAGTCATGAAGTAATTACTTGAGCCTGGCCTTGAATATACAGTACTAACATATTTCATAATTCCATATAGCTAAACACTTGACCTTTAATAACTGAAAAAAATATGCTAAATAAAATCACCCGACCAGGACTCGAACCTGGGACCTCCCGATTACCGGACGGCTAAACCACCCGCGACCTATTTTCAGAAAATGTAAATCTCACTTTAAGTGAAGTATTACAATGTTTAATAATGTTTTTAAGTTTTTGCATTTAATAATGCTTAATTATTCTTAAATAACTGAAAAAATATGCTAAATAAACATTAGGCTAACATATGATTTTATTATTTATAAAGATATGAGTGAATTAAAAATAACGATATTTCAAGTCTGCCGTGGATGAATAGACCGTCAAGAATTTGTTTCGTCCATACTCGTATAGTGTGGCACTGTTTTCAATCGAAGAAAAGATAGTTATTTAAAACCTATATTAAGATTTTAAGATACTGATAATACTTGGATATTGTTGAAATTGATCTGATGAGGAGTGCGAGATGCGAGGTTTTTTTACACTGTTTTTGGTACAAATTATTGTATAAAATTTGTCGCTAAAGCTCAGTAAGTATCTACTTGAGCTGATATATCTAATATCTTAATATATAAAACTCTTACGTTACGGACTGAGTGACTGACAGACTACGTACAGCCATAACTACTGGCTGTAGAGAGCTGAAATTTGGTACATACAATCCTTAGAGGAGTACCAAGGAATGGATTCTCGAAATACCCACGAGAACGGAAATTATTGAGCTTTTTAATTTGTATGAAAAATATTTTTCCTTGAGTGCACGGATGTGATAGGTACTTGGCATAAAAAATCTTCAATGACTGACTGGCTGTGTTAAACATAAATAATGTTAATGCGCGTACGAAATCGAGGGCAAAAGCCAGTATTATCATAAAATCTCATCAATTCTTCAGACTGCAAAAGTTTCCCGCTTTTGACGAAGTCACCCGCGCGGCCGCGTGGCGCGCCGCGATCGCGCGGCATTCATTGATATGTGATAACGCGACGTTTGCTAATGACGTAGTAATTTTCCATCACACTTGCAGGCTTTGGACTGTCACGGTGGTAAATTGAAAAAATGTTTCTTTAATAAAAATACTTGATAAGCCATTTTTAATATCTAACGTTGACTTCGAAGATATAAAATTCACATCACGGTAACTAATACCTAGGTATTTAAATTATTTTCAAATCAACAATTTACTACCTTGGCATGTTTAAAAATTTAATCATCACTATTTACAATAATTAGGACATTTTATCAACGATCACTATTTACAGATAATTAAGTACGTAATTAAGTGCGAGTGCGAAGTATCACTCAATCACAAATAAGGTACCTAATAATGGTTCAAATGTCCACCATCTAGTCTAAGACACAAACGGGCCCGTTTTTGTAAGTTTTTTTTTTAGATTTTGTAACACTAAATGATTGTTTTTTTTTACAATTTCGAAGGCACATTCAATTTTTGATTTAAGGTCACTTTCAGTTTGAGGCCTCACTTCGATAAACTAGGTCTTTGACGTGACCCCAAAAATAAAAATCTAGATGATAAGGTCTGGCGACCTTGCCTGCCAGTGTACCTATTGGGCCGCCTCGACCGATCCAGCGCCCGCCATACTCAGTATTAAAAAAATCGCTCACTTCACGAGTAAAGTGTGCATGGGCTCCGTAATGCTGGTAATAAAGTCCGCCTCGATAGTTTGCCAGCGGCAATGTTTCTAATACTTTTGGCAATGTGGAGTTTAATAAACTTAAATAAGTTTGACCATTTAACCGCGGCAAGTAAATAGGTCCAAAAAGCTTGTTATTTACAATGCCTGCCCAAACATTGAACGAGAAACGATGCTGAAATGTATCAGGGCGTGCTAGGTGTGGGTTTTCGTGAGCCCAGAGGTGGTTATTATGGATATTAATTAACAGCCCACTTTGGTTTTGTTCCTGGCCACCTAATTCCAACTCATTTTAGAACTTGCCTTGACCATGCCCTCATCAAGTCTAACTTTGAGGCGAAGACTCTGATATGTGGCTCAGCTATCACTGCCCATGACTCAGTTATCATCGGCATAAAAAATAAGCCAGTCAACAATATCAACTCATCAACCAAACATGTTAAAATAACATATAACTATCCAGGTATAACCAAAGAGCTTGAATCAATTGATTGGACCTCTCTTTTTGAATCAACTGACGTCACTGTAGCTTTTGATAACTTTACATCTAAACTCACTAGTGTTATTGAATCAAACAAGTCCGAGCGCACCATACAAAAATCCCAAGTAAGTAGAAGACCATGGATAACACCTGGTTTAATGAAGTGTATTAGGAGAAGAGATCAACTGCACATGCAACTTAGGAAACACCCCAATGACGTTTAACTCAAAAATAACTACAATAGATACAGAAACACGTGCAATAATATCTTGAAAAAGCTTAAAATCGATAATCATAAATCAAAACTAAAAGAGTGTAAAGGAAATAGTAAAGAAACATGGAAGACGGTAAAATCTATTTGCAACATTGAAAAGAAAAAGTCAAAATACTCGTCTTTGCTACAGACTTGCCCTGGCCCCAAAGAATCTCTAAACAAATGCAATCTTTTTCTTTCTTCAGTAGGTGATAATTTAGCAAATGATATACTCAGTCAATTAAACACTTCCGAAACTGAACTTGCGACAAATGCCAAGTATAAACAGTTTGATAAGACTCTTTTCCTTAACCCTACCGATGAAGTTGAGGTGCTCAAAATTATTAGTAACCTCAAATGGAAATCGGCTCCAGGTCTTGATGATATCAGTAACCATTTCATCAAACTTAATAAACACCTACTGGTATTACCGCTAACCCATCTTTTTAACCTAAGTTTGTCTACCGGTGTAGTACCGGACTGCCTTAAATTGGCAAATGTTATTCCAGTTTTTAAATCAGGTAGTCCAAATTGTTTCTTAAATTATAGACCTATTTCACTTCTTAGCTGTTTTTCAAAGATTCTAGAGAAATTGGTAAACAAAAGACTTTTATCCTTCCTCGAGAGTAATGAACTATTGGCTGCTAATCAATTTGGCTTTAGAAGGCACAGATCTACAGAAGATGCGGTTACTTATCTAACCGACTTCTTAACTAAAATATTGGATAGTGGAACAAAGTGCCTTGGCGTGTTCCTTGATTTAGCTAAGGCATTCGACACTGTATCCCGAAAAATACTTTTAAAAAAACTAGAAAGCCTTGGTGTGCGTGGAACGTCACTGCAATGGTTTCAATCGTATTTTGAAAACAGGAAGCAGAGGGTACGCGTTGGTGATTGGTGTAGTGACTTCTCTCGTGTAAATTTTGGCGTTCCCCAGGGAAGTGTGCTGGGCCCGACTCTTTTCCTGGTTTACATAAATGACCTGTGCGAACTAAACCTTCCTAACACTGAAACTCTTGCGTTTGCAGACGATACTGCACTTATTTTCTATGGCGAAACCTGGCATAAAGTCACTGATAGTGCAGAACATGGCCTTAATGTAGTGTCATCCTGGCTAAATCGAAACCTTCTTTCATTAAATACCGCTAAAACCAAATTTTTAAATTTTAGTATCTCAAACCGAACTGCTCCTTTGAATATAATAAAACTAAAATTGCATAAATGTCAATGGTTCGATTCTGCTCCCCCTTGTGACTGCCCTTATATTGAGAACTTGAAGTCCATCAAATACTTAGGAATTCACATTGATGATAGATTAACATGGAATACCCATATAGAATCCCTAAAAGTTAGAATAAGGAAACTCAAACATGTTTTCATAAAACTTAGGAACGTTGCAGAACAAGACCTCATTCGGAATATTTATATGGCTTTATGCAAATCAATTCTTTCGTACTGCATAGTGGTGTGGGGGTCTGCATGTGGGTCTAAGCTGATCAAATTGGAGCGTGCTCAAAGAAGTTTATTGAAGATTGCCTTCAGGAAACCTTACAGGTATGATACAGATCTTTTATATAAGGACTGCAATCTGCTTAGGGTTAGACAAATTTTTATCATGACGAGCATTCTTCGATTCCATTCCATCTCACTAAAGCAAAAAAAAACAAAGAAACATTCTCAAAGATATCTAAAATGGGAAGTACCTCTACTCAAAACTTCTTTCGCTCAAAGATCCCAATCATTTTTGGGTCCTTTTCTCTACTCTTTTGCCCATTCAAAGTTGGATTTAGTTCAAAACCTTAAAACCCGGTGCAAAAGGAAACTAAAAAACTGGTTAAGAGGGTTCAATAATTTGCAAACTGAAACTTTACTTAAATATCAAAAATAAAAAACAATTATTCCTTCATATACATACTGTCCCAATATTCTAACTCAATTCCTGAATATGAGACTTTACACCTAAACTACATACACACATACATACATGTAGTACCTACATACACACCCATGATAAAAACTGTAATAATTAAAATATGTTGCAAAGAAATAGCTAACTTTACTATTTTGTCAAATCGAAAATGTTTTGTACATATAATATTTTTCATAACATTCAGCCCAGTATACTACTGTCCTTATATTATTAAATTCTACCCTCATCATTATAATAAAATTACAAATTGAAAATGTTCAAGATCGATCAAATGGTGAGAATTAATTAGCTTATATACTTTATACCATACTTATATTATATACTTTATACCATACTTATATAATACTATACCATATTAAGAATTTGGATTGGCTGTATTGTACATTGTTTTTGTGTTGCCTACTTAGACAACTTAACAATTTTATTAATGTGTGCTATGTTTATTATCTCTTTGGATTGTTTGATTTGTGTCAATTTCATGTCGTTATTTAAATCATAATTAGTGCTGCAATCTTTATAAAAAACTAGCCACCCACAACACAGGGAATCCTAGTGTGGGGGCTAGTGTGCTCAAATAATTAAAAAACAATACTTATTTTGTTGTAACTAGTTATAAGGTAAATACTGTTTTCTACATAAACTTAATTGGAGAAATTGAATAAATTATTATAAATTATTATTATTATGTATGCTTACAGCTACACGCCTTTCGGCGGAAAGACCCGACAATTTGACCAGTCGGTCGGGGATCAGGGCAAGAGGGACAGAAATTATTATTATTATTATTAAAAAGTCCTCGACGAGTACCTAAATGTGCACTCGACGGTCCATAAGATGTTTGCGTGCCGATTTCTTAAAATCCACTGGCAAAACTCCACTCGCGGTGCCTAGTCATTTTCACACATCTCTTGAGCTCGACGTAAATGGTACGGATGCTGTCCGTCATCTTCCTGCTAAGCATAACTTTGGCTCACATTAAATGCTCGGGCTGCTTGTGCCGTGCTGCTCTCGGGGTTATTATGCACGAAGTCCAGAATGCCTTCTTGCACAGTAGTAGGTATTCTAGCAATACCTCGGTTCACGACGCAACTGACCGTTATCCCTCAACCTTTGTGTTGCATTCAGCATGGTGTTCCAGGACACGTGAACACCAAACTGCTCCTGGTAGCTCTGCACTGCTGCGGACATATTGTCACCACTTAGAGCTAGTATAACGATGACTCATATTGTTTAATATTTACGTAAGCACGAGACAGCGTAACAGGTGGGCTGCGGAGGCGCATGCGGAAGCCACGCACTGGCACGTGCACTCGACTTAATAAATAGGTCACGGCTAACTGGCTGGACTGGAGAGCGCGGGGAAAGCGAGGTCCGGTGCGGCCCCGGCCGCGGTGCCTCCGCAGGATAGGCAATAAGCATAGGCTCGCTCGCTACACGTTCATACATGCAAGCAACAGCGTAGGTACATTCTGTGATCGCGCGAGTAGATTTGTATGAACATTACTAAAGATTATTTAGAGATTATTGTTAAAAATTGTTAAAATTTAACATGGTATAAAAACTATTGTAATCGAATCTTTTGCCGATTCTGAATAAACTGTTTACAGGTTTCGTATTACAAAAAATAACGTTGAAGATTATTGTCTATTGTATGTTGTATTTGTATATCCAGTTATGTTCTTAGTATAGTATTTCTTATTTTCTTATTTATTTATTTATTTTATAATCATAATTACTTAGTTTAGGTATTATGCCTGTGTCACCCTAGTTCATGATAAACTAATGAAATCACATATTATTGTATAGCATCTATTATTAAATTTAGTAATCTTATTACATACATACGGATTATGTTGTTTAAGCTAGTATAAATTTCTAAATTAATGTTATTCTTAGATATAAGTTTTTATCAGAAATAAATATCTTATCTCTTAACCCATTTCGTTTCAGTTAACTTTTAGTTGCGTAAAATACTTAAATAATAAATAGTGGGAAAAAAATGTTATAAACTTAATATATGTGTGTATAATCGGGATATCGGTAGTACCAGTTGGTTTCTTAGGATAAATTAAGATTTTTTTATGTCAAAAACATCTAAATTATGTATTTTTTACAGTGAAAATCTTGAAAAGTATTCGGAATAAAGATATTCTGGTGATGAACGGATACAGTTTTAGCGTACAAACAAGATACCATGGCACCATTCGATTTCAGTGTACAAGTTCTCATCTCAGGTGTCGTGCTTTTGTCACAATAAAAACAATTGATAAAACCGTAATTCGCTCAAACCTGCAACATAACCATGAAGCGCACAAATATATTGAGAAAGATGGACTTTATATTAAAATCTAATAATAATCAGAAAATAAATTTAGCGTATTTTCAACATTAAATATTTTTGTAAATAACTACGAAATTAAAGTTCTATTTAACATCTTGTTTAATTTATAAGTCAATTTTATTACCTATCCCTTTGGTTTATTTTCATTCTAGATAATTTTAAGAATAAATGAAGTGACGAATAAATTTCTTCATCACCTTCCAATTGTAGGTTTTGTTTTAAAGTTAACAATTATTAAAGTAAAGCTATAACATAAACCTTGTCTTAATTTTATTTGAGATATTTCAATGAACTGCAAAATATGTGTCTCTCTTCACATTCTTGATGCTATCGAACTGGTTCAACCACACAGTGCGTTAGTGGAAACAACTCGAAGTTGTCGTCTAACAGCCCGTTCACACATATTCTCCGTATTTACGGTACACGTTTTACTGGATACAACAAAAAAATATACTTTGTTCACACATGCACCGTAAAACCTTCAACGTATCCGTATACTGGATACGATGTTCACAAACAAATTCGCAATATACCGCCGCCATTCTATCAGTATAGACATTGTCGGGCGCCACAACCCCGCACAGTTTCCCGTAAAAAAATACGGAAACGTGACGGATATAAAGGTATTCAGTTCATCCAGTATTCCAACCCGTTCACTTTTTTTTTGATTCTTTTTCTTTTTTACTGATAATAAAACGAACTTTCAACCTAAGTATAACCAAACTTCATCTTGCCTTTATTTTTAGGTTTAGAACCGGCTTTTGGGTTATCCCAACGTGGCAACCCTGTTATAATGATTGGCAATGACCGGTTCCTTTTAAGAGCTAATATAAAGCGCTGAGCGGTGCGCCGCGGAAAGTTGCGTGCGCGATAAACGGCACGGCGCGGCGCTGTAGAGATGGATCCACCCCCTCACAAATCATTACAGTATGGACCTAATGTTTTACAACTTAAAGTATATTTTGCATTTGTAAAAGAACTAAAATACCCTTAAAGAAGACAACTATCTATGGTTTTTATAGGGCTCGTTTTTACTGCATCGTGAAATGGCCGTCCCGCCTTTCAGATGGGCAAATATCGGTTCAACAAGTCCACGGACAGTAGAGGACTGCAGCCAGGTGGTGCCTGTGTGCAGAGCTCCACTGGATGCAGAGCCACCATCACCACATTAACAATGGAGTTGTAGAGTTCCCCGACAAAACTTGGTGCATGTTACATTATAACTTGAATACCTGGTTAATTTCATTAAATAATATATAAAAAAAATTTAGAAGAAAGAAAAAGATCATTAACATGATTTTATAATTTGACTTTTTTATAGATATACATTGTAAGTATTTTGTGACTAGTCTACTCAACATGGTATGTACTGTCTAAAAGTGGTCTCAATATATATTTTGTCTGTGCGCCGTCGACATAGAATAGCCCCACCGCCTTGGCCAGCGACCACTCTTCATATAAAATCTACCTCCAATTGTTACCGCGCCATCGGTGATGCGCTCCGGCAATATTTTATGGTTAGCCAGTTCTTTCCTAGGCCCGTGTGTTTTCATCTTCGACCTCTTCTTCACTAACAATCTGGTCAGGTTGAGGTCAAACGCAGGCTTAGTTTCTAATTAAAACATCTTTTTTTGTTTCAAGTTCTAACGATATTGTCTGATTTTCAGAACCGAAATTTAGTCTGTCTCAACGAGGCAACTTGGTCGTGCAAATAGGCGAGTGGAGATTCAACAAGCACGCTAGTTGGGGCTCCAGGACGAGGTGGTCTTGTATCAAGAAGAAATATGGATGCAATGCCAGCATTACTACCGAAAACAACATAATCATTAAGACACTCGGAAAGCACAATCATTAGATAACTTGTTGAGTTGTACACGAATTAAGTAGTCATGTTTCTAATTTTTGATGTTGAATAATAGATTGTAGCTACATACCTAAATTGGGCTTATGATATACAGGGTGATTTTGGGTCACTTTTGAAATTCGATAGTTTGAGATCAAACACGAAGAGGTAGGTAGACGACTTCACGAGCGGTCGTCGAGCCGTGAAGCCGTTTTGAACTCTTTATAGGGAATTCTGGTGAAAAATTAAGTACTAACTTTTATCACATAATTGTGATCAAAATCGAGTACAGAGTGCTCTCCTTCAATATCTAAAATTTGTCACCAGTCACCCTGTATAATGTGTGGTTCTTTGTAGCCAGCTGATTTATATCTTCATAGACATGACTTTTATATATGAAAATAGATATTGAAGACAAGACTTGTGCATTCCCTTGTTATATACAGGTTTACTGGGTAAGTCGACCCAGATCCTTTAAGGGCGTGTAGTACCCGTCTTATTTCACCATGAAACTCCCTACCCAAAACCTAACCATTTTCGAGATAATTGACTTTTTTTTTTATAAAAAAAATTACCATTAAGTATCATATTTTGAAATTGGTGCGCTTTTTTATTATTATTATTTATTTCTGTATGCAGATTGAGATCTTCTATGATCTAGGTAACCAAAATCCTGCATAAGATCACTAACTATATGGTTCTGAGCGATTAAAAGTTCAAAAAATTTGTACAAACTTACCTTTTGATTTTTTTTTACCTTTCAGGGTCAATATTGTAATAATATAGTGTATATTACGGTTCATATTTTATACAATTGAAATATGTTTTGATGTTATTAGGTACATTTTTTTTTTCATACCTGGTAGCAAACTTTTAATTTTTTTTATAAAAAAAAATTACCATTAAATATCATATTTTGAAATTGGTGCGCTTTTTTATTATTATTATTTATTTATATAGTGTATATTACGGTTCATATTTTATACAATTGAAATATGTTTTGATGTTATTAGGTATATTTTTTATTTTTACGTACCTGATAGCAAAGTTTTTATTTGAGTCCGATACAATAATTTGATAAAAAAATTAAATCGGTTTTAAATTTGTTCTGAAAAACGTTATTTTTTTAAATCAATTTCAACGACCGCAGCTATTTTAATAAACAATTAAAGTAGCACCAGGTCAATAACGAAGTTGAAATGGAAAAACTAAACTAAGGGCAAGGTCAATGTATTATCATTAGTTTCGTTAATGTGATCAATGTAATTTTATTTGTTTAACTTATAATCATAATTTATGGATATCACAGAAAATGTTTCATTTAGACCTTTTTGAATTTTTCACCAACTGTAAGTAAAAAATAAGTGGACCTGTAGTACTTGCACTGCAGTAAATTGCTTTAAGTTCGAAGATATTAAAATGTTATGTTTTCTTTATTTTTATTTAAAAAAACTATATTTTTGGGTGCTTTTGTAGAGCCTTTATTCTTTTTTGTACTTGTTCTTAGTCAGTATGTTAATGTTATTTCAGATCCACCAATGGCACAATTCGTAACTTCTCAACGTGGAGCCCGAAATATTAAAATCGGACAATATAAATTTGGTATCAATCGAACAACGGGAGTGAAAACAAGATGGCATTGTAATAAATGGTCTAAAGGCTGCAAAGCTAGTATCCTCACAATACATGATACAATTGTGAAAAATAACAATAAACACAATCATTAAACATGTTAATCGTTGCAAATTTTCGGTTTTAGAGTAAACTAATATCGTAATTTATGTAAGCATTAAGACTTGGAGAAGAAAAACTTTGCACATGTATTAACGAATATTTATATTTAAACACTTTTTAATCGTATTCTCGCATATAATTCATATTTTTTTCTTTTTTTAGACCCCGTGGTCAAGCCAATCGCATGTATGCACAAATAAATTAACAGCTATAGGTATGTACCTTAACGCGGATTGAAACATGACCACGTCGAGTTAAACTGTAATATATATATTCGGTATACAAAAGAAATCCAGTTAAAAGGTGTTATATTTTAAATTATGAATCGTTAAAAGTTAATAATATATTGAGACAATATTATTTAACGAAATGAACTACAACAAATCCAGCCAGTCTGCTATTCAATTCATAATTTTCATCTGTTTGCATTTTAACCAATGTGTGTATTTTGTTTTTCGTTTTTATTCCCTAATCGACCTTTATGAATTCTGAAACGTGTTTTTAAATTATGAACTGTATTCAAATGACATTGTTATTAATTTTGTCCTAAATTGTTGTTGAAGACCATTAAACATAAATAAAAATAACCCAAAGTTCAGGCTACTTTCATCAGGTGGAATCACAAATGTCATATAAATAGTTAAGTATTACAAAGTTACAAAAACGGGTCCACTCGCCTGTTTTAAACATTCAGAAGTGAACAGGTTATTTTAAATGATTCAGTCCTCAGTTAAACTATTTGATCCATTGTAAATTTATGTAAAGGTACATTTAAGTTTGCAAATTACTAATAAGTAGTAAATAAAAAAGTAATAATGTTCGCCGTTTGTCTAAATTTAATCATGTTAAAACTTAAAACAACTGACACATTGAATCTAGGTGTGGGGCGTTGGTGCTGATAGACGGTGCTTGGACTGTGGTCTATTAAACTGCGCACGTTCCTATTTGTTTCTTACTATATATACAATTCCGTATATTTAAAAAAAAAATATTTTCTACTATTACTACGGTAAGTTACCTTTTCAGTATTATTTTTGAAGACTCCAAAAGATAAAGATGTGCTTGTGATACAGAGCTACACCTTCCGAGTGGACAGTCGAAACAAGAGCACAATTGGCTGGAATTGCACAAAGCATGACGTTCGCCGCGCAAGAGTCACCACTAGCAACGACATATGCTCATCCACCTCCTAAGTTTGTAATTAGAAACGGAGTACTTTTGATGATTTAAAACTCAAGTTGATATGAAATGTGTGTGGCTCCAGCACTTTGCATACATGCATGCGGTTTGTAACTTTTGGTAACCAAGTGAAGGTTAAGATAACGCTGCATTACTTATGGTTACCTACTCGATAATAAATAATATTGGTCAATGTGTTATCTGTAATACAAAAGAATCAATAAATTGACTTCCTTTTGATAGATTTTTCGATGAGATCGTTGTTTTGTTGATAAACTCCCGGACCGAACCTAATGGCTTGGATAAAAAAAAACAATTTGAAGTGATGATGAATTTAAACGTGGGACTCTTGGGATTTGAAGGTATTTGCTGTATAAAATATTACGGGAATTAATTATCGACAAATTTTGAACCTTTGAGTAATATTCCAAACAATTAGAATTTAATAATTAGCGTCAATCAATTAGATTATTTGCCATTGTTTTTCAAGATCAGTAAAATATATGTACTGAATAATTTCGCCCGACCAGGATTCAAGCCTGGGTATCTCCCTTGCGAAATTAGATAGTATATATTTTCTCAATGGAACTTTTATTTTCTTATTCAATCCTACGCTAAAAAGTAGGAGCAAAATTTTGAAGGTTCTATGGACTCCCATCAGTAACAGAATAATATGCCATTATTTATTATATTTAAAAATCTTATTCAAAATTACCATAATTTGCTATCTTTGGTAATCATAAAAGTTGCCATTACATTTAACTTAATAAAACATAACAAATATTTCAGCACAATTTTTGAGGACTCCAAAAGGTAATCCGGTGCTAGTGATTGACGGCTACACGTATGGAGTGGATTATCGCTGCAAAACCACTTTGGGATGGAAATGTACAAAGAACGATGTATGCCGCGCGAGGGTCTCTACCCATAGGAGCAGTAATGTGATCATAAGACGTTCCCTTCAGCATAATCACCCACCGCCTCGGCTAGTCATTAGGGATGGTGTACTTTTGAAAATATAATGACTGTAATGATTTAATTATCATAAGAACCCGGATGCCACTCGAATACAAATCCGTATAATATAAAACCAATTAATTATCAAAAATATTTAATAACAGACTTTTAACTTATTTTTTTCTAGGACAATTAAGTTTTTAAGGTTAAAATTAAGGTTTTTTATTTATTAGTTTACCTGAAAAACCAATTCAATAACAATTTGGCATGATTTCCCAAATAAGGTACATTAAAAATTATACTGCAGGCGAAAGCTGAAGTGAAAAACTAAATAACAAGCAGTATTTTTTTCAACTTACTGCATGTTAATTTCGTTTCTTGATAAAACAACTACCTAATCCAAACGTAGTAACAGGAGTTCTTACTGCGTTTTATTCAGTTTAAATGTTTTTAAGCTATTGCATAGCTTCTATCGCGGGCCTTGAGCGTGGGGACCGAATCTAGAAATTCCGTAACGAAAAAAACCTAACACCCCACACTCCGACCGGGGCACAGCGGTGATACTTTGATTTCATAACTTTACATGCGGGCTTTAATAAACAATCAGCGCCATCTACTAGGAACTTGTGGAACTTCATATTAGATCGAACATTACTGCATTAATAAGTTAAATAAATAATTTTATTATAATTGCATAAGTTGATAAAAAATGCTATGCAATAGCTTTACCGCGGCAGTCTCCGAGTGCCACACGTCTTTTTTGATTACAAAAAGAGCAAGTCAATAATTGACGCGAAAAATAATAAATTCATTTATTATGATATACAGGGTGTCCCGCCAACCCTATATAGGTAATACCTACATGGAGGTATTCTAGTTTCTATAATGATTACAGATAAAATAAAAAAAATGAAAAATTCGAAATTTATTGCTTTCCTACAAAAATCTAAAAATAAATTTCGCAATTTTCTTTATTTTATATTTTTTATTGGTAAGAAGTGTAAACCTACGCTCTTACAACCTTGCTGCAACAATTATTTTTGTTTTCGCATCTGGTTAATTTTTATTCCACATTCTTCACTTTAAACGCCGTTTATGGCAAAATAAATTTAAATCGTTATTTCTCTATAATTGCACTATGCTAGACCACGGCCATCCTTCAAACGTATCTCTCTATCAGTATGACGTGTAAAATTTCATAAATATTTCAGCAATATATGTATTTGTTTACCTAATAAAGATATTTGTATTTGTTAAATTTTTTCACTTATTTGGAAATAAGTACTAGTATTAATATATTTGAACTGTGCTAACAAAGTTCTTTCGTATGATACCCCACACGAAATCGACAAGAAAAATAATTGTATTAGCTTTTTAGCGTGACGTCATTATAGCCAACACAAAGGCTATAACGAGCGAAAAATTAAGACGAATTCAGCAGAAACCTTACCGAAACCGCTTTCAGAATCAATAGTACAACGAAAAATAACCTATGGGCTATTACTGTACTTTAGTGTCTGGTCTATTAAACTTTGCGCAACATACTAGTTTTCTTACTATGACTCCGTATAACTTTTTTTTAATATTTTCCACAACTACTATCTACCGTAAATTACTTTTCAGTATTATTCTTGAAGACCCCGAAAGGCAACGATCTGCTTGTGATAAAGGGCTACACCTTTGGAGTGCAAAATCGAAACAAGAACACAATTGGGTGGTTTTGCACCAAGCATGACGTTTGCCGCGCAAGAGTCACCACTAGTAAGGACACTAACGCAATAATAAGAACTTACTTATATCATGCTCATCCTCCTCCTAAGTTTGTAATTAGAAACGGAGTACTTTTGAAGATCTAAAATTTAAGTTGATCTTAAGGTGGTTGGATTTCCATACAAAAAACAATTGGTATTCACTGATACAGGATATGGTTTAAAGTTTTAATTATGAGTTCCACAAACTATTTTCTAGTTGAATTTGTCGCTAGATGAACAAAAAACATACCGTTCATTTAGAAATCACAAATAAATCAACTGAAAATTTTCATCTAAAATGCGAATGTGTGTGTGAAAATAACACGATAAGCGACGTTGCCACTCCATGCAATCACCGACAGAGACAACGCTCGGGCGGGCGGGACAGTTGCTCGTGTGCTATGTTGCCGTTCTTACTTTCTTTACTACTGTCTGCTCGCTCGCGCTCGCTCATTCAATTGGACGTAGTTTAGCAATAAGCATCCAACCCACAAAAAAGTCAAAAACCCACTAAGTATGCAGAACAAGCAACAGAGTATAATGCTATGGTTTAGTAAAAACACCCAAAGAAAAATATAAAAAATGACATTACAAAAACTGTTACGATACCATCCCACATATATGGCCAGTCACAAAAAACTATTATCAAAAAGAATCCATTCCGCTTGGATCTTTTAGAATATAAAATTTTACTTCATGCTTTTTGCGATTCAAAATGACAAAAAAGATCTAAGCTGTATGGATAATTTTTGATAATTGAACTTATTTTCTATAATTATTCTTTCCAGTTTATCAAAAAAGATCCAAGTTGTATGGATCATTTTTGATAAATCAACTTATTTGCTTTTATTCTTTTTTAATAATTGTTTTTTTTTTTATAAACAAACCTGCTTACTGTAAGCAGATATAAGTAGTCATTCATAATTCTAATGCTTTTAGGTATAAATTCTTAATGTAAGTACCTAATAACATTATCTGTGTTAATATATACTGTTAAACTATATTAAAAAAGGTCTTTCACAAGATCGAGTTATATCAAGCTGGAAATCATCGTAATATATAAATAATAAAAACTATTTGAGTTTCATCTTAAATCCCTAACCTATAGTAAAAACTTGTGATTAAATATATATAGAATTGTTTAATAAATAACTGTAATTAAATTATTTTGTAAACATTGGATCACTTGAGTTAAACTGAATTTGAATAAGTGCTATGAACAAAGCGAATTAGGATCCAAAGACATTTTTACCCAAAAAATCATTTTTTAGTCAGTAAATTCTAAAAATGTTGCTTGTATTTAAAAATTCAACAACCAATCCTAAAAGTTGACAATTAAAATTACAATAATATTCTGTCGTCTATTTACAAACATGATTTGTTCCTAAACTTTGAATATCTCAAAACATAGTCAGTGTGGGATGGATCGTTATTGCTAAACTACGTCCAATTCAACGTGAGTCATTCAATCAGTCACTCTATAACTTACTTTGTTTTATTATTCATTCATTGCAAATAATAACAATTCGTCTTTACTCATATTTGTAGTTTATTTATTTCCGAATTACTCGTGCATTTACTTTGTCGTTGATTACAAAACGCCAATTAGTTGTGAAAATAAATAAAATGGAAGGAACTTCAAAGGCACTTTACAGAAGACACAAATATTCCGGCCCAACGAAATCTAGAAAAAGGGTTAGAGCTCAACTAAGAGATGTGAAGAATTTTCCCATTGTTGAAAAAAACGGAGTTTTATCCATGAATGAAAATCACAATTACTACTATCAAGTAAGACCGGGCTATAAACAATATGTGTGTTAAATTGTTATATATTGTTCGTATTCTACCAGGTTTTTACAAATATTGGTTTTCTTTTAGGTTCAGGGGCAACTAAGGGTAACAAGAATGAAAAAAAAATATTTTATTTGTTTTGTGAATCTTACTACGACAATAACTGTAATTGAAGTACAAAGAAATGAACCATTTATTGAGAAAATGATCCCTAAACTAGTCCCTGACTAAAAACTCTATATTGCCAGAAATAATACTAAAGCGAATACCAAAGGGAGCTAAATGTATCGATCTAGAATAAGTTTGCATGAAATAAAAACCCATTTGACCTATTGTGTATCTTTCGATGTTTATCATTGACTTGACTTCTAATCGCAATAATCCTGCTTCCTATCCTATTTCCTACATAAACACCTAATTTATTTATTACAATATAAATAAAATTGCCTACTGAAAAATATTCAATATTTTGGAACTGAACCATAAATTGCATAAACAATAAACCATAATTCACTTTGTAACTGAACAATAACTCCGAAACGTACACGCTTCCCTACCTACATAATTAGCTGATATCTATGAACAAAAGGTAAAGGTCTTCACATTTGCTGACCATCTGTGTGTATGTAAACAAAAAATAAGAAAAGGTTTGTGAAATAAAAGAAATCTTCGTGTCTTTGGCGGCCGACTTCGGTCGCAATATCTGCATGGGATTTCTAGGAATTTGTTACAAATGATTACATTCGCTACAACCAAGGTCGTAACAAATGAAATCCACTGTAACTTCTTGGTTACAGTGTAACTACTGTATACCTGATCACCCTGTAGAGTTTCACCAGCGTTTTACAAATCTACCTGTATAAATACACATCCAAGACCCAGAGCCATAACATATTTATTTTTAATTCTTGTCCGTGCGGTGATCGAACCCTCGACCTCACTATCTTGCAGCTAGCACTTTAGGCATTGCGCCACGGATGTCGTCCGTCAACATCTATGTATTTTTTTTATATGTGACTAAACCCGCGTTTGACCTCAACCTCACCTGATGGTAAGTAACGATGAGGTCGAAGATGAAAGCACACGGGTTTAGGAAGGAACTGGCTCTTTATAAATTATTGCCGGAACACATAACCACCGGAGCGGTAACATTTGGTGGCAGACTTTATTTGAAGGGTCTATCGCCTGGCTAGCTAGTGACCTAGCCAGGAGGACCCAGTAGTAGTGACCAAGCGGGAGTCACTCGGAACAGTCGCAATTTTAGGTACCCGCCTAGTTGGCTATGCATAATATTATAATCCATAACACAAACCTTGCTTTCTTTGGCGCCATGCATTACTACTCTGGGTATTTATTATACCAATACCATAGACGGAAACAAAATATTGTACACCAGAATTTCGCAGACTCCTTTTGTATTTATTTGAAATCGAGTAAAAATATACTAAATTATAGACATCTTTTTTATCTCAACAAAAAAAAGAAATTCGGTTCTCGAACCGAGAACTCGCGGCTTAGAATCTGGGCCCACGCATAAAACGCCAACATGCTAGATTCGTAAATAAATAATAACAAACTAAATATCAAACACTCGCTACGAGGAGGCCATAAAACATGAAAAAAGGACGCTATCTGTTGCGCTCTCTGTCGCACTTGTGGGAGTTTCTTCTGTGCATGTGTGCGTTATCCTTACACAACGTAAAGAAACATTTAATTGAATTAGTTGGATAATACAATATAATAAATCGTGTCAATTATTTTTTGGAAATTCTATATTCATATAAAGATGTCGCGGTTCATTTTTAAAGTCAGAAAATTGGAAAGCTGATTTCACAAATAAATAAAAACCAGAAATGTGTGGATCTAGCGCCATCTAGCGGGACTTTAGCTTTTTGTAGGCTCATCCAACCACCTTAAATGAGTGTGGCTCTCCAACACTTTGCATACATGCATGCAGTTGGTAACTTTGATAACCAAATTTAGGTTAAGACAAAGCTGTATTATGTTTACTTGATAATAAATAATATTTTTAAATGTTTTGTCTGTATTACAAAAGAATCAATAAATTGATTTCCTTTTAATAAATAAGTTTTTCGATGAGATCATTGTTTTATTGATAACCTTCCGGACCGAGCCTAATGGCGAAGAAGTGATGATTATCTAAAATAAAACACTTAATCGTGAAAACGTACGACAAATTTAAGTGATAATGAGTTTAAACGCGCGATGCTTGGGATTTGAAGGTATTTGTTGTAAATAATATTTCCTACCTATATACTACCTAATTTAAAACCTATGGCAGTATTCTTCCAATTTGTAAGCATGTATCAATTATCAGTAGTCAAGATTTTCTAATTCAAGGTCAGAAATATAAACTAAATAATTTTACCCGACCAGGATTCGTACCTGGAACAACTAATAGCTGAGCTACCGTTGCCTTGGGTAGCGTCATCGACATTATGAAATACAATATAGTGCTTATGCTGCTCCATCTTATGGTACTTAATGATGTACTGCCATTATATTTTATTATTCCATCCTACTTTTTATACAATATTTTACAAATCACTTTTTAGATTTTAATGATGCCTATAATTTGCCATTAGGTATTGTAACGTTGTGGATTGGGGGGAGTGTTCTGTTTGTGCCCGGAGTGAAGATTGCTTAAGTTGTAAGTAACCAGACACTCCTACCAAAACACAGGTCACAAAATAAAGATACTCTGAGCGTAAACACCCTAGACTCACCCTAGATCCTACTTATCCAAGATGTAGCGGGGTAGGTCCTACTTAGCAGGTCTTGTGATATAAAATAAAAGATGTTAATACTGATATATCACAGATTTTATTGAATACTAGCTCAAGGCGGGTCCTGAGTATCTTTACACAGAGAGCGGTGAGAAAAAAGTTTAACTAGCTCAGGAGAGGGAGTTCACCATACTAAATCACCTCACCGTCTCTGTTATACATAAAAAAACAATTTATATAAGTACTTTAAATTACCATGAAGCTAAATTAACAAAATAATTAATAAACTAACTAACTTAAGACTACTTAAAAACTAACCGCAAGGATTATCTTCTAAAACAATAATTATAGAATATCCTATCTTTTAATGTCACTACAATAACTAATATCAAGATCCAATATCCAATATCACCAAAGGTACTTTCTTTCTTTTGTTTCTATAGATTTTGTTACCTTATAATTCCTTGGTCACATTTCATTCAAGCAAACCTGCTACCATGAGGTTCTCATGATCTTGTTAATCATGTCAAAGACAGCTTCAGCAACATATACCCAAATAATACTCCACCAGAGTTACTCCTACAAAGCACCCTGGAAAGAATTATAAACTTGATTACCCGAGATGGTCAGATCTAGGTTATGTTTTTAGATAGGCTTCAATTTGGAATAATTTAAGAAGGCGACAATTACCAACATTTGTGATGGAGCCTTAAAAAGATATCTAACTGAATATTTGTTCAAACTAATAGGATTAACAATGAGACGTGAAGATTTGACAATGTGACTTACCATATGGTTTCCAATATGGGCAAAAATTTCTTTATAACACAAACTGCGGCGACTACATATTATACGTGTAATGCCTTATTTAATAAAAGGTTTATTACATGGGACGATCACAACATCTAGCCAGCAAAGCCGGCAAAAAGAAAAATTTTCACATCTTGACAGTAGCGGTGCGTTCCGTCTCGAAGAAAAAAAGAATGTTGCCAATCTCAAAATTCTAAGGTCGCGAGTTTAAATTTTTTATAACCCACAAAAACGTGCCTACGTTACAGTATTTATAATAATTTCAGATAAATCCAATTTAAAAGTACCATAATTTGGTAATCATAAATGCTGCCGCTATATTTCACTTAATAAAACATTACAAACATTTCCAGCACTATTTTCGAGCACCCTAAAAGATAGATCAGTGCTTGTGATTAGCGGATATACCTTCGGAGTGGATCATCGCAACAAAACCTCAATCGGATGGAGTTGCAAAAAGATAATATTATAAAATTTGCCGCGCAAGGGTTACTACGCAAAAGTGTACCTAATAACCAGGTCATACGAAGTTCTCTGGGCTATAACCACTAATTATGTTGTAAGAAAAAGCCTTCTTCTTAAAATATAAGAATTGAAGAAATTTAATAAAACAATGGTACAAAGATTATTCTTGAATCATTTTGGAAGAAGATATTGTATAGCTAAGATTTAATTTAAAAATGAATTGATTATGGGTGCATTAAACATTGATAATTTTATATGTTTGTAGACTTGAAACAATAAATGCCTATATGTATCATAAGCTAAGCATTTCATCGTGTACTTGTGTATCATATATAGATTATATTGACATTGAATTCTATTTGTCAAACGTGACATCAGGTGGTTTTATTACCTCTGGTGTTCTGCCTACCCCATTCGGGATACAGGCGTGAAGTTATGTATGTATGTATGAATTCTATTGAAATTATCTAAAATATGTACTGAGTATGTATAAAGTATGTCTTGTAGCCACAGCCATAATGTATACCGTCAAGACAGCCTCTATGGTGCATTGGTCGAGTGTTCAGCTGCGGCGTGAGAGGTGCTGGTTTCGAGACCCAGCCGTGCCAGTGAAGGTAACGTTTATTTCAGAAATAGGCGTGGTTCTAGGTATATTTATAGTTGTACAATAAAGAGTTATTATTATACTAAGCTAACCCCTAGTTCCACTGCATGGTCTTCATAACATAATGTTTTATAAAAGCTTATTGTGGTACAACATAGATTGTATGTCATATTGTTCGTAAGCTAAATAATATGAATTTTTCAGTGTTATTTCTCAAGACCCCGAAACACAAACCAGCACTAGTGATTAACGGCTATACGTATGGAGTGGATCGTCGAAGCAAAACCACATTTGCATGGAAATGTACAAAGAACGCTGTATGCCGCGCGCGGGCCGTTACCCTTAGGGACAGTAATAAGATCATAAGAACTTCCTTTATCCAGCATAATCACCCACCACCACAGTTCATCATTGAAGATGGTGTAGTTATAAAAATGTAATATCTATATTTTTTTCATTATAACTATCCAGAAACCACTTGAATCTGATATGGAATCAATCTGATATGGAACCAATTAATTACCAAAAATATTAAACAAGACACTTTTTAACTTAGTTTTACGAATAGTTATAGGTTACAAATTTTAACTTTACTCTGCGTGACTGTACTGTAACTTAAGAGATTACTGTGTTTTGTAAAGTGCTTTTGATATGTTTACATTTAAATGTCTAATAGAATATCTAAATAGAATGTGTAGAATGTCTAATAGAATTTTATATTAAATCCCAATTTTCAATCTAATATTACTTTATTGTAACCAGCAATTTAGTTTTTTGGTGTGGTCGTGGCAACGCTCAAACAGGAAAGCTGTTTTTAATGTAAAAACAAAAATTCCTCTTGAATGGTCCTTACATATGAAATTGGCGTTTTGTATGAGAGGAATAAAAGTCGTTATTTTTTTTAAATATAATGTGTTTATTTAATCAAAGTATGATCCATTGCTATCTATGCACTTCTGCCATCTCAAAGGTAGTTCATTTATGCCTTTTCTAAAAAAAAATATTAGGACGTGAATCAATAAAATCTTTGAAGGCGGTTTGGACTGCCTCATCGGAGTTAAATTTTTCCCATGCAAAAAGTTATACAAATTTCTAAAAAATGGTAGTCTGTTGGATCAAGGTCCAGGGAGTACGGTGGATGTCTTAAGCATTCCAATTGAAGCTCCTTTAATTTGGTAGCAGTCTGTTCTGCAGTGTGCAGTCTTGCGTTGTCCTGAAGCAGCAGTGGCCTTGTGCGATTGACCAGTCTCGCTTGTTTAGCGGCTAGATCCATCATTTCGTCTTGCCAAATTTAAGGAAGCTGTAGTGCACCACACCGGCACTAGTCCACCAAATGCAACTAGTTAATTTTCTCAACTTTTTTCTAGTTAATTTTCTGTTGGGGCAGAATTTGGATGGTTTCCGGGGTTCAGCCATTGCAATCTACGCTTCCTATTGTCGTATAGTATTCACTTTTCATCACAGGTAATAATTCGATTTATAATCCCTTCATTATTGTGCCGGTTCAGTAATGTAACGCAGCAGTCGACGCGCGTTTGTCGATTTGCTTCACTCAATTCATGAGGTCGAAAGCTCGAAAGGTGGGTACCTTTCGAGCTTTCTTATCTTCCCAATTTGTTTCAAGTGGATTAAAACAGTTTTATCACTAACACCTCAGCCTGCAGCTAACTCGGACGTAGTTTGCGATGGATCCGCTTCCACAATAACCTTCAATTCTCATTGTCGACTTTGGTCTCCGGCCGTCCACGGGGATTGTTCTGTAGGTTAAAATTTCCAGACTTTACTTTCATAGTATAAAACCCTAGGGTCCAGGTTACTTTTCCTTACAGTTTTTAATGGTTTTCACATTTGAATTAATTAAAAAGCATATTGAATAATTTTAAAAAAAAATCTGGTTTAAAAGTGAGGAGGTAAGCATATTATCTTCTTCTCCGTAACAATCTACGCCTACAACGGATCGTTGTCAATGAGGCGCCATCCCGCCGGCAATGCTCCGACATTACGTCCTCGCAGAACGAGATCATGGCCGCTCAGGCATCTCGACTTCTTAACATGAATTTAACCATGCTAAGACCAACTAACGACAGACGTTTACTCGTGCTGCAGGGGTGCCCACGCTGGTCACACCGCCAAGATGTGCTCCGCCGTTTCGTCGGCCGCCCCACAGTGGTAACACTCTGTTTTTACCTTCCTTCGGGTGACCCTGTGCTGGTACTGGACTGGTATCCCCCAAGTCCGGTCAATACCTACACAAGGCGGAAGGTCAGGTTCCCTCAGCTTCGCTGCACCTACTTAACGAGGCCAGGACGTATTGCATTATCTATTGAGAAGGACGAGTTAGGTATCTATTGTAGCAGTCATAATAATTAAGTGCCAGCTGTTTGATGGGTGAATAAGTACGGAAACATTTTAAATAAAACAACATCAAAACTCTTGTTAATGAGCCTATTGCAGAGCCTTGAGGTACTCACTGAGTACGCGACGAAAAAATTAAGGTTGTTAAACCACCATACTAGCCCAGTGTTGGTTGCAGGATTTCAGAATTTTCAGGTTTGCTGGAATGACTTCTAAGAAACCTTAACAACTAATACATGTAAGAGCACACAGTTCTCTGGACTGGTTGCTTAACGTGCTCTCATCTTCGTTAGAAATTAATGATAATCAGTCACTCATTCTCGCATCGATTCACTTATGCCAAACTTTGCTTAGCCTGCTTTAGAGAAGTATAAACACAGGAAGGAGCCACAACTACCTGCGTTAATTTAAATAAATGCAAAATAAGGTTTCTTAATAACGTAAGTGGTGAAGCCGATTCATGTAATTATGTACTTTTTTTTTCTAAATACATAAATAAATGATTATTGATTATGTATGGTTTTATTCAACTCACCATTTCTAGCGTAGTTTTATATTAAACTAGCACCATGTAAGTTGTCAAAGCATTGTAAACACATAAGAATACTCAAACGCAATTATCAGTAGAGGTAGGTACGATTAATGCGTTTTGTATAGCGTACCCCTTTGCCTGGGTTTGCGTTTTGTATAGTATTGTTCGCATCTAATGCCAAAGAACATCTCATATAGATGGGCATAGATAGGCGGCAGTATAGGCAGTGAAATACTTTTAGCCCGCTATCAACATAGACTCTTTGAGATTTTTGAACATCGGGTAGCCCAAATATTTGACTTCCTTTAATAAATAAAATAGTAATTTTAAAAAGCAACAGGGTGTGGCGTAATTAATTAATTATGTAATTATGTCCAAGTAAAATCAGCTGCCAATTATATTCCATTTTTACTTTTCTTACCATTTACATAGTGTATAGGCAATAACGTACTTATATTACTAATATTAAGTTTACCTCACACTGGTTATTAATTTCTTTAGTACTATAAAAATAGAAAATACTATATTGACTGACCACTTGACCAGATCAGAGGTGCAATTCAGCTAATTTGTTTCTCATGAAAATGACATTGGGATAAATTTAAATACGATATTGCGATTTGAATGTACAATAGTATTCATGTAACACGTTTATAAAATAATAAGAATACCGTTTTTTTTATTGTAAATGGTCATAAAGCCGTCTTTTAAGATGACTTATATTAAGATAACTAGATTAATTTTTGTAGGTATAGCAGCCGACGGACAATCATCTTCTTTATATAAATTGTTTTTTTAAATATATAATATAGATTATTTTTATATGAATATATAATTTTTGACCTTATGCAAAAACAAAGCAGTTAAACGTCGTCGCCGTGATCACTATTGGCGGGTTTCAATATTCAACTCACTGGTATGAGTAACCGATACAGGTCCAAAACTGGTAGAAAAAAAACTGCGTTTCACAATATCTACTGGCCTCGAGCTGTAAGTTCTCGGCATGGGCCCTTTTTACATGACGGTCTTCCAAGAAAATAGGCGATATGTGATTTATATAAAATCACCCATTCGCAAATTATGTGTACGGTATTTGAACTAAATAAATATTATACTTAAACTTATTCAATATATTCTTGGTATGTTTTGCTATTCGAAAAATATATTATTGTATGTTTTTAGAGCTTTTTGTTTATAATTGCTTAAGTAAAACGAAATCCAATCCTTTGACTTATTTTGCCATTGATTAAATTACATTTCTTATGACGTCAAAGTAAATATTTAAAAGATAAATTATGTCATTCAATGATACTTGTCCTTTTTTTCAAAAACTGTTATTCATAATTTAGAAAGAAAAAACTGGGTTACTGATATGTTGACGAAAATTTTGATAGGATACTAAGGGCCGATTTTTCAATGGTCAGGTAAAGGCTATCTAATGAATAAAGTATTACCCGACAGCTTCAAACTCGTCTCAAAGTATGATGACACCCTGTCAACATTTCGACAAGTTTCGTTCCAAATAAAGCTCAAACTTAATAGCATTTTTAATTTCCCAGTAATAAATATCAGCTGTGACGTCACAATAGGCCTTAAAAAGTCGGCACACATGGTTCCAATACAAATCGTGGAACTTGCGTTGTCTATGTACATGTATGTCTGTGTTTCTAAATTACGCCGTTTACAACCCGCTAAGGTCTTGTAATTTGGTTGCCAACAGCCGTCTTCACTGTTGTCAACACGTTGTAAACTAGCAAGGTCACCTTGGTTTGATGTTTTGTTTCCCACAGTTTAGCTGGGGTCTTAAGTATCTATAAGTAGGTCTTAAGTCTTTAGCCGGCTAAAGATTGAAGAAACTAGCATTAGCACCTCCTAGAAGACAAACCTAGGTTTAGCTGGCTAATCTTAAGTTTATGTTCAAACCTACCTTTAGCCGAAAAATATACCTACATTTAAAAAAAGTCTCGAATGAGTGATAAATTAAACGCTATTTACGAAGTCTGGCTGATTTAATATTTTAATAAAGTATCGTGAAAATCAAGACAAATTCATAAACAGTGTGTAATGCCAATAATTTTTCGTTTAGCGATGATTTTTTGTCTGTACAAAGATTCTTATAGATTAAATGTGATTTCAGCAATTAGGCTCACTAATGAACGAGGCAAAAAAATGATTATCTACAAAGGTTACAGTTTTTACGAAAAAGTAATAAATATAACGACTAATACTAGATGGCTGTGTACGAATAACAACGTTTGCCGTTCCACCGTGACTACAAGCTCCGACGGTCAAATTATACGTGTCATCGGGGAGCACGCGCATGCTCCTCCTCAGTATGTCATTAAAAATGGAATCTTTATAAAACTTAAATAGTAACACAACAGCATCTTGTTTTTGTATAAAATTTTAACCGATAACGATAGATTCTTTTCTTGTTTTACACACAAGCGAAATTGAAAAATGAGGTATCTATGTATATTTTTATACTTGTACCTACATTATGATGCCGTACACACTGTTATTTTTTTGCTTATGGGAAACCTGGACTCACTATGGTAAATCGAAACTTTGTACGACGAAAGCTCATCTAGTCAAAAATTAAAATTTTATTTCTCCAAAATTGACAAAGTCTACAGTTAGATTTTTTGGTAAACGTAATTAATATAACCTTACCTCACTTTCATTTATTTTTATACCATACCTGCTACGATACAAGATATCAAATTAAGATTTTCGGTCAAACGAGCTTTTGGCGAAGGATGTTCCGAATTACCATAGGTAGTGAGCCAACAAAACCTAGTACACTGATCAAATATTTTCTTTCAAATAACGGTTAACAATTGTAATGTTATCTTAATAACTCAGCAAGTTTCCATCCTCTTGTGGTGCCTAGGTTTTGTCGCATCCGCATTTTGTACCCCATCATACGCAGTCAGTGCTTGCATCTTGGGATAGCGCACGATATGCACGCGAGTGACAGCGGTACATCATTCGCACTACATCAAATCCGAATCCGAAAAAAATCGATCTGGTGCGGCATAGTCGTAGGACTATTTCGATTGTAACTAACAGACTTCTGTCATCCTTCATTTCATACCAGGTTTCTAGATCTGTATTTTCTCGTACTCGGATAAGGTGTATTCAAATTCATTTATTGCTCAATGTATGGCTTAATTAGATGTTTACAATTAATACTTACTGCCCTACATACAAAACTGGTCACCAGCATGCAATATTACAATATTATTTTGAGCAGATAAAAAGGTAGTTACACTATCATTAAATATAAAGGTCATTTTAATTATGTCGGTACATGTCATGTAATTTAAAATAAATAAGAATCATATTTTTTTTATTTAAATAGATTCATTTTATTCTATACAATTTCTATGAGCATAAATAATTCTACTTTAGTGGACAACATGACCTTTCTGCATAATTTATTTATAACAAAATCCACAGCTCTTAATTATAAAAAAAATACACATTTAAAACGATGCTGACAGCCAATTACGGATTTACAATTTTTAGGTTTGCCATCAGGTACACAAAATAAAAAATAAAAACAAGAATATACAAAACAAAATATCAAGAAAGTACTAAACAAGAATATACTTAATTAATTAATAAAAACACAAAGGGAAAAAAAATAGGTAAGTATATTATTTTTATCAAATTTTGCCTTGTCAATTCACACGTATTTCATTTTCCTGTATTTACTGGATCTTAATGCTGATAAGCCGGAGATAAATATAAACATAATAATTTATATGCTAGGTACATGCCCTATACGACCCTATTAGTTTGTTCAATTGAAATAAAAAGTACGCGGTTACAACTTTTACACACTTGAAAGATTTTTGTGTAAGTTTAAAAATATTTAGTACCTACTGAACTAGGTACCTACGTGATTGTCCGATCATCTGCTTAGAGAACCTCTAGTCTATGTCTATTATAAACTATTATTTTCAAATATTATAATAGAGGACGAACAAGCAAATTTAGGTTAAGAGATGCTGTGTAAAGACCACTGCCTCTGGGCACCTGCAACTCTATGGGTGCCGGCGGTACCGGCGCGTTGCCGATCTTGGATGGATCATCAGATGGTAAGTCCCCAGGCCTAAATGTCACTACCTATCCTGGGCTTGGATCTTTTGATTTGTTTTGATCAAACGACAACATGCTAAATTTTGGTTTGAAATAAATAATATAACTAAGGTACAAAATAGTAGTTTATGAAACTGTCACATAATACCTAGTTATGTGCAGTTTCATACACTACTTTATCTAATCTCATACACTGAAGATATTTATTCCCGCCATTATTGCGCATGCGCCAAAACGCGCCGCGCGGCCACAGAATGTAACGTAGCGGGGCGCTCGCAGGACACAGATAAAAAAATGAAATCTATGGTCTGTTATCTGTATCGAAATGAAAAAAATTTTTATTAAGTATAACATTATATTGTTCGAGGTAGATAACACACTACACACTAATTTTTTAATTTCATTTCGTTATACTATTTTAAAAAGTATGTCAATATAAATTCGTTCTGAGTTTTATATTTTGAATATTATGATATGAGAGTAGATAAAGTTTTATTTTACGCACGAGTATAACTTTAAAATAAATGTTTTTGTGTGCGTGTGCGGGTTGCGGACGGTGGCGCGGCGTAGGAACGTGGGTGGCGCGCGCCGGGCGCGCAGTGCTAATGTAGCGTTGTGATAAGTATCGGTACGGGGCACATTGCCGCATGCACCGACGCACTCGCAATTTTAAGACTTCTGTGTACGTAAGTAGTTGATTTTGTGGATCATGCATACTACCAAGGATGCAGAAACTAGAATGAGGCTAATTTTATGTGATTCAGATTCGTCAAGTGATTCAGAAGAGTTGAAACAGTTAAAATTTAAAGATGGTGTTACGGACAGCTACGCCTATCAAAAATATAGAGTAAAAAAGGAAAAAAAAGTTGGAAAATGTACAAATTTTCCTACCATCTACTGAAAAATCAAAAATAACAAAGACATTGATTCGGAAAACGATATTTTTATCTAAAATATAAATAAAGAACTGACTAAATTTAATCAAGTTAACAAATTGTGCATTAGTCCAAGTACCTGCTAGTAAATAATAGCAAAATCACTTTACACTTTGTTCCCTAGGATTGAGATATTTCAAATGCATATTGGTTGCTACGGCATGGTATGGTTTAAACTTGTTATATCTACTTGTAACTTACAAACTTAGTATCTAGTTTGTGTTTCCGATTTATAATTCCAGACTCCTTTCGTTATGAAGTCAATTTTATCTTTTGACATATACGAGTTCGTTACACTCAGAGTAAGAGTAAACGTTTATTCACACCGTTTATTACCGTGCCAGCAGAGAAAAATTATTCACAGAAAAGAAAAGCGTTAGCCATAATTTACTTGTAAAAAAAATCCATCAGTACATTTATGGTATGAGATTCGCTTTACGAACTTTGCAATTCCAATAATGTTTTCGATATTAGGCCCGAATAATGGAATCCCGAAAATGACAGCGAGTCGTATGCAGCGGTGGGCTATTATACTGTCAGCATATACCATACGATATTGAATACTATTCACAAACGATAATAGCGCGGACGGGTTGTCTAGGCTTTTAGATTACAATGATATAAAGAAATATAGAGGAAAAGATCCAATTTTATATTCGTGACGGTTGGCCGCCCAAATGTGATATATAGATAATATAAAACCTTACTTCAATAGACGTAATGAGTTATACGAAGAGTTAGGTTGTATTATATGGGGCCATAGGGTTGTTATTCCGGAAGCGTGTCGAGACAGTGTTCTTAAAACTGTACATAAGTCGCACATACCCATAGTTAGGTGTAAGGCGTTGGCCCGCGGCTTTATATGCTGGCCGGGCGTCGACGAGGCGGTGGAGGTGGCCGGGGCTGCGGCACGTGTGCTGCCCTGGCCGTGGCCGCTCCGCCCGTGGACCCGCATTCATTTAGACTTTTTAGGCCCTATCTATGGTAAAACTTACTTAATAGTGGTCGACGCAATGTGAAAGTGGATCGAAATATTCTGTGTCCCAAGTACAGCCGCGACACATACTGTGGAAAAATAAATGAGTTGTGGAGTAGGTGGGGTTTAGCCAAGCAAGTAGTAACGGATAATGGGCCACCTTTTTCTAGTTAGGAATTCCGATCTCACTTAGTAATGGTAAAGGCACTTAAACTTTTTTTATTGTATTATAGAAGTACCGCACACGCTTGTCTTATGTAGACGTCTTAGGACTCGCTTAGATATACTTAGACCAGATCGGGAGGCTCACATGAAGCAAGTACAACAGCGCCAAGTTGAGAATGCGACTGGAAGCGCGGATAGAACGATTAGCCCTGGTAAGGATGTGTGGTACCGTCAATATTTAAAGGGGTAAAAGTGAGTTCCAGGTACGATAGAAAGTTATTTAGGACCTTGAATTATAAAGTTATACGTGAGGGAGGTAACCAGGTACATCGTCATATCGATCAGTTAAAACGAAGAAGCAGAAGTACCTTCGTGTCATCCAATCTGGATACGAAGTCCGAGATAATGGATACCATGTGACTTTTTATTGAATTTAGCGATTTTGATGATACTTGATGAGGTTTTTGTATAAGGTTTTCTTTTCTTGGTATCGGGCTAGAATGTGGACACAAGGGTACAATGAAGAGAATGTATGTCACGGTTGTCTGGTATAAATTGCTCCTCAACGATAAGACCGCCAAGTTTTTATGTTTGATGTAAGTGTTCTTTTTTCTTTAACTGTACCTGTATAAACTGAAGTGTAAATAAATAAATATGTATAATAAAAAAATATTGTTAAAAAATAATAATAAAAAAATACTGCGCAGTTGGAGGTTCCGAGTGAGAATGCTCACTCGGAACCTCCAACTGCGCAGGAGCCATCATTCACCGAGCCCGAACTGTCTTTTACTGCTGAGATCGCCTCCGCACCCAGCGCAATCCTTCCTCGTGAACTTGCTCCATGCTCAGAACCCTCGACTCTGTCCTCTCGGTCACTGCGAGCTGCTGTCCGTAATGAGCGGCGGTTCCAAACATAACTTATTATTATTATATTTCGTCGCTTCATTCTTCAGATATTATATAACAGGTAGTCCTTTTTAGGTACTAGGTAACTTCGCATAATTTAAAGTATCATAAAAAAAAACACTGTGGTGGGGCGCCGCGTAGCATGATCCACCCGGTTCGCGCCAAGCCCTCATTCTTTTTTCGTGCGTGGTAACAAGCATATGTCATTTACTTTAATCATTTACTTAAGTTTTTACAAAATGCCTAAACGTACAGCAGAAGAACAGCTTCAACATTATAATATAAAGATAAAAAAGTTGGAACAAAAAATAAATAAAAAACGGAAACAGTGAATTATTTCTTCCGATGAAGAAGAAATCTTACAAGGTAAGACCTACTTATTCGGTTTAAAAATGTTATTTAAAACATCAGAGCAGAAAATGCGTGTAATCTATAATAGATATATCACGTTATCCGCTCAATATCGTAATGATGTAAACTTTAATAAATTTTATCTGATCTTATCGATCACCTTTTGTTTTCAATACGATTACAGAAAATGCGGGTAATCTCAAGGAGATTTATCTCGTTGTCTGTAATACGTTATGGGCGTTATATTAATATGAATTAGACATAAACATGTCGCCTCCAAGGTTATTTAAAAAATCAGAGCAGAAAATGCGTGTAATCTATAATAGATATATCACGTTATTCGCTCAATATCGTAATGATGTAAAATTTAATAATTTTTATTTGATCATATCGATCACCTTTTGTTTTCAATACGATTACAGAAAATGCGGGTAATCTCAAGGAGATTTATCTCGTTGTCTGTAATACGTTATGGGCGTTATATTAATATGAATGAGACATAAACATGTCTCCTCCAAGGTTATTTAAAAAATCAGAGCAGAAAATGCGTGTAATCTATAATAGATATATCACGTTAACCGCTCAATATCGTAATGATGTAAAATTTAATAAATTTTATTTGATCTTATCGATCACCTTTTGTTTTCAATACGATTACAGCTAAAATAAATGCTGAAATCTCAGCAGCCATAACTGACATAGCACGAGCACGTGACAAAAAAAAAATCCAAAACTTTCAGCAACAGCTGGGGTACGGTATTACCACCATAAATCGAGAGATGGACGTCCTCCCTGAGAAGGAAGAAAACAAAATGAAGGCCTTCCGTCACGTAAGTGATGGATGCTGCCTATTATCAGACCTCCACTTTATGTTCACCAAAGATAGGGTAAAACTGATTTTACCTAATTTGGATACAAACTTTAAACATGTTCCGAATAAAGTTTCGACTCCGAAAGAGACGAAACTTTATTCGGAAGTTCGTTGCCGGAAAAAATAAAGGCAAGTAAAGCCATTGAAAAGTAGGGAGCCCTAATTAAAAAAGGCCCAGCCAAAACAGTCTCCTCTCAAATATCAACGGTCAACCGGTCGTCTCAGCAGGGAAACTGGACAGGACCTCCTCGTTACCCGTCGTTCAGGGGGGGCCGGGGAGGTCAGAGGAAACCGATAGCAGCTCAAACACAGCGGCGCTCTCAATCGAACTCTGCGTTCAACGCCAAGTTCCAGCCGCAGACTTAGTCCAGGAAGCGTGCTCCGACCCAACATTAATCAAGGTACATGCAGGTCGAAGTAATTTATTTTATGATTGTTGGACAAAAGTAACTAAAAACGAAGTTATATTGAAGTGGATAAATTATGGATTTAGAATACCATTTGATACTCAAATTTGTCAGTATTATATTCCTAAAAATAATTTGTCATCATGTGAAAAAAGAGACATGAAAATAGCTATAAATAAATTATTAGACTTGGGGGCTATAAAGCCTTGTTCTCCTTCAAATGATCAATTTATTTCAAATATATTTTTAGGTCCGAAACCTAACGGAGAAAAAAGGTTTATACTAAATTTAAAATCTTTAAACAAGTTCGTAACAAAAGTACATTTTAAAATGGAATCTTATAAAACAGCCTCGAAATTAATTCCTCGTAATGGATACTTAGCCAACATAGATATGAAAGAATCATATCTACTTATGCCGTTTTTTGTTAGTGACAGAAAGTACCTACGATTCGAATTCCAAGAAAATGATTCGTCTGAGCCGATCACTTACGAGTTCACAGCAATGCCGTATGGATTATCGGTAGCTCCGTGGGTATTTACAAAAATTATGCGTGAGGTAATGAGTCATTTGAGAAAACAAGGTTTTAAGTCTACTACCTATTAAGACGATCTTCTTATTGGAGATACATATGAAGAATGCATGATTAATGTAAGAGAAACTTTGAAGTTATTACATTGTCTAGGTTTTATTGTAAATTTCGATAAAAGTCACATTGTACCAAAAAAGTCAATCAAATTCTTAGCTTTTATGTTCAACACAGAACAGATGTCTATTACGTTACCTGGCGATAAGCGGCATAACATTGCACAGTTAATAAATAGGTACATTAATCTCAAAACTTGTTCATTACGAAATTTCGCTAAACTTATAGGTGTATTGATCGCAGCCTGTCCAGCCACAAAATATAGATTCTTATATACAAAAATACTAGAGAGACAAAAGTTTTTAGCCTTAAATAAGTTCGGAGGAAACTATGAGGTGAAAATGAATCTTAATAAGATATAACTAAAAGATTTATGGTACTGGAAAAATAATATTAATATTATTTCTTGTCCAATCATTACTCAAAATTATAAGTCAGAAATTTACACCGACGCATCTAGGACAGGCTGGGGAGCAGTATGCAAAAATAATAAATATAGTGGTTCATGGACGAACAGTGAAAAAGAAAATCACATGAACTTTTTAGAATTACTCGCGGTTTTGTTAGGTCTCAAAAGTATAGCTAGTGAAGGAAAAGATTGCGCAATATTATTACGTATTGACAATACTACCGCCATTAGCTACATTAATAGGATGGGAGGTATTCAGTTCCCACATTTGAATATTTTAAGTAGAGAAATTTGGCAATGGTGTGAAAAACGCAATTTATGGATATTTGCTTCTTATGTAAACACCAAAGAAAATCGAGCAGATTTCGAGTCCAGAAATGGGCCCTCTCGGATAGCGCTTTCCAACTTATTGTAAATAGTTTCGGGCCCATTAAGATCGACTTGTTCTCAAGTCGAGCCAATGCCAAATGTTAATTATTTGTCACCTGGAAGCCTGAACCTGATGCAGTCGCAGTTGATGCATTTACAATAAGCTGGGCTGACTTGGATTTTTATGCATTTCCTCCCTTTTCTCTTGTATTAAAATGTATACGAAAAATCATTGATGATAAAGCCGAAGGGGTACTTGTATTCCCCTTCTGGCCTTCCCAGCCATGGAGTCAGCACCCACTGCACTCCAGCCTTACCCTGGGTGCCGCGAGGCTCTCCGGGCGTCGTTCAGCCGGCGCAGCTGCCCACCAGAGGCTCTCACGTTGATGCTCGCCTCGCTCGCAGACACTACTGTTCGCCAGTACAACGTCTCATTGAAGTTATGGTTTCAAGAAGTGTGGTTATGAATTAATAGTTTCGAAAAATCCATTCCATTATTTCTTTGATTCTTAAACGAGCAATTTAATAAGGGATGTTCTTACGGTTCATTAAATACACATCGATCTGCATTATCTCTTTTATTAGGAGAAGAGATAAGTGATAATAGTTGTGTTAAACGCCTCTTAATAGGAGCCTATAAAACTAAACATATTAAGCCTAAATATTCATTTACTTGGGATCCAAATTAAGTACTAAATCAACTGTCTTCTTGGTTTCCAAATATTAATTTATCATTAGAAAATATTACAAAAAAAAAAAACTCGTTACATTATTAGCTTTATGTACCGGTCAAAGAGTACAGACATTGTCTTTACTTAAATTAGAAAATATTGTTTTTCAATCTGATAAAGTAAATATTATTATAACAGATATAATCAAGACTTCCGCTCCAAATCGTGAACAGCCCTTATTATCTCTCCCAAACTTTCAAAGCAATATCAACATATGCCCAGTATCAACTTTAAAAGAATATATTTTTATTACAAAAAATATCTGAGGTTCAAACTCCGGGAATCTCTTCGTAACATTCAAAGCTCCCCACAGAACTGCATCAAGTCAGACGCTAAGTTGATGGATTAAGCAAACGCTCGCCACGAGCGGCATTGACATGAGCGTTTTAGTGCGCACAGCACACGACACGCGTCGACCTCAGCCGCGCGCGCGGCCGGTATCAGTGTCGATGTCATTCGAAAAACGGCCGGGTGGACACAAAACTCACAGGTGTTCGCAAAGTTTTACCATCGGCCTTTAGATAATCAACAAAATAACTTTGCTTTGTCGATACTTAATCGAGACATGAACAATACTTAACCTAATATTAAAAATAGTTATTGAATATTACGTATTTTGATATTAAGTAAATTAATACATTAAAAATTATGTGTCTATAAATAGACTATCACTAAGTTTCATTAATTTAAGTTGATTATAATTTCTAGCGACTCAAATAAAGTAAGATTATTTGAAGCTCATTATGTAATAATACTAATTATTAAGTACTATAATAATAAAATATGTAATTACATATTTATATCTTAACTTATTTCAATTCCAAGTATATACCTAAACAAAACTTTCTATCTCTGAAAATCTACCTGTTATATAATATCTGAAGAATGAAGCGACGAAATATAATAGATGATTAAACGAACTTCTAAGTGAAGTTCTATCGCTATTATATGAGTCGCTTCATTCGAAGATATGACGTACCCACCCACCCCAGAACCCATTTAAAAGTTTCGTTTAGGGTCTCTAAAGAATGAGGGCTTGGCGCGAACCGGGTGGATCATGCTACGCGGCGCCCCACCACAGTGTTTTTTTTTATGATACTTTAAATTATGCGAAGTTACCTAGTACCTAAAAAGGACTACCTGTTATATAATATCTTCGAATGAAGCGACTCATATAATAGCGATAGAACTTCACTTAGAAGTTCGTTTAATCATCTATTATTTTTTAATTTCGCTTTATTAGATACCTCCATGTATACCTAGTAAGGAATATAGTTAAGGGGCGGAGGTGTTACTTGACAACAACAAGAATATTGAGCTCCGTACTATAATTCGAATTTAATTGCTAAAATAGTTAAAAGTTTAGAATTAAGTGATAATACTTTGTGATAAGTGAAAATAGTGCCGTGTAAATGATATAATAAACAATTCAATAGCAATTTCACTTCAATAAAACAATAACAGTGACTCATCCTTAACAAATTAAAAAACCTTCTAAAAAGTGTATTTGTGTAAGAAAAACTTTCAACTGTGATTTTTTGCGCCAGAAAGAACTTTAAAACAAGTTTATTGTCTACAAACACCAAGACATTAAAGCAGTTCTTGTTTTAAAATAAACAATATATTTTCGTGTAAAAAGTGTAATCAAAAACAATAAACAGTGGAATAGAAATATAAAACAACGAAAGTAAAAATATAAATGATACTGAAGAATTAAAATTAAAAATTGGGAGGTAAATATAGTAATTAGAAAACAGAGAGATCCCAGAACGGGAATTTCTTATATGTAAAAATTGTGATAAGGCGTATGATCTAGAGTGCGCAAATGTGTCAACGAAACGATATTACAATACAATGACTTCAGAACATAGGGATAAATGGAAATGTCAAGAATGTATTTGCAAAGTACCAAAAACTAACAACTCAAATACCCCGGCCCGTGCAACCGACCGTACACATATACCATCATCAGAGGTCAATGTTACCATTAGAAAAGAGAATACTAACATTTTTTTATGATGCTTCTTGTCTTGATATATCAACCATAGGAGGTGATACCATCTTAGAGACCTCCCAAAACACTGACCGTACAACTGTAACACTAGAAAATTTAAGTAAAATAATAATACAGCACCTTAATGAAAATAATAACCTTTTAATAATGAAAATACAGGACACAATTAAATCAGAAGTCAACATAGCCATTTCTCAGTTAAGAATAGACATGGAGAATAAAAATAAGCAATTAACACAAAAGTTTGAGAATATGCATAAAAACATGGAAGACATTAAGAATGAAATTTATAACTTAAAAAAACAATATAACTCTTTAAATGAAGATATTTCGAAATTACAATCAAACAATGGAAATGTATCCCCAACAACATCCGACAGTGAATGTAAAAAAATTGTTATATGTGGCCTCCCTGAAATACAACAAGAACATGAAGATGAGCAACATGGAAGAATTATACAAATTTTTCGTGACATTTTGAACATAGATTTATTAGGTTACATCGAAGATACACAGATTGCAGAATATCTAGATCAAAATGCTCGATTAAAGAGAAAAGCTTTAAAAGAAGAGATGATGAACGCGAGAAAAAACGGCTTTTATGCTATAATAAGAAACAACCAATTGCATATAGAAGAAAAGAGGAGAACATATAAAACATATAAAACAAATACCAGCCAAAATCTAAGAGAAAGTCAATTTCATACTCAAGATGAACATCTGCAAGACTTTTATCGGAATCAAAGATACTCTCAAAAAGAATTTTCTTCAAAAGAATTCTCCGAAACAAATACTTTTCGAAAATAGCCAAAAATATAATATTTTCTACCAAAATATTCAAAGTTTAAATAACAAACAACATATATTGGAAGCTTTTTTAGAAGAAAAAGAAATATACCAAGCTGTCTGCTTGTCCGAGACCTGGTTGTCTCCAGGCAAACTGAGTATGATATAATTTGAAAACTATACGGTTGCGGCGTCCTACTGTCGCACAACTATGCAAGGCGGCGGGGTCTGTATACTACTGAAAAATTACATTGAATATATAGAAAATGTAGAAATATCCCAAATGTCATTAGAATATATTATAGAATTATGTGCAATAGAGTTAGTTAAAGAAAATATTTTGTTAATTGTCTTGTACTGGAATGGGAAAGATGAGGTTTTATTTTATGAAAGATTTAAATATTTATTAAATTATATAAAAAATAAACGATCTGGTAAAAATACAATAATAGGAGGGGATTTTAATATTAATATGTTAATAAATAATTTCAAAACCAATGAGTTCTTAGACCTTATATCAGAATTTAACTTTACCCAACACATAAAACACCCAACTCGTGGGGCTTCATGTTTAGACCTAATTTTAACTAACTTTAAGGACAAAAATCTTTATAGCACTGTCGAAGACTTCGGTTTATCTGACCATCGGAGCACAACTTTAAAATTAAACATAGAACCAACTTTCAAATCAAAAAATATGTATACTTATAAGCGAATATTTAACAATTACAACATGCAAAATTTTAAATTACAGTTGAGAGAAATAAAATGGTCACAGTGTCTCACAAGTGTTGATAATATAAATAAAAATTATGAAATATTCCTTCAAATATTAACAAAATTTGTTGTTATTTAGGATATTTAATATCCTAAATAACACCATTCCAAAGAAAAAGATCCAAATTAATCAAACTTTTAAAAAATCTTGGCTCACAAAAGGTATTAGAAAATCTTGCAAAAATAAAAGACTTTTAAAATTATTTACAGATAAAACAAAAGATCCAACTTTACTTAATTACTATAAAAAATACGAATATACATTAAAAAGAATAGTTACAGCTTCAAAACGTTTACAATACACCAATAGATTAAATAAATCGGAAAATAAAATAAAAACAACGTGGAATATTATAAACGAGCGAACAAATAAACGTAAAAATTTCAACAAAAACAACATACAGCTAAAAATAAACAACCAGATAGTGACAGATCAGAAACAGGTTGCAACAGCCTTTAATGATTTTTTTGCTTCCATTGGGGAAAACAGCAGCTTTGATAAATCCTATAAATCTCTCCCTGGCACATCAACAACCCAGCCAAATACAATGTTTTTAGCGCCTGTCACTACTACTGAAATACTTAAAATTATAAAAAACCTAAAAAAACAAAAATAGTCATGGCTTAGATAATCTCCCACCAAAATTAATAAAATATTGTGCTGAAGAACTTTGCATACCTTACTGTTTTCTTATAAACCAATCTTTTGAACAAGGAACTTTTCCAGATTTATTAAAACAGGCCTTAGTAAAACCTATCCATAAGAAAAACTCAAAATCAGATCCTAACAACTTTCGACCAATAGCACTATTATCAACTTCATCAAAAATTTTTGAACAAGCCATGATTAATCGAGTATCTAACTTTTTAGAAAAATTTAAAATTTTAAACGCACATCAATACGGTTGCCGTAAAAATAGATCTACAATACTAGCAGTCTATAACTTTATCCAAGAAGCAATAGATATAATACAGAATAAGAAATACGCTATAGGAATACTATTAGATATGACAAAAGCATATGACAGAATCCAACATCCTACGAGTATCTTACTAACTAAGTCATATAATATGGGCATTCGTGGGTCGGCACACGATTGGTTTGTGTCTTACTTAAAAAATAAGGTTCAATATGTAGAACTAGATACGTACAATCAGAAAATAAACGAAATTACAAAAGTCAGATCAGAAGCAATACAAATCAACTCTTCTATACCCCAAGGCAGCGTGCTTGGTTGTCTTTTATTCCTAATATATATAAACGACCTGCCTCACGCAATAAACGAACACAACGTCTTATTTACTGACGACGTTTCTATACTCACCTCAACAACAATAAAAAGTCCTAATATTAGTCTCAAGATAAAACTTAATAAAATTTTTGATCAAACTACAAAATGGTTAAAAGAACATAACTTAGAGATAAACTATACGAAAACTAAATTAATAACTTTCCACCCACACCAGCAAAGCCCATTAGACATAGATTTTACATATAAAAATGTAAAAATTGAAGTTACTAAATCTTTTAATCTGCTCGGTATCAACATAGATACACATATAAACTGGAAATCTCACATCCAAAAACTTCGAATAAAACTCAGCTCCTTTTCATACGCGCTCCGCGAAATCAAAATGGCAACAAACCTACAAACCGCCCTTATAGTATACTATGCCTACGCCAATGCTTGGTTAAGCTATGGTGTCATGCTTTGGGGACATAGTACAGAGGCACCTGCCATTTCTATAGCTCAAAAAAGACTTCTTAGAATATTAGTAAACATTGAACAAACTACTAGTTGTAAACCACACTTCCGTAAACATAATATACTAACACTGCCATGTCTTTACATTTTGGAAAATTGAAAATTTGTTCGGAAATATCCTGAATTGTACACAAAGCGCACCTTACGACAGCACAACAAATTAATGTTACCCAGGTCGCGTCTTGAGTTACATGCAAAGAGCCCTTATGTAATGTCCATAAAAATATATAACAAACTTCCTGATGATATGAGAAAGATTTCAGAAAATAAACAATTTATAAAACAAGTAAAATCATATCTTCTTAAAAAAAGCTTCTACTCCATCCATGAATATTTTACAGATGAATAAAAATAAATTAATAGTGATAAAATTGTATTGTGTCTTATAATATCAGTAATATTGAATATACCTACCTATGCTACTTAATAATAATATACATGATAATAATAATTTTGTAATTCCTCAAATATAACATTAAGAATAGTATTTACATAATAGATAATGAAACTTGATATCAAAATGTAAATGTAAAATCAGCCCCTCTATCCTCTTTCAAGTTGTTGTGCCCAACAGGGTCCATGATGTATGTACTACTACCTTAAATTGTTACCTGAATTTACCATTGTGGAATGCAATAAAGAATTGAATTGAATTGAATTGAATACCTACTTCACTTGTAGGTAGTATGTGTCAAAGTGTAGGTTTAAGTTTTTAGATGTTTGCCCATTAGAATATAAGTTAGTGTGTAAGATATATTTTTAAGATTTAGTGTGGAGGAATGTGGTGTATGAAGCTTGTAGGTAGACCAAGAAATGTTTGTAACTATAGATATGTAGGTACTCGGATTAAACGTCTCGAATAACAGAACAGCTGTGTTTCCTTGCTTTTCCCGTAGAATTTGAACTACATCGCCACGTTACCGTGATATTATAGCTTGCAGTAGTAACCGACCTTAAGACCCTGCGATACAGCGATGCGAGCACAGAACTTTGTTAGATATTAGAATTAGATATTCCGCATGATGTGAGAAAATGTTAAACACATTGCAGGAGAAAATCTACCTATTGAATAAATCAATATAAATGCGCTTTTTATAAAAGAAAATATTATTTTATTCGCGATTTTTTAACACTAACGTTTCTATGGCCGTGCAACACTTACGAATCCAGGGTTCGTGTTTTGAATTACACAACCCAGAAAGATAAATGACAACAAAAACCTTAATAATTTGCATGTTGACTGTTTCAGTGACGCTGCTACTAAACAACCGCGGCGGCGAGCTGGCTATGGTGTCGGGCTACAGCTTCCGCGTCAACAAGCGGTTAACAGACAGGATATACTGGCGCTGTAGCACACGCCGCTCTTGTCGCGCGCGCTTTATGTCCAACGCCAGCATGGAGGACTTCTACAACTACTATCTAGAACACACGCACGCAATGCCATGAAAACCAAAATTGGATTATTCACCTGAACACGAAAAACTCGGCAATCAACTATAGTTATAATTATTATGCAATCGTTTAATTATTATCACAAAGATCTACAGTATATTTTTTTCATATCAACCACCTTTTGATATTATAAAATATCAAACGACATAATTTGGCAACGCATGCCTTGCATGGGGATAATATCGCTTCACGAAGAAGCTGACGAGGAAATCCAATACTTGGTGGGAATGCTCCAAGAAATGGTCCGGGCGCAAATGCATAGCCGTCACAGCCAACGACTGCCTTGTTAAAATTAATGGTTGGCATTGCCACCAATAAAAACATAAATCGATTTGATAAAATCTTAATAAATCACTCATAAAGAGGTTATTCCTAATCTTTACGTTAAATATTACAAATTGTTTAATATTTAATATTAAAAAGATTAATTAACGTGGAGGAAGCGAAAGAAGTATGTCTGGATCGAAGTAATTGGTGTTCCCTTGCCTCTGCCTATCCCAAAGGGAGACAGGCGTGAGGTTATGTATGTATGTATATCTAGTTTCGTTATTGCAGGCGATAGGCTGACCCCCTATCACTGTAATAGTCTATCTCTTAATAATTATCTTCAAATATGTCAAACGCGACATCAGCTGGTTTTATAGTTTTATAGTTCTGGTTTTGTGTTCTATCTGCCCCATTAGGCGTGCAGTTATGTATGCATGTATAGTTTAGATGTTGTACCTAAGTCTGATAATAATCTGGGGGTTCTTTTAGTTTTGTGGACAGATAATTTAAGATTTTGTACCTAGTCAAAAGTAACCGTAACCAACAATCATGTATGAAAAAATTGATGAACGTGGAGATATATCTGGATCGGCGCAATTGGTGTTCCCTTGTCTCAACCTTCCCCAAAGAGAAGAGGCGTGATGTTATGTATGTATGTATAATTTAAGATTTACTTTGCGGTCGATAAACGATTAATTCTCATAAGAGATATCTCTTGTGAAATCGAAGTTTAATTTTAATTTATACATTTGAACTGGCGTCGCGACGCGTTGTCGCGTTTGTCGTTCACCTAGGACAATGGATAAATTGATTGACGCATTGTTAGTTTCATTTATCACTAGTGGTTAGATGCCGAGTCTACTGACTATATTTTTTTATATACGATAAACTGTGCCATATTTCAAGGGGTTTGTTGATGACATTTTTCACAAACGGCCTGTGATGGCACTTGTACTGCAAACATCAATTTCAAAGTTTATGTAAATTTTTTCGCAGCTATGCATTTAACTTCAAAAAGAAATGTTTCTATACTAACAAAGAACGGATATTATCAAATATCCATCTAAAGGACCCATATTTCGACAGGAATGAGTAAAGCACATAACGGGCAGCGACGCTTCTGTAACTACTTACAAGCATAAATAATTAAAATCTAAACATAACTGAAATTGCTTCTATGCTGGACTGGGAGCGAAAGAAAAACATAGAATGTGCCAGCTGCTTCTCTTCCTGGGCATACTGTAAAAGTCAGTTAAGGGACCGAGGTGTTATGGGAGGCTTTTTTGTGGGCGATAGGCTGACCCCCTGTCACTGCAATAGTCTCTCTTCACTATTATAATGCCTCCTAATTTGTCAAACGTGACATCAGATGGTTTTATTACCTCTGGTGTTCTGCCTACCCCATACGGGATACAGGTGTGAAGTTGTGTATGTATGTATGTATGTGTATCTAAACATATTAGTAAATTAAAATAACCGATATATTTGTTTCAGTTAAAACATACACAAACGCGAAGGGTAAAATTGTGGCGTTGGTAAATAATTATAGTTTTACTGCCCAAAAAACCTGTACACAATCAATAAACTGGGTGTGTACGAACGGAGGCAAATGTCGGGCGCGACAGACTACTGACAAACCGCCTACGAGGGTCTTCCACGGACGGTTGCTGCACACGCATCTACCACCTAAATATGTCATCAATAAAGGAATCTTTATCAAAGTTTCAATAGTATTTTAAGGGTGAAAACATTAAAAGATGCAATTAATTACTTATACCGGTGTATAAAAGTTATTAAATTGTTATGTTAGAAAAGTCTAAAGTAAAGTAAAAAACCGAGAATTTAGGAACTGGTTTTTTGAAAGTATGGCGAATCTTTGGCAAATGATGACTCAGTTTACATACAAAGATCGATCTTGACTAGATGCAGTTGCACCTGTGGCATATGATAGTCTTGTTAACCTTGCTCTATTAGATTAAGATGAAAAAAAAGGCTTTACCAAATTTTAAACGCCCATAATGCCGACTTGAGAAGTTATAGAATCGTTTGCAACAAAAGAACTATGCATGATTCATGTATGGTTTCCAAGGTAACTATATATCTTACCTTGGAAACCATACATGAATCTGGAGTGGTGTCTCAACTATTTCTTCTGGGCCCGGATAAAATGATGTCACTTCACAAAGTCAGCCCTGCAGTTCAGTCGGCGAGTTGTGGGATTCTTGCTTGTTCCAGAGAAGCATCCATAAGAGGCGGTCGAGCACACGCTTATCGAAAAGATTATCGGTAAATGCGAACCGGTAGTGACATTTCACTAAAATATAATGACAATTATAAAAAAAATATAAAGATTTTATTTGCTTTAATTTGGCTTAAATGTAAACTCGCAACTTTTGCGCGAACATAAGCCTTAATATTTTTTAGCCTAGGTACTGTCAGAAACAGACAATTAACTCGTACTTACGTTTTATACTTTTGAAGAAAATAAAACGAGGATTTTATAATTCTGTGGATAGAAAACTGTTTTATTTTCATATGATTTTCATGTCTATTTTGAAGCTGTACAACATCATCATATTATTTTTTTTCCGATATATTAGGTGTATTATTACGCCCGATCACATTATTTTATAAGTTATTAACTTATTATTTTACCCTTTTTCGTTTTTAAGATAATGTGCCCTTGTGATTAGATTTGCACTTTTCAGGTCCTACTTTTGTAACTTCAAGTCGTGGGGCGCGTTGCATCGTATATCAAGGATACAGATTTGTTAAGCATTTGTCAAAAGGATTAAAAACACGTTGGTACTGCGCCACTCACCATTACAGGAAATGTTCCGCCGTCATACATACAATACAAAATGAAATTGTTATATGCAATAATAAACATAGTCATCCGCCTGTCACAGAAACTAATTTCAGCTCATTTGCAGCCAAACATTACGTGGAAAATACCATAAATAATACGAAATATTATAATTTATATCACTAGTTTTATCGTAAAAGAACTAAGTCACTAGTTTAGTCTTTTGTATAATCAGTCGAGACAATTGCATATTAGTATTTTAACGAATTATATAAAAACTATAGTATAGCGAAGATAAGACTTTTAAATAAGTTTGGAAATATTAATGTGAATTAAATAAAATTTGAAACATTGCTAATAAGTTCAGTTGCCAAGAAGCCAGTTGTTTGACTTATTTCAAATGTATTTAAATACTTACGAAATAAAGAATATTTGAGTGTGAGTTGAGTTTGAGTTTTGACACCAAGTTTGGAGGATAGATTATGAAAATAGGGAAATATACGTTTTACTGCTATAAAAAGAGACGAGGTGTCATAACCAGGTGGTTCTGCAAGGAATCTTGAAATGCTTGCAAGAGATGTAAAGCTTCTGCCTTCACTGTCTATCAGGAAATTATATCCTCAAATTGTTAGCATACCCATAGAATTTTAAAGTATCTAATTACCGAACTGAACTAAAAAATAAAATTTTAGTTTTAAAAATTAAAATATTTCCTCACATCATTAATACATCAAAAGTAGGTACATGTATGCATGTAAGTAATTGATGCCCTGTTCATTGACAATTTACAATTTTTATATTTATTTAGTATAATTTACTTTTGTGTGATTTCATGACCAAACATAATCAGCTCAACATAATCAAACTTAATTTATTTGATCAGTAAAATTGTATCCGATTTACGATTAAAATTTGTTTTTAGCCTAGAACTTTTCGTTGTTTTGATCAGAACCACTCGTGGTTCCTAGCAATAATTTATATACCTATCTAACTTTTGCGTGCTCGGCCAAAGTTGGGAAAGTATTTTGTTTTTTCTTCTCCAGTTTTCTATGCTTGGAATTAATATAGATTGTATCCTGCCATATTACCACATTTTTTTCACACAAGAGTAATAAAAAATCATGTTTATGTTCTTCAGATAATTCAAAACCTATCTTTACAAAGTCAAAGGCGGGAAGTCAGCTCATCAAGATTGGAAATTACAAATTTGGTGCATGTTATAAGGCTGGCATCAAAACTAGATGGCGCTGTCTGAGCAAGGCTGGATGTAAAGCATATTTATATACAATTGCTGGTTATTTAATTACATCGAAATGCGTTCACAATCATTGACAACCCATAGAGACTCAGATGTTGAAAATTAATGTAAGGGGAATGTTTACCTGATTTGAAAGAATTTAATATGGTAACATCCAAATTTAATATGATAATAAAGGGTTTGTAAGAAGTCATTTTTACTTAATTTTTACCACCCCTGAATAAACATGTTGTAATAGCGACTATTCCGAGTGACCCCGCTACTTAGACTTTTTAGACTTTGAACCAGAAAACTTTAGTTTCCTTTGTTTATATTGTTTAAGGTATAACCAAAATTTTATAAGTATTGTTTAAATATATTGTATGTAATTTTTTAAAGTTAAATGTATAATGGTATACACGCTAATTAGGTAGGTATAAATAAATCAATATTGTTTCCACTTATTTCATTTTTACTTTTAGTTTTATTTATGATCACAAATTTGAAGTAAGTTATACTGTGAGGCATACTATAAAGCTAGAGTGAACTTGCAGTTAATTATCAACTTTATGTTAATTTTAATAACTCTGTGATGATTACACAGTTTTTTTTTTCATATTTGTTACAGATTCAAGAGTTGAGTTTGTGAAATCGCAGCGGGGCAGAGATCTGATTAAAATTGGAAAGTACAAGTTCTGTGTTCAGCAGAATCAAAAAGGCCGTCGACGTTGGCTTTGTTCCACACACAACTCTAAAGGCTGCAAAGCCTTTGTCAAAACCTACGAAGATGTTATTTTATCCTACAATAACAAACATAATCATTAATATATATTTTAAAATAACTGTCTTAGGAGGAACTATTTTCAATGTTGCAACATTCCCAGGTGGTTGCGCCTCCATTTTTGGCAGTAATTTTCTATTAGACAATCGAGAATGTAGACACACTATGAATGATTTAGCATTCCCATTGTTAAAAGAAACGTTTAAAAATAAAGAACTGTATACATTAAAGAACCTGAGCATCTCTTTCAATCACCATTTCGTTCTCTGTCCACTTCAAGATCATTCATTTTGTTTTATGAATTTTAGTCGCGAATGGTCGGTTTTAAATAGCTTTCCTATCTCTACATATGCGTTTCATAAAAGGTGATTAATCCAAGTGATCACAGCTTGTTGATAGGAGACTATAAGGGTATTTCTATAATTAAATATGATTAAGTTTATAGTAGCCAAAATAAATAAGTACTTAAAATGTTCCCTTACAGTTTTGGTTAACATTAAAATTCTGTTCCAGCAATTTGTCCTCTGATCATCAACGGGTATCGTTTCTCCAAGATCTCCCACAGTCGCGTGAGCAGCTGGCAGTGCCGCACGTGGCGCCGGAGTCGCTGCACGGCGTTCCTCATGACCTGCAACGGCGCCGTCGTCAAGTCTGACCTCCGACATAGCGCTGTCTGCGTCCATATGAATGAACTGGCTATCCCTAGAAAATCATCCTAATTCAAACAATAGCATTATTTAATAATGTTTTTAAAATCATATTTTGTAAGATAAAATATACACACATGCCTGGTTATAGCGAGTTTATGTTTGGCTTAGTGTAGAAAAAATATAGTAACACTTACTAAAGTTATGTCGTTAAATGTTCTTAACTTTAGATTGCACAAATGATTAATCTAATATATAAAATTCTCGTGTCACAGTTTTCGTTGCCATACTCCTCCGAAACGGCTTGACCGATTTTGATGAAATTTTTTGTGCTTATCCGGTATCTATGAGAATCGGCCAACAACTATTTTTTTTTTTTATTTATATGGCAAAGCAACGTTTGCCGAGTCAGCTAGTTACTTGAATAAAAATTCACAATTTAATCCGTTTCTTTTAAAGTGGTTCGTGTGAATTTTGTGATAAGACTCGATGTCATTGACTATGCATTGCATCAAAATTTGGATTAATGATACACAAAATTATATGTTCTTTTTTTAATTGATTGACTTCAGTATACAGGGAGACTGGTGACAAATTTTCGATACTGAAGGAGAGCAATCTGAACTCGATTCTGATCATAATTATGTAATAAAAGTAGGTATTTAATTTTTCACTAGAATTCCTTATTAATACATAAAGTTTTATCCACCACCCAGCACTGGGCCAGCTTGGTGGATTATGGCCTAAAACCTCCTCATCACCCAGGGGAGAGACTCATACCCTGCAGTAGTATGACTTTACTTACGCCTGAGTCAATCGCGACACGTGACCTGGCACGCAGATCGATGCCAACGCTAGTGTAACCATGCGTTGCGTTATCAATTCTTTAACTTTCGGTTCAGTTTAGTCAGTAAATAATTAATAATTCATGTATGATCTCAAAATATCACGAAAATATATCGAATTTCAAAAGTGACCCACCAGTCATCATGTTTATTGATATTTTATGTAATATTATGTTTGATGTTTTTAATAGTTATATTTTGTTATATAATTTTTCACCCGGTGGAAACAAATATTTTGATTATTTTATCTACGTATGGATTGCTTTTCATAGGTATAAAATAATAAATATGTTTTTCTTTCTGTTGGTTCAGTTCTCACTTCAATGAATAATAAATTCAATTTTTTTTTTTTAATTTATGATTCATTTGATGTGCTGCCAGTAGTTTTTTTTTAGCTATAAGTTAAACTCTCACGGAATTTACCAGTACAACTCCTTAGTATTTTGCAAATTCGTAAATTCGACATGTTTAAATTCACTTTTGTACAGACGGCTGCATTGTTAACATTATCTTAATATTATTCAGAATGGTAATTGTTAACGATGTAGTCTTTATATTATTTTATGACGTTTCAGATTCAATGAAACCAAAATTTGTTACATTGCAGAAGGGTCGAGAGCAGATTGTAGTTGGCGTTCATAAGTACAGCGTACATTCTGCGACAGGAATAAAGAAGAGATGGTACTGCTCAACTCACCGTAAAGCCGTAATTTACACAGTTGACTAGAAATAATTATAGCTAAGAATGATCATAATCATTAAATTAAATAAATTTAAATAGTTAGATTTAAATTTATTTAATTTAATGATTATGATCATTTGATTTGATCAATAGATGATAACATATATTTAATTTTTATTTTATGGAGTAAAATAGCTTTAAACGGATATTACCTACACTACACGGTATTCAGGGCCCGGTAGTTAGGAAGACGTGACCACTTAAAGGGAGTCGATTTATTACACTGCACTAAATATCGACTCCCTCACTCTCTGGGTACAGTCTGCATTCGAACGCGTTCGGATGGAGTCGTATTGTCAAGAACATTCGTTACCGACGCGGGCGCAATTTGTTTTATCTAAACCATTTAAAAAAAACAATGATCGCGGTAGCTTTAGCAGCAGCACCTATGGATATTATGGAAGAAAAAAAGAGTAAGAAAAGGATCTGGGTCAAGCAATACTTGAAATTAAGAGAAAGGCACTCCAATATGAGGATACTCAGTGCTTTGGAACCAGTGAACTTTACAAAATATTTAGGAATGGGAGAGGAGGAATGTAATTACTTATAAAATAAGTAACTCCCTATACAAAAAAGTGTAAGTGCTAGGCAAAGACTGGTTGTTACATTAAGATATATGTCATATTTAATAAATATAAAAACTTATTTTTATTTATTCGAACACATGGCGTCTAAGCAAAATGGCAGCCAATAACTTTTTTTTTTTTTTTGCACATATGCTATTTAATTTTCAGAAAATCTAGTGAAATATGTCTCAGTTGTGTATGGATTTTCATTTTACATTGACACAAGCCCGGATAACAAATATGCACAAACAGTCCTCCGAGACCACAGATTAACTATCAAATCTAAGGACGGGTACACATTGGTGTAATGGAACCAGTAATGTAATATCCAGCGCTCGATGCCTGCGCTCGCTGTATTTGGCCGTGTATTGCGCACGAACTGAGCATTCAATACGGGCATCCTGAGTAAGATTTTTTTCGTATTTCGTCGCGAGCACGGTCCGTCGTCGCCGCACGCGTTCTTTTCAAAAGGAAGAGGTTATCAAATCGTGTGTATGTTTATTACTTGATGAATTGGTCAATTATGAATCGATTTGGATGATTCTTGTTTCAATGGATAGATCACAATAAGTGAGAGGTGGCCCATTGAAATTTAATAGAAATCGACTCAGTACCTACTTAAAAAAATATGTATGAAAGCAGAGGATATATTCCTACGTAGGTGACATTTCACTTCAGCCAAAGTTTTAACAAGGATTTAAAAATGTTGTTGAAGTCGGTTTTTTAATGCTCGGCATTTGATAATACCTCTATCCGCGACACTTTACAAAATTAATAGATCACACGAGGTATAGAGTCCGAAGACCTCATTCGTACTCTAATTTTTATCAGAGCTTCATCAGTATCATACATACCTGTATTAAAACTCGCCTGAGTGACTGATAGACAACGTACAGCCATAACTACTAGGTGTAGAGAGCTGAAGCTTAAACATACATTCCTAGGGAGATGTAGGGGTGAACCAAGGCAAGTAACCCGAAATTCCCACGGGAACGGAAAACATATGACTTTTAATTTGTATGAAAAACATCTTTTACTAGTTACAGTTATACTGGTAAAAGACCTTTAAAGTATTAAAAAACTTATTACTTTTAAAAGGTTACTAACTAAGGCGATAGATTAATTGATCTTTTAACAAAGTTTAATATACATAAGTATTATGAGCAAATAAAAAAAACGATTTATTTACAGGTGCTGAAGTAACGTGGGCTAAAAACTTAAGCGGGAAGCCAGTACTTGTTATTAACGGTTACAGCTTTACCTTACAAAGAAAAGGCAAAGAATCTGTGAGATGGATATGTTCTGCGGGCAAGGGGTGTAAGGCCCGCGCGTTTGTCGACAGGAGGAAAAACGTTATTAGTGCTTTTCTGTTTCATTGTCATTACCCAAGAGAAATTGTAATTGAAAATGGCATAATAAAGAGATTGTGATTTTAAATGTTAATTTTTATTTTACAGTTATTATTTCAGCAGTCGATCAGAGCAAAACTTCTCGAACTAAAAACAATAAGTTACTTTTCTTTATTTTTATATGCAATTGACTTCACTTTATTAAGATTGAACTTGTGACTTACTTTTCAGCCAATACCACAATATTTCAGAGTATTATAAGAAAACATACGATAAAATATGCATTGTCTTGCTCACTAACATTTATTACTTAGTATTTGTGAATGTTGTAGGCGCATGACGTCGACGTGAATTTGAAAGTTTATTTATTAAATATCTTAAGCAGTATTTATTTAACTAAATTTCAGATTCATTGACACCAACATTTGTGACATCGGAGAATGGTCGAGTGCAGATTGTATTTGGCAATTATAAGTACAGCGTGCATCGCGCTACAGGAATAAAGAAGAGGTGGCGCTGCTCCAGCCACAACAATAGGGGATGCAAAGCCGCAGTTCACACAATTGACTCAGAAGTTATAAAGGCTATGCATGACCACAACCATTTAAGTGATAATAACATATATTGAAGTTATAATTTACTTTAATTACTTGACTCATGCCCGTAATGTAATAATGCCCGTACAAGGATGTGAGATCAGGACCTACATTAGACACGTCTTGATAGTTTGAAAGTACAATGTAGGTATATTAATTTTAGAAGAATACATGACGAGGAGGTGCCTCACACTACACCAGAAACTAAATAAAGTGACGATATAATTGACGACCGGCTGGTGTAGTGGACATTGCCTTCTATGCTAGAGTTCCTGGGTTCGAATCCCGGTGGCGGGAAGTATTTGTGTGATGAACACAGATATTAGTTGTCAAGTCATGTATTTTTATATGTTTGAGATCATACATGAAGTTATTTACGGACTAAACTTAATCGACAGTTAAAATATTTATTACGCAACGCATGGTAATGCTAGCGTAGGCAGCGATCCGCGTGCCAGGTCACGTGCCACGATTGACTCGGGCGTAAGTAAAGTAAATAGTAACAAAACTTTATTTATTTATAGGTAGGCAATTCTATTAAAAAATTGAGTACCTACTTTTATGAGATAATTATAACCAGAATCAAGTACACAGCGCTTTCCTTCAGTATCTAAAATTTGTCACCAGTCATCCTGTTTATTTGGAAAAAGTAGTTATTTCCCTTTTCATTGAAATTTTCGTCTCAGTTTTTGTTCCTTATTAAATCCTAATTGTAATAGGTACCTAATGAGTCTGACTGAATATATGTGTTGATTTAATTTTTGCTTTTTATTAAACGAATAAAGAACATGCTTATAACTTTAGATATACAGCCTTGACCCGGTCTCCCATACATAATACGTATGCTAGTTACCTCTTTATTGGTTCTTCAATAAATTTGGAGAACTAATTCTAAATTTATAAAATGAGATTAAATATTGTTATTATAATGTTATTCATTTATTGAAATATTTTGTTTTGGCCTTTTTTATATAGGTACCTATTGGTCTACGATTTAGCCTATGTCATCAACAAAAAGCGAAATCTAATGCTCCATGAATAGAATATTTTCGTTTTCACTAAATTCTATTTGTATACAGTTTCAGTTATAATTCCGAAATTTACCTTTACAAAACGAGGAGCTAAGCGTCTTCAAGTGGAGTGGGACGATACACTTATAGCCCACAATCTGGAACTGGATCGTTCTACTCAAAAACAAGATGGAAATGCATTCAACATAAATCCAAATCATGCAAAGCTCTTATTTATACCATTGGTGACGAAATCATATTTTCCATAAATCAGCATTTTCATTGAAAAACCAAGTCAGCAAATTTTTGAGGTTCTCAATAATTTCAAAATATAATAAAATAAAAAATACTTTAAAATATAATTACACAGGGTTCATTTTAATTAGCGCATCAACTCTTGCAGGCAGCCGCTCCACATCAATCCCAACAACGTTTGTTCTACAACTTTTTAAATGAATAGTTATTAAAATTATAGTTTTTCATACAAAAAATATGTATAGCCTCTGTTTAGAGGCATAACTCTATTTACTCCGAGCGTAGGTATGCCACGCAACTTGCGTAGTAAAATATCGCTTAATAATAATTATAGGTAAAGTAAGGAGCAAAAGATTTTTTGTTTTTATTTTTTGTGTTATTTATCTTTATAGATTTGTTAAAAGTCATAGAACAAATGTTATTAGGATTGATGTGGAGAGATTTCCCGCAAGAGGTGATGCGCTAATTAAAATTAACCCTGTATATTAATATTCGGCATCATCAAAACTCAGTTGTTTTATTTTCACCCCACTGCACTATTTAACGTACTCCAAACGCTAGTTGAATGGCAAAAGTTTGAACTCTACTCAATACTTGAGTCGACTTTAAACCTACTTATTACTGCAGCCATAGAAGTTACATTTGTAATTTTGCCACTAATCTGTTCCTCCGGCTCGTATGGTAGAACTGATTGTTCTGCCCACTAACTGCTGATTACCTAAATGTAAACTGCTCATTTGAAACTACGGTTCCCACACAGACATCTACATAGATAACGCAAATGCATATACTTGTCCGAACCCCGTGTCCGAACCCCGACCAAGCGTCAAGGTTGGTCGCCGCTAGGTTCAGTCCGCGCGTATGTATGTCTGTTAAAAATCGATATCACATATCGATATCGTTCTCAATAATCGATTTCATCGGCGGAATCGGTGTTTTTGAAACGGTTTGTATTTCCCATCACTAAATATCAGCTGTAACGCAACAGTTAGTATTTAAAAGTCAGCACGCTTCGTTTCAATACAAATCATGACACTTGCGTCGTCTATTCGTCTGAGGGGTTCCCACATACTAGATTTTCTCATACTTGTTAAAGCTTAAGCTTTTGATAATGTAATGTATGATGAGGTTTAATATTTTTTAAATTTTATTGAAAGAAACTCTAAACTGACTAAACAAAATTACTAAAAAGCGTTTAACAAAGCGAATGAAGATTGGAATTTTTCCTAGCTTTGAGTGAGGTACTCAAATTAGTAGTGTAAATTGACATAGATATATTTTATCTAAATGTGTAGAATAGGTTAACTTAAATAAAGGCGAGCAGAAAGAAGACGAACTCCAAATTTGGGTTCTGAATGTGCTTTAATAACTTAGAAGAAAAGTAAACAATTTTCAACTTTTTTACAAATTGAGAACCTCCTCCTTTTTTAGAAGTCGTTTGAAAATTAAAGAACACTGTTAATGAAATATTACATATATAAAAACAATTTGAGCTAATCATAATTCAATTAATTATATTATTTGTATATTCTTTACTTACGTTTAGTTTTCTTTACAGACCCAGTCACACGTGAATGTTATGTAATAAAATCTAGTTCATAAAGTCTTATAGTTGATATTATCAATAGAATTATAATTAGCTTGAAAATGTAAAAAAATGAACATGAACTTACTTCTTCAAATGAGTATACATTCTTAAATTTTTATCTACTTGTATTTAATTGAAGATAATCAATATTCAAATAGAAAGAAAAGTATGTGATCGTGCGAATAGAAATGAGGAGATTTCCGAATAAAGAAGAAGCAGAAAAAACTGTAAAAGATGTAAAGACTTGGCTTACACTTATGGTGGTACTTCCGTCGCAATAAAGCGAAGCACTTCGGCGTACAATGCGCCGCGGAGATATATTTGCATTATGATATGAATTCCGACAACGTACTTCTTTAAAGAAAGGAATCCAAATATAATCATGATTAATTCAAAGCTCTTCCTACTTACAGCGTCAATAATCCAATGGACCAGACATTATATTCAGCCTTTTAATTTGCTGTGGTTTACTTTAGGTCATAATCATTGATCCAACTAGTAAATTAATATTTTTGACTTGGTATTGAACCTCTAATTACTATTGCTGAAATTATATTATATCATCACGTGTAATGCTTTTTAGGTATACACTTAGCAACTTATTCGGTTGTAATAAGATTCAAAGTCCAATGAAATTGTATACATAGTACCTACTACCCGTGACTGTACTATGAGTTTACGTCAAACTACCCAAGAACAGAACTACCCAAATATACAGAGGTATGACATTTACATCCCATCGTGAATTTGTGTCCCTTTTAAATTTCTATATTTTTGGATAAGATAACTTTGTTCTTTAAAAAGCCTTTTTTGAAAAATCTGTTACCTAAATATAATAATTATACTATATAATATATAAAGGCTGCGGGGTGATAATAACTATGTTATGGACCCTACTAGCTCTTCAGCATGTCAACCTTGGTGACTTATCCTTCAGTATAGCAGTTCCCATTATCAGTAATGCATCATGTAATATGCTGACTTGACTCTACCAGTGAAATTGTCGCAACGCTTGAAACCTTGAATTACAATCTTATTTTGATAAATAATTGCCGCATGAGGTCAATCGTGGACTCAGAACTTTAGAATAAATTTTATTTTAGAATTAATTTTATATTTGTGTTCTTATCCCTTTCTTTCTACACTGGTTGACGCTCATGACTCATGAAAGTCTTCTTTTTTTCAGACTTGAATGTAATTTTCGGGACATCTCAGCGCGGGAATGCCGTGGTCCTGATCGGCAAGTACCGGTTCAACTGCGCGCAGAAGTACGGCAACAAGACGAGCTGGGTGTGCGTGAAGGCCAAGGCCGGCTTCCGCGCCACCATCTACACCAGCAACGACGCCATCGTGCGCGTTACCGGCATGCACGAACCACTAGCGCACACTTCTGTCAATAGAGTGTGACGATTAGCAATTTATGATATATTAAATCAGTTTCTTCTTTATTCATGGTTTTTCTAACATAGGTTTATATTAATATTCAGTAAAAATAAATATTTTGTTTACTCAAGTTTATCTGAAATATGTTTTAATACATACATACATAACCTCACGCCTGTCTCCCTTTTGGGTATGCAGAGACAAGAGATTACCAATTGCTACGATCCAGACATACCTCTTTCGCTTCCTCCACGTACATTAATCTTTTCATACATAATCGCTGGTTACGGGTACTTATAACTAAGCCCTTTTTAATAACGTCGCCAATTTGATCGGCATAAGTTCGCCTAGAACTGCCCCATCCAATAACACCATCCATTCCTGCTCTGTACACCTCTTTCGTAAATCTACTTTCACTTATCCTTTCCAAATGTCTAAACAACCGTACCCTTTTCAATCTTAGTCACTACATCTTCTTTTTGGGTTAGGGTGAGCCTGGTAAATCCCGGAAAAAGTAAGACGTGAATAGGTATTAATAGTTCTTTATTCCTGTGTTATAAAGGTAAGTTTCACTTCTTAAATATATCTAAATAAGTAGGTATGACGGTTAACGTCTTCTTAGTTAGGATGTCATTAATAATGTTTTTAAGTTTTTGCATTTAAAATGCTCAATTATTCTTAAATAAATGAAAATTTTATTAGGATGTTATTACCGGACTGGGTTCGAGAATGGAGAAGAAAACGAAAAGCTCTAAATAGATGTCGCTTCATACGCTTGACACATAACAAACTATCAAATAAACAAGTTGTAATCGAAATTGCTTGTTCTGTGTTCTATTTTGGGGTAAATCTATCAAATAATGTAACATGTATCAAAATATGAAAAATGTGGACCTTAATATGTAAATTTCCACAAAAGTTTAAATCAAGTAACATCCACAAGTTCCGCATGTGTTTATCTTTAGAGAAACTGTGGTATTCATTTTCTATAAAACTTATGACTACGCAATTATGCATTTCTAATTTTTTCATCAAAATCACTATAAAATTTACTTTTATTATGGTATTTGGCAGTTTTTATGGGTCCAGCGTAATCAGCGGAATAGTTGAATAAGAAGGCAGTTTTCTACCCCATTGCGCCAACGACACTTTACATATACATACTCATATACGTGCACTTACATGATTATGCACGTGTGTCCCTACACCGTTCCTCCCCCTGAAAAAACTATACAATTCTAAAAGTTTTATGAAGGAATAAAAAGGTAGGTATGTAAAAATAAAAAACTTTGTTTGTAAAGGTACAAAAAAAGAACAGACTATATTTATTGGTTTCTTCATTGTTCAAAAAGTATTTCTTTTTAATCCTCGAATAATAATAGGTAACTTCTTTTTGAATGTCATTAAAGTAAAGTAACTCAATCGATCTTATAATCCAAACAATCTTCGACAACCCACTTTATGTTTTTAATTTGCATAGTTGTAAACTGACATTCAGTGACAGATTGATAGAAACGTCACTGTCAGCTTCGTTAAGTCATGGAATTAATAAGTACTTAAGTACTACGTACAACTGGAAGGCTTACTGTGCGTCTAAGCACGTGCCGAGTGAGAGGTCATAAATCTTGGTTTGTCCCTTTCTAACTAGTGTAACCATTCTTACCTGTATACATTGGACATTTAGATAATCGCTCAATGCCTACGAATAAATTTAATAATAATAAATGACGTGCGTACTTAAGGCAAATCGGCCAGTGTGATGTGTGGTTTCAATAAGGTTCGAAGAAAACAATCCACAGCTGTACAGCGCACAGTTTATTTTAAGCCACAAAGTTTGTATAGAGGAGAAAATATAAATTTACTGAGTCTAGATACTATTAGAAGTGCACTAATGAAAGCAGGAGAAAGTTCTTATCACTTAAGGATCCTAGGGCGTGGATCCATCTCTACGGTACGGCGGCCCCGTATGCCGTGTAACGGCACGGCGCCGTTGCCGGTAAACAGCGCGGCACCGCACTGTGCCATGGCACCCACCTGCACTGTGCCAAGGCACCCACCGCCGTGCACAGCACCGTACGGCACGGCGCCGTACCGTATAGATGGATCCACGCCCACACGCATGTACCTACTCATAGGTTTACGGATCGTAAATTTCGACTGGAGAGACGCGAGATTCGATGTCCAGTGCGGCAGCAGCGGCCGGCGCTCGGGCATCCAATTCGGAAACAAAGGATGTGTGGTAAATAAAACAAAATTAAATAGTACCAATATTTATTATTTATCTTTGAAATTATAATAATAATAGGATTCACTAAGCCCGTTATGGTTCTGTATGGCTTTAAACTATGAATTCTTGCTCCATATTTGCCAGGTCGTACCCCAATCTGTCTTACTGAGTATACCACGGCCTCCCCCACAATTCTTGCTCCCACAATATCACACATTTATTATATATGGACGACATTAAGCTATATGCCACAAACATTACAGATTTATTTAGACTCGTAGATATAACCCAAATATTCTCTGATGATATAAAAATGCATTGCATTTTTTCTTTAACTCCAAATCCGAAGGCAATCTGGAATTGTAAAAAAAAAAATTTTTACTATAGTATTTATTTAGTTTGTTTAGGTGTGTAGATAGATTTTCGCAAAAGATCAGTAATAAGCCTACAGACCAATAAAATTATTGAAAAACTACATTTATTACTTTATTAGAGAAGAAATCAGGGGACTACGAAACGTTAATTTAGGGTATTTTTCATACAGATCATTTAACGTTTAATATACTTATAATGCAGAGAGAGTTGTAAATAGTGAATTTCTTTGTTAAGTATTTAGTGATATAACAAGCTTAAATCCAGTACATAATTTAACAATGAAAATGTTGTCACCCTAGTTCCTATTTATGTCTAACTTACCTGTGAAAAGATAATCCACAGCCAGGATAAGATTCTTTTCCACACCCACTCACAGCACATATATTGTTCACCATTTTTACAATACAATTAACCAATATAAATCCAATATAAAGCACTTTTTGAAACCCAGAAAGGCAAACAAGTCAATACGACAACAAAAAGAACGCCATATTGTTTTTGTGGTGCCACACAAATATTACCATTTTTTTTTTTTTTAATATTTTATTTAACGGGCCTGGAAACGAGTCCTTTTAGCCACACAAATTAACAATATACAGTTTACAAATAAAGTTCACTTCTTAAATGTTAACACTTCTTAAAATTACAGTTTCATTTCTATGTTCAATATAAATTGGAATAAAGATTTATAAAACTTCTTCTCTGAAAGTAAACTTTTCAACGATGTTTCTTCTTGTCGCTCTTGTCTGTCAGTGTCATCATTGTCGATTTCACTACACAATAACAATCTTTGTAGGTTATATTTTCTACATTTCATAACAACGTGTTCTAAGTCCTCTTCCTCGTTGCACTCCTCACATAGTCCACTATCCACAAGCTTCAGTCTGCACAAATGGGATTTTGTTTGGCAGTGCCCAAATCTCATTCTATTGATGGAAGTTATGAAGCTTCTCGGTCCAGAGATTTTGTGGTACCAGGGTTGGGCGGGCGGGACCTTTTGTATGTCATAGTACCATTTTCCCTTATCGGACGATACATTCCTCCAGTAATCATTGAAAAGTTCTCTGTGGCATTCCTTCATGGGAGCATATAAATCGGTAAAAGGTATGTGCATTGAATCACTATGATCTTCATCTGGATCTCCCCTTGCTATTTTATCTGCTTCTTCATTTCCCGATATACCGGAGTGAGAAGGGACCCACATAAATTTTACAAATTTACTATTTACAGACATATTATACAATACTTGCTTTATCTTAAAAATCAAATGATTGGTACTGAATTTTAAAATCCTATTTTCAAGAGCTTTAATAACACTAAGTGAATCGGTAAGTATTAAAAAATTATTACTATTAATATTACATAAATATAAAAGAGAACAATAAATCGCATAACATTCAGCAGTGAATATACTACAATTAGAATCTATTTTGATACACTTTCTGGATTTAGTTTGGGGGTCATAATATGCTGATGTGACAGTGCTCAAGGTTTTAGAACCATCAGTGTATATACTGTAATAATCAGTTTCATCAAGCATATTCAAAAGTTCTACTTGATTAATGATATCCCTCTTAAGTACTGCTACATCAATCATATTAGCATTATAATCTATATTATACAAAGGCCAATGGCTCTCTCTAAATACACTTTTACCAAATTTAAGATGTATTTGTATCATTATTCTTAAGAGTTCCGGTAATTTTCTTGATAAAATATTTGAAGAGTCCATATAAGTACCTACACAAGTGATATCTAATGGGAGCACAGGAAGTATTCTATTCATTATATGATTGTTATTAGAAGCAAAAACCTTTAAACAAAACCTTTCAGCTATTCTTAATCTTATCAAAGTTAAAGGAGGAATACATGTCTCTGCTTCCATAACATGTATAGGAGTAGAACACATAGCACCTGATATGATTCTTAGTGCTTTGTTTTGGATAATATCTAATTTTCTTAATAAAGTATAATTACAGTTAAAATAGGCTAAGGCGCTATAATCAAAGTGACTACGCACTAGACTTTTATAAAGTAACGATAAAGTTTTGGGATCTGATCCCCAGTGAACCCCTGCCAAAGATCTAATTATGTTCAGACCTCGGTAGGCATTTTTAATAATTTGTTCTATATGGTTATGAAATTGTAATTTACTATCAAGGTGAATTCCCAAAAACTTTTTACCTTCTATCCATTTTAAACTATTATCATGAAGTTTTACAATATTAATAGAAGTAGTGTATGTTTTAGAGAAAATCATTGCTGCACTTTTATTTAAACTTAGAGGTAACTTTAATTTACAGGTATAATAATAATGAACTTGTTGTAATGCATTATTTAAATTATTTACAGCAATATTTACATCCTTATGACTACTATATACAACCAGGTCATCTGCATACTGCAGGTATTTGACATTATATTGGGAAATATATCTATTTAAATGGCATGTGTACAAATTGTACAAAAGAGGTGATATAGTGGCACCTTGCATTGTGCCTTTAAAAACTTGTCTAGGTCCGTATAAAATATTATTAAATTTTACATACATTGTCCTGTCATACAAAAAATTAAAAATCCATTTACAGACCTTGCCTGGGATACTTATGTCAATTAAGACATCTACAAGAATGGACGGAATCACATTATCAAATGCCCCCTGTACATCAAGAAAGGCACAAACTGTAGATGAATGAGAAGAAAAGGATTGCTTTATATCTGATATCAAAGCAACAAAACTTTCTGCAGAGCTTTTACCTTTACGGAAACCATACTGTTCCTTTGGTAAGATATTATTAGATTCCACATACCAGTCTAACCTAACCTTTATCATATATTCAAATACTTTTCCAACACAAGATGACAATGATATAGGTCTGTATGAGTTACAGTGGCTTTCAGATTTGTCTGGTTTTATGATAGGAATGATGCATTGGGTTTTCCATGAAGTTGGAATTAGTTCATTATCCCAGAGTAAATTGAAAATATTGAGTAAAATCTTTTGAGCATTCTCATGTAAATGATTTAAAAGTTTGTAAGGAATATCATCCAAGCCTGGAGTAGTGTCTTTTCTAGATTTTAAAGCAGATTGAAATTCTTGCCATGTAAAAGAATTAGATAAGAATGCACTTTGTGAATTACCTTCTTGCATAAAAAAAGTATCTAACAAATTGCTGTCTACTAATTTTTCAGGTGGATCAGTGGGAGCATACTTATCAAGAAAAGATGGAATCCATTCACAATTTTTTGGAGGTGCATTTGAAGATGCTCTTTTGAATCTGCGGATATAGTTCCAGACTACAGTAATAGGTGTGTATCTATTAAATGACTCACAGAGTTTTTTCCAACCATTCTTTTTCTTTTCTTTCAAAAGTCTTTTTTTAATGGCATCTGTTTTTTTATAATGTATGTAATTTTCTAAAGAGGAATGGTTTCTATAATAATTCAAAGCTGCTTTACTCTTTTTAATTGCTTCTGAGCATTCATCGTCCCACCAGGGAACAGGTTTTTTCATAATTGTTGGACAAGTTATTTTAAGTTTTGGTATACATTTTTCTTTAATTTGATTTAAGATATCACAAAATTGATTGTATGACAACAAAGGATTACTAGGATCAATAGAGAATGATTTGAATGTTTTTTCTGTTTCAGATTCAAAAAGTTTCCAGTCAGCTTTGTTATACAGAAATCTTTCTGATGGTTGACCTACTTCAAAAGTTTGTGGTGATAGCTGTATGACTGTGATAGTGGGGTAATGATAGCTGCCCATTGGATCATCATGAACACTCCACTGACTTAGTGGAGCTATGTTGGGACTGACACAAGTTATATCAATGGAAGACTGTTTATTACGTACACTACCTACTGTGGTTGGAGCTCCAGAATTCAAGATACATAAATCACACTCATCTAACATGTTATATACATCTGTACCTCTGGGTTTTGTTGAAAAACACCCAAAGGCCACATGATGTGCATTTAAATCCCCAGATAGTAAGATAGGTTTAGGTAAACTATTAATTATTTGTTTAAGCTGTCTAGATTTAAAATGTCCTGGTCTTGGTGGACTATAGACACATAGGATGGATATATCACCTGTATCAGTTTTAAGAACTATAGCTGCAGATTGTAAATCATCATAAAAAGGCATATCTATACTATTGTATTTAAAATGATTCTTAACCTCTTATCTGTTGAAATACCGGCTCCCGGTATATTGACATTTATGCCTATCTGTGGACACACCGGGAGCCGGTATAGCTAAGTGTGTCCTCGTTCTTTTTCGAAAGGAAGTTATTTTATATAGTCTATCCTTTCTAACACATTACAAATGCTTACAAGAAGAAACAGGCTAGCCAGTGACGTTTAAAACTCGCGCACCTTAGGTGAAATAACAAATATTATTGACAGTCAAAACTCGACCATCGTCTGCGTTCCATAGTAAACATCAAAATTTTCAAATCTTAGATTACCTTATGTTGAAAGTTCTTTGTTGGCTATAATTTAGTATTTCTATAGAAATGCTTGTAAACAAATAAAGAATATTTAATTCACAATAAGGTTTTCAATCTCAATCGACATAATTCCCAGTAGAATCAGAGAAAATCCAAAAAGAGTAAAATTCTACCTCCAAAATGGTACTGTCTGTTGAGTATACCGGCTCCCGGTTTCAACAGACACGGCAAAAAGCGGTATTAACAGTCAACTGACCAGAGGTTATTAAGTATACCGACTCCACCACGACCCTTAGGGCCATGTTGGAAAATAAAATTGTAACCAGCTAATTTAAAATGCATATTATTTTTGAGATAAGTTTCATTTAACAGACATATATCAATGTCATTCTGCTCTAAAAAGGAAATAAGAAGTGGCTTTTTGCTATTGATACTTTCTACATTAAATTGGCAAATCTTTAAGAACTTATTATCCATGTTTTAAATTGTTTACTAATGTTTCTTTTATGAAAGATGTAGTCATTTTTTTATTACTATTTCCTAAATTTACTAACGTCGCCACTAACGATTTTAAGATACTATCATTCTTTAAAATACCTTGAACTATTTCATCTGTTGTAATTTCTTTGGGTTTTGTAACCATGTTTGTAACTTTCTTTGGGAGTAATGTAGGGTAATCTGAGTTATAATGTGTTAAACTATATGTGTGATCTGTTTTTTTCATTAAATTGGCATATGTTACTTTATTCTTTTTATCTAGTATTCTTTTTTGTTTAACAGGACAATCTCGCGAAATAGCAAGGTGTTGACCACCACAGTTAGCACAATGCAAAGCCTGATCATCGGGGCATTCTAAGTAATGATGATCTTTGGCACAAATTGAACATTTTTGTTGAGACTTACATATTTTTGCATGATGATTGAATTTGAAACACTTGAAGCATTGCAATAAGGGAGGATCATATTCATAGACCTTAAAATTAAATAAATCCAAAGATACAGATTCTGGCAATGAATTAGCTAAAAAAGTTACGGAGACAGTTTCAAATGGTTTAGTTTTACCATTGACTTTTTTAGTGAACCTTCTCACTCCGATAATCTCACAGGATGAGATTAATTTCTTGAAAAGGTCTTCGTTGCTTATATTTGTAGGAACATACCTCAATACTCCAATTTTTTCTATACTTCTCGCTGGGATAAATGCCTTAAAATTGTGTCGTCTTTGGAATGTCTCGTTGAGTAAATAATTGTTTGCGTTACTTGCCTGGGAGAAAAATATGCCTATTTTATTTGCAGACATTCTTTTAATGCCTGTCACTCCTTTAACTTCGTCTTTAAAAAGTCCCGCCAAAGTAAGTGGGTTTCTGTTGCCAACATTTCCTTCAGTACTGGTACTCTCGGTAAAAACTACATATTCCTGGGAAGCAGAAGTTTCCGGAAAAAGTCTTCGATATCCTGGTTTTAGGAACGGTAAGTACATTTTTTCGTCTAAAGAGTCCATGTCGGCTGAAATAGGAGGCCTCCGCAGTCGCTTCCTATCGGGTCTCCCAGGGGACGACTCCCCTGGGTCCTCCTCCATGTCTGCACTTATTAACGGTTCGGATGCGATAAACTATCAATGAAATTTGCTTAACAGAACATAAAATAAATATTTTCTTTCAAAAGTTGAAAAAATGCGCCTATCTCTTAAAAAAGCCCGCCAAGGAATCCAAATATTACCATTTTACCAAGTGTTGCCTTACGTAAGAGTACCTAATAAAACTCTACCAAATATTGAAATGTCTCGTCGTGAAATAAAAAAGATTTATCTACACCTACAAACTATTGCATTTTTAATTCGTATAATTACAAACATGCCGCACGTATTATTCATATACAAAATGTCATTATTTTCTGCGAAAGAACTTTTCTGGAATATACTACCTTTATACTAATAATATTTTACATGGCAATTGTGCGAAAGGGACACACCAAGAAAAAGTAAGTTTCACTTGAGCTCACTTCATTGAGTAGATATTGGTTATTTAAAAAAAAACTTTACTTGCATGGACTTATGGTTCATTTTGTTATGTTGAAAGTTTGCGAGTAATCCTTCCAGTTGTACGTAGTACCTATTAATTCCATGCGTTAAGTTTAGTTCATTTTTTTTTTCACTTTTTGATTGTTTTTTTTTTTAAAGATAGGCCTCAAGTACAGTTTATTTTGTTTTGTTTTTACTTCACATTTCTATTAATTAAGGTATAAAGAAGTTGCTTGTAACATTTAAATAGTTAAACACTACTCTAAATGCAATGCATCTCCGTTTCAGTATATTTTCTTTTGTAGCTTCTGTTTTTTTCATGTGTATATTTTTGTTAATATTTTTGTAATAGCTGGTGGGTAGAGTTTGCCTTTTTTATAGATATATTTATTTATAATTATATTATGTTAGCGTAGTGGTTATATAAAATTTTATTCGTATATACATATTATATTGTATTTATATATAAGTACATACTCATCAATATATATAAAATGGATACTTCTGAAGCTATAAATGAATCTGATACATTTCCTGATTTTATGTCCTGCTCATCTGACGGTTTGAACAGTTTCGAAAGCTTTTACAGTACCTCTCCCTCCTTATCTCAATACCTAAATTAACAATTCTCAGGTTTACTAAAAAAATTCAATGTTGTCCATATAAAGCCCAAAGTATTCCGGCACATTATTCCGATATGCTAGCAACTTTTAAAAGTAAAGACATACACGCATGTGAAAAACCTAGGCTTAGTTCTCGACTGCACCTTATCCTGGAAGCCTCAGATGGACGAGTTAAGTAGAAAGATGTTTGCAGCCTACTCGCTGAAGCGCCTTCGCAATCTTCTTCCTATTTCCACCAAGATATCGATTGCACATGCTCTCTTTTTACCCATTCTTGACTACGCAGACGAATGCTATCTGGATGTCACCGAAGACCAACTTAATAAGCTTGAGCGCCTCCAAAATCTCAGTATAAGATTTATATTTGGTTTACGCAAATATGATCATGTGTCTCAATACCGCACTAAGCTCAAGTGGCTTCCCATTCGATTTCGCCGGAATATTCATGTTCTCTGTCTAGGTACTGTATCGTCTACTGTTCAATCCTACTGGTCCGCGCTATTTTCATGAATATTTTAAGTTCCGTCACTCCCAACATGAGCGTACTCTACGATCGTTAGACAACCTCATGCTCAGCACACCTTCACACTCTACGGATTATCAAAGCAAATCATTCATGGTTCGAGCAGTAAGTTTGTGGAATAAACTCCCTTTAAATATAAAATCAGCAAAATCACTCCATTCATTTAAAAAACTCCTAAAATCCCACTATTTATCAGCAAGTGAAGTTATTTGATCACTTATTTAGGTACTATAATGTGTATGTGTTATGTATATGTATTGGTATGTTTAGTATATCCATTAATGTATTTTTATAAATATATTTTTTTCTATACTTTAAGTATATTTTTATGTAGTGTATATTTTATGTAGGTTTATAGGTATGGCCCAAGCTACATTTTCGGATATTCTACATCCATGGTTGTCTGGTAGAGATCGCTTCACAGCGACAAGGCCGCCAATTGTATATCTTTCTTTTAATGTGTTTTAATTTTTTGTATTTTTTTTAAGGCATACAATAAAGTCTTAATAAATAAATAAATAATAGTGATAATTTGCATATCCTTAAATGAAAGACCAAAAATTATCAATGTGCTCATTTAAACTCTTAAAAACCTAATAGTTATTATAAAAAACACAACCCTTCGTATTTTTCAGATTTTATCGCAGATTTTATCGAAACGGAGATGCATTTAGAGTAGTGTTTAACTATTTAAATGTTACAAGCAACTTCTTTATACCTTAATTAATAGAAATGTGAAGTAAAAACAAAACAACATAAACTGTACTTGAGGCCTATCTTTAAAAAAAAAAACAATCAAAAAGTGAAAAAAAAATGAACTAAACTTAACGAAGCTGACAGTGACGTTTCTATCAATCTGTCACTGAATGTCAGTTTACAACATAGATCTCTAACACTATGGATCTGAAATAACAGCAAAAAATGGGTGCATACCTAAAGTTAAATCGTAGCATAAAATGGCCGCCAATAGTGAGCATACTAAAGTTGTATCGATATCGATACTTCTAAGGCCGTATACAGAATTAAAGCTGGAAATTTATAAGCGCTTATCAGCGAAAATGTCCGATTCATCGGACGATTATTTTGTTTTCTTGAGCAAATGTGTATTCAAAAATGCGAAATGAAGCTTTATCCTATTGATAGAGAAAGGAAACTATTCGGGTGTAGCATCATTTATTAGTAAATAACTGAAAACTTGATGATCAAAGATATTTATAAAAAAAAATTTTTAGGTCTGTGCTTTATCCTGGTATTGAAAAAAAATATATAAATTACTAAAGTTATCCCACATGCTTACCATGAAAATGCTTGAAATGATTCATCTGGGGATTTATTAACTTATTATTTGTCAGGAAAAATATACGCTTTTTCTAAATAGCTTTGTTTATAACTTTATCACGCCACCAGAAATAAATTGTCTTACCAAAATTTAGGGGTTCAAAACTTACGCTCTCCTATTGACAGTATTTGACAGGGAAGGAACACACATCCGATTAATTGCGACGGTTATTTTTACAAACTTCTGCCTGGTGCGGTCATACCATTTTTTATAACGGTCCTAGGGCGTCTTATGCAACTATTAAAAGAGACGCCCCTTAGCCGTCATCTGCCATTTAGTAAAACTTTCTGCCTTTTTTTCCATTTACTACTTATATATACCAGTTTTTTCTTTTTCTTTGACTTTGATTATTAGTCTACGAGTGTTTTCGAAGCATATTTGAAGCGTTTTATTCGAAATTGAGAGCAAGTATCGAATTAATGACAGGTGTTGTTTACCTTTTTGGAAAATCGAAAGAAGTATTGAAAGAATATTCCTTCGATTCTTTCGATACTGGGGAGGGAGAGGTTCATGAATTACGAAGGAACACAAAATAGTAACAATAAAAATGAAAATAAATAAATAAATGAAAGTGGACATTGCAATTATAAAAAGTGAAATCTGATCAAAATAATAGTAATTATAAAATATAACTATCCACATGGCCACTATGTAATAATTAACCATACCTTCCTTTTATATTATGAAAGTTAGAAAGATTTTACACTCGTATTATGCAGGTAGCAGTAAAACAACATAGTAATTTTTACAAATATTTATTCATTTCTAAAAAAAAGGTACAAAGTCTATTTTTATTGAATAATACAAAATAAGATTTCTTACCTTTTGGAAAATTGAAGGTACTATGTCATCTCGCAATCTAATTACATCAAGGGTCTTATAAAAGCTATTTTCCTCAAAATGTAAAGAGCAAATATACCAAACTTTAACTTTTGGGTTTAAGTTCTCGCTTCCAATGGCTTCTAACCACCGTCCCTTTAAGTTAACATTTCTTGGAAACCTAAAATTATAAATATCGATATAGAGTTTTAAGAAAAATACATCACTATTAAATTCTAATGTAAACAAACAAGACAGTTTCAACAATAGTTTTCGGCAAAGTAAAACATGTTTAATATAAAAAAATGTAGTGTATAGTTAAGATTGCATGTCCAAATCACAAAAAAAGTTATGTGGAGCACTGTATAACAATAATTTACTTGTTTTAATCAATGAAAATCTTACTAACCTTTGTAAAGTTAAATTAGGGTATTTATCATCTTTCTTCGCACCACACCACAAAATTGAACATTTCATATTGAAAACTGCTTGCACTTTTTGCAGATATTAACATATAAAACACAAATTTGCAGCCACTTAATTAGTAAATTGAAAAAACCTTTCAGCCAAAACACAATTTGACATCTTAAGTACTCTGAATTCTGAAATACAACATGGCGGCAAGGCACTCTAATGACATTCGTATGACGTCATGCCTTTAATTTTTTCATTCGGTAGGAGAATGAAAATAGTACTATCTCTTTTTTTCTTCAATGGTTTTTGTATTGGGGGAGTGAGATAAAAGAGTTTTAGTTATACCTACTTAATATCTATATAACTATAAAGTATGTATAGAAAAATAGAACATCTCCATGGATATCATCTCACTGGTTTACAACTATGCAAACTAAAAACATAAAGTGGGTTGTCGAAGATTGTTTGGATTATAAGATCGATTGAGTTACTTTACTTTAATGACATTCAAAAAGAAGTTACCTATTATTATTCGAGGACATTGATGAACATGTAAAGTGCCTATTTCTTGACCGCCCGCCGCCTTGTTGGAACAATGGTCTTGTTTTGTTTTTCCGGCCGAGATGCTTCTACTGCCTGCGGTGTTTTTTCTTCGGGTATAGCATCCAAGTCTGATATACATAAAATCTGCTGCCGGCTTCCTTCTGGACACTGTACGAAGACGCAACCAGCATTAGTGCAGCATTTAGTTATGCCAAAGCGTTGCCGCGCTGCTAAGAAAGCATCATGCCGCATACTTGTCAGAAACTCTGAGAGTGTAATGCCAGAACTCTTCAGTAATGCTTTGCTGGACCAGATTTTGTCTCGGGTTGATAAGGAATGGAATTCAATCAGCAAAGGCATGGATTTGCTGTCTCTTGGTTGTCCCAAACGATGACTGCGCACTATATCATCTTCCTTAACGGAGCTGATTTTCATTTTGTTTTGAAATACTTGAGCTGCCATAGAAAAAGTATTTTCATTCCTCTCTGCTGGTATTCCATGCAATAGAAGTATTTTTCTACGACCCTGCATCTCCAAACGATCACAGCTTTTTGAAACATGATCTATTTGCCTTTGCAGTAACATCAAAGTTTTTTGGACAAAGACTTTAAAATCAAGAAATTCTTGTGGCAAATCTGATGGACTACAAGGAGACTTACTGAGAAAGTCCTGCTCGAATTGTGTCATCCTGCTTGAGAACATGTCTTGCATTTCACACATTGTTTGTTGTAGGGATGAGATCTCCATAGTGTATATAATAGAAGATTGTGTATGTGTAGTGAAAAATTAACATAGAAGCTGGTAGGCCTACTTTCTAGGTACACATAAACTTATTGTAAGTTTTAAATTTAAAGAAAAAGACTGTCTAAATTAAAATAAATGCAGAGCTTGCACAAAAAACGTTTGCTTTATTCTACTATCTAAGCCTACCCATATTAAATAGGTTAAATATGAAAAAATGTACCACTCTTTTCGGTGTTTTGCACGATCTGCATCCATAATAAGCCCATGATCCTGCATGTGGTTGCTTTTGATGAGGTTTGTGGCCGTAATGCATCAATGCTAATTTTCTTTTAGAAATACTCACCTGATGTGTGACAGTCGTCGTAGCAATGTAGACTTAGTAAATCAATGATTGAAGAAATTTATTAGTTCTGGAGTCATACAAAATATATAGGTACTTTTTAAAATTTAAAATAGACGATCATGCATCGCACCTTCAAGAACTGCTCCTTCGTTATATGAAGATGCAAGCAGGTGCAATGGCAGCCTTGTGTAACTTTATAACATACTTTAATTTGCAGTTTGATTCACAGTTACAACATCTGAAATACAATTCCTATTAAAATAGCAGTAATATGACATTTTATTTAATAGTTAAAAATTAAGTTTGACAATTTCTAGGCTGATCAATATTAAAGACATCTAAACTTAATCAATAGGTAAAATTTCAATAACGCCATCTGGAAAGCAAGTTTTTCTAATAAACGGGTTCAATTTCTACATGCATGTTAAAACTGAATTAAGGATAAGATGGCACTGCACCGTGCCTCACCACGTCACTGGATGCTGTTGAGGTCTACCGCAGGAGACTGGATCACAACCATGCCTCGCCTCACTTCGTGGATAGTAACGGTGTGCTGTTTAGGTTGCAAACTGGACGGTAGCGACTGCGGCGCGGGCAGCGGCGCGGCGCGGGCAGCGATTTCCGCGGCACGATAGAAAGTATTGAGTTTGTATAAAACCGCGACAAATCGCTCCGCTGCCCGCTTCTCGCTGGCGTCGAGAACGGCGCGTCGCAGCCGACTCTGAACCTAAAACTTTAAATTTTGTTTTTTAATTATTGAGGTATATCCAAAATTTTGTAAATTATAGGTATTTAAAAATAAATGTTTTAATTTTTTATAAGTGAGTCGCTGCACGGCGTTCCTCATGACCTGCGACGGCGCCGTCGTCAAGTCTGACCTTCGGCATAGCGGAGTCTGCGTCCATATTAATGAACTGGCCAGCTCTAGAAAACCGTCTTAATCCAAGCAATAGCAATATTATATGTATAATGACTAGCTTTTTTTCCAAAACTCCTTCCATAATACAACCAGATACCCATTGAAAGAACCTTCATTCCAAGTTTCACATTCGTGCTCTCAAAGAATAAGATTATTGACAAAAAACTAAAAGTCCTATATTTGCCGTTCCCGAAGGAATTTTGAAAAACCCTTCCTTCTTTTTCGTATTCATTCATTTATTTAATGTTCAAAATCATTTAAAAATTAAAATTAAATACATGTGGGAATTTCGGGACTTCCTTTCATAGGTAACACAACTAGTATTTTTTGCCAACCTTTATGCCAACTGTGTGACGGATGCGTGTCCCGATTGCACTACAAAAAACCGTTTGTAATTCGTATTTATTGTTTTTCTATAAAAAATCTAAACATTTAAAGCACAGCACGCGCGCGCGACGTTTTAACAGCATCGAATAATTAGAAGCGCGATAAAAAGCCTCAAAGAATCCCCTATTTGCGATATATTTTCCCAAAGTACTTATTTGAACACTCTTTTTTGTGAAAACAAATATAAATTAAATATTTAACTCAACGTTTTGTTGACGCTAAAGACCCCTCTCACAGGTAAAAAGTTGTAAGTATGTTAATATCCTGTTTTATGTATATTATAAAAAACCTCTGATCTGACCTGATATGGTCTGATCACGGGAAAATGGTTTAATGGATTTGAATGAAATTTGGCATAGTGACAGTGTACAGTCTGGAATAGCACAGCTTGAATTTGTTTGTAAAGTTTTAAATTTTTTTTGCAGTACAACTGGCGGTTAATGGACGCGGCAAAGAATTACTTATTTGCTCTGGGTATAGTTTTTGCTTCAATAGCCGTAACAAGTCGACAATCTATTGGCGCTGCACGTCTAGCAACAATTGCCGTGCTAGAATCATCACGGATCCGAGCAAACGAAAGCTGCTCAAATGTAACCTAAAACATGTGCATCAACCGCCACAATTTTTTATCAAGAATGGAGTTTATTTTAAAATTTAAAAATTATTTTTAAGATTTATTGTGTCCCTCGATTGTACCTTTACTTGTGTGTATGTGAATATAATCCCGAAGAAATGGCCCAAAAGACGTTGCTATTATGAATAAAAAGCTACAAAATTTAATCACCGTTGCAAAGTAACTTGTCTAGAAGTATTTAACAGGATATACTTTAGATTGTCTTACTGCTGCACTCATAAAGGATTATTTTATGGTTTCATCAAATCTTCAACACTTTATTTTTCGGTCGTTATCAGATGTCAGAAATCACCTTTAAATTATTTGATTATCTACTAAAGCCTTTCTTTGTTATATTTATAAGGGTGTTAATGATCAATTTGTACTATACCTATGTAGGTACCTATTTGTATTAATTCGTATAATCCTGACTGAAAAAGAGTGTGAAGAGTTTTTTCCGCCAGCTTTTTTTGTCTCTTGGCTGTAATATCTTATTCAATTACTATCAAAACCTTGTAAAAGCCGAAGTACAAAATTGTGACGTCATTCAGCGGCTTCTTGTACTTCGGCTTTTACAAAATTTTAATTTTTTTTATTTATGATGAATAAAAAAAAATCATTTCATTTCAAAGTCGAGCATAGGTACATCCTACTATGGGTTGTCATCTGTCGTGGGAGCTTGTCAAATCCAAATACACTAAAATAATAAAAATAAACAAACGGATGGCGTCCCACAATCATAATACTACTTATATTACTTAGTTAAATTTTACTTTAATAATGTTTTTAAGTTTTTGCATTTAAAATGCTCTATTATTCTTAAATAAATGAAAAATGTGATAAATAAGATTTCATAATCCTGGTCGGGTAAATTTTATTTATTACATTTTTCATTTATTTAAAAATTTTACTTTACTTATTTGTAACCTTTACAATTTCCCTACCTAATCGTAACTTTACCTGCCTACACTATGTTCGCGGCGAGCCTACCTATAAGAAGAACATAAAACTGATTCAAGGATATTTTCATGAAAAGAAACCCCTCTTTGATTTATTTATTAAACAAACAAACAGCTTAAAACATTAATAATAAACAGAATTTACAATAAATATTTCATTGTCCAAAATAGTTTTTTTTTTAAATTTAAAAGTCGTAATGAGATAATATTAATAGTACCTACCTAATCTGATACAATTTCAATTTAGCTCTGACAATAAAGGTGATCTTTTTGTTTTAACTTTACTAAATTTAAAATTACTAAACCAAATTTTTAATTACTAAAATAAATTTAAATGAATAAACCAAATTTTAAATAACTTTAAAGAATAAATCGTGTCGTACGTTACTTAGCTTAGGTGAGAGTTACAATTTTTTTTACATATTTAATGAAGCCGTTCAAATTAATATTAAATATATCTATAATTTGGTAACGCTTATTATTTGTGCTGCAAGCTCTTACTAAAAATCTATTTTTTGAAGAATTTGTTTTGCAAAAGGGTGTTGATAACACTGTATTAGAGCGGATACTTGCTTTAGGACATCTTAATGAAATACGACTCAAGAGGAAAGGAGAATCAACATGATTTCTAAGAATAACCAATCAGATATTATATAATAAGATAACCCAATCTCTTAATGAATTTATTCTGGATTCACTCAACTTGATCAATGTAGGTAGCGTAAACAGGGTTCCATGCAGTAGAAGCGTATTCCAGGTGTTGCTAAAGAGTTATGTAAGATAATAAAAATGTGTATATTTTTGAAGTCATTGCACTGGCGGAACATAAACCCTAGCATTTTGTACGCTTTTGATGCCTTATCTATATGTCTAGACGGTCAAGGCTTCAAACGCGTCCCAAACAATATAGGTGAACTGTTAGCCTCTGAGTCCATCGATTTCTTTCAGTTCGCTTCGAGCTGTCTGTCACTACGTTCCACGAGTGTAAAAATGTCGGTTTGTGTGTTCAAAGTGTGCATTACAAAGAACGAAATAAAACAACGCATAAAATCACTTATCACCTCTAAGTAACATTATTTATAGTAATTTCTTGCAAAATAACCATTTTATAACATAAGTAGGTAAATTAAATGTGAGTTCGCCATTACTTTTGGGTTCCCGAGTTATAGAAGTTATTAGAATTACCAGAATTTTTTTGAAGGTTTTCGGGAAACTTTGAAAGAAGGATCCATAGTATTTTTTGAGAAATAAAAAAAATATTTTCACAAAATAAGTATTCAACGTTTAATTAAGACTGTGTATAAAATCATGTAATGCCGGGTCAGAGTTTAAAAACATTAGCACATTAGAAAACATTAGAACATTGACATAAAATCCTATTCATACCAATTGCATTAAAATACATAATAGGTACTATATTAATTAGCAACGCTCACGAGTTACATACGACGTTTTTCAACACACTTGTGAGTAAAAGATAGATATACCTACGTGGTCATAAAATTTATTTGAAGCAGCTGTTGAAGGTACAATTAACAAACTTATATTCTACACTAGCTGTGCCCGCGGCTCCGCTCGCGATAATTTCGGGATAAAAAGTATCCTATGTTACTTCAAGTACCTCTCATGATTCGGCGAGTAGTTTTTGCGTGAAATCCACGCTTTCATATTTATAATATTAGTAAGGATAAGGATTGACATTTTATAATATTTGACAATTAATTGTTTAGATCACTTTCACATGAGGCTTAAGTATCTATGGAACGAAAATACTTCAGCGCAAAGCTTCCGAGTAAACTATATTGAAAGTTGACCCGTCCGGCACGTGAACATGAAGATTTCTAGAACTGCTAACCCGGGAAAGAGCGACCTATAACTGACCATGCGAGAAACAACTGACACCGAGATCTACTCCAGCAACACGAAAAGTCTGCCCTTGAGCCTTATTAATTGTCATTGCAAAACACAATTGGAATTGCGTTATTTTAAATTGGAATGGAAAATTATTTGGTATAATGTTGGACTGGGAGCGAAAGAAAAACATAGAATGTACCAGCTGCTTCTCTTCCCGGGCATACTGTAAAAGTCAGTTAAGGGACAGAGGTTTTAAAGGCGTTTTTGTGGGCAATAGGCTGACTCCCTGTCAGTACAATAGTCTCTCTCCATCTTTATAATACCTCCAAATTTGTCAAACGTGACATCAGATGGTCTAGTAACCTCTGGTGTTCTGCCTACCCCATAAGGGATACAGGCAGGATGTTATGTATGGGGATTCTGGGAATAAAAAAGGGTTTCTCCTGCACCGCAACCTGTTTAAATTTGAGATATCCAAATAGAATTATATCCAGAAATATGTACAACTTACAACAGAAAAAGAAAAAAGAAATGCCTGTGCAATGCTATCTACCTATACCTACATACATACATAACCTTTTTAATTTTTTAAGGAAACTTTCAGGAAAACTGGATGGTAGGGCCTCTATAGAGAAAACATACGTCAGAGGTAAAACAACTGCGAACGGCCTGTAACAGACTTAAGTACTTATAGACTTAGGATCGGGATAAGGAGGAAGTTTTGTGCATTTGGACATGAGTCTTCTAATTTGATATTTCATTTCAGTAATTTTGGCAAGAAGCTACAACGGCAAACCGATATTAGTTGTAAACGACTACACGTTCTATGCAAACGGGCAGCACAAGACAACGACTTCTTGGCAGTGCACAAACAACAGAACTTGCCGAGCGCGTTTAACTACTGACAAAGACAACACTACTATCATAAGAGCTACATTGGACCATTGCCACGATCCTATTCAGTATGTTATAAGGGACGGAGTGCTCATCAAATTAAAGGTAGTTATTTATGACACAATCTGGACTTGGCTCTGAGAAACGACTTCTTTCACACAACATGGGTCTAAACCTTTTGAAATTAAAACCTTTTGAAGTATGTAAGTTATTTATGAACTGTACCCATAACATTTTCACTCTTTCGAAGTACTAAATGTACACTTATTTTTTGTTACACTAAATGGCTTTGTTTCATCTTCTTTTACAGTGATGCTGGTGAAAAATGTAAGAGGGAAAGAAATACTTATTATAAGTGGTTACAGTTTCTACGCGGACAAGCGAAGCTCCCGTCGGATCAGCTGGAAGTGCACCAACCACAACACCTGCCGAGCGCGTCTCACCACCAATGTCACGATTGATACTATTCTCAACTCAGCCTTGCATCATGTACATAACCCGCCCCACTTCATTATTAGAAATGGTTGTTACATTAAAGTTTAGAGCGCGTACATAATTGAAGCTCTATAAAAATTTAAAGAAATAATAATAAAATTAACTACTTTACTCACCAGTTTATTATTTTCGCTTCAGTCATTTAAGTAGTCTACAGATTCTGTATTATGCATATCCCATGAAAAATCAACTAACAAAACTTTTAGCTATTGAGTATGTATTAGTTTTATATAATTAATACAAATACTTATTATAAATATTTGTAAAAACTTCTTGATGGCCATACGTAAAAATTTTAACCTGTAGAGCCTTTTTTGATTTCACTGGGTTAAATTATATGGTTTAATCGTGAAAAATATAACGGACTCTCCTCTTAGTTCAATCAGTATTTCTATAGTTTGTTGTGCTACAACTTTTTACAAGTTTTAATAAATAACCAAAATAGAACAAACAAATTTTGCTCCCTCTGTTATTTATTAGGTACTCTGTGTTTTGAGCGTCAGCCCGCAACCCTCGCGCCCCGCTTCATTTGGCGTGATACGAGGTGCGCGACACCTGTGTATTGTGTATTTTTTTTTCTAAATAGCGTAACGTCAGTTTAAAGACAATACATATTTATTTCTTAATTATCTTCGCAGTACAACTGGCGATAAATGCACGTGGGAAAGAATTACTTATTTCGTCAGGATACAGTTACTACCTCAAAAGGCGTAACAAGTCGACAATCGATTGGCGCTGCACGTGCAACACTGTTTGCCGAGCTAGCATCATCACGGATCTGTACAAACTAAAGCTGCTCAAATGTAACCTAAAACATGTGCATCAACCGCCTCGATTTATCATCAAGAAGGGAGTTTATTATAAAATTGGAAGATTCTAAAGGGAATGTGAAGGATATACAATACAATTTAATCGGATTTCGTCCGTTTTATAATTATGTTTTTACTCGAAACTTCGGCATCGAGAAGTGACACCGCGGTGCTCCGTCATTTGTGACCACAGTGTCTGTTAAGCACTAAAACTTTGTGTTTAGCTTGCAGTCATGAAACATGAATTAATCCGATTGAAAAATGTGTTCATAATTATAATATTTTTCAACGAATATTTATCTAATAATTACTATCTTGAAATGAATAAAAGTGTGTAATTTTATGTCTGTAATTATGAATGACTGTACTATCTTATTATTTTAACTATTCAATTTCCATTTATGAGCAGTGTGCCCAATACTGCGTTTTTGGGAGTAAATTGGTCAAATTTGAAAAAAAAACAAGATTTTTAATACTGTAATCGATAATCGTTATCTCGATTCGAATATCGATTACCAATACCAAGCCCCTTGTTAAAAGTGCACCGATTGAAAAAAATATCCTGTACCTACATACAACGTGTAACCTAAAGAACGCGAAACGTCGCCGTGGTTGTTTATTGACAATCGAGAGAGAAATCCATTCCACTCATAAAAATTAGAGATCACATTTTAACCAATACCATATTTTAATAATGCCGTGTCTAAAATTTACTTGAGTCTAGTAATTAAAGAATTATATAAATGAATGAACTACCCAGTACTAGCTACTAACAGTTTACTACCAAAAAAGCTCAGTGAAATGACTTAGGAATAGAATTGTAGATTTATACACACATTGCGCAACATTGCCCGCGATATAGCTGTAGACGTGGAAGTTCTTTATTAATCTGCACGTCGAGCTAGTCTGGGGACATGCCGAACCGTAGTGAAGTAGTGGATCAGCTGATTCTTATTATGTACATTGATGTGGTGTTATCTAATATATAAAATTCTCGTGTCACAGTTTTCGTTGCCATACTCCTACGAAACGGCTTGACCGATTTTGATGAATTTTTTTGTGCTTATCCGGTATCTATGAGAATCGGCCAACAACTATTATTTTTTTATATGGCAAAACAACGTTTGCCGGGTCAGCTAGTAATATATAAAGACAACTATGGTCACTGTGGTGATTGTTTTTTCTTTTAAATCTTATCCGGTTTATGGTGCATTTTACAACATAAATTATAGCACTTTTTGAATACTAGAGATAATGCATATTTTTATTCATAAATAACAGATATTGTTATTGTTTCATTGAGAATATTTTATTGGGTTAATATTTAAACACGTTAAGATATTTAAGAACTAATAAAAATACTTAACTAAAATTGACAAAATGTGGTTTAATTTAATTGAGTATGTTTTCTATTTGGCAGTTAAAATAGTGGCAAATGCACGTGGAAAAGAGATGCTCATATTGTCGGGGTTCAGCTTCTATCTCAACCGCCAAAGTAAACGCAGTATACAATGGCGCTGCACCAGTGGGCGCTCCTGCAGCGCCAGCGTTAGCACGGATCCAGGGAAGCTGCGGATACTCAAATGTAAACCAATGCATGCACACATTGCCCCCCACTTTTTCATAAAAGAGGGAGTTTATTATAGAGTTTAAACTACGATTATTTTTAAAAGAATGACTCCCTGCTTTTTTAAATCTGAATATGAAATTCAAGACGCAATTCAAAACGATTACACACCTTTTGTATGATACATCAAACAAATATTTATGTATTTTAAATAAAAAATCTTTTTGGATTTAGCACTTTCATTTATTTTACTAATGGCTCAACGTTTCCTTGTCTTTGCAGCTATATTTTTCAAAAGTGCCTTAGGGACGGCGTTTTTCTTAATTGCTTGAAAAAAACGGTAATTATATCTATTCACAAAAATGGGACGAAATATTAAATTAATAATTATAGGCCAATATCGCTTTTAACAGACATTTCTAACGTACTAGAAAAAAATATAAAAATTAGACTTGTTCGATACCTAAAAAACAGTCCATCTTGTGAAATGCACAATTCGGCTTTAGGCACAAGCGCTCCACTGACGATGCAGTATTACTTTGTAGCTCAGGAGCTTTACAAGAGAAAACGCACTTTAGGAGTTTTCCTAGACCTCTCTAAAGCCTACGACACAATTTCTATACCTATCCTTTTGCACAAGCTTGAAAATTTTGGTTTAAGAGAACACAATCGTTCGCAATGTGTGAAAATAGGACATATCCTAAGTCTGACCTAGCTTTGGACACTGAATTTGCAATTCCCCAAGGAAGCATTCTTGGCCCTACCCTGTTCCTTATTTATATTAATCACGTCTGTGATTTTTGATAAATAGAGCAAAATTAACAAAAAACCGTGTGACCAATGCTAACTACCATAATATTTCAATTTTAATATTCTTTTACATTTTGAACATCACATGATATTTAACAAACACACAAACACCCTCTCACCCCAAACGCATATACCTACCGTCTCCGTTCCGTCATGGGTAAAAGTCAATGAACTTATATTCCTGTCATTTATAGCAGGTTAACAATATAACAATAAGCGTAGGTAAAGTAGGCGTGGTGGAAAAATCTTATTTCATGCCGGATATAAATATATAAAACGGAGAATTTTTGTAGTTATTATTTTAATTTTAAATTTTCACTTGCAGATTATTTCCAATTAATATTTTTTAGATTTTTTGTGTAGCTATTATTTTTAATTTTATTATTCAGTTGTTGATTATTGTACAAGTAATAAATATTACTGATTTTTTAAAGTTTACATGCCAATTCATATTTCTTTTCATTAGTTGCTCATTAGGAATAAATATTTTTTTACGTTTCATATTTCATCCAGTTTTTTATTTCCACTCCTAATACAAAATATAGTAGATGAAAAAATCTTACCGAAGCACTTTTCTTTCTGCTCGTACCTTATTTTGTTTTACATAGATCTAAGAGACGGGTACCGAAGCGGGACTACTTAGAAAGTATTTGAAAAGGGTGTTATAGCGGTACCATCTCATAGCGGAACTAACCCTTAGGGTTCGGGTCAACATAGTCACCGATACCAAACACCCGATGCACCAAGCCACCTAAAGAATCGAAAAAGCTTTTCGGTATCTCCGATGAACCGCGCCGCAGTCCCTCCTGTGCAAGATTTGCCACTGCAAATCTGGAAGTGCCTAAGCAGACTCACGACCCAGGTCAGCCGTAGCAAAAAACATAGTTAAATGGGGATTCAGCGCTGACGGAGACGACCATTGCGTGAGATGCAACTCAACAAACTATGTTGCACCTATTGTCCTGTCGTATGATACGCTCGGAAAGCTGTACTATTGAGGACCTCACACTGGCCACCGACAACGCGATAAACGTGGCAAGTTTTTGGGCGGGAAAAATATAATTTCATACTTTATCTAAGTACTATTCATGGGCACAAGAAGAAGTCTGTATGTTTTGTGTTACGATTGACGAGTACTATTTTAAATTGAAGTATCCGTAAGCAAGTGGTTAATTTAATTTTTAAAATACGTAAGATGATCGAATGAAATAAGAAAGTATCCTATATCTCAATATTTTATACACCAGTTTATTGAACGCTTATATCTTTATACTTTCAGAGAGTGTTTCACGCAAAGGAAATAACATATTATTATGGTGCAACAATCGTTATAATATTGAAAATGCAAATCCGATAAGCGGAGTCACAAGATGGCGATGTAACCAAAGAAACAAAGGTTGTAAATCGCGAGCTGCGACTGTGTCCGGGAAAGTTATGGGTTGTACACCCCACAATCACAACTAATCGCAATATAGTTATTTTGCGATTAAGATATTACTGTACTTATTTTTGTTGTTTAATTTAAAGTCTAGACTATCAATGACAGCACAGTTTTACCCGCGTAATAATAAATTACCAAAATAAACAACAACTATTTGGCCTTAAAGTAAGCGTTTTATATAAGCCTGCGTCATGAAGTCCACACAGCGGGACTAGGGCGTATCCTAGAAATGACCCAAGCCAGCGGTGCGAGCACCTTTGTCGACTCGTATATTTACGAATGTTCGTAGGTATAGTATGGAGTCGGGTGCAAGTTATTAGTAACATTGTAGTTTTTTATTTTACAGTTATTTAAGAATACAACATATTTACAAACATTCAAAATTAACAAGGCACACATTTATTTAAGCTGTCCGTGCGGTGATTCAATTATTGCACACAAACCGTCTCCATTCGATAAAGTTCTGTGCTCGCACTGCAGTTTAGAAAAGTTCATGTCCATAACCGACCCGTCTATGACTCGAACGCGGGACCTCTCACGCCGCTGCCGATGACACGATTCACTAAGTGGGGCATCACGTAATACAATATACAGACTACCATAATCATATGAAAACGCAAAAACCTGCAATTTGAAAGAAGAAGAATAGTATTAAAAATAAGGGCATAAAGACAAAAATTGTTTTGACATGAAATGTTAATGACATGGATAAATATTGATCTTATAATCTAATATATAAAATTCTCGTGTCACAGTTTTCGTTGCCATACTCCTCCGAAACGGCTTGACCGATTTTGGTGATTTTTTTTGTGATTATCCGGTATCTATGAGAATGGGCCAACATCTATTTTTTTTTTATATGGCAAAACAACGTTTGCCGGGTCAGCTAGTGTTTATATAGGATTATAATGTTTATAAATAAATGTATAAAGATATGTAACACTCTTAGTAGAACTAAAATCTATATATTTCACCGTGCTTTTTATATATTTGTACTCTATTTTGGTTCCGAGTAGGTAGTCCAAAAACATATTTTAATTTCAATTGTCATGGTGTTTTGTCAAATAGGTAAAAATATGTAGGTAGGCATACTGAAATATCGTTAAAATATAATGATTTGTAAAATAATGGAGAATATAGAATTATAGATACTTTGTGAATGGTTTAGCAATTCATTTTAAAAAGAAAATTTTAAAATAAAATACTTTAAATATTTTTTACCTCACCATCTCTTTCACTTTCCATTTCGATCTCTGCCTACATCAGGATCTTGCATTATGAATGTCGGTCGCGAACGGTCAGTTCAAAAAATCTCTTCTATCTCTGCATATGCGATGACAGCTTGTTGAGAGCAAACTGTTAGAAGGATATTTGCATAATTAGTTTAAAGCAACAAAATAAATAAATTCTAAAATTGTCCTTCTACAGATTAGATTACATTAAAATTCTGTATTCTAGCAATTCGTCACCTGATCATCAACGGGTATCGTTTCTCCAAGATCTCCGCGTGAGCAGCTGGCAGTGCCGCACGTGGCGCCGGAGTCGCTGCACGGCCTTCCTCATGACCTGCGACGGCGCCGTCGTCAAGTCCGACCTCCGGCATAGCGCAGGCTGCGTCCATATGTATGAACTGGCTTTCTCTAGACAACCATCTTAATTCAAACAATAACATTATTTTAGAATGCTTTTAAAACCACTCTTTGTAAACTAGAACATACATATAATTTAAAGGGTGGAATTTTTGAAAGCCCCCTGGAAGGAAAGTACTCAAAATAATAGAGATGGCAAATTTTACTCCAAAGAAACATTCACTTATTTCGGAAGAGAAATAAAACTGCATTCAAAGATTTTTGAAAATTTGCTAGCTTAACCCAGTAATCGAACCTTAAAATGTCCTTTGCTTAAGAGTACACATATGAATAATTAGTTAAATTAATAATCAACGAATGCAGAGCATTAAAAAACAAAAACTTTGGCTGAGTTATAATGTCAACAACGTACACATTCTCCGAAATACATATTCTTTCAAAAATTTTAAATTTTCCATGAAGTACTCAACCGATTTCGATGAAATGTATATGGGATCAACTACTACTCGGGCGCGATAACTTGACACCTGGCTCAAAAGACGTCCGTCTATAGTACTGACTGCAAAAAAAAAATTGTATAAAGCGTATTGATACTGCCAAAAAAAAATATTTCTCTGTGCTGTCATTTATTTTAAGCTAAGTAAGTAAAGTTCGAAAAATTTAAATCCTCGCCATATTGCGGAGTTTCAATGGAACTGATTTCGTAAAGGAAATTGTTGCCAGAAACGTAAACATATACATGTAGCGCCCTAGAGCAGGTTTTTTATTTTTCTGGCCAGGCTTTATTATATTATAACTAAAATAACAATTTTCATTATGAATTTAGTTCCACTGAAATTCCGCCGTATGGCGAAATATGTATTATGTAGTATTATGGCCCTTTCTTTACTGTGTATGGTTTTTCCCATCGTATAAATTTAAACACAACAGTTACAAGAAAACGTCCAAACGTAACGATAAAAAAAACTCAACAAAAGTAATTATAACAGCAAACGAATGACTCCGAAACTCAAGAAAGATTACGTGCAACGGTAACAGCGATGCTAACGCTACTGAAGGACGAGAGCGGGGCCTCGCGCGGGGTAGCGGGAGAGGGGTCTAGTTTCGAGCCAGGTGTCAAGTTATTGCGCCCGGGTAGTATGGAGTATCTCCTATCAAAGACACAAAAAAACATACTGACAAATTGAACCTCCTCCTTTTTTGGAAGTCGGTTGAAAAGCACAATTTAATCATTGAGTTAGTACATACATACATAGTAACTCAATGAATTTAATTTATTTCTTTTATAGTGGTTAGATCCCATGTGAATTTTGTGATTAGAATGGATGTTAATGTAATTTTTTAAATCTTAATATATAAAACTCTTCCGTTACTGACTGAGTGACTGACAAACAACGCAGAAGTAATGGCACTTCTGGTGGTAGAAAGCTAAAATTTGGAACATATAATCCTTAGAGGTTGCGTAGGAGCACTAAGGAATGAATTTTCGAAATTCCCACGGGAACTGGAATCATTGGACTTTTTAGTTTGTATGAAAAATCTTATTCCTTGAGTACACGGGTATAGTACTTAGCATAAAGGTTACTTAAAAAGTGACTGGTTGTTTTGTTAAAGGAATTCCCAAAATTTTCACGGGAACGGGAAATATATGTTATTTTAGTATGTATGAAAAACTATTTTTCCTTAAGTGCATGGATGTGATACTTGATATAAAGGTTCTTCAATAGGTGTCTGACTGTATTATGAAAGGAATTCCCGAAATTCCCAGGGAGTCGGGAAAAATAAGACTTTTATGTTTATGCGCGTACGAAGTTGCGGGATAAAGCTCGTTTTTTTAAATAAAATCCCCAAACAATCACACCAAGTACATGGCCCCAAAGTATATAAATACCACTAGGTATTTTCCCGTAGTCAACTTGTACACATTTTAATATATAGAAAGAGATTCTACACATTTTGGATTTATATTAAAATATGCTTCGTGTTGTTTTTTGCAGTGAGGATAATAAAGAATATTAAAGGCAAAGATATACTTCTTGTTGATGGCTACAGCTTCTACGCGGACGGTCGAGGTGCTACGACAATCAGCTGGAAATGTACTAACTATACTTTATGCCGCGCGCGACTGACCACAAACACGGCCAAGGATATTATCATTAAATGCGTTTTGAACCACCCTCATAAACCTCCAAAATACGTGATAAGAGATGGTTATTATATTAAAGTTTAGCAGATTTTTTAAAATTAAGAATGACAGATTTCGCACAGGCCTTAACTTGAGTTTATTACAAGTGTAAATTATTTGTAGAATTGTTTTCAATGATAAACGTAAATAATATTTCGCTTGATTTGTTAATAGCTCTAGATTTTAAATAGATTTTGATATTGAGCAAATGTCATAATGTTCGAATTCAAAAGTTTTTTTACTTACTTAACTATTGCTAACTTTCCAGAAATATTTTTGTTATCGCTATTCATTGGGTTTATGTTCAGTTATTCCTTCATCGGACAAAGTATTTGATGTAATGTGACTTCTAACGTTTAGTTGTTGTCAGCATAATATGGCAACAGTTTATTTTTGAGCGACTTTAAATTATGGAGATATTAATGCCGCCTGTAATGCTTTAGTAGGAATGTGTATTGTATGGCAATCACCATTTATAATCACCTCCACGATCCATTTAAAAATCTAACGACGATGGAGTTTAAACATAAGGTGTTCAGGTTATTGATGGAAAAGTGTTATCATAGATTAGATGAGTATTTAAATGACGATAACCTTGTTTTATAATATTGACATGTTAGGTATTGTTTCAATTTTATGTAATGTAAATGTAAATGTTGACTAGCACTTCTCTCTTTTTTTTTATTGACAGTACCTAACTTCAATAACTGCATACAAATAATATTTGCACGCCTGTATCCGGCAGTTTGTGAACTGGTCATTATCGTAATAACATCTTTTTGTACACACATTCTGGCAAATAAATGATTATTATAATTATTATTAAAAAAAAATCATAATGACGTAAATATTTTATTTGAATGCTGAGCAAGTGTAATTCGCTTAATTTGAGTCTTGACGGACAGCATTTTAACCAATTGATAGCTTTTGGCGAGAACTTATTTATACTAATATAATAATCCTGAAGGGTTTGTTTGCTTGCTTCTTTGTTTGCACGCGTCTCTCTCAGAAACTACTTGTCAGATTTCAAATTCTTTTTGCATTCGATAGTCCAGCTTTTGGAGAAAGTTATAAATTATTTGATCCAGAAATTTCTACGAGATCTAGAGTAACGTGGGTAGAACTGCTTGTGGCTGCTAATTAATTAAAAAAAGGTACAATCTCTAATATATAAAATTCTCGTGTCACAGTTTTCGTTGCCATACTCCTCCGAAACGGCTTGACCGATTTTGATGAAATTTTTGTGCTAATCCGGTATCTATGAGAATCGGCCAACATCTATTTTTTTTTATTTATATGGCAAAACAACGTTTGCCAGGTCAGCTAGTAGAACCATAAAAACTGTTACCATAAATTATGAGCAAAGACGCAAATTATTTATTTTGTACTCTATAGTTTAATGCTTTAAGTACCTGATTAAATAAGTTTTAACATGAAAGAGTTTTTTTAATTAATGGATAAGTCTGTGTTTGACCTCAACCTCACGGGGTCGTAAGTGAAGATGAGGTCGATGATGGAAGCACCCGGGGCCTAGGGTCATTCTCAATCGATTCATTCTCAACAAAAAATTACCTTTAATATTTGTAGCTAATATCAATCATACTGCGCAGGTAAAAGTGAACTATTTTTTATTATTTTGGGTTTTTACACACTCGAATTCATGGAAGGAAAATTCACTTTTTTATATATTTTGACTCCGGGCACGTAAACACATGAAAAAAAAATTGAGATCACTTTTTTAATACGACCTCGTTTTTGTCACGATAGCATTAAACTTTTTTTCTTTATTTTCTCATTTTCTTCATTTAAAAATTAAATTTTTTAATAAGAAAAGAATTTAAAATATTTATTGTTTATCCGTCTAAAAAGAGATTAAATCCTTGTTTACAATCATTCAGAAATCTGACCAACTTGACTCAAGCGTTTTTTCTGACTTTTCGAAGAAGAAGTTCATTCAAAAATATGCCGAGGGGATTATTAGAAGTTTTACGAGCAAAGCCTGGAAGTGCGATGAGAAATTAGAATCACCTTTTACCCTGAAACATAACAACAGCTGTTGTTACATCATACTGCATGCTAATTAGGTCACGCAATCACCCGCATTGACCTTGGCTCGATGCGTAGGTACTAACCGCGTAGGTCCGCCAGACTGTTGAAAACACGTTGAAAACCAATGCTTCCAACCAAGGTTAAGGAAGGTTAAGTTGTTGTCAACCAATTCCGAGTCATCCACACTGTTACAAACGGTGGTTTCCAACAAGGAGACAAACAAGAACACAAGCCAAGGTCACGCCAGGCCACGCCCCTTAATCGTCAGTGTGCTCTGATCTCTCGCGTTGGCAACAACTTCGCGATGGCAGTTGTGTATGCAATCGAGGATACAAAGAAGGAAAGGTTTAAACGCAGGATAAAAAGCTACAAAACTACGAGTCATTTCTAGTTATAGTTTCATAGTAAAATATACAATAACAAGCGTACACACTGTCCTAAAAACAGACATACATCTACATAGATAACGCAGATGCATATCCTTTGCGTGTCCGAATCCCGACCAAGCGTCAAGGTTGGTCACCTCTAAATTTAATATGTATTGTAATATGCGTGTATGTATGTCTGTTAGAAAATCGAGTCCACAATATCAATATCGTTCTTAATAATCGATTTCATCGGCGGTATCGGTGTCTCTGAATCTTTTTGTATTTTCCAGTAATAAATATTAGCTGTGACGTCACAATAGGTCTTAAAAAGTCGCCACGCTTGTCTGTGATTCTAAACACCACCGTTTCCAACCCGCCAAGATCATGTAATTTGGTTGTCAACAGCCGTCTTCACTGTTGGAAACACGTTGTAAACTAGCAAGGTCACCTTGGTTTGATGTTTTGTTTCCAACAGTGTATTTGGGCTTAAGGATTTGGTTTGGTGAAGTGGATTTCTTTTTTTATTCCTATGTTGTTGAAAATTACAGATTAAACTAAAATTTTACTTCACTTTTTCTTGTCACTTGTTCACTTAAAAGAATTATAAAATTCCGATATAAGAAAACTTTGATACGAAAAAAAATTCATTTGTAAATTGAACCAGACATAATTCTTAACCTGCTCTTAAAATATTTTAATATAATACGTAAGGACACTATACAGGGTGTTTTTATTCACCGGCCAAATCATTTTCAAACCATAAGTATTATTTATGTACCTAAATCTAACGCATGTCATTAACTTATCTTTAACTGAGGGCGTCTTTCCGAACAGATTAAAAAAGTCTATAGTGAAACCCCTTTTTAAAAAAGGTGACATAGAAGAAATTAATAACTTCCGCCCTATTACAAAAATACCAGTGCTATCTAAAATTTACGAAAGAGTGGTATATGATAAAATATATTGCTTTTTTAAAGAAAAAAGTATACTCAATTTAAATCAGTTTGGCTTTAGAAAAAACTGTTCCACTACCTTAGCTTGTTATACACTAATAAAAGATGTAACTGAAGCTCTAAATCGCGGTATTTATCCCATCTCGGTATTTTTAGATATGTCGAAAGCTTTCGATAGGGTATCACATAATATTCTATTAAAAAAATTAGAATACTATGGCATAAGACGAACAGCTTTAAACTGGATAAAGAATTACTTATGTGATAGAATTCAATGCGTTGAAGTCAACCGATTGGAGGGAAATTATCTTAAACAATTTCAATCTCCATTCTTATCCAACAATCGTGGAATTCCCCAGGGCAGCGTGCTCGGTCCGTTGTTATTCTTGACTTATATAAATGACCTCCCAAATCAAATCAATCATAAATGTATATTATTTGCTGACGACACAGCAATTACAATTAGATGTGAAAAAAATATAGACGCTGAAAAAGAATCAAACAAAGCTATTAATGATGTTAAATAAATTGGTTAGATGCTAATGAATTATTAGTCAACATAGACAAGACAAAAATTATTCAATTCAAGACATATAATAGTAGTTTATCAAAGCCTGACATAAAATATAATAATACGAAAATTGCAATATCAGATTCAACAAAATTCCTTGGAGTCATAGTGGACGAGTACTGTAACTGGAAAGCCCATGTGAATAATTTATGCCAAAAGTTGGACAGATTCATATACGCCTTAAAACGACTTGCTCAGGTTGTATCGATAGAAGCAGCAAAACTGGCTTATCATGGCTATGTATCAGCTAGTATTAGATACGGTTTAATTTTATGGGGTAATTCGGTAGAGGCTGACAGAGTCTTTATGATTCAAAAGAAATGCCTGAGATCTATCTGTAATAAAGATATGCGATATAGCTGTAAACCACTTTTCAATCGATTGAAAATTTTGCCACTTCCATCACTGTATATTTATGAAATATGCTGTTTTGTAAATCAAAATAAACACTTGTTCCCATGTAGTAGTGATATGACCGGACGGCGCGGAAGGGATAAGGAAAAATTGTACATTCCTTCACAAAAACTAACTGTATTTAGTAACAATGTCTATTGTATGGCAATAAGACTGTATAATAAGTTGCCATCTAAATATAAAAATCTGCCAGTGAACAAATTCAAAACTACACTATTTAATTTATTATTGGATAAAATGTTTTATAGTGTCAAGGACTTTTTGAATGATCAAACATTATAAATTTACATTTAAAAACAGACTAAAAATACGAGTATACTATTTTTATTAATTAATCTATAATGTTGCTTTTTTTTCTTTAATTTTATTGTTTAATGAAATTTTCTTTTGACATTTATTAATTTATCTCAATGCTGACATTTTAAATTTGATGACATTTTTTTTCTTTTATTGACTATTCGTGATTATTATGTGACAAATGTTTACTTTATTTTATTTTATGTAATTTTGCACGCTGACAATGCAGCAGTATATGTTCGGACGATAATGATAAATATAAGACCTATAATTGTAACGCTTATACTTGCAAATAAAGAATGTATTATTATTATTAAACGATTTTAGCAAATAATGGTATAAAGCAAACATATTAAGCAAAACATGGTCACTCAAAACTGAATGAAACTGAAACTGTATGACTGAATACCATTAAAAAAAGACGACTACCAGCTACTACTTATCCAAAACATCCTGTAGTACTATCCTGTAGTGAAATGCCTGTATGCCTGTATGTTCATAATGATTATTGTAAAAAAAAATTATTGCCATATTATTTTTTACCGAGCGATACTAAAATAAACATGCAGGTACGTTTATATCATACAAAGAAAATAGCATTTAAATTTGTCTGGTAAATAAAAAACAACCCTGTATATAAAACTGTTTCGTTACTGACTGAGTGACACACAAAATACAGCCATAACTACTGAGCTTACAGAGCTGAAAGAGCAATGTTCACGGTCCAAACAAACTCTGATCTGTCAAACTACTTTTTGTTAGGTATGTGAATTTATAGAAAAATTACAGACCGTTCACTATAAGATGTCCCCTGCCTGCTGATGTTGGCAGCATTGTGGCAGCAGTGTTACCAATAATATGTGTCCATTTTAACCCCGTAATCTAACTTTGTTTATACCTACCACGAATAAATAAATAAATAATTTTATTAATAATTAAAATAATTATTAATATTTAATAATTATTTTAAATATTAAATATTAATTTTCTGATTTGTAAATAATAAACAACTATAAGACTAGGAAGGTTTTGAATGATGACAAAATTTATATTATACGAGGGCGAATCAAAAAATTCTTAGAATGAATAAAAAAAAAAAATTAACAAGAATATTTTAATTTTTCTACGTAATCTCCTTCTAATCTAATACACTTAGAATACAGCATCTCCAACTTTCTTATTCCTTCCGCAAAAAAATCATTTTCTCGACTATTAAAAAACTCCTCTGCGGCAGTCATAACCGCGTCATCATCGTCAAATTTAGTTCCACGAATATGCTCCTTTAATTTTGGAAATAAGTGAAAATCACTCGGGGCTAAGTCAGGAGAATATGGTGCGCGATCAAGGACTGCGAAGCCAGCACTGCGGATTGCGGTGAGCGCAACTTCCGAACGATGAGGTGGAGCGTTATCCTGGAGAAACAACACGCCCAATGACAATTTCCCACGACGTTTTTCTTTAATCGCTTCACGTAATTTCGGGATTAAGTTTGCATAATAGGATCCAATTATCGTTTGCCCTTTTGGCAAGTAATCAATAAAAAGGATTAATTCACTATCCCAGATAACGAAAACAGCTTGACAAGTAATAGTGCCAACATAACGGCAGGGGACATCTTACGATGAACGGACAATACTTCTGTAGATTCAGACGGATTTTTTAATACGGTTTTTTTTAATATTTTTTAATTCCTCTGTTAATGTTGATGACAATTAAAACTTATATGTACCACTATGTGTAAACCTTTACATGTTTGAAATCAAGATATTTTTACAACTACAACTAATACAAAAATAGATAAAGTATTAAACAGATTTTTCATTTTAACAGGCGGAGGCAAGCCTAGTGGGCTATGTCCAGTATGCAGCGATGAAGTGCATGGAAGACATTATGGCATTATGTGCTGCGAGTCGTGTAAAGCTTTTTACAAGCGACATTCAGGTCCAAACCAAATAAAAAAGATAAAGTGTGTCCAACTTACCGGCAAATGTGAAGTAAAACTCCATACTAGAACATGCTGCAGGCATTGCCGTTTGAAGAAATGTATTAGCGTCGGTATGACTCCACCACATCCAAAATTTATTCGTGAATCAATATAAAATAGCTTGAAATGCCTGTGCAATTTACTACTAATCATAAAACTCCTTAGGTATAACATTAATTTTATTTTACAATTTCTGTGTTAGTGAGTAACATGATTGGTACAGTCCTTATCAATGTATAGATCGAGTCATATAGAAAATAATAATAAGTAAATTGATTATAAAATGTAACTTCCTACTTGACAATTTTAATTAAATTTTCGGTATGTTCGGTATGTGTTAAATGTGAGAAGCCATGTTTTAATTTTAGTTATAAGAGATGTCTTTGTCAATGGGTATATTGAAATGACTTTGTTTATTTTTTTATATAAGTACCTAAATATGAATTATTGAAAGCTTTAAAATGCGTAAACATGTTCGTATCTCTTAGATGTGGGGTATTTTTACATAGGTATCAAATTCGGAACAATGATGCTTTTGTGAATTCATTAATATTATCAATAAATCAGCAGCACAAATCAATCAGTCAGTTCACAAACACGAAGTACTATTCTTATGATGGTACGAGTAGGTTAGGTAGGTACCTACGCGACGCGAGCGACCTGTCGAAAGAGCGCGAAAACATACGTACGCACGCCAGCTGGAGCGTGACAGCCATACTGCGTTTGCACACTCAGTGTGAGCGAAGCGGTAGGCAATTATCTTATACCTACACACGAAGTGACAGAGCCCTGCTATTACTAAATGGTTCTTAGCAACGTTTTTCTGCAATAAATAATAATCTTTATACCATACCTACTCTAAAAAGCTTATTTTATTCACGCAAAACAGTGAATAAAAAGGCCTTTTATTCACTGTTTTGGTGTTTGAATTTGGAATACAAAAATATATCCGATCACCATTTGATTGCTTACACAAACTCCTTGCGCTAAGATTCGAAATTCAAACTCTTTGGTGCAAATAAATTCTCGAGATTTGATTGGTCTTTTTTGAATTGTCACAACCACGCTACATGACGTCGAAATATTGCGCGCGCGCTTACACCACAATCATCCACTGCATACACTGAGATTAATGGAGTTTATTATAAACATTGATTACGTTTTTGTTTTGGGCTAGTTATTAGAGGTTCAATTAGTTTGTTTGAAATGATGATGTATGATATGACAAGTAAGGTGTAGTTCCATCGATGACCGCTAGATGGAGCTAACTGTACCTAGGTATATTAAATCGTACATATAAAGTTGGAAATCGTTTTGGTGATATTCAAAAGGTTTAATTTATAGTGTGTGTAGCGATTTGGGAAATATCCTGATCAATATTCTACATCATTTTTTTGTGGCTAACATTTCGCCTCCCCTCTGAAAACCTACGCACCTGTTATAAATGTAAAATCAATAAAAATATTTTTCTTCCAACTATGCTTTAATTTCATCACAATGCTCAGTACAAAGCGAGTTTGCAATGCTCTAGAGCAATAATAGTGTATAAAATCTCATTATTGCACAGTTTTTTTTAATCGCACCCAAAAGATGCCAATCTCAATGGATTAGCTCCATTCAGCCAGCCGATATCAATACTTATTTTTTCATATTCAGAGAAAATTAAAATAATTATGCTATCTGATCAGATTTTCAAGATATGAGCGAAAATCGGACAAAATGACCTTTAACCCCACCCCCTACACCCTCAGCACAACCCCAACGCTTGAGGAATGAGTATGTTGATCTAGATACCACAATGTAGGTATACCTACTTAACTGCAAATTTTCAAGCAATTTTCCCCCCTATTTTGCTAATTAGAATGGACTATTAGACGGTGTGCCACAATGAGCTTCTGGTGGGTTATGATTCAATTGGTTCGATAGTACCTACATACAACGTGTTGTAAAAGACGAGTGACCCGAGTGGCCCCCGCTTGGCGATGGCTACAGGAACCGCCTGGCTTGCGACCCCCCTTTATGTTAAACCTGCCGCAAAATATCACCGCCCCGGCGATAATGTTCCGGTTATGTTTAATGAAAAACCAGTTCCTTTCTAAGCCTATCGTGCTTTCGACCTCTTCTTGAATTACTCACCATCAGGTGATATTACAAAAAAAATTGACAGTCATACACCGCCTCAAAGTTCATAGCTTTTATAACAGTACATACCTACTAGAGTAATTCATTAATTTAATATAGAATTTTGGGTCGTCGACGCAGTATGGAAGCACCGGAAAGCCTCGGCAACTCTACAAAATTTTATCGGTCTTTTCGTTGTCTCCTCACCCAGGAGACTCATAGCCCAGCACTGGGCTTATTACAAAGGGTTGTGATGGTGACGATGACTTATATTGAATAATGTTCTTTTTATCATCTTCCAGCACCTCTGAGTGCGCCTTAACCTCTTAAAAAGTATCGCTTTACTGTTTTCAAAATATTATTTCGTAGTAGGTATAATATCTTACAGCGCTATCTAGTTTTTGAAACAGGACAGTTTTTTATCGTCTGTCGGCGCCGCACCATGGACATAGGTCCATGCCCTAAGACCGGACAATGATCCAGAAAGATAATGACAACTTTGTGTACAGATGACACCTACTAATAGACACGCATAATGCGCTAGATATTTTCTTCGGGCTCATCATATTAATTAAAATCACACTGTGATAGAGAAAAAGCGCTGTACTCTTAAACAGTGACACTACAGTGTACCTAGTCACTGTTTACATTGAGGTACGGGTATGCTAAATAATGTCGGTAGGTATGTTCTTAGGCAAACACGAAAGCAAAAATCTGCGGTCCTATGACCGACCTTTACCTATGTTTAAATGTCCAACCGCAGCCCATCTTTGTGCTGTTTGTATTCGTGAGGTCGGTACATATGTGCCTAAAATGAGTAAGTAGGTACCTAGTAGATAGATGAGTTTACAGACTGCTAGCGGACCCTAGGAAAAGCAGCTTAATGATAGTAGGCACCCATGGTACCTAACTACTTACTCGATATATGAACATTACATAGGAACACCGTCATCCGTCAACGTCTGAGAATCGAACCCAGAACCTCGACTACCGCTGACATACCTTCATAAGGTAGGAAGGAACCGTAACGTCATACCTCTGTGTACGGCACCTTCCTATTCTACCATTAAAATATCCGGAAGTTTTTGCGGAGACACAACCCCAGCCAGTTAGCGAGTCGCATACTGACTCGTAACTTACCCGTACGTAGCCGTACGATCACAGGTGCTCGTACTGTAAATCTACTATAGCAGAACGAGGTTTCTATTCAGTTTTGGACCATCATATAAAGTAGACAATCACTTGCCACCAAATGCGAAATTAGACCATCGCCTTGGCAGAACCTAATTTATATGACCAACAATGTCGTATATATAAACAACATCGTCACTATTACCTATTGGGTACCGTTATCAGTGGTGAGGCATATTTATTAGATTAGGTTTTAGGAACAGGTATTTTTAACCCCCGACGCAAAACGAGAGGGGTGTTATAAGTTTAACGTGTCTGTGTATCTGTGTATCTGTCTGTGGTATCGTAGCTCCCAAACGGATGAACCGATTTTCGTTTAGTTTTTTTTGTGTTATAGATAATTTAATCCCGAGTGTTCTTAGCCATGTTTCATGAAAATCTGTTCAGCTTTTCTAGTTGATGAGAGGATCTGACTACCTTCCATATGTCCTATCGATGCGAAATTTGGTACCGTATTACTTCAATTATATTGAAAGTATATGGTAAGGTAACCATGACCTGATCAGCCGTTTGAAGGTCATCAGCTCTCTAACAGTTGATGAGGGGATCTGACTAAATTCCATATGTCGTATCGATTCGAAATTTGGTGCCGTATTACAACAATGATATTGATAGTATATGGTAAGGTAACCATGACCTGATCAGCCGTTTGAAGGTCATCAGCTCTCTAATAGTTGATGAGGGGATCTGACTTTCCATATATCGTATCGATTCGAAATTTAATGCCGTTTTACAACAATGATATTGATAGTATATGGTAAGGTAACCATGACCTGATCAGCCAATTGAAGATCATCAGCTCTCTAATAGTTGATGAGGGGATCTGAATAGCTTCCATATGTCGTATTGATACGAAATTTGGTGCCGTATTACTACAATTACATTGAAAGTATATGGTAAGGGAACCATGACCTGATCAGCCGTTTGAAGATCATCAGCTCTTTAATAGTTGATGAGAGGATCTGACTACCTTCCATATATCCTATCGATACGAAATTTGGTACCGTATTACTTCAATGAAATTGAAAGTGTATGGTAAGGTTACAATGACCTGATCAGCCGTTTGAAGATGATCAGCTCTTTTATAGTTAATGAGGGGATCTAACTTCCTTTCGCTAGTTCTATAGATTCGAAATTCTACACCACTTCCAATGTGTGAAATGATGCGTTGCGTTGCTTCAACTCTGCCGCAATGGGAATTGAGCCTTAAGTTTTTGTATTGTAATTTCTTAGTCTTGTCAATTCTGCTAAAGCTGATTTGTCATGTGGGTTATTGAAGAGCTACATGAAACTAATACCTACCTAAATTGCTTAAACTGATCACAAATACCTACCTTATATTCCACTTAACCTAAGACTACCTACTAGTTAAAACTTAATCTAGTAATTTAAAACTAATATGATATCTAATACCTAACTAAGTTACTAACTCAACTAACTAATTACTTTAAATACCTTCCTAATATTAAAACCTACTTTAAAAAGTACACAATAAAAGTAAAATTAAAAATTTTAAAAACCCCCCGACACAAAAAAGACCTTAAAAACTAACAAATAATATTTTAAACCTATTCTAATTGTTATCGTCCCATATATAATTGACTGTAAGACTTGTACTTTAAAATATTTTTATTTTCCGAGCGTCGTCGCCGCGTCGGGGGAAAACGCAGTGTGGAATAAATGGCTATATGACGATATCGAAGCCTTTTGTATTCATTTTGTACTGTCTTGTTCTTTTAATGAGCTGTCAGAAAACTCATTGAGCAACGGATCCGTAATTAACGACGAATGGATTGGTTCATTGCTTCTACCCGGCTTACCCGATAAGTTAATGCCTATGATTATGGTCGGTCATTGAGCCTTCAGGGATGAACATTACAACATACTTCATAAATGTTGAGGGAGTTATTCGACCTTCTCGGTGGAAGGTTGATGATTATGACACATTCCTATTTTGAGTTGAATTATATTTGACAGTCTGCTTCGCACATGCGCATCATTATTGTTTTCACTTCATGTACAGCCGTCAAACAGATGAGATGAATATATTCATAGTGATATTTATAAATTATGTTGGTGATGTTTAGTAAAATATATAAAAAAAATTGACGACCACTTTGGCGATGGGGTAAACCTATCTGCCTCAGAAGCCAGTGGTTGCGGGTTCGATCCCCGCACGGAACAAGAAAAAAAAAGATGTTCCGTGTCTGGGTGTTTATCTATTTATTTATTTATATTCTAGGTTTCCCCCTAGTTCGCTATATGGTATCCCATAACACAAGCTATGCTTACTTTGGTGTGATTGTCTGGGGATTTTATTTTATTATTTTTATTTATTATAATCTAAAGTCTTAATACTTCGTCGTCCCCCACGAAGAATAAAAAACAAAATTATTCTATATGGAAAATGTAGATTCAAATGAAATGAAGGGTAGCTTATTAAGATAGCTCTAACTCAGTACATAGAACGTTGGCAGAAGAAGAAGCAAAATAAAATAGCATCAAATAATACGGATCGACTTTACGGGAACGTGACGTCAATTAGGGATGTGACATTGCACATAAAAAATCGATTTTTAATTAATCGATTTTTTCCTAAGCATGAAAAATCGATTAATAAATAATCGATGTTTCTCAAAAAAATAATCGATTTTATTATATTAATCGATTTTTTTCTGATTTGACAATTAATTTTACTAGCGTTTGACAATAAACGCTATAAATAAATTATAAATAGTTTTATTCATTAAAAATAAACAACAGAAATAGTAAATTCATATACAATCAACACAAATTAAAGTTTTACAATAATCAAATTATAAAAGGTTCATATCGAAATGTTTTTCACATAAATCAACAACATATTAAAATAATACATACACACATGCATAACTTCACGCCTGTATCCCGTATGGGGTAGGCAGAACACCGGAGGTAATAAAACCATCGGATGTCACGTTTGACAAATTTGGAGGCATTGTAATAGAGGAGAGGGACTGTTGCAGTGAGAGGGGGTCAGCCTATCGCCCACAAAAAAGCCTCCCATAACACCTCAGTCCCTTAACTGACTTTTACAGTATGCCCGGGAAGAGAAGCAGCTGGGACATTCTATGTTTTTCTTTCGCTCCCAGTCCAGCATAGAAGCATATAAAATAATAACTTAATAATAATAAACTTTTGGAACAATCAAATTAAAATGTCTCTCCGGGATACTCAGCTCGATCATTTTCTGCCTGTGTAGGGGAAGATGAACATTTTCGTAGGCCGAATAAAACTTTTTCAAAATTGTTTTTCTTCAAAATTGACGTTTCACCAACGAACAATTAATGACATGACGTAACAACCAAATGTCAGTAAAGTAGTACAGTTCGTTGCTCTATCTAGTGAATGTTTGGCTCCAACATCTAGTGAATGTCATCAGAGATGCACACCGCACAGTGCACAGATGGCGTTAGTGTAATATTATGGAGATGGTATTCTTTGGCAGCTCGCGTTCCGGATTCCGGGCGAAAACCAACCAAACATATTAGGTCGGGAGGCTACAGAAAAATCGGTAATAAATTTTTTGAATGATTGTAAAAAATCGATTATTAATCGATTATTCTTAAAAATAAAATCGCGTATTAAAATCGATTTTTACTTTTAAATAATCGATTTTTAATCGATTTTTTCCATAATCGATTATTTTTTCACAATCCTAACGTCAATTGCAAATGCAAATGTCAATGTCAAGCCGACGAAAACACACAAACAACAACAATGTGTTTGTTTTGATTGTTACAAATTACAATCTCTATTACAATACAATACAATCAATACAAATGCAAGGACACTGGTAATTATCGTTATCAATTTCCACTTATAAATTTAAAAAACCAGATAAAAAGAAGCGGACAAATGCTTTCAGCGTTGTTTTTCTTAGTCGAAAGTTTAATAAATGTGGCTGGTATGTAGATTCTGGTGCCAGTAGTGCACATGACTGCAAATGACGAACGGGTTACTTCGGCAAGTTTATCAGAAACTATTGTTGCAAACGAAACGGAAGTACTACTTAGTAGGTATCATGTTTGGGTGATGTAGATCCTAGCACAAATTATAGGTAGGTATTAATAAAACACCGTTGAAAATGTGAAGTGCATGTCAAGCTTCATAACTAACCTAACTGATAAGATCACAATGGAAACAGTGCTACTTTTGGACCAGGTTGAGGCTTCATAAAAAAAAAACATTCAAAGCAGTGTTCACATCATCAGTAGCTGACAGTTATGGTAGTACATATACCAAGAGAAAAGAAACAAAATGGAATAGAAAATCCAAGAGCCACATACTTGCTGGTTACTTTGATTATGTGAAAGAGTATAAATTAATGACCCAACAAGAAACCATGTTTCCAATTAGTAGAAATGTAATGATACAAGAGTAGAACCTAAGGCAAGATACGGTGACTGTCAGTATAGAGAGCACAGAGTCAGGGGGGGATGCAGTATAAGAATCTGCGGCGAAGTTAGAGTCACTGAATGAATCAAGTTCAAGTAAATCTGATTATTTAGACACATAAGAACTACTTTAGAAGTAAATCCATTAAGTTTTCAGAAGGTACAAAACAGTTATAGTAGTCGCAATTCAAAAGCAACAACAGAAACATCACATGCAGAACTCAATTTATCAGAGCTTCCTGAAAAGAGAGTAAGAAGACTCCAGAGTGATTAGTATATGCCAACATGAGAGATGCATTGACATCTGCAGAAGCTATTGGCAGTCCGAAGAAACAAAAACGGTTGCAGGTGATGGCAGAGGAGCATTGACATCTGCAAAAGCTATTGGCAGTCCGAAGAAACAAAAATGGTTGATGGCAGAAGAGCTGCAGTCGTGAAGAAAATTGAGTGTGGGAATTGATTGATACTCCCAGTAATGCAAGTGTAGTGCAGTGAAAGTGGTAGTTAACAAAATAGCTAGATGTTGATAAGTGTGCAGTAAGTGGCTAAAAGCTTTGCACAAAAAGGTGGTGTTGACTGTAAAGAAACATTTTCCCCTAAGATCAGGTACAGATATTACTTATTTGGATGTTTCATCGGCTTACTGAATGGTTACCTAGATGAAGACATTTTTATGTATTTTCCTGAAGGTTTTCTTTAAATACTTCCAATAAAGTTATATATTTAAAAAGAGGCAATGTATGGCTTGAAGCAGTTGGCTCTTATAAGAGAGTAGTGGACTAAAGCGCCAAAATTACATTTGTTTAAAATCAATCAAGTATAAAATATTTTTTTTCCGAAAAAAAAAATTATACCTCTGTTTTTGCTAGAGTTTGAATGAATGTTATAAAGAGTGAAAATATAATTCGATTTTTTGCCCAAATATTCAGCATAACTGGGAATATCTATCTATTTCTGTTACTAAAATAAGTCGCTTTAGCAAAAAAATGCTGAAAAGTAAAAAAAAATGTTCAGGAAAAAATGCTTAACTTTATCAACTTTAAAAAAGCAATTTATCAATAAATGCTGCAAAAAAAATCCTAGACTGACTATTTTTAAAAGCCTTTATAAAGACTTCGCCTGTACCTACGTTGTCTGTAATCAAATCTTACAACGGACAGGTGAAGCTTAGTAAAGGCTTTTAAAAATAAGATTTTATAGGCAACCCATTCTAAACATATTTTCTGATATACTATGTTTGTTATAAAATAGGTTTAATTCTATTATCAGCCCCGTGAAGATCTTTTCAAGTTCGGATTTTATATACCTATAAAAAATATAAAACAGACATATAAGATATGCAGTGCGAGCACAGAACTTCATTGACTTGTATTGTTACAAATGTTCATATAGTATGGAGATGCTTTGTTAGCAATAATTGAAATCTATCCATTGCCAACAGCCAGCTTAAATCAATGTGTGCTTTATTAATTTTAAATGTTTTTAAACATGTTAAAATCTTAAATAACTGTTAAAAAAAAATTGCTTCCATGCTGGACTGGGAGCAAAAGAAAAACTTAGAAAGTGCCACCTGCTTCTTTTCCCAAGCATACTGTGAAAGTTAGTTAAGGGACACAGGTTTACTTGGCGTTTTTGTGGGCGATAGGTTGACACCCTGTCACTACAATAGCCTCTCTCTATCTTTATAATACCTCCAAATTTGTCAAAAGCGACAACAGATGGTCTTATAACCTCTGGTGTTCTGCCTACCCCATAAGAGATAAGAGTGACATTATGTACCTATGTATAAAAAAATACAATGTTACTAAAAACTTGCAAGGGACTCCATACTATACAAACATTTGTAGACATAGAGTCAATAAAGTTCTGTGCTCGCACTGCTGATTAGGCTATTTGTAAAGCTAAGTGCTCCAATAACATGGGAAAGACGGAAACAGAAAAACAGAAACAGCAAACAGAAACAGCCTAATAAGAAGCATTTCTTGAAGCAATTACTTTACAAAATTTAGTAAGTACTAGTATTAATAGGTCCATGTAATAAAACTATTCTGTAAAAGGTTTTCCAGATGTTAACCATTCTAAGTTTATTAACATTAAGAATCTTGAAATACATAGGTAAGTATGTGCAAAGCAGTTATGTAGGTATTGTGAGTTTTTTTTTGTTTTGATAAAGTGGGGGTGTTAAGAGGTTATCAAAACATTTAATGTAATGCTCAGAAATGCCACACCTATAAATACCAAGTCAAAATTATAATGTGTAGTTTCCTTCGCCTACTTTGTATGTAATAATAAAGTTGGTCTCATCCAAACCACCAGCATGTTTCATTTCAATACAAAGGTTTGTATTATGTTGATCATACAGGGAAGTACTTATTATGTGTTTATAATAAGCTGAGGCAGCATAGAAAACTGACTAGCACTCAAAGTACCTATTTCAGTGACTGGCCCCAAACAAAGACCTACTGCATACTTACATAAGTAGGTACCTACCTAATAACGAACTTTATTGATGAAATTACAATACCACAAACTTGAGGATAAGTCATAGTTGCTGTAATACAATGTTTTTTATGATATTTGTTACAGTGATGTTACTCGAGTACCCATGAAATTCAAGACCTCTTAGTACTGCCCTTCAAGAAGAATTCTGCAGTTGCTTTGATTCAAAATGTAGGTACTCTTGTTCGGATTTTATAATGTAATTTGGTGTATACCTTTTAGTACTTTCGTAGTTAGCACATGTATATTGGGTAAATTACCAGGTTTGGAATAAGAATCACATTCTAATATGACATTTTTCATAGGTAGTGCAGCATTCACTAATGGTTTACTATCTTCCACTAATGTATGAGTTATTAATTATTATGCTCCCCTGTTTCGGGCACAAACTGAAGCTTTTTACCTGAATAAAGGTACAAAATTGTAAAATGGTAAGTTAATTAGACTAAAGTAAATTAAAAAGTAGGTAAGTATAGCTTTTTGTTATGGTTACGAAAGAAAAACATTTTAATCTTCAAAAGAGTATAAAGTAATTAGCTAAAAGTATTAGCTTGCGAGCGAATAGAAACAAGTTTGAAGTAGGTACCTATTTAAGTACTTGACATATTTTATAATACATTTTAATAATTTGAATTGTACAATGATATAAAATTCTATTTCTATAATTCTATTTTTTTCTATACGTGTTGGGTTGGCTTAGAATAAGCGTGAATAATCCGAATAGCCCCCGCGTGGTAGCAGGATCTCGTCAGGGTCCGAATGGCTAGCTACTAGCGACCACACTTCATATAAAATCTGCCGCCTAATATTACCGCTCCGGCCGGCGGCGGTGACATTGCAGCAACAGTTCTTTCCTAGCCGAGTGCTTTCATCGGCCGTCTCATCTTCACTTACCATTAGGTGGGATTAGGGCCAAACAGAGGCTTTAATCGCTTTAGTCTTTAATGAAAAAAAATTGTATTCCCGTTCAATTAATGAACAAGAATTTAGCTATGATCTGAATCTGAATCGAACCTGGTTTGATCCTGCAGGGAAACTCCAATCATAGTCCTCTCGATTGCACGCTGAGCGACTTTAAGCTTGTTTATAAGGCCCATAGTTAGCAACCACGTCCCAATGATCTCTGGTCAAAACCTTTGTCTTCAGACACTGTGGTATAAAGTGAACAGTTGCGAGTAGTTTATATGTAATATGGCGTTACATCGATTTGTATAAAAATTTTATTAAAAAGAAGTTCTTAAAAATATTAACTTTTGGTATATTTTTTAGAACCGCTACCCAAATGCCCAGAGTACCTTCTCAGTTTTCTCTCATATGATATCTGTTTGTCACCAAGTTACGTACTTGCATTTGTTGTCGCTCGGATTAAATCGTTGTAGTAAATAATTGCATAAATGCACACATCTTTCAGTTCCAAATAATAAAAATATCTTTTTTGGTGACTAAATCCGCCCTGATGGTACCTATCGCAATAGGAATCTCAGTATAAAATCGTTTTTAGTATTCAAATGGGATAACACTCATAAATCATTTTGTCTGACTATCCTGGTATTTTATTGAAAATGTATCTTTACTTATTGGACTATGTAATACCTACCTATGTGTTAAGAATGTTATGCGTTCATTATCATACTCGGTCTTTAATGATTGCATTGCTAGGATGTCGGCTTCACAAGTTTATTAGAAATATTATGGTGCGTACAGATTGCTAGTTATGCAGCTAGTAATTTGACCTGCAAAAAAAGTTCCCATGATTTGGACGCCTCTCGAGCGCGCCCTGGCCTGTGGCCCGTGGCCTACTCTAAGCTATCCGTACATTTTCTGTTTTTTGAATAACACCAAAAAATGCTCGATGCTCAATTTGGACCTAATTCCCATGAATTCCCACCGCTCGCGAGCACGAATTGCGCCTGTGTGAGTGAGACTTGCTCCTGTGTGCGTGAAGCTCGTAGCCTGCTCGACGCAATCCTATGTCGGTTTTATAGACAACATTAAAGGGATTCGGATTGCAAATTAGATATTTACGAGAGTAACTTGAAAATGTGATTTTTGTTTGTTTAGTTATCGTAACGATTTTGATGTCAAATGAAAGCTCTGGCTATAAAACCAATTTATCCATTTTAATCATGTAAATCAGTTTACTCGTTTAGGAGATAATTTAAGAATTAATTTGTATCGTGAAATTCTAAACAACCAGAATTTTTTAAGGTTTTGTTTTATCATCTGTAGTCCCTTCATACAATTCTGTGCGCCACCAACGTAGCTGCGTTGAGGCCTTCGGAGTTTTTTCATGAGTAGGTACAACGATTAGCTTTTGCTCATGACTCCGTTGGCGAATAAACATTGTCTATCTAGTATCCATAGCATAAGTTCTTAAGAAACATTTATTTTACCTAGATAATGTGGTGTGAAAGTAGGAAATATTTATTTATTTTTAATTTACCTAAACAGACACCTATTGATTTTAGGTTACTTTCCTTGATGCACTCCTACCCCTACGTCTCTCTAGGAATGTATGTTTAAGCTTCAGCTCTCCACGCCTACTTTACAGTTACGGCTGTACGTTGTCTATAAGTCTAAGCGAGTTTTAATATAGGTACGTACGTATGATACTGATGGAGCTCTGATAAAAATTAGAGCACGAATGAGATCTTCGGACTGTACCTCGTGTGATCTATAATTTTGTGACGTGTCGCGGAGTGAGGTATTATGAAATGTAGGGCATTAAAAAATCGACTTCACTAACATTTTTAAATCCTTGTCAAAACTTTGGCTGAAGTGAAATGCCACCTACGTAGGTAGATATCCTCCGCTTTCATTCATATTTTTTTATAAGTACGTAGGTACCACCTAATTTTTTTTTTAAGTCGGTGCAGTTTAACGATTCATTTGTAGGGGAGACTGGGGACACTTGTTTCCTCGGGACACTTGATCCCTGAGCAATAACTAAAAAACTACAATGTATTTTAAATTTAATACATGCAGCACTGATAATAACTATCATTGTCAATGACCAAATGTCATTTTGAAAGTTTAATACAGATAACTTCAGAGAAGTAAGTAAGTATTTTGTACGTTATTTTAAGGTATTCATATAAATAAACTAGCTGACCCGGCAAACGTTGTTTTGCCATATAAATAAATAAAAAAAAATAGATGTTGGCCGATTCTCATAGATACCGGATAAGCACAAAAAATTTCATCAAAATCGGTCAAGCCGTTTCGGAGGAGTATGGCAACGAAAACTGTGACACGAGAATTTTATATATTATATTACAGATTTCATTGAAAACTGATTAAACTTGAGTAATTCATGTGTGTGTAGAGATATTATTTCTTTAATTAACATTCTGTTTTGATTAGGACAAATATTAGTTTGTAAAATCACAGTCCCGGGGTACACTTGATCATGGCAAACACAGGTAGACTTGATTATGGGATCAACTGTCCCCTACACTCATATCTTCTTTTAAGAGATTTACCTAATAGTCTTTTTTATTTTTTTAAAATCAGGTATAGATTCTAAAATCCCCAGAACATACAAAAGGAGGGAAGGTGTGAAAAAACGCCAACCAGTTGACAAAATAAAGCTGAAAGCAGCAGTCAAAGCTGTCCTAGAAGGTAATAGCATAAAAGGTACAGCCAGATCTTTCAATGTACCTCTTATGACTTTGAAAAGGTATGCAAGAAAAAAAAGGAACAAGAAAATGACATAGAGTTCGAACCTAACTACGGACAGTCTAAAATTTTGACGGACGCAGAAGAGGCCGAGTTAGCCAAATACTTGGAAAAAGCCAGCAAACTCCTTACACCATCTGTTTGTCCTTGCAGTGCACACGGAAGCTAGCATATGAATATGCTGTACAAAACAAACCAGCTAAGAAAATACAAAATTGGACTAACAATATCGCCACTGGCCACATATGACTGGCTCCACGGTTTCCTACTTTTAGAACAAGTAAATACTTGATTTAAGGTTGATTTTATGCGAAAACTATTGTGATATTAATTAATACATTTAGAAGACTTTTTAGTAAGTATTTCAAAATAATGTAGAATAGAAAAGTTACGGTATTTACCTATGAGGTAATAATTATAATAATCACAGGTATAAGGTTAAATAAACGAAAAATGTCATACCAAACAGACTTTTTATTCATGCATGCATATTATGCAATGCCAATAAGGTACACTTGTTTCGCTATGATCATCTATCCCAAGCCATGATCAACATGGGACAGTGAATGATGCAAAAAGGTTGAAAGATAAATTGCCTACAGAATCATAAAAAAATATTCTACAAAACTTTATTATTTTAAGAGATATCCATAAGCTTATGTTTTATTGCTTGTTTGTTTCTAAATATACATATTTACATTTTAAATTACTCTGCTGGCTTCTTAGTGTGTATGTCGCGTTTTTACCTACTCTTATTTATCAGCATTAATTAAGAACATATATATACTTAGGGGGTTATCTGTGGTCCCCGCTCTCCTGCTTTAATTTCATTACTCCTACTTTAAGGGCAGGCACCGACTTCAAATAATACATAGATACTTAGTTAGCATATTAAAGTGAGTTTATTTAAGATAGAAGATATCATTGTTAGTTCTTACTTTTTAGTTTAATTTTACGGTCGGTTTTACTTTTTTTTGAATAGTTTTTTTCTTATTTTTTAACTTAAGTTGTAAATAAGGTTAACTAGATAAGAACATAAAGGTAAATATCTGATATTGGTATTGTAGGTAATTATATCTTTTTCTTTGGTCGGCTGAAATTACCTGTCTTCAAAACTAATACATCAATTTTGATGAAACTTGCAGTCTTACCTAATTTGGACAATACCCTGTACCACAAAAAAGAATTACTTAAATCGAACTTAAAATTCCGGAGATATGGGAACAGAAACATAAAAAAGCATTTGAAATACCCTATCTCAAAAACTACTAAACCGATTTATCAAAATAAAACTTGCAATATTCCCTAGTTGAATAATACCTAGCACAACAAAAAAAGAATTACTTATTTTAATCTTGTAGTTCCGGAGATATACGAACACAAACATAAACATATACCTACATACCTACATACATTCACTTTTGAAAGTCACATTTTTTCAGATAGACCAACGTATTCGAAAACTGGGCAGTTCTGGAAATATTACATACATAAGGGTCGAATAGACAACTTACTTTTTTTGAAATCGGTTAAAAAAGGGTACCTGATGGTACCAAATGGTTGCCACTCAGCTTTGTTGCCATAGCATCACTAGTATGCTACGGCGCGGCGCTGGGTTTCAGTGAAACCAGTGGGTATAGATTGGAGGCAAATACGTAAAGTACCTAACAAATATTGCAACATATTGTGTAAGCTGGGACTGGAGTAAGTTTAAAATATCTATGCACTGAGTGAATGTCTTGTGGTCACAGCCATAATGTATAACGTCTAGACAGTCTCCATGGTGCATTGGTAGAGTGTGCGACTGCGGCATGAGAGGTCCTGGTTTCGAGACCCAGCCGGGCCAGTGAAGGAAAACTTTATTTCTGAACTAACTCCACTGATGGTCTCCATAACATAATGTTATATGACAGCTTACTGTGGGAACATATAGATTGTGTATCATATTCTGTAATGTATTTATTTATTGATCTTAAGCTAAATAATATGAATTTTTAGTGTTATTTCTCAAGCCCTGAAACACAAACCGGCGCTAGTGATTAACGGCTATACGTATGGAATGGATCGTCGAAGCAAAACCACATTGGCATGGAAATGTACAAAGAACGCTGTATGCCGCGCGAGGGCCGTTACCCATAGGGGCAGTAATGAGATCATAAGAACTTTCTTTATCCAGCATAATCACTCACCACCACAGTTCATCATTAAAGATGGTGTACTTTTGAAAATGTAATATTCTTTCATTATCATAATCTGGAAACCACTCGAATGTAGATTAATCTGATATAGGACCAATTAGGTAATTACCAAAAATATTAAATAAAACACTTTTTAACTTAGTTTTAAGAATAGGTATGATATATTTAAACTTCACTTGGCGTGACTGTAAGAACTTAAAAGATTACAGTGTTTTGTAAAGTGCTTTTAATATGCTAAAATTTAAATGTCTAATATAAATTTATAATACTTAAATCCATGAATTTTTTGGCGCATCGTTTACGTTTATTTTCCAAAAAAGTGCTGATGAATTTTGCTGCATAAATTTTTTTGAAAAACTAAGAAAAATTATTTTTATTTTATAAAAAGTCCTGAAGCTTCTGTTTGGAATCGCCCGAATTTATTTTTATTGCGGCTTATTATTTTTTTAGCCATTTTAGCTTTCGCCGGGTTAAGTTATATGATGTTGTAATCGTGAACAAATTTAATAGCTCTTAGTGCAATCTGTATTTCTATGGTTTTATCTTAAGGTTAAAAGAGTCACAAATACTTAAACACGAGTGATTGTGACTACGGTGTGTGTAAAGACATCGGAACCTCTAGTAATAACGTAAAAGTAGTTTAAGTCGATAAAATCTGGTTAAATTTTCTTTTACTTTAGTATTTAACTCCTTACTTATTTGGCAGTACAAGTGGTGGAGAATATTCGTGGTAAAGAGTTGCTTATAATGTCGGGGTACAGCTTCTACCTCAACAAGCAGTGTAAAGTAACTCTACAGTGGCGCTGCACGAGCGGGCACATTTGCGGCGCCAGCATCATCACGGATCTCACGAAGCTCACGATACTCAAATGTAAAATAAAACACAATCACAGTCCCCCCAACTTTGTTATTAAGAATGGAGTTTATCATAAAATTTAAATAAGGATTTCATAATTTCATTTGGATTACGAAATGTTTCGGAATTTCCTTTTTTTAACAAGATGGCCTATGGTGATTGTTTTTTTTGATTGATTGATCATGATTTTTAAGATGCTTTTCAAAACAGATTTTTGTAACACTTTCTGTATACTTAGAGATTATTTTGGTTTAATAATTTACTTCGTATACGCAGCGCCAGTGATATACGGCTCTAGGGAAGCTGCGCATACTGAATATAGATTAATGCTTGCTCGCAATGCCCTCAATTTTGATATAATGAAGGGAGAGCTAATCATGAAGTTTGAATTATGATTCCAGTTTAACTGACTTTTTGTGTGCTACTCTGTGTTGTGTGAAATAATGGATAAAGAGATTTTGCAGATGATTTTTTATTAAATAGGCTGACTTCAAACCTCATAGTTTTTTTTTAAGTCTGACCATGAAATTCAAGATAATGCTTAAATCGTTAATATTTTTTTTTATAAGTTATGGATGGGACGCTTGTCTTCCCTGCCACCTAATGTTAAGTGAACATGAAGACCAAAGTGGTACACGTCCATCCACGAGAAACCTATCCACTCGACGCTTTAAAGTACTAGGAATATACTGGTCAGGTAAAATAGACGCAGGCAGTTCATTCCAAACCTTGGCGACCCGTATCAAAAAGGAACTGTCAAAGCGCTTAGTTCGACTTTTCGGAATATCTACCACATACGGATGGAAGTTCTGTCTGCGCCTAGTAGTCCGATGGTAAAGGGGTGAGGGTTCAATTTATTCCAACAGAGCACTGGCGCACTCACCAAAATGTATCCTGTAGTACACGGTTAAACACGCAACCTTACGACGATGCTCTAAGGTCTGCAGTTTTTTGGTTGTAAGGTCGACGTCGTTAATTAGTTTACGGGCTCTTCGGTCAACGGAGTCCAGCGCTTTTAGTTGATATTTGGCTGAACCATTACAAAGATGACTGCAGTACTCCATGCATGATCGCACTTGAGCTGTGTATAAGTTAAGAAGCTGTGCAGGGCCAATGTACCGCCGTACCTTCGAGATGATTCCCAACTTTTTCGAAGCTACTTGAGCCATGGGCACAATTTGTTGACCGAAGTTTAAACTGGATGTTACAGTTACGCCGAAAAGTGATGGGGACAGATACATTTTGGAAAGTGGGCGTTAATGTGAAGGTGCTCTTTTTTGCGTTGAATAGACACGCATGAGTTTTGGACGCGTTGAATTATATAACAATGTTTTTTGTGTATGTATATTATGATACGAAGATATACAATACGTTTTACATTTATATATTTATTATATGCATTATATTACACAGTTTCAAATTTGTATTCGTATCTTAATACACTATTTAAATAAGGTGGAAATCCCTTTTATACAGGGTGACTGGTGGGCCAGTTTCGAAATTGGATGACGTGATTTTGAGATCATACCTACATGAAGAGAAAACATAAAATAAAAAATAAATATTAATAATGTTCTTGTAATTAAGGATGGAATATGATGCACTGTGAACTTAAAGAATCATTTTATTTTGCAAAGTTGGTACCTACTTGAAATAAATTTGCGCAAGAATCATTTAATTTTGCAAAGTTGGTCATCATCATCATCACAACTCCGTGTAATGAGCCCACTGCTGGGCCATGAGTCTCTCCTCTGGGTGACGAGGACATTTAGGTCGTAAGCCTCCATGTTGGGCCAGTGCTGGTTGGTGGATGTCAGAATTTTCAGGGCACCAAAATTGCTTCTGACAAACCCTAACACTGTACAAACACCCGGCATCGACTGCTTAACTTGCCCTATGAAGCATGGAGGTCGTCGTGAGAAATAAATGATCGGAGGTCTACTTAACTTACTTAACTTAAAGGTATCTTACCGTTTCTGTATTGTTCTTGAAGACCCCAAAAGATAAAAAAAAAACTCTTTATTGTACACCAACATGGTTACATAGTTTAATGAAACTAAAATTACATTTAACATACAAAGGGCGGCCTTATCGCCGAAGTGCGATTTCTGCCAGGCAACTCAGGCATTGGAGGAAATTTACGTGGGCGAGGTGTACGCCTAGTAAATTAAAATTTGGTTGTGGCATGACATTGGCTCTCACAATTTGCTGTCTTGTGTTTGTATTTTTTCATGCGATAGTCAATTTGTACTGTACCTATTTGTATTAATTCTATAATTCTGACTGGAGAAGAGTGCCAAGAGTTTGTTTTCCGCCGGCTTTTTTAGTCTCTTGGTCTACTGTAATATCTTATTCAATCACTATCAACACCTTGTTAAAGCCGAAGTACAAAAAATTGACGTCATTAAGCGGCCACTCGATGGTCTTATGATGAATAAAGAAAATTTTATTTTTTTATTTTTATTTTGATTGGTGATGAGTTTAAACGAGACATTTGGGACTTGAAGGCATTTGGTGAATATTTCCACGATACTTCATCGACTAATTTATAACTTTTGAGCAATCTACTTGTAAACGTGAATCAATAAGATTAGTAGCCTTTTTCCAAGCTTATCCAAGAGCCGTTAAAATGTTATTATCAAGATCAGGAAAATATATATAAGTAAGTACTGAATAATTTTGCCGACCAGGATTCGAACCTTGGTCTCCCGCTTGCGGTGCGGCTAGGTACTCTTTCTACTGAGCTACTCCAATAATGAAATAACTTAGTATATATTCTAAGTTATATGTATTGATAACGTAGTTCCATTTTGTAATAGTGATTTACAGCAATATTTTCTTTTTCAATCCTACGCCTAAAAGTGGAGGCCAAATTATGAGGAGTTTGAGACAGACACCAAAAACATTTGTTATAATTTCAGATTAATCTAATTTAAAATGACCATAACTTGCCATCTTTCGTTGGTAATCCTAAAAGTTGCCATTGCTACTTAATAAAACATAACCAATATTTTCAGCACTGTTTTTGAGGACCCAAAAAGATAAACCGGTGCTAGTGATTGACGGCTACATGTATGGAGTGGATCATCGAGGCAAAACCACTTTGGGATGGAAATGTACAAAGAACGATATATGCCGCGCGAGGGTCTCTACCCATAGGAGCAGTAATGAGATCTTAAGAAGATCCCTTCAGCATAATCACCCACCTCCACAGTTCGTCATTAGGGATGGAGTACTTTTGAAAATATAATGTCTGTACTATTTAAATCACTTAATAAAATCATTTCTAGAACAGTTAAGTTTTTTGAGGCTAAAATTACGGTTTTTATTTAACAGTTTCTCTATCGGCAAAACCACTAATAACAATTTGGCATGATTTCAAAAATAAAATGCATTGAAAATTATAGTGTAGTAAGTGTAAAACCAAACCAAATAACGAGCATTATTTTTTTCAACTAATTGCATGTTAGTTGCGTTTCTCGACAAAACAACTACTCCAAACGTAGTAACAAGAGTTTTTACTGCCTTTTATTCAGTTTAAAATGTTTTTTATTATAAAAAGGGCAGGTCAACAATCGGCGCCAAAAATAATAAATTCATTAACTATGATATATATGCTTTTTTATTGTTAAGACGTGTGAATCTACTTACGCTTTTACAACCTTTCTGCATATTTTTTTTTGTTTATGCATCTGGTTAATATTTATTCCACATACTTACACATACATCTTTAAATCCCGTTTACCTCGCAATCGTTATTTTGCCATAACTGCACTATACCTACTAGACTACGGCCATCCTTTAAACATAGGTACCTCTATTGTATTTTTTGCAAAGTATTTATTTTTTTAACAAGGAAATTAATATATCCGCTAACATATTAACCAAGGCATGGTCAATCTAAATTTTCATTAAAATAAAGATGACTACGCGCTACTACAAAACATGTTGTAGTACTACGTCGCAGTTTTATCAATAAAATGCCGCGTCGTAGTAGGTATGTTCATCAAGAGCGTCTATTTTTCAAAAGTATGTGGTTCCATATTTTTACTTTTTTGTACTAAGCGACGCTAAAATAAATATGCAGGTACGTTTATATCGTATCAAAGAAACTAACATTAAAATTTGGCTGGTGACTACAAATCAACCCTGTATATTAAGGTTGTATAACGAGCACACATATATCCATCCAAACTTTCTCATTTATAAACTTCATAAACTCTTTGTATTAATGAATAAATTATATTATTGTCTCTTGCTTATTTTATTATAAGTTTAATAGTTTTTAGTCTAAAATAAAAGGTGGTGATGCATAATAGTAGTTTATGCAACTGTCATATAATACCTAATTATACCTATGCAGTTGCATACACTACTTTATTTAATCTCATGGTATGGTTATTTAGTATCATCGGTATTGCTAGACATTTTTGCTACTAAAGTTTTATTCAACAAATTAATACTCAAATTCGTATGTACGAAATAGCGTCAAAATGGAAAACGCCTTTTTAGCCTGTTATTGGTTTATGGCTCGAATCCACCACGCATGCGCGTTGAGCGCGCAGCGCTTTCACCACAGATAATGTGTACTTAAATTGAATTGAAACCTCCTTGGTCGGGACACATTGTACTTTAATAATTAAAAAAATGTTTTAAAGCATTGTTTTGTTAAGAGAATAATGCTTTAATTTACTTTTTTAATTTTCTTATAGAATTATGTAAATAAAATATGCCAATAAAAGTCTATACTTATTTCATTTCATAATTAGAACATTACGGAATGAGAATAAATAAAATTTATTTAAGTATATCAAACCTTAATAATGCGAACTTTTTACGTGCAACCTCCTTGGCTCAAAATGAAAAAATATGTTTCACACTTCATTTGCTCTAGCTTTTACAAAGCACAACGGATCGGCTTTACATAATTGTATTTTGTGTGGTATAATTTATTGCTTTCATCAATTATTTATGAGCCATCAAGTCCCATCTGCCTACCTCTTTTTCAATGGATTTAAACTATATTGAAAGAAAAGGTGGTAAAGTTCTCTTATATGATGCTCATCAATACCTATACAAAAAAAACGAGATAATAAAAAGGGGATTTCAATCTGGAGATGCACCAAGTACCGAAAAGAAAAATGCAAGGGTAATTTGATGAGATTAAATTAATGAAAAATGTGATAAATAAAAAATAAAAATTACCCGACCAGGATTATTTATTTATCACATTTTCATTAATTTAGGAATAATTGAGCATTTTAAATGCAAAAACTTAAAAACATTATTAAAGTTGTATATTTTAAGGCTTATGTAATTCGGCACTTCTATTGTACATTTTGAAGTTTTTCTTATAGTTAAAATGATTACAGGGTGCAACTGTTGATGTTAAGCGAAATCATACCTGCTCTTCAACAGAAGAAGATAATATAGTAGCCAAAAGTATCTATGACTGTAAAAAACGGGTATCATCAGGTGATTTTTACCGGTACCGACCGAATTCAATAAAACTGTGGCACCTAGCGATGCAGCTATGCAAATTATTAATAAAATACTCTCCTTGAACAGTGTTCAAAGCTCTTTGTACCGTTCAAGAAATAAAGTAGCTGGTTTAAAATAACTTAACTTTAAGTTGGTTGAAGAGGTTAAAGTGCCACCAAAATTTGACGAGTTCTTGATGGCCGACTTTAGCTATTCTGATACAAAAATAATAACTTTTTCCTCGGAGGAAGCTAAAAAAAAGGTAAATGTAGTAAAATCCTATTACAGTGATGCACATTCAAAAACTGCTCAAAATCTTTTGTCCAGATGTATGTAATATATGGCGAAATAAATTCATCAGACGGAGTAGACTTCATTGTGACTCTCGTTTATGCATTTATGAATAAAAAAATACATGCGCATATAAAACATTGTATCTGATTAAATCATCCATTCCACAATGGGAACCTCAAAATTTTAAAACAGATTACGAACTTGCCGCTACGAAAGCAATCAAATGTGTCTCTCCAAATATAAATTTAAAAGGTTGCTTTTATCATTACTCTAAATCGATTTGGAAAAAAGCAAACGAGTTAGAACTTACGAAAACCAAAGTTTCAAGACGAGTCGTCGCACTTTGCGGTCTACTGCCTTTGTTACCGAGAGATAGAATAGTGGAGGGATGGTGCTACGTAGAGTCCGATAGCCCAATTGATTCAAAAATGAACGATTTAAAAACTATATATATGGTAGAAGTTTGGCTGCAAAACGAAGAGTTTATAAACGTGTAGTGCGATGTAGCGTGATGAGTGATGAGACACATCGGACGACAAGCAACGTCGAAGGATGAAATAACAAAGTGAACAAAGCCATTAAAATAAATAATCTAAATATCTTGCAAATTTTGACAGATTTAATGGACGATTCTCGACTGTACGCGGTTAGAATAAAACAGTTTGAGACACATTGCTTCAGTCCAAATAATCAAAATTCTGAAGTAAGAGAAAAAAAACGAGTGGATAAAAGATGTCTTACAACAATTAAAAAATAATGAAATTACTGTAGGACTATGCCTTGATAAGCTTCGAATATATTCTTTTTTTAAGTTTTGCAATTTCTTTTTTTTGCTTATACTTTTATAAATAATTTATTTAAAGCATGACTGTTTTTTATTTCATAGTGAAACAGAATAGTGTCATTAATTAAATGTACTTGTGTTTTTACATATACATCTATTTGAATTTGGGAACCAACGGAAGCAAAAAATAAGACCCAACGGAAACAGCTGAAATATAGGATCGAAAAGTGGGATCCAACGGAAATAAATGTTATTATTTATATGTGCCATTATTTATAATAATTTCAGATAAATCTAATTTAAAATAAGGTACCATAATTTGGTTATCATAAACGTTGCCGTTACATTTCACTCAATAAAAAATTACAAACATTACATGACTCCGTATGTGTAATTGTTTCAGATTCTCTCATACTAACCAATCTTTATATTATAGCCTGCTTAGCAAGCAATTGTTCGGTATTATGAGCCCAGACACATTTTTAAACCTTAAAAGAGAATTAATTTTATTACCATTTAAAAAAATCGACATTTAAGTTCTGTACGTTTTTGTTTCAGTTAAATATTATAAAAATGCGAGTGGAAAAGACGTCATTGTCGTAAACAGCTTCTGCGTAGGTAATCGTTCACAACAGAGCATAAATTGGCGGTGCACGAACCAATGAGTTTGCAGAGCGCGAGTAACAACGGATAAAAATATTAGATATTTAACAAAATCATTTTTAATGCACCCGCATAAAGCTCCAGCAATTGTAATAAAAAATAATGTACTTTTTAAAGTTTGAAATAGTTTTATAGGTAATAAATAAAATTTCACGCAAAACTCGCTATTTTTTTAATTGATTTTTTTGGAATTTTAAAAAATTCCCAGAATTTGGTAGATACGAGTTAATAGTGTTCCAATCTTTACACCTCAAGTCTTATTACTACGTGTATACTTAATAAGTATGCCATTGTGTACATATAAGGTTTTAAAGGTAATATTTCATTACAGTGCAGTTTTTGAAAACAATTCAGGGTGCGGAAGTCCTTCTGGCGGGGGGTTACAGTTTCTGCGTTCAGCAGAAAACGAAAACCTCTATTCGATGGCAATGCAACAGTCGCTTTAGAAAATGTTACGCGAATGTGGTCACTAAGTTAACGGATGGAAAAGTTACCAAATTGAGACTACAACATAATCACGAACCGCCTGCCTTTAAGGTCCTAAATGGTATTTTTACAAAAATAAGAAAGCCATGATGGATTACCTTTTTGTTTTCTTTTTCTAATTGTAATCACGAAAGATTAGTTATACTACTTCAGTAGATTAGTTTGACTACTTCAATAAATAAATGTTGTGTGTGTGTTCTTTTTTTAATTTTAAAACATTTGAAGGATCCTATGCTATGTCGTTTTCATATAAATACTTTTTCCTAGCAACAAAAATAACAACGTCATAAACAAAGTCTTTCTTTACAGCGCAGATATTGAAAACGCTTCGGAACTCGACGGTTCTTGTGCTGAAATGTTACAGTTTCTGCGTACACTCAGATCATAAAAACTAAGAGATGTGCTAAGTGGGCGTGTCACGTGCGAACGAATCAGGTAAAAAACATACCTCATTGCGAGTTTTGCTAATAGTCGTGTGTCAACTCGTAACGGCGTCACTTCTAGCGATTTTCTCAAAATGCCGGCTTGTTCAGTGGTTTTTTGTAAAAATACTAGTGCCAAAGTAATTTATAGTAAAGATGGCATCTCATTTCACACGTACCTGACTGAAATAATGCGTATTTTTATACTAAAACTTGTAAAACATTCACTGGAAATAACACTTTAGTTGTAAAATCGGATCACATAGTAAATTAACTACGTTTGTTAAGAGCAAACACTATTGCTTGCGTAACACAGGAAATTTATGCATGCGTTGTTTTAACTACGCAATGGATTAGTATACCTATGAAAATACTCACTTATTCGGTAACTCGTGGTGCGGCCGCTGGTTGCGTCCGTGACTTAAGGATGTGTGATTGTCTACATTTTATCGATAAAATTAAGGCGTATTATCAAATGATAATGATAATATTATTTATGTATTTATACTATTAATTACATTGTTATAATTAGTTAGATTCTTGATAAATATAACAATTACTTATTTTATGATCTCCCTGCAAAAAAAAATAATTAAAAAATATCCAATGGGAAATCGCCATGATAATTTGGTGTCCCTAAAACAATCTATACGATTGGCAGTGAAGAATTTTCCCATGGAAAGCGTGCTTCTATTGATAACTGGCCTCAACGTTTAAAGGACTGTATTGCAGCCAATGGAGACCACTTCGAATAAGCTTTTTATATTTCTAATTGTTGTATATTTATTATTAAACTAACACACTGTAAAAGTAAAAAATGTTATTTGCAGTTAAAATATTGTTTTTTTCTTTTTTACAATATTTATGGCAAGACTAGGTACAACTTAAAGGCGAAGTACTATCTTCACTTGACGTATATTAATTGTATGTGTGCTTTACATACAATACATACATACTCATTAAATAAATTGCCTTCCTTTGAATAAGTCGGGTAAAAAAGTTAACTGCTAAACAAATTACGTCAATTAAATTTCATCGACATTTTATAGATAACCAATTTCAAACCTAGCTGCATTAGTGTGTGTGCATATCATTCGTAGCTACGAGCGCGGGTGTCGCCTTTTTTTTGCATGTGGACTATTAGTTGATTTGGTAGTGTGAAAGTAGTATTCCGTTACAGTTTCAATATACAGAGAAAATTTCAAGAAACTATTAGATGGCGATGCTATAGCAACTACCTCAACTGTCCTGCGAGTATAACTACAAGTAAAGCCCATGTAAAATTTGTTCACTATAACCTACAGCATAATCACCAACCTCCCACGGTCATTGTGAAAAATGAGCGTTATATCAAAGTATAATTTTATTATTTTTGTTTTAAAAAGATCCATCCAAGTATTATCGCCGTAGAATATCCCGTTAATTTATTTTTGATAGTGTCGTCTTTGTTGCCCCAAAAGGACGTTTAACACTAATAAAGAAAATTAAAAAACAATCTACAAATTATCTATGGCTAACATCTGATTATTTGTTCCAGTATATCAGTAGAAATGTTAAGCAATTGTCTAATAAGGAAAAATTCGAATTTGTTTGTCTCAAAAATAAATAAATACCTAAGAATAAATAGACTAAAAATTATATATATTTGTGCACTGAATATCACGTTTTCAACCAGATTTAATATTGTAAATATGAACTCCATTAGTTGGTGTCAGACATCGAATTAAGTGTGTGGTACCTATCAACAGCTAACCACATTTACTTTGTATCTAGTTTTCACCTGAGTACATAAATATTTGTAGTGGTGGCGTATGAATTTGCGTGAATTAATATGTTGGTCAGAGAATTATTAGGTACACCTTGTTTGTCTTTTTTTACTTAATACACATTTACAGCAGAATAGTCGTAACTAACAATGGGCCTCAACGAGCAATGGCAGGGCACGTAACTTGAAGCACTGGCATTAGTAATGTCGTTTCCCATTTATAAGGCAGGACAGAACGTGAAATTAATATTAATTTTCGTATTTTGATTTATATATTTTCTTTAAATGCTTCACGTACGCCCAGAGATACCTACGCATTGGAATAAAAGGGACAAGGTGTACATACAAGTAAGTCGAATAGAAGAAATAATGTTAAGCAAAAACAGAAAAAATATTGGAATATTGCATATAACGCAACAAAATACACTTTAAACCTTAATCTGTTAACCTTAGTATTTGCAAGTACTAGCGAGGTAGGTGCCTTCCTACTAAAAATAACAAAAAGAGATAGAGGTGGAAATTATGTGGTGCTGTAATTTCACTTAATTAAATATTCAATTATCGTGCCACAAAAGACACCTGAATCCTTTATTTTATCAGAACTGGACTACTTAGTTTTATTTCTCAGGTAGCACGTCTTGCGTGACAAAAATATTCATTCCCAAGATTTGATTTAATTCAATGGCTCTGTTGTACTATTTTAAAAAGGGCATTAATTATTATCAAGCAATTTTTTCAAATCATGAGTAGTCTCTACGCCATACATTTTTTTCGCAGTATTTAGTAAAACTTTAGTAGAGATTTTTGGAATAAAATAAGAAATTTTCACTCTTTTTCTTAACATCGTGTCCTGGATTACTGGATTATATCAAGTTAAAACAGATAAAGATTACCAAGTAAAGAAAAAACTTCTGTTAGATATTTGTAGAAGATGAAACCACGCAAAAAAGGACCAAAAAAGTGGAAATTTCTTAACAATCTCTAAAGAAGAATTATCTTGAAAAGCAGACGACTTTTACTGAAGCCATGTTGATGTTATTCGATAGGCCTAAGTTCCATCTACCTCTATTGTCACGGAAACATGTCGTTTTTGGGACACCCTGTATATATACATAGCTATAATTATAGATATCCCTTAGTTTACATTCAGAACTATACACTTAGAAAAAAAAAAATATATGTAAAGGTTATTTTTTCCATAAATTCAATAATAAGCTGAAAGTTTGAAAATTTTAGCGATAATTGAGTAAAACTTTTATTGAGATGAAACATTAAAAATATTTTTTTCAGGTCTTACGCCAAAATACTTTAAAAGTAGACAAGGTAACATTCAGTTACGGCTTGGTGGCTATCATTTCGGGGTGAAAAGCAAAGGAGGCCCCAAAATCAGATGGCAGTGCACACAATCTCGTCATGGATGCCGCGCTCTTTTACACACTATCGATTATGACATTGTAAAGTCCCGCAATATACACAATCATTAAAAACACCTAAAGATAATAAATAATAATAAAATCCCCAGACAATCACACCAACTACATGGCCCGAAAGTAAGCATAGCTTGTGTTATGGGATACCATGTTGCAAACTAGGGGGGAACCTAGAATATAAATAGAGGAATAGATAAACACCCAGACACGGAACATTTTTTTTTCTGGTTCCGTGCGGGAATTGAACCCGCAACCACTGGCGTGTGAGGCAGATAGGTTTACCCCAGCGCCAAAGTGGTCGTGATGAAACACTATCGTTTTGTTTTTATGACCAGCTGGTTTAATAGTAACGTATGTCTAGGCCAGAGGTTCTAATCCTGATGACGGTGGATATTTGTGTGATGTATATGTATTGTAGTCATGGATGTTTATATGAGTTTATTGTCTATAAATAATTTGTATACTGGGCAATTTTTTAGTCACCGGTAAATTTTTTATTTCACATCATTAACAAGAAAATTAATATATCCTCTAACATATTCAACAAAGCACTCTAAATCATGAATGAATACCATTAGAATAAAGACGACTACGTACTTACAAAACATTTTGTAGTACTACGTCGTAGTATTTTCAAACGTAAACAATGAAATGCCGCGTCTTAGTTTACGTGCTTAGTGCGGTGCGTTTTTTTGACGAATACGTCATTCGTCAAAAAAATTGTGATGCTAAATCTTAATTTTTTCTACTGGGTGATAATAAATGTGCAGGCACATTTATATTGTATCAAAGAAAATAATTTTGGCCGGTGATTATAAAGGGTGACTGGTGACAAATTAGCAATATTTGAAGGAGAGCAATCTGTACTCGATTCTGATCATAATTATGTAATAAAAGTAGGTACTTAATTTTTTCTGAGAAATCCCTATGAATAAATAAAGAGATCTTACTACAATTTTCCCGACCGCTAATTATTTATTGTATTACGCTAATGTAACCAGGCGTTGCGTAATGAATTTTTAACTTTCGGAGAAGTTTACTCAGTAAATTATTATCTAATAAATTTTTTCATTTATTTTTTCTCTTCATATTTGATCTTAAACTATCACGTCCTGGAATATTGACCCACCAGTCACCCTGTATAGCCCAGTATATTTCATAAGCTTATTATGCGTTATCTTGTATCCATAAAACAAGAAAACATTTAAGACACTTAATTTTGGCTTAATGTTGTATGAATGTCAGAAATATCATAATTTTAGAATAATATAATCATAATGTCAGAATATCAGAATATTATTTCTTTGAAAACACTAGAACAATAATTTATTTATTTATTTTATTTATTTATTTATAATAGAAACAAACGGTCTTTCACAGTAATTAATATCAAACATTTTCTTAAAATAGACCTACAGTTTCCTTAAAAATACAAAGTAATTCTAAACGCTTACTGTCTAACGAACAAGGAAAATTTTAATTTACAGTTCATAGTTTACTTACGTTAGTATTCACAGCATACATGTACTTACAGATTTACACAATATACAATACATAAAACGATACGTTAAAATAAAGTTATAGAACAATTAGAAGATTCATATATAACTTTTTTTTTTAATTTACATATAGTGTTTAATTTAATCATTTATCCTAAAATATTTTTTTATATTATATAATTTATCGAAAAATATGTCCACATTAGTTATTTTTTTACTTTCATTAAAAATTTTGCACGCACGCTTAACAAAAGAATTAGCTTCATAAAGGGTCTTACTGAGTGGAATAATATTGTATTGCAGGCGTTTAAGTATTTATGCATTCCACTATGAAGGTTCATGTATTTTTAACAATTGGTAGTTATATCTGTCGCCTTACAAACCTTTTATACGGATTTTTATTGCCAGCGAGTCTATGTCATTAGGAGCTATTTTATTTTATTTATAAATAACCTACAGCGTTGATTTCACGTTTTAGCCATCCGGTTGCTTAGTGAACGTGGCAAGGAAATGATGATATGCGGTGGATACAGTTATTATGCGAAAATAAGAAATTTGTCGACGACTAGATGGGTGTGCACTAACAACAACATCTGCCGAGCCTGCTTGACGACCGACATCGAAGGCAGCATCATACGTATCAACCAAAACCATACTCATGATCCGCCTCGGTATGTCATAAAACAAGGAGTGTTTATAAGACTTAAATAATTCACTGTAGTTTGTAAGTCTTTTTTGTATATATTGTAATTTATAATAAAATAATAAATTGATAATTATTATTTGTAATCAATTGAAAGATATAAGCAGGTATGCCCACAAATAGTTTGTTTAGTTACATTGACATGGAGGCGCCGAAGTTGATGGTCATCTCCAAAGAAATGGAGGCTAAAACTAACACGACAGTTTCAAATCAATTCAACCTCTAAAGAGAGAACCAAATACAAATACTCACATACATTTTAAACTACGATTGGAGCAGCAATGTCAAGGCCTGAATAGAAATAGCTCGTAGTGCCTTCAATACATGTATAAACTTTTTATACCATTTTATCCTAATGTGTGTATGTTGAATGTAAGAGATCATCTTTTGATAATAAGGCCACTATTTGCACTCTGTAACCTATATCCTATTGTATTAAACTATGTTCGAATTATATGTACAATAAAGAATAAAGAAAGTTGTTTGCGCTTCTGACCTCAATATCGCCTTTTATTCCCATAAACTCTTGTATACATTACATTGTATTATACAGTGTGGAAAAATAATAGTGACCCTGGAGGGAAACTACCTTAAATCCTATAGTTAGCTTATTTTACTTTAAGGAAACATTCCTTTATTTTTAAAAAGAAACAAAACTGCATTTAAAGATTTTCTAAAATTCGCTTGTAACGCCCGCGGGACTCGAACCAGCTAAAAATTAAAAAAAAAAAAGATTCGTTATTTTACTATACTAATCGATAGGATAATTGTTCAGGATAAAATTTCTCTAACAAACATTAGGTCTTTAAAATAAAAAGAAAACGTGAAATCTTAAAATTTATTTTATTTTATTATCAATTTGTTACACTTTAATAATTTAACTGATAAATTGTTCGAAATGAGCCCCCTCGTTCCGGATACACAAATTTAATCTTCGTTGAAATTCATTTCTTGTAGCCTTCAGCAAAGTGTTGTGGTGTATGCCCCTAATCACATTTTTTACCGCGACCCTTAGCTCTTGTACAGTCTCATAACACGTTTTATAAATAATATTTTTTACATGACCCCATAAAAAGTAGTCTAGAGGCGTCAGGTCTGGACTTCTTGCAGGCCATCTAATCGTCCCGTTTGTACCTATCCAGACATTGAAATTTTCATTAAGGTAAGCCCTGGAAATTCTGCTATTGTGGGCAGGTGCACCATCTTGTTGAAAAATGATATTATTTCGTTCCTCTTCCGGTAGATGGTTTAATTGATTTTGTAAAAGCTCTAATATTTCAACGTATTTTGCCGTATTCAGATGTCCTTCGTAAATGTGCACCAAAACAACCATATTGCTTTTGATTCCACACCAAACATTAAACGAAAATCTGATCTGATTGCTTGTTTCACGAACACGGAATGGATTTTGACGGGACCAATAATGATTGTTATGTCTGTTATACATTCCATTATTACTAAAATTTGTTTCGTCAGACCATACAATGTAGTCTAAGAAATTTGGGTTGCGGGCTATTTCTGTTTGAATATTCTGACAGAACTCTAATCTTCTTTGACTATCTCCGGGATGTAGTTTCTGCACCAATCGCCCATCACGATAACATTTGTATTTGTATTTTTTCAAAACATTAAGTACCCGAGTATGGCTGGTGCCTATCTCTTGAGCAGCTTCTCTACTAGAAGCTTTCGGGTAACACTCAAAATATGTCAAAATATTGAAATCAAAATCGGAAAAGTCTGGATTTTGTTGCTGTGGGCGTCCTAAACGTTTTTTGAAACTTCCAATATTGACTAAATTTTTCACCATTCGCGACAAAGCTCTTCTTGATGGTATTTGTCTATCTGGATACCTCTCGCGATACCACTGTAGAGCTAAATCGCAGTTCTTGTTGCTTGCAAAGAAAGCTTCTAATAAGTCGAATTGTTCTTGATACGCCATGATCACACAATTACGTAATGGAAGCAATACTAAATAAAATCGATAAAAATGTTCGAAATATTCGTTCGAATTTTAAAATTGCTGTCCCGCATTGCAAAAAAATTCAAACGTTCCATTTTTAAACTTTTCGTCAAAACGCCTCGTACCGTGTAAGAAAGAAGTAATATCATGTAAGAAGTGCATAGAGATATTATTACCATTAAACGATTTTCTTGTAGAATTCTTCAACAAGGTACTTAGAAATAAATTAATTAGCAAGCTTGTACTTCATACGAACGAATTGAACTCCATTATTTGAATGTTAGAGAGATAAGAGAATTATAACGTATCTTTTACTTGTGGAAAGTGAACCATACTAGGTAATGTATGTAAACTTGTGTAGTTATTTTTCATGGATATCTTGTACGACAGACGAGTGTGAGACCAAATGTTTGTTAGAGAAATTTTATCCTGAACAATTATCCTATCGATTAGTATAGTAAAATAACAAATCTTAATTTTTTTTAATTTTTACTGGTTCGAGTCCCGGGTGTTACAAGCAAATTTAAGAAAATCTTTGAATGCAGTTTTGTTTCTTTTTAAAAATAAAGGAATGTTTCCTTAAAGTAAAATAAGCTAACTATAGGATTTAAGGCAGTTTCCCTCCAGGGCCACTATTTTTTTTCCACACTGTATAAGCGTTTCCTCAGTTAATTTAAATAATAGCGGTGACCTAAACGAGTTAATTATCAAACTCAAAATACTATACATACAAGACACCAAATAGGACAATAATCTGTTTAAGACTTAAACGCTTATAAACCGTTAATAAAACAATCTAGGGCCGTTCTTATTGGCAAACTCCATACCTACGTTAAGCGGTGCGTACCTATATAAAATCGTTTTTGGAGTTGAGAGCGATATATTAATACGGGTAAAAATTCTTTATCTACTACTGGATCTAAAATTCATCCTACTAAGCTAAGAAGGGTTGGTTGATATTCAACGGCCATCGTTCAGCGTCAATCTTTCAATTGTAAAATTACGAATGACAGTATCGGTTCTTTTTTATTCATTTGACTTGTTTACCCATATGGTTATAACTACAGTTAGTCGGAGGTTCTTTAAGCATTATTAATAAATAACATTCAGAGCTGATTTCATGTTTCAGCAATCCGATTGGTCAGCAGACGTGGCATGATGGTATACGACGGCTAAAGTTATTTTTTAAAAACAAAGAACATTAGAACGATTAGATGGGTGTTGATTTGATTAAATCATTGTGATTTGCAATTAAATCATTGTAATTCTTTTACTATTCAATTTTTTGTAATTTTTTATTAAATAACAAGTGAAATGTAGATTTAGACATTCCAACCGTGAAATAGATAGGTACTATTTTTGTAAGGAGATACTTTTTTCTAAGGATTTTGTATTGGCAAAACTCGGTTTTAAAACTAATTTAAACATTGAAACTTTTAAAGATAAAGTTAACTTTGTTTCATCATGTAAAACTGAACATGTAAAACTAAACTATACCTACATAATTTTTAGAGTTCCGTACCCCAAACGGACAACCCTTATAGGATAAATATCCTATTCTTCTGTCATCACATTTATTACATACAGACTACTATTGCAGTTTTTTTTATTAGTAAGTACCTATAAGTTGTATAAGTTTTTTATTTATTACTTTATCTACTATGATTCTAAAATCACTCTGCCGAGCAGCTGAGCAAGGCTGGTTTGATATTCATCAGCCATCGTTCCATGACATCGAAGCAGCACCTATCAACTGTAATGTTTGTTTTTTTCTGTTATATGATATTTTTTTTAAATACTAATAACAACCCTGTAATAATGATTGGCAATTACCGGATTAATAATGTGAATAATGTGCATGGAAACAAAGTCCGCTAGGCCTGCGTGAAAGCGAAGGGAGGTTGCCGAGCGTTGCTACATACCATAGACAACGCCATCGTGCGTGTCTGGGGCACTAATGACACCACTGCTCATAATAGCCCAAACTGCATCTGAAATACAGCTCTTACGACTTAAAATATAATTTTTGGTTAGCACTGTGAATTACCAAAGCATCAATAAATATCGTAAATTAATAAAATATTCTTGTGTACAAGATATATTCTGCTGAGATAGATAAGCATGATTTATGCCTTAAGTCACATTAACATAACCTTCAGTGTAATGAAACCCTACCGGAAATTATCCAAGTGCAAGCGACCACTCGAAAATTCATTAAAGACGCACATTAGAAATGAATGAACATAAAGTCGACCACTCTTGATATTCCGGAATATCAAGATATTTTTCTGATGTTGGTTTATCAAGAGGAATTTAGACGTTACTTTCGTAATATTTCACTATAACTAGGTTATCATTATCGGGTTAAGTTTTTGATTAAAATGATGTGTGTTTAAAAAATCATAAACTCCGTTGTAACGACGGAATTTTATAGATCCAGTGTATACAGTGTCGCGCAATGGCCGGCCTGTCTTAAGTCATTTCGATAGGCACATATCGGTTCAACAAATGGTCGGGCAGCAAAGGGTCGCGATCACGGTGGGCCTGTGTGAAGGCCTGGAAAGGATGTAAAGCAAGTGTCCTCACCATCGATATGAAATTGAACAGTACAGACTGGATCATAACCATTAATTGACAGTATTTTTCTAAAATTTGTGTTTGTGTTATTACATACATACATACATAACTTCACGCCTGTCTCCCTAATGGGGTAGGCAGAACACCAGAAGCTATAAAAACCATATGATGTCACGTTTGACAAATTTGGAGGTATTAATATGATGGACAGAGACTATAGCAGTGACAGTGGCAGGGGTCAGCCTGTCGCCCACAAAATCGTCAATAAATCCTCCGACCCTTAACTGACTTTTACAGTTTGCGCGGGAAGAGAAGCAGCTGGCACATTCTATGTTTTTCTTTCGCTCCCATTCCAGCATGGAAGCTTGTTTTGTCTGGGTAATTATGTGCTAATAAAGTGCAATTTGTAAAAAATATACGTTGATTTGAATGTCAGATGGACAATGCTTACTCTATGAGTAAAATCTTTCACTAGCACTTACCTATCTGTTATGGGCTGTATCTTAAAACTTGAATGCGTTGTTTTAGTTCTCCGAAAACATCTTCGCATTATTTCCTAACCAATGAATATTAGGGATACGTGTTAAAATTATTCAGTTTGTTAGTTGGTCGTATTATTGCATTCAGGTACTATCGTACCCGTTATCAAATAATTACTGTAAATTTTAATAATTATGTATGAAACACGAAATTAAGTTAAGGTTAATCTGTGTTAGACATATAATAAAATTTGTTAGTGAAGTGTCAAGAACCACATTGGTGTTTATTATAGTAGGTAATGTATAGTGGCAAATGAAATTGTGAATCTGCACTATGTTTTTGTTAACGACACGCTCTTAATTATTTGGTGAGTTTAACCTAATAAAAAATATTTATATTTATTTCTATTATTACAATGTAGACCTAACGTTTTACAACTTAAAGTATATTTTGCATTTGTGAAAAACTAAAATCCCCTTATAGAAGACAACTATCTATGGTGTCTTATAGAGCCCGTGTTTACGGTATCGTGAAATGGCCGTCCCGGACTAATATTGGTTCAACAAGTCCAAGCAGAGGACTGCAAGCCAGGTGGCGCTGTCTGCAGGGCTCCACTGGATGCAGAGCCACCATCATCACATTCACAATGAAGCTGTAAAGTAGGTACCCCAGCAACCATAACCAATAAACTTTGTGTATGTAACATTATAACTTGTATACCTGGTTAGTTGAGTTGAATTATATATAAAAAGTTTTAGAAGAAAGAAAAAGATCATAAAGATGATTTGTTTTTTTATAGAGTATTTTGTGACGCGCGTACAACATGCTACTCGATATAAAAATGTTCTCAATATATATTGTGTCTGTGCGCGGTTGACTTAGAATAGCCCTACCGCCTTGGCCAGCGACCACTCTCTCATATAAAATCTACCTCCAATTGTTACCGCTCCATCGGTGATGTGCTCCGGCAATATTTTATGGTTAGCCAGTTCTTTCCTAGGCCCGTGTGCTTTCATCTTCGACCTCATCTTCACTAACAATCTGGTGAGATTGAGGTCAAACGCAGGCTTAGTTTCTGATTTTTTTTTTGTTTCAAGTTCTAACGATATTGTCTGATTTTCAGAACCGACATTTAGTCTGTCTCAACGTGGCAACTTGGTCGTTCAAATAGGCGAGTGGAGATTCAACAAGCACGCTAGTTGGGGCTCCAGGACGCGGTGGTCTTGTATCAAGAAGAAATATGGATGCAATGCCAGCATTACTACCGAAAACAACATAATTATTAAGGCACTCGGAAAGCATAATCATTAGTTAACTTGTTGAGTTGTACACGAATTAAGTAGTCATTTTTCTAATTTTTGATGTTGAATTATAAATTGTAGCTTCATAAGCTGGGCTTATGAGATAATATAATGTGTGAGTTGATATTAGTTCTTTGTAGCTAGCTGAATGATAACTTCATAGACATGATTTTAATATAGTTATTGAAGCTGTTATGCATTTTGTTTTCCCTTGTAGACTTTTGTGCATTCCTTTGTCGTAGGTATATAAGAAACAGCAAAGATATATTATATTCATAAATTATTTTTGTGTAATTGACGTACTTAATAAAATAAATCACATATATTACGGTATAAAATGTATTTTATTTAATTTATTAAAATTATATTTTAAATAGGTATTGCTTTTTATAGTGCTACATGGTTCAATTTTTCACGTAACGCTCTCTCATTGTCATTTACTGTTTCACCTTCTTTAAAATAGAAAATAATCAAGTGGAATTAATTCCGGCGAGCGTGGTGGCCATGCAATTTACCATCGCGTTCTATCCATCGGTTCGGGTACGACTCGTTTAAGTGATTTCTTACTTGCAGTGAAAAGTGAGCGGGTGCACAATCATGCTGTAGCCCACATTCTATTGCGAACTTCTTTTGGTACATCGTCTAACAAATTACCGAGCCCTACTCTTAAAAATTAATATTGAGATCCATTCAGTCGTGGTGGGAGTTCAAATGGACCGATTATTTGTCTGTTTAGTATTCCAGGCTATAAATTAACTCCAAACTGGTGCTGAAACATGTCTTTCCTTAATGCACGGGGATTTTCGACGGCCCATTCATGGAGATTGTGCATGTTAAGGTTAACAATAAAGTGTAAATAGATAATTATGTTTGTGATACACTTGTGATATTATTTATTTTGTTTTATTAAATTTTATATTACTTATATGATTTTTTAAATGTATTTAATAATTTATCTTTCAAATATACCACCAGTAAAACTTCATTGCATTGAATCAGTAACCCCAAGGTTTCTCAGCTATTATATGAACACTCCTAACGTTTAGTTTCTTATTAATTGAGATTATTTTATTGGGAAATACTTTAGTTCTAATACTTTTGTTAATAATAATTTACATAAACCATACAAATTATCGTGCATTCCATTCGTCCATTAAGAGCTGAATCACACATCTTACTGATGTTCTGAAATGGCTTTAGGCATTGTATGAAGCTATCTCATTCAAAAGAATCTCAATCGCTCAAAGTTTTTACCAGTTATCTTACAGTGTCCTCTACCTATAAACACACTTCCACCATCATGGGATTCAGGAGAAATTAATTCTAAATTTTAATATCTCTCCACGGGTCCAGTCACCTGCTTTGAAATTTCAGAAGTGAACAGGTTATTTTAAATTACTCAGTCGTTAGTCAAGCTATTTGATACATTGCAAATCGCTATTTGTCTAAACTCAATCAAGTCGGGGAGATAGTTCATTAAAGCAATCGAAATATGGACGCTCGTGGGGGCGTAGGTGCTGATGATGGACAGTGCTTGGACTTAGTCTATAAAACTGCCCACGTATTCGTTTTCTTACTATGTATAAAATTCCGTAAGTATATATTTTTAAATTATTTCCTACTATTTCTACGGTAACTTTCCATTTCAGCATTATTCTTGAAGACTACAAAAGATAAAGATGTGCTTGTGATACAGAGCTACACCTTCCGAGTGGACAGTCGAAACAAGAGCACAATTGGGTGGAATTGCACAAAGCATCACGTTTGCCGCGCAAGAGTCACCACTACGAAGGACACTAATACAATAATAAGGACTTACTTAGAACATACTCATCCACCTCCTAAGTTTATAATTAGAAACGGAGTACTTTTGAAGATCTAAAACAGATCTCAAATATGTGTGTATTTCCATTATTTTGCATACATGCGGGCGGTTCGTAACTATGGTAAGCAAATGAAGGTTTAGACAAAGATTATGTTTACTTAATAATAAACAATATTGGTAATTATTTTGTATATATTACAAAAGAATCAATAAATTGATTTCCTTGTAATAAATAAGTTCTTCGATGAGATCTTATTTTATTGATAACCCCCGGGGTCCGAGCGAAGAAGTGATGATCTAAAATATAACACTTTAACCGAATTTTTTGCACATGATTATAACCGTGAATACCTACGACAATTTTAAGTGATATTGAGTTTAAACGCGGGGTACTGGGGATTTGAAGGTGTTTGCTGAAGGAATTTGGTATAGATTATTCAATCCTACGCCAAAACGTGATTTTAATGATGCCTATAGACAGGATCATTCGACGACCACTATGGCGTTGGGGTAAACCTATCTGCCTCAGACGCCAGTGATTGCGGGTTCGAACGGCTTTTCAACATAGAATGTTGAAAAGTCAAATGTTTGTGAAGGGAATCTGTCATATCAAAAATGAATAGGAAGTTTGATGTATCTTGCTGTCCTAACTTGCCCTGACATAGCTTATTTAGTTAGCTATTTAAGGCAGTTCAATTATTGATACTCTCATATAAAACGCTAAAAAAAATTGAAAATATTTGTTTTATACTAAAGCCTATTATTTAAAATACTCATAACATAAAGCAGACATAGTAAGATATTTAGATGCTGATTAGGCTAGTGACCCCACACACAGACACTTTTATGTAGGTTTTTGTTTTGTAAAGCTAAGTGCTCCTATAACATGGTAGAGTAGGAAACAGAAAACAGAAACAGCCTAATCAGAAGTATGTCTTGAAGCTATTTTTTTTACAAAATTTAGTGCTAGAATTAATAGGTTCATGTAACAAAACTATTATGTAAAAGGTTTTCCAGACGTTAACCATTATAAGTTTGTAAAAGCTCTTGGTATTGTAAAAATATTACAGCCTCATACTTAAATAATGTATTAATATTTTTTGTGTAGGCGTATATAGGTAGGTACCTTGGTATAATATTTTTAAGTTTTTGCATTTTGGAATGCTCAACTATTCTTAAATAACTGAAAAAACGCGGCGCGGTCGGTACATGGATGGGTGACGGCCGACCATTCATTTCTCACGGCGACTTCCGTGCTTCGGAGGGCACGTTAAGCAGTCGGTCCCGGGTGCTGTATAGTTGTATACAGTAGTCGTTAGGGTTTGTCAGAAGCCATTTAGGCTCCCTGAAAATTCTGGCATCCACCACCCATCACTGGGCCAGCTTGGTGGATTATGGCCTATACCTCCTCTTCACCCAGGGGAGAGACTCATGCCCTGCAGTGGGCTCATTACAAAGAGTTGTGATGATGATGATGATGATGAACTGAAAAAATCGGTTAAATAAAAATTCTCGACCAGGACTCGAACCTGGGACCTCTCGTTTGCCAGATGAGTGCTCTTCCACTGAGCTACCAGGGCCTGGCAGTAAGCCTCGAAATTACTTAACACATTTTTGTCTTTACGTTATATTACTAACGTAGCTCCATCTAATGCAGCTAAAACCACCCCAGACCAATTTCTTTTGAGAAATCGTAAATCCCAGTTAAAGTGAAGCTCTCGTCCGGCAAACGAGAGGCCCAGGCATGTACAAAGCAGTTATGTAAGTATTACGAGATTGTTTTTGTTTAGATAAATAAAATAAATAAAAATGAAATCCCCAGACAATCACACTAGCTACATGGCCCCAATGTAAGCATAGCTTGTGTTGTGGGATACCATGTAGCGAACTAGGGGGGAACCTAGAATATTAAAACATAGATAGATACACATTTTTTTTCTTGTTCCGTGTGGGTATCGAAGCAAGACAGTTTTACCCCACCAAAGTGAGTGTTGAGAGGTTACCAAAATATTTAATGTAATGCTCAGTAATGCCACCTATAACAGTATCAAGTCAATATTATAATGTGGAATATACTTCGCCTACTTTGTATGTAATAATAAAGTAAGTCTGATCCGGACCACCAGCATGTTTCATTTCAATAAAAAGGTTTGTATGATGGTGATCATTCAGCAAAGTACGTATTATAAATCAAAGATACCATAGAACCATAAAGAGCACAGAAACACGCATTAGAAACATTTACAATATATTAGCTGTCTAACGAGATACAATATGTTCCCATATGTTTATTAAGTGTTCTATAAGAAATCAACATATTGATGAATCATCACTTACTGAATCTTCCTACTTATTCTTACTTAAAATGTATTTACAGTACCTACAAATTATATTAGGACACTCGGTCATTCATTGCATTCGTCGCCAAATATAACATTCGTGTGCATGCTTCAATATGCATTTGAACCGAAATATTCTTCTCTGTTACGATATTTTTTTCAGTTACCGCTCCTACGCACTAGTGGTTGGCCGCCTAGGTGGTTCGTATGAGTGGTCAAACCGCTTAACGCGGTTTTGACGGGGATTCTTCGCGGCTGGCTGCCATAGCGGTCAGCCGCGAAGCTATCTGCAGCTTTACATTCAACCGCAGCAGTTAAAAATTTGCAGCGGTTAAGTGCATTCCATCACAGGTGGATGCATATAAAGGAAAAGTGGTTGGCTGTCTAGGCAGTTCGTTTGAGCGGTCCAAACCCTTCACATGGTTTCTTCGCGGTTGGCAGCAATAGCGATCAGTCCGAAGCGGGCCGCAGCTCTACATTCTACCGCCCCGGTTGAAGACAATGAAGACCGGTAAGACAATGAAGTAGTACAGTACTTGAATCAGTACCTGAACCGAATCTTAATATCGTCAGACACTTTCTGCAACAAGCGAGCCGCATCCAGGAAAAACTATTTTTTTATTTGATATTTCTGAAGTGAACAGGTTATTTTAAATTATTCAGTGGTTAGTTACAAACTTAAGTAAAGAAACAATCCAGTTTGCAAAGATCTGGAAATATTTTTTTGCTATCTGTCTAAATTAAATCAAGTCGAGGAGATAGCTCTTTAAATTAATTGTCATATTGATGCTGGTGGGGGCGTAGGTGTTGATGATAGACGGTGCTTTGACTGAGAGTATTCGTTTTCTTACTATGAATCCGTATAACATTTAATTATTTTCTGCTATAACTTCCGTATTTTACATTTTCAGTACTGTTCTTGAAGACCCAAAAAGATAAAGATGTGCTTGTGATACAGGGCTACACTTGATAGAATTTAAATGTAAGTAACAATAGATCAGGAGCATTATATAGAAAAATTAGTATAAAAGTTTGATATGTCTGATTGTAACTTTGCAGAAACCAAAATATTTCAACATAGAATGTTGAAAAGTCAAATGCTTGTGAAGGGAATCTGTCATATCAAAAATGAATAGGAAGTTTGATGTATCTTGCTGTCCTAACTTGCCCTGACATAGCTTATTTAGTTAGCTATTTAAGGCAGTTCAATTATTGTTACTCTCATATACAATACTAAAAGAAATTGAAAATATTTGTTTTATACTAAAGCCTATTGTTTAAAATACTCTTAACATAAAGCAGACATAGTAAGATATTTGGATATTGATTAGGCTAGTGACCCCACACACAGACACTTTTATGTAGGTTTTTGTTTTGTAAAGCTAAGTGCTCCTATAACATGGTAGAGTAGGAAACAGAAAACAGAAACAGCCTAATAAGAAGTATGTCTTGAAGCTATTTTTTTACAAAATTTAGTACTAGAATTAATAGGTTCATGTAACAAAACTATTATGTAAAAGGTTTTCCAGACGTTAACCATTATAAGTTTGTAAAAGCTCTTGGTATTGTAAAAATATTACAGCCTCATACTTAAATAATGTATTAATATTTTTTGTGTAGGCATGTATAGGTAGGTAGGTATAATATTTTTAAGTTTTTAAATAACTGAAAAAACGCGGCGCGGTCGGTACATGGATGGGTGACCGCCGACCATTCATTTCTCACGGCGACTTCCGTGCTTCGGAGGGCACGTTAAGCAGTCGGTCCCGGGTGCTGTATAATTGTATACAGTAGTCGTTAGGGTATGTCAGAAGCCATTTAGGCGCCCTGAAAATTCTGGCATCCACCACCCAGCACTGGGCCAGCTTGGTGGATGTGGCCTATACCTCCTCTTCACCCAGGGGAGAGACTCATGCCCTGCAGTGGGCTCATTACAAAGAGTTGTGATGATGATGATGAACTGAAAAAATCGGTTAAATAAAAATTCTCGACCAGGACTCGAACCTGGGACCTCTCGTTTGCCAGATGAGTGCTCTTCCACTGAGCTACCAGGGCCTGACAGTAAGCCTCGAAATTACTTAACACATTTTTGTCTTTACGTTATATTACTAACGTACATAGCTCCAATTTCTTTTGAGAAATCGTAAATCCCAGTTAAAGTGAAGGTCTCGTCCGGCAAACGAGAGGCCCCAGGTTCGAGTCCCATTTTTTAACCCCCGACGCAAAACGAGAGGGGTGTTATAAGTTTAACGTGTCTGTGTATCTGTGTATCTGTGTATCTGTCTGTGGTATCGTAGCGCCCAAACGGATGAACCGATTTTCGTTTAGTTTTTTTTGTGTTATAGATAATTTTATCCCGAGTGTTCTTAGCCATGTTTCATGAAAATCTGTTCAGCCGTTTGAAGATCATCAGCTCTTTTCTAGTTGATGAGGGGATCTGACTACCTTCCATATGTCCTATCGATGCGAAATTTGGTACCGTATTGCTTCAATTATATTGAAAGTATATGGTAAGGTAACCATGACCTGATCAGCCGTTTGAAGGTCATCAGCTTTCTAACAGTTGATGAGGGGATCTGACTAACTTCCATATGTCGTATCGATTCGAAATTTGGTGCCGTATTACAACAATGATATTAAAAGTATATGGTAAGGTAACCATGACCTGATCAGCCAATTGAAGATCATCAGCTCTCTAATAGTTGATGAGGGGATCTGAATAGCTTCCATATGTCGTATCGATTCGAAATTTGGTGCCGTATTACAACAATGATATTAAAAGTATATGGTAAGGTAACCATGACCTGATCAGCCAATTGAAGATCATCAGCTCTCTAATAGTTGATGACGGGATCTGAATAGCTTCCATATGTCGTATTGATTCGAAATTTGGTGCCGTATTACCTACTACAATTATATCGAAAGTATATGGTTAGGGAACCATGACCTGATCAGCCGTTTGAAGGTCATCAGCTCTCTAATAGTTGATGAGGGGATCTGACTAACTTCCATATGTCGTATCGATTCGAAATTTGGTGCCGTATTACAACAATGATATTAAAAGTATATGGTAAGGTTACCATGACCTGATCAGCCAATTGAAGATCATCAGCTCTCTAATAGTTGATGAGGGGATCTGAATAGCTTCCATATGTCGTATTGATTCGAAATTTGGTGCCGTATTACTACAATTACATTGAAAGTATATGGTAAGGGAACCATGACCTGATCAGCCGTTTGAAGATCATCAGCTCTTAAATAGTTAATGAGAGGATCTGACTACCTTCCATATATCCTATCGATTCGAAATTTGGTACCGTATTACTTCAATGAAATTGAAAGTGTATGGTAAGTTTACAATGACCTGATCAGCCGTTTGAAGGTCATCAGCTCTCTAATAGTTGATGAGGGGATCTGACTAACTTCCATATGTCGTATCGATTCGAAATTTGGTGCCGTATTACAACAATGATATTAAAAGTATATGGTAAGGTAACCATGACCTGATCAGCCAATTGAAGATCATCAGCTCTCTAATAGTTGATGAGGGGATCTGAATAGCTTCCATATGTCGTATTGATTCGAAATTTGGTGCCGTATTACTACAATTACATTGAAAGTGTATGGTAAGTTTACAATGACCTGATCAGCCGTTTGAAGATCATCAGCTCTCTTATTGTTGATGAGGGGATCTAACTACCATCTTCTTAATATTAAAACCTACTTTAAAAAGTACAAAATAAAAGTAAAATTAAAAATTTTAAAAACCCCCCGACACAATAAAAGACCTTAAAAACTAACAAATAATATTTTAAACCTATTCTAATTATTATAGTCCCATATATAATTGACTGTAAGACTTGTACTTTAAAATATTTTTATTTTCCGAGCGTCGTCACCGCGTCGGGGGACCGCTAAGTGAGAAAAACAGTTGTCTGTTGCAGATTGCATCAAAAGAATTCACTCCGAAAAATTCGTAAAATCGACACAACCGTCAACGTCGTCTGCCCTCACGTGTCTGCCCGCTCGGGTCGCCGCACTTGGTGACGCCCACCCCCGCGCCGCAAGCCGCACACCGAGCTCGCCGCGCGCGGCATTACGTAGAGCGTAGACTATGCATGAAACTTAAGATCGCTCATACCTAAATGTAATAATAAATTAGCTGTTGTTGGCTTAATACTTTATATACTTGAGCGGTCCCCGACACGTGGCGACGAAGCTCGGAAAATAAAAATATTTTAAAGTACAAGTCTTACAGTCAATTATATATGGGACTATAATAATCAGAATAGGTTTAAAATATTATTTGTTAGTTTTTAAGGTCTTTTATTGTGTCGGGGGGTTTTTAAAATTTTTAATTTTACTTTTATTCAGTTATTTAATACATAGGCATGTACAAAGCAGTTATGTAAGTACTACGAGATTGTTTTTGTTTAGATAAATAAAATAAATATCCCCAGACAATCACACTAGCTACATGGCCCCAATGTAAGCATAGCTTGTGTTATGGGATACCATGTAGCGAACTAGAATATTAAAACATAGATAGATACACATTTTTTTTTCTTGTTCCGTGTGGGTATCGAAGCAAGACAGTTTTACCCCACCAAAGTGAGTGTTGAGAGGTTAACAAAATATTTAATGTAATGCTCAGTAATGCCACCTATAACAGTATCAAGTCAATATTATAATGTGGAATTTACTTCGCCTACTTTGTACGTAATAATAAAGTTAGTCTGATCCGGACCACCAGCATGTTTAATTTCAATAAAAAGGTTTGTATGATGGTGAGCATTCAGCGAAGTACGTATTATAAATCATAGATACCATAGAACCATAAAGAGCACAGAAACACGCATTAGAAACATTTACAATATATTAGCTGTCTAACGAGATACAATATGTTTCCATATGTTTATAAAGTGTTCTATACGAAATCAACATATTGATGAATCATCACTTACTAAATCTTCTTACTTATTCTTACTTAAAATGTATTTACAGTACCTACAAATTATATTAGGACACTCGGTCATTCATTGCATTCGTCGCCAAATATAACATTCGTGTGCATGCTTCAATATGCATTTGAACCGAAATATTCTTATCTGTTACGATATTTTTTTCAGTTACCGCTCCTACGCACTAGTGGTTGGCCACCTAGGTGGTTCGTATGAGTGGTCGAACCGCTTAACGCGGTTTTGACGGGGATTCTTCGCGGCTGGCTGCCATAGCGGTCAGCCGCGAAGCTATCTGCAGCTTTACATTCAACCGCAGCGGTTGAAAATTTCACAGGTGGATGCATATAAATTTGGAAAAGTGGTTGGCTGTCTAGGCAGTTCGTTTGAGCGGTCCAAACCCTTCACGTGGTTTCTTCGCGGTTGGCAGCAATAGCGATCAGTCGTGAAGCGGGCCGCAGCTCTACATTCAACCGCCCCGGTTCAAGACAATGAAGACCGGTAAGACAATGAAGTAGTACAGTACTTGAATCAGTACCTGAACCGAATCTTAATATTGTCAGACACTTTCTTCAACAAGCGCGACGCATCCAGGAAAAACTATTTTTTATTTGATATTTCTGAAGTGAACAGGTTATTTTAAATTATTCAGTGGTTAGTTACAAACTTAAGTAAAGAAACAATTCAGTTTGCAAAGTACTGGAAATATTTTTTCGCTATCTGTCTAAATTAAATCAAGTCAAGTCGAGGAGATAGCTCTTTAAATTAACTGTCATATTAGAGACTATTCATTTTCTTACTATGAATTCATTTATTTAAGAATAATTGAGCATTTTAAATGCAAAAAACTTAAAAACATTATTTAATTATTTTCTGCTATAACTTCCGTATTTTACATTTTCAGTACTGTTCTTGAAGACCCAAAAAGATAAAGATGTGCTTGTGATACAGGGCTACACCTTCGGAGTGCAAAAACGAAACAAGAGCACAATTCGGTGGATTTGCACAAAGAATGACGTTTGCCGCGCAAAAGTCACCACTAGTAAGGACAGTAACGCAATAATAAGAACTTACTTATATCATGCTCATCCACCCCCTAAGTTTGTAATTAGAAGTGGAGTCCTATTGAAGATCTAAAATGTGTGTGGCTTTCCAGCATTTTGCATACATGCATGCGGTTGGTAACTTTGGTAACCAAATGGAGGTTTAGACACCGCTTTATTGTTAATATTGTTAACTCGATAATACATAATATTGGCTAAGGTCATCGACATTACTAAGTATTAGATTATATTGCTAACGCAGCTCCATCTTATGGTACTTAGTGATGTATCGCAACGCAATTATATTTTCTTATTCAATCCTACGCCAAAATGTGATTTTCATTAGGAAGAATTTCTTAGACTACCTACATATTAATAATACTTTATTGTACCCTATACATAGAATTAAAATACTAAAATGAAAAGTTTGGTGGTCTTAATATAAGTTCATGCACCGATTTCTTATTTTTAAATTTGGGATATCTTCCATACTGAGATTTTTTGATGTTTCATATGGAACTTTATCTAGCGAGGCTGATACCGAAAGTGGTGATAACTTAAATATCCAAATACTTTATTAATAATAAATAAATAAATAAATATTTCTGACACTCACACAACACTATCTAGCCCAAATTAAGTTTCTTAAAGAACTTGTGTTATGGATACTAGATAACTGATATACTTAAGAAATATATACACATACATAATGAATAAATACATTTTTTTTATTAGAATAAACTTAAATAAACATATAAACATCCATGACTTGACGACTAATATCTGTGTTCATCACACAAATATCCGCCGCCGCCGGGATTCGAACCCAGGACGTCTGGCATAGAAGGCAATGTATGTTACCGCTACACCAGCCGGTCGTCTATCGACGGAACCAGCAAAGTCTTGGAGAACCTAGGGAGGCAATAGTGCAGCGGTGGGGGTCTCCCGCTGATGATGATGGTAATTAGGTACCTACGACTAATTAGTTGATACCCCGATATAACGAGATACAACGCGTTAATAACTTCTTTTGTTTAATAAAGTGAAGACAAAATAATGAGAGGTGAAGACAATACTGCAATAATCAACGAATGCAGAGCATTAAAAACACCGACTTCACGTCAAAACTTTGGCTGAGTTGAGAATGTCATCAACGTTAACATTCTCCGAAATCATACATATTTTTTCAAAAGTTTGAAATTTTCAATGAAGTACTCAACCGATTTCGTGTGACTTAAAATATAATATTTAGTTATAACTGTGAAATACCAAATCATGATTTTTTTTTTTATAAGTGACTAAACCCGCGTTTGACCTCAATCTCACCTGATGTTAAGTGACGATGAGGTCGAAGATGAAAGCACACGGGTTTAGGAAGGAACTGGCTCTTTATATAATATTGCCGGAACACATTACCGCCGGAGCGGTAACATTTGGCGGCAGACTTTATATAAAGGGTGGTCGCTAGCCAGGCGGACCCAGAAGGGATCCTACCACCAAGCAAAATCTGATGATGATCGAGTTAAGGTTTTAATTATGTGTGTTTAAAAAATCATAAACTCCGTTATAACGAAACAATTTTTTTTATAGAGCCGGTGTATACAGTATCCCGCATGGGCCGGCCTGTCATTGAGATAGGCAAACATCGGTTCAACCAGTGGTCGGGCAGCAAAGGGCCGCGAGCACGGTGGCCCTGTGTTAAGGCCTGGAAGGGATGTAAAGCCTTTGTCCTCACCATCGATAATGAAATTGTACAATATCGGCAGGACCATAACCATTAATTGACTGTATTTTTCTAAAATTTGTGTAATTTAGTGCTAATAAAGTGCAATTTGTGAAAAATATACGTGTAATTTGATTTGAATGTCACATTAACAATATTTACACTATGAGTATCATCTTTCTCTAGCACTTACCTATTAGGTCTTGTAACCTCTGGTGTTCTGTCTACCCCATAAGGGATACAGGCGTGACGTTATGTATGTATGTATGTATTATTATTACGGTAACATACCTTTTGAGTATTATTCTTGAAGACTCCAAAAGGTAAAGATGTGCCTGTAATACAGAGCTACACCTTCCGAGTGGACTATCGAAGCAAGAGCACAATTGGGTAGAATTGCAAAAAGACTGACGTTTGCCGCGCAAGAGTCACCCTCCACTAAGATGGACACTAATGTAATAATAAGAACCTACTTAAATCATGCTTATCCACCCTCTAAGTTTATAATTAGAAACGGAGTACTTTTCAAGATCTAAAACTTATGTTGATCTAAAAAGTTCCCACTTCTACTCAATTACCTACATATTTAATAATTAGCGGCAATCAATCAGATTACTTGCCTTTTTTCCAAGATTACCCAAAAGCGGGCAAGATTTTCTTCTCAAGATCAGTAAAATATATTATGTACTGAATAATTTCGCACGTCCTGGATTCAAACCTGGGTCTCTCCTTGCAATATTACTTAGTATACAGGGTGACTGGTGGGTCACTTTTGAAATTCAAAGACGTGATAGTTTGAGATCATACATGAAGAGAAAAAATATAATAAAAAATGAATATTTATTAATTACTGAGTAAACTTAACCGAAAGTTAAAGAATTAATTACGCAACGCGTGGTTACAATAGCGTCGGCAGCGATCTGCGGGCCAGGTCACGTGCCGCGCACCCCCAAATAGAATGTGCCTTGTCGTGGCGGGAGGGCTCAGTAGCCCGTCGCAATTCAGCGATCGGGTGAAGCGAAATCACTCTTACGGAGGTTGCGCGCTGCGTCTGTCCGCATCGGGCGGCAGCTGCGCCGACCGATGACGACACAGAGGCGGCGAGGTCCGGTCGTGCCCCGGATGCTCTGGGGTCGGCGGTCTTGGATTGCTTCGGCATCCGGGCCGTCGTATTGGGTTGGGTTACGTTTTAGGTTAGGTTGTAGGTTAGGTTTTAGATTAGGTTTTAGGTAAGGCTTTAGGATAGGTTTTAGGTTAGCTTATAGGTTAGGCTGGGCGGAGGGTGGGACGGAGAAGGAGACGCCTTCTCCCTCCCGATAGCCAGCCGTGGCGGGTGACCTACTGCGGTTATGTATAGCAGGCTATGAGTGGGGAAATGGCCGCGTGTATCGCCGGGGCTCGCGGGCAAGCCACTGGCGATACCGTGGGTCCCAATTTTGGCGAGGGAGGTCAATCCAGGTGTAGGAGGTTTTTAGTGGGTCAGTTCGGCCTTCTGCCGGATCATCCCCACATATCCCACCGTTTCCCCTTGGGCGGTCTGGGAGGTGACAGCACGTTTCCCTCCAGACAAAAAAAAGGTCACGTGCCGCGATCTTCTTATTTGTATGGAAAGTAACATAGTAGTATTTATTTATAGTGAATTCTCGTGAAAAATTAAGTACCTACTTTTGTTACATAATTATGATCAGAATCGAGTACAGAGTGCTCTCCTTCAGTATCTAAAATTTATCACCTATCACCCTTTATATTCTAAGTTATATAACTAACGTAGTTCCATTTTGTAGTGGGTACTTAATGGGACTTTTATTTTCTTATTCAATCCTACGCCAAAAAAGGGGCCAAATTTTGAGGGGCCTATGGACATTAGAACAGAATAATTTAGCATTATTTATCATAATTTAAAAAACCTAATAACTTTTAATATAAATAATTCTTGGTAATTTTAACCATAGGTTGCCATCGTTGGTAATCACAAAAAATGCCATTTGGTACTTAGTAAAACATTACCAATGTTTCTGCACTGTTTTTGAGAACTCCAAAAGACAATCCGGTGCTAGTGATTGACGACTACACGTATAAACCACTCCATCATCGCGGCAAACCACTTTGGGATGGAAATGTACAAAAAACGATGTATGTCGCGCGAGAGTCTCTACCCATACGAGCAGTAGTGAGATCATAAAGAGTTCCCTTCAGCATAATCACCCACCTGCACAGTTTGTCATCAGGGATGGAGTACTTTTGAAAATGTCTGTACTATTTTAATCATCTTATTAACTCGGATGCCACTCGAATGCTCATGTTAAATCAATTATTTATTAAAAATATTTATTAAGATACTTTTTACTATTTTTTTTCTAGGACAGTTAAGTTTTTCGAGGCTAAAATTACGGTTTTTATTTAACAGTTTCTCCATCTGTTAAACCACTTCAATAACAATTTGGCATGGTTTCCTAAATAAAATGCATTAAAAATTATAGGTACTGTTGGCGAAAGTTGAAGTGTAAAACCCAAAGAAATAACAAGCAGTATTTTTTTCAACTTACTACTTGTTAGTTGCGTTTCTTGAAAAAAACAAGTAATCCAAACGTATAAACAAGAGATTTTACTGCCTTTTATTCAGTTTAAAATGTTTTTGATTATAAAAAGGGCAGGTCAACAATCGGCGCCAAAAATAATGGTGATGTTTCCAAATTGGAATATTAGATTTAACACTTAACCATAGTTTTGCTAAAATACCGCGGTTCTCGATAAAAATATCCAAAAATAACAATAAACTTCATGAATGGCGCACAAAAATGTAAAAGCTTAATGTAAATGGCAACCGCTATGCTAGGTCGTCCATACGTTTCGCCTTTTTTAATAGTTTCATTTCTATCAAAACTGTCATTGTCGTGTCATCTGTCTTGTCATTTGGTACCACGGCTGGTAATCTCCATAGTGTATATTAGCATCCGTCTATGGATATTGTCCATGGGCTCACATAATGATATTGACACTTGACTGCTTGAATTGGTTGAATAGTTTGATTGAATTGAAAGTTTCAATTCGAATTGAACAATCTTTGTAGAGATTGACACAATAAAAATCTTTGTGAATTGATGTGTAAATGAATTTAATTATAAATAAATTATAAAAATATTGTATAAGTTGTGAAAATTGTGTTACCCTTATATGAATTTCCAAGAAAATATACCAAAGGAAGTACCTAACTATAACTCAACAATACCTGAAATATACTGACAGCGAGGACTGAAATTATATACCTATATTGGATTTGTAATTGGATTGTCAGAAAAATTTATTTAATCACACCACATTGTCTAGCCTAAATTAAGTCTCATTAAGAACTTGTGCTATGGTTACTAGATAACGGATAAATAAACTTAAGAAATATATAAACACATAAATATTTTTTATTTTTTATATAGAAAAACATCCAGACCCATATTTATTCATTTGTAAATTTTATTATTTGGCAAAGGAATTACCTATAGGCATAACATACTAAGAAAGTTCTTTGCCATGTCCGTAGAAAAAAAACTGCTACACCTCATTGTGTAGAATAACATTTAAAAAAAAATCAAGCTGTCAAAATCAATATGTGAGCCTCGTATAGACCGACATCTATGACAAGGGAGTTGTCCGTCTGAACTTGTTCTCCTTATTAGTCTGTGTTTGGTACAAATCTGTCATTTGAAGTTAAGAGGAATGGAATGGCTATGTAGGGAGAAGCTATTTTTAATAAATCTTGTGCGTTTTAAATACGATGTCTATCTGAAATTAAGTGATTTATCTTTGTTTGAGCGTATAATCTCTTCATAGTACCCTTGTGCTCTCATTCTAGCCCCAGATACAAAGAAATGGAAACATGTATTTTATTAACTATGATATATATGCTTTTTTATTGTTAAGACGTGTGAGTCTACTTACTACTTTATACCTTTCTGCATATTTTTTTTTGTTTATGCATCTGGTTAATTTTTATTCCACATTCTTATCTTTAAACCCCGTTTACCTCGCAATCGTTATTTTGCTATAACTGCACTACACTAGACCACGGCCATCATTCAAACATATCTCTATCAGTATGACGTGTAAAAATTCATAAATATTTCCGCAATATTGATATTTATCTGTATTTAATTGTATTTGTAAACTTTTTTTCACTTATTTTGAAGTAATAGTATTAACATATTTGAACTGTGCTAATGAAGTTCTTTCATACGACACCCCACACGAAACCGTCAAGAAAAAAACTTGTTTTAGCTTTTTAGCTTGGCGTCATATAGCCAACATAGGCTACAAGCAAAAAAAAAGAGGAATTCAGCAGAAACCTTACTGAAACCGCTTTCAGAATCAATAATACAACGTAAAATCACCTATGGGCTATAGATGTACTCAAGCGTCTGGTCTATTAAACTTTGCGCAATATATTCGTTCTCTTACTATGAATCCGTAAAACATTTTTTTAATTATTTTCTACTACTACTTACTACCGTAAATTACCTTTCAGTGTTATTCTTGAAGACCCCAAAAGGTAACGACCTGCTTTTGATACAGGGCTACACCTTTGGAGTGGAGAGACGAAACAAGAAGACAATTGGATGGACTTGCACAAAGAATTCCGTTTGCCGCGCAAGAGTCGCCACTAATAACGTCACTAACGCAATAATAAGGACTTCCTTAGATCATACTCATCCACCTCCTGAGTTTGTAATTAGAAACGGAGTCCTTATGAAGATCTAAAACTTAAACAGATCTAAATTATATGTGGCTCTTCAACACTTTGCATACATGCATGCCGTTGGTAACTTTGGTAACCAAATTAAGTTTCAGAAAAAGATGTATTAGTTTACTTGATAATAAATAATATTGGTAAACGTTTTGTCTGTATTACAAATGTATCAATAAAATTATTTTCTTTTCATAAAAAAGTTTTCGATTGATAACCCCCGGCCCGAGTCTAATGGCGAAAAAGTGATGATGATCTAAAATATAACACTTTAACCGGATTTATCGCGCATAATTTATTATAATTATAATAGTGACAACACACGACAATTTTAAGTGATAATGAGTTTAAACGCGGGTTACTGGGGATTTTAAGCTATTTGCTGTAAATAATATTTCCTACCTATAGCATCGACTACCTAATTTAAAACCTATGGCAGTAATCTTCCCACTTGTAAGCGTGTATCAATTATCAAGAGTGTTCAAGATTTTTCTAATTCAAGGTCAGAAATATATACTTAATACCAGGTCGTTTTGCTAATGATACTATGATTATTTTATTCCATTCTTGTTCAAATACTTTGGTCCCAGTTTGTCATGTTCGTATTGTGCATCCATAGCTCAATGCACCTACTATGTAAGCAATTTGGTTGTGGCATGACATTGGATCTCTCAATTAGCTGTCTTGTGTTTGTTGTTTTTTCATGTCACTGTCAATTTGTTCTGTACCTATTTGTGTTTATTTGATAATTCTGACTGAAAAAGAGTGCCAAGAGTTTTTTCTGCCGGCTTTTTTTTGTCTCTTGGTCTACTGTGATATCTTATTCAACAACTAGTTAAAGCCGAAGTATCAACTGACGTCATCAAGTGTTTTGTGAAATTCCTAAGATGAATAAAACTTTTTTTTTTTAATAATATCGCCCGATCAGGATTCAAACCTGGCTATCCAGTTTACGGGGTGGGTACTCTACCAACTGAGCTACTGTTGCCTTGGGTAGTGTCATCGACATTATTAAGTGTAATATTATATATTGCTAATCTAGCTCCACCCTATGATACTAACTCCTAGTTTCACTGCATGGTCTCCATAACATAATGTTCTATGAAAGCTTACATAGTTTGTGTGTCATATTCGGTAATGCTTTTAATTATTATTTTTAAACTAAATAACACGAATTTTTCAGTTTTATTTCTTAAAACCCCGAAACACAAACCGGCGCTAGTAATTAACGGCTATACGTATGGAGTGGATCGTCGAAGCAAAACCACTTTGGCATGGAAATGTACAAAGCACGCTGTATGCCGCGCGAGGGCTGTTAGCCATAGGGGCAGTAATGAGATCATAAGAACTTCCTTTATCCAGCATAATCACCCACCACCACAGTTCATCATTAAAGATGGTGTACTTTTGAAAATGTAATATCTATACTATTTTCATTATCACAATCCGGAAACCATTCGAATGAAGATCAATCTGATATAGAACCAATTAATTACCAAAAATATTAAATAAGACACTTTTAAACCCAGTTTTAAGAATAGGTATAATATATTTTAACTTCACTTGGCGTTACTAGAACTAGTAATAACAATACATAAAGCCAGTATGTATTGTTATTACTAGTTCTTATGAGCAATAGTTATTATTATGGTAAAAAGGTTTTAAGATCACTCTAAGTCATACAAATTAATTCGTCATTTTCATACATTCATTGATTTCGTTAAGTGTTATAAAAACATGATCAGAAGCATTGTTATGATAGTGCTAACGCTATTGGGTGATTATGTTTTAATGAAACAGATTTGATTCACATAACAATATACTCATTGTCTTTAGCACAATCATATACATAACTAAATTTGTTGCAAATGACCTGTACCTTACTCCTTTACAAAGGTGTTCACTAAACACCAATCACCCTGTATATTATAACTAATGTATTAATTGAAACTGCTAAAGAACTTTACTTATGTTACGATTAATAATTCAGTTACTTCAGTTACTCGCTCATTTATTCGATTATATCAGTTCATTCATTCATTCAATCACTCAATCATTTGCTCTGTCATCATAGACTTCGATTCGGAAATCTCATCTTAGCGGTCGTAGCGACAAGTTGGATCAGTCAGCCATCTTTACATTATTATAAGAGTTATTGTGAATATTGTGAAGTGATCATTTTGTATTAATTTGGACAATAAACCAACTTTGTTAAGAAGATATCTGCTGTTTTCTGTGAATTCCCTCTGAGCGTTTCAGCTCAGAAGTGGGATTACAGCAAAAATTCTCATTTTTGCAACGCCCACGTGAAGCAAGGTTATGTGTGATATTTTATTTTTATTCTTTTTTCTTGCTTAGAACCTTAAAATAAAAGTGATTTAAGATCGTAAACGTTGTTTTATGCATGAAAGTGTTAAATTATGGTGAAAATACCGTTTCTAGAACGCAGATGCACATGGATTTTTAACGAGAAAATATTTTGTATGCTTCGCTTATCGGCCTCTAAACTTGATATTACTATCTAAAAGTTGCTTTTAGAGCAATTAAAACTTAAATACTAAAAGCAGTCCGGGATTTTCTTACTCGGAAATAAATGATTCCACTTTATTATAAATGCAATATTATTATAATCTTAGTCTAATGATTGGTTACATATCATGGTTAATTATATTATATTTGTCACCTTACAAGAAATAGCATATACCTACGATAATAATATACTTACTTTTAGTATATTTTCCCTTCATTGTATGAACCAGTGTGTGAAAGTACAATTACATAGAAATTTATTAAGTTTCAGAATAATGGGAGGCGAACATTGTGATATGGGTCGACACCGACGAGAAACGCCGGTGCGATCATCTGAAGTACGACAAACGATGCGAAAACCTCGGACTCGTGATGGAGAGCACCGCAGCCGTAGCCTTGCAAGGCGAGACAGCCGGCGAGGTAGCCCGCTGTCTGCGCGGAGTGAGAGTTGCAGCGTGCGCGGCGACGTACGACCTAGAAGACTCCCAAGTCGGAATCGTGAAGAGCGAAGTACTAGCCATGGAATACCTAACGACAATGAAGATCTACATCAGAGACTGAAATTGTTAGAAGATGAATTATTGAAGAGGAATAAAAGCCGTAGACACTATGAGGCAACGACTAGTCGCAGCAACCGCTGTAGACGTTCTGATGATCAAACCAAGAACGTTTGCACTTCCCCTAGAAGCAGAAATGGTAGTCCTGATCATAAGAAATTGAGGTATTCCGATTCTAAGGAGTTTTTCGAAGAACTAATTCAAGTCTTTAAGGGCAGGGGCCGTGAATCGTTTCCCTTGGTGAACAACGTGATACCTGACTTTGACCCACTTTCTAAAGAGCAAACGATTAGTATGTGGATTAATAAAGTAGATGAGTGTGTAGAGATATACGGTTGGAACGATAGGCAAACGGTTCACTATGCCTTACCCAAGCTTAATGGTCATGCTAAAACTTGGTACCAGGGCCTGCCTTCTATTAAGCATTCATGGGTAGAATGGAAGAGTTTGTTGATGGAATCTTTTCCATCAAGTGAGAATTACGCAGAGCTATTGACCGAGATGCTTAATAGAAGAGCACGCCCAGGTGAATCACTTGAAGATTATTATTTCTCGAAAATCAACTTACTAAACCGCTGTAAATTATTTGGGAAACAAGCAGTAGATTGTATAATTTTTGGGGTAGAAGATGAGGGAATCCGGTTAAGTTCGCAAGCTGGAAAATATGAAAGGCCAGAAGGAATTATAGATTTTTTCAAAACTGTAAAGAATTCGTCTAGGGATACTTATGATTTTAACAAACACAATCGTAAAAGAGATATGCGTTTTCTGAATACTAATATTCCATCAACAGGTGCTAATCAAAGAGTAAGTAGACCTTCAAGAGACGGGCCAAAGAGTAATAGTTTAACCTGCTTTAATTGTAATGACTCTGGACATATGAGCTGGCAATGTCATAAACCGATCAATAAATGTGGTAATTGCAATTTTTTGGGCCATAGCTCACTGGACTGTCCAAAAAAATCTAATACAAGTACTGTCAACAATAATGCTAAAGCTATTGATAATGTTCAAAGTAAGACTAAAAGTATCCATTGATAAGTTGTATCCATGGATGAGTTTTGATGCTCCTGCTTGTTCCTCAAGTGATGAAAGTGAATAGTTTGTTAGTTGATTAGAATTAATTAAAAATAAGCAAGTTGTTGTAAATTGATATGAAATTATTGAATATATGAAGTTATTGATTTATTGTATACAAAAATATGTGGTGATTAAGCAAGTTTGATAGACATCAATGTTAGCGATTTAACTATAATAATTAATAACAGTGAGAGATAGCGATATTGTCTGCATGACTCATGAGCACGTGCATGAGCCGGGCATGAGAGTTATGTATGACATACCCCAAGTTGATGGTGAAAGAATAGAAGTAGCTATCCTCTTGTGGGACTCCAGTGATATTGATACAAAGTGATTAGATTTAAGAAGTGATTAGCAAGTGGCTGTGAAAGAATAGAAGTAGCACCACTCGCATTAGATATAAGAAGTGATATTGATACTATAGTTTACTAGATATTTTTTTATGATCATATTTCTTTGGAACCTAAGTTATAGATGCAGGCACGACTTGATTGATCATACAATTTTTTTTTGTAATCCCAATCTCTATATGTAATGGACTATCATGTGATTAACGAAGGGACTCGTTACTGTGACGGATGGCCGACTGTTACGATTAATAATTCAGTTACTTCAGTTACTCGCTCATTTATTCGATTATATCAGTTCATTCATTCATTCAATCACTCAATCATTTGCTCTGTCATCATAGACTTCGATTCGGAAATCTCATCTTAGCGGTCGTAGCGACAAGTTGGATCAGTCAGCCATCTTTACATTATTATAAGAGTTATTGTGAATATTGTGAAGTGATCATTTTGTATTAATTTGGACAATAAACCAACTTTGTTAAGAAGATATCTGCTGTTTTCTGTGAATTCCCTCTGAGCGTTTCACTTAGGATATTTCTATTGCTGTTCAAGTTTATATCTCTAATGTAATTTTCAAGTTAATTTTCTATCGATTGTAATGTATTATTGCATGCTGCATTACAGTGAGATATGAGATCTATATATAGGGTCACCACATAATAGTCAATTATATTTTAATAGCAGATTCAGAATGAGGAGTGGGTCTGAATTTCGAAAAAAAAAAATTTTTTTTTCAACATTTTTCATAAATTAAAATTTCATAATACTTCTAAGTGCATAAAATTTTAGTTTAATCTCTAATTTACGACTACATAGCAAGATGAGAAAACGTTTCCATCTATTTCTATTAAACAATAAAATATTAGTTACATTACCAAACAATACCTATACGTTCTTGCGCGGCACAAGCAAACGAGCCGAAAGTCAAATTCGAGCCGCAGCCGCGCCGCCGCGCCCGCGCCTACTATGTTTGATTGAAAGCACGCCACGCCCCCCGCTCGTCAGTCTGTCCAGAGATTCGCGCGCGCGAACACTAAATCGATAACTAACAAAAATGACGAATTACGCGATTATGGCACGTTTAATCCACAGTCACAGACGCCGGCAGACCTCGATTTCTGGTTCACTCGAAGAAGACGTGCTGGAGTGTTTTGAACAGCATCCGATAGGCAGCACAAACGATGCGGCTCAGGTTTTCGAAGTCAGCAGCTCGTGGGTGCGGCGCTTGCTGCGACGAGAGGACTCAAGTCTTACCACTTTACGAAAGTGCAAGAACTGAAGCAACTACCTATGCTCCGCGTGTGTAGTCTATGGTTGGTTGCTGAAGCACATTCTATGGACTGACGAGTCCACCTATCGCTGTTATCAAAAGTGATAAGGATAATTTATGGATAGTCAAAATTAATAAGCTAAACATGACAGGTTTTGTGTTCAGTATATGGGCTAATGGGACTCCATGTACAGCAGTTATTGTGAATGTGATAAGTTATCAGTGACTAATACCTAGCACGGTATTTAACATCAGCGACAGGACGCAAGGTAAAAATGTAAGTTATTTTTGTACGTTATACCTACACTGTACATAGTTATAGATAAGGTTATTCCAGTTACTAAACACGTCATTCTAACATTAAATTAATTGTAAAATCAATTTATTTGTTTTAACAAAGACTTCAAGCACGAATGCTTTATTTTAAGTTCATTTTTAATTTAATGAAGATCAAAACTAAAACAGTATTTATATTAGTTTTACGTGAAATTGATAGTCAAAAACCTGTAACAGTAGTGTGATGGGACATTAGAATCACCTTTTATCCTGATGTATGACGTAATTACAGCTGATTTCGCGCTAAGTAGGTAACTAGGTCACGCAAAGACACGGGCGCGCGTCAACAACCTTCGCTCGGATGCGTAGGTATCTACTATTCGCGTAAGATTATTGTTTTGGTGAAGTGATTTTCTTAAAAGAAATAGACGGAAATATTTTTATTTTTTGCTATGTACCTAGTCATGAAGTGTAGATTAAACTTAAATTTTATTCACAAAAAATAATTTTGAAATTTTAATTTATGAAAAATATAAAAAAAAATTTACTTCATAATTTCACCCATTCATCATTGTTAACCCAATTTTAAAATATCACAGACTATTATAAATTGACCCTGTATATATCTTAATGTGACAACCAGTCTTTGACTAGCACTTACACTTTTTGTAGGGAGTTACTTAATTTAATAAGTATTTACATTCCTCCTCTCCCATTCCTAAATATTTTGTAAAGTTCACTGGTTCCAAAGCACTGAGTATCCTCATATTGGAGTGCCTTTCTCTTAATTTCAAGTATTGCTTGACCCAGATCCTTTTCTTACTCTTTTTTTCTTCCATAATATTCATAGGTGCTGCTTCTATCTAAGAGGATTCAATGCGGGGATCATACTTACAGGTTTCATCGCCTTCAGGGTTTCAAAGAAAGGTGGAGATGTACCAAAGCTGATTCTCTTATGTGTAAAGCTGCTATTTACATACATAAAGATAGTATTATACAATCTGTGAAATATCACAATCATTAAATAAAAACGAATCAAACATTTCATGGTTTTTCTAACACCTTCACTAACTTAAATTAAAGCTAAGCTATGTAGCTTGGAATGTATGATGGGACTCGAACCCAGGATCTCTCACGCCACAAGCCAACACTCAGTTGACCACTGCGCCACAGAGGTTGTCAATTCAATTATTGATTCATTAAAAAAAAACTTCATGATGTTTCCTAATATACTCAGAGGTGTTGGTTGGGACTCCTGAGAGTATTGAATAAAGAGGTTTGGTGGGTCTCAGTGAAGATAAATGAGATTTTATTTAGTGGATTGTTTATTATTTAATTGGTATAAGAATCTCACTGTAAATAAGGTAATATGTCGTCATTACGGAACTACAAACAATTTGATTAATAAGAAATGCAATGCGCTAGCCCTGGTGCTTGCGTTGCCTGTTGAATTGTCGAACAGTAAGTGACAGGTGTCATTTACCGTTCGGCAATTAACAACGAAAGGGAAACATATCCTTTATTAGGAAATTTATAAAATTTACTAGGTATAAACCTCCGAAACATTCTACACGAGAGATAAATTGTGTTATTTTACGCTCACATTTGCGCAAATTTATCATGCGACGTCTCGTGGTAAATTTATAAACTTACGGATATCCATGCGTAAGATTCTAAAATTTTAATTTTAGATTTTTTTTAAATAAAACACTGCTCACTGATTGGTCAAGAAGACAAATAATTACAAAATTTGGCTAATCTACCCGCTCGATCGCCCCGTAGACTACTAGTCTACATAAAGTTGGTACCCCGAATTGCTCATGTAGACTACTAGTATAAAGAATCTTTTAAAAATAAATTTAAAGAATTACTTCTTGAAAAGCAGAAACAGCCGTTTCTTTGATGCTTCATTGGCAGTGAACATGTTTATTATTAATCCAGTTTTTTGAAACTATGTAAATTTACAAATGATTTTACAATGATTAGTTTGATTTTTCTTTCTTTAAACTATTTATAAACAAAAGGCTTTGTGATGCCTAAGAAGCATATAGAATACTCGATAAAGAATTCTTTTCTTTCATTCACTAAGCTTGATATTGTTTAACACAACAATAAGTATAGTAGGTAAGTAAGTTGAATAGTTTTAAGTTTTTTGTAAAGAAAATATCACATTATGTTCTAGAATGCTTCCACGGTACTATCCTATTGTATAAACTTCGAATATTAAACAAATACAAAGGGATTGCTGTGATATAGGTAACACGATTATACGAATTGAATTATAAATTATAACACTTTGCAAAATTTATCAAAGAAAACACATTGGCAAGTAAATTAATTTAAAAAAAAAGAACGCACCAATGTCAGTTTCAATTCGAAACAAGTTAAGAAAAGATAAAACTTGTTAAAAACTACTTGTTTATAAGCTCAGAACTATAGTAAAGACTGTGTCTTCTCTGATATAGACAGGTTGTCAAGACAGGAACAACTAGGTCTATAAGTCAAAATTCTAACGAATTCAGCATAGCTGCTACCTGAGTTGTGGTGGGGAAATGAAAGAGAAGGCAATAGAATAGACTACATGAAGGATAGAACTTGCAAAAAAGGACAGAACGATGGCCTCTCTCTCAAGTATTATAATGTTAGGCTCCAAATTGACGGTCAAGTTATTTAATAAGCAATTTACTTAGTATGTAATTTTTTCTCACTGAAAGAATATTATACTCATTATACAAATCTGTACTTGAGAAAGTAATTGGTTCTGATGTAATGACTTTCAACACTAAACGCTGGGCCCTCACCAAAACGAAGTATCCGATATTTGCATGATGCCCCACACTGAGATACAATTAAGTAGTTGTAATTGAGTGCCCTAGTTCAAAATAGACTAGTTTCAAAATAGGTAAATCAGCAGCAATTCTAAGCTTTCCGAAAACATAAATAAGTTTTCTTATTCTCCCAACAAGTGAATTGGTGTGATCATCCCAGGATTCATTCATTTTTAATCATTCTCGTTCAGTTCTTAACTACGAACTTTTTAGCTGGTATCACTATTTCTCGTTTTAACATTTCGAACTGCATTCAATTACTTGCAAGGGTATAGAGATTTTCAAAGTGACGGTTAAAAATATAAAAAATAGTTACTAAATTTCATTTTAGATGGAGCCACAAGCTTTTCTTACAAAACTGCATTATCAAATGTCTTTTCGTATAGAATTTTGACATCAAGCTTTTTACCAACGCCATCTTTTGAGAGAAAAAGATATTATTTTTCTTTTTAAAATTGGAAAACTCCTCAAGCTAAACAAAATCCTTTGGGTACTGTGCGTCGGTGCATCTGGCGCGGGCCAGTGAACGCACACCTTAAAAGAACGTTAACGTCAAATGCAAAAGTCAATGTCAAATCGATGAAAACAATAACAAATAAACATGTTACAATGCATGGAAACCGGTCGTTATCGAAATTAATGCCTACTTTTAAACGAAAACCAGATAAAAAAGTCAGCTTTCTTAGTTCTTCTTATTAAAAAGTTTAATATGTTACTGGTATATAGATTTAGGTGCCAGTATGCACATAATTGCAAATAAAGTTTGGTTGACGAACAGGTTAACTTCGACAAGTTTACCAGAAATTATTGTTGCAAAAGAAACAAAAGTACTAGTATAATTTTCGAGTGAGCTAGATCTTAGGACAAAATTATACCTACCATAAAACCACAGTTGAAAATGTGTGGTGCATGTCAATCTTCACAACTAACCTCTTATCAGTAGGTAAGTGAACTGATGTAACACAATGGGAACCGTCTTGCTTTGGAACCAGGTAATTGCCACATAAAAAATTGTCGGTAAAAGTAGTGGCTGATGCAGATCTAGTTAATGGTATTTATAAACTTAAACTATAAAAAGTGAATTGTTGATTAACAAAAGAATCTGTGGTGAAGTTAAAATCACAGAATGAGCCAAGTTCAAGTGAATCGACCTATAAAAACATATAACATCTATTTTTCGAAGTAAGTCCAGTGAGTTTTCAGAATGTCCATAACAGTAAAAGTAGTCAGAATTAAAAAGCAACAACAGAAACATCACATGCAGAACTCAATTTACCAGAACAACCTGAAAAGAGAGAATGAAGAAGCCAGAGAGATTAGGATATGCCAACATGACACTATAGATGCATTGACATGTGCAGAGGCTATTAGCGGCCCTAAGAAACAAAAATGGTCGCTGGTGATGCCATAGGAGCTGCAGACTTTGAAGAAAATCATGTTTGGGAAGTGATTGATACTCCCAGTAATGCAAGGGTAGTGCATTTTAAGAGGTTAAATAAATTAATAAATAAAATATAGTGTGTGGTAAGTGGCTAAAAGCTTTGCACAAAAAGGTGGTGTTGACTGTAAAGAAACATATTAATTATTTGGATGTTTCAACAGCTTTCTGCATGGTTACCAACATAAAGATATTTTCATATATTTTCCTGAAGGTATTTTTTTAGGTAAGGAAATACTTGTAATAATGTTTTAAAATAAAAAGAGGTATTGCATAGCTAGAAGCACTTGGCTTGTACAGAGAGGAAATATTGTATTGTTACGGTTAAAGTAAAAGTTATTTAGTTAGAACCATGTGTATTTGTAAAAATCATGTTTTATTTATGTCAATGATGTTCTTATGTTTCAAACTGTAAAACTGAAACTGATTGGTTAGTTAAAATCTGAGCTGGGAATTCAGAATAAATAATTCAGGCCAAGCTAAGAGATATTTGGGCATGAGAATTAGCATTGATAAGAATTTAAATGTAAGTATTATAATAATAGATCAGAAGCAATTATTGTTTGAAAAAACTGTTATGTCTGATTGTAATTCTGCAGAAACCCCAATAGAAATTCAAATGTTTGTGAAGGGAATTTGCCATATAAAAAAATCATAGGAAGTTTGATGTATCTTGCTGTCCTAACTTGCCCTGACATAGCTTTTTCAGTTAAGCTTTTTCACTTAAGGCAGTTCTAGTATTGTTACTCTCATTACACTGGACTTCTGCTAAAAGGATTTTAAAATGTTGTCTCATACTTCAGCTTATTGTTTAAAATATGCTTAAGGCAGTCACAGTAGGATATGTAGATGCAGATTGGGTTAGTGATGCTACTGACGGACACTCTTATACTGTTTTTTAGTTTTGCAAAGCTAGGGGCCCCAAATATCATAGGACAGTAGGAAACAAAAAACAAAAGCTTTAAGTAGCTGTGAAACTGAATACATGGTTCTATCAAAAGCTTTTCATGAAGCAATTTATTCACAACATTTAGTAAGTACTAGAATCAATAGGTTATTGAAATTAAATTATTTTGTATAAAAGTTTGCAAGTTGTTAAGCAAATAAGTTTATGAAAGGTCTTGGTTGATATTATAAAAGTTTAAGTTTCAAGTAAACAGTTTCATACCTAAATACTGACTGTGTATTGTATTTACATTTTTGCGGTTTCATCAAAGTAGTTATGTACTATGTTTTTTTTGTTTTGATAAAGTTATCAAAATATTAATTGTAATGCACAGAAGTGCCACCAAGAATAGTACCAAGCCTATTTATCTGTGTAATTTCTTTTGCCTACTTTTTATGTTATAATAAAGTTATTCCGATCCAAACAACCAACGTGTTTCATTACAGTATAAAGGTTTGTATTATCATACAGCGAAGTAAACGCAGATCTGAGGCAGCATAGAAAAGTTCCCAAGTGACCAGCAGCGCTCAAACTACGTATTTGAAAGACTGGGATCAAATAAGGACCTATTGCGATCTTACATAAGCATAAATGAACTTTATTAATAAAGTGACAATAAAACAAAAATGACTTGGTTTCTTCTATAATAGTACACACTCATAATCCACCTCAATGTGTCATTAAAGATGGCATTTTCTTCAAAACCTGATCATTAGGAAGGTTTGCTCTGGGGTTGTATGGGATTCGCTTATAAGTAGGTAATTCAACAGCCACGGAAAGCACTCCGTATTCTAGATATAATACGCTTACCTTCTTTAAATTTAAGAGCCAAGCTTGTTTCGGTGGAGTTATTTCTGCTAGATTATTATTTGGCATCACGGGACCGTCTGAGCAGTCTTGTCTGCTCGTCACACTGTACCGACATAGTAGAAATTTCTACTATGGTACCGACGTACTATTACGTCTTCCGGAACGGGAGCCCTTCTTGTCCCATAATATTTTTCATCGTAATGATAATGAATATTACTTAGTAAATATTATTATGGTATAATTATAGTATAAATTGCTTCAAGACACATTTTTCGCAATTAGAAGTTATTGCCTCGTGGTTAGAAATTAGAATTTAAATAGAAGTTATGAAAATAGAAGCTTGATCATGTGGCCTAAAAAATATTCTTTGGCTGGACTTATTATTTCTCATTATTTTTCATTAAAGAAAGCAATAAAATAAGCTTTTTATATTGAAAATAAATTATTTTTCGTTAAGTGGGCGTCTTGTACCTAAGTACCTACCATAAAGAGATTAATGTAATTTATTTTTTGCTTGTTTTGTTATTTATTTATAACATTCGAGACGCTTTATCACAGAAAATCTTAGATCAAAATTATTTATTTTATTTATTTATTGACAGGTATTTCTACAGCGATATAATATTTGATACATAGAAAAATTATAAGTAATTATAATTTATATGGCCAAAAACAGAAATACACAAACTATATAGTAAAATCCATGATGTACATAATAATAAGATTTAAAATAAAATAAAAAAGAATTTTGAAAATTCCAATTGTTATATAAAGATGAAATTAAAAATGAAATTAACATTAAATAAAAAATAAAAATAAAGTTTATGTTTATTGTATTAAAAATATCTAAATAATCAAAAACCAAGTTAAAAAACATAAAATAAAACATAATAAAAAAACAACATAAGAAGGTAAAATCTCACCGGTCTGGATGAGTGTGATCGTGTGTGCGTGTGCGTGTGCGTGTTCGTATGTGCGTGTATGTTAATTAAAATAGACCATCTTAAACTACTCAGTATCATATCATATAAAATATCGGAAAATATTTAATACCTAGGTACCTACCTACCTAGTAAATACCTAGGTACTTACGTTATTCAATGTCCACGAAAAGTCTTGAAAAAACGTTACCACGTTTAACGTTACTTTACTTTTTAGAAGTATTTTTCATAGTAGCGAGGCAAATATTTTTAAAGGATGCGTTTGATTCATTACCTATGTAATGAATCAAAGGGCAATATTAACTTTGTACAATTTCAATATAAGTAGTACCTACCTATTATCGTAAAATGAAAATACTGTGAGATCACTCATGAGATCAATCATAAATTTATGTATATATCTAATAATCTTGTCAGAAATAGAGTCCCTAAAGCCTAAGCCTACTGACTAGCAGTGCAAGTTAATAAAAAAAGTTTTCTTAATCTTATAACAAATGACGAATTTCGTATTTTAAGTTGTAGCCCCAAGTTCAACCGAAAATTATCTCTCTTATTTCATGTTCGTTTTGTCTACAAAACTTAAAATAGGTATATTGCAGAGTAGGCACCTACCTGCCTGTCTTACCTTCTCAGTTTTTTGGATGCAGTTCACTTCACGTTGTTAAGATTAAACTTAAATTATCTGAAGCATTAATTGTCAAACTAAATTTCATATTCAATGACACCAAAATTTATTACATCGCAGTAGGGTCGAGAGCAGATTATAGTTGGAAATTATAAGTTAGGCGTACAGTCTGCGACAGGAATAAAGAAGAGATGGCGCTGCTCTACTCACCACAGCAAGGGATGCACACCCGTAATTTACACAATTGACTCAAAAATAATAAGAGCTAAGAATGAACATAACCATTAAATTATACTTATAATTATACTTCGGGTCTCCACCGAAGACGATTTAAAGTTAACATGCAGTACGACGTCTGATGCTATCTAGTCACACTTTTAGAGCTGTTAGACAGAGAAAGAAAAAAGAAATCTATCCCTGTCTCGCTCTTTACCTGCCGGCCTGCGCCTGCACCCTAAACTCATTACGCGTTTTTGTGTTATCGAAGTCACATCTTTTTTTCGTAGTTAAAAATCAGATGATATTGAAACAGTTCTCAAAAAGATGAAAAACCTGGAACGAAAAGTTAAAAAGATGCAAAATTGGAAATTTTCGGTGTCTACTCAGAAAGTGATTTGACAGACCCATCAAGTTTCAATAATGATGAAACGCCTGGTAAGTTATCGTAACGTTACTTACTTATTTTATTTTTATTTGTTTCAAAGAGAATGGTTAAAATTGCTGTACAAATAATAATTATGAGAAAGTTAAAATATCAGTCTACCGTCAAAGGTAAAATACTGATTTAGTTTTTATTCTTTGTTACTTTCTTTAAAAATGGCTTAAACCTACCCTCAAAGCCAAAATGTTCAACTAGCTGTTTTGCTAATTATCCATATAAAAAGGTTCTCGTTACATACTCCACTTCAATAGTGTGAGAGCGAAATATACTTTTGGCGTAAGCTTCAGCATTTCAATAATGTGTGACCGTCACCTTTTCTACCTTCAATAGGTAGTACCTACCTTTTGAGTCAGTCGTCTTAATTATGAAAATGAATATCAAAATAATCAAAATGTTAAAACTAGTTATGTGTATTTAAAATATTCTTGTTCCAAACTCCACTTCAATAGTGTGAGAGCAAAATATATCCACCTACTGAATTTGGTATACCTTCACCATTTCAATAATGTGTGACTGTCACCTTTTTACCTTCAATAGGACAGGTCAATGACGTCAGTCGTCTTAATTATGATAATGAATAAGTGACAACAAGTGAATACGCTTCAATAGTGTGATTTTGTGCATTATTTACCTACCCGTAGGTATACTCCCATTTAAATCCCATTTGTAACTATATTCACTTCAATAGTGAGAGAAATATAAAATCAGATACAAAAATTACGTAAATTAGCAAACATTTTTTTTTTTTCAATTGCACAAAAAAAGACATGTTTAATATAAAATATTATAATTGGTACCGAATGAAAGACTAAGTAACCCCAGTGAGCCCGCTCTGCCACCGCAACTGGACCTTGAGGTGGTATTGACATTACTGGGGGAAGATCCTTCGCATCAAAATAATTATGGACCCAACATTCATAAGAATATTGCTTCGAGGTGGTCTCATCTATTGACTAATGGACTAAATAAGGAAATTAAATCCGAGTTGGTTAACCGATTCGTTGCGATGGCTAATTTCGCTAACTTTTACCTGTGGCGTCAAACAAAAATAACGTGACACTGTTCAGTGCCAAGCGCCATACGATAAAATGACACGCATCCGTGTCTTCCGCCATGCGGAAAATAAAACAGTATTTTGACCATTTTTACATGTTCAAAGCTTGAATAGTTTTAGTTTACATTTGAAATCCAATGTAAGTGGACATGCGCTTTGTTTTAAGTGATTAGAATTGGCAAAATAAGTGTATTTCTGGAAATAGAAGGTAAGTGAGTTTTTCAATACAGATGTGCTAAACCTTTTCAACTTAATTTGCATTTCCTAATGATTTTTTTGAATGATACCTATTAAATTAGGTCTAGAATATTGTTTTGGTTTTCCTTACAACAAATTTCAACTATGCTAATGAAAAACTGCCAAGTTTGTTTGTCTTAGATTAGATCTATGGATTATGTAGATAAATCATAACAAATAATGTCAAAAAAAAAATATTTGTCGTAAAAAATAACACTTTGCTAAGTAGGTACACACTGCCATTATATTTTGGTTATTAGTGTATTTTTTGTTTAAGAATAAGAATCCTTATCGGCATTTTTCTAAAGAAATGTAGGTACTTACTATATTAATGCATTAAGTCGACAAGCCGCCGATCTTTGTTCAAATGTTTTAAAATATTGAAGATAGCAAATTAAACCTTATTGCGTAAGAATGTAAAGATTATTATTGGCTCAATTAACAATAAGGTTCACCTTGTTGTTACCTGGCCATAAATCAAATGATGCTTTGTTGTTTTGCGATTTAAGCCAGGTTATTGATTAATTACCTACTTACCTATAACGTTGACGCAAACGTATTTTTCTTACGTGAATAATTTTGATAAAAAGAATGGGTGTATAATAATTTTATTGGAGATAAGCTAAACCAACATAGTCAGAGCGATTTCGCTTTAGGGAGTTAGTCGTTTAATCAAGTGACGTTATTTAAAGTTTACTATGTATGTAATAAATTTATAATTAATTATTATAATGATATTATATTATGATAACTTAATATCAAATAACGCAACTTTCAAAAAGGTTGGTGACCCCTATTTAAAAAAAAATCTTACTTAATCCAGAAACGGCGGCTACGAGCTTAATATACGTGAAAAATAAGAATAGTTTGGTTCTGGGTAAAAAAATCCCTAATTTGATTAGAAGGAGTTACCACCGATTTCAAAATGACACACATTCGTGCCTAACGCCACACGCAAAAAAATTTGATGGCACTAAAACGTGCCATCCGCAATGAATCGGTTAAAAGGTAGGTACTTACTTCCTGAAAATTGCCTAAATATGAGAGCACCAAAACTTAACATGGAGATTAAAGCAGCATTATTGGAGAGTGACCTGTGAGACTTATTTAGTCAGAACAAACAGAATCAATTAGCAAGTAGTCTTGTAGCTATTGCTCAAGTTCTGAATTGGACCCTCGATCCCAAAAGTATTGTCCCACAAATAATTATCAAAACACTGAATGACGTGGAAGACTAATTTGCGTTTCGCATTACAGAGAATCCACCGCTCGTAGATACGCCACTGTCAGAACTTTAAATAAAGACATGAAAAAGATGGTAAAAAATATATAGATAAATACTTATTCGGTGCAGAATTATCAGAGCATATAAAATCCGCTAAAGCCATATCAAGAACTAGCTTAGAGATTTTTATATATTTTTTTTTTATATTGTAAGGATATGATGATGAAGGATAGGACGTTTGTTTTATATTACTAGTCCAGTGACCGTTATATAAAACAACTACGTTAAGAGCTCATAGAGGTGCTTTAAACTCGAGGGGGATGCCACGGTCAGCTCCTGCACCTCGCGCAAGGGCGCTGCCAAGGAACAGTCAACCAGCTCCGAGAGGGCGCCAGTCGACTAGTCACGGGCGTCATCAATCCAGGGGGCGATAAATCTCGATGTGCTGGTACCTACAGCCTGTCGCTTGAGATACTTTTATAAGGATTGGTGTAACTTAACAGATGATTTATTTATATTAAGCCACATTAAAGGATATAAAATACCTTTCAAGTGCAAACCTCGACCGTCTGTCTATCCTGTTAATTTATGTAACTCAGAAACACAAATTATGATTACTGATAAATGTATTTCAGATTTATTATATTCAAAGTTCATTTCGCACTGTTTACCATGTAGAAACCCCTTTATATTAAACTTTCAAGATGGAAGCTTATCGAACAGCACTTAAATTACTTGATAATGACTATTACATGGCTACATTAGGTATTCAGGATGCCTATTTTTTTAATATCTATAGATAAATCACATAGGAGACTGTTGCGATTCCACTGGAAATCACAATTCTACGAGTTTAACGTCCTCTCGTTTGGCCTTTGCAAATCGCCCTTTGTTTTCACATACAATATTTATAAAATATAAATATTAAAACCTGTTTTACAATATTTACGAACATTTGGTTTTTTATCAGTGACCGATTTATTGTGCAAAGGTATTACTTATCATAGTTGTAAAGTAAACGTTACAGCAACTAAGGACATGCTAGATCGTCAGATTTTGTCATAAATTTTCCAAAAGTGTTTTTGCATCTAATAAAATATGCATTTTTTTAGGTTTCATAGTTAATACGTCTAATATGCTTTGTCCTTACCAAATGAAAAAAGCAATGCATTAAAAAAAAAAAAAAAACTAAAGAAATAAGACAAAAAGATATTTGTACAGTCACGTCCAGTAAGATGTATATATTTTCATTGGAATTTGTACCTTATCACAACCAGATAAGTTGCGATATGCGTAAATCTAAACACGTGACTGTACAATCAGATATTTTGCAGAATACATAGGATTACTGACGTCAGCTTGGCCCGCGTTTAGTTATGGATGGTTATATATATGTACCACATCATTTAAACGGGAGAAATTTGTAGCATTAAATTATTCTGATAATTATACCCATTTATTAGTAAGTAAGTATAAAATGTAACTTGAATGTAAAAATTTTAGCAAATAAAGCAATTATAATTATTATTATTAATATGAAATTAAATAAACACTGAGAAGAAGATTTTAGGTGGTGGACTGATATATTGATTCAGCTTATTGTTTAATTCGTAAAGCTAAAATATTTGCCGTTCATTTGACACATTGCAATGTTTTACAAAGAGTTGATAATACCACAGCAATTTGGTACATTAACAGGATGGGTGGTATTCAACACCCACACCTCAGCGAATTATAGCGTACAATTTGGCAGTGGTATGAAGATATACACATATTTATGTTTGCTTCTTACATAAGGTCTCGTTATAATAAAACTGCTGACTATGGCTCTCGGTTGATTAATTAATAAGTCGAAATGGGAGATTTCTAAAACTGTGTTCGAATATTTAAAACTGCTTAAGTTATACATAAGTTTGATCTCTTCGTAAGTTCCCAAAATTTTAAGTGCTCTAAATATGCGTCATAGAAGCCTGATCCATATGCTGAGGTTATTGATTCATTTACGATTAGTTGGAAAAACATAAACTTATATGCATTCCCTTCGTTCAGTCTGAAATGAAATGAAATGAAATGAAAAACATTTATTCGGCAAAAAAAAGGAAACAAAAATATTACTACGGAATATACAAAAATACAGTTTTTCAACCTTAAATACTAATTTGCCGAAAAGGCCACAGCTCAGCATTATGTCACAATCTAGAGTAGACTGAGAGTCTCATAACGAAAGTTAAAAAAAAAAAAATATAATAATAAAGTGGATAAAGTTACAGGTATCGTAATAGTATCATACTGGCCAAGGCAGCCGTGGTACCCTCTATGGTCAAAACTGATAGTTTCAGAAAAACTTTACTTTGGCCCCGAAAAATACTTATTAAATTCTCCTTTCAGAACTTGTCATCCACTTCACTAAATTCTTACTCTGGTGGCCGACAAATTATCAGAGAATCAATGATAAAACGAAACATACTAGAAGAATCCTTAGACAAAGTTATGGCTTCGTTCGCCACTAAAACATTTCATCAATATTGCAGCTCGATCAAGTCATGTTGGCTATATTGTAAAGATAAGAACTTAGATTTATTTAATGTAAACTATAGATATGTAATTTCATATTTAACAGATAAATTTGAAAAAGGGGTCAGCTACTCTAGCCTTAATACACATAGATCGACATTATCTATTATTTAGGTACTTAAATCACATTGAATGAATGCGTTAATCGATTCCTAAAAGGGGTATATCGGCTAAACCCACCTAATCCTGAATACAATTTTACGTGGGACACTAATCATGTATTAAATTATCTGTCCAATCATTATCCCTATAAGATAAGTAAGGTTTCTTCATCGATGTTATCATTTAAAACTTATTCCTTATTGGCCATTGCATCGGCTCAAAGGATACAACTTTGCAACTTTGAGCTTAATTAAAATTAATAATATTTCATTCCAAGATGATTTCATTATAATGAAAATAGAGGAACTTATAAAAAAACTCTAGACCGGGGTCTTGGCAACCACTTTAAAGATTACCCTATATAAAAGAAAATCTTAGTGTTTGCCCGGCACTTGAAATACATACAGAACATAAAAAAAAAGACGAAATCTCAGGAATTTCTATTTATAGGTTTACGTAAGCCACATAACGCAATAAACTCTCAAAGCTTAGGACACTGGGTAAAGAAAATTTTACAAGATAGCGGTATTGATATTTCTGGTTTCGGATCTCACAGTACCCGTGGACCTGCCACCCCGGCTGCTCACAAGTCGGGCGTTAGTCTTGAAGTGGTTCGCAAGGCTGCAGGGTGTATTAATGTAGGGAAGTTATTCAAGTGAATGAAAATGATTTTGCTAAAACTATTTTTACGGAATCAAAATAAACGTATTGTTAACGTTTTTATATTATTAACTCAACATTCAACAAGCGAGCGTATTGTTAGCATTAGTTTCTTCACTAAGAAATTATTTTCTATTCGATTCTCATGATGATTTATCATGATGGAAAGTACTTAATACATAAGTTATGTTAAAATTTTATTTTATATCACATTTCATGGCTCTAAACATCTGCATGTTAACTTTAAATCGTCTTCGGTGGAGACCCGAAGTATAATTATGAATCAAACGAACTTACCTTGTGAAGTTTGATTCCAATTATGCGAGGGTCTCCACCGAAGACGATTATATCGTCCCACCCTCCCTATAGGTACCCCAATATAAAATAAAATTACTGTTCCTATAACACGAAAAACTAGCTTCTCTTAAATATGAGTTTAGGGTGCAGGCGCAGGCCGGCAGGTAAAGAGCGAGACAGGGATAGATTTCTTTTTTCTTTCTCTGTCTAACAGCTCTAAAAGTGTGACTAGATAGCATCAGACGTCGTACTGCATGTTAACTTTAAATCGTCTTCGGTGGAGACCCTCGCATAATTGGAATCAAACTTCACAAGGTAAGTTCGTTTGATTCATAATTATTTAAGTTTTCAGTTACTTTTATTGTAATACCAGAAAGGAAAAAATATGGAGTAAAATAGTTTAAAAAAGGAAAATGAGCCAAGAAGTATTTTTTTACATGGTCCCTGACCGTTTAGGTCAGATTTCTGTATGTAACCTTCGACGGTTAATCGAGTCAAAACTAGGTCAACCACTATACTTTTTAACACTTTAAACGCTTGAATCGCGTCGGGGAAGAAGTTTTTTTACTCTAGATGTAGTATCGTTTTTATATCTTTCATTCCAAGTTAGTACACTTTCTCGTCGGTTGAGCAACTTTATATGGGAGACTGGACATTGGTCATAGCAAGCTCTGGACTTCAGTTTTATTGCCATCTTGACATGCTTGACTACAGGTGCCGTGCCTGATATTGTCGTTTACGTTTACCGTTTGCGAACGCTTTTACCCAAAACAATTTGACCAGCTTACCGGCAGCTTTGAATGGTCTATGTTGAGTCTGATTTCATATAATAATGGGTGGTCAGTTCTTCCACTTTCCAAGAGCGAAGTGAAGATCTTATGTTGCTAAGGATATACACTTTGAAGTTATGTCTTTTCAGGGTGTTTCCTGAGGCTTGGTAAAGTGCGAAAAGTTTGACTAATGGATTTCCAACCAAAAATCCTTTAAATGTTATTTTGCACCAGACTTTGGTAACATAAAAAGAAACCGATTTATGTACTAGAGGAGTTACTTCTACGTATGTACCTACTTACATTAGAATACACTACACTCAAGTTTTATTTTTTGTGATACTATTGTCTTCAGTTCTTACGATTTATTTTATTGAATTAAAGTCTTTTCAAATCTGATTTTTAAAATACATATTTTAACAAAGTTAGTCTGAGATATTGGAATTCAATTCAATTCAATCATTTTATTTCGGATCATATCCATATGTGTGAAAAATGAAAAAGAAAATGACATGGAAAATAAATTTTCAGGAAAGCTTATGAAAAATGAGAAAGGAAACGATATATTACTTGTGGACGGTTATCCTTTTTACGTTAACTACAAAACACAAAACACTATCGCGTGGAGATGCACAAATACCAAAATTTGCCGCGCTGCTATAACGACGACCCTCACTGACCACAGGACTCTAAGATCTAAGGCGAACCATACTCATGCACCACCTAACTATGTCATTAAAAATGATACAATTTTTCGCATTCGATGATTTGATCCAAGTATAACTATGCGAATGTATCTAATGGATCAAATTAAATAAATATATTGGTGATTAGAGTTGTTTGATTTAAATGTTTTTCATTGGTTTTATCAAGATCGTCGAGTCGGTGACTGTTTATTTCGCTTGAGACTCTTTGGCACTGAACGCTGGAAATTTTTGGTCAAATTTGTCAAGTTAGCTACCTTGTTAATTAAACTATTCATGTGTACACAGTATCTAAAATATGGAAATATGGAAACACTTATGTTATTTAATTTTCAAGACAACTCTTGATAAATGCAGATTAGTTGTGTGATGTATGATTAGTTGTGGATGGCTTTTCTTTTTTCATTGACACAACCCCCGGAGAACAATAAGTACATTATTGTTTTGAAATGCACAAATAGCCCTCCGCGATCACAGATTAACTATCAAATCTAAGTTGAACCACAATCATCCTCCACCTAACTATGTGATTCAAAACAAAGTATTTTTGTACGTAAAGACTTTATTTAATCTCTGGTACTCTGGTACTGGTCTGGTACTCTGGTACTGGTCTGGTACTCTGGTACTGGTCTGGTACTCTGGTACTGGTCTGGTACTCTGGTACTGGTCATTGTCCGGCTCCCGAAAGATTGCGTGACCTAGTGACTTAGCACGGAATCAGCAGTAATTGTAAATCTTAATTTCAGATTCAATAACACCAAAATTTGGTACAACGCGGAGGGGTCGAGTGCAGATAGAAGTGGGCACTTATAAGTACAGTCTGAAGTCTGTGTCAGGAATAAAGAAGAGGTGGCACTGCTCTACCCACAACAGTAGGGGATGCAAAGCATTAATTTACACAGTTGATACAGAAATAATAAGAACTAAGAATGAACATAATCATTAAATAAAAACATACGAGTATATTAAAATTTCAATAGACTTAAATTGTATAGGTCCCTAATAGGTACTTAAATTTTTCAAATGTGACATCAGATGGTCTTGTAACCTCTGGTGTTCTGCCTACCCCATAAGGGATACAGGCGTGACGTTATGTATGTATGAATGAGGGAAAAAATATAGAGTAAAAGGTCTTGAGGAGGTATTGGCTCGTTATTAAGTCTTGTCGTAACGAATGTTCGTTGAATCCATATTTTTTATAATATTTTTGAAAAGGCACGAACCGTCCCTTTTACCTACTAAAATAGACGACTCACGAACGGCCACCTATTCGAATACCTATTTAACTTTGTATTCATACAAAATAACATAGTTATACATTCCTATTTTATACTTATCCATATTTTTTTCAACGTTCTTTTTAATTGACGACAATAATCCACATTGGGATGATTTCCGTTTCTGAGTAAGTAGTTTTAAATACCTAAGCTTTTTGATAGTGACGTGTATCACGGGAATGTGATACATACCTACTACGTCTACTCTCCCGTATCGTGTGTACGGGAACTTCCTTAATAATGTTGGTAGGTATTATAAATATAGAATTAGTAAATTTTTTGTTATCCTTGGATTAGGTTATATTATAAAAAAAAACAACCTGTCTGTTATAAATAAACAAATGTTTTATTTTTAAGTATAAGTATGTGTTATGAATCTTGTTTTTTTTTTTTTTTTATAAAATAGGTATGGATGGGACGTTTGACTTCTATGACACCTGATGTTAAGTGAACATGAAGACTAAGGTGGTACACGTCCATCCACGAGAAACCTATTCACTCATTCCAAACCTTGGCGACCCGTATCAAAAAGGAACTGTCAAAGCGGTGAGTTCGACTTTTCGGAATATCAACCACATACGGATGAAACTTCTGTCTGCGTCTAGTAGTCCGATGGTAAAATGGTGAGGGTTCAATTTGCTCAAACAGAGCACTCGCGCACTCACCAAAATTTATCCTGTAGTACACAGTTAAACAAGCAACCTTACGACGATGCTCTAGGGTCTGCAGTTTTTTGGTCGTAAGGTCGACGTTGTTAATTAGATTACGGGCTCTTCGGTCAACGGAGTCCAGCGCTTCTAGTTGATATTTAGCTGAACCATCCCAAAGATGACTGCAGTACTCCATGCATGATCGCACTTGAGCTGTATATAAGTTAAGAAGCTGTGCAGGGCTGAAGTACCGCCGTACCTTCGAGATGATTCCCAACTTTTTCGAAGCTGTATTTCGATCCATATATCGATGGTGTATTTCTTAAGTGCAATAGACCACATTCGCATGCTTCGCCAAAGTATGTGATTAAAGATGGAGTTTATGTAAGAATTTAGACCTGTTTCATGTACGTACCAAGCAACTCATGAAGCTAGCTCAGTGAATTCCGCTATAAACATTCCTTCACAAGGTGATGTCCTTAGCCCATGGTCCATGGAATTATAGTTAAGTTACTATAAAAGATTCTTAAGGCTCTAAAAACCCTAGGTTATTGAACCGTCATATAAAAGTAGGTTATAAATACACGACAAAATTAACAAATTTGTACTTTACCACTTCTTACAAATATTTGGGCTTTTTTAGGTATAATATAACGTATTTTCATCTTCTTGGTTGTTTAAATACACTATTGAAAGAGATAAATAAACAGAAACCTTGGGTCGCAGGAACTCTTAATGATCTACCTAGTAATTAATCACCTCTTCATAGAAAGTGTGCTATTAACCGTTGTATTGACGACCAGCTGGTGTAGTGGTAACATACATTGCCTGCATAGAGCCTTGGCATTAATATATATTTCAATAAATAAATATTTCTGACACTCACACAACATTATCTATCTAGCCCAAATTAAGTTTCTTAAAGAACTTATGGATACTAGATAACTGATATAAACATACATATTGAATAAATACATATTTTTTATTAGAATGAACTTAAATAAACATATAAACATCCATGACTTGACGGCTAATATCTGTGTTCATCATACAAATATCCGCCGCCACCGGGATTCGAACCCAGGACCTCTGGCATAGAAGGCAATGTATGTTACCGCTACACCAGCCGGTCGTCAATACAACCGTTCTGTTATTTCTAGTTCAGAAAAAAATCTTAATTTTTTTAGGGTAAAATTAAATCAAAATGGATAATTGTACCTAAGGTTTAACAAAAAGTGGGTCATCCATCGGAAATCATCATAACTCTTGTAATGAATTTATGACCATGAAAGTTTGTTTTTTAAATAAAACTTAGTTTTTGTCATTAATTAGATTTCAGTCCGTCGTCACTCACTTTGTACAATAGTAAGGCAAATTCAGTATTACTATCAAGAAAAAAAAAATTACAATGACTGGTTTTTAATACTACACATTTGTATAGGTATTATACCCAAAAAATGCAATAAAACCTTATTTTTCTACAGTTAAACTACAGTAAACGAGGCAAACAGCAATTAATAATGTTTTTTATTTATCACATTTTTCATTTATTTAAACAGCAATTGTATCAGGAGACAGTTTCTATAAACACTGTCAGTATATAAGATCTTGAGTCACGTGTGTCGGATCGGGCGTGGGGCGTTAAAAAGTTTGGTGGACTCTGGGTGGGCGCGGCGTCATAGCAGAAACAGAAATACATACCCAGTGAAAATGTCAATTGTCTAACTATCTCTGTTCATGAGAGACAGCCTGCTGACAGTGGAGTCTTAGTATCCAGGTCGTAGTTTGGACCGGGTTGGCGAGGCATGTAGGTTACCTTTTGGAACTACTGTAGTGTGTGACGCGCCGCTTAAGTATGGATGCATTCAATATGTTAATATAAGTACTATTATTTATATGTCTCCCACTCCCATCCTTGCACCACTTGGTGGATTTCTATCCTGATCAAGATCAAAAGACGGCCCAGGAACCGATGGTTTAAAAATGTATACCTATTATGAAAATTTGCCTCGTTGCAACGGTTTTCTAGACATGCATATTTCAAACTTACATATAATAGAAAATGAAAAGATCCTAATGATTTAAAAAAATGCTCAAATCAGTTTGATGCTGTTTTGTTTTATTTACTCAGCCGTTTCGAGTTTGTCCAACACTGTGTTCACGTACTAATTAGTAATCATCTCTCATTTCAGCAGACGAAGTGGTAGTTATACCTTCCAGCAAAGGAAAAAAAGACTTGCTCATGATAAAAGGCTATACATATTCTCAGATCAACTACTCTAACCACTGGGTGTGTTCGTCTGCACGTTCTCTCTCCTGCGCAGCGAAAATTAAGAAGAATCCTGATGGGAGTTTCTGTATGGCTAAAGCACACCATTTGCATCCTCCGCCAAAATACATAATGAGAAAAGGAAACTATTTTAAAATTTAAACAAAACAAAAAATTGGCTTCGTTAGATTTATTAAATATAATCCTACGTGTATTTAAGGAAAGTTTTAGGAAGAATTATTTTATAATTATTACAAATAATTTATTTGTAATGTCATTGATGTTTTGAAAATAAATCATTTGAGTTCTTTCAAAGACTGTATTTAATTCCTGAGCTGTCTGCTTTTGATTATTGCATTTTAATGTTATAAATTTACCAGTTTAATCACAATTAGTGCGAGTGCTATCCTTTAGAGTCATGAGCAAAAGCTAATCGTTGTACTCATAAAAAAATCTCCGAAGACCGCGACGACGTTGGTAGCGCACAGAAAGTAGAAAAGGAGGGAAGGCTTACAGTTGAGAAAACAAAAACTTTTAATGTTCTGATTGTTTACATTTTCACGATACAAATTTAATCTTAAGTGATCTACTAAACGAGTACACTGATTTACATGATTCAAATGGATAAATTGGTTTTATACCCAGAGTTTTCATTTGACATCAAAATCGTTACGATAAATTAACAAACAAAAAATCACATTTTCAAGTTGCTCTCGTAATTATCCAATTTGCAATCCGAGTCCCTTTGATGTTGTCTAAAAAACCGACAATTCACGGATTGCGTATTTTACTGTTTTTACCTGTATAAACTGAAGTGTTAATAAATAAATAAATACATACATAACTTCACGCCTATATCCCTAATGGGGTAGGCAGAACATCAGAGGCTAGAAGAACCATCTGATGTCACGTTTGACAAATTTGGAGGTATTATTATGATGGAGAGAGACTATTGCAGTGACAGGGGGTCAGCCTGTCGCCCGCAAAATAGCCAATAAATCCTCCGTCCCTTAACTGACTTTTACAGTCTCGGGCAGAGAAGCAGCTGGCACATTCTATGTTTTTCTTTCGCTCCCAGTCCAGCATGGAAGATAAAATAAATAAATAATGTAAGGGGAATCTTTAGCTGATTTGATAGAAAGTTATTTTCTGCTTAACATCCGAATTTTAATTCTATACTAATATATAAAGCTGAAGAGTTTGCTTTTTTGTTTGTTTGTTTGTTTGTTTGTTTGAACGCGCTAATCTCAGAAACTACAAGTGGGATTTGAAAAATTCTTTCTGCATTTGATAGCCCAACTCTTGAGGAAGGTTATAGGCTATATTTTATCTCGAAATTCTCACGGGATCAAAAGTTACGCGGGTAAAACCGCGCGCGGTGGCTAGTAAAGGGATATATGAGGTAATTTTTACTTTAGCCTTACCACCTCTGAAAAAACAAGTTGTAAATGGCGATTAATCTGAGTGACTAGAGTTCTTGGTAGGTAGGTTTCACATGGCTCGCAACCACCCTTCATCAATATCAATCAATATCTAATATATAAAATTCTCGTGTCACAGTTTTCGTTGCCATACTCCTCCGAAACGGCTTGACCGATTTTGATGAAATTTTTTGTGCTTATCCGGTATCTATGAGAATCGGCCAACATCTATTTTTTTTTTATTTATATGGCAAAACAACGTTTGCTGGGTTAGCTAGTAGGTATATAAAACTGTTCCGTTACTGACTGAGTGACTGACAGACAACGTACAGCCGTAACTACTAGGCGTAGAGAGCTGAAATTTGGAACATACATTCTTTAGGGGATGTAGGGGTGCACTAAGGAAGGAATTCCCGAAATTCCCACGTGAACGGGAACTATTGGATTTTTTAGTTTGTATGATAAAATCTTATTCTTTGAGTGCACGGATATGATACTTGGTATAAAGGTTCCTCAATAAGTGCCTTTTTGTATAATGGAAGGAATTCCCGGAATTCCCACGGGAACGGAAAATAGGTTTTTTGAGTTTATGCGTGTACGAAGTCGCGGGCAAACGCTCGTATAAAATATGCCGCCAAATATCACTGGCCGTTTGCATTGTTTTATGAAGAGTTCTTTCTAAGTATAACATTTCTCTATCAGTTCCTTGCTTAACACGTCATGTGATGTTATTTTCAACCTCATCTGGACTTACCATCAAGTGCAACGGACGTCAAACGATGGTTTCATCATCAAAAAGAAATATTAGCATTTTCTTCTCTCTCAAACACACAATAAGATGAACGTTAAGTTGAAGTATTAGTTGAAGTAAGCTTGTATGAATCTGTATACAATAACGATATTAGCACAATGCTACACTTCATTTTTGATCTTTAAATGACTGCAGGATTAAGTAATTATAAATAGTCGTTAATAGTAAAGAACTGACATATTTGTAAAGGGCGACCTTGACAATATGGTAATGAATATTTTTTAATATTTCAGATATATCACGACCAATCTTCATTAAGTCAAGGCAAGGAAACCAGCTTATCCAGATGGGGAATTACAAGTTTAGTGTAAACTATAAGTCCGGCGGCATAACTAAATGGCGCTGTCTGCACTATCACGGATGTAATGCAGCTTTATATACAATTGGTGGTGAAATTTTGAAAGTAAAAAGTGAACATAATCATTAGAGACTCATCACTTTATTCTACTTAGCAAGTAACGTTCTAAAATAATTTTTATTCTCAATAAGATAATTGTAATGGTATTATAAAAGGATTTTTTCTGTTATTACTTTACATGTTTTTTTGTTTACAAGAATTATGGAAAAAAAAATTACTATTCCAACTAGAAAATAATCTTTGATATGACAGATATGCTTAAGGTGTGGATACTAGTTTTTACCTGCAATACTGTATTTCTATATCTTGCTCTTTAGAACAGAATAATATTCAAACAATAAATTATGATGAAAACGAAAACAGGTATTTAAATTTATAATACCTTTTAAGGTTATCCCAATAAACTGTATACTGAAAAAATTGGAAAAAACAGGTATTGATTGTAAATCTGGCAGTAGAACTAGATGGCGCTGCCACTTTAGACGATGTAAGGGTGCTGTGCATACAATCGATGAAATTGTAAAATTAATACAATATTGTTCACAGTTTAATAAAACGGGGCAGCCTTTTTAGAGTTTTTTAATCTTATATTGATGTAGCGATAATCAGCCCTACGGTCAAATAATTAGTTTGTGGGTATTATTTATGAATTTAAATAAAATATTATATATTTTAAATAAAAATGAAATTGAAGTAAAAAGACATGTTTTTATCTTTGATTCCACAGAATTAATAGAAGAAAAATGTGTTAAATCATGTGGTAAATGGTGACTAATTTTTATAAGGTCACTTCGAGTAGTCTTAGATGTAGTCTTACTCCTTAGATCCTGCGACTAAATGGCAATTAATGCCGGGGTACCTCAGGGATCTTTTCTCTCCACAATAATTCTTGCTACACATTAATGACCTTTTAACACCGGGCATTATTAGTTAAGCTGATGACAGCACTGTTGTAGAGAGATACGTATCCAATGCGCGAGCGAGCCCCCGTGAAATCCAGAGTTTCAGAAAGTCAATGATTAAGCGCGTTGATTTGACCTTACGGAAAGTATCCGATTGGGATGAGTCGAATTTAGTTAAATTTAACGCGTCCAAAACTCAGGCATGTCTATTTGTCGCAAAAAAGAGCACCTTCATATTAACGCCCACTTTCCAAAATGTATCTGTCCCCATCACTGACCATCTACTGCTTTTAGGCGTAACTGTAACATCCAGTTTAAACTTCGGTCAACAAATTGTGTCCATGGCTCAATTAGCTTCCAAAAAGTTGGGAATCATCTCGAAGGTATGGCGGTACTTCGGCCCTGCACAGCTTCTTAACTTATACACAGCTCAAGTGCAATCATGCGTAGAGTACCTACTGCAGTCATCTTTGGGATGGTTCATTCAACTATCAACTAGAAGCGCTGGACTCCGTTGACCGAAGAGCACGTAAACTAATTAACAAAGTCGACTTAACAACCATAAAACTGCAGACCCTAGAGCATCGTCGTAGGTTGCTTGTTTAACCGTGTACTACAGGATACATTATGGTGAGTGCGCGAGTGCTCTGTTTGAACAAATTGAACCCTCACCCTTTTACCATCGGACTACTAGACGCGGACAGAACTTCCATCCGTATGTGGTAGATATTCCGAAAAGTCGAACTAAGCGCTTTGACATATCCTTTTGGATAAGGGTGGCCAAGGATTGGAATGAACTCCTGCGTCTATTTTCCCTGACTACCCGTGCGAGCACAGAACTTTGTCGACTCGTTTGTTTACGAATGTTCGTATAGTATGGAGTCGGTTGCAAGGTTTTAATAACATTGTTATTTTTTATTTTACAGTTAAGAGTACAATATGTTTACAAAAATTCAAAATTAACAAGGAACACATTTATTTAAGCTGGGCGTGCGGCAATTATTGCTTACAAACCGTCTCCATACTATACGAACATTCGTAAACATACGAGTCGAGAAAGTTCTGTGCTCGCACTGCAGTATGGTCCTAGTACTTTTAAGCGTCGAGTGAATAGGTTTCTCGTGGATGGACGTATACCACCTTAGTCTTCATGTTCCCTTAACATCGGGTGTCATGGAAGACAAACGTCCCATCCATATTTTATATAAAAGGAAAACGATTTGGATGCGGTTTTCAGAAAAAGATTTGTCATGTTTAGGAGAAGGTTTTAGTATATTAACCGACTTAAAAAAATAAGGTTCTCAATTTATCTTTTTATTTTGTATCACAGATGAGATGTTTGGACGAACATGCGTATTTCGTACATTCGACATTTTTATTCAGCCGAATGTTTGATTGTTTTGCCGAATAATTACCGAGTTCTATCTTTTTCAGGCGGTTTTACCTGCGATTTCTGATTAAAGTAGGCAATGTGCTATTCCAGACTGTACATTATTCACTATACAAAACTTTCATATTTATTATATAAGTAAGATTTTAGCTTATTACTGCGCCAATTGCGGACAGCTATGTTTTTGTTTGATTAGCCAACTTACAAAAAGGAAGTTCTTAGTTTAACCTGTATGTATGTGTTTGTCAACGATTATCTTGCCGATTACGATTATCAACCAATGTTGATGCGGTTTTTAAAAGGATATTTGTCACATTTAGGAGAACCTTTTTGTATATTAACCGACTTCAAAAAAGGAAGGTATCAGTTTGATTCGTATGTTTGTATGTATGTTTTTTTGCAACTATCTCACGATTGGGTGCATCGATTTTGATACAGTTTTTTCTGTTTTTAATTTACTTACTTTTAATTTTAAGCTAGCTATTCGTTTTTTGAAAGTAAGTTAGTTTCCATATTTGTAGATATTCGTGATAGATTTTTAGTGATATGTTTTGGATATGTTATGTTATGATATGTTCTTAGCTGACTTTCACACGATGTTTTTCTAAGCGAATCTCTCTTCGCTTGTCAGTTTCTGAAGCACGAGCAGCATGTTGGCGATACCTAGACAAGACCATCTCTTGCTGCATCAAGTCGTTGTTTCTTTTCGTTTGGAGTTTCATTCCTCTTCTTTTATTTCTTAAAGCGTCCGTCTCCGTAGTTTTCTACCTATGCCTACAGGCCCAACGTATAATAGTAGGTAGGTCAAAATTATGGTGTTACAGTACCAGCAGTAGTAGGTAGTAAACTGTAAACTGTAAACTGATGCTAGTACTAGTCCAAAACTTATCACTAAAAAACTATCACTAATGTCCATAAATGTAGAACCTAATTAACAATAAAAAAAAAAACTAATAACTAGCCCAAAACTAATGCCCAACACAAAAAAATATGAAATAAAAAAAAGTCATAAAACCAAAATGAAAGCAAACTCATCATTTCTTTTTCAGAAAAAGTGAACCGCCTTCAAAAAACCGACCCACTAAAAATGTTTAAATATTTTTTATAAACGCCATCCTAATCCTTTTTCTATTCCGTCCATATTACTACCCCGTATAGAAAAACCAGGAGAGATGGACCACGTTTTTTCAAATCCTAATAACTTTTTTATTTTTTAAACAACTATTATAAATTCTTATGTTACCTAAACAGACAAGCAATTAATACTGAACATTTCTTACTGTTATATGGTTTTATTTACGTTTAAACAGAGTAAATAATTAAATTTAAATTTAAAATAAAACGCTTAAAATTAACAAACTTAATAGTTAACTCTCCTAAACTGTGAGTAGAGGCGGACCGCTTCGATGTACTTTAATCACAAAAATAGATAAAATATTTTAAGGTTAGTTTATCTTGATGAACATAGTAACCACAAAACATCTATTCTTATTGTAAAAACACAATATCTTATACGTACCCTTCTTTCGAAACACCAGCACACAAAAATATCAACCTTCCGATACCTTTGAATCCGTATTTTACTAATTTTATAAACAAAAATAAAACGGGTGCGTTTTCATTATGGAGACAACAGGTCAACTAGTGTCAACGTGCAAAGCTCAAATAAATTCTATAGTCAGGTAGAAATTGGGATGGTACATCTCACCCGCTGGTCCATCTCTCCTGTTTTTACCCTATAGTAAATTTATGCCAAAAATGAATTAATACTAAATAATGTAATAAGAACATTAATAATTTATCAGGGTAGGTATTTTCATCGTTTTTGAAATTACTATACGGGGTAGTAGGCATTTATAAAAATAATTTACAATGTACCAGCTGCATCTCTTCCCGGGCATACTGTAAAAGTCAGTTAAGGGATCTAGTCTATCGCCCACAAAAACGTTTTAAAGGCGTTTTTGTGGGCGATAGGCTGACCCGCTGTCACTACAATAGTCTGTCTCCATCTTTATAATACCTCCAAATTTGTCAAATGTGACATCAAATGGTCTTATAACCTCTGGTGTTCTGCCCACCCCATAAGAGATATAGGCGTGACGTTATGTATGTATGTATCTGTATGTACATTTTTAGTGGGTTGGTTTTTTGAAGTCGGTACAATTTGTCTGAAAAAGAAATAATGAGTTTGCTTTCGTTTTGGTTTTATGACTTTTTGTTTGTAATATTTTGTTTGCAATACTTTGCTAATATAAAACTGGGTATTGAATGTTTTCATTAAGGCTATGGCATTTTCTGCAAAGACATGGGGTATTACCACACCAATCGATCAACGGTAGACCGACGGCGCCCTAAACTAATATACCGCTTAGCTTCATTGAATGTTTTTGATAGATCTGTGTTGTTTTTACTTGGTTTTTATTTTGACTAAATTGAACCATGTAGTGTGATAAGCTTAAAGGAACTTTACAAAAACATATTTCTTTTTGTGGTGTTGGTTATGGAACTAACTTTTGTTGAAAGTTATAATAACGATAATTTTTTGTAAAAAAAAATTGATATTTTGGTAATAATGTGATATTAATATTTAGCTTTTTCTTTTGTTACAGTCCAGTATTTAAAAAACCTTCAGCATAAGGATGTTTTAGTGATAAACGGTTACTGTTTTAACGTTTTAAGAAAAAATAAGGATACTATTAACTGGAAATGTGCCCAGAGGTGTCCTTCGAGTGTTACAACAAGTAAAATCGATCAAAAAGTAATTCGATTATACGGTCAGCACAACCATAGACCGCCAAGGTTTATGCAGCAGAAGGGTTTTTATATTAAAATGTAATAAGTATAAAGTGTATTAAATAAAAGTGTAAATATAAATCATAATTTTATTGACAAGTTGTGGTTATTGAAGTATGTCCGTGACTGTCAAATTTAGTTGTTAAAAATATTACCAATTTTTTTTTTTTAATTTATTTATTTTAAGTCACTTTATAACTACTATGGTCATTAGCGACTTAAGAACATACATTAAATGAGTTTATACATGTTTATCATTTTAAGAAAATTTAGTGTCTTTGGATATCCTTCCTGATTTAAACAGTCTTTTATGGTTTTATGTATACAACACAATATTTTTTCTGTATTATATTCTTGACATTCTTCTAGTAGATGAAGTACAGTAAGATCCACTCCACATTTGCATTTAATTTTATTAGTTTTAACAATCAAATAAATATGAGCAATATTTGTATGCCCAATACGCAGTCTAGTGGTAGTTGTTACAGTTAAGTATTTGATAAATAAAGGGGTAAAGATGTCCTCTTTGCGAATGGACATCTTTATATTCAGAAAAGCAACCATGAGATGGCAATGTCACAGCTAACACCTGAGGTGTTGAGGGAGCATAACCACAAGGAAGAATAATGAAACTGTAATTCGTAAGAACCTGCAGCACAATCACTAACCAAATGAGGTTTCTAGCTTTTCGAGCGAAATGGAGTTTATTTTAAAATTTAGTGAAGAATAATTGCATTCAGATGTAATTTTTGTATATTTAACTCTGGTAAAATGTAGGAAAGGAAAAGTTTTATAGCCATATGGAATTTTTATTTAATAAATTTAAGAAAATTTACAATAATTTTGCCAACCATAGTTATTGAAAAGAAAGATTTCATTTCTCAGCTGCCTGATAAACCATAAAGAAATATCAGATGGTTTTAATATTTTTTGAAAACTGGGTTAAAATTTGATATCTGAGAACGAAAAACAAATTAAAATTTAACGATATCTTCAAACACATTGATTTTCGTACACGGTTTCAATCATATTACTAAATCTTCTTTAATCCCTTAGGTTGTTACCAGTCCAAAACAATCGATCAACGAAGTTGATCGACGGAGGAACCAAACAGTTGACGTCGATCGATAGCTTTTACTATGTCGATTCGTGTGGTAACACCCTTAGGTGAAATGTATTTGATTTCCCTTGTCTATAGAGTTAAATATGGAGCTGCGTACTAGATGCGGTCAGAGTAATTGAGTTTAAATACGTTAATTCAATTCAATTCAAACACTTTATTGCCGTATGCATAGAAAAGGATAGTTATAAAAATACAGTATTAACATTAAATGTACAATTTGGACGGCCTTATTACATCAAAGTGATCTCTTCCAAGCAACCTTATCTTAAAATAAATTAAAAAGAAACTTAAACATGGCATTATTATTTTATAAATGGTACTAATTAAAGTATTTAAATAGGTGTAATAATAGAATAGAATCAGTTTATTGCATTAATACACACAAAAATTACAATTAAAGTTAAAAAACAAAACAGCATGCATTATAAACAAACAATTCCTCTAAACAAAACAAGACATTTAAAACACTTATACAATAATTACTAAGACAATAATTTAAGGAATCTTAAAATATATATATAGATATATATATATTTAGATTGCAATCAACATGAGTAACGTTTCATATTAACTAGTGTGTGTAATATTGCAAAAAAAAATATAAAAAAAATATATACATATAGATTGCAATCAACATAAGTAACGTTTCATATTTACTAGTGTGTGTAATATTGCTTAATGTTCATATTTGCTCAGGTGAGCAATATGAACATTGCTATTACCGATTTTCAGCTATTACCTTAAGGGTACGTGTTGAGTGAAATAAGGTTTTTAATTAAAATTAATATTAAAAGAGAAAAAAAAACAATGAGGTGAGATTAGTCGTAGTGATTTCAATTTCAATTAAGTAATACAATATGAAATCCATATACACTGTGGTTCTAAATTACGTTGACAAATTTAAAAATAATAAATTTCAAAAATGGAACATGCTGCGTTGCTTTTGTTTTTAATTATTATTTTCACATGTTTTGGCGCCAACTTAACGTTATTTGTGAAGATAATAAATAAAAAAATTGTTATTTTTTACTATGTCTGCTCAACGAGGAGCAATAATATCTTTATATGAGGCTGGTAAGTGGCTTCTCGGTATCAGTCGGCAGTTAGTTTCTTCTGCTATTAAACGTTACGATGAGCTTGGCCATCTTGGTGATCGTCCGGGAAGAGGCAGAAAAAGAACTGTAAGGACGCCTAGGCTTCGACATATAGTCAAACAAAGATTGACCCGCAATCCACAAGCTAAGGTAAGAAAAATGGCTCGAGATTTAGGTGTAAGTCATTCAACTTTACAACGAGTTGTTAAAAATGAGCTCAAGTTAACAGCATACAAGCTGCGAAAAGCGCAGCGGTTGGATGATAAAGATAAAAAAATACCTCATGAAAGATGTCGCTTACTGAAAGCGCGCTCCGCTGGTGAAGCGTGGAAAAATATTGTTTTCACAGATGAAAAAATTTTTACGATTGGACAGTCTTATAACCGCCAAAACGATAGAATTTACTCTTCTAGTCACCCTGGAGCCACAGCAATTATCCCCCATCGGCAAAAACCGGATTTAATCATGGTTTGGGGTGGCATTTGCTCAACAGGCAAAACTCCTCTCGTTTTCGTAGAAAAAGGTGTGAAAATGAATCAATAAATATACCGACGCGATATTTTGGAGAGTGTAGTTCTTCCTTGGAGCCACCAGCACTTCGGCGACCAACCGTGGACTTTTCAACAGGACTCTGCTCCATCTCACAGGACCTCAAATGGCAGCAGTGGTGTATGGACCATTTCCCAGAGTTCATAAGTTCCAAGGAATGGCCTCCATATTCACTAGACCTTAATCCAATGGATTACAGCGTATGGTCAATTCTAGAGGCGAGGGCCTGTGTATCTTCACACAGAAGTGTAGACGCGCTGAAAGCAACATTACTCGTGAGTGGGACAAAATATCTGAAGAGGAGGTACGGAAAATCGTCGAAAACTTCAGAAAACGTTTAAGCCTTTGTATTAAAGCTAAAGGTGGTTGTTTTGAAAATAAATAGATATTTACGTTAAAATAATACTGTATTTTTATTATTTAGCAGTCACCGTTACACTGTGTAAAAGAAAAATAAAATAAATCGTAAAATAATTTGTCAACGTATTTCAGAGCCCTGTATATAAAATAAAAACATTAATTTAAAAATAGACATATAAGTAGAAAGAACAAAGTATACTTTGTATTAACATAGATTCTATATAAAATGAGATAAGTTTGAGAGATAGAAGTTTTTTAAATGATATTTTAAAGATACGTTATTAGGTATGTCTTGTTAAAAATGTTTCTAAATTAATTTTAGCTGTGTGAGGCGGTTTAGAATAACTCTACCGCCGCTGGATAAGCGTTTTATGAAATGCGACTAATCTGGTTTGCCTCCGCTTGGTGGTAGGACCCCTTCAGGTTCCGCTTGGTTAGCGACTTACCTTCTTATTAAATCTGCCGCCAAATATCCAGCAATATTTTACGAAAACATAGTTCCGTTCTAATGCCGCGCGGTGACATCTTCGACCTCATCGTCGTCGCTTACGATCAGTGAGATTGAGGATTCTCACTGCGGCGCGGGTTTAGTCGCTAATAATATTATTTAACTTATTTTTAGCTTGTTATTACTAGTCTCTGGACTGGGAGCGAAAGAAAAACTTAGAGTGTGCCAGCTGCTTCTCTTCCCAAGCATACTGTAAAAGTTAGTTAAGGGACAAGGTTTACTTGGCGTTTTTGTGGGCGATAGGTTGACTCCCTGTCACTACAATATCCTCTCTCTATCTTTATAATACCTCCAAATTTGTCAAACGCGACATCAGATGGGCTTAGGTATAACCTCTGGTGTTCTGACCACCCCATAAGGGATACAGGCGTGACGTTATGTAGGTATGTATGTATTACTAGTCTATTATGGTTTCAATATTTACTGTTTATAGTAGTTTCCTTTTTATCCGTATAGATTATTTTTGTGCTGTGTATGTACCTATTGGCTTACCTTTTTATTCAAGTAATACATTTTTTCACTTATCTGTGAAAACTTTTAAACGGCCTTCCTCTATCTTATTGTTTAAATATGTATTAACACCTTGCTGTAAGTTTTCCTGTAAATAATTTTAAAAAATCTTATTTTTTTTTAAGAGACGTCAATATGTAGATACACTAAAATTCATATTTTTACAGTAAAATTCTTGAGAGATAATAGCAAGAAAGAAATCCAGAGTGTCCCGCTTCTGTCACAACGTATAGTTTTGACAAAGAAATTGTTTGGATAAACAAACAGCCCAATCGTAAAGCCCTCAAATATATTGAGCGTGATGAATTTATCTTAACACCTATAACGTCTGAAATTGTGGTTATACGGTAGGCAAGCTATGTGGCGTCGCTAGAGGTCGCTACAAGGCTATATACATACTGCTCAGTACTGGGTCTCGATTCTTCAAATAACATTAAGCGGACCGTACGGCAACCATCATATAGCGACTCCATGAGCAAAGTGGCAAATTTGGCATTCTCTAAAATTCATAGCCACGGACCAGTAGCATCGGATCGGAAAGAGTGATTGAAAACAGATTGAATATACGTTCCATTTGACGCTGTCAACGAAATATCATGCTATACATTTTAGTTTATGAATGCGGGATACATTGCTAAATGAATACTAGATAAACAAATTGATACTTTAAAGATACTAACTACTCACATAGTCCATTTATATCATGCATAAATCCTGTCAATAGTATTCATATAAACAGTGAAAGAAATAATATTTTTAGCATCTGTGTGTAATGGAACGTACTTTAGTGGGGTTGGCAACTGCAGAAGTGGCGCTGTAATAGACAAAGAGGCGCTATAAATAAACAAAGAGGTTTTTGTATGAAAAGCTGCAAAAATATTTAAATAATATAAAAAAGACGAACTGATGTGTCCCAAATAGTTCTGAAAATGGTACCCACCAATTTCCTTAAGATGAAAAAGTAAAAATACTTTGGCTGAAAGCAATCCGTCGTCTAAATTTTGTGCCTAAAAGTGGATCGAGGTTATGTCGCAATCATTTTAGAGCAAGTCACTATCTAATGCTTAGCAAATATACAGGTAAACACAACCGTGTAATGAAATATCTAATATAATATAGATTTATGAACTGCTAGCCTATTCCCTTGCGTTTTTACCCACGCAAATCCCTATTCCGTGGGAAAACATTCTTTGTCACTTATCATCATTTTAAAGGCAATCTCTGCAAAATATTTACACACCAGGTCCAAGGATTTGGTCCACATGATCAAGCTTGTTTCATTTACAATCTCTTCTCACAGTTTAAGGTAATTGAAAAATTGCTATTATATTTCTGTTTTTTGTTTTTTGTAGGGGTTGAACATCAACATAAACATTTGAAAAAGTCAGCAGTGCCTTCTATATTCTCTTGGAATTCCAAATCAGTTTCAAAGTTCGCTGCAGTCAGAGAAGAACGGTTGAAAGCTCGAAACCTGAGAAAATGCCAGTTTCCTAAAGCACCTTCTTTGCAAAGTACTGAAAATATTTTGCCTTCGTATGAATCTGGAGATGGAAATGTTGCTAACAATGTGGAAATTTTAACATTGGAAGATCTGTCTCATGAAAACCTTAGAAGTATTCACAATTCCATGAAATCTCCAGAAACACAGACATCAAACATCTTGAGAATGTTTTCTACAGACTTGTTGCTGACTGATAATGAATCAGTGAATTTTTATACAGGCTTGGAAACCTACCTGAAATTCTCATTACTTTACTAATACTTTTAAAAATAATTATCCCTCCACAAGAATAATAATAGACGGAACAGAAATTCCTATTCAAAAACCTAGCCAACCTGATGCCCAAAAAGCTTCTTTTAATCAATATAAACACAAAAATACCCTTAAAATATTAGTTGGTTCATCACCTGGAGGGATGTTTACCTATTGTTCTGGAGCATATGTTGGATCGAAAAGTGACCGCCAGATAGCGGAACGCAGCAACCTTTTGGAAAGGTGTGAACCAGGACATAGCATAATGGCAGACCGGGGCTTCAATGTGTAAGATTTGTTTGCTGGCAAAGGTGTTGGAATAAATATTCCCACTTTTTTAAAGGGAAGGTCCCAAATTCCTGGACTATTATTGAAGCAAGACCCGTCAACAAGTCCACATTGAAAGACTTATAAGTTTAACAAAAACATACAAAATTCTTACAAGTGAGCTTAATCAGTATTATGTACCTTTAGGGTCAAAGATATTTTATATTTGTATGATGCTTTGTAATTTCAGGGAAAAAATTGTGAATATAAAAAAACTTATTTAAACTTATAAAGTTGGGATTTTTTATTTACTCATTACAATAATACAAAATCATAATCAAATACTGGTTTTAATATTTATTTGCTGAAATTTCCATAATTATAGTACAAATACTTTTTTAAAAGTTCTACTTTAAAGAAATTTTCATAAAAGTTGTTGAGTTTGAAGATCATTTCTTTTATAAATGGTTCATCTCTGTAGACATATTTTCAACTTTCAAATCTTTGTAACTATACAATACTTCCTATTGGAGCAGTACAACTGCCCTTGAATTTGGTAATAATTAGGTGAATTTGTCTTTCAAGTTAAAATGCCATTTACTTCTTTTAAATATGGTACACTGAACGGAGTTATATTTTGAGATCTAGTTGCATAGGGACACTTTATTTCTGGGGAAGCTGCAATATGCTGTCTTTTCTTACTAATGAAAAGCCCACAGGGTTCAGCCAAAAGATCACAAGTATCACAATATTTTTTTAATGCAATTTTTTCATTTATAATACCATGATTTGTTGCTCGAGACTGAAATGTACTCTTTTGTTGTATTTGTTTGGCATAACTTTTCATAGTAGTGTCTTTTAGATGACATGTGGTATAAAAATTGCTAGCAGTCAGTCGCTTCTGACGTTGTTTATACCAGATATCATTATTATTTTGCTCTCTAGTTTTTTCTTCAATTTGCTTGATTTGATCATCAGTGATTTCTGATACCAGCAAATCTTTAAGGACTCTGACTTTTGGGTCTTCTGATGTGTAGCAATGGTCAGACTCCAAGCCATAGGGATTGGCAGGTTCAAACAGTTGTTTGATAGGCATTGAGCTGTTAGGGAAATTTAAAATCAAACTTCTAACTCTGTTATTATACCCTCGAAGGGGGAGGTGCGGAGCCTTGTAGTTAGTGAGGAAATCGAAGATAAAGTTTTGAGGTTAGCGTTAATAAATTTTACAAGGATAGGATGTATACTTTAGGGTTAAAAGGAAGCAGGGGAAACTACAGTATATGGATCGTCAGACTGGACGCTAGGATTTTTACGGGTAAAAGGTTATAGCCTAAAGCGTTTTTCTGCAAAGTTTCACATTGCGGAGATAAGTAGTTTTTATAAAATTTAAGTTTGAAATTCCATTAATTCAATTAGTTTCAAGCTAAAAAAAACAAACATAGAGTAATGAATACAATCACTGATTGATTTATGTCGCCTGTCATTGCGTTTAGTTTCACTCACAGTCGTAAAATATAGTTTAACGTTTTTGATATAAATAAATAAATAAACACATTCTATATGAAAATTGTAAATAAAAGTATTATTATTTTATAAATTACAACTTAAAAAATATTTAATTAATTAACTTAATCTTTTTTTTTATAAAAAAATATATATTTATAACAAAAACGTTAAACTATGAGTGAAACTAAACGCAATGACAGGTGACATTGTTCAATCAGTGATTGTATTCATTACTTCACGTTTGTTTTTTTAAGCTTGACATTAATTTCAATCTAAAATACAAAAACTCTAATCTCCGCAATGTGAAACTTTGCAGAAAGACGCCTTAGGCCTTAACCTTTTACTCGTAAAAATGCTATCTTAGAGTCTGACGGTCCATATACTGTAGTTTATCCTGTGTGTTTACAGTACTACAATGAATATAAGTACCGCCTAATTAAAAAACTTATGAAGGAGAAGCAGAATAGCTACTGGTAAATTACCATAGGAACAGTTTTACTGTCTAACAAAGGCTGCACTGTACGCAGATTCAAATTATCATTTGTTAAAAGCCTGCATAAATTAGTGCTATTGAAAACACCACCATCTGATATTCTGCCTTCCACTCCAACATCAAAATAAAGTATGAAGCATCTACTCAAAGTCAAAGTGAAAAGAATCTTTATTTCGTAAGTATTTAAATACATTTGAAATAAGTCAAACAATGTACAAATTGAACTGAATCTACCACCACTTCGGAAAGTCGATCTGTTGAGAAGAAGTGGCAAGAAACTCAACAGCAATCATCTTTTAAAAATACACAATAACAATTAACAACCAGGGAATCCCATCTTCTTGCATCTGGATATCTTATAGTAAATTTTTTTATAAAACACTTATCCTCGAATCTTTCCAAGGGTTCATCTTAAATATTTTAAAGATAGAAGTAGATGTAGCGATAGAGGTGAGAGAGAATACAGATAATGTAGATGGAGATGAGGATAGTCGTGGACAGAGACGGGGAAGTCGGAGTCAAATACTAAGGCCATTAGCACAATGCTAAAATGCTTTTTTTATAATTGAAATATTCAACTGCCACTGTAGTTGGGTTTTATTATTTCTATGTGCTTTCCATCTAATGCTCCTATATAAAGTGATAAACTCCAATGATACTCAAAATCTCTTGAAATTTTTTTCCTTCTGAAAATGTAGGCATCTTAAAACAACATAACAAATAACAATTTCTTTATTTCAGATAGCTGTTGCTGAAATTGAACAAGAAACGAAACACATTATTCCACAGCCTTCAACTGGTACATCTGATCAATAATTACTCAAAATCCCAACCCTGGTCCAATTTAAAAAGAAAGTGATGTTCTCACTTTAAATTTATTAAGAGATGCCTCATCTGAATTAATCAACAAACAAATAAGACAAGTTTGTCTCTTGAGAGGAAGTGAGTTAAGGGAGATAAATTGTGAAAATCATTTAGTAATTTTGTAAAAAGAAATTATGGATAAGACAAGATTGTCTTTAATGGAATCTGTAACACTAATCAAAGTAAAGAGAATACTGGAGCCCCTTTATGTATTGAAGAAATGGAGGTTTAATTAATTGATACAAAAAGCCATTAGTTCATATAAAAAGATTGTTAATCTCCTGAACCTAAGTCTAAGAAATCTTCATATGTTCACTTAGTATAATATGTATGTAAAACGTGATTGAAATGAAATTGTAGGCTAGTAAATATTAAATTGCAAATTATATTTTATAAAACAGGTACTGCAGTGACCAAATGTACTAGAGGGATTAACAATACCTGAATTATTTTGCATATTTTTTATGTTATGAATGCAGTTACTATTTTCATTTATAGGTTAGAGATTATTTAGAAGTACCTACTTGAGTGTATTATTAAATTTGTTGTTAAATAAATATATACATAACAGCTTGTTTGATCTAGACATATGTACATCCTTCTATACCAGAGGTCCCGGGTTCAGAATGGGAAATTTTGTGATGAACATAGCTATTTGTTAGCAGGTCATGAATAAGGTTTATTATATGTATTTAAGTTTATTCTTAAATTAAATACGTAAAAAAAACTATGCTATTTATATATTTCTTTAGTTTATTTCTCCGTTATCCAGATTCCAGAAGACAATTTCTTAATTTATACTTAATTTTGGTTGGATGATGTGGTGTGACACTTTTTGTTTATTATTATAAGGCTAATTAAAACGCATATATATACTTAATATTACTATTGTTCATATGATTATGTCATGAGTGAAATTTGTTGTAGATTATAAGGTTAATTAAAACCCATATTATAAAATGTTCTTATTGTTTTTATTTACTTTCACATATTCTGCTACACCCGTAGAATGGCTTTACACATTTGAAGTATAATTTAACTGATTTAGGACCTCAAAATTCTACATAAATACATCATAAAAGAACAAAAATCACCACTTTCTAAAAACCTTAAAGAAACCTTAAGGTATATAATGTTCCTATTGCTTTACTTACTTTCACATATTCTGCTAGCACCTGTTTTACTATTTCACCTGCTTTACACACTTCAAGTATAATTTCACTGATTTTGTACTATGAAATTCTTTATAAATATATCATAGAAGACAATAAATATATAAATGTTTTGTGAGACATAATAAAGTTTATTATGCAGTTTTTAATCACACTTATTGTTGGAGATGTCCAACTAGTTTTGAACTCTTAAGGAGTCCTACATCAGGGGTAGGTGCAGCCACAATCACAAAGGACTTCTTAAGAGTTTGAAACTTTGGGACACCTCCGACAATAAGTGTGAATAAAAGCCGCTATAACTTAACAACAATAGTTAAATACATAAATAGATTACAAGGTTGATAAAAACGCATATTATATAATGTTCCTATTGTTTTAATTACTTTCACATATCCTGCTAGCATCTGTACAATGGTTTTAGACACTTCAAGTATGATTTCACTGATTTTGGACTTTGAAATCATCAATTATAAATACATCATAGAAGAAAATGTATCACCAGTTTGTAAAAACCTTAAGTAACAACTAATTTGTCTGTTGGTGGTATGGAAAGACTGAACCTTTTGTTCCTTTTCTTTATATCATACTGTAATAAAACCTCAAAATCTTTTTGTGATATGTACCTATTTATGAAAATGCAATTTTGTTTCAACAAATTTATGAGTTTTTTCAGGTCTTGTTTCTAGTAGTAAGTACTTAATTATCACTCAAAAGTAATAAATCTTCAACACTGAAATCCAATGCAATATGCAGTTCCATTGTTTAGGCAGAGATAAAAAATCAGTAGATATCCACAAATTCTTGACTACTGAATTATTATTACTGAATATTGAATGTTTTGTTGTCAAACTTCTTCTTATTCTTCTTCTTATTTACGGCAATTTGTTTCGGGTTAGCATTATATTCCATTTGACAATTAAACACAATTTGTTTTGGCAATATAAACGCATTCAGATACATTGACAGAAAACATTGTTTAGGGCGATTTACGTTTCTAGCTGATTATTTTTCGGCGGCGGTGACGTTCAGCATTCGCCAAATATATAATAGTTCACAGCAAACGTGGATCAAAGGCCTCATACTCAATTAAAAGAAAAATAAAACATTGTCACGACTGAAACAATCCCTCCAGTACGTACTGTTGCTCAGTCTTAACCAATCTTCACCATTCTCATTCCGAACATATTGAACGAAATGTCAAATAAGTACCAGAATACGCATTACAGTATCAATTGGACTTAAAGCGACACACGATTGAAAACCAGAATACGAAAACAGTCCTAACGTTGTTCACCGGTTAACCGATGGTTCTTATTAATTTGAAGAATGCCAAATCTGTCAAAAAATACAGTTCTATGCTGATTACGACTCCATTGACTCATTTGTAAGCTTAGAGAATCGAGACCCTGGTTGATGGATGTCAGAATTTTCGGGATGCCGAAATGGCTTTTGAATGGCCTGACGCGATACGTCGTAAAGTGATCATATCTATAGGTAACTTGTGTATACGCGACAACGTAGTACATTTACTATACAGAATGGACCATTAAGATCGGTCAGCCAGCTCCTATAGGAAAGTATAAAACTAAAAGATTACCACTAAACTAAGAGATTATAAATAAAGATTACTTATTATTATATACCTATTTATAATAATGAGATAGGCACCTATTATTTAATGCTGTATTTTTATTTTCAAGGTCAAAAAAGTATAAATGGTACTTAATTGATATATTATGTCAAACTATTAACAAATTTAGGTACTGTGTAAACTGAGATTACACAATTATACCATAAATATTTTTTCACAGTGAAATTATTAAAAAATGTGCGGGGCAAGGAAGTCCTAGTCGTGAACGGTTACAGTTTCACCGGTCAAAGGAAAAACCAACACACTGTTAGGTGGATATGCCCCAGCACGCACCTCAGGTGTCCCGCATGTGTCACCACAAGCAGAACTGAGAGCCAAGTAGTTCGCAGTAACCTACAGCACAATCATAACCCGCACAAATTTATTGAACGAGATGGTATTTATATTAAAATCTGAAAAAAATTTTTTTGTAACCAAGGTACTTTCTGCTCTTAGATGTTGTATGCGCTTGTTTAATAAAGTTCTCAAAAGTATTCAAAACTCATCCCAAGATAAGTTTTGAGTTATTGTAAAACAACAGTAGTGTGAAAAACATCTAAATCTAAATACTTAATTAATATTAAAAGTTCCTGGTTGTAAACTGTATTTAAAAAAAGTAGATTAGTTGTTTACTTTCTTGTCACTTCCTACTTTTAAACTGTAATAATATCGGCTTCTTATTATGTTAAGTTTGGTGCAATATACATGCAACTTTCTTTTTATTCGACGCTAGTGAAGAGTTGAATCATGCTCATCCAGTGCCGAGATTTGTTATCAACTCGGGTGTATTGATTAAAATATAATTATGCATGATAATTATTTTTCCTTCGAAATTGATAATTTTTCGTGAACCGAGTTTCTCTTAACCTCAAGACTTATATTCCATGTGCCTATGCTTACACCACACCATTAACCACATACATACGCAGAGATAAATGAAGAGAATAAATATAAAAAAATGTGTATGGCACCTGTGCAACCGGAAACGGTTAGCTATAGTTCGGCCGTTCAGAGAATGCGTTCCTGACACATCGCGATTGAACTGACGACGTAACTTTGTAATGGCGTTGCAGTTACGATAAAAAAATATTTTTGCTGGTTGTTTACCGTTTTAACAATTGATGAGCATTAAAACAACATTATTATATCAATAATCAATGAATTTTACAATTTGTGCCAAACTGAATGTCAAATAACTTGGTAAACAATATTTTTCAAAATCTATACTGCGCTATTACAAGGTTATGTCAAAGCTTTATATTTGTAGTGCTGTGCTAACAATAACAGGCTATAACAGTATCGTAATCTGTTCTTAAACAGGTATACTTTATGAAATAATACGTTTTGTTTTTCTTTTTAAGAATTTGAAAATAATGGACTATAAGATAACTTTTATTAAATTAAAAAATAAAACTATAACCAAACCGAATGCGCGAAAAAAAGTTGGTTACAAGCAAAAGGCATTGACGCAAATATGCAGATGCTAAAAGCAGAGCTAATTAAATTAGTTAAAGAAAATAAAGTGGCAAATGTGCGATACGAAATCGATGAACTGGCTCTGGAGTACGGTCATCGCGTTCTAAGAATTCCATCGTATCATTGCCAATATAACGCGATTGAGCTAATCTGGGCTCAAATAAAAAGTTTCGCCGCCCGCCACTATACTACCCCGCCATTCAGCACGAAAAAGATGATGACCCTATTAAAAGAAGTCTGCAGGGAAGTCACTAGAGATGACTGGACAAAGGTTGTTGAAAGGCTAAAAACCTGATTATGGAACATTTTGACCGAGATATCAGGATTGATTCTGTTATTGATAATAAAATAATTATACATGTAGGCGAAGATGATGATGAAGACACTACCTCCTCAAGCGAATCGGAGTCTGGTTAATATTCTGTACGCACATTCAATTCAATGTACTTTATTGCATAGATATACAGATTGTAACTTTGTAATAAAAAATAAATAAAACAATTTTATTATATTTATATTACCTTTTTTGGTTTCCACTTAAATTACTAAAATATAAATTTTAAATGATCCCGCCAATTTAAAACGAAAATAATCTTAAAAATAACGCTGTGTTTCATTTTGGAGGAACGGTAACGAACTCAGTGTTAGGTTGTGCCCATCACTAGTCGTGACTAACTGACAGGTGTCAGGAACGCATTCTCTGAACGGCCGGACTATAGTGCACCAATTTTTTTCAAAATATTTTTTTGTGTACAGTGTTTATTCAAAGCTTTTATTTGTTAAAGGGCTTGCTAAGAGTAATACAAAAACATGTGTCGTCACTCTATTTAATGTGACGACACTCTTGATTTAATATGGTGGAGTAGTTTTATGCATTCCTACAAGCTGATATCATATAAACTGTATAAAATGTGAAATGACGTTATAAGTTTACAGTAAAAGAGTTAATGTAAAAGTTATTTTTTCTTTTAAGTTTTTTAAATAAAAGCTTGTTTTAAAAAAGGTTTTTTGTTTTTTTTTTAATGATTACTCCTGTAATCGAACGAAGTTCACTTAATTACGTATCTACCTATTAAGTAGTTTATAGAATCTGGAGACAATCGAGTCCTGAGTCTGTTATAATTTTTAGGTATGTCACAAGTAATGCTAAGTCATGTATGTTTCTTAGCCTTACTAATTCTTTGATAATAAAGAAGCCTTCAAAAAATAAAAGTAGGTAAAAACAGAATAACCTATTTATTTATATTTCAGAGCCGATTTATGTCACGAGTAGCCGAGGGTCTAAATGTCTATTACTCGATGGATATCGATACAATTTGAATCATCAAAATGGACAGCGGACATTGTGGTACTGCGGCAAGAGGAGTAGCAAGAAATGTAAAGCTTCAATTAAACTGTACGGAAAAACTATTATATACTCCGATTTGAACCATTCCTGTCAAAGTTAATCATTATGCTTGAACAATAAAAGTGTGTTCCTTCCATGTTAGACTGGGAGTAAAGTAAAAACATAGAATGTGCCAGCTGCTTCTCTTCCCGGGCATACTGTAAAAGTCAGTTAAGTCAATAGTGTCTCACTACAATTCCTCCAAATTTGTCAATTCTTTTAAATTAAAAAAAAAATTTACACTATCTTAATATTATTAATATCGTATTAGTTATGTAAGTTCTCGGTAAATGTCCACAACGAGCCAGTTTTTTCCTAAACCCGAGTGCCTGTGAATCTTTGACATCGTCTACCTACACCTACACTTACCATCAGATGGATCAGAGGTCTCACGCGGGCTTAGTCACCGATAAATATTTAAAAAGGCTCAAAATCCAGACTGAAAATGAAATAAAGAGATTTATGTAAATTGATTTCTGCTTGTTTTGTCATTTATTTATCCCGTAACGCTTGAGACGCATTAGCACAGAACATCTTAAACTACTCAGAATTACATCATATAAAATAAAGGAAAATCGTGTACCTAAATACTTATTGAAACGAAAGCAGGAGAGCAATTGTCTTGAAATACACAAACAGGGTTCGTTTTACCACGTTTAACGTTATTTTACTTTTTAGAACCTGTCGCGGACGCCCTCGAATTTATATTTAGAAATAACAGCCGATTTCGTCAGAATAAAAGTTCGTCATTGTTACACATCGTGCATTGTTATGAGATACAGTCGACGAAAAAAGCGATTACTATTGTTACATTGGTTTTTTGGTCTACTGCAAATCGTTCTACCGCATTGATTGGGCCTTTGTTGAGGAGATGGACATCACTTTTTTATTCCGAGGGGTCCTAGTGCAAGCTTGGTTATCCTTGCATTCAAACCGTTTGGGGTATTCAAAAAATCCATCGTGATTGTGAAAATTTGGGCCAAAACTAGGTCAACCAATATACTTTTTAGCACTTTAAATGTTTGAATCGCGTCGAGGAAGAAAAGTTTTGTTACTGTAGATGTAGTACCGTTTTTATATCTTTCATTCCAAGTTAGTACACTTTCTCATCGGTTGAGCAACTTTATATGGGAGACTGGACATTGGTCATAGGAAGCTCTAGACTTTAGTTTTATTGCCATCTTGACACGCTTGACTGCAGATGTCTTGCCTGATATTGCCGTTTACTTGAGCCGTTTGCGAGCGCTTTTACCCAAAACAATTTGACCAGCTTACCGGCATCTTTGAGATGGTCCATATTGAGTCTGATTTTATATTATAATGGGTGGTCAGCTCTTCCACTTTCCAAGAGCGAAGTGAAGATCTTGAGTCGCTAAGGATAGTCACTTTGAAGTTACGTCTTTTTAGGGTGTTTCCTGTAGCTTGGTAAAGTGCGAAAAGTTCGACTAATAGATTTCTTAATAAATGAAAAATGTGATAAATAAAAATTACCCGACCAGGATTTTTATTTATCACATTTTTCATTTATTTAAGAATAATTGAGCATTTTAAATGCGAAAACTTAAAAATATTATTAATAGATTTCTAACCAAAAGTCCTATAAATGTTTCACTAGCGTCGAATGAAAATAAAGTTGCATATATATTGCACCAAACTTAACATAATAAGAAGCCGATTTATTTACTAGAGGAGTCACTTCTATGAGATCTACGTATGTACCTACTTACATTAGAATACACTACACTCAACTATAATTTTTTGTGATACTAACGTCTTCAGTTTTTACGATTTATTTTATTGAATTAATGTCTTTTCAAATCTGATTCTTAAAATAGAAACCTATTTAAACAAAGTAAGTCTGAGATATTGGAGTGACATGGAAAATAAAATTTTAGGAAAGTTTACGAAAAACGAGTAAGAAAACGATAATATTACTTGTGGACCTGGTATCCTTTTTACGTTAACTACAAAACACAGAACACTATCGCGTGGAGATGCACAAATACCAAAATTTGCCGCGCTGCTATAACGACGACCCTCACTGACCATAGGACTGTAAGATCTAAGGTGAACCATACTCATCCACCACCTAACTATGACATTCTAAATTATATTTTTTTTCGCATTTAATGATTTGATTCAAATTTTCAAGTATAACTATGAAAATGTATCTAATGGATCAAATTAAGTAAATAAATTGGTGATTAGAGTTGTTTGATTTTAATGTTGTTCATAGGTTTTATCAAGATCGTCGAGTCAGTGACATAAATACCGTACCCTTTTATGTGTTCTGTGACCGTGACAGTACTCATCTAGGTCAATTAGAAGCCATTTCGACCCTCTGAAAATTTTGAACTCAAGATACTATTAGAGGGTTTACTAAGAGATACTATCTCACTCTCACTCAGAGATACTACTCAAGATACTATCAGTTTTTAATCAAAAAGCCTTCCCGTTATCAAGAACGGAGACACATGAATCGGTAGATAGTGTATGAAGTCTGTAAAGTGGTCCGGTGTTGTTTCATGCAGAGCCAGGTCCTTCCTAAGTCCGCATGCCGTCCTCCTCACTCGGCTTCACTAGGTACTATCAGGCAAGACTGAGGTCAAAGAGGCACAAAAGTCTGATGCTTGTAAAGTTAACAGATAGATATTTTTGTACTTCTACTCTACTATTGAGAATTACATTGTATCTAAAATATATGGAAATATTACGATTGTGAATGCGTCAGTTTGGGTAGGTACTTTATTTCTTATTTTTTGTATCTATTGTTATTTTATTTTCAGGAAAGCTTGTGAGAACTGAAAAAGGAAATTATTTATTACTTGTAGATGGCTTTACTTTTGGCTTCCACTACAAAAACAAGAACACACTTGTGTGGAAATGCACGAACAACAAAATTTGCCGCGCTCGTGTCACGACCCTCTCTAACTACATGACTGTCAAATCTAAGTTCAACCACACTCATGCACCACCTAAGTATTTTATTCGAAATGAAGTACTCGCTTAAAGATTTGATTCAAGTTTATATGGTTTGTATTTTAATTTATTCGATTTTTTTTCTCCAATGTGCCACTAACCTAAGTATTAAGATTTTTTTTACCAACACATTGTGGTTGTATTTCCGAAAGAAAAACATATTATTAACTCAAAGGCAATGGATCAAATTAAATAACAAAAAAACAAATGATTGGAGATGTTTGATTTTTATGTTTTTTAAAACATCTATCAACACTATCTTAATATTAACATTACTTAAAATCGCAATAGTTAGTTCTGTGAGTTCTCTACATATTACTTTATTTCAACGACTCTCGTGTTGATAAATGTTCCGGTAATGTTACATGACGAGCCAGTTCTTTCCTTAGCCCGTGTGCGGACATCTTGTCCTCGTGTTCACATGCCATCAGGTGAGAATGACGTCAAAGCGGGTTTAGTCACCGATTAATATTTGAAAAAGGCTCCAAATCCGGACTTTAAATGAAATAAACAGAGTTGTGTACATAATTACATTTCAGCTTGTTTTGTTATTTGTTCCGTAACGCTTGAGACGCTTTGGCACTGAACGTCTGAAATTTTTTTGGTCAAATTTGTTAAGTTAGCGACCTTGTTAATTAAAATAGACAATCTTAAACTATTCAGATTTACACAGTACCTATTTGAAATATGAAAATATGGAAACACTTTTGTTATTTAATTTTAAAGACAACTCTTGATAAATGCCTTAGTTGTGGATGGATTTTCTTTTTCCATTGACACAAAACCCGGAGAATTGTTCTTGTTGTTGTTTTGAAATGCACAAATAATGAAATGAAATGAATACTTTTTTATTCGTAGTAGGTATTTTTATACACTTTACGAACGTCAAACGCAGGATGAGGGTGGCGCGGGTCCGGACTACATGACGAATCCTGGCGGAGGCCTCCGTCAAGAAGTGTGCATCTCTCGGCTCATGAAGATAATGATCGCCCAATATCCACCAATGTCTTGGTGTTGTCTACAACTACTTCTGCTTCGGCTTTAGAAAAACTAAATGAAAGTAGAACCCTAGGTAGACTGAGATAATTAGACACTCTCTAAATTTTAAAGATTTATTTAATATTATTACAAAGCCCCCATGTATTGCTGTCTGTCAATTGAACGAACTAGCAACTTGGTGCTGAGAAAAATTTACAATTAAATTTACAATTAAAATGTCTATATGCTTGGCATTCAAAAACAATTCAATTTCGAAGATTTTCTCTGAGATGCCTTGAATTGGAGTTTTTGTGGGCAACAGGCTGACCCCCTGTCACTGCAGTAGTCTCTATCCATCATATAATACCTCCAAAATCGTCAAACGATACATCAGATGATATTTTAAAGTTTTTGCATTTAAAATGCTTAATCACTTTTTAATAAATGAAAAAATTAGTTAAATAAATTTCTCTTAAAAAAATTAAGTTCATTTATTTAAGAGTAATTAAGCATTTGAAATGCAAAAACTTTCAAATATTATTAAACATTGCAATGCTTCACTGTAAAGAAATTGGTCTCGGGTGGTCTTAGCTGCAAAGCTATACCATTAGATGGAGCTACGTTTGTTTAAAAATTATGTCTATTTACGTTAGCAATATAACGTAAAGTCAAAAATGTGTTCAGTAATTTCGAGGCGTACCGCCAGGCCCCGGTAGCTCAATGGGAGAGCACTCGTCCGGCAAACGAGAAGTCTCAGGTTTGTGTCCTGGTCGGGTAATTTTTATTTAACACATTTTTTCGTTTATTTTTTACACATCAGATGGTCTTATGTATAACCTCTGGTGTTCTGCCTAGGTAGCCCACAGCGACAGGCGTGAAGTTATGTAGGTATGTGCCTTTGTAACGTAATAGATAGTTATGTTTGTGGTTAGGAGTTATACATAGGTATATGAAGATTCTTCATTTTTATATTTGTTATCAAAGATAGGTAGATACCCCAATTGCTTTTACCCATTGTAGGTACAAGGTTCATAGGTATTCTTGTTTATTATTTAAGTATTTTTTGTAGGTAAACTGTGGATCACAATTCACAGCTTTGTTGTAACAGTTTTTGAAGGAACTCTGTCTATCTATCTGTAACACAGCTAAACTACCGAATCCATTTTTAAGAAATTTAGCATAGTGTAAGTTTGAACTTCAGGGAGAATAGTAAAATATTATTTATCCAGCTCCGATAACCTATATTCACGCGTACGAAGTCACGGGCGACAGCTAGTTTGGTTATAAACAGCCGTCTTCACTTTTGTAAACTAGCAAAGTCACCTTGGTTTGATGCTTTGTTTTAAGCAGTCTAGATGGTGCTGTACCTTGTAAATTTATTCAACAAAAGATGTTATCGGACTCGTTTGATTACTTTGTTTTGTTTTATTGTTTGAAGCATCTGTTAACATTATCTTAATATGATTCAGAATGGTAATTGTTAATTATGTAGCTACTCTTTATATTATTATTATATCAATCTTCAGATTCAACGACACCAAAACTTGTTACATCGCGAAAGGGTCGAGAGTAGATTATAGTTGGCCCTTATGAGTAAGGCGTGCAGTCTGCGACAGGAATAAAGAAGAGATGGTACTTGCTGCTCAACCCACCACAGTAAGAGATGCAAAGCCGTAATTTAAACAGTTGACTCAGAAATTTTAAGAGCTAAGAATAAATATTGTACTTCTTGCTTCTTCCTTCAGATAAGTAACTTAATTATTACTCGCACTTTCGTTGATAAAAAAATAAGGTTCTACCATTTGCATCTCTGTCACACTCTTTAGTCTATGCAGCACTATCAGGCCTCGTCATTCCATAGAGGCCTCGTCATAAATATACCAAAAGGAATAGAGAGCCTACTCAACGCCTCAACTTGTCACCCTAATTGATGCGCCGCCATTTTGCTAAGCGCCCCTGCTGCCATCTGAATGACGGTCCAATAATTAATACTATAACGTGGCTGGTATTATAAATATTTCCTAATATTTTAAACACCACATTATCTCGCCCAGATAAAGTTGCATTACTAGGATTCGAACCCGGAACCTCAGCTCAGCTCGAAGCGCATAAATCAACAGAAAACACCACAAGATAACAAGGAGATCACAAAATACTGCATCAACATATGCACATGCAAGGAGGAGCAGCCATTTTGTGACTGGCTAGCTGGACGGACCTGTCGCAAGTCACAACTGTCAGCACCTTTTGTTTGATTGGTGTATTACAACTATAGACATCTATCGTCGTAAAATGACAACATGACCGGTCCATTTTGTTGCATGTGATAAAAATTTGCTGACAAATTGAAGTACTTTAAGAGTGACCCCCCTGCGTCATTCACAATTTAGTGCTTCACCACTTAGCACGTAAATTGTTTTATTTTATTTTCACGACCGGCTGGTGTAGCGGTAACATACATTGCCTTCTATGCCAGAGATAAGTTACTCTATGGCCAGAGGTCTTGGGTTCGAATCGCGGTGGCGACGGATATTTGTGTGATGAACACAGATAGGTATTAGTCGTCAAGTCATGGTTTATTTAAGTCTATTCTAATAAAAAATATTTACCTATGTTTATATATTTCTTAAGTATATCAGTTATCTAGTATCCATAACACAAGTTCTTTAAGAAACTTAATTTGGGCTAGATAATGTTGTGTGTCAGAAATATTTATTTATTTATTTATATTACCTAAGTATTATTTATAAGTGTTATTATACTCGTGTTTCGTCCGAAGAGATAATTTGAAAGAAATTATTATTTAGTATGAACTTGTAGTAGTGTACCCACCGACTACCACATCACACTATAGTTGAGATATCTTCACTCTAATGAAGAATGAATGAATGAAGCTTTTTAACTTCCGGTCCTGTTCCCATCGTCTGTTTCGCTACGATCCTACGTCATTCTTGTTCTTAGTGCGTTAGGTTAGGTACTCACACGCTTAACTTCTTAGTTCTAATTATTTTAAAAGTAATTATTTTTTAGGTCTTAAAAATGCCTAAGAGGTCAAGTGAAAATGAGTTAGTCAATATTTTCAAGAAAGTTACAAAAAATCGAAAGACGTTTGAAACAAAATGACCATCCGCGTCGTTCTAGAAAAAGAATGTTACGAATATCATCGACGTCATTTGAAGATTCCTGGAATTACCAGATACACAGAACAGTAAGTACTTTTAAGGAAATGTAGAATTTTATTCAATTATTTGTTATCTAGATAAGATACGTCATTTCAAATGATTCTCAATCTACCCTCATTTTATAAAGCTCATTCTCTTGTAGGACAACTTTACTAATTTTAATCAATAATTAAATGTGGAGTCGATGTTATACTGTGCACGCCATCTAGCGATTCCGATCGATTCATTTCTATTTATAGTCAAAATTTAAAATACTCAGAACGTGATTAATTTGTATTATTATGTGATTGAAATTATTTCATTTTATTATTACAAAAAGGCAAGCAGCGTAAACTTTGAGAAAAACGTTAGTGGTACAAAAACACAGGGTTGAAGTTATAAATAGATGATTAAGCAAGAACATATAAGTATTAAAAATAGAGTAGGTAACATGAAAATAATATCATGTTTTTATAATAAATTGTTTTCCTCGTCATCTTCGTCACCACTACTTTCTTTATTAGGTAGGTACCTACCCGTATCTAGAAATGCTCGTATTTTGAAATGTTTTTTAAAAATCGGCTTATCTTTTTTTAGTTTTCATACAGTCTTTTTAAAGAGGCAAATCCTGAAATCAAAATTTTTATTGAGTTTGAAAAAACAAAATAAATTATGTTCTAAGGTGTATTTTTCAAAGTATGGCAATATGTAAACATTGCAGAGGCAACTTGCTTCTTTACTCTTAAAAAGGGATTTATTGAGACATTAAATTGTTTTTTTTTTCTGAAAACAACTTCTTTAATTTTATAACTACAATAAGTAAGCCCACATTTTGTAAATTTTGGCGTATTTCATATCTTAATATTGAATTTAAAAATACATTATCAAATATGAGCGGTAAAAGTCATGAAGTGACATTTCCCAAGACGGTGGTTTGTTCCAATTTTTGCCACGCGCCAAAAGATCCTTGTCGGACTATACTTTTATTATTACTCACATTGAAAACCTATTTATTTAAATAAACTGCAGCTTTAGATTAATTAACTTTTGGGTAACAAAAATCGCGCGTAATTATAATGCAGATTTTAATTTTTAACATTTAAAAGTTCATCCACGATACAATCCGCATACAATGAATCGTGAAACGAAACCCACTGTTATAAATAAACAATATTCGGAATCATTAGAATGTTTTTTTTTTTTATATATTAGCTAAATAGAGTATTCTAACCTTCTGTTTGGAATCGCTTGCATAGGTACTACGGTTCACCGTAGTTAAACTACGTGCAAGCGTAGTCGTTATCTAGATACAGAAGAGTCTGCTCTCAACACAGAAAGGGTATTTTACTCCTACCAGCTCCTAATAAGCTTAACAAGCTGTAGGCTTCCTACACATTTATCCTTATCTATATTATTTATCAATTATATATTTATATTTCACATTCATTATATTTATTTCTGTAATACAAATACTTACATAATTATTTACGTACATATATACATATCACACGTTACATAAACACTATAACACAAATAAAGTAAGTATATGTAAGTTTATCATAATTCATTATTTACCGGTCGGCCGAGTAGCCGGGAATTTTATCGTCGCGCCTATCGACTTTTCCCCGCACCATGCCGAACACGAATAACGGGATCCTGCCACCGGAGGCGCAGGCGCAGCCAGCGTGTTCACCGCTCGCCAGTCGTAATTCGCTTACTACGCCGCCGGGCGCACGCTTCTCGCTTATTTAACCGCTATCTCCAAATTGTATTTTAACTGTTATTAATCCTATTAATCTTAATCTATTGTGTTTCTGCCTATTTGACTGTTGCGTATATATATCTTTTTCTCCAAACTCTTTCCATCTCTTGTGTACTCTTCTACATGTGAACTTTATTTGTGCCTATGTAAAAACCCTCGTATAATACTATCTAATTTGTGCTTGCGTTTTAACTGAATTTAGTGTTTTGTGAATAGTGTAACGTGTATCAGTACTTGTGAGAACAAACAAATATACGGACTTAACATAGTGAGTTGACTTTCATCTTCCATATTCCATATACCTTGCTGCACCTTCTACAGTATATATAAAGCGCAGCGTATAGCAGCTATCCACTCTATTATAACCAACCTATGCTTTATTATTTTGTTACCTATATTATTATTATTATATTATTTTGTTATAGTAAAAGTATACAAAAACTGCAAAGGAAACGCTGTAGCGGTTTTGGAAAAATACAGTTTTTACATTCAAAAACTAAATCACAGTACCATAAATTGGGCTTGCACCAACGCGTCTGTTTGCAAGTCATGCTTCACCTCCGACAAAGATGTCAAGATGATCATCCGGTCGCAGCTGCAACACACTCATAAGCCTCCAAGATACATTATCCGTGATAACAAATATGTAAAAATTTAGCGTCACTTCAGTCAACGATAAATTTTAGCTGGCATTTTAAAGGCATAGCTGGGCACGCAGTTTAAATTTAACTATTTTCCGTTTGAAATACTGCAGTAACAGAGTTCAAATCATATGAATGCCAAGAATTATAATAGAGATGTTTCAAAAATAATAATTTGAAGTTCTAATATAACTCGGCTGTGTCAGGACATTTGTAGTTGCGTGCTAATATTTCTCTGTAAGGTCACATTGTTACGTGTATTAATTATTTACGAATTTTTTTACCTTACATATTTTTTTGATTTATTTCATTTGAGTATTTTTTTGCGTTTTACCATATGTACAATTAATAAATAGTATGAACTGATACTATCAAGTTGTCAATATAACTTATAGTTCAGGTAGACATAAAACATTACCTGCTCTATTAAATATTTTGACTAGAAGTGTTCGTGTTTATTTTTTGTCATACATCATTATTTCAATTTTATGAGCTACAATTAAACTTGAATCATATGATAGCGCTTTAAGCACCTTGTAATGACCACTGCTACGACACTGTCGGAGCTGTGTTCACCTGCGCTGAGGCAGCCTCGCTTCGCTCAGCCTTAGGCTCCGGCTACATTGCTTACTACATGGCTTCAAACCAAGGTGCCTCTGCTAGCTAACAGCACTGTAGACAGCTGTTTACTACATATTTTTACTTATATTTTGCTTGGGACAAGTTGGGGGCGTGGTTTAGTGCGATCTTGGTTGGACGTTTGTTTGACTCGCCGTTTACAACCGTTTGCACGCCGTTTAAATGAAACTCCCGATGCCGCCGGCTGGGAATCGAACCCAAATCCCCACATTCCGAGTGGGCACTCCACCAACTGAGCCACCAATTGTGAAGAATACTTAGTAAACCAATAGAATTCTTAGATATTTACTTTTTTATAAAATATTATGTTTAATTCAATAAAATATATAAATGGCTGCAGGTTTATTTTAAATACATTAATTAAAATAAACCTGCAGCCATGAATAACATCTGTAGACATGACAGCATGAAGCAGCGGGGATCAAACTGCAACCTTTCATTCATTTTTCATCGCTTCAGGTGTTTGTATTGTATTATTTTCAAACAATAATTTGTTACATTTTAATGATAAAATTTCATGTTATCCTAAAGTAATCTATCATTAAAGTTTTAAATTTTATTGATATTTTTCCCTGAATTCAATAAAACTTGAAGAAAATCCAATAATACATGCACGCTAGAGACGCGAAAACACCGTCCATTATTGGACGCTGTTCAATTATGGGTATTTATAACTTTACTATAATAGGCGATAATGCAGCTTATGTGGGCTGAAAAACAAAAAAAAAATAGTAAACTATTTTAACTATAATTATTTTGAAATAAATTGAATGAACGAACAAACTGAGTACTCCTTTTTTCAAAACATATACACGCAATTTTTCTTATCACTAAATATAACAACAAATTGATAGATACATCTCAACACATGTTTATTATCTTAACCAAAAAATTTGATTGCTTAGATATGTCATTTTTGGTATAAATATTAGAGAAGAATGAGAACCCCACACCTACCTATGTTCTTCTAAGAAATAAGTCAACATTTTTAACCAGTACAATATACTTAATGTGACATTAAAATACTAAAATAATAAAATCCCCAGACAATCACACCAACTACATGGCCCCAAAATAAGCAGAGCTTGTAATATGGAATACCATGTAGCGAACTAGGGGGGAACCTAGAATATAAATACATACCTACATAGATAAACGCCCAGACCCGGTACCTTTTTTTTATTTATTTATTTACACTTTATTGTACAGTAACAAAAATGGGAAATACACAACATGGAACAAAAGGTACAAAAGGCGGTCTTATTGCTCTAGAGCGATCTCTACCAGACAACCTTTCTTGTTCCGTGCGGGAATCGAACCAGCGACCACTGGCGTCTAAGGCAGACTGTGTTACCCCATCGCCAAAGTGGTCGTCTAACTAACGTTGAAGTGATATATATAGTACATGAAGTGAGCGGACGACATTATGGCATTATTTGTCGCTTGTAAAATGAGTCATGCAAGTCCTTTTACAAGCGACATTCAGGTCCTAACCAAATAAATAAGATAAAATGTGTCCAACTGACCGGCAAATGTGAAGTAACACTCCACACTAGAACATTGTGTAGGCATTGCCGATTAAAAAAATGTATAAGCGTCGGTATGACTCCACCTCATCCAAAATTTATTCGTGAATATTGAAATTTATAACTTTAATTATAAGAGACCAATAAGGCGAATAATTTACTTTATTTGCAAATAAGTTTTTCATATTTTTTAATAGCTATAACTGAATGGTTACATTATTATTATTAGATTTGTTGTTTACTGTGTGGTTTGTTGTTTAAAATTCTGATATTGTTTACTTTGTATTGAATAATGAATAACCTTTTTTTATGGTATCTTTACTATTCTCAAGTGAATAAAGTATAAGGCAGTCTTTATTGCACACACCATGCAATGAAACTTATAAAGTAGAGACTTAAAAATATTCTTTAGTAAAATTAAGGATCAAACGAACTTACCAAGTGAAGTTCGATCACAATTATGTGAACGGCTTAATTCGAAGCGATTTAAAGTTAACATGTTGTAGTAGTACTTCCAAGCATCAGCCTTGCACGGTTTTCAGAGACACGTTTTTTTTTTTTTTTTTTTATTTGGCTACCCTGATCCCCGCTCTTGAACTCCTCTCCACTTACTTCCTCTCATCGTCCCTCCTCAATAATCATTTTGTTTAGAGCTAAAGTTCCTAGGTAGTACCCATAAAAATAATTCACATTAATTATGGGTGGGTGATATTACTTTAAAGGAATACTGTTTGGGCGGGTGTATATCAATCGCTTCGAATTAAGCCGTTCACATAATTGTGATCGAACTTCACTTGGTAAGTTCGTTTGATCCTTAATTATGTTTCACGGCTTAATTCTTTGCGATTTAATGTTAAAATGTTGTAGGATGTTCAGAGTATTTTTATGTGAATTGTTTTTGCAGTATAGGTATAAGTAAAACTGTATTGTTAGATTAAAAAAAACGTTGTTTATTTAAAGTTTAACCAACAGTAATAAATCACAAATATACATCTATTTATTCTAAGGAGTTACATAAAATACTAGTTGCAAATTGATTGGCATCCGATACAATTTCTTTGTTGTAGAATTTGGCAAATACCGAGGATGTATTACTCCATCCTGCGGTTTTCCGTATGACATCAATATTGACACCGACTCTGCTAGCAGTGGAAGTGGCCGCATGGCGCGTGCTGTGCGCGCTAAACACTGATGTGTCCACGCCACTGCGTTGTAAAGTATATTTGATACAGTGACTCAAAGTTTGAGACGAAACTTTTAAGTGAGGTCTTTTGTGGCTAATAAATAAAGTGTCACAACTACGTAAACCACTCGTTTTATTTATATAATCTAAAATGCATCTGGCAGGGCATATTGCAGGATTTGTATGAAAAAATGGTAGCCTTAGAAGGGGTTGAAAGGAGTTTGGTTTTGAAGTTTTTACTAAGTCACGTATTTTAACTAAGATTTCTGTTCTGTTTTGAGTTATATTATTTATTTTAATGAGAGAAAATGTTTGTACTCTATGCGCTGTCACCAAAGACCTGCTAGCAGAGTCAGCGTTTTCTTAGAGAAATCTTCTAAACTAAGGCTTTCATTTGGCCATTGAGTGGCCAAATAATTTAACACTATGTTTGGGTCCCAAGAAGTATTATATTTTGGATTGGTGGGCCTCAACTTGTAAACACCCTTCATGAAACGTTTGACTCGATCATCATTTAAGCTATTACCTAACAAAAGAGATAAGGCAGAGCGGTAAGAATTGATGGTCCCGTATTTAGCGCCTTTATCAAAAATATCGGTTAAAAAATGTATTACAATTGGAATAGAAGCATTAAAATAATCATAATTATGTAATCTACAGTAAATTATCCAAGATTTTATGCAAACATCGTACTGTTTGTAAGTATTATTTGCAAGCGAAGCTAGCATAATATCTACTGACCTATTCGATAAATATTTCCTTAGTAATGCTTGCCTGATAATTTCGCGGCAACAAGGCGTAGATTCTTGTGTACACAATCTACAATCTACTGAAAGGAGATGTTAGAAGGTCAATATCTGGTCCAAAATACAAAAAAATTGAAACAGACAACTTTTTAAACATAGGAAACCAAGGTTGACTTGGCCAATATGGCACCACAACAATACCCTCTGCCTTATGACAAATGATTTTCTGCATTAATTTTACTATAAGCGAGAATGGTGGAAAGGCGCAAAATAACATATTGGTCCATGGCAGTGTAAAGGCATCAACAGCACATGCTTCGGGATCATTTCTCCACGAAACATATTGTTTACACTTAGTATTGCATCTGTTTGCAAACAAATCAATACTGGCATACCAAAGTTGCGAACTATTTCATTAAATGCAATTTGATTTAATTCCCACTCTGTATCCTCGAACTGTTTTCGAGATAATGAATCTGCCTCACAATTATCTTTAGTATTGATGTAAGAAGCGAATAAGATTATTCTACGTTCTTCGAACCATTTCCACATACTTCTAGATATATAATCTAGGTGATCATATTGAATACTGCCCATTCTGTTAATAAGATGTCACAATTAGGTAATTCTTTGGTGAAACGTTTCAGAGCTAGAAAGGCTGCTTTTAGTTCCAACTCGTTTATATGACAAGAAGTTTCGTTGTCTTTCCTATATCCACAACATCTAACTGTATCACAATACGCTCCCCATCCCGTAGAGGAGGCATCAGAAAAAAATTCTAAAACAAAGTTGTTCGGTTTGAGTGATGAATGGCCTATATCTATGTTTCCTAACCACCAATATAATTCTTCATGTAGGGTAATTAAGATATCAATTGTCTGATCGTAGTTTGGATTTTTTTTTTTTAATAAACAATTATATTTATATTGTTCAAGCTTTTTTGTATATAACCACGAATAAGTTATTGTTGGACATGCGGAAATTAAATAACTAATGAGTTTAGCGAATTCGCGTAACTTGCATCGTTTTATACAAAGAAATCTATTTATAAAATCTTTCAATTTTATTTTCTTTTCCTCGGGTAGTTTTAAAATCATCTGCTTTGAGTCGAAAGTGAAGCCCAAGAACTTACATTCACGTTTAGGTATTAAACAACTTTTTGAAAAGTTAATCAAAAAACCCAAGCTCTGTAATAGATCTATAGTTGTAGATACATTAGTGACACACTCCGAGTAAGTCTTTCCGATAAAAAAATGTTATCTAAATAAATAACTGAAATCATACCCCGACTACGCAGGTATTCTATAACTTCATTAATTTAATTTAGTAAACACGAGAGGTGCGGTACAAAGGCCGAACGGTAAACAATTGAATTCATATAATATATTGTTGTATTTGAATCGAAGATATTTTTTGTGAGCTTCATTTGTCGCAACAAAGAAGTATGCATGTTTTAAGTCTATTGTGTACAGCAGTTTTCAGTTAATAATTTTGACGCTGTTCTGTAATCTTCCATTTTAAAATGACTAGCAAATACAAATTTATTTAACTTTTTTAAATTCAATATAAACCTTTTATCACCATTAAGCTTAGGTACAAGAAATATACTGGATAAAAATTGTCCTTCAATATAAGTACATTTCGAGATGGCACCATTGCTTATTTGTTGCTTCTGTGGTATTAATGAAGATGATCCTACGAGTGTTTCGGTAGCTCTTCTCAGAGCTGCTATAGCCACACCAGTTTGTCTTTGCCTAAACATGAGGGAGGAATTCCGTTTAGAGACCGCTTCGATAACTGCCACTTTTGCTTCCGGATTCAGAGCAGGGGCAAGGAGTAGTTGACAATTACTAGGAATAAGATAATCCTCTAGGATTTTATCTCTTGTCTCTTTGGGTAGTCCCTTTAAAAGGATTTCAGACCACCGCACCGGGTTGAAATTTCCTTATGTAAAGGTTTTCCTAGTTCTTCAGCAATTACATATATTAGCCTTATTGTATGATGTTTAAATAGTAAATAGTAATTATTTTGTACTTAGACTGTAAGATTACTCTGTAAAAAACATTCAAGATTTGTGGCATGAATAAAGAAATTTTATTATTATTTATTATTAATCTTAGGAGCATCTCCCAACATCTCTAAGATATCGCTATCCAATTCTATATCCTCAACATCATCTACTGGTGGATGTTTTGAGGTAGATGGCACTGAAAAGACGAAAGTAGTCAGCGTCTCGAATAATAATTCGAAAGAAGTGTTTTTAGCACCTACGAGCATAAAATGCAAAAAGTAGGGTAGTCATTTTAGCGATAATGATCACTAAACAAAAAAATTTTCCATAGTCTCGAATAAAGATTCGAATTAGGTAAAGAGGATTGGCGGCCACGGTATCACTTAATTTTAGAGTTTTCAAGCGTATCAAAACCGGGCTATATGTAGTTAATAGGTCAATATGAGACACGTTTTTTCCAACATCTATTGCTGTGATAGTTGTTGGGAATATTTAGAAATACAATAAAATCAAATTAAACTTGCCGAAAGCACATTTTTTAATTTCCCGGCAATCAAAAATAATAGTTGTACAGTCCTACTGTCAAACTTGAATTAAGCCGCCCGCGCCGCCACCCCGTTTCAAACCTCTGGATTGGTTATACCTGCTTATGTAATGTAATGGTTTCAAAATACGACGCCATGTTAGAAAAGACGGACTATAAATTCCTGTAATTTTTAGGTTAGATTATTGTTTTGACTTTTTATTCCCAACTTCTGTATAAATCTAATAATTATATTCTGATTACTCGTTATCTAAGCAATAAAACGCACATATTAAGTTTGAGGTACGTGAATGCTATGTGAAATAAAAGCGGTACTTACAATGTATGGGACCTTGCCATTCTTCTTTTTGAGTTTTAAACTCGGCTCATTGAAATTCAGTGATAAAGATCATTGAACTTTGTTTTCGAATAAGGATTCGAAAAGTCATTTTAGCGATAATGATCACTAAACAATGACATTTACCATCGTCTCGAATAAAGATTCTTACTAGGTAAATTTGTGAGTTTTAAACTCGGCTCATTCAAATTCAGTGATAAAGATCATTGAACTTTGTTTTCGAATAAGGATTCGAAAAGTCATTTTAGCGATAATGATCACTAAACAATGACATTTACCATCGTCTCGAATAAAGATTCTTACTAGGTAAATTTGTGAGTTTTAAACTCGGCTCATTCAAATTCAGTGATAAAGATCATTGAACTTTGTTTTCGAATAAGGATTCGTAACGCAATTATGCGATGTAAAGAGCCATGGATAGTGATAAGGTACAAATTTCACTTGGCATTTGCTTCTTTTGAAGCTTTTTTCCAGTTTTCTGATCTTCTTGCGTATGGTCTCGATGTCTTCATATTTCCTTTTTCCCATTTTTACGAATGACACATAATAAGTTGAGATTTAAATTTTTAAACTATAAGACTATCTATCTAACGTTTAATTTAAGTAATAAATTATAGACGCACGTGCGAAGGCTTGAGCACGGAAATACAGAATGATTATTGAGGAGGGACGATGAGAGGAAGTAAGTGGAGAGGAGTTCAAGAGCGGGGATCAGGGTTGCCAAATAAAAAAAAAAAAAAAAAAACGTGTCTCTGAAAACCGTGCAAGGCTGATGCTTGGAAGTACTACTACAACATGTTAACTTTAAATCGCAAAGAATTAAGCCGTGAAACATAATATCATTTATTTGCTATTAGTTTAGTATGCTATCTTAGCTATTGGTAATAAAGCAAATTGTATTAATTAGTTTATTTCTTTTGTAAATGTATTTTTCTCCAATCTTATTTAATTTTTAATAATAATATTGAGTAGTTTTGTCTTCATTTAGGTGTATTTAAAAAGTCAGTCCTAACTGTAACCACTCTTTTCAGGAAGTGGATCACAAGCAGGTTCATCTAATAACGAAACTGGTCATGCAATAACTACATCCCAGCGGGGAAAGTCGGTGCTACTTCGTGCAGGGCATAAATACCACAAAGCCCGAACAAATAAAGACGGTTCCTGTATTTGGAGGTGTTCAAAGAGAAGAGTATGCAAAGCGAGACTTATGATTACTAGCAATAACTGCATCACACGAGATGACACGCACCATTGTGTGCCGCCATAGGGGCGTACTCCCTTTAGAGAGAGAGAGAGGGAGTTTTGAAGTAACTCGTAATAGATTTTAAGTTTTTTTTTTTCATTTTTTTATATTGTTAGTATTGAAAATGATCCAGAAAGATAATCATTAATATCTTATACGTTTTATTTACTTACAAATAAATATAAATTGTGACGAAAACATATTGATCTCAAGGCTTTGACTCGCTTGATTCTCGCGAGAATGTGGAGCGGCTTTAAATCATATCATGCGATCATTATTTGGTATACTATGTAGATTGAATAAAATAACCCCAATATATAATAATAAAGTATTTATTTATGAAAGCAAACGAAATGGAAAAACACAACTGAAACCAAGAAACAAACATATCATAGAGGTGGGTGCAATCTCACCTTTTTCAATTGACGTTTTTAAGTTATTGATGGTCATTGAAACTGTCATTGCAAAAGGTAATGCAGTGCCTCTTGCATACAAATGTATAGGGAATTCGTTTATTAATTATGACATAATTGTTGATCATTGTATCATAGAAATCTTGTTTATCATGTCATGTCATGAAAGAACCGTAATAGGCCTACTGGTTAGTCACACAATAAAGACTTGATGGACTAGCGCAAAAACTTTCCACCTTTATAATAATAACTGGTAATTATGTTTCACGGCTTAATTCTTTGCGATTTAATGTTAACATGTTGTAGTAGTACTTCCAAGCGTCAGCCTTGCACGGTTTTCAGAGACACGTTTTTTTTTTTTTTTGGCAACCCTGCTCTTGAACTCCTCTCCACTTACTTCCTCTCATCATCCTCCTCAATAATCATTCTGTATTTCCGTGCTCAAGCCTTCGCACGTGCGTCTATAATTTATTACATAAATTAAACGTTAGATAGATAGTCTTATAGTTTAAAAATTTAAATCTCAACTTATTATTTGTCGTTCGTAAAAATGGGGAAAAGGAAATATGAAGACATTGAGACCATACGCAAGAAGATCAGAAAATTGGAAAAAAAGCTTCAAAAGAAGCAAATGCCAAGTGAAATTTGTACCTTATCACTATCCATGGCTCTTTACATCGCATAATTTCGTTACGAATCCTTATTCGAAAACAAAGTTCAATGATCTTTATCACTGAATTTGAATGAGCCGAGTTTAAAACTCACAAATTTACCTAGTTCGAATCTTTATTCGAGACTATGGAAAATTTCTTTGTTTAGTGATCATTGTCGCTAAAATGACTTTACGAATCCTTATTCGAAAACAAAGTTCAATGATCTTTATCACTGAATTTGAATGAGCCGAGTTTAAAACTCACAAATTTACCTAATTCGAATCTTTATTCGAGACTATGGAAAATTTCTTTGTTTAGTGATCATTATCGCTAAAATGACTACCCTACTTTTTGCATTTTATGCTCGTAGGTGCTAAAAACACTTCTTTCGAATTTTTATTCGAGACGCTGACTACTTTCGTCTTTTCAGTGCCATCTACCTCAAAACATCCACCAGTAGATGATGTTGAGGATATAGAATTGGATAGCGATATCTTAGAGATGTTGGGAGATGCTCCTAAGATTGCTGAAGAACTAGGAAAACCTTTACATAGGGAAATTTCAACCCGGTGGTCTGAAATCCTTTTAAAGGGACTACCCAAAGAGACAAGAGATAAAATCCTAGACGATTATCTTATTCCTAGTAATTGTCAACTACTCCTTGCCCCTACTCTGAATCCGGAAGCAAAAGTGGCAATTATCGAAGCGGTCTCTAAACGGAATTCCTCCCTCATGTTTAGGCAAAAACAAACTGGTGTGGCTATAGCAGCTCTGGGAAGAGCTACCGAAACACTCTTAGAATCATCTTCATTAATACCACAGAAGCAACAAATAATTAAGCCGCTTAGTGACGCTTGTCGCATTCTATGCGACTTGCATTTTAATGAAACCCGTACACGTAGGAATTTCGTTCTTTCTTCTATAAACGCTTCACTTAAAGAAGCACTAATAGACACAACACGAGACAAGTTGTTGTTTGGAGACAATGTAACCGAAAAACTAAGGGCTACTTAGTCCATTCAGCGGTCAGGAGAAGAGCTGAAAAATACTCGAAAACCTCCTTTTAAGAATAATATGTTTCCGAAGCCCAGTTACCATGCCAATAATAATAAGAACCATTTAAACTGGAAAAGTCAACACCGCAAGACTCCCAACAAGCCGGAGAACTTGCAGCGTCGGCCTCCACCCTCGACTGCTCCTCAGCAGTTTTGCAACAAACAGCCTTATCAACGACCATCGGACGAGCCCCCTCAGGGGAGAACGCAGAGGAGATAAATATCGAGGTATGCTATGCCGGTCGGCTTAAATATTTTGTTAATAAGTGGTCACAAATTACTTAAGACCCCACTTTACTGTCATGGCTGTCAGGTTATCATACCATTTACATCAATTCCATCGAATTCCGATTGTCACTGTCAGTCTGTTTTTTCCAAAATCCACACAAGAGAGCTTAGATTTCGACCAATCATTACACAACCTAATAAGCAATGGTGCCATCTCGAAATGTACTTATATTGAAGGTCAATTTTTATCCAGTATATTTCTTGTACCTAAGCCTAATGGTGATAAAAGGTTTATATTGAATTTAAAAAAGTTAAATAAATTTGTACTTGCTAGTCATTTTAAAATGGAAGATTACAGAACAGCGTCAAAATTAATAACTGAAAACTGCTACAGGGCAACAATAGACTTAAAAGATGCATACTTCTTTGTTCCGACAAATGAAGCTCACAAAAAATATCTTCGATTCAAATACAACAATATATTATATGAATTCAATTGTTAACCGTTCGGCCTTTGTACCGCACCTCTCATGTTTACTAAATTAATGAAACCAGTTATAGAATACCTGCGTAGTCGGGGTATGATTTCAGTTATTTATTTTGATAACATTTTTTTATCGGAAAGACTTACTTGGAGTGTGTCACTAATGTATCTACAACTATAGATCTATTACAGAGCTTGGGTTTTTTGATTAACTTTTCAAAAAGTTGTTTAATACCTAAACGTGAATGTAAGTTCTTGGGCTTCACTTTTGACTCAAAGCAGATGATTTTAAAACTACCCGAGGAAAAGAAAATAAAATTGAAAGATTTTATAAATAGATTTTTTTGTATAAAACGATGCAAGTTACGCGAATTCGCTAAACTCATTGGTTATTTAATTTCCGCATGTCCAGCAATAACTTATTCGTGGTTATATACAAAAAAGCTTGAACAATATAAATATAATTGTTTATTAAAAAATCCAAACTACGATCAGACAATTGATATCTTAATTACCCTACATGAAGAATTATATTGGTGGTTAGGAAACATAGCATTCATCACTCAAACCGAACAACTTTGTTTTAGAAATTTTTTCTGATGCCTCCTCTACGGGATGGGGAGCGTATTGTGATACAGTTAGATGTTGTGGATATAGGAAAGACAACGAAACTTCTTGTCATATAAACGAGTTGGAACTAAAAGCAGCCTTTCTAGCTCTGAAATGTTTCGCCAAAGAATTATCTAATTGTGACATCTTATTAAGGGTAGATAATGTGACGGCTATCTCATGTATTAACAGAATGGGCAGTATTCAATATGATCACCTAGATTATATATCTAGAAGTATGTGGAAATGGTGCGAAAAACGTAGAATAATCTTATTCGCTTCTTACATCAATACTAAAGATAATTGTGAGGCAGATTCATTATCTCGAAAACAGTTCGAGGATACAGAGTGGGAATTAAATCAAATTGCATTTAATGAAATAGTTCGCAACTTTGGTCATCCCAGCATTGATTTGTTTGCAAACAGATGCAATACTAAGTGTAAATATGTTTCGTGGAAAAATGATCCCGAAGCATGTGCTGTTGATGCCTTTACACTACCATGGACCAATATGTTATTTTACGCCTTTCCACCATTCTCGCTTATAGTAAAATTAATGCAGAAAATCATTTGTCATAAGGCAGAGGGTATTGTTGTGGTGCCATATTGGCCAAGTCAACCTTGGTTTCCTATGTTTAAAAAGTTGCCTGTTTCAAATTTTTTGTATTTTGGACCAGATATTGACCTTCTAACATCTCCTTTCAGTAGATTGTAGATTGTGTACACAAGAAACTACGCCTTGTTGCCGCGAAATTATCAGGCAAGCATAACTAAGGAAATATTTATCGAATAAGTCAGTAGATATTATGCTAGCTTCGCTTGCAAATAATACTTACAAACAGTACGATGTTTGCATAAAATCTTGGATAATTTACTGTAGATTACATAATTATGATTATTTTAATGCTTCTATTCCAATTGTAATACATTTTTAACCGATATTTTTGATAAAGGCACTAAATACGGGACCATCAATTCTTACCGCTCTGCCTTATCTCTTTTGCTAGGTAATAGCTTAAATGACGATCGAGTCAAACGTTTCATGAAGGGTGTTTACAAGTTGAGGCCCACCAATCCAAAATATAATACTTCTTGGGACCCAAACATAGTGTTAAATTATTTGGCCACTCAATGGCCAAATGAAAGCCTTAGTTTAGAAGATTTCTCTAAGAAAACGCTGACTCTGCTAGCAGGTCTTTGGTGACAGCGCATAGAGTACAAACATTTTCTCTCATTAAAATAAATAATATAACTCAAAACAGAACAGAAATCTTAGTTAAAATACGTGACTTAGTAAAAACTTCAAAACCAAACTCCTTTCAACCCCTTCTAAGGCTACCATTTTTTCATACAAATCCTGCAATATGCCCTGCCAGATGCATTTTAGATTATATAAATAAAACGAGTGGTTTACGTAGTTGTGACACTTTATTTATTAGCCACAAAAGACCTCACTTAAAAGTTTCGTCTCAAACTTTGAGTCACTGTATCAAATATACTTTACAACGCAGTGGCGTGGACACATCAGTGTTTAGCGCGCACAGCACGCGCCATGCGGCCACTTCCACTGCTAGCAGAGTCGGTGTCAATATTGATGTCATACGGAAAACCGCAGGATGGAGTAATACATCCTCGGTATTTGCCAAATTCTACAACAAAGAAATTGTATCGGATGCCAATCAATTTGCAACTAGTATTTTATGTAACTCCTTAGAATAAATAGATGTATATTTGTGATTTATTACTGTTGGTTAAACTTTAAATAAACAACGTTTTTTTTAATCTAACAATACAGTTTTACTTATACCTATACTGCAAAAACAATTCACATAAAAATACTCTGAACATCCTACAACATTTTAACATTAAATCGCAAAGAATTAAGCCGTGAAACATAATTAAGGATCAAACGAACTTACCAAGTGAAGTTCGATCACAATTATGTGAACGGCTTAATTCGAAGCGATTGATATACACCCGCCCAAACAGTATTCCTTTAAAGTAATATCACCCACCCATAATTAATGTGAATTATTTTTATGGGTACTACCTAGGAACTTTAGCTCTAAACAAAATGATTATTGAGGAGGGATGATGAGAGGAAGTAAGTGGAGAGGAGTTCAAGAGCAGGGACAAGGGTTGCCAAATAAAAAAAAAAAAACGTGTCTCTGAAAACCGTGCAAGGCTGACGCTTGGAAGTACTACTACAACATGTTAACATTAAATCACTTCGAATTAAGCCGTTCACATAATTGTGATCGAACTTCACTTGGTAAGTTCGTTTGTTCCTTAATAATATCTAAGTGCATTTTTTAGATTTTACAAAGGGACTTTATCCATTTTATTAACCACAACATTAATGTCTACTTTTGTTCTATGAACGTACAATTATTGAACTGTCGCTATTTTGTTTCAGCTATTTAATTTTTTTTTTTTTTTTTTTAATCTCATTTATTTTATAAGCGTTCCTAGTATTAAAGGTGGAGTGGCCATGATGGTGGGTGACTATAGCTTTAATAAAAAACATCCATCCTCGGGTTAGGCTCAAAAAATATTTCAAGTGCACAGCCAGCACAGCCTACGTAATTACTGTCGAGGATAAATTTTGTTAGCTGCATAATGTACATAATCATTAGGTAATGTAAATTTGAAGTACGTCTAATACTGACATCATATTATTGCCTATTTTTGCTACAGTCATAATGTAATGACTATTAAAAGATGTACAACGGTTACAATAAAATGACGACTTTTACCTTCATAATCCTATTCCTGTTCCTTTTGTGTTGACTATCTGTGTAGTGTCTGGTACATGACCTGCCATACGAGTAGAACGTATACTAATACCTAAAGCCTTAACGTTTACTAATACCTAAAGCCTTCCTTAACGGGTAAATTCTATACCTATCTAATTTAAGAAATAAGCATGATTTCATACTTTTTTGATGTTTTTACTAAAGTATCGTTTAAAACTTACAAATGCATTAATTATTAATTAGTTTTTTTAATATGAACAATTGTCACCCTTGTATAAATTAAGTCGTACTTTGGTGGAGTCGTTTTAAAATCATATTGAATCGCATAATATTCTCTTAACTTTTATGATGATTGTTATATTAAAAAGACTAGATGTGGAATTTTTTAAATAAGTTTAATGGTATGAAAAACAATGCATTTCATTAATTTCAGACATACTTATTAAAATCTACACGATGTAAGGTCCGTTAATAATAGTCAACAATATTTTAATTGCAGATTACGAATGACGAGCGGATGCGAAAGTAAAAAAAATTTTTTTATAAAAATTTTCATATATTCGTATTTCAAAATTCTTCTTTTTGAGTAAAATTTAAGTTTTATCCATATTTTATGACTACATACAAAGATGGAAATTTTTTTATTACTTGGTGTGTAGTCATAAACAACAGATTAAACTTAAATTTTGATTAATTTTGAATTTTTTTATGTTTTCATTAATGAAAATATTTTAAAAAATCTTTCGTACTTTAGACCCACTTATTATTCTTAATCTGCCATTAAAATATTATTGACTATTATAAACGGACCCTATATTTATAGAGTACAAATTAATTTGTTCAAATAGTCGGAATAGAACATTCCCGAACTAAGTGCTATTTCACCGGCAACAACGAAGGTGGCGTTGTATCAAAAATAACAGTAACAGCCGATAAGCCTTCAAAACCTCAGTTGGCATGCTTGTTAGATGGTTACGTTCGTTTTCATTAATGCTGAAACAAAAATGCAGCAAAAGCAGGATGAGTTAAAGGAAGTCTCACTAAAGTTTGAAATTGTGTAGCATAATTGTGTTATTGTTTGTTATAGACCATTATTTAAGAGAAATTAATAAATTTTCTTGACAAGTATTGTTTTTTTAATGCCAGGTTTCTTCATTTTCAGTTAATTACTATAAAAAATCTATAAAAATCTTATAAAAAATCAATAAGTATAAGTAAGCACTTGGTTAAGACTTGGCAGTCAAGCTTTTACAATAGTTTGTGGAATATTTCAGTGACATTCGCAAAGAACATGTACGGCAAGACGCTGGCGGTGATGAATGGGTACAGCTTCTACTCGGACTACAGGCACTCGGGCGGCAAGCTGCGCTGGCGCTGCACGTACGGGCGCGGGTGCAGGACGCGCTTCACGACGCTCGGCCGGCGCGTCGTCGACCTGTACTGCCCCACGCACGCGCACAAGCCGCCTGCGCTCTCGCTGCTCAACGGGACCATCGTCAAGACAACTAAAAAATAACAATAGCTTCTACTCGGAACTATCGGACAGGTTAAACTATACATTGAAAAGATCTTTTTTAGCTCTAAAATCTGTATTTCAAATCTTATTTGACCCGGTAATTTCCTTTAATCATGTTAGTTATCACATCTTACATTCTTAATGCAGTGTAAGTTTTTAATAAGTTAAATGCTTTGTTGACAATTATTATACAGGTCGTACAAAAAAATTACTTTGGAGAAAAATAAACTAGATAGTCTTCCCCATTCGACTACAGTTGTCCCATAAAAAAATTCTAAACATTTCAAGGAAAGCGCGCACGCGTGAGACTTTTACCTATTCAGATGACGCGCGCACCTTACGATTAGCTAAGAGATATTTACATAATAGATCAAAATAAACTTAGTTATCTAGGTAGATACTTACTTGCAGCTTTTTTTAATTCTACTTTTTGTTCCTACTTTTGTACGGGCTTAGGACCGTCAGAATGAAACAGGAGCTTGATGTAGTTTTCACAATACTAAGTAATTCTGGCGTATTTTTAAATCGGAATCAACCTTTTTGACAGTAAATAATTATAATAAAAAATAAATCAATAAAATCTCCAGACGATCATACTAACTACATTTATTTTATTTATTTATTTTTAGGAAGACCAACAGCCATTATAACAATAATAAAAATACAGTAGTAATAGTGGGCCAATTATATGTCCTCACCGATATGCAGCGAATTATAAATACAAATACGTTACCTAAACGATTACAAATACGTGACTTTTCTAATATTTAAAACTTAATATCTATAATAAAATATACATTAATAGGAAAAAAACCTTAATTCTATCGTATTTGAATCAACATAACTAGCTATGAAAACATAATTTACACAAAAGCTATGAGGAAAAATAAAAGCGAAAATTTGAAAAATTAGTGACTGAAGAAAGCATTACTGATTAATCGCCTCGCTGACGCAACATTGGTATTAAATAAGTCGAACCCGCTACCACAGGCGTCTGAGGCAGACAGGTTTACCCCATCGCCAAAGTGGTTCAGTAGTTCAATGTTGTACTAATGTTAATCTAAAGTTATGTACAATATTAATTATATTGTCATGTGTGCACTCAAAATCAGAAGTAAGTACCTACCTAAATGACTAAGTTCATTTTTATCTATTATGTTAATACTTTCCAGCTGATCGTAAGGTGCGCGTGTTATCTGGATAGGGAAAAGGTCGCGCGCGCGCTTTCCTTGAAATGTTTGGAATTTTTTTATACTATAAAAACTATAAGTGAATAACAACGGTTTTTTGTAGTCGAATGGGGAAGACTAGCTCTATCTAGCATATTTTCTCCAAAGTACTTTTTTGAACACCCTGTATAAATGAGCTATCGTGTTTGGATTTGAAATTAAAACCAAATTTGGTTTTCTTTCTGTAAATGTAATCATTTTGAAAATTTATTTAATGTTTATTACAATTTTACTGACAGTGTGCTTTTTTTCATTAAATAAATGTATTTTGCAAAAAAGCCCTGTGATTTCTTGTTTATTTGTAAGATGATGTTTTCAGAAATTATGGTCAGAATTTATGTAACTTTTCTGTAATTTTTGGTCTAATATTAGTCAGAATCATAATTAGTTACGTAATTTTATTATTAATTACAATTATCTGCTGAAACTTGTAATTATATGAACAAGCCCAATTTTTTTTTCGTTTTGGCGTATCGAGCCGCAACCGAAGCCTACCAGATGATAGTACTCGATAAACGCAACCAATCATTGAGGACGCGAGATTATTGCTGTTCCCAAAAAATGCACTGTAACTAAAACTTATGATATTTTAGGTTGATATGATAAAAATAGTATCTAGGTAATAGGTAGCTATGAAGTTGAAATTGAAGTGGTCCAAGTGATTGATATTGATAAGTGTTTATAAAACATATGACAGTGCAAGTAGTGACAAATCCCCATGGGATTAATTAATAATCTTCTCAGGATACAGTTTCTATAAGAAAACGGAGTTTAAAACGAGACCAAAATGGCGATGCAAGTCGAACAAAACATGCACTGCACGAGTTATCATAGACACAAGTAACGTAAAGTTGAGTAGGTGTTGTCATGGAATGAGCACCAGCCTCCAAAATTTTCTATTTAGGACGAAGTTTGTTATACATTTTAAACCTAATTACCAAATTTTGAATAATAAATTTTACCATTGCAACATATACAACACAACTAATTTGGTTGCAGAACTCAATGCATGGCTGAATCTGAGCGACAATTAACGGGATGATTCCAAGCTTCTTAGAAGCTATGCATAAATTCCAAATGAATCTCTTCGTCAAAGATAAGACCCCATTGTTTCATATAAATGTGTAGAAGAAAATAATCTTGAAAAGTCTTAAATGTTTTAGATCTAAAACCAGTGTTTGAGAAGTCTCAACGTGGTAATACGGTGATAATGATTGAGTTCGGTGGTTCAACAAGGTGCAGGTTCGGGGGAACAAGACGCGCTGGGTGTGCGTGAAGGCAAAGGCGGGCTGCCGCGCCTCGCTGCCACCATGGACGACGCCATCGTGCGCGTCTGGGGCTTCCACGACTTCACCGCACACGCCACCGCTAACCGATACTGAAAATATCTTTGACGTTACGGAATTAATCAAACGTGGAGCTTATTGCTCTACGACAATGTTTTGTTATCATAGTGTCATATAATGCAATGTTACATGACATTTTTTAAACACTGATTTGGGTCAGGGTGTACTAGGGTAAATCCTAGTTCTGCTGTATCGTCATCTCCGTCACAGAAGCTTAAAATAATCTAAGTTTGGGCCCACATAATTGGTGCCTCGTCAGTTGACGTGTTGTTTTTATTTAATGAAATATAAAGTGTTTTGCAATATGCAATCTTGATCGGAGTTTTTATTTAAATCTCCATAACTTATTATTTGAGATGAGTTCCATGAAATTATTAAATGTCTTCACGGCATTGAATATTGGTTTATAAAATTTGCAACAAATTGCAACTATGCAGCGGTATACCTAACTGAAGTTCTAGTTTCTGTTGAAGCAGAATTCCGCCGTTTTGGAAAGCGACAACTTTTTCATCAGCGAATCCATATGTTGAAAGTACGACGTAGAACCTATTAATGGGCACTAAGCTTTTATTTCTAATACGGTCCGTATCTACAGTATATAAATGTTAAAGTTTATTCAGCTTAATAATGTATTTAACAGGATTAATGTGTCACTATCATTAACAAGACTTATTTATTGCAGATAATCAGCAATTTAGGAAAACCCGGTTCAATGGAAAAAATTGTTTCATAATAAGAATATTCCATAGTAAAGAGGAAGCTGAGAAAACAGTAAAGGGTGAAAGAACTTGGTCCCTGAAGTACACGCGGCGAACCAAGGCCGGTATGAAGCGGTTTTACCGCTGCAACAAAACCAAGCGGGCCGGCGCGCAGTGTGCGGCAGAAATCTATTTACTGTATGAAGTTAAAACTGATTCCGTCATTCTGTTCAGCACGGAGTTTGACCATGATCATGAACAAATTCAGAACCTTGATAGTTATGGAGATCATGACCTTAAATTACCATTCCACACAGTGTTCTAAGATATATTTTATTTGGTTTGATTTATGAATATGCATGGTTCTAAAATGCGTAAATACCATAATATTGCGACGGCCGGTCAGATGAAGACCTACTGTTTTTAAATATAAGATTATCTTCTAAACGCAGTATTCGCGATCACTTTTTTTTGTTTCAAATAATATAAATAAATAATAATAAGTTTGAGTCTTTCTGATATAAGTTGACTTTCAGCTCCGAACTTTCTTTAGACAATAAAGTCAACTGCAAACTATTCGGTTAACTTACGTATTTTACTTCTAAAACAACATTTTACAAAAAACTAAGCTGTAGTGTTAACGATCTGATCGGGTCTGATATTTAATATATTTTATCTTTATTACATAAGACCCATTCTCAAGATCTACAATGTTCTTATTACTTGGTTTAGTTCTTTGAATAATAATTGAATGATCCCAGGGTATTTCATCTTCTTCAGAAATTTGATTGGTCAGCATATTATTTGATTCTAAAAGTTGTAAGTGTTGTGAAGCTTAATCAAATGTGCTTACGTATTTTGTCGATGTTCTCAATAAATTCATCTTATAACACCTGGTTCTATAAGTCCCGAGACTAAGTTATAAACAAGGTTTTTGTTATAAAATTAATTTTCAACGCAGTCATAACCAAGAGCGATACAGTCCCTCCAGCGCTTTTCTTACTTTTTATCCCGTTTTATCCGTCAATAAGTCCGTGACTTTTGGAATAAAACACAGATTTTTTGATAAATTAATCATTTTGTTTTTCCACGTAGTCTCTCTAAAATGCCCATGAATTTAGCATCATACATGCTACAAATCTATAATGTTTCTAATAATAGAATCCCTGTGGCTATTTGAACATTGGTTTTAGATTCTCCCGTAGTTTCGATAACAAATTTATTGGCTACAATTATGGTTATTTTATTTAAATAATTTATTTGTTTATTAATTAGAATTAATAAAAAATACATTAACCAAAATTTATAAGATTGTAAGTATTCTTTGTAGAGGTCATTAACTTCACTAGTATTATGGTCAGAGCATTATGGACGGGGAGTTCGTTTATTCATACCGCGGGTTTCATACTAGTGGTATGAATCGCCGAATAGCGTTTTTGAAAGTCAATGTCAACATCATTTTTATGATTTGGCGATTCATACCACTGGTATTAAAGAGCGAACTCCTCTCTTGCACTATCTATAACTCGGAACATTTTTTTTTAATCTATATTTAGTAAAGTCCTACAAAACTTTGTAAGTACTTATTTGATATTCGATTAATATTTTCTGCAAGTTTGTTATGTGTAACCTTGATAATGCTTTGCACATCGAGAATGGCCAATATGATGTTTATATCACATGAACGAATGGTAACTAAGTCTTATTTACTTATTTATTTTCACTTTCATTAATACGAATATTTTTATTTTAAGCTGTACTGGCAAAAGGCAAAAAAGACAAACAGTAAATGGATTTATCTTTTACTTGGCTTTTAACCATGTGATGACTATTGGATGGCATGCCGCGCGCGTTTTACGTTTTATGATGATGATGATACAATACCTACACTTTGCTACTTTGTCGATGGGGTAAACCTATCTGTCTCAGACGCCAGTGGTCGCGGGTTCGATTCCCGCACGGAACAACTAATAACCGAACCAAACAGTTATATCTAGTACCTAATTTTTTAAAGGTTTTTCCGTATAGCGATACTATAAACAATGTCTTAGTACCCAATTCATTTCACAACACAGTGAAATGACTTCATTATCTTATTTTTTGTATTTTTAAATTATTCTGTTACAAATTAATAGTTTTCATAAATAATTTTTAAGTTGTTTGTTCAATATCAAAATATTAAATACTGTTATTTGTTTATGATCAGAATCGAGTACAGAGTGCTCTCCTTCAATATCTTAAATTTGTTATCAGTCACCCTGTATATCTCCTAAACTAAAGGGGATGAGTTTTCTTATTTTTCCGTTTTTATGCAGAGTTTTTGGTATAGTCACCAACTCGATATAGTTCTGGTGTACGCTACCATAACGAACACTCGTCTATGAGTATCTGCTTGCACTATGGAAGAAATTTATGAAATTCCCACACGAACGGTAATTTTTGCACTTAGAACCATAACGTCATATAAATAATGTTAACGCGCTTAGGAAGTTGCAGGCAAAACCTCGTCAGTAATTTGAACGACATAAGGATGAGGGCAGCGTGGGACCGAGTTGTGTGGAGAACCTTGGGGGAGGCCAATGTCCAGTCGTGGACGTCTCCTGGCTGAATGATAAATGATTTTTCTATGAAAATAAATTTTCTGTGAAAATAAATTTTCTATGAAAATAAATTTTCTATAAAAATAAATTTTCTATGAAAATAGCGTTTCCACCGTTGATGCCTCATTTTTTTTTATTATACTTACTTACTTATTGCGATAAAATTCACTGTACTATTAATTTAGTTTGCTTGCTATAGAAATGTTGATTGTATTGTTTTTTTTGTTTGATATAATAATTATTATAATCAATTAAATACGACAACATTTTTTCATTTCCAGTTCATCTTTATCGCCAGTAGGTAATTTGATAAAGTGAGATAATGCCTTAACAAATAAAAAAAAAAGTGGCTTTTAATGCATTCTCATATTATTATTGTATTTTTTTTTTCAGATATTGAATTCACAAAATCTCGATTTGGCAAAGAGCTTTTGCGAATTGGAGAATACCGCTACAATAAATACTGTCGGTCGAAGGGACCCCGGGTCCGCTGGATTTGTAACAAGACAACCACTCGAAATTGTCCAGCTGTTGCCATTACCATAAATAATGAAGTGGTACAGATAAAACATACGCATAGCCATTAAAATCGATATTCATCAAGACTTTTCGTTAGCTGAATCTCTTTTCTGTTGCAATATTCCATTTCTGAATTCTATTGACATAAACTAGGTACGAGTACTTATTGGTTTTTACGTACCTTTAAGTCCGGGAATCACTTTCAATTAGACTTTAAAATACATTCCTGTTTGTATTTTGTAAAATAACAATCAATAAGTAGTTTATGTCAATGGAATTTATAAATTGGAATTTGTTTCGTTATTTGTAATGAATTGAGAATTAATTATCATCCTATTACACAATATCAAATAGGATGCGTACAGAAAATGCATTAACATTTCCAAGGGTAGTTGCACTAATTTTGACATGAAATTTGTAATTATTGCTGTAATGTACCTTGAATGGAATTACCCATAGATCGATTTAACTACATTATAGTTAAGTCTCAAAGTCTAAAAAGGGATAATTAGGTAGTAAGAATGTTTGCTACATTTGCTGCAAAGAGAAAGAGATGTGATTTATTACATTATTGATTTATACATTCCTACATTATTGTATTATCTGTCGTTTTATTTGATTTTCAATGGTTTCAATATTGGCTCTCATAGGTGACGATGATGACGCATATTAGTTTTATCTTCGACCTCATCTTTAGTCACCATCAGGTGAGATGGAATCATGACCATGCGCAGGTTTGTTCAGCGATAAAAAAAAATAAAAAAGTTACACATCGTCGAAATAAGTATATTTTTCAGAAATTATTATGATGGCTTCGTGTGAAGTTGTGGGTACTGAAAATTTTCGTGTTCTTGAAATTGAAGAATTAAAGAAAAAAAATGTGACCAATAATTTCAGCATTTCTCTTAGACGCTTATTTAGTTGCAGTTCAATGGTTAGTCAATGTTAGCAATAAATAATATACAATAGCACTTATTAACGGATACCCTTCGTGTAAATTTTCATTTTAATAAATTTTTTGATATATGTTTGCACATTTCAAAGTCACTGAACTCTGTATGACCTAGTTGTGACGGTAATCTAAATTGAAAAGTGTCCCTTATGCAATTTCGAACACGCGTTGTATCAGTGTAAACGATTTATAAGAATGTCACCGGCTAGGCTAAGTTGTATTGCGACAAAATTTTCCAAAATTGCCTTTACAGACACGAAAAGGGTATTTAAGGTATATGACAATGATATCTTCTGTCAGGCGGAGCTCAAACAATTTCCGAACAGTGGATCAAATTACAAGAACCAAGTCCGTGGCTATACTCATGTTGCCGAGATTGCAGAGTTTGCGTTTTGTGTCCGTCTGGATTGTATACAAAACAGTTACAAGGGAATGGCCTGCCTGATTAGTTTAGATCAAGGTTGTCTTATAAAAGGTGGCAAATTTACTATACAACCTTATTACGATTATAGTAACCAGACATTCTTACAACGAGATTTTGACATCCTTTCTATACGATTACCTGTCTCCTCTATTAATACAATAATCAACTCTTCTTTTAATTATGACATGCTTGAGAATTAGTTACAAAGTCATGACCATATTTATGAGATACAGACGACGGGTACTTACCCACTACACAATTATTTACTCCGCTCTGGGTTCATTAGCGGGCCTGAGCATTATAAACATAATCTTCAAGACGCGGCGCGGAGAAGGTTCGTCGCTGCAGTAGCACGACGAAGCAGAGCGGTACGCGAGGCGCCCAGCACGAGCGTCCTGCCACCCTGGAGCTGGGCCGGATTCGCAGCGGTATTGTAGCAAGTGATGTGCATGAAAAGTGTAAGTGCGTGTACGTCGATGTGTCGCGAAGTAAGCCGGTCCGTGGTGAGCATGGACAAGACCACTTCACACACTATGAAACGTTCAATAACATTTGATAATATACCTGAACCTTAGTGATACTGAACATTTACATTTATAGCAGTGAAACAGTGTACTTATATTATTTTTATGAAGCTTTTATGTCTACTATACACACAATAAAATAGGAAAAAGTTCTTTAAATGTACGGTATTTTTTTGATTTTGTTCCGTGTTTAGATTTTTGAAATATCTGAACATGGAACAAAATATCTAACTATCGGGACTATCAAATATCTGAATATAATCATAAGAGTGCCAGTAAGAGGCCTTTTAGTAACAGTTTGATAAAAGTATGCTTCTGCAAGGGTAAAAAAAATACATACATACATATATGTATATACAGGCCTTATGGGGTAGGCAATAAAAAAGATATACTCAATTATCTATAGCTAAGGGCAAATGCCATCTAATACCATAAAACCTTTTCCGATAGAACAGATCAGGTATCTTTTTGGTATTTGTGAGCTATTTGACTTCTAGGTGGAATAAATAGTGGGAGACTTATAAATTATTAACCATACTAAATGTATTTAACTTTTCTCTGGATAATAACAAGGAGGTCGAAATCTACTATGTACGTTGTTTCAGATCATCCGCCTCTTGATGCTATAAGATATGTGACAACCAAATACGGCAACGCATGCCTAGCGTGGGGCAATATCGCTTCACGAAGAAGTTGACGAGGTATTCCAAGACTTGGTGGAAATGCTCCAAGAGATGGTCCGGTTGCAGATGTGTCGCCGTCACAGAAAACGATCGCCTTATCAAAATTAACGGTTGGCACAGTCATAAAGATTAAAAACAATTTATTGAACAGGAGCAAAGTTTGAAAACTCTAGTGTAAATTAGAATATTATACAATAAATAATGGAAAACAATGATGTTCTTTTTAAAGTTAATGTATTAAGTTCTACGTGGCTGATTATTAATGTAAGTTTTTAAACTCTCATGGTCTTCAGCATTTAAATTATTTTAATATATTCTTTTTGTATTATATTTTACTTCATTTGTTCTGTTTTCTTTGCATTTTCAAGATGTACATACAATAAATAAATTCAAATAAACACTAAGAATAAACTGAATAAATGAGTAATTTTAGTAGCTTTTTAAGCCCGCAGTTGATCTAAATATTATCAAAATTTATGATAGGTGTAGATGATTTCTGCGGGGAACGTACGGCCATATAATGATTTAAATTAAGGGTTACCAAGTTAAAAAAGGTTTGAACGAAGCGGAATTTTAAAAACAGTTGAAACTAATTATATAAAGCTTTACAAACTTGCTCTTATCTGTTTGCGTGCGAAGAAAGTGATACCACAATTTACCTTTGGGCTTAATCAAGACATTTTGCAATCGCCCGGCTTCAAACTCAAGTGCTTGCTAATAAACTCCAATATTTTGATCCTACAGAAGACAGACGCGTTATCATTGAATTACGAAAATCAATTAATTATACGTTATTCAAATAATTCTTGTCTTAAGAAGCTCTCCTTAAAAAAACCATCTCTGAAATTGTGCAGCCTGTCTGAATAATGGTTTTTTGATTCCAAACTGCATTAAAATTAATTGTTCATCTGGTTAATGCCTTGAAAAGCATATTATAAAGGTGTAAGTACTAGACTAATTTTTCAATACGATGTTTTAGCAATACCGCTCCGCGAAGGGCCGTACGCGTTCATCATCAACGGGTATTGTTTCTCCAAGATCTCCCACAGCCGCGTGAGCAGCTGGCAGTGCCGCACGTGGCGCCGGAGTCGCTGCACGGCGTTCCTCATGACCTGCGACGGCGCCGTCGTCAAGTCCGACCTCTGGCATAGTGCACGCTGCGTGCAGATGCAAATGATGTAGCAGCAAATGAAAACATGTTTATCTCAATATTGCTTCCTGTTATTTAGTATACTGCTTTGAGTTTAGGCTCGTGTTGCAAAAGCTTTCTTATAGTGGGGTTTCAATATTCAACTGACTGTCAAGGGTAAAAGCTACGAACAAGGAATGGTACTTAAAAAAATACCGTATCACAATCCCTACAACTACGAACATCCGTATAATGACAGATATTGAAATATCAATGAGAATTTCTCCATAGCAAATAGTTACGAATCGTTAATTGTAACTCTTCTATTCGTAAGTACTTGTTAAAATGACAAGACATTGAAACGATTTTAAGCTGAATTGAAGTTAATTTTACTGTTTGTATGCATGAACACCTTTTTTATATTGGAACGCGGCATTAATCGGTGACCAAAACTCAAGCTATCAACAAGAGAACTGCTATTTTAATTGCTTCTGTTAGTTTTGAACTGTTATTATCCTACTAATATTATAATTGGGAAAGTGAGGATGAATAACAGTAGTCTACTAAGTAAATATGGCTAAGTCATTTATATCTTTTCTTGTACGATTTTATCGACGTACATCGACATCTATCGAATGAAAGCAAACAATTTGTTTTTATAGGTATATTATAAAGGGAAATAATAAAACGAGTGACTAAAAAACAAATTTGGACTGTCTTGAAAAAAATATGAAAAATGAACGGTTTTAAATATTAATAGTGCGACTGAATTACTAAGAGAGCGACTAAAACACAGATTATTTAATCATAAAAAAACAAGTAGGTTGGTTAAGTGCAAAATATGGAAAATCATAATGTTTATATTCATACATTTATTTTATACTAAGTAATTTATTCATTCACATTGCGAAGAAAAATATTATGCGACAAGAAGGGCTCCCGTTCCGGAAGATTTAGTCGGTACAGTTAGGTGCGACGACGAGCGCAGCGAGGAGGAGCAGTTAGGTTGCATATAGTTATACACGTGCGCGAGCGCCGCGAGCCGAGCGAGCGTAGCGAGCGGTGCCGCGGTAGCGGCCGGCGAAGCGCCATAAAGCTTTTTTAAATAACCCCGACGTTTGTGGCACGGATTGTTTCTGATATAGTAATTTAGAAGGCAACTTAGATTTTTAGAGGGGAATAATGCTATTTAAAAGAAGTCTGTTTAATTAGCACCCATAAATAATGTTTTTAAGTCGCTGTTTCATTGATTCTTCGTCACTCGCAGTCAGTCGCTCACTTAGTTAAAACAGTACGCCAGATTCATTATTTTTGTCACCTACAATTTTTATTTACAGTTACTCGATTAAATACTACCCTATTATAAATGTGAAAGTTTGGATGGATGGATGTATGCATGTCTGGATGTTTGTTCCTTTATCACGGCAAAACGGCTTAATGGATTTGGATGAAATTTGGCATAGTGATAGTTTACAGTCTAGAATAGCAAGTAGGTTTTTATCTCGATATTCCCGCGGGATTTGAAATGGCGCGAAACAGCTAGTTTTATATAAATTATTAATAAAAATAAAAATAAATAAATTGAATTAATTAACTGGGCATTTCTTTAAAAAATGCCAGCGATAGCCTCTGTTGCTCCTGAATAATCTAGCATTGTAAGGGCTTTATTTTAAAACAAACCCGTCAATTAGTTTAAGAATGTAGGGTCGGCAAACAAAAGCCTCACCACCCCTGGATAAGCATTTTGCGTGATAAGCGTGACCCTCGCTTGGCAGGAGAATCCCTTCAGAGTCCGACAAGAGAGCGACCACCGTGTATTATTCTAGCTAAAGCTTTAATTTCTATCTACTTCACACTAGGCAGAACTAGCTAATTTTGTTCTCGTTTGTTTCTTCAGACGAACCAGTACAATTTTACAACTTGAACGATGGGAGAAGGGTGTTACAAATCGGCGATCATACATTTGGAGTTCACTATAGGGGAGGCTCTAACAAAATTCGATGGCGCTGTGTGAGAAATCGTCGTAGGAATTGTAAAGCTCATGCGTATACTTATGAAGATGCAGTAATCACTTATAAAAATATTCATAACCATTAATAGTTGTCCTAATATCTAAATAAGGAAAGCAGAACTGTACCTAACATAATTAATAATAATGTTGGGTACAGAAAGGGTAAATAATTTATGTAAATGAAGCTCTTCCATTCTTCATTTATTTTAAACTTCCCGCACTTTAGATGTATTACTAATCTGTCTTAAATAAAAGCCCAGATAGGTTCGTTCTATGGCTATCTCTAACTAATCTGTGGTTAGGCATGTCAATCTGGTTTTGTACGATAAAAAAGATAACGTGGCTTTATTGTGAAAATATCTGAAGCAATAGCTTTTAATGTTGTTTCTCTCTACAGGTTAGTAAATAATAACTATTTGTAAGTAATTAAGTAAATATTGTTTGAAAAACTGGTTTATCATGTCTTATAAAATACAAATCTCTTTACAGAGCAACAATTTGGTTTTTGTTTCAAGTAAGTAAGTAACAACACATTACATTCATAATAAATTATTCGAATTTATAGTTATGAGATCCTCACTGATACATTCACATATCTAAAAATATTTTTATATCTTATCGTAGTATAATCGTAGTTTGCTAAGGAAGCTTTTATTTGATAAGAAATAATGTTTATAATATTTTCACGTTTTTGCATTTAATAATGCTCAATTATTCTTAAATAACTGAAAAAATATGCTAAATACAATCTGGTTTAGCTGCTAAGCCATCCCACTAGAAACATCTTTTTTATGAAAAAGCAAATTGCACTTCATATTATAAAATGTTGTCTACTATTATTAAAAGATTTTTTATGACTGTGTATATGCATAATTTATGCTCATGCCAATGTAACATGATTACAAATACAATAGTTATCATACAACAGGAACAGGACTATTTATTTGTCTTGTTTTGCGTTCCAAAACATTTTGATTGCTGTTGTAATAAAATTTAAATTTTCAGACATTCAATTCATAACGTCTACTAGGGGTAATAAAGCTTTGAAGTCGGAAGCTACAGATACAATAAGTACAATGGAACTAACGGTCACAGAATCCGATGGATTTGTAGCAAGATGAGCAGCCGACGTTGCCCAGCATTTGCCGTACGATAGACGATCAATTATTCGCTTTGAAAAATAAGCATACCCATTAAGAAATAGAAATACCCTGATTAAATAATGTGGGTGTTTGGTGGTGGCAAATATTTCCTTAATTTGCTTCTTTAAATTACTTATACAGGGTGTTTGGTCCATTGCCGGCCAAATTGATACGTCCTGTAGAGGTTACCTGTTATGTTAACTGGCCATGAAAACTTCCAAAGCCATGTTTTTTTTAATAGGATTTTTAAACTTTTTTTGTTTATCACCCCGAAATCATCATAAAAAATAAAAAAATGATTTTATTTAAATCTATACTGTTTTAGGCTTTTTTAAGGCCTAAAACAATAGTTCTCTAGTTTTTTTTATTTCCTTACAAAGTTTCAAAATTGAAAAAAAATCAATTCAGTCTTTGGCTTTACATGCGTATAAAAAAAAATTAAAACAGTGACCAGGATCTTCCAATTTCTCAAAAACTTTGGTCTTTCCTATTTCTAATGATACGTCACATGCTTTAAAAACTATTCGGAACATTGAAAGTGAAAGTATTCGCGTAAAGTTAAATTCAAAATTGGGGCAAACATTTTTTTTTGCATTTGTTGTCACATGGGAAGTAGGTGGAGGCTATTTTCTTACTCTTGCAAAGTAAAATCTATCTTATATCCCTTACGTGCGTAAAATAAACCTGTTTGGATAAGTCGCGTACAGGGAGACCGATGAGGTGAAGCCGCGCTTAGATAAAGATCCCAGATTTAATCAGTTTTTAATAAAAGGTCAACTTATTCTATCAGTATATAAAATTACACTAGTAGAAGCCGATAAACTTAATAAAAGAAGTTAACACTTCATATAATATATTATTCGTAACCACTCTATTCAACGTTTTTCTAGAATACTTTTTCTCAGCTAAGGTTTTCTGCTTATAACTTTTATACAGCGTGTAAAAAAGATAGTAAATAACTTCCTAGATACTTATAGAAAATATTCATGACTCTTTTTATTAAAGCGGCTTTTTGTTTCCAGAAGTTCCTATAAACGATGATTTTGCTTTCACTTCAACTAGGCGTGGCGAGTTGATGCTGTTGCGTGCTGCTCAGAAGTACCACAAAAAACGAATCAACAAGAACGGTAGCGTAGTTCGGGTATGCTAAAACAGAGATTGCGGTGGCGCAGTTATCACCCTCAATAACTCTAACATTGTCAGAACTACCAAACATTCATGCTCTAATAAAAAGGAGGGATTGTAGCAAAAATTGTATTCGGCTGTGCAAGTTTTTGTTATAGAAATATATTGGATGTTTATACTTTACTGAATTTTGCGTTAGGTTTAACTACTTGTCATAATCACGCTTGATGTAACATTTAAGATTAGTCTTGTTATTTTAAGATGATAGATGGAACAAGTAAACAGTAACTTTTATCATTCTTTACAGTTCATTGGTACAAAAACACACGCGGTAAAGATGTCGCCGTCATTAATGGATACACCTTTCTTAGACAAGTTGATCCTATCACTACTAGAAGATGGATATGTATAAGCATTGTATATTAATAAATCGTAATGTAACATAAAAAAAAAACTAAAATTTCACTGTTTTAAATTTCAGTAATTTGGACACTTAATGGGAAAGGAAAAAAGATGTTGGTTGTAAACAAATACAGTTTCACGTTCCTGAGGAATTGGAAACACGCCGTATATTGGGTATGCAGTCACGGAAAATGCAGGGCGAGAGTTAAAACTTTAAATGATAAAATCGTTCACGGTTATTTACAGCACAACCATCCTCATAAGAATTTCATTATTCACAACGGACGCTATATTAAATTGTAGTTGTCGTGTGATACAATTGTACTCTTATGGAAACTGATGAGTAATTTTAAATAGAGCCACTATGGCATATCTAAGACCAGATTCTCAAAAAGTTGTGACTCACTTTGAATTGCTGCGAATTAAGTTGTGTGATAGTGTTAAACTATAGTAAATACGTAAATAACTATAGTTTCATTAAAAAAAAATATTTACCATAAATCTCCCAACCCAACATTCTTGCAATCAAAGATCTAAACTGTAATGTAATGTATGTAATACTATAAGGTAATTGGGCGATGTCAGTGTTAAAATATTCATGGATACTAGGACTGCGCGATAAGTTTTGCCACTTGTCAGCTAGTTGCAAGGTAAAATATAACCTTATTATATAGAGATCTATGTAGGGGCTCGTTTCAAAAAACTACACTCATGTTTTAATACCCTATATACGCTAGATATTAAATAGACTAACAGTACCCGTATAAAAACGCAGAATAGTCAATTCTTAGGGCTCACACTACGCGATGCGAGCGCGGGGCACGGTGTGATTAAAAGTATAACGTTTCATGTTCCGCGCCTGCAGAAGCAACCTATCTTCTTCCTACCACATGTATGAAGACGATTTGCAGATATATCGCCATTGCTCTTTCGACGACCTACCCATGGCCTTAGAAAATATTAACTGTGACCTTGCTAGCATATCTAATTGGAGCAAATCACACCGGCTAACAGTAAATCCCACTAAATCACAAGTCATAATTATTGGCAGTACCAACTTGATTAATCGCTTAAACTTCGACACAATTAATCCTGTAATATTCAATGGTGTACAGATTTGCTACAGTGACACTGTCAAGAATCTGGGCATTATATTTGACAAGAGTTTTTCCTGGAAGTATCAAGTTGAAGAAGTGAGCAGGAAGATGTTTGCCGTCAATAGTTCCGTAAAACGTTTGCGCAATCTTTTGCCAATACCCACCAAAATCTCAATAGCACACACTCTCTTCTTTCCCGTTCTTGACTATGCCGATGCCAGCTATCTTTACCTTACAGAAGAACTTCTAAATAAACTTGAGCGGCTTCAAAACCTTTGCATACGTTTCATATTTGGTCTTCGTAAATATGACCATGTCTCCGAATACCGTTCTAAACTCAAGTGGCTCCCAATCCGACTTCGCCGGGATACACATATTCTTTCGTTACTGTACCGGGTGCTGTTTAATTCCGCGGGACCGAGTTATCTCAAAGACTTATTTCAATATCGCCATGAGAACCTCGACAGAATATTACGATCTGCTGATAATCTCATGCTCAGCACTCCTCTTCATAAGTCCCACTGTTTTAATAATTCATTCTCTCTGAGAGCAGTGTCGTTATGGGACAAACTTCCTTATGAAATAAAATGGCAGCCCTTCGCTAAACTCGTTTAAATTAAAACTAAAAACACATTATTTATCTTCAGTATAAGATTAAGGGAGTATTCGTTAATTATGTATTATTTTGTGTATTTTATTATATATTATGTAATTGTTTATATATGTTATCATATGTAGGTATATTATGTTTTTTATCGTTATCTCATTATGTGTTACTTATTTTTATATTATGGGTCGATACGATATACTGACTAAAGTTCACATACTTACTGACCTATTTTATAATGTTTCTCTTTTTGTTTTTTTTTGTGTTTTATTTTTAATTGCTAAATACTTTTGTATAAGGGGTTTGAAAATTTTTGTATGGAGCCTGGCACACCTACTGTCCGCCATTTTGATTTTTTTTCGATTTTGCGTCGCCCTATAAAACTTGTATATTTCAATTGCTAACATACAGACGAGCAAAAAATGTTATATAACATATGGGTCTAAAACGTCACGTTCTAGAGATATATGTGGAAAACAATTTTGCTAAATATTTACAATTTTTGTTATATTTAATCGTTGAAATACCTCTCAGAATGTATCAAATTAGCATGAATGTTTGTAGTATTATCTTGCACATTAGTTAAGAGTAAAAATATCTTGTTTCTACACCTACTTGTCTGAAACCTGACAATGCCATATCCACCCGGCAACGCCGCCGCGCCGCACCGCGCTCCCGGCCGGCTAGACGCGTTAAAATGGATTGTGCTCATAGATTGTGTAGGTATCTATAAGTTATTGTTATTAAATGCAGTTATAGCTACTTTAGCAAAAAAATTTAGTAATGGAGTTCGGGACAACACGCGATCATTTTGAAATAAAACTTCAGAGTTAGCATTTACATAAATGAGTTTTAATTCCCAGTATTAACTATTGAGGCTATGGCACTAGGACTAGAATAGACAAGAAAAAATATTTATTTCTTAGGAAACTCTCCAGAAACACTTTACAATTTACTTTATAACTTACATTATAATCACTTATAAGTCTCACATTTGGCAAAGAGCTCGGCGTTTCTTTTACACTCATAGCTCGTTTTCATTTAAGAATTCATCCACTTTATAGTTGCCTTTTTTACGTAATTTCTGCTGGACAACCTTTTTAAACTTGTTAAAACGGAAGTTCCTGTATGTCATGGGGACCGTGTTGTAGAAGTGTATACACAAGCCCATCTTCTTCTTCTCGTGTGGGCTGTAAGTTAAATGACCCCATATACCCATAAAAGAACTGGGTTAATCATCATCGCTATCATTCATTACATCAGCATTGAATATGACATCTAAAAAGGCTGCAGGGTGTAGCAGTGGCGTTTCTTGGTGTCGTGCCCATGCTATATACCATACAATAGTCATGGCATGTGCACAACATCCAAGGGTTCTTTTACGTAACTACTACAGCGCCGGCGTTGCCGAGTTAATATGGCATTGTCAAGTTTCAGATAGGTAGGTGTAAAATCCAGTTATTTTTACTCTTAACTAATGTGCAAGATAATACTACAAACATTCATGCTAATTTGATACATTCTGAGAGGTATTTCAACGATTAGATATAACAAAAATTGTAAATATTTAGCAAAATTGTTTTCCTTATATATCTCTAGAACGTGACGTTTTAGACCCATATGTTATATAACATTTTTTGCTCGTCTGTATGTCAGCAATCGAAATATACAAGTTTTAAAGTGCGACGCAAAATCGAAAAAAAATCAAAATGGCGGACAGAAGGTGCACCAAAAATTTTCAAACCCCTTTGTAAAGGTTGTCTGGTAGAGATCGCTCTAGAGCGATAAGACCGCCTTTTGTACCTTTTGTTCCATGTTTTGTATTTCCTATTTTTGTTACTGTACAATAAAGTGTAAATAAATAAATGAGCCCAAGATGTGTTGGTCCTTAGTGGTACACAACCATTTCTTTGCCAGAAGTCTTCGGACAAAATATGGGAAAACAACTCAATCACATTATAAGTTGCAAAACCGGAGCAAAACTACTACAAAGATGACAATAGTAAGTATAATAGAGAAAAAAAATGCCTCAAACGAAATATGAAGAAATTACTCTAATTTGAATTTAGTATTTTTTTACTTTATCAATAATGGACATAAAACACACGCGCTGTTGTCTGCCACTACGTCCGCATGGAAGGCGATTAAATATAAAAAGCGCTCCATCTGTTGTTCGACATGAAATCGAATATCTTTCTTGAAACAAATCGAACCCGTAACATCAAAATTATTATTGAATGCTATTTTTGTAATGAGGAGTTTTCAGTCTACGATTAAAAAAAAAAGTAGTTCACTTTTCAACATTAGATGGCGCTGATCTAACTCAAGTGTCAACTCAAGTACCAATTTCAGTACCGTACCTACATGTAATAATTATTAATATACTTCATGTAAAGAAAAAACGCTGCAAAACAAACTAGGAGAATAAAAAACAATGAAATGTAATATTATTAATTTGAAGGTTATGGCAATCAGCAAGAATTTTATCTCTACGATCAGTCAACTGTCAACAAAGAGGATACGATATTGACATTGACTCTTCAGTTTTGTTCAACGCTATCTAGTATGTATTGAAAAAGCTTAAAAAAATGAAACGAAAAGGCCTCATTAAATAACTTGACCGTTAATTTGAAGCCTAATAATACTTGAGAGAGATACCATCGTTCTGTCCTTTTTTCGCACGTTCTATCCTTCATATACCTACTCTATTGCCTTCTCTTTCTTCCTTTTCCACCACCACACAGGTAGCAGCTATGCTGAATGCGTTAGGATTTTGACTCATTGACGTCGTTGTTCTTGTCCTGACAACTTGTCTATATCAGAGAAGACACAGTGTTTACTGAAGGTACATATTTATCTTTCTAAAACTTGTTTCGGATTAAAGCTGACATTGGTGAGTTCATTCTATCTTAATTATTTTACTTGCCTATGTGTTTTCTTTGATAAATTTCGCACGGCTATTGTTATTTATAATGCAACGTGTTATAATTTATAATTCAATTTTTATAAAATGTTATACCTGCTCCAAAATAAGTTTAACGTTGTTAACGTTCGTTTTAGAATTGTTTTTTATCTACCTTTTAGTTTCCTTGGTAAGCGAAATTTATTATTTGCATCGTGGTTTAAAAATAAGTGATCAAAACAATGTAGTACTAGTACTTCATATGTACAAACTATCTCAAGGACGACGAATTTGAGTAGTTCTTCGTCTAGTAGTTCTGGATCAGAAGCTCGAGTAATTCTTCTAGTCAAAAGCGTTCGCGCTGTTACCGTCAGAATCGAAAGCGGAATCATAATTACGGCATAATAGGACAGGTAATCTAAGATGTAGCATTTTTAAAGAATCTTATCTTAATCTTGTTCGGTTAGACATCTTATAATGATGATCCTATAATCGACGAACATAATCTGAACGATCTGGGATTCACAAAACCTACAGCCACATCTGTAGTCTCAAAAACACCTCATAATTATTCTGAAATTCTTAAAGTTATACAAAGCTTTGACAATCCTGATTGGACAAATATTAGGTTATTTTAGCTTCTGTCAAGGATCCTTTAAATAAGGTCATGTTAAGTAAAACTCCTCCCTCATGCCATCACTTATCATAATGTTAGAAAGCCCTTTCGAGGTCGTGGAAGTAAGCAGGCACACGGTCGTAACGAAATCTTCACGATCTTCACAAGGACTTAAAGGCTCTCCCTCATCCCACTGGGATAGGACAGGAAACTCCAGACGATACTGACCGCACGGTCGTAAATCTAACGCATCTGCACAAGTACGTAAAGGTTCTCCCTCATCCCACCAGGATAGGAGAGGTAAATCCAGATGATACTGACCACACGGTCGTAAATCTAACGAATCTGCACAAGTACGTAAAGGTTCTCTGTCATCCCACCAGGATAGGTGAGATAAATCCAGACGATACTGACCACACGGTCGTAAATGTAACGAATCTGCACAACTACATAAAGGTTCTCCCTCATCCCACCAGGATAGGAGAGGTAAATCCAGGCGATACTGTCCACATGGTCGTAAATCTAACGCATCTTCACAAGGACGTTAAGGCTCTCCCTCATTCCACCTAGGTAGGAGAGAAAAATCCAAACGATACTGACTCTTCGAGTATTTTCCATGAAAAACTTTCACAACCGGTGGAAAGAAAGGGGTAATTTCTTGCAACCAACAGCAGAGTAGACAATAAATCGAGCCGAGATTACGTATATATTAATTTATGAACGAAAATAATTGACAGCTCCAGTGGCTGCAATGTATGATTTGTGATTGATGTTATTTTGAATGCTGGCAATTTATGAACATAATCATCTTAGTCTGTGGTTAAGTTGATCAATTATCAATCCGTGATTGGTTGTTCTCATAGATTAATATCTATACATATAATAAAATGGTAGGAAAGTCAAAACTGTACATTGAATATTTTTTTAAAAGAATACTTGGGGTATGATCTACAATCGAAACAGAAACAAAAAATATAGTTTTTAGAATTTTTGTCTGTTTGTCTGTTTGTCTGTTTGTCTTTCCGGGATAAACTCAAAAAGTACTGCATGGATTTACTTCAAATTTGGCATGAAGATAGTTAAGAAGTCGGGTCAACATATAGGCTACATATTATCACGCTAGCAGTGTTATAATCGTAGGTGCGTTTGGTGCTGCATAGCGTTCACGCAGACGACGTCGCGGGCAGCAGCTAGTAAGTACTAAAGTAGTTGTTCTATCCAGGTTATGACGAAGTAATACATTTCAAATTATTATTGGCTTATGAGAATTTAAAGATATTAAGTGAAATTGATAATCAATGTTCCTCTTGCTTGCAAAATGATATCCGCTGCCACAGATTTGTGATGCAGGTAGGATGTAGTGGATGTGATTCCCTTTATTTACTCAACAAGTTTTAAAATTTTCAGGTCGGTTTTGGACTGTTTTCTAATTGTTTTGTGGAGAGTTTAATAACATGCTGTTTACTATACGATACCGTGGACAGAGGAGTTGGCTGCCCTTCGGGCTCAGCTTTGCACTACTTTGCTTGTATGCAATTGGGTTGCCCAGAAATTTCTAGAGCACGGAATACGCGCTATGGTGTATTTAGCTGCTTCTCAATTGATATTGAAATTAAACTATCAGGGCTGGAGATTAGAAAGAAAATTATTTATTAAATTGATACAGCTTAATTAATTAGCAGCAGCTAGTTGCTAGTTGCTAGGGTAGCTACAGTGCTCCCCCTCAAGCGAATGGTGGTTTGACGCCTCGTCACTTCGAATAGTTTGTAGTGTCGTATGCTGCGAGGTATTGCGGTCGGGGCTAGGACGTCGTCATGCGGCAGTGGTGAGGCGATAATATATGCTGGTTTCAGTCTATCGATCGATAGCTATAGTAGTTTCTCGAGTCGGTAACTTTATCGGGAGAACTTTTCTGTTTCATTTCTGTATAGGAAACGGGCCTTCATGTGCCGGTGCGAGTGGTGTCTTCACTGCGTCGCATCTTATGAGAACGTGATCGCACGATGACAAGTCCGAGTGTCCAAAAATACTGCGCTTGGTTGCGTGCGGAGCTAATGTTGGTTTCAGTTCTTTCATGGCGCGTAGCTGGTTAATCTAATCTTATTCCGTTACTCGTAGCGTATTTTCATTATTTATTTTTTTCGACAGTTCGCCTGATAGTCGTATAGACCCGAATGTCTTGCACAGATGTTGCTTCCGGCCATCGTGTACAGCAGTCTATTATTGTAACACAGTATTTGTAGCCATCACTCAATGTAGGCAACAATGGGCCGATTATATCGATGTGTACATGTGCGAATCTTTCCACTGAATGTTGTGTAAATAGTGCTGGCTCACTCTTTGTATGTCGTTGTATCTTTACACGTTGACAAGGTATCCAGGTTTTCGACCTAGTACCAAAGTCGATATTCATGTGTGGGCAAAAATACCGTGACTTAACTATAAGGTGTGAACTTCTAATACCAGGGTGGCTTACATATAAAAAAAAATAAGGTGTTCTACTGCGACACGTCATACAGAGCTAAGACGTACTGACCGGGCGGCCGGCCTGCAGCAGCACCGCGCCCTGAGCCACGCTGCTGGCTCCACCGACACCAGCACCGGCTACGACACGTCATACAGAGCTAGGACGTACTGATCGGGCGGCCGGCTTGCAGCAGCACCGCGCCCTGAGCCACGCTGCTGGCGTACACTGACACCAGCACCGGCTGCGACACGTCATACAAAGCTAGGACGTACTGACTGGGCGGCCGGCCTGCAGCAGCACCGCGCCCTGAGCCACGCTGCTGGCTCCACCGACACCAGCGCCGGCTACGACACGTCATACAGAGCTAGGACGTACTGACCGGGCGGCCGGCCTGCAGCAGCACCGCGCCCTGAGCCACGCTGCTGGCGTCCAGGATACCAGCACCGGCTGCGACACGTCATACAGAGCTAGGACGTACTGACCGGGCGGCCAGCCTGCAGCAGGCCCGCGATAGAAGCTATGCAATAGCTTAAAAAACCGACAAACTGGTCAGAATAACAAAAATGGTTGCTCATGAAGAGTTGGTGAGCTTCTACAATAAATAATTATAAACCAGCGTGGTCAAGTGTGGTCCGTGGTCCAGCAAGTGTCTGTAAACGAACCAACTGGCTCAGATTAAGCTCAATTTCTGGCAGACCTGCATCATAATATAAAAACTCTCTTAATAATAAAGCCGTCGTCGTCTCCACGCTTTGTAGCCCGGAACGAACTGAACGGCTGAGAGGAGATCCTCTTGTCAAGCGAATCCTATAATCTATTGCACTGGTCGCGACAAAAATGCACCAAATCATCGATCTGGAATATTGATAATGTTATATTTTTATTTTTTGTCCTGCTAAAATCCTAATACAGAAAATCCTTTTGAAATATAAAAAAATAGATGCTTGAACCCAGTCTATTGGGTAAATAAGTTCATTTTAATTGGAAAAGACATAATAATCAAAAGTAAGTGTGATAATGTATTTATAAACTATACGTGGGAAACCTATACTAGCCTCTCGCAACCTAGTCGGGTTATATTAGTATATATGTATATAAAAGAAAGAAAAAAAAAAAAAAAAATGTTGCTGGTGTGGGTCACGTCGTGAGGACGCCACACTGGTATCAATGCCTCAGGCGACAGCTTCCGTTCCGCAGTGGCGTCAAAAAGTTGGGTGGAAAATGGTCCGTTGGATGAAATCCTGACTAGAGATAACTGGCGTTCTGAAAATACATTTGAACGATTTTATTGTAAATAAGTAAGAATGTCAAAAAATTAAAATTCAGTTACAAGTCAATTTAATGCAGTGGATGAAATATAATTTATATTTCTATTTAATTTAAACTACTTAATTGTAGTTTTTGTTAGCAACTGTTGCTTATTCCTGTGTATTTGAAAGGTAATTGATATGACGTTACTGAAAATGCTATAATAGGTTATTTTTATGTACATCTCCCTGGCATTGTAAAACAATACCACAAGTCAATTTATTTTAGGCTTATTAACTTTTATTCGTATTCACATTGACGTCACCACCACACCAGGCGATATCAAACACGTCTCTCAAGTATTATTAGGCTTCAAATTAACGGTCAAGTTATTTAATACCAACGTTTTACCTAAAATTAAAACGTAAATTAAATCACTTACCTTAATTTGAAGCCTAATATTTTTTAATTCTGCCTGGTTACACAACGACTTCAATGAGTCAAAATCCTAACGCATTCAGCATAGCTGCTACCTGTGTGGTGGTGGGGTAAAGAAAGAGAAGGCAATAGAGTAGGTATATGAAGGAAAGAACGTGCGAAAAAAGGACAGAACGATGGTATCTCTCTCAAGTATTATTAGGCTTCAAATTAAGGTAAGTGATTTAATTTACGTTTTAATTTTAGGTAAAACGTTGGTATTTATAAATTATTCAACAAAGCATTATTTCTATTTATTGTTACTCTGGTGCAATATGTACCTACTACGAATATAATAGGCTGTAATGTTAATGTTATTACAGACCGTTCACTATAAGATGCCCCCTGCCTGCTGATATTGGCAGCATTGTGGCAGCAGTGTTACCAATAATATGTGTCCATTTTAACCTCGTAATCTAACTTTGTTTATACCTACCACGAATAAATATATGTTTAATTTTCTGATTTGGAAATAATTAACAACTATAAGACTAGGAAGGTTTTGAATGACGACACAATTTATACTATACGAGGGCGAATCAAAAAGTTCTTAGAATCAATACAAAAAAATAAATAAACAAGAATATTTTACTTTTCTACGTAATCTCCTTCTAATCTAATACACTTAGAATACCGCATCTCCAACTTTCTTATTCCTTCCGCAAAAAATCATTTTCTCGACTATTAAAAAACTCCTCTGCGGCAGTCATAACCGCGTCATCATCGTCAAATTTAGTTCCACGAATATGCTCCTTTAATTTTGGAAATAACTGAAAATCACTCGGGGCTAAGTCAGGAGAATATGGTGCGTGATCAAGGACTTCGAAGCCAGCACTGCGGATTGCGGTGAGCGCAACTTCCGAACGATGAGGTGGAGCGTTATCCTGGAGAAACACGCCCAATGACAATTTCCCACGACGTTTTTCTTTAAACGCTTCACGTAATTTCGGGATTAAGTTTGCATAATAGGATCCAGTTATCGTTTGCCCTTTTGGCAAGTAATCAATAAAAAGGTTTAATTCACTATCACAGATAACGAAAACAGCTTGACAAGCAATAGTGCCAACATAACGGCAGGGGACATCTTACGATGAACGGACAATAGATGTCGGGAGATTACAGACTTTTGTGCATGGAACAATATACTCTCTAACGAGAGAAGAACGATTACTTCATACTTCGTAAATGCATACATACAGCTCACTAGCGCTTCAGTTAATGCCATCCGCAACTTTTCAGTGTATTAATAGATCCACTTTACACAGTAGTAATCTATGCAGTCTATTACTCTAAGATAGGAACTTAATTTATAATTGACGGGTTGAAAACCATTGGGGTATAAGTGGCACCTTTACAAAATGAAGAAAAACTGAATTTTGTAAATAGTTCAAAACTCTTTGGTAGAAGAGTTACAATAAAACACGTTATGTTTTTAGTGTCAAAATGCAATGTATTGGGTACAAAATTATAACAATAATATAAAGTCTTCATTAAAAAAATGGAAAAATAAAATCACTTGTACCGTTGTGGTCCATAGTATACATAGAATAATTCACTTAGATCAGTATGCCACATAACAGTCTAAATTTTTACTTGTATGCACTTATATCAGTTTTACATATTTTTATTACAGATATCATATAATCATTTACTTAATCCCCTTAATCAGTCCCTTTTCCAACCATTATCTTAAAACTACTGCACAAAAGCGTCAATTTCGCAAATAAATAAACAAACAATTACAAAGTATTTAGTGTCACTATCACAATATAAAGTGTAATTTCGCACTGAACAAATAGCACTTCCGTAAAAACACACAGCTTACAGATTTTCAAATCAAAAATTTTACAGGTTTCCAAATTAAAAATGGGTTGCTGAAATTACGCAGTTAACGCAATGAACCGTTTTTACAAATGGCGTCAGTCAGTCGTTGGCGATGGATGATTGTTTGTCTTTGATTGTCACTTTTGAGAAGATTGACATATAGACTTACGTCAAAGCAAAGTACTTTAAAGCTTTCTCATTCATACGTATAGATTTGTCCCACTTTGGCTCCGGCTGCCATCGACAGCATTGGCTAATAAATTAGTAAACTCTCCCTGCTTTTGTGTCACCACTGACATAAAATTCTGTAATCGTACATGACGTAATATACAATAAGACTTTGACGTTACGTTCATAGACGTTAGACGTTTAACTGAACAACTAGTAGCTATATGGGATGATTACTTCAATGTGTAAAAAAAAAATATGAATAAGGGTTAAAATCAAATTTTTTACTCTTTTAAGTACTTACATTGCCATTATCTTTCAGAAAATCAGCACACATACAAAAGGAAGCCAAAAAATGGATAGAAATAAGAAGATTTCCCAATAAAAAAATTGAATCCAAAAAATGGATAGAAATAAGAAGATTTCCCAATAAAAAAATTGCAGAAAGAGCAGTCACAGATGAAAAGAGTTGGTTTCTTAAATACACTAGGACGACCAAGACGGCCATCAAACTGTTCTTCTTTATAGCACGGAATTCGATCATAATCATGATCAACTTGAATCTCTTAGCACTTACGGTGTTCAAATTCCTATGAACCAGCCATTCCGGCCAGCATTTTAGGTCTATATGGCTAAGAAATGTTTGTCTTGAAATTATCAATAAGAGCGTGTGTGTGAAATTCAATCTTATGTTTACATTGATATTAAAGGAGAGCCTCCAAGCTGGGCCTGAATGTGGAGAAATATATTAAAAAATCCGTATATTTTCTCTGAATAACCTTGCAAATAACGGAGGGTTTGGCTTTGGCCAAATGGGAGTTTTTTGGAAATATCATGTCCGATTCGATTATTTTCATTGATTATTAGATCAGTGAAAAGCGGTCGGAATAAAACCTTATTTGATTGTCAAACGTCAGCGTCATCTCACGTCAAGGACAAATGAAAACGTTATGTCATTAGCTTTTCTTTTGGCGTTGAGTGAATGCGTATTTCTGTTTTCTGGAGTACTTGATCTCGTGACCTGTGCTTGTATACCTGACTTCGATCTGATTATGTCAGGCTAACCGTTTGCTTTGTATACTGGACTCAAACCCTGCACATTTTGACCTTGGCGTGAGCACCGCACTGTTTGGACTTCGCCGTTTTGACGACTCGTATAGTACCTTGAGATTCATGGTGTCCAATTCAACAATTGCATAAAACTTATTTTGTATATATAATGATTAACAGTTCTCTAAATGGAAGAGAAGCAATATTACACTATTGTTGTAAGTATATTGTAGGAAAGCGAACTGTTGGTTGTTGCGCCCATATCATGAGTACCTTGGATGGCCACGGCACCAAGGCCACATTGCTCCTCCTGCACAGTTCCTAGATACAATATTATTTTATTATGATTATGATTACGTGGAAGACGAATAATAAATAATTATTTTACAAGGACGTTTTCATTTTATTTAACCTGCAAATATGATTACTTTGTTTAAAATGTTTAAAATCATCAAATCCACACAAGATTTGTAATATACTGTTTGTGATTTATATTTTACTTACATGAAGTCACGTTGTATGCATGTGTAATTTTAGCTCATTTCTTATATTGTTTTAAAGTATTACTGTTTATTTTCCTTTTTATTTTATAGCTGAAAATGTTCTTTTGCAAACTATGTTTTATGAAATCTAAATATTGTTTATGGTAAATAACTCTAACAACTCTAAATTTGTCATGTAGCTTATGTCACTTTTCAGCACAGATAATTTATAAACTGTTATTAGGTTTTGTATTCATTTCTTTCTCAATTAATTTTAAAATTGTATTTCTATATTTGTATTGTATTTATGTAGGGTAATTGTAAAACTAACGTCAGTTCGGCAGTCTGTTTGCCGAGACAATAAAGGTGTTACGTGTTCATCAGATTTTCATTGAAATATTCCCTAAATATAGGATATTCTGGCGACGAGTCTGTATTTCACGCGTGTTTTAGTTAATTAACTGAAGAACAATGGCGTTTGGCGGAAACACTATGTTTGGCGGCAGCCTCAGCTTCGACCACCGAGCTCAGGAGTGGAGTATATTTAAAAGTCGTTTCACACAATATTGTACAGTAAACGATGTCGATGAGAAAACGGATAAAGCAGGCATGAAAAGGAAGGCTCTGCTTTTAACATCACTCGGAGAAGAGACATACCGAGTAGCAAGAGATTTAGTTTTCCCGGACAGCCTAGAAGATATTGAATTTGCACTTCTTCTGCATAAATTGGATAACCATTTCGGTGTACGAAAATGTTCATTCGCCGAAAGATATAAATTTTACAAGGCAGAGCAAAAACCAGGTGAAAATTTGTCGGACTGGGCAACACGAGTGCGTAATTTGGCCCAGTTTTGCGGGTTTAAATCAGAACTGGATACCGCCCTTCGTGATCGCTTTGTAGTCGGACTAGAGAATGCAAAGGAGAAGGAGAAATTATTTGCGGAGAACGTAGAGACGCTGACGTTCAACCGTGCCCTGGAGCTGGCGCTGGCAGTGCAGTGCGCGCGGCAGGCGTTGGCAGAGTCGCGCGACAAGGCCGGCGACGCGCCGCCGCAGCCGCTGTACGCGCTGCGCCCGCGCGCTCCGCCGCAGCCACCGCGCGCCGCTGCCCGCCCTTCATCAAGCTCAGTGAATAAGTGTAGTGTTTGCGGAAACAAAAATCACGATAAAGAGCTGTGTCGTTTTGCTCATTACAAGTGCAATAAGTGTAACAGAATAGGGCACCTAAAACGAATGTGTAAAAGTATTGTAAATAATAGTCATTTTTTGCAAGCGGACAACAACGACAGTTCAGAGGGTAATTTAAACGTATTTAACCTAAAATGTAGTAACGGTCAACCGATGCGGCAAGTACTATCTGTAGGGAACGAACGACTTTTGTGTGAGGTGGACAGCGGTAGTGCCGTTTCTGTTTTACCAGAACATGTGTTTAATTGCCGGTTCAAGCAAAAATATAAACCGCATTCATCTAAGGTAGTGTTAAATTGTTACAACGGAAGTAAAATTTTGCCTTTAGGATACATAGCGGTGTCGGTAATTTACGAAGGGCGTACTGAACTTATTAATTTCTACATTGTTAAAACGGATCAGTTCCAACCAGCTTTACTGGGACGGGATTTTATTTCGAAATTCAATTTGCAATTGTGTCCCGTAAGTTGCAATAGTATTAACAAAGAAGACTGCACTAGGTACTTAAAAAATAAATACACTAAATTATTTTCGAATGAGTTAGGTAAATTTAATAAATATAAAATAACTTTAAAACTACATCCGGAGGCGGATCTAAAGTTTTTCAAACCCAGGCCGGTTCCCGTAGCGTTAAAGTGTAAAGTTGAAAAGGAACTGGATAGGTTATTAGAGTTAGGTATCATTGAAAGGGTGGAGCATGCCGAGGTAGCTACTCCCATCGTCCCGGTACTGCGCTCGGACGGTAATATAAGAATATGCGGCGATTATTCAGTAACGCTAAATAAATATTTATATAATGATAACTACCCCTTGCCCAGGATCGAAGACTTATTTGCGAAATTACATGGCGGTTTATCTTACTCAAAAATTGACCTCTCAAGAGCATATAATCAATTGGAACTTGACGAAACAAAAAAACTGACGTGTATTAACACCCATAAGGGTCTATTTTGCTACAATCGTCTAGTTTTCGGTCTTTCCAGTGCCCCCAGTATCTTTCAAAAAACGATTGACCAGCTACTAAGCGGTATTGAGGGTATTTGCCTATTTTTAGATGATATATTGATAACGGGCCCTACAAATGAATTACATTTAAGTCGACTTGAAGAAGTAATGCGGCGATTACAGGATGCGGGTTTTCGAGTGCATGAAAATAAATGTAGTTTTTTTGAAGATAGTGTCGAATATTTAGGTTTTATAATCCATAAAGATGGATTAAAAAAGACAAACACTAAGGTAGATGCTATAATAAATTGCGATAATCCTAAAAGCGTCAAGGAGTTAAAATCATTTTTAGGTATGATAAATTATTATAGATGTTTTATACCAAACGCATCCGAAGTGTTAGCCCCTTTACATAAGCTATTAAAAAAGGGTGAAAAATGGTCGTGGGGTAGCGACCAAAATGAAGCATTTAGGAAAATAAAGAGTGAGTTGTCCTCATCGCGAGTGCTGGCGCACTACGACCCCGCGCTGCCGGCCGTGCTGACGGTGGACGCCGGGCCGGCGGCGCTCGGCGCGGTGCTGGCGCAGCGCGAGCCGTGTGCCGGCCGGGAGCGCGTCGTCGCGTATGCGTCCCGTGCACTCACGCCCGCGGAACGTAATTATGCACAGATACAAAAAGAAGCCGCGGCCATTGTTTTTGCAGTAAAAAAATTCCATTATTATTTATACGGTCGATCGGTCCCGTTCATATTGCGAACGGATCATAAACCGCTACTTTCTATATTCGGGTCTAAGAAAGGCGTTCCTGAGATGGCGGCAAATAGACTGCAAAGATACGCATTATTTTTGTCGGCGTATAATTTTAAAATCGAATATGTGAGGAGCGAAAACAATGTAGCTGATTTTTTGTCTCGTTCGGTACTCGACACGTGCAGTGAAGATAATAAAATTGATTCGGCATTATTCATAAATTTTATGAGTGACTCAGATTTGTTACCGATTACCAGGGACGATATAAAACGAGAAACTGAAAAAGATGAAACTTTTTTAAAGGTGATTCAATTAATAAAAATCGGTTGGCCTCGAAAATGCACCGACCCTGCTTTAGTACCATTTCAGCTTATTAAGTCGCAATTAAATATTGAAAATGGCTGTATTTTAAGGGGCCATAAAATTATTATTCCTCCGAAATTACGAGAGAAAGTGTTAAATGAACTGCATAGATCTCATTTTGGCATAGTAAAAACAAAGATAGAAGCTAGAAGTCGAATGTGGTGGCCAGGTATAGACAAGCACATTGAGGAAAAGATAGGTTCGTGTGTCGTATGCAACGCTCACCGGGCCGCGCCCCCCCGCGCGCCGCTCGCGCCCTGGCCGTACCCAGGCCGGCCCTGGGAGCGCGTGCACATTGATATGTTTACGTTACATAATAAACAGTTTCTTATAGCAGTCGACGCGCATTCGAAGTGGATAGAATGTTTTTATATGTCAAATACTGATACCATGGCAGTGATAGGCAAACTCTCAGAAATGTTTAGTAGATTCGGTTTAGTACGCACTTTAGTTACCGACAACGCGAGTAATTTTTGTTCGACACTATTTGAAAAGTTTTGCTTATCAAACGGAGTTAAACACATCACTACACCGCCGTATCATCCCGCATCCAATGGCCAGGCTGAGAATACGGTAAAAACAGTTAAGAGAGGTTTAAAGTTAATGATAGAAAATATGACACATAAAGATATTAATGACAAATTATATAAATTCTTATTTGATTATCGAAATGCGATACATTGTTCGACTGGATTTTCACCGGCGCAGTTGATGCTGGGCCGTTCATTGCGGTGTCGGTTAGACTTATTAGCACCGCGGGACTCGAACTCGGATTCGTCGTTGTCGCCCGCAGCAAAAATCAATGTACACAATAAACAGATTTTACAGAGTAATCAGTATGGTGGTGTAAGAAATATTCAGTTTAAAGTTAATGAAATTGTACTGTTAAAACATTTTTATTATAATGGTAATAAACATTTATGGAAAAGAGGTGTAATAAATAGAATAATAGGAAAAAGACTTTACATTGTTTATGTGCCGGACTTACAAATATTAATTAAAAAGCATGTGGACCATTTGGTGCCATATAAAGGGCGCACAGTGGCATTGAATGAAGACACCTTAGATGTCGGCGATGTATTATGTTCTCCAGAACCTTCAGGAAGAATGTCACAGGATAGAGGGTTGGCAACTTCGCCAACAGAGGGAGACACTGGGGCCATCAATGAGTCCATTGCATCAAATGGACCCTGCTGCTCGGTTCAGGGAGAGGAAGGCATAGCGGTCGAGCAAACGAGTGTGCAAGCTGAACCGTCTGCCCCCGAGGAGGAAGACGCCGAGGTACCGGCGGCTCCGGGCGGGGAGCTGCAGCGGCCGGCCGATGCCGCGGCCGACACGTCGCCGGCGCGCGCGACCACTTCGCCGCAGCAACAGCGCCCGAGACTTATGCGCGCGTCAAAAGCTAGGCACATAAACTATAGACAGTTCATGAAACGTTAGCTTGTATTTTTTTTTTGTTTATATTTGAAGCATATTTTAGAATAAGGGGGAGGAATGTATTGTATTTATGTAGGGTAATTGTAAAACTAACGTCAGTTCGGCAGTCTGTTTGCCGAGACAATAAAGGTGTTACGTGTTCATCAGATTTTCATTGAAATATTCCCTAAATATAGGATAATATTACAAATTATTCTGAGACTTGCACATTTAGAATCAAGAGAAGTATCAGCTCCACTTTTACCATACCACCACCGCTGCTCCAGAGACTTAAACCTCCTTGATAATAGAAGTGACAGCCGCTGGCCGATGGAAAATGGATGTCTCTCGAAACATAATTTAATTTACGGCTGTCGAAAGAAATCGAGGCCATAAAAGGAGTGGCGAGCTGATCTCTTGGCTTTTGAAATTACAACAACGATCAGTGAGGAAGGAGAGCATACTGAACATAATTAACAAAATCTAAATACAATAGCATACGTATACCCGCATAAACTCTTGAAGTTCAGGACTCTGGAAACTATTTTGGAAACCTACTTCATTTGGAAAATTGCAGTGTACCTATATATGTAAAAATCTTAGTGGCCTATAAGTGAGAAAGTGTTTTTTTATACAATCTTGTAAGTTTTTATTTGTAAATATATTAACTTTAATTTTATCTTTTTTATTCTCTTATCTCTTCCTTTAAATAGTAGGTTACTTAGGCTCTTACTTTAGGTAACACTACAGATTCTCTGACAGTAAGTGGCAACGTTAGATGCTATTATGAAAGACGGCGATGCATTTTGCTTCTATATCTACTAGTCAACCTTTTGCCAGAAATACAACTCCGTATCCACATAGCACAGTTTGTACGATAACTGTTAAAACGAGGTCAACATTACCTAGGTACATATTACATCCCTACCTAGGTACCTATACCATCCGGGTTGCCTCGTAGAAATCACTTTAAGCGATAAGGCCGCCCACATTGTCATCGCTAATTTTGTTAAAATGTTTATTTTTTAAGTTCTGTGGCAATAAAAATATTTATTATTATTATTACATCCCTATTAGTTTTGACAAAGGAGACTGCCTAGGTAGTCTGCTAGGTAGAAAATAATCTTCGGAAAATAACGCGAAACGTACCAGCCTCCTATGTATATTTAATACAAGTGAAGTAATGTAAAACTGCCTTCTTATAATCACAATAAAAATATTATTTACTTAAAGATCCCTCTCGTTTCAGTACCTATCACAGACATACATCTACATAGACAACGCAAATGCATGTACTTTGCGTGTCCGAACCCCGACCAAACCTCAAGGTTGGTCGCCGCTAGGTTCAGCCCCCGCGTATGTATGTCGGTTAGAAAATCGATTTCACAATATCGATATCGTTTTTAATAATGGATTTCATCGGCGGCATCTGTGTCTTTGAATCGGTTTGTGTTTTCCAGCAATAAAAATCAGCTGTGACGTCACAAAAGGTGTTGAAAAGTCGGCACGCTTGGTTTCAATACAAATCGTGACACTTGCGTTAACCCCATCGTAGATGTACGTCTGTGGTACCTACTAATAGACGATGATTCTAGGAATACGCCTAATTGTTTTACTCTACAATTTGGTAGTTATAATTTTAATACGTAAAGTGAGCAACCGATGCAGACTTATCGCACTTATCGTCTAAAAGGTTGCAACAGCGTTGGATGAATGAAATTTTAAGCGTTTGGACTGCTCAAACAAACCGCCTAGGTGGTCAACTCCACAACTAGTGTGTAGGAGCACAAAGACTAGTCGTCTTCCTTGCGCATGTGCGATTCGCCATGACATATAAAAAGCATTTTTATTGTATGTACCTATAGCAAACTTTTGCTATTGCTATTTATATTATAAACTATTGCTTTGATGTACCGTTTCGAAGTCATGTCACGCCTTTCATCAATAATGCTTCGATGCTGGAGTCTCGGCGACAATTACATCTGGCACGTCTTATGTTTGGTTTGACCAAATTTAAACATCCCGAGTATCTATATAAAAAATTAAAATTTCCCAGCTCTCATAATAGGTACGGGTCAGGTATCCCTAGGGCTTTGCGAGCGCCGCTAGCTATGCACATTCACAAAACAGAGGCTTTCACTGGAAGCTTTAGGTACCAGGCAACCAAGTGTTGGAATAATATACCTCCTCCGATAAGAAATGTGACATCCAAATATACTTTTAAAACAAAACTTAAAGACTTATTGATATTAAAACAAAAACAAATGAGCTGAAACTTGGTTGCTTAGGTCTTATCGACGATAGGGATCCCTCACTATTTATATATCTATTTACTTATATGTAAACCAGTCCTGGATGTACCTATAATAATTATTATTTTCCTCATTCATTATTGTTGTTTTTTCCCGAATTTTATTTAATGTTAATTTATTTGACTCAATTACACTGTGCTTAATGTAATTACGACTATTGTGGTACTTATTCAATTCGATATTATACAATGTAAATTACATAATATAATCATATAATACTATTATGCGTCGTTATAGTTACATGCGCCTCTGCGCAGACCTCACTGGCGCGCCATGGCGGTAACTGAAAATCGGTGGTTTGCTAAAATGCAAACGTGTCACTGAGTTATCGCCATTTTGCATCAGCATACATTTCTACTCAACCAATTTAATTTACTGTTTTATCCGCTGAAAAATATTTACTTTATTTTCTTTATTTTGTGTTTTCTTGTTTTTTTGTTTTTTTTTTTTATCAATTATGCATGTGTATTTGTGCTTGATTATATGTATGTGTGTTTGATGTGAATAAAATAAATATCTATCTATCTATCTCTCAAACATTTAAAGATAACCTCTTATTACTTTATGCACAATTTTGACAAACTTGGCCCTTGGTGACTTTTGTAACAATGAATATGTAGCTCTATGATATGTTCTAAGTGATGACCAATTCCTAGCTCTCCACAGTAAGACCCCAGTTTATATGGCGGCCATTTTTTTTAAAACATGTCGCTAGAAACTCTTTGCTACTTCAAGGTACCTACATATTAATGTGTTACGTATAAATTTCTCGTGGATGGACGTGTACCACCTTAGTCTTCATGTTCACTTAACATCAGGTGTCATGGAAAACAAACGTCCCATCCATATCTTACAAAAAATAAAAATAAAATGTGAATCTCATCTATTAAGAGAATAAAATTCAAAATTCAAAAAGTTTTATTCATCTTAGGAATTTCACAAAACACTTGATGAAGTCAGTCATCACATACTTCGGCTTTAACTAGTTGTTGATAGTTGTTAAATAAGATATTACAGTAGACCAAGAGACAAAAAAAGCCGGCGGAAAAAAACTCTTGGCACTCTTCTTCAGTCAATATGTCACCTAGTAAGGTAGTCTTTGTGGCGCTGCAGTGGGAACTGTATGTCATACGATATAGCACGTTAAGCGAGGTTTGGCGCGGTCGGTATAAGGATGGGTGACCGCCGCCGCCGATCGTTAATTTCTCACAATGACTTCCGTGCTTCGGAGAGCACGAGTCCCGAGTGCTGGATACAGTGCAATGTGGGACGAGGGTGCCAAATAATACACGTCAGTGTAGGTTCAAAGTTGATTGCATATTGGTTAAATAACGAATACATAATCGGGAGGCGTCACTACACCTCCCCGGCAATTTTACAAAAAAAAAATATTTTTTTATTACTAAATTTAATTCTATTTTCATAAAAGTAATACAGAAAATATCAATAATCTTATTTAATCATCACACATCAATTGATGAATTGAAAAAAGATTAGGTATTCTATTCTGAACATGTTATATTTTAAATTTTAATTATTAAAACACTTATTTTTAATAGTTTAGGAATATTTAGAAAAACATTAAATTGATTAATTTAAAAGAAATATGAAATTCAATTCTATAACTTATTTTTCCATAATTTCTAACTTATTAACTTACATAGCAACATTGACAAAACAAGGTTAAACAAGTTTGAGAATTTAACATAAAACGTTAAACACTAAAAGTTAAAGAAAATTCAAAAATTTATAAACGATATCTAAAGGTTCAAAAAAACATGTTTGAGTATAAATAGCTTTATAAAAATAATAAATCTATTGGATGGAGTCAACATGTTGATGGCGCTCATAGGGACGCTAGGTCTCAATTTAAATTATGGGTGGCAAATGGTAAAGCGAGGTCGGGGCTACTAGACGGTGGGAGGAGATGCGCGAAAGTCGTAAAGTTTTTAAGTCGCGTTTAAAGCACTGTCAGAAATAATAATAATAATAAACTCTTTATTGTACACCAACATGGTTACATAGGAAAACTTAATTAAATTTTACAAAAGAACTATTGTACAAAGGTGGCCTTATCGCTGGTGAGCGATTTCTGCCAGGCAACCTACGCGTTATGGGAAATTAAGGTGGATGGGGTACACGGCTTATATTAAATAAACTAACTATTAATAATTACATACATAAATAATGATAGCATAAATGTTAATAAATAAATATATAATACATTATTTCTGTTTTCTATTATTATTTGTAGTGTGTAAAAAGTTAAATAAATAAATACATACATATATAATACAACCGATATAAAATAAATATATAGATATATATAGATAGTTAAGATTAACAGTGTTTCGCCAGGTAATGTCGTTTAAGCAATCGTTTAAAAATTCGTGGCGTGCGTGCAAGACGGATTTCAATCGGCAATTCATTCCATAACGACACTTATTTATGAGCTTATACTTATTATATATGAGTACAACATGTTTACAAACATTAAAAATTAACAAGGCACACATTTATTTAAGGCTGGCCTTGCGGCAATGGATAGATTTAAATTTTTTCTTTAAAACCGTCTCCATACTATACGAACATTCGTTAACAAACGATTCGATAAAGTTCTGTGTTCGCACTGCTGATCGGACAAAAAATGACTTACTTAAAAATGTAGAGGTATGCGATGGCGTCGCAAGGAGTAAATTAGATGAAGAGCGCAAGTTACGGTCATTATTGTTGCACCGGTAGGCTAAGTGGTCTTTAAGATACACTGGTATCGCTTTATCGTACAGAATACGGTAGACTAGAGAAAGAATGTGAGTATTCCGGCGAAGGCAAATAGGAAGTCACTTGAGATTAGTGCGGAATTCAGAAATGTGGTCGCATTTGCGTAATCCAAATACAAACCTTATGCAGACATTTTGGAGCCGCTCAAGTTTGTTGAGAAGTTATTCAGTTAAGTCTAGATAGCTGGCGTCAGCATAGTCGAGAATGGGAAGTAGGAGAGATTGTGCAAGCATAATTTTAGGGAGGAAATTACGAAGACGCGAAAGAAATAATTCGCCGCGGCAAACATTTGCCTGCTCAGCTCAGTAATTTATGGTTTCCAAGACAACGTGCGATCGAAGATAATGCCCAAGTTTCTTACTGTTTCGCTATATGGGATATTAATTCCATTGAACACTACTTGAGGAACTGAGCTCCAGTCAACTCGTGACATCATTTTGTGACTTCCAATTATGATAGATTGAGTCTTGAGAGGGTTGACTGTGAAACCATGATTATAACTCCGCGTTGATTCAATAGCGCTGTGTTGAAAAATAGTGTTTGGCAGATTTTCGAGACTGTTTTGTGTATAAATTTACATAAAAATAGTGACCAATTAAAAATGGACAAGTTAGGGACACTACATGCATCACGGGACTTGAAACATTTTTGGAAATCCACCAATGAGTGTAAGGGTGGACCTGGCCTTCCATTTAGTGTTGACGGCATAATATGTGAACCCAGTATAGATAACGTGATTAAAAACCATTTCACTGTAAAGTCGCCTTTGGGGCCACCACAATCTTCTGCTGTGGAGGACCATCGCGGCCAGATCGGTTTCTCAGTCATGGCTAAAGATGTCAAAAAAGCTATTCAGTCAATGTCAAGAGGTAAATCGCCTGGCCACGATGGCCTCAGTATTGAACATCTACACTACGCAGGGCCTCACTTGCTGAGAGTGCTCGCTATGTTCTTTTCATTGTGTATTAGTCACTCGTACTTACCCGCAGCTATGATGAAGACAGTGGTGTTGCCAATTGTGAAGGACAGGACCGGAGATGTGAGTGACAAATCCAACCACAGACCGATTTATTTGGCCACAATTGTAGCCAAAGTGCTTGATAGTCTGCTTGATTTACAATTGAACGGATTCCTGAACATTCACGAAAATCAATTTAGTTTCAGGCCTGGACTCTGCACAGAATCGGCTATTCTTTGTCTTAGGCAGACTATTAAGTACTATACAGACCGCGGGACACCAATTTTTGCATGTTTTCTTGACCTGTCTAAGCATTTGATCTGGTCAACTATGACATACTCTGGCAAAAAATGAGAGACACGGGAATGCCGGCTGAGTTAATTCAAATTCTTTAAATTTTGGTACCTGAACCAGTTCAATGTCGTGAGATGGGCTGCCATGTTGAGGGAATCTGTCTTAATAATATAAGCTACGCAGACGACATGGTGCTTCTGAGCGCCTCATCCTCTGGCCTATCAACTTTGTTGAGCATTTGTTAGAACTACGTTAACAAGCACGGCTTAGATTATAATGTCAGGAAGATCGAATGCATGGTTTTGCAAGTTCGGAAAAAGACCTGTAACAATACCATAAAACTCATAACAATACCATGAAATCCATAAAACTGGGCGGGGTAAAACTGCTTATTGTTAAAAAAATTAAATATTTTTTGATTTTTTGAAATCTTGGTCATATTGGGACTACTGACTTGACCTTGACCTTGATGAAATTAAACTACTATACGTTTTTTTGTTTCAGTTAAACACTATAAAAATATCAGAGGAAACGATGTCATCGTCGTAAATGGTTATAGCTTCTGCATACAAGCACGTACACAACAGAGAATAAATTGGCGGTGCACGAACACGAGCAATTGCAAAGCGCGAGTAACAACGGATAAAAACATTAGATATTTAATTAAATCATTTTTAATGCACTCGCATAAAGCTCCAGCATTTATTATAAAAAATAATGTACTATTTAAAGTTTAAGATAGTATTATAGATAAAAATACTTCATACAATCGATCCCGGCTGCAACACAAACTGAGATCTCCCGCCTTCCGAGCGGACACTCTACCGACAGAGCTACCGGCGCTGGCCGGGGCTATCGAAAAGATTTAGTAAATTTAATTTTGTGTTAAATTCTAATGTAGCTTTATCTCATGGTATTGATTTGCAGTTTAAGTCAAACAAATATTTTTGAAAAATTCGATTTCATTTAGAATTATTCTTTCAAATTATATTTAAACCTTTAAAAATAATTGTTTGATGTGGTTGTTGTTTCTAACTCCTACTTAAATAAATTAAAGAATATGAAAAAAAAAAACTTTTAATATAATTGTAGACATCTTTTTTTAATTGAGACTTATCTAATCGATATTTTAATAATACTAACGGAAAACAAATAAAATATGATTTTTCAGTAATGGTGGATTTCCTATTATTGTTGTTCTGAATTTCAACGTCTCTATTAAAAATCCGACAGCAATGATAGGAAGATTGGTAAAACTTATAAAGAAAGAATATGTACAAATTGAAATTTAATAACATTGTTTTATCATTAAATTTCTTTTTAAAATAAGTTGTTTAATTTGTTATATTCTTAACATGTATGAGTCCAGCTACATTAACATACTTTATCGCGGAAATCAGCAAGCTTTTTTTTAAATAAAAAAAATTGAATTCAATCTGTTTTGTTTCAGTTAAACATTATAAAAATGCAAGAGGAAAAGATGTTATCGTCTTGAATGGCTATAGTTTCTGCATAGACAAACGTTCACCTAAGATGATACATTGGAAGTGCACGAACGGCAACGCTTGCAGTGCGCGAGCGACAACAGATACAGATATAACTTATTTAATTAAATCATTTTTAATGCACGTGCATAAAGCTCCAGCATTTATTATAAAAAATAATGTACTTTTTAAAGTTTAAGATAATAATAATAATAATAAACTCTTTATTGTACACCAGCATGGTTACAGAGGAAAAATTACATACAGATTTCCAAACAGATTTCTATTTTAATTTTTCTTTAGCTGCCCAAGTCAGATTTGGGTAGCATTTCATTGATTCTCTTCCCCAAAAATATTTCAGGAAAATATTTTACATTTCACGGAAATACAAGTCGCTGCTTTTGATAAATAATAAAATCCCAAGACAATCACGCCAACTATATGCCTTCCAAGTAAGCAAAGCTTCTGTTATGAGATATCATGTAGCGCACTAGGGGGAAACCTATACTATAAAATGCATACCTATAGAGAGACGCCCAAAACCAGAGCATAAAAATATTACTTAAATTATAGATGTAAATGTTTGTTTGTTCTTCAATCACGGCAAAACGGCTCAACGGATTTTAATGAAATTTGGCACAGTAATAGAGTACAATCTGGCATAGCACATAGGCTACTTTTTATCCCGAATTTCCCACGGAAATCGAAATTGCGCGGGTAAAACCGCGCGCAAGAGCTAGTACTTAAGAAGATCGATCCCGGCTGAGACACGAACCCTGATCTCCCGCGTTGCTGGAGGACACTGCAAGCTGAGCCACAGTTGTTGCCATCGAAATGATTTACTATGTTGGAATTTTCCACGCCAAGGTAGCTCGATCCTGTGGCGATTCTTTGCAGCTTTCCATCCGAGATCAAATTTCTTCACAGATTTTTTTTCAGGTTCTGTTTAGATGAGAAATTATATCAAACAAATATTTTTTTAAATTTTAAATATAGGTACCCAATGTTATAGATTGAAATACTAAATAGAATTCAATGTTCATGTTTCAGCAAGGATCGATTTTATTTAGTTGTAAAATAATATTTTAAAACAAATTTTTAAACGTATTTGTTTAGTATGGTTGTTGTTTTAACTCCTACTAAAATAAATTAAAGGATATGAAAACATGTACAGTACATTGTAGACTTCATGTCAAATAGTTTATTTTTTATTGAGACCAATCTAATTGATATTTGAATAGGAATTATGGAAAGTTTATTTTGGACAACGTCAAGAATGTAATTTTCATACATATAAGAAAAATCAATAAAATAAAGTAGTAATAAATTTGTTTAGTCATTAAATTGCTTATCAAAATAAGTTGTTTTATTTTATTTGCACAGGCAACTGTACGACCTACCCATTCCTAGACAATGTTATTTACGTATAGCCCTGTTCATGTTAGCCACGTATAGCCAGCGCCTGCTTCGGATATCATTATAATAATAATCTTTATATTCAGGTAATTTACACTCATTTCCATTTAAAATTTTAACTATACGAGTATGTACGCCTATGACCTCATCTCTGAAGCGCACTGTAAGGAATTCTTAAGGAATGGCAGGGTTTTTTGTGCATAGATACTGCTCTTAAAGTCCTTTTATTACATGTGGGAACACAGTGTATATTATGTTTATAAGTATGCCATTGGGTATCAGGTTTTAAAGGTAATATTTCATTAAAGAGCGGTTTTTGAAAACAATTCAGGGTGCGGAAGTCCTTCTGGCGGGGGGTTACAGTTTCTGCGTTCAGCAGAAAAGGAAAACCTCTATTCGATGGCAATGCAACAGTCGCTTTAGAAAGCGAGACCAAAAAGATGCATGATCACGAACCGCCTGTCTTTAATGTCCTTAATGGTATTTTTACAAATATAAGACAGCCATAATATATTTTCGTTTTTTTTTCTGCTTATTGCAATCATAAAAGATTATTTATTTTATGTCGTGAATTGTGGAAAAATATTGTAGGAAGAATTTGAATTTTCTCCTTTAATGAAAATTTCCTTTAATATTAAACTAAGACATTTCAAATTTACTCATTTCTGACCAAAAGCTAATTTATTAGTTGTATAAAATTAATATTTATATTGTATTTAATGAAACAAATTAAGTGAATTTTATTAAAAGGGCTTTATACTTAGTTACGAAGTAAGAGATCCAACCTATAATTTCTGAATATTTATAAACATGTGGTTTTTTATGAAATAGGAAATTATAGAAAACCTTCACAAAACATGTACATGCGGCCTTATCGCTTGGAAGCGATTTCTAACATGCCTGGTAGAAATCGCTTCCAAGCGATAAGGCCGCCCTTTATAGATAATGTGTTCTTTTATTTGTGTTTTTTTTTTATTCTGGATTTGTTTTTGTGTATAATAAAGGGTAAATAAATAAATAAAGGAACTTATACTATGTAGTTTTCCTAAAAATACTTCTTTCAATAGATTCTAAGTTCTTCAATAACAAAAAAATAACAGATAACAAAACTAACAAAGTAAACAGCGCAGATATTGAAAACGCTTCGGAACCAAACGGTTCTTGTGCTGAAAGTTGGAATAATGTCATAAAGGTCTCACAAACCGTTCGGAGATCTAGATGCAAATAATACTAATTCATACATTTGCAAGACCGCCTTGGTTCCACTAAAACTGACAAATACTTTATGGACAAGCGAAAAACCATTGTAGTGGTTAGGTGGCTTCTATCAGGGTTCAGTGAAATAAGTAATCCACAACTTTTAAGTCCACACGCTTCATTCGTTCCTACAAATTTTATAGATGGAAGGAGAGCTTATTATTACAGAGTCTAGATAGTAGACGACAAGCACTAACAACACAGGAGCTAATTCTAATTATTAGATTTAACAAATCTAGGTCGCGAATTAGGTTAGCAGCAAAGGATGCGCGCGCGAGCTAATAACTCCGACTGGCGGCTCAGGCATCGATCTCCTTGCCGGCGCTCGGGCATCAAATTTTGGAACAAAAGGATTGATACTACGGAAACTCCCGTGGCTTTCGCAACGGATTATTAATTTAATTTATTATATTTATTTTGTATGAAAATGTTGATATGGGTTTATAATTCGAATTTATTTATTTATTTAACTTTTTATGTACACACTACAATTGTAAAAATACAATACAATACAATAAATAATTAAAATACACTACAAGTGTATTTTATTTATTTTTGTGTTTAATATATAAAGTTGAAGTTAAATAAATGATTAAATAATTATATTTAGGTATGAAAAATGAATTTAGAATAATTTATTTATATGATTGTATAAATATTGAACGATCTGTTTTTGCTGTGTGTTTGATGGTGTGATACGCTATGTGGTGAGTCACCCACACCATGTTCAACTTTGCGTTGTCGTCCAGTTTAGTAGGGTATTAAAGCAGTTGTCTTATTGACACATGGATGATGAAATTAAATTATGTTGTAAAATTAATTGTATTTATAGTTTCATTTCATTTCATTTCCATTCACTGTGACCAGCGTATTGAGCCGACCTTCGTGAACACAAACTTCAAACATAATCGTTTCTATTTAATAAAATCTCAATTTCTGATAATAAATTTGGAAGGAGGATGATTGTGGTTGATACGACCGTGTAAAATTTTAGTGTTGTCCGACGTAGTTGTGATTATAGCTTTGCAGATGCTGTTGTTTGTACACCTCCAGTTAGTCGCGGTCTTGCGGAGTGCTTTCACTCCAAAGCTATAACCATCTAAAATGAGCTGCGGTTTTCCTTTTGCAGCCTTTAATATGTATACTTGACCACTTTGGCGATGGGGTAAACCTATCTGCCTCAGACGCCAGTGGTTGCGGGTTCGATCCCCGCACGGAACAAGAAAAAAAAAATGTTCCGTGTCTGGGTGTTTATCTATTTATGTATTTATATTCTAGGTTCCCCCCTAGTTCGCTATATGGTATCCCATAACACAAGCTATGCTTACTTTGGGGCCATGTAGTTGATGTGATTGTCTGGGGATTAAAATAAAAAAAAAAATACTGAAATAAAAATACAGTATTTATTAGTTTTACTTAATATTTCTCACCCAACACAATATCACTAATGACAGTGAGTTAAAACGCCGAACAAAAGATATGAAAATCGAAAATATGGTTTAAGGTTTCTATTCTAGAATTTTGTGTTATAATTTTTCATTTATTTCTCTCATAAACTTGTAATTAAAAGAGTATTCTAAGAAGAAGAAGAATTAAAAAAGAGTAGTAAAAAAAAGATTAATCGGTTTAATACTTTTATATAGATGCCATTACAAAGAATGAATTATGGTGGATTATGGGTTTATACTCTAAATTGCAACGCACGATGACTGCTTCCTCCAGCTGAGCGGCGATGGATGATCGGCGTTCGTGCACTGCCATACCAAACTCTTCTTTTGCTTTGCCAGGTAGACACTGCAGCCAATCATTAGTAATATGTCTTTTCCTCTCTAATTTTTCACCAGCATTACTATAATGATAAAAAACTCACTTATCAGAAAAAAAGGAACAACTAACGCAGATATTCTAATAGCACGTTACTTTATCGATAAACCATTTTGCATTATAACAATTTATATGCAATAAATTAGGATTTAATTTCGTGATTCAATTTAAAGCCTTAATATTAATAATAAAAGATTTATCACTAATGATTTCAAAATTGCACAATTCTTTACGAAGGTCAAAAAGAAGGATTCCTTTCAACAAAGATCACGACAAATACAAAACTTACATAAATATACTGACAATAGATATCTCGATTCACAAAATAGGTGGCCCTGGCGATCATGAGCAATTCTTATTTTACAAAGTATGCACTATAGGTATTATAAATAAGAGAATATATTGTGAATGTATCTACTTTTGAAATTGAGTATTGTCACTGAACACTGCAACATTGAGATATCATGCTTTAAAGGCAATCGATGAGTCACGATTGTGGGGTAAGCAGGATAGGATATAACTTTTACAGACATGGTGGCAACCCGCGCTTTACAGCCTCCATCTTTTTGATTGCATCGCCATCTCTTCAGATAACGATTTTTACGAGTTGTTAAATAGTTATATCGATAGTTGCACCATAACAATATGGTGCGACCCTTAGGTGTCATAATCATTTTCATTTTCATTACCCATACTAATATAATAGATCATTTACATTTCTTATTATTCGCAACTTCGAAACACATAACATGCGATGTTGAACACTTATATGTAAGTACTCCAGGAGCATCCTTAGAACATCATTTTATTATTCGTTCTGGTTTTTGGGTTTAAAAGAAGTATAGTGTGTTAGTGAAGGCGACTTACTATCATAAGGGTGTTACTACACCAATGGATCGATGGTCGAACCGTTTTTTCTGCACAGTAAAAACTATCGATCAACGTCAACTCATTTATTCTACCATCGATCGACGCCGTCGGTCCGTCAGACGCCTTCAGTTTTAGCCCTACCGCCCTGCACAAAAATTGGGTAATCTGAGTGACACCTACTTGGGGTGAGGGACCTTTCAATATGTCTTGTGCAGAACCGGTTCCTGCCAAGTCCGCCTGCTTTTCATGTTCCTCATGGCTACATATATCATCAAGTGAGTGTAAACAAATTAAATAATGATAAAAAAAACCGTTACGCTTTGCAGTTAACAGTTATGGCTCTACATAGAATAAATTCAAACAACAGTAGCATTCTAGAAAGTATTATTTTCAGTGTTATTTTGCATAGTTTGTAATCTTTATGTTTTTGTCATGACCGCATTTTTAAAAACAACAACAGTTGATGAACAAAGTCAAGTATTATGTACTACTACCTATAAGATAAACTGTGTAAAAGTAGCTATCGTAGTCACAAAACAAATTAAAAAGGTAAATAAAATGATGAGGTTTTACATTTCACGGGAATCGTTGCATTAACATCACTGTACTTATTATTATGGAGGCATGTGAATAAAACTCTCTCAATTCTAAAGACGGTCTTAATTAACTGATCTCAACTTACGCAATCTTATTGGACGCTAAAAAGATGTCATTAATCACTTACGATTGCCTCGCAAGAGAAGTACCTACCTACGCACAATTTTAATATTTAAGTAGGTATTCACTGGATGTATTGAACCCATTCAGATTTCCCTTAGTGTTGAGAGCGTTTGCCGAATAAATATTTATATTATATTATTTCTATTATATATAATATATAAATATTCTTATTTAAATTTAATAACACTGAAAATAAATAAAGTAATATCTTAGTTGCAAAATTAACTATAGGTGTTGCGATTAGTTGTGATTGTGGGGTGTACAACCCACAACTTTCCCGGACACAGTCGCAGCTCGCGATTTACAACCTCTGTTTCTTTGGTTACATCGCCATCTTGTGACTCCGCTTTTTAGATTTTAATTTTCAATGTTATAACGATTGTTGCACCATAATAACAGTTTATTTCCTTTGCGAGAAACACTCTCTGAAAGTACAAAGATATGAGCGTTCAATAAACTGGCGTATAAAATATTTAGATATAGATACTTTCTTATTTCATTCGATCATCTTACGTATTTTTTTTAATTAAATTAGAAAGAAAGAAAAAACATGTATTACATAGTGCAGTAAGTATTGATACATTTTAAAAAAATACCAGGATGGTCCGACGAAATAATTTGTGAGTGTCCTGTTATCCCATTTGAATACTAGAAACGATTTTACACTAAGATTCCTATTGTGATTTGGTTAAAATCATTTAAAAAAAATTATAGGTACCAAATTCCTAAACCCCCGTGTGTCGCCATCATAGACTTCATCTTCACTTAGGTACCACCAGCGCGGGTTTAGTCACCAGAAAAGATATTTATATTTTTTGGAACTGAAAAATGTGTGCATTTATGCAATTATTCAAAATCAAAATCATCTTTATTGCGAAAATATGGTATTACAATTATTATTGTTGTAGTAGGTATTTGTTTATAAATGAGTGTTAGTATCACATATTTAACTGTCATACAGCATGCAATATTTTTTAGGAATAAAATAATATAAAGGAATAAATTAAATTTAATCACAAATATAAGAAAGTTTAATGTCAATAGTTTTTAAATTTAAATATTCATTTACAGAGCAAAAACATCTTTCGATTAACCATCTTTTAAGTACAGATTTAAAGTTGTTAATTGGTAGGTTTTTTAGTGAAACAGGTAACTTATTATATATTTTTATAGACATTGTCAAACTATTTCTATAGCATATATCCGATTTTATATCTGATAAACATATTTTGTTAGGAAACCTTGTATTAAAATTACACATTTGTTTATTTTTTACATACCAATCTGACTCATTTTGGTTAATTTTTACAAAAATACAACATTCAAAAATATACATACTTGGAAAAGTCAACAGTTTCATTTCTTTAAATAAAGGCTTGCAGGTGGTGGTCGAATCTACATCAGCAATACCTCTCACGCACTGTTTTTGTGCAACAAAAGCTTTATCAGAGGTAACAGAATTACTCCAAATCAAGACCCCATATCTTAAAATAGATACCTACAACATATCCAAAATATGCTTTGAGAGCTGTTTCCTTACTGGATATTTTAGAAAGTTTCCATAGCGCATAAGCAAACCTATTTATTTTCAAACATACCTTTTCGATATGTGATTTCCATGTCAAAAAATTATCAAATTCGATTCCGAGAAATGTTGTAATGCTAGCTTCCATTATCTGTTCATTATTACTACAAAGATTTAATGCAAGGGACTACAAATGCAAGTACGTGACTTAGTGACAAACAGATATCACAAATACATGTGAGAAAACTGAGTAGATACTCTGGGCATTTGGGTAGCGGTTCTAAAAATATAACAGAAGTTAATTTTTTCAAGTTTTTTTTAAATTTAATGTTATACTAATCGATGTAGTGCCACATTACATATAAACTACTCGCAAATTTCCACTTTGTACCACAGTGTCTGAAGACAAAGTTTTGACCAGTGTGTGTTGCCAGACACTGAGACGTGGTTGCTAACTATGGGCATTATAAACAAGCTTAAAGTCGCTCAGCGGGGAATGGAAAGGACTATGCTCAGAGTTTCCCTGCGGGATCGAACCAGGTTCGATTAGATTCAGATCATAACTAAATTCTTGTTCATTAATTGAACGGGACTATATTTTTTTTGTTAAAAACTAAATCGATTAAAGCCTCTGTTTGGCCCTAATCTCACCTAATGGTAAGTGAAGATGAGACGGTCGATGAAAGTACTCGGCTAGGAAAGAACTGGCTCTCCGTGAAATATTGCTGCAACATCACCGCCGGAGCGGTAATATTAGGCCGTAGATTTTATATGAAGTGACGGGACGGGAGTGACGGGCTAATCGCTAACGGGATCCTGCTACCACGCGGGGGTTATTCGGATTATTCACGCTTATACTAAGCCGTGTCTATTCTCCGCAAAAAAGAGCACCTTCACATTAACGCCCACTTTCCAAAATGTATCTGTCCCCATCACTGACCATCTAGGGCTTTTAGGCGTAACTATAACATCCAGTTTAAACTTCGGTCAACAAATTGTGTCCATGGCTCAAGTAGCTTGGAAAAATTTGGGAATCATCTCGAAGGTACGGCGGTACTTCAGCCCTGCACAGCTTCTTAACTTATATACAGCTCAAGTGCGATCATGCATGGAGTACTGCAGTCATCTTTGGGATGGTTCAGCCAAATATCAACTAGAAGCGCTGAACTCCGTTGACCGAAGAGCCCGTAATCTAATTAACAACGTCGACCTTACGACCAAAAAACTACAGACCCTAGAGCATCGTCGTAAGGTTGCTTGTTTAACCGTGTACTACAGGATACATTTTGGTGAGTGCGCGAGTGCTCTGTTTGAGCAAATTGAACCCTCACCCTTTTACCATCGGACTACTAGACGCAGACAGAACTTCCATCCGTATGTGGTTGATATTCCGAAAAGTCGAACTAAGCGCTTTGACAGTTCCTTTTTGATACGGGTTGCCAAGGTTTGGAATGAACTGCCTGCGTCTATTTTCCCTGACCAGTATAGTCCTAGTACTTTTAAGCGTCGAGTGAATAGGTTTCTCGTGGATGGCGTGTACCACCTTAGTCTTCATGTTCACTTAACATCATGTGTCATGGAAGACAAACGTCCCATCCATATTTTATAAAAAAAAAAAGCCAACCCAACGTATAGTATAGAAAAATAATAGAATTTTATTTACTTGTACAATTCAAATTATTTGAATGTATTATAAAATATGACAAGTACTTAAGTAGTTACCTACTTCAAACTTGTTTCAATTCGCTCACAAGCTAATATCTTTCATAACCATAACAAAAAGCTATACTTTTTTATTTACTTTAGTTTATTTGTCCCTTTATTCAGGTAATAAACTTCAGTTTGTGCCCGAAACAGGGCAGCATAGTAACTGATACATTAGTGGAAGATAGTAAAACATTAGTGAATGCTGTACTGAAAAATGACATATAAGAATCTGATTCTTGTTACAAACCTGGTAATTTACCCAATATACATGTGCTAACTACGAAAGTACCAAAAGGTATACACCAAATTACATTATAAAATCCGAACAAGAGTTTCGAATCATAGCAACTGCAGAATTCTTCTTGTAGGTCGGTACTAAAAGGTCTTGAAGTTTAGGTTCTCGAGTAAACAAATATCATAAAAAACTTTATATTACAGCAACTATGACTTATCCTTATGTTTGTGTTATTATAACTTCATCAATAAAGTTAGTTATTAGGTACTTATGTAAGTTTTTTTTTTCCTCTTTATTAAATAATAGGGTTTATTCTAACAAGAATATGCCACCCCTATAGTGAATACAATTCTTAACTATCTAACTTAACCTACGCTTGATATAATATAGAACTAAATAATACAATGATTTTGCTACAGACGACCCGGGATCCGCTAAAATACTATTACATAAGCCAATTTCTCCACAAAAAATTATTTCACAAAACAGTTCCTGCCTCTCAACCCCACTCCGAACACACTCCATCATAGCGTGATATGCATCTTCTAAAACGTTGCATTCTTCACAGTTAGGGGACAATGTCTTTTTCATGAGATAACCAAAACTATTGAAGGGAATGTGTCCGGAAAGAAGCCATAAGGCAGTGACAATTTCTTTCCTGCACATATTGGTCCCCTCAAACCAAGGGGATCTACACAGAACAGGCTGAATAGTTCTATACCAGATCCCCCTGGCCAAAGACCTTTCATCAAAATATTCAGACCACAATTTAAAACAATCTTTTTTAACCTCACCTAGCAGTTCGTTATGAAATGGTTCACAATCATAGTCTATTCCATCACTAACAGCAATCTTAGCTAATCCATCCACAATCTCATTTTCTTCGAGACCAACATGTGCAGGAACCCACTGGAGAACAACCTTTTTATTTGAGCACTCCAACTCCCTCAATAACCTCACTATATTGTAGCCAATCGGTGAGCCTCGACCTATCGAGGCGCATCGAGCCACGTGCTGTAACGCGCTTCTTGAATCCGACATTATAACAAATTGGTTACAACTTATGGAAACAATATACGAAAGGGCTTCTAAAATTGCAATCAACTCTACGCGCATTATAGGCAGATAGGATATATTGGAATTAATTTTAAATTTACAACTAATTTGCTGTTGGGGGTCAAAAAAGGCCGCTCCGCTTTTACCATTATCTTGTGAACCATCAGTAAATATTTTAAAGTATTTTTTATAATTTTCAGATATAACTTGATAGCAAATTAATTTTAAATCTTTCTTATTGTACATGTTTTTACTCTTATCAACTAAAGGTAGAGAACATCTTATGTCAAGATCCACACTGCTAATCCAAGTATCCATGGAAAACATATCTAATATATCAATTTGATGTATTTTAAATCTTATACAATTCCTATGTACATGAATGATTAGTGGGAGTTTTTTACGAACCCAGTAACTATTGCAACATAATTGTTCAAGGTGATTTAAACATTGAATAAAATTGTTATTTGAGAATGAGTAGCATTTTAACCAAAGTTTAGTGGCTAGATAGTTTCTTCTAACGTTAAGGGGCGGTATACATAGCTCGCTTTCCATGACGTGTATAGGCGTTGATTTTATAAAACCTCCAATTAACCTCAAACATTTATTTTGTAGCTTATCTATTTTGTATAAATTTGTCCGACAACTATTATCATAGAACATAGACCCGTAATCAAGTCTGCTTCGTATTAAAGCCAAATAAAGTTTCCGTAAGTGAGTCTGATGGACACCCCAACCCGGCCCCCTTAGTATCTGGAAAACGTTGATAAGTTTACATATCCTCTCCTTTAACTCATTTATATGTTTCGTCCAAGTAAGCCTACGATCTAGCCAAAGTCCTAAATATTTAACATTATGTACAGTTTCCAAATAATTGCTACCAATCTTAAAATTTATGTTTTCCCTTTTGTAACCCTTATTAAAATTACATAACTTTGTTTTTGCGACTGATATTTCTAAACCAATATTTTTTAATAAGCCCTCCAATAACTGAACGGCTCTCTCTAATTTTTGACTATTTTGTAGAACGCTATGCCCTGTTGTATATATCACAAAATCGTCCGCATATTGTGAAATAAAAACGTTATTTATCTTATCACAAATGTTATGTGTTGCAATATTAAATAATAAGGGAGATATAGGATCTCCTTGAGCTAGGCCCATATTTGCTATTCTAGTTGTTTCCGAATTGTAACACTGAATTTTTAGGTTTCTGTGTTTTAAAAAGTTCCAAAAGTACAAACATATTTTTTTTCCAGCTCCAATTTGATCTAAAAGGCTGGTTAAATATGTAATGTCAACATTATTATAGGCATTATTTATATCAACAAAACAGGCAAGTGTAGATTGTCTTTCTGAGAATCCTATTAATATCCTACTCACGAGGGGTCCTAGGTTATCATAACTAGACCTAGCTCTCCTAAAACCTGTGGTGTTTGGTGAAAATAATTTTATACTTTCACAATACCATTCGAGACGCTTATTCAACATGTTATGATAAACCTTACACAAACATGACATTTTAGAAATAGGTCTTAAATTATTATGCTGTCCACCTGGTTTTGGTATTGGCACTATTATAATGTCTCTCCATTGCGACGGTACAAAACTCTTTTCATAAAACTTTATAAATAAATTTATTAATATTGATTTGGCACTGACAGGTAGATGTTTAATCATCAGGTAACTAATTCCATCAAAGCCAGGGGCAGAACATTTGGATGGTATACTATTATTTAACTCCACAAGAGTAAATGGAGAATCTAAATGAATATTACGCGATGAAAATTCAGGACAGTTGGGAGTAGCAGACGCGGGTGTTAAATTGTATAGAAGTTTAACTGCCATTTCATCATCAACCCTCAATTTTGGTTGTCTATAGCCTTTCATCCATTTCACTTTAGCCCACAACTCCGAGGAGGAAGTTGATTGATCTATTGAATTGCAAAAATTTTTATAGTTACTATATTTTGCATTACGCATAAGATTTAAGCGGTAAAAATTTTACTTTTTAATATATCCGAATTTTGAGGTGTAGGGTTACGTCGAAATTTAGATAAAGCCATTCGACGTTCAGCAACGGCTTTCGAAAAAGAAGGACTCCAATAGGATCGTGGGGTAAAATTACGACAAGGATTTTTATTAACTTTAATGTATGGTATACAAAGTTCGGCAGCTATGTTAATAAAATCTACCAATATATCGTAATCTTTTTGTAAGTCTGAGGAATAAATAAAATTATCAAATAAATTCTCCAAAGTAGTTGTGTAAGAATGCCAATCTGCCAATTTAAAATTTCTTTTTAAAGATGATACTATCTCTGCTTGTATCTGTATAGAAATTTTACATATGGAATGATCGCTACCCAAGCTATCGTTAAGAACTTTAAAATTAAATTTCACAGCTATGTCTGATGAAGCAAAAATTATATCTGGGCTAGAAAGCTGCCAGCGTCCGTTTACAAATTTTCTTCTAGTGGGAGATCCATCATTTAAACTAAAAAAATGATTTTCAGATGAAGCGTCAAATATGTGTATCCCTCTAGAGTCTGTTTTATTAAACCAATTTGTATGGTGGCCATTAAAATCTCCCAGAATTACAGTTTTACTACTTGAAAAAGAAAATAATTCTTGCCAATCATGAGACGAGGTTCGTACGTTAGATGGGCAGTAAACGACAATCATTCTTTCAATATCTTTACAGTTTAAAATTTCAATTGATAAGACCTGTATCCCATTATTAGATAGAACCAGATCACTCACCTTGGTCTGTACAGATTTATGTACAAATAGAGCTACTCCACTGTAAGAATCCGAACGATCATTGCGATTCAGTATTCATAAAGTATTCATTTAAATTTAGAAAACTGTTGGGTTCAAACCAGGTTTCTGACACGGCCGCAATGTGGATCTTTTCTTGACATAAAATATTCTCAAAGCTAGTTAATTTAGGTCGCAAACTTTGTGCATTCCAATTTATAATTTTAAAATCTATATTCGTTAAATACTTATCCATTAAAGAAACTTAAAATTAACTTTAGTCAGTCTTCAGTCTGAAATATTTTCTGTTACCACTAAAACGAGCCACTCAACACAACACTTAATAGCACTAAACATTTTCTCTTGCCAACTGAGTTCGTTTAAAAACAGGATATGTTTTAACCGGTTAAGAAGTTCTGAAAAGCTCACAAGTCTCTCTCTCGGTTCGGGGCTTTTATCTTCTCCTTGTACCTGCTTCTTTTCCTGTAAATCAGCTTTCAACTGTACAGGAGAACTAGATATTTGCTGTGTCTTCGTTTTTTCCACATTCATGTTAAGCTTGTGAGTTTTAGTTTTAAGCGTGCTGGAGTAGCTACGAGTTGAAGTTGATGCTTCATATTGGGGCTGAACGGAATCATTATTTTCTAAGTTGTTGTTCTCCACACTAAAGTCAAAATATCGTGGACCGGAAGTTATTTTTGGAGTGGTTTCGAGGTCTTGGAATGGGGAATTAGGCACATATAAAGAATATGCTCTTCTATAGGTACAATTAAATTCTGACATCAATTCTCTTAGTTTTCGTTCTTTAAGATACACTGGGCATAAGCGACTGAGTGCCATATGGTTACCCCTACAATTAGTGCATGTATAAATTTGAGTCTCACAGTTATCGTGCTCTCCCCCACATTATGGGCATATAACCTTTTTGTTAGGGCATCTGGTTCTAGTATGACCCATCTTCCAACATTTTGAACACTGAGACACTGGGAAAATATATGGCTCAACTTTTACACGCAGACTATCCACATACACAAATTGAGGTAAAAAGCTTCCTTTGAAACATAATTTCACCGTCTCACAAGGAACCCAGTCTCCGTTCAACTCGCGACGTTTTAAGCGGCTTGCCGAAATGAGCTCACCTTGTGTGTCACAGGTTATTTGACTCACGATTTCTTCGTCCTTCAACTCTATGTCGACATTCCTAATTAAGCCATATGAATGATGAACTTCAAAAGCACGCTGAAACTTCCAACCTTTATTTATAAGTTCCTGACAGGTAGCAAACTTTTGTAGGCTCTCACTATTCCCGAACTCAAAGCGTATCTTAAACGGGGATAAATATTTTATTTTCAGAATACTTGTAATACCTAAGCTTTTAAGAAGTCTGGCTAAACCGAATAGTTTTGGTAAACATTCTGTACTCGAAACATATACTTCATAATTAACTGACTCGTTATTCATAATTGGCGGTGACTTTTGAATTTTTAGCTTTTTTTTCTCCTTTAAAATCCATCCACCACTTTCAGTTTCAATATCTACTATCTCCTCTCTATCCCTTTTTATAGGTCTGTCACTTTCATTACACTGCATTTCGTAAGATTCTTGATCTTGTATTTGATTCATTCGTTCTTTTTCCACAATTGCTGACATATAAGTCGACGGGCTGGGAGTTCGTAACATAGTAGCTTCTGATTCTCCAACCGTATTATCGCAAACGATATAATTATTTTCACTCATCATAAAAGCGCAACATAATAAAAAATATCACGTAAACTAGCCCGACAACAATGGGCCTTGCGATAACGAATTCCAATTACTTAGATTCGCACGGACCTCTCGGACGCAACCGCTTCGCATGAATACCGATGCGACACTGTACTTATGTAAGTTTGCAGTAGGTCCTTGTTTAGTCCCGGTCACTCAAATACTTTGAGTGCTAGTCAGTTGGGAACTTTTCTATGCTGCCTCGGCTTATTATAAAAACTTAAGCTTGCTATGCCCCGGCCCAGATGGTTTTGGGTATTTTCCAAATGTTTGTCTCTTATTTTAGAGATGTCACCAAGGACGGAAACCAATTCTAGATACATTTACATAGAATTTAGGGGCTTTCAGTAGTGAAAAGTTTTCAAAAAAACAAGTGACTCAACGGCCGCACGTGCCTCTTGCGAAGGCTGATTCTGGATGTCAGAGCCAGTGTATTTGATACAGATACTATCTGTGATCTGACTGTGCCCCGCAGTTATGCACAAGCGCTCCGCTCACCTGGAAAAGCACGAACTGGATCCAAAAGAAATAAGGAGCATCGCCGTAAGGAAAATCTTAAATTTCCTGGACTCTATTGGCGTTTGCGGCGAGTTATAAATCGGGACGCACACAATACAGGGTTCATTTGACAACATATACCAAATTTTTTTTACGTAATAAGTATCATTAATAGAAACCATTTCTGCAAAAAAAAGTAGTTATTTTTTTACACGGAAATTCATATTATTCACTAAAATGTTAAGCACAACATGGTCATGCTATTTTACGAATGAATACTATAAAGACTACGCGCAGTGGTACAACTTGTTTAGTCTAAATTTTCAAAAAACAATCGTATCCTCTTGACGATAAGTGCCATTACATCGAGCAGGTAAGATACCGACATGTTCGCACGTGAAAGAAACCGGCCGGTGGCGCCGTCGCAAACCCGGAAACACTTGTCTGTTGCCATGACCTTCAGTCGCTCGCGCATCCTCGGCGGAAGTGCACGCGCAGCGTGCGTAACGCAGCTGCGTTCGCGAGAGCCCGCGAAACCTGCGCCGCATGTGTTTATTAGATAAAGTCCCCGTCACGAGAAGCTATAAATTTTGTAAACAAGTGTTCAGGAGTTCACAACATTTGGACCAATAAAAAAAAAGAATTTGTTTAAGATTTAATTTTTCTTTTTACTTTATATATATTTTAGATAAATTGTATTACGTACCTTTTGACGTTTTTTTTGTGGCGAATTTATTTCCTTAGATGTACTGGCTACTGGCTCCATTATACGTAATAACAAATAAAATTAACGCAACAATTAAAGTTACAACAATTAAAAAGTGATAACGAAACAATAACAAAATTAACAATAACAACCAGATCCGCGATATATGCAAAGCAATGAAACAAACAAACTCGTACGCATTCGAAACTCGAATGACTGTTTATTTCAAAATGGCGTCCCGATAGTTTACAATCCCTGCGACGGACGCGTTCCGGTACCAAGAAACACAAACGATAGCGCTTTGCGTCGTTAAAATATAATTCGACTAAATTAAATAGGTTGTTACTTTCATATAACCCGTCTATATTTCATGTCGATTGAATATGTTCAAGTTATTATTATCTCGCAGTTTAAAATGTTTACTTACTAAAAGATGTTTGTTTACATAATTTATAGCTTCTCGTGACGGTTACTTTAGTGAGTCGTCGCTAACTGTCGATAATGTTTACAAATAGGGAATCGTTTATCAGAACGAAGCTCGAAGCCTTTATGATTTAAAAAACCAAATAGTGTGTGAATTTGACAAAGTGACACTGCAGTGCTAAATAAAGCCCATGAAAATGTGATAAAACGTGCTAGACTCTGCCTGGAGAAAAATGGTATGCATTTTGATCACTTACTCAATAACTTAACGTGAAACTCATTCGTAATAATTGTGTAAATAATGTTGATTAGAGCTTTAATTAATGTACACAAGTTTATTAAATCTTTTTAAATACGCCGAATTGCAAAATGCTTCCTCTTTCTATCTATTTTGCATTCACTTAAAAGTATTATGTTAAATTTTCTCACATTAAATCCCTCAAACCTTTGCCTTTACCTTACCTTTGCAATTTGCCGGTTCTAAGCCTGTAAAAGTATGAAGAAAAGATTGTACGTAACTTATGTAGGTAACTTTTTTTATTGTCTGTAGGTATGCATAACTACTGAACTCAAAGTGTGACCTTGCAACCTCATATCGTTAACATGTTTTGTCGCGCGACAAAATATCTTGTAGTACTACGTCTTCGTAGTATTATTAAACGTAATCAATAAAATGCCACGTCATAGTATCGTATTGTGTGTAGGGCGTTCATCAATAACGACTATTCGTGAAACAAATCAAGGTGCCATATCTTTACTTTTTTCTACTGAGCGATACTAAAATAAAAATGCAGGTTATTCGTATTATATCAAAGTACGTTATATTTAAATTTGGCAAGTGCCTACAAAACAACCCTGTAGATCTTCTAGGTCGCAGTGTGACGAGCGGACAAGACTGCTCATATAGTCCCAGAACCCCCAATATTAATAATAATACATTTTATGATTAAATCATCGTCATCAAATAAATAAGTAGTTTTTAGGTAAATTACAATAATTAATTAATGTGAATGATAAAAAATTAAATAATAAAATATCAAACATAGGTATATTAATCTATATCAAGTCGTATATCAAGTCAAGAACACTAACCGGTATATTATGTTGAAGGTAATGTAGAATCACAGAATAGAATCGGACTCCTTAATTAATCCTAAAAATTATATCTTCATATAAACTCCATCTTTCACCATAAACTTGGGAAGATCATGGCTCAAGACAGTTACAGCATTATATGTGGAGACGCGCGCGGTGCACTTCACGTCGCTCGAACACTTCCACTTGATCCAAAACTTACGCGGCTTTATTATACAGAAACTGTACCCGTTGAATAGAATCATATTAGTTCCTTTCGTATTTTTCAATAAACTGAAATACATAAAAAGTTAAGACGCTTCATGACATTCCTTCGTTTCTTTGATAGTTTTAATAATCATGCCATTTAATAATACTTAATGCCAGATTGATCTGAATCCCTTACTGAGTAGATTTTAACTTTTTACCAAATTCATATGCTTGGTTCATTATGTACTTTAAATCTCGGTAGTTGGTAGAAATTAGTCAGTATCAGTTAGCTACGAAATAGGTCAATTATCAAAAGTAGGCAATGAGAAACGAAACAATTTTATTCAAAATCTAAATTGTGTTTAATTGAACATACGAATATCTACAATTCTCTTTTTTGTCTCACAAAAAAAACCTCTCATATACGCGGCAGAGTTGTGTACTGAGGGTTTGTTACCAACTTGTACTCATAATGTACTTTTTATTTTTATAGTCATATTTTGTTGTTAGTGCCAATAATGATTTTAAGTAGATACCTACATTTGTCCTATTTAATGATTATGAACATTATTTATCTGAATAATTTGATCATCGTAAGTAATAACAGCTGCCTTGCACTTTTTAGATTTTTCTCTAGTACAAGTCCATCGAGCTCTACGCCCTTTGCATTTATAATATTTATTGAACTTGTAGTTTCCCACGATCAAGGCTATTCCACCTTTAGAACTGCGAACAAATGAAACATCTGCAAAAGAAAAGGAATTGCAGTTAGCTACGTCGAAAAAATCATGAGAATCATGACACAAAAACTGACACAACATATAAGCTTGTGCTATGCACTAGTGCTATGTCATCTCACACAGGAACTAGGGGGTTTCTTGGTATACACCCAAACCCAAGCCAGTTTAATAGTTAGTTTCCTAGCCTGGCCCGGCTCAGGCAGGAACCAGGATCTTTAAGACGGTTGACCGTAGGCGAGCACTGCACTACTAGGATTTAATTATTTATATATCGTAATAGCAGGGAATAGAAATATATATAGGTATAATAGAAAATTTCTTTTTTCAGACAGCATTATTTAGGCACGTTTTTTATTCATATTCATATTTTAGTCATAAACTTTTAAATATTTCTGAACACATATGAACACATATTGGTAAATTTAAAACAAAGAGCTAATTTTGCTTTAGAGTTACCAAAATGTAAGCTTATTTACCTTCAAAATCAAGTAAACTTAATCATATTTTTTTGTATTTTTATACAACGTGTAACATAATGGAGAGATAATACTTAAGGGGATCGTATGTTTTGTGATGTAGTTTATAAGTAAAAGTAACATAAAGGATATGTTTCCGTTTCTTTATATCTGGGGCTAGAATGTGAGCACAAGGATATATTGAAGAGAATAAGTATACAAACAAATAGTAATCACTCAATTTCAGATAGACATCGTATTAAAAAAGTACAAGATTTATTAAAAATCGCTTCTCCATACATATACATTCCATTCCTCCTTACTTCAAGTACCATATTTGTACCAAATGACAAGACAGATGACATGAAAATGACAGTTTTGACAATAAAAAGAGTATCAAAAATGGCGTAATGTAAAGACGACCTAGCATGGCGGTTGCCATTTACATTAAACTGTAACATTTTTGTGCGCCATTGATTAAGCTTATTGTAATTTTTCGATATTTTCATCGATACCAGCATAATTTTAGTACCGTTGTGGTCTAGTGTTATTACCTTTGTTATCTTACGGTTCGGCCGAAAAACAAGTTTAAAGTTTAGATCAAAATATCTAAGTGTCAACCCGAAAAACAGCTGTTAGCTTTTGATGAAATCCATTCGATAACAGATGGAGTAAAATTAAAGTACTGGGTAACTAAGACAGTTACTACAAAGTTCAGCCAGTGCGAGAAAGGTCATAAGGTCATTGACTGTGGCACAAGACTTGTTTTAGCTTATCAGGTTTACTAGGGTTGTCAAAATATTTTGTTGTAAAATAATTAAATAAATAAATAATTAAATAAATTTGTATGAAAATCTAGGACTGACCATGCTAATGCTTTTACTGTATATTCTACGTATGGTATATAAACTAACCATTAAGTTTTATCTCTCCATTTTGTTGTATACATGCAATTGAAATACTTAAGTCACGTATTCAAATTACACTACCGCAACTTCAGCAAGTCGATCTATAAAGAAGTCGTAGATATTGTTACAGTTTAAAAGTAATAGCCCGTTCACACATGGTCTGTTTAACTGGATACGTTTTACCGGATACGTTTTTTTTCATCGATAGCGCATGGAGTTTTATGAGCGACTTCACATATGGCACAGTATTCAGTATACGTTTTTACCATACAACAACGTATCCAATAAAACGGACCGTGTGTAAACGGGCTGTAAGAAGTGATAAGAAAGTAAACATGTAATATACTTTTTTAAAACAGCTTACAACCAGGGAATTTTAATATTGATGTGAGTATTTAGATGTTTTTCACACGACTATTGTCCTACAATATCTTAAAACTCATCTTGCGATGAATTTTGAATACTTTTGAGAACTTTATTAAACAAGCGCAGATAACATCTAAGTAAAGAAAGTACTTTAATTATGTTTTTATTCAGATTTTAATATAAATTCCATTCCTTGCAATAAATTTGTGCGGGTTATGATTATGCTGTAGGTTACTGCGAACTACTTGGCTCTCAGTTCTGCTTGTGGTGACACATGCGGGACACCTGAGGTGCTTGTTAGTGCATATCCACCTAACAGTGCGTTGATTTCTCATATGAACAGTGAAACTGTAACCGTTCACCACTAGGACTTCCTTTCCTCGCAGAGGAACCTTGGGGACTGAAAACTGCTCGCGTCCGCAAGGTTTAGCCCTCGATGCCTTGTACGTGGTCCCTGGGTGGTGCTAAACGAGCAGTAAAATCTGGTGGTAGGCTTCGGCCGTGGCTTGTCACCACCCACTAGACAAAACCATGCCACCAAGTAACCTGGTTGCGTTCCGGCATGATGTCTAGTGTAGCCATTGAGGAGGATAGGTCTGAGTAATCGTGCTGCATCGGAGAACTGTTTTCAACTCGTAGGATAATGACTCACCGGGTGACTCGTTTTGGAGGGTAGCGGGATCCGAAGCACGGTGCACCGCTGGCCGACCGCAGGTAGTAGGGGGCCCAATTAGCATGCCAGCCACATGCAAAAGGCTGCCCCGCCACCTCGCGAAAAATCCCGCGAGGCTCCATCGTGCCGGCTGGCGACCGGTTTGAGAGGACCCGATGGCGAACTCGGGGGGGTTCGGGCGTCCCCGCAGTCTCCAAGCGAGTTTCCCAAAGGTGCGTTACCCCTATCGAGTTGCTTGGTTCCATTTGCAGCACTTCACTCAACTTCTGTTCTCCTCCCTATTCACTCCACTCCAAAACTAATGAAAGGTCCAAAGAAGAGTAAGGTAACACAGCGGTTGCACTTCCTCTCGTTTAAAGTGCACTTCTGTAACATCCGAGGAGTGCACTCTAATCTCAATGATGTCCACCACCACCTCGAGACGAAGAGACCCCACCTACTCTTCCTAACGGAGACGCAGATCTGTGATCCGTCAGACGGCATACCTTTGTTACCCAGGTTACATCCTGGAGTCCAAATTCCACCTGCACGCCGGGGTGTGCATGTATGCCAGTGACAAGATCTGTTGTCAGCGTCTCCGTTACTTAGAAGTGCCGGACCTTTCAGTTATGTGGGTTCACATAGATACCGGCCTAGACCAAATGGTATACGCTGGTATTTATCGGTCACACAGCGGAGGTCGGGAGACAACAAGGCTTATGGACTATCTCAGCAGTACAGCGGACAAGGTTCAGCAACGTTTTCCCACAGCGCAGTTGGTGTTCCTGGGGGATTTTAACGCACACCAAGGACAGTGGTTATACCCGTTTCAGGACACTGATCATGCTGGTAGAGAGGCTTTTAAGTTTTCGCTCACTCATGGGCTCTCTCAGCTTGTTGACGAGCCTACGCGCATCCCAGACGTTGCTGGCCACACTGCTTACTGCCTGGACCTTCTGCTGACAACCGATCCCGACAGATATTCGGTGTCCGTCACTGCAGCTTAGGGACATCCGATCACTGTCTGGTGAAATCTGTATCGCAGTACTCGCCGCCTGACACCCGCCCAAGTGGTTCCAGGCGAGTATGGCGTTACAAGTCAGCAGATTGGGATGAAATGCGTTATTTCTTCGCATCTTATCCGTGGCGGCAAGCTTGTTTTACATCAACCGATCCATCGTGCTGCGCTGATGCAGTCTCAAGTGTGATAAGTCAAGCAATGGAGTTCTTCATTCCCTACGCTGATCTATCCCTTGAAACCAAAGCTCGCCCATGGTTTAGTGCTGAATGCTTTTCCGCTGAAAAGCGAAAGCGAGAAGCGTACAAAGCCTGGGCAACCGCTCGCAGAAGCAAAGCCGTGGATTCGCATGAACACAAGAAGAGGTACAATGCTGCCGCCAAGTCCTGCAAGAAGGTGATCAGAAGAGCTCGTTTCGCCCACATAGGCTGTATTGGAGACAGAATAGCGTCATACCCCTCGGGAAGCAAAGCTTTCTGGTCCCTCGCCAAGTCGGTCAAAACGAACTTTTGTCGCCCATCGCTGCCGCCACTGCGGAAACCCGACGGTTCTCAGGCCCACACCGCTAAGGAAAAGGCGGATTTATTTGCCAGTATCTTTGCGGAAAATTCTCGTCTAGATAGCCAAGGAAAAATCCCACCCCAATTACCTCAGTTCGGTCCTTCGTTCTTAAATGTTTGCTGCACCTAGACGAGAATAAGGCTAGCGGTCCAGATGGTATTCCTGCAGTGGTGTTGAAACGCTGCGCAGCTGAGTTGTCTCCCGTTTTGACGCGTCTCTATAGACTTTCTTTGGAATCTGGTAAAGTCCCAAAATCCTGGAAGCTGGCTAACGTACAACCAGTACCGAAGAAGGGAAGCCGTGCTGATCCTGTCAACTCTCGACCAATCTCAATCACTTCCATACTTTGCAAAGTCATGGAACGTGTATTGAACAATCGACTCCTGGCATACCTCGAGACCAACGAGCTCCTAAGCGATAGCCAATATGGTTTCCGCAGTGGACGCTCGACCGGCGATCTTCTCGTGTATGCCACACACTTATGGAGTGAGGCCTTGGAGGGTCATGGTGAAGCAATAGCTGTTTCCTTAGACATATCCAAGGCCTTTGACAGGGTCTGGCATGATGGTCTCTTAAGCAAGCTTCCAGCATATGGCATACCGACCGGGCTCTGCGACTGGATATCTCATTTTCTGAGGGAACGGTCGATTCGAGAAGTCTTAGACGGCTACTCCTCTGACCTAATGGCGATTAATGCCGGGGTACCTCAGGGATCTGTTCTCTCTGCAACTTTATTCTTGCTGCACATTAATGACCTCCTAACACCAGGCATTATTGGATATGCTGATGACAGCACTGTTGTTGAGAGATATATATCCAATGCGCGAACGAGCGCCCATGAAATCCAGGTTTTGAGAAAGTCTATGATTGAGCGCGTTGATTCGACCTTGCGGAATGTGTCCGATTGGGGCGAATCTAACCTGGTCAAATTCAACGCCTCCAAAACACAAGCGTGTCTATTCTCCGCAAAAAAGAGCACCTTTACTTTTACGCCCACTTTCCAGAATGTATCTGTTCCCATCACCGACCAACTAGGGCTTTTGGGCGTCACTATAACGTCCAAATTAAACTTCGGTCAACAAATTGAGTCTATGGTAAAAATGGCTTCAAAAAAATTGGGTATCATCTCGAAGGTCCTGAACGGCTACTCAACTTATACACAGCCCAAGTGAGGTCGTGCATGGAGTACTGTAGTCACCTTTGGGATGGTTCTGCCAAATACCAGCTCGAAGCGCTAGACTCTGTTGACCGGAGAGCCCATAAAATCATAAATAACAACAACCTTACAAATAAAGAATTGCAGACGCTGGAGCATCGTCGTAAGGTTGCCTGTTTGACAGTATTTTATCGGCCACATTTTGGTGAGTGTGCGAGTGCTCTTTTTGACCAAATTGAACCCACCCCTTTTTACCACCGGACTACCAGACGCAGACAGAACTTCCATCCTTCCATCTATATAGTGGATTTACCAAGAAGTCGAACAAATCGCTTCGATAGTTCCTTTTTGGTACGGATTGCCAAGGAGTGGAACAATCTGCCTGCGTCTGTTTTTCCTGACCACTACAGTCCTGGAACTTTTAAGTGTCGAGTGAATAGGTTTCTCGTGGATGGACGTGTAACACCATAGTCTTCATGCGCACTTTCCATCAGGTGGCATGGAAGACAAACGTCCTATCCTTACAATATAAAAAAAAAAAAAAATTTAATAATGTCACTGTGAAAAAAATATGTATGAGTACTGCAACTGTGTAATTTTAGTTCACACGAAAATTTGTGAATAATTCGACTTTCAAGTTTGTAGCTACGAACAGGAACTGCATACCGGTATGAATTTCTGTATGACGTCATACTGTTAAATTGAGGTATTAAATAGAGGTAAATATTTAAAAAAAACAGTACAGGAATTCATACTGAAATAATTCGTGTAAGTACCTTTTTTATTATTGTAGTATAACAGATTTTTTTTCAGTTACTTGAAATTTTCCGGTATAAATATTACTTATATTGATATTAAGTATATATTTTTAAACAATGAAGCGGATACATAAAAATATTCTATACTTAAATACATAGACTAGTTTTGGGGTGCGATACAGAAATGAAACATGTTAAAATATGTCTGTACTAAAAACATCTACAGAAATTAATCCGGTATACATTATTTGGGTACTGATATAATTAAGTTAGATTTTAATAACTTGTACAGGTATTGTGTTTGATGAAGCAGTACACTAATATGGGTAATGAAATTTTACTGGTACAATTTAAAAAATGTATACCGATAGTATACCAGTCCCTGCCTACGAATAAATATTTTTTTGACATTGTCAATAAAAGTAATACCAATCTTTTGAGTAATCTTTCTTAGCAGTTGTGAGGTAGATATAAGTTACCAATGGAAATGGTCACTTAACGTCGTATCGCTTCAGGAAGCATCAGGTCTCTCACCTAGGACAACTCCTCATCAAAGACTACAACTTCGAGTTGTTTTTACTGAATAACTGGATGACTGAACCAGTTTGTTACCATCAACTACGTAAATGGGTAAGTAATATAATCTTCAATCCTACGATACACTGCACAGCGTAGGATATAATAAAAAATATAAAGGAAATAAGAGATTATACACTAAAAGCAACACAGCATCACATATGTAAAAGGATATTTGGAAACTAAGGAGACCTCAGAAAATTCCATTTTATTTGGAAACTAAAAAAATAAACAATATAAATAAAATATATCGGAGTAAATACTTTTAAAATTATACAGCAGTAAAAGGAGGAATACCTACTTTTAAAAAAAAGCTCACATTTTGGTAGTTTAGGGTTGAAAGCATTGAATTATTATTACTACGTATAAAGAGGACATCTCAAATAGATTCTGTCCACCCCGCGCAGATCTGAAGGCCTTAACTACTCGTACAAATTAGTTTGTCACGTTATCAAGATTTTCACTGTAAAGAATATTTGAGAACTATTTTGCTATGAAACAAAAAAACTTAAATTATCATTAACTTATATTAAACTAAACTTATTTAATATTATCTACACAACACAATCTCAAGCAATGTGTGCTTTATTTGTCAGTAATCGCTTAAATTTTCAAACCTTCAGCTTATTTTTGACTTTCTGGGAAAAGCCTTATGCATACTTAGAAGTAAATATTTCTGAATGTTACCTAAAGGATATCTATAATAATAACGAAATATGTGTACTAGCCAAGTACCTACCTAAATAGGAGGCACAATATATTTTACAAAGCTAATGAAGAATTTTTTATATTATTTATTTTTGAGATACGTAAATTTTTTTCCATATTGGACAATAGTTTATCAATTAGGTACCTATGTTTAGTTTATTAAGCGTCCGTTCGTGACGACAGGGATGACAATCATAAATGCATTATACAATAACGGGATTGTCAAGGGAGACCACTCTTGGATGGACCGTTTTAAAATAATCATAGTGAAATCATTATATCAATCAATATATATAAAACTGTTCCGTTACTGACTGAGTGACTGAGGTACTGAGTGACTGAGTGACTGACAGACAACGTACAGCCGCAACTACTGGGCGTAGAGAGCTGAAATTTGGAACGAACATTCTTTAGGGGATGTAGAGGTGCACTAAGAAAGGAATTCCCGAAATTCCCACGGGAACGGGAAATATAGGACTTTTTAGTTTGTATGAAAAATCTTATGCCTTGAGTGCACCGATGTGAAACTTGGTGTAAAGGTTTTTCAATGTGTGTGTCTGGTTGTGTTATGAAAGGAATTCCCGAAATTCCCACGGGAACGGGAAATATATGATGTTTTAGTTTGTATGAAAAAATCCCATCCCTTGAGTGCACGGATGTGATACTTGATATAAAGGTTCCTCAATAAGTGTCTGTTTGTATTATGGAAGGAATTCCCGAAATTCTCACGGGAAGGGGTTGGACTTTTTAGAATGTATGAAAAATCTTATTTCTTGAGTGTACGGATGTGACACTTGGTATGAAGGTTCTTCAAAGAGTTGTGCTACGAAAAAAGATCCCCAAAATTTCCACGGGCACGGGAAATATATGATTTTTAGTTTGTATGAAAAAAACTTATTCCTTGAGTGCATGGGTGTGATACTTGGTATAAAGGTTCTTTCAGTGGGTGTCTGGTTGTATAGTTTCTGAAATTTCCACGAGATGGGTAGTTAAGCGCATACGAAGTTGCGGGATAAAGCTAGTTTTAATATAAAACCCATTGCTCACAATGAACGTGGGAGGTTTGTGATTATGCTGTATTTTATAATGAGTTAATTTTTATCGGCTTTACTTGTTGAACCATTCGCATGACAGTTAAGGTGTTTGCTATTGATCGCCATCTACTAGTTTCATGTAAATTTCTGTGTTAATTAAAACTGTAACCGTTTACCTACAAAAAGTTCTTATATCGAAGATTTAAAAAAAAAATGCACTGATACAAATCGTAAAGTTTAGTTATTTCTCTAAATCATCATCACATCAGAACCCAACGCCTACTACGGGACGAGTTGTTGTGTAAATGATATCATAACCCCGACATTCGGTCATTGGAATTCCATACGTCATCATCATCAGGCACAGCCAGTAGACGTCCACTGCTGGACATAGGCCTCCCCCAAGGTCTTCCACGTCGCTCGGCCTCGCGCCACCCTCATCCAGCGCCAGCGTTTACCGGTGACTTTGATCAGGTAGTCCCAACGGACATCTGTTCTGCGAGTTATGTGCCCTGCACATTGCCACTTCAGCTCTGCAATCCTTCTGGCTATGTCGGTGACTTTGGTTCACGTGCGAATCTCCTCAGTCCTGATTCAATCCCTCAGAGAAACTCCGAGCATAGCCCTTTCCATTGCCCGCCGAGCGACTTTAAGCTTGTTTATAAGGCCCATAGTTAGCGACTACGTCTCAGTGCCGTATTTTATCACTGGCAACACACACTGGTCAATTCCATACGTTCCATGCGTACTTTTATACTTTCGAACTTAACACTACTTACATCGTGATCTCATTCCAATGATATAATTTCATTCAAGCATGTTAGCTATTTCAGCAGAATCAAGAATTCAATCATATTCATCATATACAGGGTTGTTTTTTGATCACCAGCCAAATTTAAATATTAGTTTCTTTGATACAATATAAACGTACCTGCATATATATTTTAACGTCGCTCAGTACAAATAAGTAGACATATGGAACCACAAACGTTTTTGAAAATAGTCGCTGTTGATGAACATAGCTACTACGACGCGGCATTTCATTGTTAATAGTACGACGTAGTACTACGAGATGTTTTGTAGTAGCGCGTAGTCGACTTTATTTTAATGGTAATTTAGAGTGACCATGCTTAGCTTAACATGTTAGCGGATACATTAATTTCCTTGTTAAAAAAAATAAATACTTTTTTTTTGCAAAACTCGTTTCTATAACTGTTACTTATTGTGTAAAAAAAATTTGGCCGATGACAACAAATCAACCCTGTATTTAAAATCTTATTTAAATAACGAAAAAGTGAGAGTCTTTTCATACTTAATGTGGACCTAAGAAACTGAGTCATTGAGCTCCACCCTAAATTATATATCAGTCAGTTAGGAGTGAGTTACATAACGTAAACAAAGATATTTTTGAATAATGACACGTATGTAAAATCAAATAATAAGGTGTGGTTCAAATTGGAAGTACAGTGACGGCAGGCTTGAGCTAACCTATTTATTTCATACGAGCTTTTTCCCGCAAGTTTTAGTCTTGGTATTTTTTTGCACCATCTTCGTGCCTCGTTCGTGCTTAAACATGTATTTTTTAAATTGTTAAATATTGTACATATTTTTTAGATATGGTTTGACAATGTATTAATATTTTACATTTATGATTTATCCACTATTTAATCTAAAAAATGTAGGAAAAAATAAAAATTTTTTTTTTATTATACCTATTTATAGTATTTGTGGTCCTCCGATACGTGTAGCTCGGGGACTGGGTGCCTTTGGTACTAACCCGTGAGAAACTCCTTCCATAATACACCCAGACACCCATTGAAAGAACCTTTAATCCAAGTTTCGCATCCGTGCACTTAAGGAATAAGATATTTCGTACACACTAAAAACATCTTATATTTCCTTTTCCCGTTGGAATTTCGGGATTTTTTTCCATACTACAACCAGACGCCCATTGAAAATCCTTTCTACTAAGTATCTCACCCGTACACTGAAGGAATAAGATTTTTCATACAAACTAAAAAGTCCAATATTTCCCGTTTCCTTGGTGTGCGGTTTGCACACCTTTCTAGAGGCCGCTGAAATTGATTTTTTTGTAATGGACTGTAGGTATGTGTGTGTATGAAATTAATGTATTTTTATAGTGAAAGAGTAGTCAATCTGCCTTATAATCGGGTAAGACCAAAATCAACCACTCACCTGAAGAACTACGGAGCTGCCACACCGTTGATGGGATAGTCACAACAAATCCAGTAATTCTGGCACAATCACTAAACAATACAGTCTTATCGTAAGTATTAGAATGCACTCGCGGTCGGTTCGTGAAGGTACTTATAATGATGATCTCTCAGTGTCTGCTGACCACGCTCGTGGTGGCAGTCAGGCAGGCAGTTCGAAGACAAGTGCGTTTGCGCACTCCGTCGTAAAGGTTTGTGGAAGATATGCAACTACCCTCTTATAGGCAAGATCGAACATACCCCCCACCGAAATCAGTGTGAAGATTTCAAGTGAATGAATTTAACTAATATGTGATGGGTACCTAACTTAAATGAAAACAAAACTGAAATGTAAAGTGTAAATGTATAGTGGTATTGTAAATAACTTTGTTTAGAAACTTAAAACTAGGTTTATTCATGTAATCTTAAATACATGAATTTTAATTTGCGTATGGCAAAGGGCGAAGTTTGTTGACAGGGCGGGTATAAACACCCTTTTGAGTCCTAACTGTAACGACTCTGACTACATTACCTATACCCGGATGAACAGTTTCGACTCTGCCCAAAGGCCACTGTAAAGAACGTGATAAATCAGACTTAACTAAGACTAAATCTCCAACCTTTATATTGGAAGGTGAGGCAAACCATTTTGCTCTCTGTTGTAATGTGTGCAAGTAGTCATCTGACCATCGCCTCCAAAATGACTGGGATGCCTTCTGTATACATTGCCAACGTGACAATCTATTCATAGGTACACAATCAAGGTTAGCTTCTGGCACGGCCAGCAAGCTTTGACTAATAATAAAATGACCTGCAGTCAGGACGTCGAATTCGTTAGGATTATCAGAAAGCGAGCATAAGGGCCGAGAATTCATGATCGCTTCTGCCTTACAAAATAGGGTTGAAAGTTCTTCGAAAGTGAGAACTCTATCTCCGACTGCTCGGTACATGTGGTGTTTGGCTGATTTGATACCAGCCTCCCACAAACCACCCATGGAAGGTGCATTCGGAGCATTAAACTTCCACTCGATTTGACGTAGATTTAAACCTTCAAGAATCTTGTAGTGACATTCACGTTTAAAAATGGCGGCAGTGTCCTTTAAATGCCTTGCAGCGGCGACGAAATTCTTTCCACAGTCGGAATAAAGACAGGTACAAAGCCCACGGCGGGCAACGAGACGATCAAGGGCAGCAAGAAAACATTCAGCAGTAAGGTCTGACAGTACCTCTAAATGCACGGCCTTTGTGGAAAAACAAACGAAAAGACATAAATACGCCTTATTGACCTTAGCGTTACGTCTTAAGCTTTCCTTTACAAAAAATGGACCGCCTAAGTCACAACCGACATGATTAAAAACCTTGTCTGGTTTTAGTCGAGTTGAGGGCAGGTCTCCCATAAGAGGTTGTAAATTAGTAGGTTTAAATTTAAAACAATTATGACATTTTGACAAAACAGATCGAATAATGCTACGAGCATTTATAATCCAATATTTTTTACATAATATTCCTTGAAGTGTTCGAGGACCTACATGTAATTATATTTCGCAGCTTAATTCTTTGCGATTTAATAGGTTTACTTATTGTAGTATCGGTCCCATGTGTCAGCCTTGCACATTTATTTTAGAGTCTTTTTTTTTTTTTTTGTATTGGCAACACTGCTTCACCTCCGGCTCCTAATTAACCGGCCCTTTTGGAACCATTGTTCGTTCCCGTGCTCAAGCCTTCGCACGTGTTCCTGGCAACGCTCAAGACTTCATTGTAACGGTCATCTAGTGTTACACAAAGCTCTCAAGATGGGGAAGAAGCGCAAGAACGAAGATAAGAATGAAATAATACGAAGAAAAATAAGGAGACTCGAAAATAAGCTGAGGAAAAGAATTCGCGTTATTTCATCTGACGAAGAATCCATCGAATTTAAGTAAATTATGTAACAATGTCATTTAACATTGTTTAAAAACTTGTATTCTGCGCGTCTGTCTGCAGATATACTTACTTTATAACCCAATTTGTACTTATTTAAAGTACTCACTTGTCAAATGACACAAATTTGTACCACGCCTGAGGGTAGGTACTCACTAAAAAATATAATATAAAATAATGCTTTACTTAAGCACAACATACTTACTTTATAACCCAATTTGTACTTATTTAAAGTACTCACTTGTCAAATGACACAAATTTGTACCACGCCTGAGGGTAGGTACTCACAAAAAAAATATAATATAAAATAATGCTTTACTTAAGCACAACATACTTACTTTATAACCCAATTTGTACTTATTTAAAGTACTCACTTGTCAAATGACACAAATTTGTACCACGCCTGAGGGTAGGTACTCACAACGTAGTTTAAATTATAGTTTTTAAATAAAATTTATGTATAATAAACAAAGTGAGTAACATCTACCTGCCAGCTATAAAATTTCCTTGAAAAAAACTACTTACTTACTGTAATTGTAAGACAAAACAATGGACAAACTTCAACAGTCAATGCAAGACTTAACAGCTCTTTTCACTACAAAGATGGAAAGATTTCAACAAGACTTAACCAAAACAAGCACATCACCGCAAGCAACAACTTCACATACATTAACTTCACTGACTGCGGAGTTCACAGAATTTAGAACATTCATTCTCAGTACAATGGAGATTCTTCAAAAGCAGGTAGCAGCACTAATCCTGGAATCTGACCGTCTTGAGATGAAGGGCAGACGAAAAATTTTACTCATACATGGTGTGGAAGAGGTCAAAAAGGAAGATGTCTCAGCAACGGTCTTAAAAGTTGCTGAAGGGCCACTAAATCTGACTTTGAGTAAGGCTGATATCTGCTACTGCCATCGTTTAAGTAAGCCCAGGGAGAAAAATGACAAACCAAGGCCTATTCTCATCAAATTTATCAACATTGCAGCTCGTGATAGTATGTGGCAGTCGAAGAAGTGTTTGAAAGGTTCTGGAGTAACTGTGTCTGAATTCCTGACAAAGTTTCGTCATGGTCTGTTCATGCAAGCAAGACTACAGTATGGTGTGAGCCAGTGCTGGACCAGGGATGGAGATATCTTCGTGATTGAAAGCGATGGGCAGCGCCACAGAATTGTGACTGCCAACGATCTAAAGAGCGTCACACATAGCGTTACTCCGGTTGCCATCGAGCAAGCAGCACAACCAGCTAAGGCCGCAATACCACCAAAAACAAGGCGTCTTCCGGCAAAGAAGTAAATGTATTTTCCTTAATTTGTTTAGATTATCATTATTATATTTTTTTATTGCTTCTTCTAAATTTTCCGCTACCTTCTAACATTTATTTTTAGAAAATTCAAAATACATCTGATAATTTAAAGTTTTGAAGGTACATCTTAAACTGATTGTTCTAAAGATTCCAGAAATAATATTTAGATATCATGTAAACATGGGACTGTCAAAGTGATTTGTCAATCTTGTAAACATGGCAGTCTATATGACACAGAGTTGCCAATGTTATTGACATAAGTTATCGACCAGTTATGTCCCGATCCACTATTGGTCCCTCAATATTTTTTTCTTGTTAGTTTAGTATGTTTTTGTTGTAACTTTTGTTTTGATTTTAATTTTTGTTTTAGTAGTATTTATTATTGTTTTCTACACATAGCTGGCAGGTATTTGATTGGAAACGTAAATCTTAATATAATATTTGTCGTATTTATACTTACTTAATTCTTTATTTAAATATTTTAATTTATATATTGTAATATATTTTTATTATTATATATTTTTTTTAGTTTGTTGCAAATGGATGACAGTAAAAGCGATAGTTCTTCTTTCTTTGAATCTTGTTCAGGTGAAAGTGACCTTAGCGTTTTAAGTACCTATCAAACACTTGGCGATTTTTTACAGTCACAGTTTTCGGATGTTCCGCATAACTTTAACGTAGTTCACATAAACGCACAAAGTATTCCTGCTCATCATGTAGATATGCTTGATTCCTTCAACTTTAAGTACCTCCACGCCATTCTTGTATCTGAATCCTGGCTTAAACCTTGTCTTCCCTCCACCTTGTATTCAATACCTGGTTTTCAGCTGATACGGAATGACAGAGCTAGTAGAACAGGTGGTGGTGTGGCTATTTATTTGAGAATGGGAATGAAATTTAATATTGTTTGCCAGTCAAATGAGGCTTCAGGCTCAGGGCTGGAGTATGTATTTATTGAGGTTGCACTTTCTCATACTAAGTTTCTTTTAGGAGTTATTTACAGCCCATCACTCCAAATCAACTATTTCGTGGAGCTCGAAAAGCTGCTGGAAGACATCACTCCTCAATATAGCCACACCATCATTATGGGTGATTTTAACACTTGTTTGTTAAAAAACGACCACCGAGCTAGTAAACTCAAATCAACTGTGCAATCCAGTAACCTTCAAATAGCCCCTTTAAATGCTACACATTTCTTTCCCAACTGTGCTCCATCACTTTTAGATTTGATAATCGTTTCTTCTCTCAATCATATTGCCAAACATGGCCAGCACACTGCCGATGCTTTCTCGTACCATGACCTTTTGTATTTATCATATAAGATCCGTTCTCCTTAAGTCAAGCCCCGAATCCTCCTACGACGTAATTTTGCTGGTATGGATAAAGATAAACTCTGTGCAGATGCAGCTGCAATAGATTGGTCGTCTATAGAAAGTTTAACAAGTGTAAGTGATCAGGTGGATTTGCTGAATAGATTTCTGATAGATCTTTACGACCGGCACGCTCCAATTCGACCTGTACGAGTAAAACATCTGCCTGCTCCTTGGCTTACTGACGAAATTAAAATTCTTATCAAGAAAAAGAACTCAGCACGCTCAAAATTTAAAATAGATCCAAGTGATAGGAATCATCAGCGATACAAAGCAATTCGGAATCTCTGCAATAAGATGTGTAGGGATGCACAACGTCGCCATATTCATAATTCAGTACAAAATGAGACTCCAGGAAAAGTCTGGAAATTTTTAAAGACATTGGGCATTGGCAAGTCTCCTGCATGTATTACTCCTAAAATAGATTTAAATGCCCTGAATAAGCATTTTTCCTCAAACACACTAATGGATAGATCAGATAAAAATCAAACCATTCAACATCTTTCATCCTTGCCATGTCCTGAAAATCCTACATTTCAGTTTCGTCAATTTTCGGTTTGTGATGTAAAGAAGAATATCCTATCCATTACTTCCAATGCCGTAGGACATGACAGCATTAGTCGTGCTATGATCATTCCTTTACTCGACATTATTTCTCCTGTTATAACGAAAATATTTAACTTTTCTATTTCCTCGGCCACTTTCCCTGAATCCTGGAAACACTCGAACGTAATTCCTTTACCTAAAAAATGCAACCCTGATTCCTTGTCCGACTACCGCCCGATATCTATTCTTCCTTTCCTTTCAAAGGTCCTAGAACGCCTTATCCACAATCAGCTCCAACTCTTCCTAAACAACAATAAACTGTTGAATCCCTTACAATCCGGATTCCGTCCTGGTCATAGCACGGTTACTGCCCTTGTCAAAATAACTGATGATGTGCGAGTTAACATGGAAAACAAACAGTTAACCTTGTTAACCCTGCTCGATTTTAGTAACGCCTTTAACACGGTGGATTTTGATATTCTTCTTGGTGTTTTTCATTCGCTTAACATATCTCCAACGACAATTGACTGGTTTCGTAGTTATCTACAAGGGCGCCGGCAAAGAATACGCTTAGAGGATTGTGTATCCGATTGGTGTACCACTAATGCTGGTGTTCCTCAAGGTGGCGTGCTATCTCCTCTTTTATTTTCTATTTTTATAAATTCTATTACACACTCCTTAACTTCTTCCTACCACTTATATGCAGATGATCTCCAGCTTTATACTCAAGCTCACCCTAATCACATTCACACGGCAATCCACACGATGAACAGCGACTTGAATAAAATATTGGAATGGAGTCAACGTTATGGCATAAAAGTGAACCCACTTAAAACTCAAACCATACTGATAGGTAGTCCTAAACTGCTCGCTAAAATTAATGTCAATTCGCTACCACATGTTCAATTTGACGGTGTGCATATTCCTTATGCTAACGTAGTGAAAAACCTTGGTGTATATTTCGACACTACCTTGTCATGGAAACACCACATTGATACAGTGCGCAGAAAGATGTTCGCTGCAGCTGGATCATTAAGGCGTCTACAGAACTTTTTACCCATACCAACAAAAATTGCGTTAGCACAGTCACTTCTCCTCCCAATACTGGATTATGCTGATATCAGCTATCTCGATTTGTCCGAGGAGCAACTTGATAAACTTGAGCGCCTTCAAAATTTGTGCATACGGTTCATATTTTCATTACGAAAATACGACCACATTTCAGAATTTCGCGATAAGCTCAAGTGGCTTCCGATTCGCCTTCGCAGGAATACACACGTTCTTTCTCTCCTTTATAAGATACTCTTTAACCCATATCTACCAGAGTACTTGAAGAGGTGCTTTAGGTTTCGACATGAAGATCACGACCGAAACCTACGGTCTTCTAACAACATGTTGTTATCCACACCACAGCACTCCTCGGAAAGATTTCACAGGTCATTCACGGTCCGCGCAGCATGCTTGTGGAACTCTGTACCTCCTTCTATACTTTCATCTAAAACTGTCGACTCATTCAAACGCAACCTGAAAGAGTTCTATTTACGCCAACTCCGTCATTAACGCAATTACTTTTTATACTTTTCCTGCATTAAACAGTTATTTATCTATTTTATTTTTATATATGTATTATTTATTATTATTGTATTTATTATATTATTTTATATATTATTCATATTTATTTAAGTTTATTTTATATTATATTGTAAATTTATATTATACTATTAATTATGTAAGTAATGTACATACAATTAACGTTTAACCGTCTAAATACTCTGCCCAAAGATTTCTGATAATTTTTTTTTTCTTTCTTTTATGATGTTTCTTTTTGTAAAAATAATTCTAAATTGATTCCTTTTATTGGTTGCCTGGTAGAAATCGCTTGTAGCGATAAGGCCGCCACATTGTCAATATATTTATTATTTAGTACCTAATTGTAAAATTGTATTTTATTTGGCAATAAAGAGTATTTATTATTATTATTATTATTATTAAAAAATATAATATAAAATAATGCTTTACTCAAGCACAACATACATTATTTGTGCCCGGTAGCATTTATGAAATAAAACGTATTCATGATAATATCAAAAATTATACTACAGAACTAAACCTATTTTAAAAATACCCACAAAAAAATACGAACATGGTGAAGTTCTAATCATAGCTTCACCGAACAACCGTGAATCTATCGTGGAAGTCATTCCCGAAAGTTCACCACATCACGAAGAATCGCTTGAAGAGGAGGCATGTATGAACGAGGCAGTTCCTCATGCGTCGTCGTCGGCACAAAATCCAGTACCTTCGACGTCGGATCTCACAAAGGAGGTACGAGGAAACAGTGGTATTGATGTCGAAATACTGTCATTATTAGGGGAAGTTCCCCAGTCGCAAGATATTTTGGGAGATGAAATTAATAAAAACATATCCGATAGATGGCAGCTCATACTTACCAAGGGTCTCATCAAAGAAACAAAACAGTCCTTGTTACAAGAATATCGGGTACCCAAAAACTGTGAAATGCTATTAACGCCTATCCTCAACCCTGAAGTTAAAGCGGGTATTTCAGAACTGACAAGCAAAAAAGATTTTTCCTTAATGCTTAGTCAAAAACAAATCAGCATTGCTTTGGCTGCAAATTGTTGTGCGATTCCTTCTACTACCTAACGAAGGCCCGAAGAAATTTAGTTATTAATACTATCAATGCAGAACTAAAAGATACCCTTCGTCAGACCACCAGAGATACATTTTTATTTGGGACCGATTTACCAGAAAAGTTAAGGTCCGCAAAAACTATACAAAAAACCGGAGAATCCCTTAAGCCTTCACAACCATTTATTTCAAACAGAAACAACCAAAATTATAGGATTACTTCTCAAAATTGTTTAAACTGGAAGCCCCCGCAACGGAAGCCTGCTGCGCGGCCCGAAGCGGGGAGACCTCGCTCGGTGCAGCGCTCGGGACCGCCGCCGCCGCCTCCGCCGCCGCCGCGACACACCCCGAACTACACACGCTCACGCTCGCCGCCCAAGAAATACAACAGGAGATATTAACATCTGAGGTCAGTTATTCTGGCCGTCTAAAGCTATTTTACAAAAATTGGTTAAAAATAACTAATGATCCTATAATTTTGTCCTGGATTAAGGGATATAAAATACCGTTTATTAAAAAGCCCTTCGGAAATAGTAATCCTGACTCAAGATATAAGCCAGATTACTTGATTCGAATAAAAGCCATACCTAAGTGTACATACGATAGTGAACAGTTTGTATCCGATATATTTTAGTACCTAAACCAAACTGAGACAAAAGGTTCATATTGAATTTGAAAAAATTAAACAAGTTTGTTGAAACCGTCCATTTTAAAATGGAAGGCTATAAAACTGCATCTAAATTCGTTACCGAGCGATGTTTTGTGTCAACTATTGATTTAAAAGACTTATATTTTTTTCTACCAGTTCATAACTCGCAAAAAAAGTACTTAAGATTCAAATTCAATAACAAACTATATGAATTTAATTGTCTACCTTTACAAAACTTTTAAAACCTGTTATGGAATTTTTGCGATCACATCAAAGAAATATGATATCAGTTATTTATCTCGACGATATTTTTTGCGTTGGTAAAACAAAGGCAGATTGCTATAATAACGTACTTTTTACAAAGACACTTTTAGAAAGTTTAGGCGTCGAGATTAATTGTGATAAGAGTTCTTTACAACCCTCAAACACATTTAAATTTCTAGGCTTTGTATTTGATTCCCAAAACACGGTTTTAAAATTACCTCAAACAAAGAGGGTAAAAATAAAACAATCTCTTTTAAAAATCTTCGAAGCAAAAACAATTAAGTTACGTAATTATGCACAATTGATTGGACTTCTCATATCGGCTTGCCCTGCTATTCAATATTCGTGGCTTTATTCTAAACGTCTTGAAAGACTTAAGTATTTAAGTTTATGGGAAAATTCATCAGTATTCGTTCAACGCTTGTCTGAGTAGCACGTACCGCGTCACGTCCGCGACCTTAACGTGTTCTTATATATATTTCTTATATTCCCTCTTTTACTTATTCTTCGGCTGATCTTAAAAATGAACTGTGCCGCGTGTGGTGAGAAATTCAATGACGGAGTGCAGTGCAGTAGCTGTAAAAACCAATATGATTTCGGGTGTGCAAATATAACCGAATCTGGCTACCGCCGGCTTGGAGCCGAGCGCCGCGCAAGCTGGAAGTGTTCTACATGCCGTTTGCGGTCACCGTCTCCACTGGTCACAGTCACACCAGCCCTCAGCCCAGAAGTCTCTTTGGAAAGTATAATGATGAAGTTAAATGCCATGGCTCTTAACCTCGAGTCTCTTCCGAAATTAATACACGACGTGAAGGAGATCAAAGCTGATATATCTTCATTGCAGGAGTCATCCAAAGGAATACATAAAAAAATTCAGGAGTTTGACACCAAAGTTCATAAACTAGACTCACGAATAACTTCCCTGGAAACGACATCGAACCAAGTTAAAGATTTGAAGGCTCAAATGGGCACATTCCAGCATAATGAAATATTACGCGACCAATGGTCACGTCTCAATAATGTGGAGATAAAAGGAGTGCCTCTAAAAAAATCTGAAAACCTATACACTATTGTTGAGAGCATCGGTAGTCATATAAAGTATAAAATTACCAAAAACCATATAAACTACGTAAGCAGAGTACCCTCATATTCGAATAATGAGAAATCAATAGTCGTTAGTTTCCTGAATAGGTATGTGAAAGAAGACTTCATAGCATCTGCACGACTTTCAAGTCAATCAATTTAACGGACTTGGGATTTTCTGGTGATAGTAACCGCCGCATCTACGTAAATGATCACTTAGCTCCGGAGTATAAAAAACTACTGAATAAAACAAAACAGTTGGCTAAAGAAAAAGACTTTGCATACGTGTGGGTGAAATTTTCGAAAATCCATATTCGTAAAAATGATACATCTCATGTTATTGTTGTTAATTCAGATAATGATTTAAACAAGCTTGCTTAACCTGTATTCTATGTGTCATAATATTACTATCCTGTTATAATGCTTCACTCAAACTTACCTTACCTCTTCATATTAAATTAATTAGTTTGAAAATACCACTTGCTCTGTCAATCTATGCTATAAATATTTTATCAAATTTATGTTCTATTCTTATTATTATATACAATTTAAATATTTTCATATTGTTTTCACCAAATCACTACCTATTCATACAAACAGTAACCGATAACACTTTAAGCTATTTTTTCATTAACTTATTACCTTTTTATGTACTTTTGAACATTAAATTCAAACATAACTTAGTTACAATGGTGTTTACCTACTACAAAACCTACAACCCGTACCATACGCTTATACTTAAATACCTATTATTGTCTCATTATTTAATTATTGATTATATGCCCAGTTCCATAGATATTTGGATAACTAGATATTTACTTTTAAAGTCGAACGATCATTTCAAAATTATTAATAGGTCAGTTGATACTTTTATAATATTTAAACTCATATTATCATTACTTATATTGTTTATAGTATGCATTAAAAATGGCAGATAACTTAACTTGTTATTACCAGAACGTTCGAGGGTTGCGAACAAAAACGTCAGTTTTTTTCAGAAACCTAAACCTAGTAAATTATGACCTAATAGGCTTAACAGAGACCTGGCTTAACGATAACATCTCAGATTCTGAGATATTTGACGATAGGTACTGTGTATGGAGACGCGACCGTAGGTATGCAATCACGGAACAGCGTAAAGGCGGGGGAGTGTTGCTAGCCGTGCGGAGTGACCTTTGCACTTTCGTGCGTCCGGAGTGGCACTCCTCAGCGGAGGACCTATGGATTACGATACAGGTAGGTAAAGATAAGCTACATGTTTGCGTTATTTACTTGTGCAATGAAAATATGGGTCTTAACTTCTCTCGACAACTATCTAATTTCCTTTTTAAACTACAGGATATTTTATTATTAAACCCAAATGATAAGTTTCTCATACTTGGCGATTTTAATATGAGTTCTATTTGTTGGAGCCTGTCAAGCGTGAGTTCTTATCTGAAACCGAGTAATTTAATGACGTTAGGTAAAAATGAAACAGAATTTATTGATCAACTAAACCTCGTTAATTTAAGTCAGTACAATCACATAACTAACCAATTTGGTAGGATTTTGGACTTGGTACTTTGCAACAATGATGTCTGTGTCGATAGCATTTCAAACCCACTAGTTCCACTGGATCCGCATCATATGGCACTTCAAATTTACATTCCTTCTGCTTGCCCTACCGAAAGTCTAAAACCTGCACCTAGAACAAAGTTTTGTTACCATAGGGCGGATTTCAGCATGTTTAGGGACGATTTGGCAAAAATTGATTGCCACAAGGAGCTACTTACGAGGAACATTGAAGAGTCGGTTCGTTTTTTCAACGAAGTACTTTATAAGTTGCGAGATAAATATGTTCCCAAAAAACAGATTCCTAAAAGACAATATCCACCATGGTACTCCTCAGCGCTTATTAAAGTACTTAAAGAAAAGTTTAGGTATTATCGTAAGTTTAAAAAATATGCTATGTTAAGTGATAAACACTCTATGGATATTCTGCGGAATCGGGCTGCGGTACTGGAAAAGGATTGTTACAGATCTTATATCCAAAACGTGGAAAACGCTATAAAATCAAACCCTAAATATTTTTGGAGTTTTTATAAATCCAAACATAACGCTATACCTAATCTTATGACGTACAATGGTATAAGTGCCAGTCTAGGTAGTGATATTTGTAATTTATTTTCCGATTTCTTTCAATCTCAATTTTTAACTCCAGATTCGACACCATCATTGCCACCTGACATAACTGAATACAAAACGACTATTGATTGCGACATTTCAACATTCTTTATCACGCGGACCTCTATTGAATCCAAACTACTGAAATTAGATAAATTCAAATCAGCCGGGCCCGATTCTTTACCACCTATTTTATTTATTGAATGTGCGGATCTGTTATCATTGCCATTGGAAATTATTTTTAATAGATCTATCAAACAAGGCTATGTACCGTCAATATGGAAGAAGGCGTTTATTTCACCTATCTATAAAAAAGGCGACAAAAGTGCTATTGACAACTACCGTCCCATTTCGAAATTATGTGTCGTTGCTAAAACATTTGAAAAATCAGTATATGAACACTTGTACTCTTCACTGAGTGCTTCTCTTCCACTGTCGCAACATGGATTTGTGAAAGGAAGATCTACCATCAGCAACCTGGTACTCTTGAATGAAGCTGTTTCTGAATCCATGCACAACGGTAACCAAGCAGATGTTGTTTATACCGACTATACCAAATGTTTCGATAGAATTGACCATCGTATCCTTATCGAGAAACTACAGAAGGCTGGTATCAGGGGTGATTTGTTGAGGTGGTTAACTTCCTATATCTCTAACCGCTCACAAGCAGTAGTATTGCAAAACTATATGTCCAAATGGGTAACAGTCCCCAGCGGAGTTCCACAAGGATCACTACTGGGACCACTTCTCTTCTTAATATTCGTGTCGGATATAGATTCATGTTTTCGAAATTCCACGCTCATTAGTTTTGCAGATGATATGAAAATTTTGAAATCTATTTCAAGTATTAATGACTGCTTCCTATTGCAAGAAGACCTTAACAGATTGGATACTTATTGTACTAAATTCAAGCTAGACCTCAACGTAGACAAATGTGCTGTTATAACTTTTAGTCGCAAGAACAATTTAATTTCATATAACTACAAACTAAAAAGTCATCTTCTTCAACGTGTCTCTGAGGTAAAAGACTTGGGCGTTCTGCATGACTCCAAGCTTACATTTCAGAGTCACATAACACTCATTGTAAAGAAAGCTCTTAAATCTTTAGGTTTCATCTTGCGTACTGGTAAAGACTTTAAAAACGTGAAAACCTTTAAAATACTATATTGTGCGTATGTTCGATCTCACCTTGAATACGCTTCCCAGATTTGGAACCCGAGATACGAAGTCTACATTGAAAGAATCGAACGAGTACAACGTAAATTTTTTCGCTTTCTCAATTATCGTTGCAAATTAAGGGAAAGAGATTACTTTAAACAGTGTTTGAAGTACCACTTTTTGCCGTTGGAGTCGAGACGCAAGTGCGCAGACATAATTTTCTATAAAAAAATTGCTAATTCACTTGTGGATTGTCCTAAACTAGTTGAGAAACTTCTTTTTTATACACCCACTAGAACCTTTCGTCATAGTCCTTTATTTCATCTTCCACCAGCTAGTACAAACTACCGACGAAATACCTATCTTCACCGCGCTCCGCAGACCTTTAACAACCTGAATAAAATAAATAACGCCGATATTGACTTCTTTTTCACCAATATTCAAAAAACAAAACATCAATTAAATCAAGTATATTTCACAAAATTAACCAACTTATAACTTGTAAACGCATCAATTCTATATTTTATTTATTATTTTACTTACTGATTCGGTTAAGCCAGTCGGTAAACTGTCACAAAGCCAAATATCATCCAAATTCGTTGAACCGTTCTGCCATGATTGAGGAACAAACATCCATACATACATCCATCATCCACCCAAACTTTCACATAGTTTATTATTATTTCATTTGTATTTATGCGCTATACTTTCTGATGTGTAGGTATTTGTATTTATTGTATTATAATTATTATTTGTATAAATTATATTTCTTTTAAGATGTAGGTAATCTAATATGTTAGTAATCTAGTTATAAGTAATCTAATATATTATATCATGCAGTAATTGGTATTTTCATCACATTCTTCAACATATAATTTTATATTTCTTTTCTGTTTTTAGTTTGGTTCTATCTAATATGTAGTTAACCTAATTTATAGTCTCACGCATTAAGTAATTGTTATTTTCAACAAATTGATCATGTAGTATATTTTTTGTTTTTCTCAGTTTGTATAATTTTTCGATTATGAACTTTCATGATATGAAAATTAACGAATGTTATTTATATCTTTATTTTGGTTCTATCAGTGGAGACTTTTTAATGATTGTAAAAGTGGTATTGTCCTTTATTTATTATAAACTATAAAATCGATAGTCTTCCTAAAATGTAAAAATAAAATAAAATAAATAAAAAAAATAAAATAAAATAAAAATAAAATATGAACGACAGATTAGTTTATCCCTAAATATCCGGGAAGATGTTTATTGGTGGCTAGACAAAATTGATAATGGTTATGCTAGCTTAAGATCTGATGATTATAAAATTGAAATTAATTCTGATGCTTCTCATTCAAGCTGGGGTGCCTCGAGTAATAACAAGGAATGTTTTGGTTGTTGGAAGGAGTCTGAAATGACACTTCATATTAATTAATTTGAATTAAAAGCGGCATATTTAGGTTTAAAAACGTTTGCTAAAGAATTATCTGACTGTCAAATTTTGTTACGCATTGATAACGTAACCGCGATATCTTGCATTAATAGAATGGGCAGCATAAAGTACCCAAATTTAAATGATATGTCCAAAAAAAAAAAAAAAAAATATGGCAGTGGTGCGAAACACGTAAAATTAAAGTATTAGCTTCTTATATTAATACGAAGGACAATTTTTTACCCACGGCATTGTCTCGCAAAAAGTTTCTAGATACTGAATGGGAATTAAGTGAACATGCTTATTGTGGTATTAAACGAGTATTTGGTGAAATAGACCAGAAATAGATTTGTTTGCCAGTAGGTGTAATACAAATTGCCCATTGTACATTACGTGGAAAAATGAACCCGAAGCATTTGCTGTTGATGCGTTCACCATCAGCTGGACTAACTATTATTTTTACGCATTTCCGCCATTTGCCCTCATTTTAAAGACACTTAGAGAAATAATAGATGATAAGGCCGAGGGTATATTCGTAGTACTAAATTGGCCCACACAGCCATGGTTCCCATTATTGAAAAAGATATTTATTTCTAAATCAATTTATTTTGAACCCAATATTAACCTTCTTCAATCTCCTATCAGATTGACACACAGCTTACACAAGATACTCGGTTTGATTGCCGTGAAGTTATCAGGCAGGTTTTATTAAATAAATCGTTATCTGTTGATTCTACAGAAATAATGTTATCTTCTTTATCTAGTAATACTTACAAGCAATATAACAGCTGTATCAAGTCTTGTTTAATTATTGTTCCGAAATGCAGCACAATTACTTGACCTGTTCAGTTCATGTCGTAATTAATTTTTTAACCGATGTTTTTAACAAAGGTGCAAAATACGGAACTATTAATACATATTCTGCCTTATCTCTATTATTTCCGTTAGATAATATATTGATAAAGCGCTTCATGCAAGGAGTCTACAAGCTAAGGCCTACAAATCCTAAATATGAGGTCATATGGGACACAAACATAGTCCTTGATTCTTTGGCTCAAAAAAAAAAAAAAAGCCGACATTATCTTTAATGCACCTCGATAATATAAGTAAATGTAGTGTTGAAATGTTTATTAAAATTCCAGACATAATTAAAACCTCCAAACTACATTCACCCCAACCATTATTAAGGCTCCCTTTTTATAATGAACGTCCAGAGATTTGTCCTGTCCGGTGTATAGAATCATATATTAACAAAACAAGAGAACTTCGTAAAAACTGTAAATATTTATTTATAAGTTATAAAAAGCCACATTCAAAACTATCTTCACAAAGATTAAGTAATTGGATAAAACAGACTCTGTATGAAAGTGGAATCGACACTTCGCTGTTCAGTGCTCACAGCACTCGGCATGCTCCAACATCTAAGGCCAACAAGCTTGGAGTTAATTTAGATACAATTAGAAAAGCCGCTGGCTGGAGTAACTCTTCCAAAGTATTCGCTAAATATAACAAAGAAATTATTGAAAATTCTAGCAATTTCGGAACAACTATTTTGAGTGATTTTATGCCTACATAATAATTAATGTAGGTACCTAATTATGTTGTTATATTTTGTATGGAAATTGATTTAATTGCTATATTATAACTAAAAATGGATAATAATTGTTGATCATGTAAGCTATTTTACTTATTTTCTCTCTGAACATCCTACAATAAGTAAACCTATTAAATCGCAAAGAATTAAGCTGCAAAATATAATTGAAGATCAAACGAACTTCTGAGTGAAGTTCGATCGAAATTATATGAGCAGCTTAATTCGAAGCGATTTATAATCACCCTCCCAGTTTAAAACGAAACATATTTATTACTTATTTATTTACTGAAAATAAATATCCCAACCCTTATATCTTAATATAAGTAAAATACTTACCTGTGCTTATCGTTTTTTTACCTTACCATGCAATGGTTTATCCTATAAATAGAATAATCCATTACATTTTTATATAATTCGGCTTTAAACAAAATGATTCCAAAAGGGCCGGTTAATTAGGAGCCGGAGGTGAAGCAGTGTTGCCAATACAAAAAAAAAAAAGACTCTAAAATAACCGTGCAAGGCTGACACATGGGACCGATACTACAATAAGTAAACCTATTAAATCGCTTCGAATTAAGCTGCTCATATAATTTCGATCGAACTTCACTCAGAAGTTCGTTTGATCTTCAAATATAATTTATGAAAATATTGTACAATAAGGTTAACTGTATGGCATTTTTTGGGTAACAGTAGTGGATGTTTCGCATCCGAGGGTAGGTGCGATTGTGAGATCCTACCCCCCACCCTGAGAAACCCAAGGGAATCAATAAAGGGTGACAGCTTACGCAATGAAACCACATAGTTATTTTGATTTAATGATTTAAATTCGGATGAAAAATGATTAGACTGCAGAAATTTTATAATCGAATTATGACCTTGACGTATTTCGTTACTTGACAAGGGGCCTAAGATACGATCTTGGCGCTTTAATTTTGAATTATTTATAAAACGATGACACCAGGCAATAGAGCGTTGCAATTTATTAAAACTTGAAAATTTGCCAAAACAATCTTCTAAGTTGTTAGTGACAACTTGAGAAATAAAATTAAAAGTGTCTGTCGAGGATTTCTGTTCAAGGACACTTTCAGAGTTTTCAATATGAAACGTAGTGATAGGCCAGGTAGTGACGTCATCATGCAGTCACTTGGGCCCGCAGATCCAATCGGCGGACGCGCCGACGAACGCTTTCGGCAGCGCGCCACGCGAGCATAGATCAGCTGCATTGTTACTACTGTTTACATGAAACCAGCGGTTCGGACATATGACCTCGCAAACCTGACTAACACGGTTAGCCACAAATGTTTTTAGTTTATATGCTGGGGTTTGTAACCATGAGAGTACAACAGTAGAATCAGTTAACGCGGTAATAGATAAATTAATGCTTATATTTTGAATAACAAATTTTATTAATTTAGATAGCAGCACGGCTGCCATCAGCTCGAGTCTAGGTATTGACATAGGTTTAATAGGTGCGACCTTTGATTTACTAATGAGTAACCTAACCTTTGTGGCGCCATCTGGGTCAGTGCTGAGCAAGTAGATGCATGCGGCAAAGCCTCTAGATGAAGCGTCACAGAATCCTATCATCTGTACAGCATCATAGTTAGGTATTAAAACGTGACGATCTATACGCAGCTGAGACATAGTCGGTAGCTCGGAGATGAACCTATCCCACTTAGAGTACAATTCAGGAGGTAAGTGTTCGTCCCAACCGAGGCTGAGCTTCCATAAGTCCTGCATAATACACTTCGCTACAAACGTACAAGGTGCAATAAAACCGACAGGATCGAATATAATGGCTAAGAGTTTTAGCACTGAACGTTTTGTATAACTATAATCAGTCAAATTGTAATTATAGGAGAAACAATCGCTTGATGGTAACCATGTCAAATCTAAAACTTTCAAAGATGACAATAACGTATCGTCTTCAAAATTGATTTGAGTAATTTGATCTGCTTGCATGCGTTCGAGCAGCTCTGGACGGTTGCTCGCCCACTTGCGGAGCTCGAAGCCCGCGGCGCGCAGCAGCGCCGTGAGCTCGTCCTGCATGGCCGCAGCCTCGCGTACCGACACACACGACCACAAATAGTCATCTACGTAAAACCCCGAGGTGAGCGCGCGAGCGGCGCGCGGGTAGCGGACGCGCTCATCCTGCGCCAGCTGCTGCAGGGTACGCACGGCCACGTAGGGGGCGCTGCGCAACCCGTACGTGTTGGTTTTCAGCTCATATACGCGGACAGGTTCAGATGGAACTTCCCGCCATAAAATGTGTTGATATTTACGCTCAGCGGGCCTAATAAAAACACATCTATACATTTTGGAAACGTCAGCCGTTAAACATACTTCATGTAGGCGAAAATTGAAAATAACTTTTAAAATATCGTTATGTAATTTTCTGCCGGTTAAGAGCGTATCATTTAGGGAAACTCCGTTGCTTGTTTTAGCAGAACCATCGAAAACCACTCGTAAGGGCGTGGTGGTGCTGCTAGGGCGTAGAACACAATGGTGTGGAATTATGTAAGCAGAGGGTTCAGGGCCCGTGTACAACTCCATGTGACCTAAGGATTCGTATTCCTTCATGAAGTCGACGTATGCCCGGCGCAGTTCAGGTTTCCGTGCGAGCCGGCGCTCGACGCTCACAAGTCGCCGAAAGGCAGAATCGTAGGAGTCGCCAAGAGACTCGTGCTTCGGATTCATGAGGATGGGCGATACGTAGCGACCGCTCGAGTCGCGATAGTGATTTTTAGTATAAATATGTTCAGCAATCTCATCTTCTGGACTTAGTGAAATAGCACACGGTGCCTCTTCCACATCCCAAAATCGCTTAAGGGTATCATTGATGAGATTTTCTTCAAAGGTGTGCGACACCAATGAATTTGTAGCCGCTAAAGAGTTAAAAGTGCTAGAATTGTTTACTTCTAGTCTTCCGGCTATCACGTAGCCAAACACGCTATTGATTGCGCTAGGTATATTAGGGGAAAAGGTGATAGTTTCACCAGAATAAATATGAGGAAAAACGTCTCCTGCTAAAATAATATCAATAGGAGATTTTTTATAAAAAGTAGGATCGGCTAGAGCTAAATTATTATATTTATTTATTATTTTTTCCGGAATTTGTACAGTCGGTAAATCGGAGGTAATTTTCGGTAAAATTACGGCATCGATTGTAAAATTTGTATTATTATTTATTGTTGACTTAAAACTAAACGTTGTCATGCCGTGATTCTTTACACTTTCTCCACCTAATCCATATATAGAATAAGGACACTTAGTATGTCTCAACCCTAAGCGTTGTAAACAACTAATTGAAATAAAATTAGATTGCGCTCCGGAATCTATAAGCACGCGACAGGGTTGATATTTACCTAAAGTGTCTAAAACGTGAACAATAGCTGTTCCTAATATGACTGCACAGCTATAATTTTGTTGGGTAGGTAAAGATGCATGGCAGCTATTGTGACCGAGCGAGACGGGCGCGTGCGCGGGAGTAGGCGCAGGCGCGGGTGTCGCGGCCAGCGCCGACGCAGATACCGTCGGAACCGGTTTCACCAATTCATCAACATTATGTAACAATGAATGATGTGGCAGTTTGCAAATTAAACACCTATAGTTACTATGACAATTGTTCACTTTATGATTAGGTTTAAGACAGTTACGGCATAAATTTAAGGCGTCAGCACGGCTGATCCTATCGTTCACTGATAATTTATGAAATTGTTCGCATCTGAATATAAAATGATCCTTACCGCAAAGTAAACAAGTAACTTGATTTTTAATCGAAGAATAGTTATAATTTTTAGATGTAGATTTATCCTTTAAATTATATTTAACCTAGTTATTATTTGTATTTTGTTTTTTTAACTGAGTTAGATGATTATTTTGTGTATTAAAAGATAAATCAGCGTGATCAAGCACCTTGACTTGATTTTGTACAAAACTAATTAATTCTTCAAAAGTAGGTATAGAATTTTGATTTAGGTTTTGTTCAAATAACTTTCGACTTTGAGGATCGAGAGCTCGTAATGCAATATGACACAGTATGTAACTACTTAAATCGTTTATTTTTAATGCTTGAATTGCCTTGTAAGAATGTTCAAATGTTTCGATAAAATTGTTGAGATTAGCAGAAGATTCCTTACTTAACGAAGAAAAAGTTAACATTTTGTCTAGATACCGACTAGCCAACATTCGGTTATCCTGATATTTACTTAGTAAACTCTGCCAGACTAAATCGTAGTTACTGGCAGTAATAGGTAAACTCTTATAGTTCGGCCGTTCAGAGAATGCGTTCCTGACACATCGCGATTGAACTGACGACGTAACTTTGTAATGGCGTTGCAGTTACGATAAAAAATGTTTTTGCTGCTTGTTTACCGTTTTAACAATTGATGAGCATTAAAACAACATTATTATATCAATAATCAATGAATTTTATAATTTTGTGCCAAACTGAGTGTCAAATAACTTGGTAAACAATATTTTTCAAAATCTATACTGCGCTATTACAAGGTTATGTCAAAGCTTTATATTTGTAGTGCTGTGCTAATAATAACAGTATCGTAATCTGTTCTTAAACAGGTATACTTTATGAAATAATACATTTCGTTTTTCTTTTTAAGAATTTGAAAATAATGAACTACAAGATAACTTTTATTAAATTAAAAAATAAAACTAAAACCAAACTGAATGCGCGAAAAAAAACAAGCAAAAGGCTTGGTTACAAGCAAAAGGCATTAGCGCAAATATGCAGATGCTAAAAGCAGAGCTAATTAAATTAGTTAAAGAAAATAAAGTGGCAAATGTGCGATACGAAATCGATGAACTGGCTCTGGAGTACGGTCATCGCGTTCTAAGAATTCCATCGTATCATTGCCAATATAACGCGATTGAGCTAATCTGGGCTCAAATAAAAGGTTACGCCGCCCGCCACAATACTTCCCCGCCATTCAGCACGAAAAAGATGATGACCCTATTAAAAGAAGCCTGCGGGGAAGTCACTAGAGATGACTGGGCAAAGGTTGTTGAAGACTAAAAACCTGATTATGGAACATTTTGACCGAGATATTAGGATTGAAACTGTTATTGATAATAAAATAATTATACATGTAGGCGAAGATGATGATGAAGAAACTACCTCCTCAAGCGAATAGGAGTCTGATTAATATTCTGTACGCACATTCAATTCAATATACTTTATTGCATAGAAATACAGATTGTTACTTTGTAACAAAAAATAAATAAAACAATTTTATTTTATTAATATTACCTTTTCTTGGTTTCCACTTAAATTACTAAAATACAAATTTTAAATGATTCCGCCAATTTAAAACGAAAATAATCTTAAAAATAACGCGGTGTTTCATTTTGGAGGAACGGTTACGAACTCAGTGTTATGTTGTGCCCATCACTAGTCGTGACTAACTGATAGGTGTCAGGAACGCATTCTCTGAATGGCCGAACTATAACTATATTTAATGCAGCACCCTTTGTGCACGACAGAAGGTAGTGGAATTTATCTATTTTAGGTATGTTACTTTGGTTGTGTATTAATGAACAGAATGTTTCGTAAAAGGTCGTAAAATTCTCAATTTGGCCATCAAAAACAAATAGTTCAATTTTTGGAAGACGAGGTCTAGATTCCACAGAAGGTTTAGAAATTTCAACCTTCTGTTCTTGCACACAAGGCTGCAATTTTGATATGCATAGTTTTACAAGAAAATATAAATCATCGAAACTGTTCAACTCTTCATTACGTAATGACGAACTAGTGTTTATTTGTCGTTCTAATTCAAATATTTTGTAAGTTAAGGATTTAAACTCTGCACGAATATTGTCAATTTCGGCAGCTCGTAATAAAAATAAAGATTGAAAATCTGATTCGGCATTAAGAATTTCTTTAGATTTATCGTTAATAAATTGCATTTCTTCAAAACATCTTTCTTTGCGTTTAGTTAGTATGACAAAATCTTTGTCTAAGCGCATCTCGATTGTTTCTTTCGATTTCGCCATATTGGATTTACGTAACAAAGAACTTTGGACTTTGATCGAAAAGGTGACGGGAAAGGCAAAAAGTAAGAATTGAGTATTGGATTATACGAATGGATTTTGCGTAATTAAGTATCCTAATCGGGGTAAATTAACTAACAAAGAATCCTGGTCGATGGACCAAAATTTATGTGCGGTTTGCACACCTTTCTAGAGGCCGCTGAAATTGATTTTTTTGTAATGGACTGTAGGTATGTGTGTGTATGAAATTAATGTATTTTTATAGTGAAAGAGTAGTCAATCTGCCTTATAATCGGGTAAGAACAAAATCAACCACTCACCTGAAGAACTACGGAGCTGCCACAACGTTGATGGGATAGTCACAACAAATCCAGTAATTCTGGCACAATCACTAAACAATACAGTCTTATCGTAAGTATTAGAATGCACTCGCGGTCGGTTCGCGAAGGTACTTATAATGATGATCTCTCAGTGTCTGCTGACCACGCTCGTGGTGGCAGTCAGGCAGGCAGTTCGAAGACAAGTGCGTTTGCGCACTCCGTCGTAAAGGTTTGTGGAAGATATGCAACTACCCTCTTATAGGCAAGATCGAACACTTGGGAATTCGGGAATTCCATCCTTAGTGCTCTCCTTAACCCTTTGTATGTGTAGAAGTTATGGCTGTACTTTGCCTGTCAGCCTGTCGGTTTGTCACGAAAAGTTTTACCAACTATATAGGTAAAACTGTTCGTTACAAACCGCGCGATATAACGTGGTTTTACCCCCGCATTTTCGAGGCCCGCAGGACTATGTATATCACGTTGCAAATTTCGTCCAAATCTGTTTTCGTCCAAAGAACGGCTGTTCTGCCGTGATGGAGGAACAAACATCCATACATCCTTCCATCCAAACATTCACATTTATAATATTAGTAAGATTATCATAAAGTCCATTTCGCACAACGAACTTAGGCGGTATATGGTAAAAAAAAATATTAATGAAATAAAATCACTGGAAAGTACCTACTCAGTTCAGAAATGACTACTGAATCCATTTCCTCATTTCTTAATTTCTTTTTTATAATCGATCAAAATCAAAGGAACTGTTGTTTGAAACCTTGTTATTGAACAGTTGAAGTGGAAAAAAACCTGTTTATAGTGATGTCAGTATTTTTTATAAAGAAACTGTGTGGATAAATGAAACATAAACCGCACAGCCACGACAATCTAATTCATATTTCATTTTTGTTAATTATGTTTCATTATAATATTTCAAAGGAATAAATTTTTTAATATTGGTACTTTATTGATTTTAATTAAATATTATTTTTAATCATATACTACGTAAATATATAAGAAAAATGAAAAGCCTGATCTTACTTTATCTATCACAACCACTGGACACGTTCATAAAAACGAAAACCATAAAATTACTTCTTGCACCCGACTCCTTACTATACGAATCGATTAAGGTATGGCTTAATGTTTTGAATACTTCAGTGATTGTGATCATTTTTATTTGAAATAATCCTATTGTCAAGGGTGATGACGGCTGCACGACAGCCATTGGGTCTCTTGACGCAGGTCCAGCGAACTGTAGGTCCTTTCCTCGATCCAGGCCAATTAAATCTGTGTTTCCCTAGTATCATCACCGGGTTTCCTGAGAGGGTCTTTTCAAATATTGGTTCTGAAAATCAAGTTCTGGTGTTAGTTCTTTAGAATAAAATAACATACCTATATTATGTCGTCATTGTCACGTCGAAAAACCCATTATAAGGCCATGAGTCTCTCAGTAATTTTTTTAGTCAATACAACTCTTTGTAATTAGTCCACTGCACGGCATGACTCTCCTCTGGGTGACGATGAGGTATAGGCCATAATCCACCAAGCTGGCCCAGTGCTGGTTGGTGGATGTCAGAATTTTCAGGGCACCGAACGAATATCGATGGCATGAGTCTCTAGCGTAGATAAATAGGTAGGTTGACATCATCATCTTGGTTGGTGCTATGGAATTATTTTCCTTCGAATTATCATGACTCTTCCGTTTTCATTAACTATACATGCACCAATGTGCGCCTAATCGCATCGATAAGCACACTTAGAGATAATTATGGGTTTTCCTACCGCGTTTGATAACAAAGTTTTCCTTTTACTTTTTCCTACTTTGACATGTGATGATTTATTTAGTTTGCGAACTTTTTATGTCACAATATGAGAGCGTGTTCAGACCACACGCACTCACCGAGCGCCCGCCACGCCCCCGACCCGCGTTCACCCGTCACACGTAATTTGATATCTACAGTTGTGTTAAGTAAGACTCAAATGACACACAAAAAAATGCAACGAATGTTGCTCTTTTTCGACGTGGGAGGGGCGCGTGGTGTGTGCTGTGCAGTCACGTTTGGTTGGAACTTGTCTATAATGGACGATTTGCACGTCATATCGCCAGGTCTTTTCATACAAGCAGAAGGAAGACTTTTCGAAAATTTTAATTAAAATAAAGTTTAAATCTTAGTTTTGACGTTTTGTTTTAAACCCTTTGTACAAAAGATAACTATGAAAGTATAATTAGATAATTATGTGATCAGTTTGTCCAAAACTTAAATGGTCTTTTAAATAAAACACTTTTTAACCGGATTTATCAAGTTTAATTTATATTTTACATTTGAACTCGACGTTTCAGTGTCTTTGCAGACCCCGTGGTCACGAGCGACCGGGGTGTCAGGCGTCTTAACAGTGGAAAAAGTTATGTACATCATCATCTGTTTCACAGTCTTAAATGAGCTGACAGTATCTTGAGTTTCAGGTCGTGCAGCTTGCTGGATATTAGATTTAATGTTTTCAGGATAGGGTCCCATGTGTCGGTGATAGTTTTCAACCATATTCTCGATTGAAATTAGGGTGTCTTTTTCTAATTTCAATGGCTTCTCTGATCATTGTAGGAATGTTATGTTTCTCTCTAGATAAAATTTCAACAGAGTCAAACCTTAAGTAGTAGTTAGGTTAATATCTTCTGGGTGTTTAAAAACATAAATGTAATTTTTTTTTACCAAAAATTTTACATTGCTAACTGTACCTACAAATATAGCTGTATTAAAAAATATGCTCTCTTGTAATCGTCAACAACCCTTTCTCAAATTGAAATAAAAAAAACAATACATATCTAACCAAGATTTAAAAGAAAACTAAGTTCTTGTCCAATCAAAGACTTAGTAATTACGATTTCACTCAACTTCCTATAAGTGTACTGAAAATCAAACTGCGCCCGAGCGGAGCCACACAGCTAGTTTATAGGATATATTGTTGGTATTCTTTATGTAGCTATGAAACCGATTCGACCATTACAATATTTATAAAAAATTAAATAGTTAGTATAGGTATCGCAATACTAAATCCAAATAAATAAAAAATATAGATTATGTTACCTATATTATCCTTGAGATAAGTTTAACTAAAAACTAAACTAGAACTGCCAGTGACGAAAGAATTTTTTTTTAATAAGCGATCAAGCATAGGTTTTGGTTTATTTTGCAAATTAACTTATATGCTTAGCTAGCTTTGCTTAAATAAATAGAATTTTAATCGTATGCCAAATATTCGATATTGATCCCAATAAAAATCCAATTTCGTATCATAAACGTTGGCGCCGAATGGTTGTGATTCAGCTAAATTCAAATTCAAACATTTATTCAACATACAAACAAACAAACAAGACAACACATAAAAATCAACAAAATATAGTACAAAAATGGAAATAAAAAAATGCTATATAAAATTAAATTGACAAATTAAGAAAATAACAACACAAAAAAACATAGTTAAAAATAGCAACAGTCACAAAAATCAGTAAAGAAAAGAAAAATTTGAATATTAAAATCACAATGAGAAATAATAAAATGTTGCCCTATACTGCAGTGAGTATGTTAAAAAGGACACATCTCAGCATAATGCTGCAGCAGAAGCCGCAGCACTGGTTTTCAGATGTACCCTCGTGATGCGTGTGCTCGCGTGCGCAGCATGCCACTCGCAGCTTAAATATTAAATATAATTATATTATTCTTGCTTCATAATTAAACACATAAATATACACTCAAATACATAAATATTAAAAATTAAAAATTAACTCCATACATATTATAAATACAATAAAGCATAAATAAATATAAATAACTAAATAAATTGTTGAAATTGGCATAACTGTAAACTGTAAATACAATAAATGCATGTAGGCACATAATAATGGTGTAAGTGTTACTGGTATGTTGGAACAACACGTACCCCACTCGGCATCATTGTTTGGTGTTGTATGTATAAAAGTGTTTTTTTAAAGATGATTTAAACGTTTGCAATGAGCCGAGTCCACGTATTGGAGGAGGTATGTTGTTCCAACATTTAGTATCCGAATACCTAAAGCTACCTCGAAAGGCGGTCGTTCGGTGCCAAGGTATGCTGCCCCTGGGCCTACTCAATGCTCGCCAATTCCTAGATTTAGCACGCCATTTTAGTTTACGCACTAGATATTCGGGACGGCCAGATTTTATCACACCGAACAATAGGGTGGTTAGGTATAGTTAACACCGAAGTACCCTCCCATCGGCTATTTTCGTCACGACGAGACGCTTGCATTGCACTTGTGACTGCGACTGTTGCATATCACTTAAATTGTAGACTTTGATCTGTATTGTACGCAGAAACTGTAACCTTTCAGCACAAGAACCGTCGACTTCCGGAGCGTTTTCAATATCTGCGCTGTTAAGAAAGACTTTGTTTTTTTACGTTGTTATTTTTGTTACTAGGAAAACGTATTTTTATGAAAACGACATAGTATAGGTTCCTTTAAATGTATTAAAATTGAAAAAACACACACACAAAATTTATTTATTGTAGTCTTCGAACAAAGAATTCTTAAACAAATACAAGTGTTTAATCACCAAACGGAAAGACACAGTTCACACCATCAAATAAATAATCTTTCATGAATACAATTGAAAAAAAAGAAAACAAAAAGGTAATCCATCATGGCTTTCTCAGTTTTGTAAAAATACCATTCTGGACCTTAAAGACAGGCGGTTCGTGATTATGCTGTAGTCTCAATTTGGTAACTTGTCCATCCGTTAACTTAGTGACCACATTCGCGTAACATTTTCTAAAGCGACTGTTGCATTGCCATCGAATAGAGGTTTTCGTTTTCTGCTGAACGCAGAAACTGTAACCCCCCGCCAAAAGGACTTCCGCACCCTGATTTGTTTTCAAAAACTGCACTGTAATGAAATATTACCTTTAAAACCTGATATATAATAGCATACTTATAAATTTCTAGCCACCGCGCGCGCTTTTACCCGTGTAACTTTTGATCCCATAAGAATTTCGGGATAAAATATAGCTTATAACCTTCATCAAGAGTTGGGCTATCAAATGCAAAAAGAATTTTTCAAATCCCACTTGTAGTTTCTGAGATTAGCGCGTTTAAACAAACAAACAAAAAAACAAACTCTTTAGCTTTATATATGAGTACAGAAGTATAGATTATACACGTAGTAATTGGACTTTAAGAGCTGTATCTATGCACAATCATAAAGGAAAATACCCCACATGGTGGGAAAATTCTAAAACCCTGCCATTCTGTAGTAACTTTAATTTTCATTTTCGCAGAATTCAGCTTAATTTTTAAATCAATGCTTTAAGTTCTAGGTCTGGCAGGAACTCAATATTTAGTTTACGTTGTTTTGAAGACAAAAGTTTAAAGTAGTTAACGATATAAAAAAGTTGGCAAACAACAGATTTTATGTCTTTATGAGAGGTAAATTAATTTTCTTTTTTACAGTTCTTGAATATCCTAAAATATCCAGTGCGCCTCGGTTGTGACGTCACAGGCAGTCGTAAAGAAAGATCTTTAAAGGTGGATACAATGGTAATTATAACATTAACTAAATAACATTGCCTTTATATCGTTAAATACAAACATATGTCAAGTAACAACACTACCAATTACGTGTATCTATGCTTTCTTCACAATAATTATCATATTACTTTAACTGTAACTGTATTATCTATATTGGCAAATTCACTCCAAAACACGATAATGATCTAGAAAAAATAGACACTATTATTGATGACTCTTGCATTATTGTACCTGATTCCTCTAACTTTGCTGCTCATTTAACTGAAACTAAATTCAAAAAACCCTTATCTGTACTAACTCTTAATATCTGCAGCATCCACTGTAATCTTGACAGATTTCTAGTTTTCCTGGAGAGTCTTGAAATACCAGTAGATGTATTAGTCTTTACGGAATGCTGGATTAATGAATTTAAGCCACCTCCTTCTCTTACCAACTACAAAGTATTCTACACCAATAGGAAACTTAATCAGAACGACGGTGTTGTGGCATACGTTCGTAATGAACTCAAAGTCTGTGTACGAGAAGAACTTGTAGAGGAAGGGAATTGCCTATTATTAAAAATTAACGACGATTTCACTGTAATTTGCACATATCGCCCTCCATCTTTTAGGAACCCTGCGAGATTTGTTGATTCTCTTAATAACATAATGGGAACCATACAGTCACGCAACATACTGCTCACTGGGGATCTCAACATTAATATTTACCTGGTGAAATTAATGACTCCGCTCTTAATTACCTATCTCAAATGGCGTTCTATGGTCTTCTCCCAGCAATTAACAAACCCACTAGAGTAAAGACTTGTATCGACCACTTTTTGTTAAAAACTCGCAAACCATGGAAAACTTTCATCTTCAATAAATTCACAGATCATTCACCAATTTTAATACTAATTAACGATATAAATAAGCCTGATTATGCTACTAGAATGATCACCAAAACAAAAACTGATTACACTGCCATACGCGAATCACTAGCACTAGAAAACTGGAATGAGTTGTTCGGCCTACAAGATACTAATGTTGCTGCGGAAAAACTGATTACAGTCTTACAATCTACCATCAATGCTCATACATTTTTTTTATAAATTTATTAACGGCATGGATACAGGTCCTTAAGCCTATCTTATTTGTAAAATAACATTAATTAAATTTTCTCAACACTGTTAACTATAAATTTATATAAACTTTTGAAAAATATTGGTTTAGCTAAAAGTTCTTGTATTTGTAGCGGCACTTCATCACTTGAAACTTCTTGTAACTCAGACGCCAATGTCAATCGCTGTATATTAAATTTTTGACATTTCATGATCATGTGTTCGAGGTCAAAGATCTCACCACTTGTACAATGTTTGCAATTTCTTTCTGATTCAGGAATTATCTTAAGTCTTGCTAAATGAGCTGGAGTTCTACAATGGCCGAATCTAAGGCGATTAATGGTTGTGATGAAATTTCTGCAATTTTACATCTTTATTTTTATGATACCAAGGTATGTGCGGCGGGGTGTCTTGAATTTTACTGTACCATTTTCCTTTATTTTTACTTATAATTTTCCAATATTTGTGCCATAATGTTTTCATTGTTTTTTCCAGTTGTTCATGATAATCAGTGAAAGGAACTTTTAACAGCATGGTGTGATCTTCATCATAAATTCCTCGAGTGGCCTTATCCACAACTTCATTACCAGTGATATTGCTGTGCGAAGGGACCCATTTAAATCTAACATTTTTGCCTTTACTATGTAATACAAGTATTGCTTTTCTTATGTTAAACAAAATATAATTTGACTTATATTTAATGGAAATATTACTTAGAGATAATAAACAACTTTTGCTATCTGAAATTACTAAAAATTCAGAACTATTTACACTATTTACATATATCAATGCTCTATAAATTGCATAACATTCAGCTGTAAATATTGAACATTGTGGATCCAAGTTAAAGCATTTAGTCTGTTTTACTTGTGGGTCATAGTATGCTGCAGTGACTTTATTGGTGTCTTTAGAACCATCTGTGTACAATTTATAGGTATTAGGTTGACTATTTACATATTGTGAGAACTCAAATTGATTGTTAATCCTCTCTGTATCAACAAACATTAAATTATCTGTATAACATTTAAAATCAACATTATATATGGGTAAAGTATGTGATATGTACATATTTTTAAATAAGGTTTTTAAATTTAGGGTTATGGTTAAAATTTCTGGGATATGTTCAGATAACAGTTGTTCTGCTGTGATTTGTATATTATTTAACAGACTTTGAGGAAGGTCTTCATTAGGTAAAATTCTATTTAAAACAAAAATATTGTTAGTAGCCAACAATTTGGTACTGAAGTTGTTAGCAATTTGTAAACGTCTTAGTTTGAGTGGAATTATACCAGTTTCTGATTCCATAGCATTTATTGGAGTGGAGCACATAGCTCCTGTTATTATTCTTAAAGCTTTGTTCTGAATAACATCCAACTTTCTAAGTTGACAAACATTAGTGTTCATATATGCCAAACAGCTGTAATCAAAGTGACTTCTAACAATACTTTTATATAGCATCGATAGTACTTTTGGATCTGATCCCCAATGAACACCAGCCAAAGATCGTAAAATATTAAGTCCCTTAGATGCATTTTTAATAATATAATTGATGTGTTTTTCAAATTTTAATTTTGTATCTAAATATATCCCTAGAAATTTCTTTTCTGAAAACCAACTTAATGGATTACAGTTGTATTTAATTGGAGCAATCTCGTTTTGATAACAATCTTTTTTGCTAAAAAGTATAGTACCACTCTTATTAACATTAATATCTAGTTTAAGGTCACTATAAAATTTATGAATTTGGGTTAATCCATTGTTCAAAAGTCTAACAGCACTATTTACATTTTTATTTATAGTATACACAACAATATCACCAGCAAACAACAAACATTTTACAGAAGTATCTGTCAAATATTTATTAATTTGTGATGTATACAAGTTAAATAATAAAGGAGAAATTGTGGAACCTTGCATTGTTCCTTGTATACTGTTCTTGGTCCATGCAAAATGTTATTAAATCTGACAAACATAGTTCTGTTGTATAAAAATGTGAATATCCATTTGCAAACTTTGCCTGGTATGCCTAAATTACTGAGAATTTCAATCAATAGTGAGGGATTAACATTATCAAATGCACCATTAACATCGAGAAATGCACAAGCTGTATATGAATGGTTATGAAAGGATTTTTTAATATCTGAAATGAGAGACATGAAGCTATCATGGGCACTTTTGCCTCTACGGAAACCAAACTGCTGTTCAGGTAAAATGTTATTTCTTTCACTATAATATTCTAATCTAAATTTTAACATGGATTCAAAAAGTTTACCCATACATGAAGAAAGTGATATTGGCCTGTAAGAATTACAATCATTAACATCTTTGTCAGGTTTGAGTATTGGAATTACACATTGTGTTTTCCAACTTTCAGGTATGGTTTCTGATAACCATAACAGGTTATACATTTTTAACAAAATACTCTGAGCTCTAGGATGAAGGTTCTGAATTAATTTATAGGTTATGTCATCAAGACCTGGCTTAGTGTCTTTTCTAGGTTTAAGAGCCATTTTAAATTCATTCATAGTAAATGGTTCAGAGAGAAAGCAACTATTTGTGTTTCCAGTCAGTTTGAAAATTTCATTTAATTTAGCTGTATCTATTTCTTTTTCAGGAGGAGAGATAGGTGCATATTTGTCAAGGAATGAGGGAATCCACTCATCATTTTTTGAAGCTTTCCTACATGTTATGCGTTTGAATCTGCGAATGTAGTTCCAAATCATGCTTACAGGTGTGTATCTGTTAAATGAATCACACAATTTTGTCCAAGATTGTTTCTTTTTGTCAGAAATTAACCTCTTTTTAATTGCATCAGTCTTTTTGTACTCAATGTAGTTTTCTACTGCGGGGTACAATCTATAGTGTTTGAGAGCAGATTTACTATTGTTAACTGCTGTAGAGCATTCATTATCCCACCAAGGAACTGGCTTTTTCATTTTAAATGGAGTTTTATTAATTTTTTTTGGTATACATTTAAGCTTTAAATTATTAAGAATATCACAAAAGTTGTCATATATATTTTGGGAGTTTTCAGAATCAAAATTTAAATTGTTGAATATGTGCTTACTTTCAGAATGATACTGGGTCCAGTTAGCTCTGCTATATATGAAACGTTCAGAGGAAGGAGCTGTCACATATTTTTCAATAGACACCTGAATATTTATTATAGTGGGGAAATGATAACTTCCCATAGGATCATCATGTACTTTCCATTCACAAAGTGGAGCTACATTGGGACTGATGCATGATATGTCTATAGCTGAAGGATTATGATGAGCTGTTCCTACAGTTGTTAGGGATCCAGTATTAAGAATACACAAATCACATTCATCTAGCAAGTTATATACATCACTACCTCTGGAATTGGTTGTTAGACAGCCGAATGCAACATGATGTGCATTTAGGTCACCTGATAGCATGATTGGTTTGGGTAATTTGTCAATGATTTGCTTCAGTTTCCTAGTTTTAAATCGGCCACCACTAGGGGGACTATAAACGCATAGTATAGATAAAGTTCCCATATTAGTTTGAACAGTGACTGCAGCTGTTTGCATAAAGTCATAGTACATAGTCTGAACTACTTTGAATTTAAATGTATTTTTGATCAAGATAGCTACACCTCCATGGCCTTTGGGACCATTTTGTTTTATAATGTCAAAACCTGGAACATTAAAGTTGCTTGTCTCTTTGAAAAAAGTTTCATTTAATAAACAAATATCAATATTATTATTAAAAATAAAATCTACTAATAGGGGTTTTTTGTTATTGACACTTTGGATGTTGAATTGTGCTATAGTTAAGTATGTCTTGGCGTCGGTATCTAAAGATTGTATGGGAATGTTATAATCCATGTTAAGTTAGATTAGAAAGAAAAACATCTTTAATCCTGTTAGTAGTTATGGGTTCATTACCAGAGTTGGCTAAAAATAGTAACGATTTGACTATTGCATTTATAATAGTATCATTATTGGCAATGTCTTCCAAATTTACTTTTTTGTTAGTTATATTTACAGGTTTATTTACAGATTTATTTACAGAAGAAACTACAGGAGACTTTGTAGTTTGTTTGTTATATACATTATTATTTACATTTTGTGTATTTTTGTGAGGAAAATCATTCTTATTTATCAGTTGGGGAAATTCATTAATAGTTGTTTTGCTGATATCAGCATAAGTAATTTTATTTTTCTTTTCTAGTATCTTTTTAACTTTAATTGGACATGTCTTCGAAATTGCAAGGTGTGGACCGCCACAATTTATACAATTCAATGAATTAGGTTTGTCACATTCTTTAAATAAATGCTCACCAGCACATATAGAACATCTTTGTTTATTATTACAAATTTTTGCCGAGTGATTAAATTTAAAACATTTAAAACATTGTAGAAGTGGAGGTATATATTCAAATACTCTATATGAAAATAAGTCATATTGTACATTATCAGGCAAAGTGTTAGATAGAAATGTTATACTAACTGTCTGTAAGGCCACTCGTTCATTACCAATTCTTTTAGTAAATCTTCTTATGGCTATGATGTCGAATTTGGATGAAAGTTTATTGTAGAGATCCTTATTTGATATATTTGTGGGCACAAATCTAATTATTCCGGTTTTTTCAATTTCTTTAGCTGGGATGTACGCTTTCATATTATACTTTTCTAAAAAGTTAGTGTTAAGAAGAAAATTGTTTGCATAGTTGAGTTGGTTGAATATAACTGAAATTTTTGTAGCATTCACTCTATGTAGACTATGTATTCCTTTTATTTCATTTGAAAATATATGATTTAAATAAATTGGACTTTTATTTCCTAACTTTTCTTTAACATTTTGGCTTTCCACAAATACTTGGAAGCTAGTATGCAGAGAGTTATCTGGGTATAGTCTTTTATATCCCTTTTTTAAATATGGTATATGAGGATCCTCCTCATTGGAGATGGATTCAATTATTTTTCGCTTGGGCGGGGGCCCGGTGCCACTAGGGCCCGGGTCCTCGTCCCCGTCCATAATATAAGTAAAAACTCACTTAATTGCTTGGTTTTTGCTCGTATTCGGCGAAAATAAAAATTAACTTTCAAGAAAATTGAAAAAAACTTCTCGTCGTTTTAAGAATTGTGAAATCACTGAAAAAACAATACTACGATATGCAATTTGAGCTCTGTTCTGGTGACAATAAAAAGACGTGGAGTTTAATAAAAGAAATAGGTGATCTTAACATAAAAAATCAACCTGCTAACGAACTCCTCAATATAAAGGTAAACCAAGTTGAATCTCTTGATGCTGTTAATAATTACTTCACGGGTGTAGGTGAAACATTGGCCAATAAGACCCTCAAAAAGCTCAATACTACGGATCTAGAACTTGCAAATTTTTCTAAGTCTTCAGTGGGCTCTTGTAACTCTTTCTTTATGCTTCCTGTAAGCTCATCTGAAGTGACTAATATAATAGGACAACTGAAACTGAGCAACGTCAATGGTTGCGATAACATCTCCACTAAAGTTATAAAAGAATGTAATCGAATTCTAGCAGAACCAATAGCTCACATTTGCAATCTGAGTTTCTCCACAGGTGTATTCCCAACTGCGTTCAAGTCAGCAATTGTGGTCCCTGTGCATAAATCAGGAAATAAATTAATTCCATCGAATTATCGACCGATTTCACTGCTTACCACCCTGTCAAAAATTTTAGAAAAATTAATGAACAAAAGACTTATTAGCTATCTCGAATCAAGTGGACTGCTCTCAAGTAATCAATACGGTTTTCGGTGCGGTAGATCCACTGATGATGCAGTTCTCGACCTAACAAATAAAATAGTTAATTATCTTGACCAGGGCAAAAGGTGTCTGGGGGTTTTTCTAGACCTCCAGAAGGCCTTTGACACTGTATCGATCCCAATACTACTAACTCGTTTGGAGAACTGTGGCATCAGGGGAACCCCACTTCTATGGTTTCAGAACTATCTGACTGAGAGAAACCAGAGAGTCAAAATCAATGAGCACTTAAGTAACTCTTGTAAGTGCACCTATGGTGTACCCCAGGGCAGTACGCTGGGACCTTCTCTGTTCCTTGTGTACATCAATGACCTCAGTACCAAAGAGTTTCCTAAAACTGACATTATTATGTTTGCTGATGACACGGTTCTGCTCTTCCAAGATGATAGCTGGCAAAAAGTATATAAACTAGCTGAAATGGTACTAAAACATACCACATCATGGCTTGAAAGTAGTTTATTGTCACTAAACACAGACAAAACTAAATATTTAACTTTTTGTAAAACCAATGCAACAAAACCAGATAACTCCTTTAGTTTAAAAATACATACTTTTCCATGTAACAAGCAGAATGATAATACTGGACCTTGTGATTGCGCTAAATTGCAAAAAGTGGACAACATAAAATATTTGGGAGTCACTCTTGATTTCAAGTTAACGTGGGAACTACAAATACTTAACGTTTCCAATAAAATTAGAAAATTAATTTACGTCTTCAAAAACTTGAGAACTAATGTAAACACTAGCTTAATACTACGAATATATAAAGCTTTAGCAGAATCCATACTTTCATATTGTATTGGTTCTTGGGGTGGTGCAGCGAAGTCGTATATGATTACAGCAGAAAGAGCACAACGAGCTCTACTTAAAGTAATAAAAATGTTTCCTTACAGATACCCTACTACTGACTTATATAAAACCTGCAAAGTTCTATCGATAAGAAAATTATACATCCACCAGTCACTGTTAAAATACCACCGTTTCACTATTCCTTATTTACCGGAAAATACAAAGAGAGTAGATAAAGTTCCACTTCCTAAACGCAATAGTCAATTTGCTAAAAGACATTACGGGTATAATGCCCCTCATCTTTATAATAAACTTTTGAAAAAAAACAAAAATGTGAAAAACTTGAGCCATACTAAATTTAAAACATATATTAGAAAATGGTTGGAAGATTACGACTATGATCAGGTTGAAAACCTCTTCGTAGCTATACTATAAATTAAAAAAAAAAAAGTGCTTTAATAATATGATAATTTGACCAAAAACACACACACACATACACACCACACGACTCCACATAATACACACCAACATATACTTAATTAGTCTGTAATAAAATAGTGTAATAAGAATACTAATACCTATGTAAGATGTCTACTGTAGCCAATTTCCGATAGTGTGGGGCCTGGCGTTCCGTCACACAGGTCAACCCTTTTACGGACACCAGGCTCTCACAATCTTAACATAATATTGTACACTAGCTTTATCCCGCAACTTCGTATGCGCTTAACTACCCTTCTCGTGGAAATTTCAGAAACTATACAACCAGACACCCACTGAAAGAACCTTTATACCAAGTATCACACCCATGCACTCAAAGAATAAGTTTTTTTCATACAAACTAAAAATCATATATTTCCCGTGCCCGTGGGAATTTCGGGAATTTTTTTCGTAGCACAACCAGTCACTCTTTGAAGAACCTTCATGCCAAGTATCACATCCGTACACTCAAGGAATAAGATTTTTCATACAAACTTAAAAGTCCAAACCCTTCCCGTGGGTATTTCGGGAATTCCTTCCATAATAAAAACAGACACTTATTGAGGAACCTTTATATCAAGTATCACATCCGTGCACTCAAGGGATGGGATTTTTTCATACAAACTAAAACATCATATATTTCCCGTTCCCGTTCACATTGAAAAACGTGTACACCAAGTTTCACATCGGTGCACTCAAGGAATAAGACTTTTCATACAAACTAAAAAGTCCTATATTTCCCGTTCCCGTGGGAATTTCGGGAATTCCTTCCTTAGTGCACCCCTACATCCTCTAAAGAATGTATGTTCCAAATTTCAGCTCTCTACGCTCAGTAGTTACGGCTGTACGTTGTCTGTCAGTCACTCAGTCACTCAGTACCTCAGTCACTCAGTCAGTAACGGAACAGTCTTATATATATTGATTTAATTAAGATAATATTCTTAGTTCTAACTAGATTTAAGTTTGTGAGAGCAAAAATAAAATATTTTTATTATTATTATTATTGCCTTGGCATGGGTAGCTCGTACAGTAGCCAAATAAAATAAAATAAAACAACTTTTTACCGAAAGCAATTTGATGATTAAACAATGCTCATACAACACTTTATTATATAACAATTAATTACTTAATTTTATTGTTTTTTTTAATATAATAGTATGTGATGGATATTCTTCATAATAATATTCATCTAATATATTTACAAAATTTTTCAATCGTCCCATTATTTTTGTCGCATATCTGATAGAGACGTTGAAATTCAGTATAAAAAAATATATATACCATTCATCATCATCATCACAACTCCGTGTAATGAGCCCACTGAAGGGCTATGAGTCTCTCCTCTGGGTGACGAGTAGGCATAGGACAGGCTATCAAGTGCAAAAATATTATTTTCAAATTAGACGGATAGCAGAAAATTGCGCGTTCAACGAAGCAAACTCTTCTGGTTTATTTATATTAGTACCTACAGATTTTTATGTATAAAATAATATTTAAACTTTCAAAAATATTGTTCGACTAAGGCTGTAAAGTAAATCACAAGATATGATAAAAAAATTATAAAAAAATCAAATATACTAAATATTTTATATGGTCTAACTATCCTAAATTTTAAAAAGTATGTTATTTTTTATTACAAATGCTGGAGCTTTATGCGAGTGCATTAAAAATGATTTAATTAAATATCTCATGTTTTTATCCGTTGTTACTCGTGCACTGCTAATGCTGGAGTTCGTGCACTGCCAATTTATTCTCTGTTGTGTACGTTTATGTACGCAGAAGCTATAACCATTTACGACGATGACATCTTTTCCTCTGACATTTTTATAATGTTTTACTGAAACAAAAAACGTAAAAAAATTGATCTTTCACGTGTGCAAGGTCATGTAGTATGCGCCTTTAATAATATAATATTACCAGCTAGTTGTAAGTAATTCAAAAGATCTATAGGAAAAACTGCACTATTTGAAAAAATACTACTTAGAAATCGAAAATAAAGTACCAAATGGTTTTAGTCCTTTTAATGGTTAATTAGATTGAGGCGGGATGAGCCTGCAAACGTTTATCAGTTAAATAAGACTAGCGCATTAAATAAATAGGTTGATAAAGGTTGTACTCAGTTTTGGATCAAACTGGTACGTTTTGAAAAATAACGCTTTCATTTCGTAGATTAGTCAGAAATACCACTACCTATTTGACATACTGAATACATGACATGAAGAATATTAACATAACATAACCTCACGCCTGTTTCCCCTTAGGGTAGACACAGACAAGGAAACACCAGACATACCTCTTTCGCTTTCAGCACATTCATTAATGTGTCAGGGGGTGTGCTCTGCAATGGTCTATCCGACTATGAAAAAAAGGCACTTGGGTGAGTGATCCCGGCCTCCCTAGCTATTGCGTACACTACAAACGTCCCCTCCGTGTATGCAGTATCCTCATTATACCTTTTTCCTTTCTCTCATTCATAATCCCCTTCAAAATTCACCTCAGGCAGCCCCATTGTGTCTGGGGAGGCAAAATTCCTGACGGCGAAGTGCGTCACTTCTTGTCACGTCTCGTCACGTCTTGCCCCTCAAGCAAGCAAAAAGAGGGCAGGGGAGTGCCTATTTGCGACGTTGAATGTTGGTGGAGGAATAGATGATAAGATTTACGAAATATGCGAGGTTATGAATGCCAGGAGAGACAAGATTAATGAACGTGGAGGAATATTATTAATAAAATAAATGTTTGGTATCCTTTCATTTATTCTAGTAGGTTCAAAAAACCAAATAATATTATATTAATTTTTTTAAAATATATTATTTCTTATTACAAATGATGGTGCTTTATGAGAGTGAGTTAATTTTGATTTGAGTAAATGTTTTATGTTTTTATCCGTTGTAATTCGCGCATTGCAAGCGGAGTGGTTCCTGCGCTTCCAATATAATTCTCTTTTGTGTAAGTTTGTCTACGCAGAAGCTAAAGTCATTTACGATGACTATATCTTTTCCTCTTGCATTTTTATAATGTTTAACTGAAAGAAAAAAAAAGATTGAAATTAAATTAAGACTAAAATAACCCTCCTTTGCGTGCCGCAGTCGGGTAGAAAGGAACTTACAAATAAATGAACTCGGTCATAAAGCCAGGTTCACGTATTATAAGAATTATTGCCCATACAGGGTGTAAATTTTTTTTAAAGTACAAATTAACATCAATAATCACATTTTTTCCTTAAATGTGTTGATTTTAATTCTCAGGTAATTTTCAATGGGAGTTGAAACGTGGTGTTTTAGGAATATTTAAAACATGCACAACTCTATTTGTGATTTAAGTACGGTGCGGCTAGGTTGTGACGTCACATGCGGTCGCATATATCCGACGCAGGCGCTTACTATACTTGGATAACATGACCTCGACAACATAGTATAGGGATGCTTATAATCTTCCATAATTGCCTGAAATAATAAAATGAAACTGCAAATTTCAAAAAGGATTTTATTATTTAAACAATGGTATTAAAACACTTTTTGAAATAACAGTTCCTAAATTTATTAATTACTTTTAATAGATATTCTTGTTTTGCATGTTCTTACAAAGAAATACCTCTCGTTCCATCACTTTAATTAGATATGTATGACAAGAGCGATCTAAGTCAGTACAAAATAGCAATAAGATATAATCCATTATTAAAATATAATTTTAATTTTGAATCAAATACATTGTTTTTAAATTCTTTGATTAATATTTTAGTAAGTATTTAAATTGATAACTCTTATCTAAACAGTATATTATTTTTAATTTAAAATGTTGGAGTATTACGTGAATGCGATAAATTTGATATCAGAAAATATTGTATGTTTATATCCGTTGTTATTCGCGCTCTGCAGCGTGGTTCGTGCATTTCACACTTTATTTGGAACTTAAGACATTATTACGTAGGTACCTTGAAGTAGCCGGTGCTCGCGGACAATGCCACTGGCGATACCGTGGGCCCCAATTATGGCGGGGGAGGTACACCTGGAGGTTTTTAGTGGGTCGGTTCAGCCTTCTGCCGGATCATCCCCACATACCCCACCGTTTCCCCATGGGCGGTCGGGGACGTGACAGCACGTTTTCCTCCAGACAAAAAAAAGGTACCTTGAAGTGGCAAAGATTTACTGATTTTGGTGACATCAATCATATTATAGGCGACAATTGTTAAGAGAGAGAGAGATATTTAAAACAAAGTTTGCCAATTTCACAAATACTTAAATACATTAGAGCCATGCAAGATTTTTCGTCAATGCTTTGGTAGGTACTCCAGCAGTAATTTGGAAAAAAATTAAAATACACTCTAAATCAACATTAGCAAAGGCCAGTTTGCTTTACTGGGGCTAGGTTGTAAACAGCAAAAAATACCTCCTTTTCGTACTTCAACAATATTAGGTATTTTATAAAGTAACTTCGAACGCTTTTCTTATTGGTACGATACATGCTACTGACCCGAAACAAAGCAAAATGGCCTTTAAGTATACCTACATTACAGCGCAGTTTAATACAAAAGTGCACATACGATTTGATTACACACACACTCAACTCTAATTGATAATTGAAAGCAAAATATTTCTAAGCAAAGTCGATCTAAAATGCTGACTGGAATGGCTGGTTCATAGGATTATGAACACCATAAGTGCTTAGAGACTCAAGTTGATCATGATTATGATCGAATTCCGTGCTATAAAGAAGAACGGTTTCAGCACCCATTTCATAATGCAAGTGTATCTCCGCGGCGCATTGCGCGCCGATGCGCTTTGCTCTATTGCAGCGGTAGAACCGTTTGATGGCCGTCTTGGTTCTCCGAGTGTATTTAAGGGACCAAGTCTTTTCATCTTTGACTGCTCTTTCTGCAATTTTTTTATTGGGAAATCTTCTTATTTCTATCCATTCTTTTGGATTATTTGGCTTCCTTTTGTGTGTGTGCTGATTTTCTGTAAGAAAATTAACAATATTAATACGTAAAATATTACAAATATCAAATTCGGATTCATTTAGTTTTTTTACAATATATGGGTGAAATAGTCGCCTTACCTTGATCGCAGTAAGTGTTAAAAGGTGGTAATTAAACAAGTTGTTGAGGGTTTTTAACCCACTTCAAAAAAGGTTCGACTCGTATGTAGGTATCTAATATGTTGAGAACTGCCCAGTTTTCGCATATGTTAGTCTATATTAGTGTCGGAACAAATGCCCCTAAATTTCAAAAGTGATGTAAAATGGATGTAAGTATGTTATGTATGTTTGTACCTATATTTTTATGTTTGTGTTCGCATATCTCCGGAAATACAAGTCCGATTTCAGTATTTTTTTTATGTTGTACTAGGTAGTGTTCAACTTAGGGAATACTGTTCAAAATCGGTTCAGTAGTTTTTGAGATAGGGAATTTCAACCGACTTTTTTATGTTTGTTTTCGCATATCTCCGGAGCTACAAGTTCGATTTAAGCAATTCTTTTGTTGTGATACAAGGTATTATCCAACTTAGAGCATACTGTAAATTTTATCAAAATTAATTCGGTAACTAGTTTTTGAGATAGGGAATTTCAATCGAACAAAAATTTTTAATAAATAAGTAAAAGTCTAGCGGTTCAGCTAACATATCTATAGCTATACAGCAGTGCGAGCACAGAACTTTATCGACTCGTATATTTACGAATGTTTGTGTAGTATGGGGACGGTTTGTAAGCAATAAATGAAATCTATCCATTGCCGCACGGCCATCTTAAATAAATGTGTGCCTTGTTAATTTTGAATGTTTGTTAACATGTTGTATTCTGAAATAACTGTAAAAAAAAATACAATGTTACTAAAAACTTGCAACTAACTCCATACTATACAAACATTCGTAAACATACGAATCGACAAAGTTCTGTGCTCGCACCAGGGTTTTTTTGTCACCGGCAAATTTTTTTTAACCACTGATGACTTTGATAAGTATAATTTTGTAGATACATTTTTTTGCAAAAAAAGGCATGGTCACAATGCATGAATACCATTAATATAAAGACGATTACGCGCTTCATTTTGGAACTGGTACTAAGTTGTTGTATTATCTATGAAATGCCGCGCGGAAAGTAGCTGTGTTTATTAACAGCGACTATTATTTTCCTCTACAAACAGGCTATCTAACGCACAATACTTTTTTTCCAATTAGGACCATTAGTTCTTTTAAGCTTTTTAAAATTTAGGTTTTAACGCATCGGTCTAATAAACCTATATTAATAACCTTTATTAAGCCTTAGGCTTAAAACTGGATGGCAGCGACATAAGAGCGACAGCGGTGCGGGCAGCGACGACGCGGGGAATCTCGGCTGTTCTCGAAGCCAGCGGGCGCTCGAGCGAATTTTCGTGTCGCGGAAATCGCTGCCCGCGCCGCTGTCGTTCTCGCTGTCGCTGCCGTCCAGTTTGCGATAAGATGACCAATTAAATATCTGAAGTAAACAAAATACCCTGGGCTCATACAATTATTATTCAAAGAACTAATCTAAATATTAAGAAAAATCTAGATCTAGAGAATGGATATTACGTAGTAAAAAATGTTCTAAAAGTTAAATACCTTGGCAAACCAAATAAGTAGTTTGCGTCTTTGTTCAAACGAAAGATGGGACAACAAGTACCCGTGCATTTTTTTACTGACTTATTCTTTCAACGACCGCTGTCCAAACATAATGCCTACTTTTTGATAATACTTAACGTCACTTAGGTTTATGTCTAATTTGCAGCTGAAAGGTAAAGGCAACGTTAGAAAGACGCTAACATCTTCCGTAGCCTAACAGGCACTGGGCACTATGATTGATGATTATTATACAGCTATTCATAATTATTTGTAGGCAGCGCTTGTTGAACTTAAAAGATGGAAAAAATTAAAACTAACAAGCTTTTCCTGCAAATACTGCTTTAAGAAGATAATCTGAATATTCAAACACAATACAGTGCTCTATCTGGTAGTTAATAATTTAGTATTAACTTGTAGTATGTTTGACCAACCATTTTAGTAAATAGTACAACAGAAGCCATTTAATTAAATCAAATCTTAGAGCTGAATATATTTGTCACGCAAGACGTGCTACTTGAGAAATACAACTGGTCCTGTTCTGGTTAAAGGATCCAGGTGTCTTTTATGGCAAGATAATTAATGAACTAAATTACAGAACCACATAATTATTTACCTCTATCTCTTTTCGATATTTTTATTTTGAAGGCACCTACCTAGCTGATGCTTCCAGGATAAGGGATAGTCAAAAATCAAACCAAGGTTTTTAACATGTTTACTATAAGCAATAACCTTTATTTGAATTTTAGGGCAGAGTGACCAGCCTATACGGTTTATGAAATTCTGGCTGCCAATTATTATCGCCCTGGTCTTCGACAGATTTACAACGAGACCATGACCAGTACTCCAACAAAGTATTTTTGAGAGGTCATGATTTATCGTACCTAAGCTAGTCTGTAGATAAATTTGTACGTCGTCTGCATACATATGGTAGAAATAAGACAGATCTTAAGAAATTGTATTTATAAAAATAGAAAAGTGGACAGGAGACAACATGCCACCTTGTGCAACTCCTGCCCGTACTGCGGCCCAAGATGAAACGGCATCACCGATAAATGTACGCTGCCGGCGTACACACACAAGTAAGTTTGAAATCACACAAGTATACATATAAAATAATATAAATATATAAAATCTTCTCACGTTCCGTCTTAGCTTACGCTTCGCGACACGACTTTACTACTGCCAGTGCCTCATGTTACGTGCCCTGCCATTTCAGCGGTTTTGATCTTCTTATTAGGCCCATTGTGACTTACTCTCAATATGTATTTAATAAATAAAAATAAAAAAGGTATAAGTTTTTACCGAACAACATATTTCTTTTCGCAAATTCATACGCCAGCACTACAGCTATTTATGTACAAGGTAAAAACTAGATACAAAGTAAATGTGGTTAGCTGCTGATTTACTCGATGTCTAGCACCAACTAATAGAGTTCATGTGTACAATATTAAATCTGGTTGAAAACGTGATCTTCAGTGCACAAACAAAAACGAATACATTAATTTTTCGTCCAGGAATTTATTTATTTTTGAGAAAAAACAAGTCCAAGCTTTTCCTTAGTAGAAAATTCCTTAATAGTTTACTGATATAATTGAACACATAATAAGGTGTGTCTACAAACAAATCTACAAACATATCTATTAGCAGCTTATTTTTTAATTATGTCTAAATTAGTGTTAAGCTCTGGCAACACAGATGACAGTATCATAAATAAATTATAAAATAATGGGATATTCTAGGGCGATAACACTTGGATGGTTATTTTTAAAACAACAATAGTGAAATCATACTTTGACATAAAGCTCATTTTTCACAATGAAAATCTTTTTAAATTAAAAAAGAAAAAAGAAAATTTTTCACTTATGCTGTAGGTTAGAGTGAACAAATTTTTCATGGGCTTTTCTTGTTGTAATACTCCCAGGACATTTGAGGTGCTTGCTATAGCATGGCCATCTTATAGTTTTTATAGTTAAATTTTTGATGTATATTGAAACTGTAACCGTTTACCACCAACACGTCCTTATCGAAAATATTTTTTAAAAATTGCACTGTTATAAATCGTAGAGTTTTGTTTTGGCCTTCATAATTATCACATCATAAATCAACGCTTACTACACTACGAAACGGATAACTATTTGAACAATATCATTAGCCCGACCGACATGTGATCATCTGAATCCAATACGACGCTACAATCAACTTTCGAACTTACAACTTTCTACATACATACATTCTGCAACAGAATTATGTATATCACCCAGACTCCCGCACACATACAATATGCGTATGTATTGTATGTTTTCGGGAGACTGGGTGGTGAACTAATTCTGTTTCAGACTGTACATCGTACTTCGATGCTGCTGAACTCAGGAGTACATACATCCTGATGTCGTTATTAGAAGTACAGTAGCGAGGTGCTTTAACTGACATTTTAAATCATTTGTAGTACTTACATACTACCACAACTGTTACGTTGGAAACGTTCAGTATTTTAATTGAAAAATAATTAAACGATCTTCATTGCAAAAATAAAAACTAGTTAGTTTATTTTTATTTTGTTTAATAATTTTTTTGAACAGGTTCCGTACTATCTATAGCGTTTGTTGATTCGTCAAAATTTTCAATGAGATATAATGAAACAAATAATCAGGTGTTAGCTGTAGATAAGTTGGAGATAGTTTATTTATTGTATTAAGGCTCAATATGTGATGACAAAGATGACTGAATCAAAATGCATTATAAGCGACTACATTTTTTTTAAATGCACTATAACAAAGCATTAATATAAATTTGTTGCCCAAAAATAATTTTCGAGTCAGAAAATCGTATAGGTATAAAATAATAAATTAAGTTTGGTTCAAATTTGAAATTAAGTGATGGTATACACCCTGACCCAAAACAGTTAAGAAGGTCGTTTCCCAAACTTGACTGGTTGGTAATCGAAGCCAGGATCACTCATACCTCTTTATAACACTCGTCAACTCTCACTAACCCGATGCACCATGGATTGTACGATTATGTAACCATTAATATTAAAGTCAACTAATGGTGGGTTCCAATATTGAATCTTAATGCAGTATCCAAACTTTTTCATTCAAAACAAATCTGGATTTTGCTTGCCATGACAACGACCATATATCGTTAACATAACAAGTGTTTACAAAGAAGAATTTTGGATTGAGATACTAACAATATTGAAACTTACCATAAGAGATCATAAAGCAGGCACACTGGGCAGTTACATCCCATAAGAGGATGATCACTACCACTCACGTGTATGTCATATAGAGTTGACCTACAGTATTATTTTACCTTCTTCAGGTTTTTAACCTTGGAAGTAGGTAATATAAACCTTTAACGGTTCTGGTAACAGAGATGGAAAGCTTAAATATTTCTAAGCTAATGTCTCAGATATCAAAGGCGCATTCAACAGTTGAATAACGCGTGAAATATGTTTATCTTATCAAGAAGTTGTTTCTCTTAGTTTATAGTTGTAACAAGTAAGTAGTCCAAGTCTACACATAATTGTTAATAATAATTTGTAACTTAATATAACCAATATTTAGTAGGTACCTTTACAAAATGTATATAACAGATTTCAGGATGTATATAACAGATTCAGATTCAGACCTACATTAAATATAATAAGCACATTTTTGTTACATTGACAACTGATTCAATTATGAGAAAATTATATTGCAGTGAAAATGTAGTAAGTTTTGTAAACATAAACCCTATTTTAAAATCATAATTTCAGTGGAATAATAGCAATATTAGTCGACAGTACTTCCCTGCATTTATGTACTGTGCAAGCCCAATATAAGATTATTGGCAGCGTTCAGCATTGTGTTAGTCCCTTGGCTATATTTTCCTGGAATTTGAACAGTCTTGATTTGAATGTGATGTACACCAGCTTTACCGAAATCTATACGAATGGATAGTATGTCAGTTTCATACATTTGTGCTCTCCGGAAGTAGGGCCATATGGTTTGTGTAATATTTGTATTGGCACCATTCACTAGACCCTTAGACCTTAAGTAGTTACCTTGTTAATGTCAGATGGTATGATATACTTAAATCAATGTTGTCATTTTCTTGAGTACAATCTACTAGACTGCTCTGTACAATTCTTTTGTTAATAATAGCACAACAAGCTCGGATATTCAAGAACAGTTTTGTTGAGATTATTCATATTGAATTAAGAGTGAAGTCACATTGAATTAAGTGTAACGTTACATTTTTTTCATGTTAGTCTTAGCAAGCCCTATCATTTGATACCCATATTGTAGGAATGCACTAAAAATCAATGATATACCATCTTGGGGATGACACCACGGTGGATTTAGAATGACGTCACATAATTAACCATGCATAGTCTTCTAAACTGAACGTGTATACAATATTTCAGCTCAATCGGTTTAAGATATCTGCTTCAAACTTGAGTTGCAAGATTTCACCCTAACATACTAACATACATACATTGCAAGTTAAATAAAAGCTTAAAAAATATATACACATCCATGACTTAACGACTAATATCTGTGTTTATCACACAAATATCCACCGCCACAGGAATTCGAATCCAGGACTTGTGGCATAGAAGGCAATGCATGTTACCACTACACCAGCCAGTCGTCAATTATATCGTCATTATATTTCGTTTCTGGCATAATTTACAATTTAAGTAAATTAAACATTCAATATATGTTACTATCACTTTAATGGTTGTGTTCAGTTTTAGCTTTTATTATTTCTGAGTCAATTGTGAAAATTACGGCGTTGCAACCCCTACTGCTGTGGGTAGCGCAGTTCCACCTCTTCTTTATTCCTGACACGCGATGCATGCTGTACTTATAATTGCCAAATACAATCTGCACTCGACCTCTCTGCGATGTTATAAATTTTGGTGTCAATGAATCTGAAATTTAGTTTAGTAATTACTGCTTCTTAATTGAATAGCCCAAGCTGGAAAACTTTCAAAATCACGTCAAAGTCATGCGCCAACAACATTAACAAATACTAAGTACCTAATAAATCTAAAAGAGCAATACAGTGCATATTATTTTATCGCATGTTTTCTTATGATACCCTAAAATATTGCGGTATTGGCAGAAAAGTAAGTCACAAGTTAAATCTCAATAACGTGAAGTCAACGGGCACTCTGGAGTATATTTTATTGACATAACCAACATGAAATAAGAAAGACGATTTTCGGTTGAACTTGGGGCTACAACTTAAAATACGACATTCGTCCTCTTTGTAAGATGACAAAACTTATTTTCTTAACTTGCTCTGCTAGTCATAAGGCTTAGGCTTTAGGGACTCTAATTCTCACAAGATTAAATACATTTTATTTGCTCAAAACATACAGAATTAATTCTAGTAATAGATTAATATCTATTCTTTATTATTATATTTGCATTTTATTGCGATTTATAGCATATATTTAAGTTAAAATAAACTAAATATCCCGTTTATAAAGTTAATTTAAATGTTAATGACCATGAAATTTTAAAAAACTTAGTGCATAGGTAGGTACATTTAAACTAGCCGTTGCGCTGCTGTTTACGCACGGTCGCGGTAGTCAGGAGTGTTGAATGGCGTCTAATTGGAAATGATGTGACAGATGATCTCATTGACAGTTATAACTAATATTCTAAACGATTTTTTGCATGTTATAATACTTGAATATAATTTCTTACATAAAAACAGTGAATAAAATCGATCCCAGTAGCTCAGTTGGTAGAGCGTCCTAACAAAATGCGGGAGATCTGGGTTCGAGTACCACCCGGGATCAATTTCATTTAGTACGCGCTTTTTTCTGCAACTTAGTACCCTTCCAGGGGCTTTTGTTTAAATTTTTCATAAATTAAAATTGGAAAATTCTTCTGAGCGTATGAAATGTAAGACAATCCAATGTCCCCTTGGTCACAAGGTCAGCCGTTGCGAGTTGCAATTTCAACAAGAAACGAGCTACATGTGATTTAAACATAAAAAAGTCAAACAATGTCACTTAATTATACAAAATCACTTCATCCATCAATCTAACGTTGCTCAATTCGAAATCAACCCAAGCAAACACAAGGTTTTCGAATAATTTTGTTATTCCAATTACAAATTGTGCATTACAAAAAGGTTAGTAGTCTTCATTATTCTATAAATATTGTTATCACACATATTGTATTCAATTATTTCGGTCCTTTGGAATTCTGGAATTCTTAGGATAATAAAAAGATGTAGCAAATTGTCCATTTCAAAAACGTTACGTGGAATGAAATAAACGCTAATTTAGAATTCAATAAGTATATTTCTACTGTTCCTGCTATCAGGGCGGACAATGTATGAAGCAAATGTATTTTTAAAAACACTTCGTAGTAACTTGATATAATACCCAAATTGACTTCAAAGTGAAAACCTTGATATCTTTGCACTCAAAATTAAACTAATGTTAATGTGATTTTAAAACTTTTATTAGGTGCTTATAGTTCTTGGTCACTCTTATGAGTGTAGCTTAGTAGAGAGGCTTCTTCACGCCAAAACCACTATTTACAGCAGTACAGCCGCTGTTGAGATCCAACCATGAATTCGTGGTTTACATTTTTATATACACTCCATCCCGCACTATGAAATTGGGTGGCTTATGGTTGTGCTGTAGGTTCATTCTAATCACTGTACCATCATCTTTGACCGTGGTGACATTCGCTTTGCACCTCAAGTGAGTACTGTTACATCGCCATCTTATTGTTCTCTTATGTTGCATTTTTATGTTGAAACTGTAGCCTTCCACCACAATAACTTCCTTATTTCGCTGAGTTTTCAAGAACATCACTGAAACCATTTTTTTTTTTAAATATTTGACTTTGAAAAAACATAATTTAATTTAATATATAAATATATAATTTTTTCAATTCTCATACTCGGAAAGTAGTCTATGTTTGATCCAAGTATCGGTCTGAAAATGCTTCAGCCGACCCGCGGGTCGGAATGTTTCATACAAATTCATTCCGAACCAAGGGCCGGAATAGATTTCAAAAATAGAACTAATACATTTCTTATGAAGCCAGCTGTCAAAAATTTAGATTTTTTTATGATTTTTTTTTATTTTGGAAGTCAAATTAAAAGAAGTAATTTAAAAAAATATATTTGTCTATATTTTGTCACTATCATTTAAAAAAAATATAAATATATAATTTTCTTAATTATATATAATTATTTTAATACATAGGGTTGTTTTATGTAAAAAATGATATCTATACCTACAATACCTACATAGAAATATGTCACCGATTTATATGTGAATAAAAATGTCACTTTAAACTTTACGAATTGTTCGAACTTTTCCATTAATTTTAAATAAATATTTAAGAAAAATGTTTTTTTTTACTTTCCTTATATTCGAAATGAAAAGTAGAGTGTTCCCCGCGGGTGGATGACATCAATTCATACTCGGATTATATACACCTAAAAACCTCGTATGGGAATTGATGTCACCCGACCCTAGTTTAACAATCTACTATTCCTTTTGTCCCAATTGGACAAAAGTTTAAAAAAACTTGCTTAACCTTGTTTGATGATTATTTTTTAATCGTCAAAAAAATAATCACGTTGTTTTCAGAAAAACAATCAAGTTTCAAATATGATGCTATTTTGATAGTCCGTGAGTATGTATTAGATTGGATCGAAGAATTAAAGTGGCTGTTTTGTCAGTGATGAAGTGAGCTGGAGACGTTCGACACCTGGTGCACTGCCTTCTTGATGTCGTAGTGTTATTGTTTGTCAAGTTTAAACTATATCAAGTTGTTGTGCCCAACAGGGTCCATGATGTATGTACTAATACCTTAAATTGTTACCTGAATTTACCACTGTGGAATGCAATAAAGAATTGAATTGAATTGAATATCCCTTTACCTAAAAGTTGTGTTTGCCTCTGTTGATTTCCACTAGTTGAACTAGAAAAAATAGATTAATTCCTTTAAATCACACATATGCCTGAGTCTGCATTCTTGGAACTCAGTAATCTTTTTCAATGGTTCGGGGTTTCAATACCTCATCATTAACATAGCTACAACTTTTCAAAGATAAAAAAGTTATCAATACATATAATAAAACAGTAAAAAAAACGTGTCTGTACATTTAATATTTTTACAAAAAAACTTATCTAGGGTTATAAAGAAATTAAAAAAGAGTAAGAATCTGAAAAAAAAAATTTGTCTGTTTGTTTGTTTGTAAGTTTGTCTGTTTGCACACGCTAATCTCTGGAACCGCTGGACGGATTTGAATGAGACTTTTTTTGATGTATAGCTGTGAAGCCGGGGCAACATATAGGGTATATTTTATTTCGGTTACTGGAACACCTGATGCAGAACCCTTAAGGGATCATCAAAACCGTAAGAAATATAGATATGATGCCTTAACAAAAGTTGTCCAGGATAATGAGCAGATTCTGAAGACATAAAAAAAATCTAGGATCTAAAAAAATTGTAATAGATTTTTAAAAGTTATGCCTAAAACTTACTAGAATATAGTGGAGATGTTCGGCATACAGATCAGAAGTACTCATAGCTCAGTTGCGCGTAGACCGACCATGAGTCTAAGGTCGTGGGTTCGATCATCCTCGCATAATTTTTTTTTATTATATTTTTTTATTTTGTATCAATCTTTACCATGCATCTATCTTTACATACATATGTATATATAAAACAGTAAACAATAACGTGTGAACATGAAATATTTTTACAAAAAAAATATGTACCTAAGGTTATTAAGAAATGCAAAAAAAAAGTAAGAATTTGAAAGAAAAAAATGTCTTTTTGTGTCTGTCTGTTTGTTGTTCTATTCTGCTGACATCTGTGGCTGACATATAATATTATAATAAATCCGAAAGATAGTTGGTATGTAGTATAAAAGTTTACTATGTTGATAGGGCTAAATCATTAATAAATAAAGCTTCTTGCCAGATTTAATGTAGGTAGTGTACATACAGAGATATATTGTAAAAAGTTAAACGTAAAATAATAGAACTCAATATCGTTTAGGTTTTCTTTATTGATCGTTTCTGCCTCTTGGAAGTCAGAACCCGTAGAATTCTTCAGAATAAAAAGTGGTGTAAGTGTCAAAACTCAACACAGGACTTCATGAACTACCATACCAAATTACATTAAAATTGGCTAAGCCGTTTGACCGTGAAAAACAGCCAAACATATAGGTTACTAAACATATTATACACTGATAATGACTAGACGGATGGATTTTTGCTACTCTTTCACGCAAAAAGTACCGAATGGATTTTTATGAAACTTTACAGTAATATAGCTTTACCTAGAATGTGCCTTTGTAATGTATTGGTTAGGAGTTATACCTACATATTATTTGGGGGAAGATTCTTCATGTTTATTTTTTTGGATAGGACCTTGGAGAAGAAAATAACCTATTCGAAATACTAATTCAATGCAGACGAAGTCGCGGGCACCATCTATGTAATAAACCTACCTACATATAAACCTACTGTTATACATACTATAATAATCTTATACATATATACAAAGGCTGCAAACTGGACGGCAGCGACAGCGACAGCGAGAGCGACTGTGGCGCGGGCAGCCACGCGAGCAGCGATTTCCGCGAGTAGGGTATAATTGGGGTACCTGGATCAATAGATCCAGGTACCCCAATTATACCATTTTGAATATATTCGGTTTCTCTATTCAAAAATATTTTTTATTCAAATATATTCTAGATCCACTCAATTCTACCCTTTTAAATATATTCAGTTTCTCTATTCAAAATATATTTTTTATGCAAATATATTCCCGATCCACTCAATTCTACCTATTTGAATATATTCAATATAATTATAACCTTTTGTCCTCAATCTCTAATATATAATATTTATGTATATTATCACAAGTTAGCAATCACTATACCTTTATGAATAAAGTTTCTCTATTCATAAATATACCTATGATACATTAAACGCTTTATCTTTTCACATAAATACTTTAAACAAAATTTCAGATTTTTTTATGTTAACTAATATAATATTTTCTCTGTTCAAGTTATATGTAGTCTCTTCATATAAACATAGATATATGAATAAATAAGTAATTCAGTTATATTTTGATGTATATGTACCTATATGAAATGGATAATAGAATATATTCATGTCTATCAATAAAGATGATTTTCATTGATCATTAAAACTAAAATAAATATGTAGGTAGATTTTTAAAATAATAAACGCATGTATATTTTAATCAAATATTTATTAAAATCTTCAAAGTAAAATCTTATTTTCTAAACACCACTTGTTTAAACAAAATACATTTTTTAATGCACATATTTTATCATGATGAATACAATTAAAAATATCAGGTGAAGACGAATAATCTTCATGTAATTTTACTAAATTAGGACAGTTCATATTTTCTAAATTATATATTACATTGCATAGTGGGAATATATGTTTTAACCATATTAATTTTTCATTACCCTTTACAAATATACGTTTATCTTTTAAAAAATTAACCAAGCTTTTCTCGTAGTTTAAGTATGGCACACAGCCCTCATTCCAGTAAATACCACGGTTTTTTTCTATCCAACAAACTTGTAATCGTTCTTTCTTAGATAAATTATAAAAAGGGTAGGGTGGTTTAATTAGTAGTACTTCAATACGATTTTTACAGATCAGTGCTATTTCTTTTGGAATAAATTCATTTTCTTCGTTCTTAAATCCTTGTATATCAACAATTACATTCATGTTAATTTTCTTACAATATTACTTAATGGTTTATATTCGAAAAGTCGATCGTTTATGATCATACAATATGCTGATGTATTTTCTGGAATATCTTTAGAACATTCAATTTCTAAACGCACATCGACTGGTCCTGTTTTGATCGAATCGTTTTGTCTTGAGCAGTCAATTACAAAAATAGGGGCCTTTTCTTTAAACTGATTCAAATCAAGCAACGGATCAACGCCGCAGTTGTAATACGACTGGCGAAAATTTACATACATTTCATATAATATACTGAATTTACCTTCATCAAATCTAAGGTTAAGTGAATCGTAAGGGTAGTATTGTGAATTTAAAAATAACTTGATATTTGTCACATTGCAATGATCAAATAAAGAAGAGCTTTTAAGTTTATTACTTTTATTGTTAGTTTGCAAAGCAAACACAACAAACCTTGGTTTCTCAAGCTGGGAAGTAGTTTTGACTGACCATGAATGTTTTGTAGTTTTGGGTAGTAATGGATAATCATATAAATCCCAATTTCGAAAGGCTAAATGAATAGAACGATCTTTTTCCAAACTTTTAAGCAGTGACACTTTGCAACGATCACTGACTTTTATATGAGGCATTCGCCATTGTATTTTATGTATATTAATTTCTACGTTATCATTTTGTTCTAATAACACACTATTTGATGCACAGCTACTGCGTTGTAATATAAGTTCATGTCTACAATTAATAACAATTTTATTATAATCTTCAGCAAATCCTAATATTTTATTTAATGGTATAACAACACTAAAATATCCGCTTTTTAATTTCGTTCCATTTAAATTCCAGCCCCAAACTGCTGCAGCTTTACTTTCACCTTCGTTCATAGAAATGTATGATTTTAAAGTTGAAGTGATCCCAGGATTTTTATTTCGATCGATTTCAACACCATTTAATTCATATCTTGAAATAAATGGGAAATAGGGTTGTTTATAAAATTTACATCTTTTTTCACCAACTTTCCTGCTGCATCTTTGGTGTACACATTAGCAAAACCCTCTATGAAAATTGAACTACCCGATGGCAATACGTATAAGTCTTGTTGGTGAATAGGAATTCTTACTTCATCGTTTTCCTTAAAACTTGTATTATACGGATTATAGCTATGAATCTCATAACTCTCAATAGAGTTATCTTGTACAGGAAAATCCGTAATATGCAACATTTTTAAACTTTAAAACCTAAATATCTAAGAAAATTTTTATTTTCTTTGCTTACTTTTTTTAATTTACGTGTACTAGAACGTCTGACTTCTTTGACTTTAGGACGCGATATATTACACTTCACTCTGCTGGTCGGAATTTTATAGAAAACTAGCATGTTTTTTTAATTTATATATTTTTTCCCAGAATATTGATATTTTTAATTTGAATACAAAAAACGTCTCTTAGCAACTATGGTCAGAGAGTTTATGTTTTATAACAAATACTATCTATTTATTTTATAGAATGGATATCTACGTTAAAACAAGGTTCACATAATATGTTTTGTTACATTTTAAATGACAGTTTATTTTTATTAAAAAATGAATTTAGGAATTTTAAACACAAATGACCACAGTTAAACAAATGATTTTGTTGTATATTATCATAGTTATACCGAATATTAGTATTGTTTCCAATATATTTTAAGAATTCTTTTGGCGGCTTCAAGTTTCCATAGCTGTCAAAATATTCAACGTAATTATTTATTTTACCATAGGCTACCCAATGAGTACCAGGATTTTCAGAAGAGTCGAGATTAATGACCCCGCATTCTATTGGTAATACAGCATTCGGTAATGTATCCCTCATAAATACGCCACGAAAGAATGGAATATTATCCGAATGCTTTATAATATCAATATTGGTAAGAGCTCTATTAGGCAGCCTGTTTATTAGTTTTTTTTCTTGGAGATATAAATCCCTAACCCATCTTTGTAGGGTTTAAGGTGTAAACCTTTTCCAATGAGTAACGCTTCCATTTGTCTGTTATGTCGCTCAGATTCGTCTAAGTGCTTTTTAGCCATCTTAAAATCATTGACAGCTTTTGCTATTCCAGCTGCGCCTCCGGTTAACCCGCCAACAGCAGATAAACCAGCAAATATTGGTATTAATGGAAGAAACCCTCCAGTTTTGGGTACTGGTATAATTCGAGGTAAATCTATAGGCAAATCTGCTGCAAAATCTCGAGCTGCTGCATAAGCTAATTCCATCAACGCTTTTTTACATCTAGGTTTAATCTTTTTGATATGTTTTTTGGTGTGCGCAACAATTTTTTTGAGAGTATTTTTCACACCACTTCCCCTTTTTACATCACTTATTTTTTTTGTTGCACTTGAACATTGTTTTGATTTCATTGTATTTTTTATGTTCCTGCAATTATAAAAAAAGCCTTTTAGTTTAAAGAGTCTATATTCTTTTAAGAGCAAATCAATAGTGATTATTTAAACGTATGTTCTTACTTAAATACTCGATCCATAGAAGCTATGTACGATTTTATCGTTCTCACTCAAAACACGTTTGTTTTATTTATCCAACTATTTTCACAAGAGGGTAGTCCTAACCATTTCACATACACTTGGTTTCCTTTACTTTTTAATACTTTTTCAACTAAATATAAGTCAGGATGGGAGGTTTTCTGAAGTTCTTGAGCATAGAAGGCTCCTAATATTGGTCGACATCTCGCATCTTCTATTAGATATGTCACAGGGTTTGTTTCCTGAATTTTGACTATTTTAAAAATTTCTGTTGACCAGTTTGGAAAGTAACCTTTATCAAAACACCCTTTATATTTACTTATTCTTACAAAGTCACCGATACCAAATTTTTTATGCTTAACAATTTTTTTAGATTTAGCTAAGTTATTGTATTTCTGCAATAAATTTATTTTATTTATTTGGTTCACAGAAGCTGGTGGTTGCCCTATAGTTCTATGATTGGTATTATTATATTCCTTCACCTTTTTTTCAAGTATATCATTATACCATTTATAATTTCCATTCAAACTGAACTCTTTATACAGTTTATTCTTTAAAGTTCTAATGAACCTCTCCACTATTGAGGCTTTCTTTGTGGAAAATGTTGAATAATGGTTGATGTTATAAGTTTTCATAATATTTTTAAATTTATCGTTATAAAACTCTGTTCCCATATCAGTTTGTAAGTTAATTGGAATTCTTCCTCTATGTAGCAATGTTTTGAAGGCATTTGAAACATGTTGCTTATTTTTCTGTTTGAGAGGCAAAGCCCAAGCATATTTCGAAAACGTATCTATAACTACCAGTATATATTTATATCCCTTATTAATTTTTGAAATTGTTTGCATATCCATTAAATCTGCTTGCCAAAGATCATCAATATCTTTGAGTATAACACATCTTCTTGGAAAGTTAACTCTGGCATTTTTATGGATTTCATTGATGACGTCTACTTTGCTCATAGTGTTTGTTTAATTTTCCTGCCAATTCTTTTAAAACTATACTTTTCTCAATTGATTTTATTCGATCGTTTAACAATTTAATTAATGTATTTATTTGATTCAATTTATTTAAAATATTTATTTCAAATTGATTATTATGTTCTTGAATACTATTTTTAGGATTTGCAGAAGTTTTAATGTTCTTTGAAATTTCCGTTTTTGTTTTATCTGTATTGTTATTAAAATTTAAGGACATCTGTTTACTTCCACTACAATTTACATCATTATGTACATTCATCTTCCAACAACTTAAAATAACTAAGTTTCTTATTAAGTTTACAGGATTTTTATTCATTTATAATACGTGCTTCTTTCAGCTCTTCTATGATTGATATGATTTCATTGTCATGGTTAGTATTACCAGCATTTTTGGATGAAATTAATAACTTTAATCTCTCGATAAGTTCATTAGGATCATCCCAATAAACGTAATCTGTATTACTCTTATATTTTTTAAATATAGGTATAAAGCCTCCGCTTTTTGATTCTTCAAAATGTTCTGGACTTTGAATGTTAATTTGTTGTGAAAATAACGGTTTTATAATTTCTCGATATTTTGAGCTTTTATCACCCTTCAATTGTCCATCTGGATTAAAATCTCTTTTGTGTGCGTGTGTGTTACCAAGTATTTGTTTATAAACCATTTTATCTTTTTCAGTAACCAAACTAAGGTTAGGCTTATTACGAAGCAATAGTTCCTTTAAACCAGAAGTTAATTGATACTTTTTGTTGTTTATAGTCACATTAGTTTTGTGTGAACCATTATTTGATAAAGCTAGTGACACTTTGGAATTCCCCATCATTAATTTTTTATTTTCACAACGTATATCAAAGGGTACATTAATATTATTATCACAGATTTCAATCATATCATTTTTATTCAACGATTCAAATGAATCATTATGAATATTAGCAGTATTTTCAATATACTTGTTTGAGTTATTTAAAAAATTTGAGTCCATCGAATTAGATTTTAATGATTCCTCAAAACTTTCATAGTCTAATGTTGAGTTGAATTTACCCATAATATCATTATCATTGAGAGATGTATCAGTATGTTTTTTGTTTTTATCCGAAACATTAATCAAAGTTTCTAAGGAATCTGTTATTGGTTTAAATACTCTTTTAAGTTTCATATTCGCTGTATCTTCATCATTTTTCATTATTTTAAGTTTATTTTTCACACTATCTATTGATGTTATTAACTGTTCTTTAAGCGTTATATCCATTTTATTTTATTCAAATATCCAACCGCTATTTATAAATATCGAGCTTCAACTAATATGCTTCATGCAATAATCCACTATTTAAACACCTCATTTATCAGCACTAGTTATATCTAGAAATATATAAATGTGTCAAAACCTTTTCTGTACCTTCCTGTGTTTAAAGAACAATCTTTATTTATTAATAAAAAGTCATAACGATCTTGCCAAATATTAGAACAAAGCTTTTTAAATAGCAGCCACTCTACATCTGGATTGACGTGCTCATCATAAATATATCTCAAATTCCTATCGTCTTGTCTAAAGATAATTAAAAGATTAGTGTTGTCTCGTATAAGCTGCTTTGGAATTTTAGAGTAGATCTGCGATAAGTAAAAACAATCTATTTGCTTATGTCTCCCCATTGCGAAATAGTTACGAATATTAATTTGATTTTCACATGCAACATCATCAAAAATTATGACGGAATTAGACAAGGCTTCATTAGGGTGTATAACTTCTTTGTTGTTGTTAAAAACAAAAAACTTAACAGAAGGAATACTCTTTATAACTTGTTTAAGAAAACAATATTTCGATTGAAAAGCAGTTTTCGAATATAAATAAATATGTTTGAATTTTAACCCATTCTCGTGTAGTATTAAATTTACCATTACGTTCGTTTTACCACAATTTGATGGACCACAAATTATACATCTTATAGTGTTAGGTAAAAGTGCGCTGTGTTTTATTTTTAGTGACTGATTTTCTAAATGTACAGGACTGACTTCTAAAGTCAGGCTTTGCTTAATGAATTTCATTGTGTAATGTGAGCTTGCTGATAAATACAAGCCTTTTTATACACGCAATGGATGAGTAAAGGCTGAGATAGATATATGTACACATTTCTGATATTTTTCCATAACTTTACGCAATGATCTGGGTATCAAGGAAATTATGAATAAATGAAAAAATGTGAATTCTTGGATAATTTTATTTTATATCTTTTACAAATAAGTACAAATTATGAGACAATAATTTAGGTACACGTGAATAAATTTGTAATAATTAAACTTATATTCTAATTCAGTAGTTGTACATATTTTACTATAAAATAATACTATAATGCCCCCATGGCAATGTATTTATATTATTTGGAAGTACATATCTTTTATCATCATTTCTATTCATAACTATTTTGCTTACTTCTTGGGTATATAGTTCATGTTTTATTGATTTTATCATTCTCATTTTGCGAATGAGCGTGGTACTTTCTTTATTAAATAATATTTTATTGTAATGTGATATATTCAAATGCTTTGTAACTGATTTTGAGATACCTTTTGCTTTTTTTAATTGACATTTAGAAGCTAGTAAGCAATATAGTTTTGCCCTTAAGCCAGTAAATTCACTTATCACATCTCCACCTAATTCGTCTTTAAAAAGGCCAGGGATTTTAGCGTTTACTAACGGCATGCGGAAGGGATTGCATGCATCATAATTACTTGTATCAAAATCATTTAAATTATTTTTTATGTCTTTGTAAATATCTTTTGTATTAATTGAGTATAGTAGGCTATCTGTATCTGTATAACAAAGCGTTATGTTATTCATATATTTCTCTTTCATACTGTAATGGTATTGATAAAGATGCAACTTTGCGTACTCTAACACAGTAAAGCCTATATAAATGGGTTTATCTAAAACAATTTTTTCTGGTTTAAGCTGCACAGCTACAAAATCTTCTGAAAATACTGAAATACACTTTAAGTTAGGTTTACAAATTAATTTTTGAGCACCAAGTCGTTTATTAGTAATATTTTTTAAATCTATCCATTCTGTTGCCAGCTTAATATTTACCTGTTTCCGTTTATTCTCTATAGTTTTACCAAAAATCGAATTGTTTAATAGTTTGAAAAAATCTTTTTCGAATATTGTTTTCGATGCTTGACGTAGCTTGGTATTTAAGTCAATATATTTTTTTAAATATTTTTCTTGTCGAAAAGTAATTATACGATGGATTTTTGTAAGAATTAATCCATTTTTTAAACATTCCTTCAGATGTGTGTAATGAATTACATACTTGAATTTATGATATAAATTGGCAATTAGTTTTTCAGTCTTTCCACCTGGGGGTATAAATTTTTCTGGAGCAAAAGGTAAGTCACTATGAAGATTGTGTAAATGGTCAGGATATTCAAGGTCCACTTCTAATATAAATCCATACGTACTATTATCTGATATACTCATTACATTGAATGAAACTATTTCGTTTTCGTTTAAAAATCTAAACTCTGAAATTGGAAACATTTTAGTCATAGCATAGCCATAAAGATTATTACAATCAAGGTATATCAAATAGCTGGAAGGTTGAAGCTCGTTGTATTCAGACAAATAAATGTTATTCGCTTTTGCATGACGCAATGAGCACTGCGCAAGCCCACCACGTATACCCTTTTCCAGCATTTGATAAATCTCTAGATCATCAATTAAGTCCAACTCAACTTTTGTGTAAAGCAGCATAGCATCCCAGCTTAAACTAGGAGATGTTATATAGTAAGCTGGATCTAGTTTGTAATACTTTAAACTTATAGTCCGGAAATTTTCGAATATATCACATAACAATAAAACATCACATTTTAAATATAAATCAGTATATTCTCCAAGATTTTTTATATTGAATGTATTCCACACCGTGAGAGCATGTTGATAATCATCATCATTAATATCTTCACTTTTCAACATGCTATAGAAATATTTTTTGGCGGGAAGTTTATTTTGTTCATACTTGTCCCAACAATCCATATAATCATATGGATAAATACCTTTATTTACGAGCAAATGCGTGTTAACGTTAAATTGCTCGTACAAGTGAGTGAAATCATTTTTAGTCAAACTTTTACTTAAATTATCTAAACTTGAGCTGAGAAATTGAAACGAATCTATAAATTTCATTTGTATTGGATGATTATCATGCTCAGATTCTATATATTTAGTAATTGATAAGTACCTTTCCTTAGTTTTAGGTATAATTTTAATATCACCTTTACATTTAGCCAATTCTTTTATAAATAAATGACAGTCATAATTCGATAAGTTATGAAATATTATAGGTATGAATGAACAAACTTTGTACATTAAATTACACTGAACATGAGCAGGTCCTCTGTACTTTCCTGTCACATGATCATGGTCTCGTACTTTATCATCAAATAATAATTGATTACAAATATGACAAATTCTTGCATTTTTATAACTGATTCTCTCACATTTTGTTAAAGGTTTCATAACTTTTTTGCTACCTAATATTTCGTTGATTTTCCTTACATCTTTGATCAATTTAGATATAAAGACTTCAACACAATCTGGACCTCTATACGAAACATATTTATTTTGACTCGAATCATGTGAGCAACATATATAATACCCAAAACAAGAGGGTTGATGTTTTTGAAAAAAATTTGTTTTTTCAGATGGTTTTTCGGAACAACTCAGTAATAGACTTTCAAAGTCAGCATAAATAACATAATTGATTCTTTGCTTTCTATCATAGTTCTTAAAACCAAGCTTCGTATTATTTTTTGGTAAAATTGTTAATACTTTTGAACATGAGTGAGTTTTATACTTAGATTCACAACTAAAAAATTGTAAACATAATTCACACAAGAATAAATCACCCTTATGATTTGATACTTGACGCCGAACTAACCGAACTAGATTTTTAATTAAACAATAGTGTCCTTTACCTTCTTTTTCTAAAAATAATAAATTCACATGGTTAGGTTTTTTAGAATTGGATAAATATAGAGGCCCTGTTATGCTTTTATCCTTATTATCTACACCATAAATATTAATGCTAATGTCATTATTCGTTTCAAATAATTTAATATCTTTGTGTGAGACTGGAAAACACATTCCATTAATATTAAACACTGAACTAAAATGTGGATATGAACTTATTCTGCAAACATTATTTTTAGCGGGATACAAAGCGGCTATAACACTCCACAAAAAACAAAAATCATCATTATTTTGTATATTTACACAACTTTTTGTGTTCTTAATTTTTGTTGGTAAATCTAAGAATGTACCTCCTCTCAGTGGACTGTATTTATTTATATTGATTTCCAAGTGACTTATCGATAGATAAGACCATCCAGATTCTTTATGTTCAAATTCCGACAACTTATGTTTTAAAACTTCAATAGTATTCGAATAAATATCATCAATATTGGTATTATTGCAAATGACTTTATATTTTGTATGAAACGATTTCACTTGCTGCTCACTTGTTTTTACCAAAAAAAATATTGCAAATAATTCAAAGTTAACCTTGATACATATATTTTTCATCAAAGATAAATTAACAAGTTTTATAATATCATTTTTATTCTCACATAAAAAAGACTCAGGAGTAAAGTATTCGATTTCCTTTCTAGGATTTAATCGATATGTAATGATTCTATTTCTGAAAGCACTTGCTATAATATAAACATTCTCAAATTCGGTTTTCAATAAGCTATTTGACTTATGTATATTGGTTCTCAAATGATATTTCATTTCATTCATTGGTACTACAATATGACATTTTTTACATTCAACTAATTCATTATTATTATCATTGCATCGATGAGTAGATTGGAGTGGAACTGTAAAAAGAAAACAAATGATAAAGAAATAAGGTTGAGTAAATAATTTTTTTATTTTAAAATAATATTATGGTAAAAACAATGCATAAAAATATAGTATAATACAAACTAATAATAACTTGATATAAAATCTAAGGGTCTATTTTTGAACTCTTTTTTTGTTTCATGAGTAAACTGTTTTAGAAGATTCCATGCCGGCGTCCCATCGTCGGTCCGATTTTTTATAGATAAAATCGCATGTCTCCACCGATTAATCGGTGACACTCGATCGATTTCGCTAACTTGATAAATTTTTAGTTCTATGTAAAATTTACCATCCTTTTTTTCATCTGTTTGTTTACACACACCATTCGCAACTCTACGCGTATAATACGAATGTATTTGTTGCGTTTTTTTACCCGAAACGATCTCCTCTCCGTGTTCTTCCTCACTATCGGTGCCGAAGAGATCTCGCATGGTCTGTTTAGTGGAGCTAATGGGTCTGATGACAGTTTTTTTCTTTTTCTTTTTTTCCAAAACGGCTACTTCCTCGCTAGGTTTTTTTGATGTCGACGGTGTTCGCTTGGACTGATGAATGTTTCTATGAGTCTGTTCTTCATCAGACGAAAATGAACTTGCTGTTCGCTTCGACCTAGAACAAAAAGAATAAAAATTAAAACAAAATCAAGAACAGATCTTTTGGAATAATAATATACAGGGTGTATTTTAATTCATATTAAAGTCGAAGTCAAGATATGAATATCTCGTTTTTTTTTTCAATTTTTCATTCAAAATTTATATAAAATATTAATTTAATATGGAAACAACAAAAAAATCATGATATTACAATTTTGACTTCACAATCACTTATATATATTTGTTATCACATAGGTACGAGTATTGGCTTTATGTATGAATTGAAATAAACCCTGTATAGACATCTCAAATTATAGTCAAACAAATTCTATATATTTGTAATATAGTAACGAATAAATTTTAAATAAAAAACGCGAAGAGACATAAAGTGTGCAGTATACTAATAACTCATTAAATGCAACATTCCTATCGGTTATATATTTCAATTATAATAAATATAAAAAATTAGTAATATAATATACAAAGTTTTTATGATTCTTATTTTAAGTGATAGAGCACTCGTAAAAATAAATAAATGAAAGAAGTGATAAGATAACTAATTATTACTTAATCGAATCAAATTAATAGATAAATTTAAACCGTTAATACAATGAAGAAGTGAATCGATTACCTTTTCACAGTAGTCGACTCTTCCGCCGATCTCTTGGAAGTTGAGGGTGTGGGTTTGATCTGCTGTTGGTCCTTTTTTTGTGTCTGCTGTGGATGTGCCTCAGACTCATCTTCGGATGACGAAAAAATGCTTCCTGCTGTTCGCTTTGACCTGCGCAAAAAAATATTAATATTAAAACCAAATTCAGGTCTATCATTGAGGTTCCTAGATAAAAATGATCTAGAAGTCTATGGACTTAGTTTAACAAAATTATGTTTGAAAAAATAAAGATCTAAAAATTAAAACATACACAAGACTTGTTTAATGAAAAGATTTATCGAGTAAAAAGTTAAATTTAATTTGAATTGATTGAATAGATTGCTTCTTTGATATGAAATAATAAAAAGATAACTACTTGAAATTAATTGAAGAGCTGTATGAAAGATTATAATTATAAAATAAAAATAAAACTTACATTTTTATAGAATATTTCGAGAGTCCTTTAATTAGATAGTCAGGAGAGCTGATTGATGCTGGAACGAACTGATAGCTATACTGATGCAAGTATAGACTTATATACCCCAAAATCATCTCATTTATCCATATATGTAAAACTGCACACGCATATAACTGCTAATAACTAAAATATAAACGTTCCGTTTGTATGTTGTACGCCAGAAAAATGTTAATACCGAGGTGAGTAAACTGAAGAAACCAAAGTATACATACCTTCACAAAAGTAAATAAAAATAAATTATAATATGTTTATTTACAAGCAAAATTTACTTAATTATAAGTATTTTAATATGATAAAATAGAATATAAAATCCTTACTTACCTTTACGTGAAATATTTTTAACTAATGAATGAATAATATAAGTACTCAGTTTAAAAAAAAAGCATGTAAACAAAGTCACACGTAAAGCTTTACTTTCGAAATTCGATGTCGTACCTATGCAGATATCGATTTAGATGCGCGCGTGTTTATATGCAACGCAGCGTATTTAGATCCTATGAAATGTAAGAAGAGCAATCTGTTCTAAATATTACGTAAAAGGAGTCTCAGTGATTCTTTAATTAAAAGCAAATTAAAAAAAGTTTTTTGGATATGTATATAAACTAATACACGTTAAATGGAAATTACATTCCAGTTCGCTCATCTAAACCAACATGTCGGTAAGTAAAACTAAAAAAGATAATATATTAATTTAAATAATTTTCTTGACCTATTGAATTTTGAATTGTTTGACAAATATTATCACATTGATTTTTATTGTTTCAGGGGTCTAACGATATTTTTATCCCCAATTCATTGTATTCACCGATTGAGGCTGAAGGATCATTTCGAGCGTTTCACTTTGAAGATGCACCCTGCGAGAGTAACAGTAACAGCAGTAAAAAAAGGAAGGGAAATGAAATAAGGCCTATATACTCCTACATTAAAAAACCTTATAAAGGCTCACATAAGAAGATCATTAGGATACAAGTTTTTGACTCAGAAGAGTATTCAAAAAATAATGTTTCGTGTAATTGTAGGGCTGAAGTATGTGCTCAACACGTAGTAGATAGTGTATTTAATGATGAAATTTATAAATGCGTGAAAGACGTTCTATGTAAAATACAAAAAAGAATGTAAAAGTAAATAAAAAGATATTAATTTAACACGTTTATTTTATTTTTTATCACTTTTTAGAATAAAGTCAAGTTTTAGAAAAAAAAGAGAAACCTAGGAACAGAACTGAATAGTAGATAATGCTTGTATAAATTGAATGTAGGTACTCATATGAACTGGACTGTTGCTTGCATGAATAGACTAACTGCTAACTTAAATAGATTGAGATTAAAAGGTAAGTAACATATTCAAATAGAAAATATATTTTGAATAGAGGAACTGAATAGATTAAAAAGGGTAGAATTGAGGGACCTGGAATATATTTGAATAGAAAATATATTTTGAATAGAGGAACTGAATAGATTCAAAAGGGTAGAATTGAGGGACCTGGAATATATTTGAATAGAAAATATATTTTGAATAGAGGAACTGAATATATTCAAAATGGTATAATTGGGGTACCTGGATCTATTGATCCAGGTACCCCAATTATACCCTACTTCCGCGACACGATAGAAAGTATTGAGTTTGTATGAAACCGCGACAAATTGCTCGAGCGCCCGCTGGCGTCGAGAACGGCCTAGCAGGGCTAGCAACCATCGATAAATAGTCGAATCGACAAGATCAATATTATTTTGTTATTTTATCCTATTATCTATATTAATATGTAAAGCTGAAGAGTTTGTTTTATTGTTTGTTTGAACGCGCTCATCTCAGAAACTACAAGTGGGATTTGAAAAACTATTTTTGCATTTGATAGCCCAACTCTTGAGGAAAGGTTATATTTTATCCCGAAATTCCCACGGGATCAAAAGTTACGCGGGTAAAACCGCGCGCGGTGGCTAGAGTAAGCTAATATGCGCACCATAATAGATAGAATTACTCGATTTGATACCATGATTAAGACTACAGAACCAAATATGTCACAGTCTTAATAAATTACTAACTCTAAATACCATATTCTAAGAAAATATCGATAAAAGGCCCGATTTATCATTGTCGACGGTAGCATGCTAGCCCCGCAGATCCCCCGCGTCGAGTCGCTGCCCGCGCCGCTGTCGCTCTCACTGTCGCTGCCGTCCAGTTTGCAGCCTTACTTTTACCCAGTGTGCCTTTCGTAGGGTATTCCTGTTTGGTATATACTTTTTGTAGGTTACTTTTTCTATTTTATTTTTTGTAGGTCTTTTTCACAAAACCTAGGTGAAACTGCGAATGACAGCTTTGTTGTAACAGTTTTTGAAATAACTCTTTCTGTTTATCTATCAGTAACGCTTTCACAGCTAAACAACTGAATCGATTTTGACTTTGAACTTCAAGGACGATATTACAATATTATTTATCCAACTCCCATAACCGGTATTCACGCGGACGAAGTCGCGGGCAACAGCTAGTAGCAGAATAATCTGGTGAAATAGCATTATACGAACTTAAAGAACTACCGTTTACAACTAAATACTGTCTTCAATTTGAACCGGTTACCGTGATTATAAAAGAGGAATATATTATACAGGGTTATTGGTAATTAGAACGGAATCTTTTAAATTGACTTAGGGGAGGTAATTTCCGGACCGGACATGGTTGTTTCGGTCACTACCTGCACAGGGTCGCCCGGGGGGAGGTGACGACAGAGTGTCAACATTGTGGGGCGGCCGACGACACGGCGGAGCACACCTTAGCGGTGTGTCCGGCGTGGGGTCGGCTGCGGCACGAGTTGACGTCTGTCGTCGGAGGGGACCTCTCTCTTCCTAGCGTGGCTAAAGCCATGTTAGGGAGTCGAGAGGCTTGTGAGGCCATGACCTCCTTCTACAAGGACGTAATGTCGCAGAAGGAGGCGTGGAGCGGTGCCGTGAGGATGACGCCTCTTTGGCACCGATCTGCCGTAGGCGGACGGGGGGGACGGAGAAGGAGATACGCTCACCTTCTCCCTCCCGATAGCCAGCCGTAGTGGGTGAGGGACCTGCTACGGCTATTAGGGCTATGTGTGGGGAAATGGTCTCGTGTACTGGACCATTTCCTACGTTGGGGGCGCTCGGCTAAAGCTGAGTGCAATCCTCCTGGGCTTACGGGTAATGCCAATGGTGGTACCGTAAGCTCCATCTATGGCGGATGAGGTATCTACACCAGGAGGTTTTTAGTGGCTAGGTCTGACCTTCTGCCGGATCATCCCCACATACCCCGCCGTTCCCCCTTGTGCGGTCGGGGACGTGATAGCACGTTTTCCTCCAGTAAAAAAAGGGGTGGTAATTTCCAATCATTTGAGCCCATATCATGTGCCCATCCCAAAGTATACCGTTTTTTAAATATTTGGGGTTATTCCTTTTTTTTCTGAAAATCTAGTTTTTCTCCTTCAAACATTGATGCAAAAAAACTAATGGTCCTATGATATTTCAATGTTCTTTTCAGTTTTAGAAAGGTGTTAAACAAATCAATATTTAACCATAATAATATTGTTTCAATGTGATCCCAAACAGAAGGTACAGGAAGTTTTATGAAATAAAAAAAGCCCTCCGGCAACAGTTGCCGACAGGCGGCCCATAAGTTGGCGACCAGGCGCGGGGCGGCGGGCTCAGTGTGTATTGCGTTTAAGAGAGTTATCTGATCTATCATTTTCTAAAATTCGATATTGTTGATTTTGTATTTTATAATTTTTTTTTAATTTTAAATGCTACATGGCCATATTTAATATTATGGTAGGTATAATATAAAGATATTATTATTATTATTTAATTGTGATAAAATTTATTTATGAATCTTACAAGTTTTGTGCGTCACCTTTATTGTTTTATTGTTTGTAACATAACTAACACTATTATTTCCGTGCTGGACTGGGAGCGAAGAAAAAACATAGAATGTGCCAGCTGCTTCTCTTCCCGGGCATACTGTTAAAGTCAGTTAAGGGACAAAACTTTTATTGGAGTTTTTTGTGGGCGATAAGCGATTGTCACTGCAAATGTTCCATCTTCACAATGCCTCCAAATTTGTCAAACGTGACATCAGATGGTTTTATAACCTCTGGTTTCTCCCTACCTCATAATGGATACAGGCGTGAAATCATGTATGTATCGAACATTTATACAACAAATATTAAATATAGATAATTAAATAAAGAACTTTCTTACAGGAAATCTATTTTTTATTTCATGTAAATAAAATGTAAGATGTTATTTTAGTAATTCAATCGAAAAAAAACAACACTACACAATCAATCAGATTTATTACACTTTTGGGGTCGCCGCCGCCGCCCCGTGTCCTGTGTTTCTCCGCGTGTCGCGATGGGTATGTTGATGACGGACATACTCGTTATGTCTACTTGTTGAATGTATTAATACGTGCAGCAGGACAAACGAGTTACGGTCATTTTCCCATATAAAAAATATTACGAAGTTTTGAACACAAAAATACTTTAACATAGGTAATATTATACATTTTTTTTTATTCTGCTGTTATATTTTGTTTATGCCATTTAGACATCACTGCATTTGCATTAAAAAGGCCGAAGTAATAATTGTACGATTTTTTCCTTTCTGTTAATCTTTACTAATATATAAAGCTGAAGAGTTTGTTTGTTTGTTTGAACGCGCTAATCTCAGAAACTACAAGTGGGATTAAAAAAAATATTTTTGCATTTGATAGTCCAACTCTTGAGGAATGTTATATTTTATCCCGAAATTCCCACGGGATCAAAAGTTACGCGGGTAAAACCGCGCGCGATGGCTAGTATAAGCGTCGTGTTTTTCTCATTTGTTCAACTTAACTTTTATGACATTTGATTGAATATCAACTCGACGTTTCAGTGGTTTCACACACTGGGGTCATTCTTTTAGGTATTTCAATGTTTTGTGAAACATACCACTAATCGAAATTAAATGTTGGTTTCTATTTCACAAGTTTTTACCTTGTAGTTTTATATTTAACAGGACCTTTACGAACAACTTTTCCTTTCTGTAATATGCGAAATACTTACTTAATATTAATTTTAAAATTTTTTGCTGCATTGCAATACTTTAATAACATTTCTGAGTTTTTTCATTTCTTATTTAATTTAGATATTATCTATATCTTATAATAAATCTGTTGAAGTAAAAATTCTGTGCATTAAAAATATCAAAAAAATAAATGTGTTACTAGACTGACAATGAACCCAAAAATGTGATTAAACATTTTTTGTCTGTCTGTCTGTTTATTCAGGCATCACGAAAAACTACCACTTTGAATACGATGAAACTTAGTGTATTTATTTTTTAATATTATGGGCACAACACAGGGTAGTTTTTATCCCGAAACAATATAAAAACAATTACAAACAACAATATAAAAACAAATTTAATTTTTCGGCTCGATCCGTAAGACCAGATTAGTGTGCCAACTGCAAATAATAAGTTTGTCGTAGGTTACGTCACCCGCAGTGGAGTTCACTAAGTTCTAAGTTATGCTAAATATATATATAAATTACTAAGTACAGTTTAAGGTAGAGTTATTTAGGTTTATTTTCATAAGTCATAGCTTAGGTATAGATTTTAATTTTAAATTATAGCCAGTGTATTTGATATTGTAGGTAGTGAATGTAGGTTATTTTATTATCTATACATATAATAAAATGGTAGAAAAGTCAAAACTGTACATTGAATATTTTTTTAAAAGAATACTTGGGGTATGATCTACAATCGAAACAGAAACAAAAAATATAGTTTTTAGAATTTTTGTCTGTTTGTCTGTTTGTCTGTTTGTCTTTCCGGGATAAACTCAAAAAGTACTGCATGGATTTACTTCAAATTTGGCATGAAGATAGTTAAGAAGTCGGGTCAACATATAGGCTACATATTATCACGCTAGCAGTGTTATAATCGTAGGTGCGTTTGGTGCTGCATAGCGTTCACGCAGACGACGTCGCGGGCAGCAGCTAGTAAAACGAATAAAAACAGCAAACAAAGTTTGCAAGTTTGCACCGTATTATTATTGTGTACAATATTATATACATTCCTTCCACACCTTAAAAACTCTTTAAATTTCACCTTGTTTACTCATGATTATGTATGTACAACTTTCACACGAACAATTTCACCACCGATTGTATACACAGTACCCTTATATGCTCTGAAGTGACAGCGCCATCTAGTTCTACTGCCAGATTTATAATCTATACCATACCTGTTACTTGCAATTATTAGTAACTAGCCTTCTTTTCTTGACTTTTTGTAAATGCTGAAATTTGGCATTTTTCATAATTGCATTGAAATTTAAGTATGCAGGCTTTAAAAGTGATGATAAATATAAATACCTCCTTTTTTAATATTCATTTATTGTTTGAATTTTAAAAGGCTATGAAATACAATTATACTGCAGATACAAAATGAGTATCCAAATTAATTAAGAGCAATTAAACATTATATTTTAGTAGTTGGGACAGTACAAAAGTTTCTTTTTAATCCTAAGGCTGTATCTTTGAAATAAATACGTGTGAGGTAATTGCTTGAAACAAAAAATATATATATATTTTTAACACCATTATCATAATAGTTATAACTGGAGAAAAAAGGTATACTTATTACATAACGTTATATGGTGATTGGCACAAAGAGATGAGTCCTTAATGATTATGTTCACTTTTCACCTTCACAATTTCACCACCGATTGTATATAAAGCTGCTTTACATCCGTGATAGTGCAGACAGCGCCATCTAGTTTTGACGCCGGACTTATAACTTACACTAAACTTGTAATTCCCCATCTGGATGAGCTGGTTTCCCTGCTTTGACTTTATAAAGATTGGTTGTAAATTATCTGAAATATGAAAAGAAAATTCACTACTATCCTGCCAAGGTCGCGCTTTACAAATATGTCAGATGGACGATTTAATCAAATTATACTTAAATTTTACATTTGAACTCGACATTTGACAGTTATTATGTATTCCAGCGACTAAAGTGAAAGCCGTCAGGTTCACATTTACTTAATTTATTTATCATCATTCCCATCTCTCTATTTTAGTAATGGAGCCCCTTAAGTACCAGGCTGCCTTTGCCACGCAGGCTTCTGTGGCAATAATCATAATTTCCATCTAAATTTCAGTCCGCGAGCATAGCATACAGGATTCACATAAAAAGTGCCGACAGTGTTTTAATATTGTTTATGTGAGAGAGAAGAAAATAATGATATTTTTGTACCGATGAAGTCGAAAATAAAATCACATGTAAGTATTTAGCAAAAAAACTGGGTCATTGCAACCGATGCAGTAATATTTGGCGGCATAATTTATACGAAGGGTGGTTGCTAGCCAGGCGAAACCTGCAGGGTCCTAACAAGAAGCGAGGTCACTCGCTATCCTCGCCCTTTTACAACATGTTGATTCAAGGGTGGTAAGGCTATATTAGGCCGATTCTAAACCTCTACAATCTGAAAATATTCTAAACTTTACTTAAAAAAAATACCTCGTACAATATAGTCCCATTATTATCATACAAAAATTCGGATGGTAAATAGAAAATATCCTTCAAGTCAGGTTAAAATTTCCCTTACGTTTCTTTTCAACATTTGAACCTCTACACAAGAACAACCATAATTGGAAACTTATTTGACAAGACTAGCATGTCATCAAATGGGATGGAGATTGACGACCGGCTGGTATAGTGGTAACATACATTGCCTTCTATGCCAGAGGTCCTGGGTTCGAATCCCGGCGACGGCGGATATCGGTGGGATGAACACAGATATTAGCCGTTAAGTCATGGATGTTTACATGTTTATTTAAGTTTATTGTAATAAAAAATATGTATTTATTCAAACATATGTTTATATATTTCTTAAGTATATCATTTATCTAGTATCCACAACACAAGTTCTTTAAGAAACTTAATTTGGGCTAGATAATGTTGGGTGAGTGTCAAAAATATTTATTTATATTTATTTTTACATGGGTTTTCATTGATTGTGAACGCATTTCATAGTAACTAAATAACCAGCAATTGTATATAAATATGCTTCACACCCAGCCTTGCTCAGACAGCGCCATCTAGTTTTAATGCCAGCCTTATAACATGCACCAAATTTGTAATTTCCAATCTCGATGAGCTGACCTCCTCGCCTTGACTTTATGTAGCATGGTTTTGAATTGCCTGAAGAATATAAAAATGTTTTTAATTGCCTTATTGTGAAGTTTGCAAAGATTTGAAGTAAGATAGCAGAAAACAATTAGATTATATAGGTACAATAAGAATAAGGATATGATTCTATACGAGCTGGAAAACTGGAAAGAAGGAGAAAAATCATTTTGTAATTATTTTGTACGACCACTTCTGGTTCCTAACAGTAATTTAGGTATTTATTTTTAGTAACCAGAAGTGGATTTGATTAAAATAACACAAAGTTCCAAGCTATAAACAAATTTTAATCATAAATTCAATAAAATTCATATCAAATTAAATTTATTTTACTTTGTTAATTTATTTTATTTTACAAATATACTAAACGTGTTTCTCAATATTGTAAATACTTCAAAAACAACAAAGAGCTGGTTATGTGTAGTTAGGAAAATCACACTAAAGTAAAATACAAAATAAGTAACCCAGTCCAGCATAGAAGCAAGAAGTACTTGTGTTTTACTTTTATTTAGTGTACGTAAATAAAAGTAAAACACAAGTTGTGTTTTACTTTTATTTAGTGTACGTACACTAAATAAAAGTAAAACACAAGTACTTCTTGCTTCCATGCTGGACTGGGAGCGAAAGAAAAATATAAAATGTACCAGCTGCTTCTCTTCCCGTGCATACTGGACAGAGGTTTTATTGGCATTTTTGTGAGCAATAGGCTACTGTAAAAGTCAATTAAGGGACAGAGGTTTTATTGGCATTTTTTGTGAGCGATAGGCCGACCCCCTCTCACTGCAATAGCCTCTCTCCATCAATACAATACCTCATTTGTCAAACGTGACATCAGATGGTCTTATAACCACTGGTGTTCTGCCTACCCCATAAGGGATACAGGCGTGAAGTTATGTATGTATTTATGTATGTACACAAGTACTTAAATATAAAAGAAATGGAAAAATAGGCAAGATCTCACCGACGACAGAGCAAACCTCTCAGCTCTCCACTGGCCATTCATATACAGGGTGATTCAAAAATGTGTGACAATAATGAAAGGTGAGAAACTATAACCGATTTTGAATCATACACATACCTGAATATTCAATTTCAATTCAAACCTTTTTTATACAAATAAAAAAAATGTTTTTTTGGTTTATTTTGTGACAGCCTTAACAAGTTGAATAAACTAGTGGGACTAAAATTTTGTTAGAAAATACCTAGGCACCTATTTGTTAGTTCCGGGCTAAGAAAGTACCAAAAGTACTAGATAGATAATTCTAATTTCTATGCACCTATTAATAATAATAAGTTTTTGTCAGCCAATGCTGATAAGAATTTGGGGTTCCACATGTTACAGTTCACGTAGAAGTTTGACTTGGTATACGATCTGAAATGCTGAGGGTTGGGGACCTGATGGGATGGATTCTAAATCAATTTAGGCGTGCGCTGTTTAAATATTGTCACACCTTTTTGGATCACCCTGCTTAACCAAGTAAGGAGGTGTTCGCTTCATTGAAAATAAAGTGATATACTAATAATAGCATCAGTTCCAAAATACTATACCTATGCAAAGACACTGTTTTGAAGAAGATTTTAAAACCTTTAAATTTTCTTGTCAGAAGGCAGTAGGAAATGGCTAAAACGGCGAAATGGACATGGTTTATCAACTCCAGATCCCCAGATCACGAAGGCATACATGCACTTCCGATGTATAAATTTAAATGATGTGGAGTAATATTTTAATTTAAAAAAAGATCAGTACAGATTGATAATTACACATTTTACATTCAATGGTTATGCAAAAAATTTGAGGATACAATTTCCTGACCGACGGTAACCGCAGAAGCTTTGCATCTCTTGCTCGCATTTCCTGATTCCTTGCAGAACCACCTGGTTATCACACCTCGTTTCTCTTTACGGCAGTAAAACGTATATTTTCCTATTTTCATAATCTGTCCTCCAAACTTAGTTTCTATAAAGCATGGCTTTTCTGAAAAAAAAAATGTTTGTTATAATGGACTATAAGGAATGGGATATAACGCGGATTATCGCCACACGCGCTTAATTAATTTTAAATTTAACTGATCGTTTAGTAAGTAACTAACAAGGTGACAGAAATCAGGTCGGCAGTTGCATAAATTGTCAATTATCATAGTCTAAGTCATACGTGTTCGCAATAAAACAACGCTTATATTGATATATTTTTTGTTCCATTATCGAGCAAGTGAAGGTAGCTGGCATCTATGGCCACCTTTTAGCTCCATTATCAGACCCTCGTTAACATCTAGTATCAAAGTGCTCGTCAAGACGAATGAAACGAACCCAAACTCGATGGGGTTGCGTCGTTTAATTACGGAGTTCTTATGGCCAACTTCCGCCTCCATCATCAGATCAACTATATGTCATAATAATATTGCACTGTCATGCGATTTACACATGCATGCCAAATAGCTCAATCAGAAACCTGGAAGTTGATCAAAAACTTGTAAAATTTTATTACAGACAACGGACAGCGAAGCTTTTAAAAATAGGCTTTTAAAAATAGTCTATCCAGGATTTTAGGCAACCCATTCTTAACATATTTTCTAATATACTAATTTTGTTATAAAATACGATTCATTCTATTATTATGGTCTCGGTGAAGATCTTTTCAAGTTCGGATCTCCTACTCTATCTGTTTCTCGGTCTCGCTCAGCTAGGCTGCAGTAGTATCTAAAACCGTGGTGGATTTAAATTAAAAAATAAATGAACGTTATAAAATTCGATTAAAACGCATTTTATACATTAAGTACCTGCGAAACTTTTAAAAAAACATTCTCAAAAATATAGGTACCTCATTATATGTCTCAAAAGTTTCATTATCAAATGCAAAAACATTGTGAGATCTGATTGGTAGTTTCAGAGGTAAGCGCATTCAAAAAAACTCTTCGCTTTTAATATCAATGTTAATTTAGCTGTAGAAGCTACTCGCAGTTTTACCCTCATAATGTCTGCTCCCGTAAGGCTGCAAACTGGACGGCAGCGGTAGCGAGAACGACAGCGGCGCGGGCAGTGACGCGGGCAATCTGGGCCGTTCTCGACGACGACGCCGCCAGCGGGCGCCCGAGCGATTTGTCACGGTTTCATACAAACTCTACAGTTTCTATCGTGTCGCGGAAATCGCTGCCCGCACCGCTGCCCGCGCCGCTGTCGCTGTCGCTACCGTCCAGTTTGCCTTAGAATTACTTTTAAAAATTTGGCCAACAACCAAAACATCTATTGAAACTAAAAGAATGATTGACCAGAAAATCATAAGGTAACAAACTCAATTATTAAATCAAACCAAAAAACAAGGAAAGCTCAACTGTATGTTACCTACGCTACGTTAAGTTGTCTCGTTGGGTCTGCAGTAGAATCAGTCCGCCGCAAAAGCTATTAACGGAATCAAACATCTAAAACAACAGAACACCCAACGAACCATAACACTTTGTAGTGAAAAGGGCGTAAAATAAACAACTTATAAGCCTTCATATTAAACACTAGCTGCTGCCCGCGACGTCGTCTGCGTGAACGCTATGCAGCACCAAACGCACCTACGATTATAACACTGCTAGCGTGATAATATGTAGCCTATATGTTGACCCGACTTCTTAACTATCTTCATGCCAAATTTGAAGTAAATCCATGCAGTACTTTTTGAGTTTATCCCGGAAAGACAAACAGACAAACAGACAAACAGACAAAAATTCTAAAAACTATATTTTTTGTTTCTGTTTCGATTGTAGATCATACCCCAAGTATTCTTTTAAAAAAATATTCAATGTACAGTTTTGACTTTCCTACCATTTTATTATATGTATAGATAACGCAACTGTATCATAAGTTCCATAACTCGCCGTTTTGATTTTGTAAAGCGAATTATGTGGGTGACTGTGCAAGCACTATTGCACTATTTTCGTTAACCATTTTACAATGGAATACTTCAGAATCTTATACTTCTAAGTATTAACTATTCTTAAAGATATGAAACTTTTCCTACCGCTTTGGCATTTTGCTTAGAAAGACTTCGGTCTTAAAATATAAAAAAGATATATACTGAGATGATTGTTATATCGAACGTTTATAAATAATAAATAACGGGCTCTATTAGAACCATTGGTAGTTTCTTTTATAGCTTTTAATAAATGCAAAATATACTTTAAGTTGTAAAAAATCATTGCAGACAGGTCTGTAATGATTTTATATAGGGTACGATAGCCCCTGAATGCAAGTCTGTGCGTTATATCTTCTAATATATAAAATTCTCGTGTCACAGTTTTCGTTTCCATACTCCTCCGAAACGCCTTGACCGATTTTGATGAATTTTTTTGTGCTTATCCGGTATCTACGAGAATCGGCCAACATCTATTTTTTTTATTTATATGGCAAAACAACGTTTGCCGGGTCAGCTAGTATAGTAATAACAGTATGACCAACTAACAAACTATATAAAATATTTTTAAACATAACCCTAATATTTAATTTGTTAGGAAATAACGGGAAGATGTTTTTCGACAGCTAAAATGCATTAGGCGCATTCAAGTTTTAGGATAGAGCCCACAACAGATAAGTGCTAGTGAAAGATTATACGCATAACGCAAATATTGTGGTGTATGCGGTATGTGTCAGTGAAATCAAACTACACGTACCTAGGTACCTACAGTTTTCACTAATTGCTGTTCATCAGCATAAAATTACACAAACACGAATTTAAGAAAAATCCAGTTAATTAATGACTATGGTCCTGCCGGTAGTGTACAATTGTATTATCGATGGTGAGAATGAAGGCTTTTCATCCGGTGCAGGCCTTGCCACAGGCCCACCGTGCTCGCGATCCTTTGCTGCCCGACCACTTGTTAAACCGATATTTACCTATCTGAATGACGGGCCGGCTTTTGCGGGATACTGTATAAACTGGCTCTATTAAAAGATAGTTTCGTTATAACAGAGTTTATAATTTTTTAAACACACATTTCAATATTTGACAACCTTAACTCAATAATGTTACAGTGAACTATAGAATATAGTTAGGTACATTTAAATTCCTTTTCATGAATCAACATCAGAAAAAGCTTCCGTAATATCAAAAGTGGGTGAATTTAACTATATGTATAACTTAACATTTCTAGTGACCACTCACTTGATCAAATATAATAGAAATATAAACATGAAAGCATCTAGACACAAAAATGTCGAGTTCAATGCACAATCTATTTATTGAATTCAAAATTGACTTAGGCTAAATTCAGAGAACCATCGAGCCGATTTAAATTAAGGTTTGAAATCTATACGAAATGGAAAGTTGACTTCAGTTATTTGCTCCGCATTACATCTGGTCGCCAATTGCGCCAATTGTACGTCGCGTCGTGAAGCGCGCCCTGCATTCGCGCCCGCGCGTGCAGGCTCCGGCGTTACTTGCCGTCTGAGTGCGTATAATCCGTGTAGAAGCTGTACCCCTTTATCAACGCCAGCGTCTTACCTTTCGTATTATTTGCGATATGTCACTGTAATGTCACTGAAATAAAACACAAACTATAGTAATACATACGTACCTAATCCATGGTTTAATTATGTCTAAATTGTATGAGCTAGCTGTATTTTAGGGTTACGTAACATTTGCTAAACTAATTTACTGCACTCGAAAATTTTAATAGGTGAAAATTGCCTGCATCGGATATAAATTACAACAGTTCGTACACTATCAAGGTTTCTTAAATCGCGGTTGATCACATTCGGGATAAACCGTTGACGTTGTACCTACAAAGCTCCTCAAAAGGTATTGGCCAAACGGGTCAAAAGGGTCGTATCTCTGTGCACGCTAGAATGCTTTAAATTGAACGATCAGTAATTATTGATATCAGAGTTTAGCATGACATTTATATTACAGCAATTACTAAATCCAAGGAACACTTAGAGGAGCCTAGTCTTAAGTGTTTTTTAAATATCAGTTTATACGAACAAAGTCAGTTCTCTCATGTAGCTTACGAATAAAATGTCTGCGCAGAGTGCAGAGTTCAGAGTTCAATTTGAATGCTTGTCCATCATTGATCGCAATACTTTACAATAGACATCTGCTGTCACTGTTGTGCCATTCGGTAAGAAGCTGTGAGGTACATGCCACCAGACAATAACTTTTAACAATAATATTTAGCGGAATGATAAGGTGTAAACCCTGGTCCACCCACTAAGACAAACAATTACGTTTTTTGTAGGTACAAGATCCGATTTTCATCGCAGGTAATTCGATTTAGAATTCTCTCATTGCTATGCCGTATCAGTAATGCTATGAATGCTTCGAGGCTCGCTGTTGGTCGTTAAGTTCATGATCTGTTTCTTACATCTATTCCTCGGGATCGCACCGCGAGGCTCACTCTTCAACTCAAAACTTCCATACCTATTTAAAACGATTGAACCAATAATAAAGCATGTTTATAGTATATTATGATGTAACTATATGTTACCCACAAACTGTATAATTTATGATACCTAGGCAATGTATAGAATACCTATGGGATTCAGGCAATGTATGAAATATGATGAATTCGGTATGATTGCATCCTTAAACAGAGCACTAGGTCTCTTCTATTTCCCCCCCAAGTAGAGTGTGCCTTGTCGTGGCGGGAAGGCTACTGGCCCGTCGCAATCCAGCGATCGGGTGAAGCGAAATCACTCTTACGGCGGCGGTGGCGCGTTGCGTCTGTCCGCATCGGGCGGCAGCTGCGCCTTCCCGGGGTGGTCCTCTCGGTACCTTTCTGAGTAGCAGAGTGGACCGATGAGGACACAGAGGCGGCTCCGGTCGTGCACCACCGGATGCTCTGGGGTCGGTGGTCTTGTATTGCTTCGGCATCCGGGCCGTCGTATTGGGTTAGGTTACGTTTTAGGATAGGTTTTAGATTAGGTTTTTGGTAAGGTTTTAGATTAGGTTTTTGGTAAGGTTTTAGGAAAGGTTAGGTTAGGTCTTAGATTAAGTTTTAGGTTAGGCTGGGTGGAGGGTGGGATGGAGAAGAAGACGCCTTGTCCCTCCCGATAGCTAGCCGTGGCGGGTGCGGGCTATACAGGCTATGAAAGAGGAAATGGCCGCGTGTACTGGGCCATTCCCCACTTGGGGGGCTCACGGCTCAGGCTGAGCGCAATCCGCCGGGGCTCGAGGGCAATGCCACTGGCGATACCGTGGGCTCCAATTATGGCGGGGGAGGTACACCTGGAGGTTTTTAGTGGGTCGGTTCGGCCTTCTACAGGATCATCCCCACATACCCCACCGTTCCCCCTTAGGCGGTCGGGGACGTGACAGCACGTTTTCCTCCAGACAAAAAAAAGGTCTCTTCTATTTAATTTGAGGGAGTTGAACCACGGAACAGTGTTCACTCACAAGAGTTTAGTACCATTTGCCGTTTGTTATTGAGATATTATTTAAGAAAGTTTTCCATTTAAAATAAATATTGCTTTTAGCAGAGGGTATGTAGTCTGAAAGGATGGGATCTAGGCTGAATGTGTGGGTTAAGAATGATTCCGTGATGCCGAGCTTCTGATGCTAGGTCTGTCATTTCAATACCAAATAAGTATTCTAACGTGAGAAGGTAACCACTGGATGCGCAGGTTGTTACATTTTTATACAGGTATGTGTAATAAAATAAAATATTAAGGGGTAGGTACGCGGCATATCATATGTATACCTACGTTTTATTTTATTAAATTTTTGATTACCGTATCATACATTACCATCTGTGCATTCGGTATTGTATAGAACACTTAGGCAGAGCATAAAATAAATAATATTTCGTACATGACCTGCACGTTTTAGGTATTCTATACATTACATAGGTATTGTATTGTTTGACTCATGTAAGCAGTGTTGGCCCATACACATAATTAAAGTTTCGTATGTTTTTCGCAACGGGTCATTAAGGACAAATTTCAAGTTTATCCATAGCAAAAACAATCACAAATTGACAAAAAAAAAACATTAACTAAATACTACTATGAATTAAAAATAAGAATACGATTTCAAATACAAGAATATTTTAATATCGAATTTAATTTAATCTAACAATGCTGGTAGGTAAACCTATCATTTCTAGAAGTTTATTTTGTTTTTTATTTTACAGTAAGGAGTGCTCTTTCATGGCTGTTGATTTATAAGCGAAACCCGTACAACCCCAGAGCAATGTCTTTATTATCAGGTTTTGAAGAAAATGCCATCTTTAATGACATACTGCGGTGGATTATGAGTGTGTACTAAGTAACGGCGAGTTATGGTGCCCAGATTCTTAGTGGAGGTGACGCGGGCCCGGCACGGGAATTTGCAGTTTGTACATTTCCAGTTGAGCGTGTTGCGGCACTGCTTTACTAAGTTGAAGCTGTAGCCATTCACCAGTAAGACACTTTTGCCCTTTGAGTTCTTGAGTAACATCACTGTAACAAATGTCATACAAAACTTTATATTCCAGCAACTAAGTCATTTTTGTTTTATTGTAACTTTATTAATAAAGTTCATTTAAGTATACTTATTTAAGATTGCAATAGGGCCTTACTTGATCCCAGTCACTCAAATACTTAGTTTGAGCGCAGGTCAGTTGGGAACTTTTCTATGCTGCCTCAGGTCTGTGTTTATAAGTAGGTACTTTTCTGTATCACAATAATAGAAATCTGTTTATTGAAATGAAATGCATTGGTTGTTCGGACGAGACTAACTTTATTATAAAATGAAATAGAGAAATATTTTAGTATCTTAAAATTAAAATAACAAATATTTATTAAATTCTTTTAGCAGATGTCCAGGCTAAATGAGAGTAACAATTATTGAACTGCCTTAAATAGCTAACTAAATAACCTATGTCAGGGCGAGTTAGGACAGCAAGATACATCAAACTTCCAATTTTTTTTTTTATTACAATTTCCCTTCACAAACATTTCACTTTTCAACAATCAATTTACATTTATTTATTTATTTACTCTTTATTGTTTATTAAAAAAAATACAGATAAACATAAAAGGATAACAATGTACAAAAGGCGGTCTTATCGCTCTAGAGCGATCTCTACCAGACAACCTACATTCTATTGGGGTTTCTGCAGAATTACAATCAGAAATAATAATGTTTTCAAACAATTATTGTTCTCATACCTAATGCTCCTGATCTATTATACCTACCTACTAGCATTTAAATTCTTATCAACATTAATTTTTATGCCCAAATATCTCTTAACTTGGCCAAAATTTTTGATTTTGATTTCCTGACTCAGATTTTTTTATCAAAAATCAGTTTCAGCTTTACAGTTTGAAAACATAAAAAAATCATTAACATAAATACCAACAATTGTTTTTTTATTGTAATCATGATTTTTAACAAATTCTAACCTACTTTTACTATTATCTTAACTGCACAATGTTCCCTCTACTCTCTTATACCAAACAAGAGTCAACTGCTTCAAGCTATACATTGCCTCTTTTTAATTTTAAAACTTTAGTACAAGTATTTAAAGGAAAACATTCTGGAAAATACATGACAATGTCTTCATCTATGTGACCATTCAGAAAGCAGTTGAAATATCCAAATAAGTAAAATCCGTACCTGATCTTAAATAATAATAATAAATAAATATAAATATTTGTGACACTCACACAACATTATCTAGCCCATATTAAGTTTCTCAAAGAACTTGTGTTATGGATACTAGATAACTGATATACTTAAGAAATATATAAACATACATATTGAATAAATACATATTTTTTATTAGAATAAACTTAAATAAACATATAAACATCCGTGACTTAACGACTAATATCTGTTTTCATCACACAAATATCCGCCGCCGCCGGGATTCCAACCCTGGAGCTCTGGCATACAAGGCAATGTATGTTACCGCTACACCAGCCGGTCGTCCAAAATCATATTATCTTTTTATGTCTTCTTTTTATGTCATATCGTCTTATCTTAGGGGAAAATGTTTGTTTACAGTCAACACCACCTTTTTGTGAAAAGTTTTTAGCCACTAACCACACACTATTCTCACTCTATTATCAATCTCTAAACATTTTCTTAATAACTACTAACCACATCTTAATAAACACTACACTTGCATTACTGGGTGTACTGATCACTTCCCATACTCAATTTTCTTCAAAAGACTGCGGCTCCTGCTCTTGTATCATTACATCTCTCCTTGTGGAAACATTGTTTCTTGTTGGGTTATTAATTTATACCCTTTCACATTTGCTCAATAACCAACGAGTAAGTATGTGTTTCTTGGGTTTTTTATCCCATTTTGTTTTTTTTTTGGTACAGGTAAGTACCTAAGTATTTACCATAACTCTCAGCCACTGATATGTTAATAAACAATTACTTTTTGTAGTTTTAGTTTATACTTAAATACCATTAACTAGATCTGCCTCTGCCACTGCTTTGACTGATATTTTACTAAGCAACACTATTTCCATTATGATCCTTCAGTTCACTAACTGATATGAGGTTAGCTGTTGTGAAGCTTGACATGCAAAACAAATTTTCAACCGAGTTTTATACTATACCTATATAAAATTTGTCCTAAGTTCATGATACAATATTTACTGGTAAACTGGTCGAATTTAACCTTATCATTTGCTTCATGTGCATACTGGCACCTGAATCTACATACCAGTCACATTTATTTGAACTTTCCACTAAGAAAAACAACGCTGAAAGCATTAATCTGTTTCTCTTTTTATCTGGTTTTTCGTTTAAAAGTGGAAATTGGATTTCGATAATGACCAGTTGTTTTTGGTTGGAACATGTTTGTTTGTTGTTGTTTTCGTCGATTTCACATTGACATTTGCACATAGATACCTAATACATATGTACATTTGCATTTGACATTAGCGTTCCGTTAGTCGATCAGTGTTCCGGATTCCGGAAACAAAAGTTTGGGAAAATAATTTCTAAAAGAAAGTACTACATACAGTTGATATATGTAATAGAGAAAATATTTACCCTTTATTAACAACTATTGTAATAACTAAGAAACGTCAATACGTAAGTAAATGAAAATAGGGTGAGTGGGGGCAAGATCGAACGGAATTTCAATGAGATGCGGAGTGTTGTTTTTGAATACATGTGAAAAACTACATATTTACTTGAAGAAACACGCAAAAAGTCAGATTGTATAATTTTGTTTAACCCTAGATAGCTAACCTCCGTCGATTCGACGGGCAGCGTAAAATAATATCGCTATATCTTTTTAACGGTGCATTCAATAGCCAACTAAGTAGTCACCACTGGCGTTGTAGTGGCGCACGCGTTGGTAAGGTAAGTGTCATAGGTTCTAACTAACTGTATCGTCTATGGGTTCTAAGGTATAGGACCTTTGCCCGTCGTTTCGACGGGTGGTTAGCTTTACTGTTAGTTTTTAGAGTGAGTGTGTAACAAAATCTGTTATTTATTTTTAGATTTTTATTATGTCTTCATTGCAAGATGATGCAATAGTTAACCTGCTTTGGCAAGGACTTAGTGATGATGCTCTGGATGATAGTTCAGCCAGTGAGACCGAAGATATTGTGGTGGAAGACGAGGTACAAAGTGATGAAAATTATCAACTGTCTGATTCCGAAGAATCATGTGTGATTCCATCTCAAGACTTAAGCCCTGATACTCCTGCTTCTGAAACTTTGGAGAACAACATCATTCAATTGCCTCAAAGGAATATTCGAGGTAAAAATCGATATGTTTGGGCTACTAGTAAAGGAAACATCTCGAACAGAACGTCGGCGAGGAAAATTGTCCGCACTGCAAGGGGACCTAACCGTTCATGTAGAGGTCTGGTGAAGGAAGTATCTTGTTTCGGAAAGTTTTTCACAAACGAAATTTCGCGAAGAAATCGTGAAATGGACGAACGTTGAAATATCTGTGAAAAGATGTTTGTATCAAACTGTGACCGCGACACAAAGCGCCAGTCCGTCCGATGCATCCATCCACCAGCCGAGACCTGCAGGCATCGACTTCCACTGCTGTAATACCTGAAGAGGAATCACCGGCGTTTTCTCATGAAAATTGCAAAAGAAAAACGTGTGGGAAATGCTACCATAAGAAGAAGCGTATGACTAAAAGTGTCTGTGCCAACTGCAAGTTACCGATATGTAGGTAGTGAACGTAAAGTTAACTTTTGTGTCACTTGTGCTCAAGAAAAATATATTTTTTTATGTGATTAGTAGAAACAAGTTTTTACTTTGGAAAGTAGAGTCAACAAAGAAGAAACAGTGACTAATATAAAACTATATTGCTCAAACAATAATTGACAGTAGTCTTTAACTTCTGTATAAAAAATCATAATTAACATAAGAACTCTTGGCTAGTGACCCATGCACCCACTGGTTTCACCCATCGCACCGTCACTGTTAAAATAAAAATAATACGGTAAGTAATACTCGTACTTTGTTAAAATTTAATTAATACTATTAGATCTGCCCATCTGTCGCCAGGCTGTATCTTAGACTTGGGTTCTCACTTGTCATTTTAGTGAAGTCGTCATTTCCTGTAACTTATCAGTGTGCGAAGGGTTTGGATCCATCTCTACGACGCGGTTCCACTTCGTCGTGCACGGCGCACCGCTCAGCGCTTCATATTTGCTCTTAAAATGATCTCCATCATGGTTCATTATAGAAAAGCATGCCGTATAACGTCACGGCGTCACCGCCGTGTGATGGCGCGGTGCAAATCAATGCTTTTCCAAGTAGCACAGCGCGGCACCTTGGAGATGGTCTATGCCAACAAAACAAATATTCGTTGATAATGCCAGGAACACATAACATCACAGGAGATTGCAGTGTTTTAGATTTGCCTAACCGTGCCCAATAGCTGAACCATACCAAAAGGACGCTTCTCGTGGTACCATTGATTTGTTTCATCCTTAGTTATTTACCTATATTCACTTATGGAGCCCTGTTGTTTAAACACTAAATCTTAATTGAATTTGACAAGTTAATTTAGTCAGTAACCCAATTTAATTGCTCACAAAATCAGGGATCCCGTATGCTTGATAGATGATTTGTAATATTTTTGTAAGGCTACAACTAGTGACTGAGAGAAAGACTTTATTTTATACCGGTCGGTATAAAACGCATTGTTAATGAAAGTAGTATATCACGTTTATAGCACACTGTACTCTGCCTCCAATTTTTTCATGTGGCTAATGGCCACTAGAAATTAATATTTTTATTGAAGGTGGCTTTTAGGACCGCGGTCGTGGTCCTAAATGTCTCTCAACCCGAATTAATATACGAAAGATCTTCTTTACAATTAGATATTGATCTTTTGGTATAGTTAAAAGCGCCATATTTGCGACCATATCTCTATATAAAACCTACTCGTAGCCAAGATGTAGATAGGGAAATGGTTTTTTACAAATCTTTCCTGCGATGTCGTTTTTGTATTTGATGGAAAATATGCAGCTAATTTCGATTACTTCTGATTATAAGAATTAAATAAAAAAAGTTTATCAAAATAATTTACATAAATGCACGATTAAAGTTTTCAGAACACTACTGTGGACTGTTACTATGTATATTCAAATATAACTTTTTTAAAACTAGTTGTTAGCAATTCGGTGAATCTTGGTAGGAAGATTTGCACCCCACCAGAAAGCATGTCAGTAACAACTACTTATAACCAACTTTTAACCATAATTTTCACCTACGCAATACTCAGATTGAATAAGCCAATACAAATTACTCTCGGCATTATTATTACTTAAACACTCAGCACAAAGATGTAATGACTAAATTGGTAATAAAAACAAAGTATAACGGTTTCAAAAAAAATTAAAAAAAATAATTTAATTTCCAGTAGAAAAAATCATAATGTTCTATAGTAAACCAGCAAATAAAAAGGCTGAACATAATGTCTGGTCCATAGGATTATCGACGCTGTAACTCTGTAAGTATAAAGAGATTCGGAAAAGAAGAACGTTGTTGGAATTCAACTCTACTGATTTCTCTCAAACTCTTCAACTCTACAAACGGACTATTTGCTACTGGTTTTAACCCAAAAATTACAGATTTGAGGGTTATGATCGCCTAGGCAATAAAAAATTAGATGCACTATCTTATATAGTAATATTCCTTACTTATAAATTATAAATTGAAATTGGAAATTGTCATTAGGATTTGGGAGAAGCCATTTCCGAAAAATCTGACATCCCTCACCCGGCACTGGGCTAGTTTGGTGCATTACGGCCTAAACCTCCTCATCACCCAAAGGCGAGATTCATAGCCCTGCAGTGGGCTTATTACACGGAGTTATGATGATGATGATTATGATGATTTATAAAGTGATGGACACTAAATAACAAAAGTAATTTGATTGAATTACTGACTCCGATAGTATCCACAGAATATTCGATAGAAGATCGAAGGATATCAATTTCTTACATTAGATAAACTTGATATCTGAATCCCCATTCCATTGGGGACCATTGTGTCTGTAAAGACTCGCAATTTTTTAAATAAATGACAATTTAATTAAATTCAAAAACATTAGTTGAAACATACTAGTAATTTCTAAAAAATACAAAATGATATTCATCCGCTGAACTGTGATAATAAAACAATGAAAACTAAAACGTAATTACCTGTAACAAAAATTTCGTCATATTACCAATTATAGTTATTTTCTTTACAACCATGGTGCCATTCAACAAAATAATGAATAAATAGTTTATTGAGCATTCTGCAACATATACCACCCAGTCTCCCGCACGCATACAATATGCATGCAAATTGTATGTGTGCGAGAGACTGGGTGGTATATATAATTCTGTTGCAGCCTGTACATAAAATAATCACTAAATACTTATTAAAGAAAAAACATAATATCTTTCTTTTAGTGGAATAGTATATTATGCTAAAATGAATTATTATCACTAAATATCTATCGTGGTCATGTATGTAATTAAAAAAGGACTTCAGTTAATCTTATATTTCTCAAAGCACAAAGGTAAGGGAAAACACAAAAGGCAGCTTTCAACTAAATGCTCGACGGCAGAGCTAATTATTATTTAATTGTAATTATGATTATGAGTCAGAGTACATCTAATAACGACTTCATCCTGCAGCCTGGTATTGACCGTGGCCTTGCAGCCCTGCGAATGCTTGCTGCAGCGCCACCTCTCACTGGTATTGTTCCTCATGTGCAGCCCGAATTTGTGGCCCTTCAGAATGAGGCACGGTTTGGACCCTCTTATGATGTGACAGGATAAGCCTAAAACATTTTGTTGCGAGTTTAAAATATTATTTGAAATGAATAATTATTTCAGTACAGATGTTTTAATTAACATTTATTCCAATTTACAATTGAGTATTTTTTTTATGGAACAGACTTTTTTTACTGGTTAGGGTTTGACAAACACAACCCTTGACATTTTTACCTATGCGTGTATAATCCAAAGTGTAGATTTAACAAACTTTTTACAAATCTCAATTAAATTATAAAATTAGGATGAGCCGTTTACGTTCCATGACACATGGTGTTATCATGAGGACTTGTCACTGGCACACGTCTTTCCACAAGAAACTTATTCGCTAGAGATGCATGAAAGTACTTGGTCGATGAACCCAGTTAAAATACTTGTTGTTTTATTCTGGATGTTATTCAAAGGTATTTCAAAGTACTGAAACTATGGTTATGCACCTAATAAACATTTTTTTTGAAATTTAAAACAGAGATAAACTCTTTCCTTTATTTAGACCATGAAGGCACAATTTCAATTTATAATTTTAATCTAGTAATCACACTTAATAACAGATTCAGTCGATGTTATCATCTGAATTTGTTATGGAATCTATCAAAAGGTTTTTTTGGATTGTACAAACAAACAAGCATTTATAACTAAAATGATAAATAAGAAAATAAACAACCATGAGCTGAGAGTTAATATCTGTGTTCATCACAATGTATAAAAAATATACCGCCATCGGTATATAGATTTGAAATTATATATACCCTGCTGTCGGAGATCACAAATGTATGAAACTGACTTACCATCCATTCGTATAGACTTCGGTTAAGATGGCATTCACCACGTTGAACTCAAGACTGCAATTTCCAGAAAAATATAGCCACGGCACTAGAGAACGCAGAATGCTGACAACTATTTTATGTTGAGCTTTTACACTACATAAAATTTAGGGTAGACCATGCCATTTTATACTAAGGCTCAAAGCTCTTTGCTGCTAGTCAAGCATACGTGGCCTTGAGTAGGATGAAATCATAAGAAGGTCTGAAATCATTAGAAGGTCTACATAATGAAGAATTAGACTGTTCAAAATTAACCGGTTTAAATGACTATGCAATAATGACGCATTGAATGAGATGAACAGACTGAGAAACATTTCCAAATAACTAAAAAGTAAAAATAAATTAAATAAAAAAACCATTTTAAAAACAAGCTTTTATTTAGATGCACTTAAAAGAAAAAAAAAACTTTTACACCAAAACTTTTACTGTAAACGTATAGCGTCATTTCACATTTGACACAATTTATATGATATAGCTAGTATAAAGCTTGTCGCGAGATTTAAGTAGGTACTCATATTACCTGAGTTTGATAAAATATTGACATCAAATTACTTAATTTACATGTTAAGTGATTAATTAATAAGTGAGCCGAGCGCCCTCCAACGTCGAAAATAGTCCAGTACACAAGATCATTTCCCCACCATAGCCCTAGTAGCCGCATCAGGTCCCTTCACCTGCTTCGGCTGGCTATCGGGGGGGAGAAGGTGAGCGTATCTCCTTCTCCGTCCCTCCTCCGCCTACGGCGGTTCCGTGCCGAGGTGGCGTCATCCTCCCGTCATCACTCCGCCGCCTCCTTCTGCGACATTACGTCCTCGCAGAAGGTGGTCAGGGCCGCCCGAGCTTCTTGACACCTCAACATGGCCTTTACCAGGCTGGGGAGCGAGAGGTCGTCCCCGATGACAGACGTCAATTGGTGCCGCTGCCGACCCCACGCCGGACACACCGTCCAGGTGTGCTCCGCCGTATCGTCTGCGGCCCCACAGTGGTGACACGCTGTCGTCACCTCAATCTGGGCGACCCTGTGCAGGTAGTGACCGAACCACCCATGACCGGTCAATACTTGCACCAGGCAAAAGGTCAGAGTGCCCCACCTTCGCTGCACCCAATCAACGAGGACCGAACGAATCGCATCGATCGTCCAGGCTCCGTAAGCGGGTGCGGTGAGGGACTCTTCCTACCCCCTGAGGAGTGCCCTCCTGGCACTCCTGCGAACACGCGCCAGCTCCTCGGGACAAGGGCGCTCGCCCACATCCGTCGTCTTGTTTTATTCAACCTACTTAATTCAAATCAGATTGATCGCCTTATAATAAACATGCTTACCATTCGTTGTAACTACCATATTAAGCCTTATGAAAACTACAAACTTTATTGTTTCTATAATTTAAAATAAACTCCATTTTTGACAACAAATTTGGGAGGAGGATGAACGTGGTTGATACGACCGTGTAAAATTGTTGTGTTGTCCAGCGTAGTTGTGATTATAGCTTTGCAAATGCTGTTGTTTGTACACCTCCAGCTAGTTGTGGTCTTGCGGCGCGCGTTCACTCCAAAGCTATAACCATCTATAACGAGCAGCGGTTTTCCTTTTGTAGTCTTATAAATGTTTGCTGAAATAAAATACTGTTTTGTTTATTATTTTTACTTAATATTTCTCACCCAATATAATGTCACTTATGACAGTGAGTTAAAACGGCGAACAAAATATATGAAAATCGAAAATATGGTTTAAGGTTTCTATTCTAGGATTTTGTGTTATAATTTATCATTTATGTCCGCTATAAACATACTTTTTTGAGTAACTGAAAAATATGCTAAACAAAATCACCCAACGACGACGAGTCATATACCTAGGTATAACTTCACGAATGTGGGGTAGGCAGGCTCATTCTATAGGGCAGGCTCTCTATAGGGGTAGGTAGAGACTGGGGAACTTTGTATTATCGAAAGATAGTCAAGTAGCTTTTCCAGTTTCAATTCAAGTTGGCAGCTATTATAAAGAGATAATGCTATCATGATACCAGCCAGTCAAATCAAAGCATGCCTGTTTAACCAAGTAGCTACTTACTCATTGACATGATGATCATGTAGATACCTAGGTAATATTTGGGGTCATAGTGGTTATTTGCCATCAAAGGCATTCGTTACAACTGCAGCGGTTTACACTTGTAAGAAATAAAAAGAGTTGAGCAGTACAAAAAGTTTTGTAAGCTTTATATTTTTATATAGACGCCATTACGAAGAATGAATTTTGGTGGATTATGAGTATGCTCTAAATTGCAACGGATAATGACTCCTTCTTCTAGCTTCTGCGGCATGGATAACTAGAGTTCGTGCACTGCCATACCAAACTCTTCTCTTGTCGCTTCACCAGGTTGAAACTGTAGCTATTCAGTAGTAATATATCTTCTTTTCACTCGCATTACTGGAATGATAAAAAACTCACTTGATAATAAAAATAAAATATCAAAACTAAGGAAAATGTAACATAGATATTCTATTAGCATCATATTTTGTCAAAAAACCATTTTGCATTTTATACTCGTAATTTTTTTTTGCAACAAATTAAGATCTTTAATAACATCATCATAGCAGATCATTCTAGCAATGACCCAGCAGTGTGAGCACAGACCTTTATCGATTCGTATGTTTACGAATGTTCGCATAGAATGGAAATGGTTTGTAGGAAATAATTGAAATCTATCCATTGCCGCACGGCCATCTTAAATAAATGTGTGTCTTGTTAATTTTGAATGTTTATTAACATGTTGTATTCTTACATAACTTTAAAATAAAGAAAAAATTACAATGTTACTAAAAACATGCAACCAACTCCATACTATACGAACATTTGTAAATATACGAGTAGACAAAGGTGTGTGCTCGCACCGCTGGCTTGGGTCATAGCTAGGATACGCCCTAGTCCCGCTGCGTGGACTTCATGGCCAAATAGTTGTTGTTTGTGTTGGTAATTTATTATTACGAGGGTACAAGTGTGCTGTTATTGATAATCTAAACTTTAATTCAATTAAACAATAAAAATAAGTACAGTTATATCTTAATCGCAAAATAACTATATTGCGATTAGTTGTGATTGTGGGGTGTACAACCCACAACTTTCCCGGACACAGTCGCAACTCGCGATTTACAACCTCTGTTTCTTTGGTTGCATCGCCATCTTGTGACTCCGCTTTTTGGATTTGCAGTTTCAATATTATAACGATTGTTACACCATAATAATACTTTATTTCCTTTGCGTGAAACACTCTCTGAAAGTATAAAGATATGAGCGTTCAATAAACTGGTGTATAAAATATTTAGATATGGAATACTTTCCTATTTCATTCGATCATCTTACGTATTTTTTAAATTAAATTAACTACTTACTTACGGATACTTCAATTTAAAATAGAACTCGTCAATTGTAACACAAAAATTACAGACTTCTTATTGTGTCGATGAATAGTACTTAGATAAAGTATTGAAATTATATTTTTCCCGGCCAAAAACTTGCCACCTTTATCGCGTTGTCGGTGGCTAGAACGAGGTCCTCAATAGCAAGGACTGCATATCGGTATAAAATTTTTAAATAGTACTAGTAAAATTTTAGTACCTTTATTAGTGTAATGCCTCATCAAGCACAATGCCTGTTCGAGTTATTCAAATCTAACTTAATTATATCAATACCCAAGTAATGTATACTGGATTAATTTCTGTCGATGTTTTTAGGGGTTAGTTTCGCTATGGGATAGCATCGCTATGGCACCCTTCCTAATTATTTATATACCTTGCTGATCCCATTTTCCTTTTTTATTTGTCTTATAGAGAAGATGGTTTAGATTATCTTACGACAAAACTTTAGGAATTAGCACTACAATGAAACGCAAGCAAAAGCAACAGCCGTGTATATCTGAATAAATATGTATGGCATTGTCAAATAGACAGTAAGGTTGTTATCAGTTGAACATTTATTACCAATTTTGTATGCTACAACTCGGTCAAGATAATAAGGTGCGCCACATATTCCCCCTCGCCAGACCGTAACTACGGTCGGTGAAATTGTGTGAAGCGAACTCTTCTGCCGCTGCGGGTCCTCTTCTCCTCCGAAGGTGATGGATGGCGCAGCGGAAGTGGTTTGGAGTGCGTCCTCTTCAGTAGCGGTGATAGGCGTAGGGTTTTTAGCAATCTCAGCCATATATGCCGGTTTTAGCCTATCAAGGCTTACAGTAGTTGGCTTGTCCTTGACTTATGTGGTGAAGAATTTTGACTTTCGCTCGATGACTCGATAAGGGCCATCATAGGGAGGTTCTAAGAATCCACGCACGTGATCTTAGCGAAGACAGAAAGAAGAAATACATGCGAAGAAGTTTTCAAGTCGTGTGGCACGTAGAATGGTGCAGAAGTGTGCCAAGTAGTAAGTCGAGGTGATAGTTGTTGAATGTGGCGTCGAAGGCGTAATACCCGACCACTGACGACTTGACGGCTGTCATATCTACAGGATGAGAACCTTTTACCTTTGGGCCAGCTAGTGTAGCGTTTAACGGCGCTTGAAATTTTGTTGCGTTCGGTATGAAGCTACGGTAAAAATTTATCATACCCAGAACGCGTAGTAACTCCTTAACTGTTGCGTTAACTCCTACCGTTGCTGGGAGTATGTATAAAATACAACTTATAAAGTTTCTTGGGAATGTTTTTATTGGAAAAACTGAGGTGGAAAGAACCCGAGAATATTCATCGAACCGGTAAACCAAAGGAGAAATGTGTTTGGAAATTGAACCCGGACGTTGAGAAAAATAAACTTTCCATTATTCCAATTGAAATATCGATAAAATAGGTTTCAATTAAATTAAATCTGTTTGACACGATGACTACAATGAATCAAATGTACTTTTTTATATCCTTTAATTTATTTAAGTAGGACTTAGAAACAACAACTGTCTCGAACCATGAGATAGATATGTACACATATTCGAAAGTTAGAAATCTATATCTATCTATACTTATATCTATATCTATCTATCTTCTATCTATCTATACTTATCTATCTTCTATATCTATCTATCTATATCTATCTTCTATCTATACTTATAATAAATCTGTAGAGAGGTCAATTCTGTACATGAAATATTTTTTCAAAATAACTATCAGGGGGTGATTAGTGATCGATACTGATGTCAAAATAGCAATCAGTAAAATTTTTGTCTGTCTGTCTGTCTGTATGTTCCGTATAGAAACAAAAACTACTCGACGGATTTTAACGAAACTTGGTAAAATTATTCTTCATACTCCTGGGCAGGTTATAGTATACTTATTATCACGCTACAATCAATAAGAGCAGAGCAGTGAAGGGAAATGTTGGAAAAACGGGAGAAGTTACTTCATTTTTTAAGCTTCCGTCGCGTGTGCAGTCTTAATGGTTAAAGCTACATAGAAATCATGTATGACAGAAATATTCTTTATAAAATTATATAAAAAATATGCCACAACAGTATATGTCTATTTTTTATTGTTGACTCACAATAACACGTGTAAATCCCGATAGCTTAGCAGTTCGGAGCTTTCTGATTATATTTGTTTCCTCTTACGTTTATAATACTCTCACTCATCCCTAATTACAAAAAATACATTATTACCTATTCAATAAAAAAAATCATAGAAATCGGTATAGAAACACCAAACTTATACATGAAATACGCTAATAACCCATCGCGCGTGAATACTGAATGATTTAGGGATTCAAACTCAAACTCAAACTCAAAAATTCTTTATTTCTTAAGTAGGTATTTAAATACATTTGAAATAAGTCAAATAATTTACAAATTGAACTGAATCTACCACCACTTCGGAAAGTCGATCTGTTGAGAAGAAGTAGCAAGAAACTCAACAGCAATCATCTTTTAAAAATAAGAGAAATCATCTTCTTGCATCCGGATATCACTTTTCACATCAACACTTATCCATAAATCTAACAAAGGGTTAATCTTAAATATTTTAGGATTTTATTACAAAATGAAGCGTACACATTGACCCAAGAACGAGTTGATCTTCTGGAGTCTACTATTATATTTATACAATAGGCAATCAAGTACTAGACAGAAACGTAGACATAGATTTATGGCGGGTTTCAATATTCAACTGACTACTATGCGTAACCGGTACAGGTACAAAATTGGTAGGAAAAAAGTAGCGTTTCACAATATCTACTAGCTACGGGCTGTAAGTTCTCAAATTTGGCATGGGCCCTCCTTGCGTGACGTTCTTCCAAGAAAATAGGTGATATGTGATTTATAGAATATCACGCATTCGCAAATTATTTGTATGATATTTGAACTAAAGAAATATATAAACTTATTCAATTTATGTTTGCTATGTTTTAGTATTCGATAAATATATTATAGTATGTTTTTAGAGCTTTTTATTAATAATTGCGTTTAACTGCTTACGTAAAACGAAACGCCAAACCTTCGACAAATTTTGCTATTGGTTGAATCACATTTTTATGACGTCAAAGTAAATATTTAAAAGAAAAATTATGTCATTCAATAATATTCGTCCCTTTTTTCAAAAACAGTTATAGATAAGTTAGAAAGAGAAAACTGGATTATTGATATGTTGACAGATATTTGATAGGATATTTCGTTAAATGAATAAATTGTTACGTCGTTGGCTGGATAAAATGACCTATTCTTTAATTGGTCATACGTAATGAAAAAATAACTCTTATTGGCCGCAGCAGACTGCCATGCTACCTTTACCTCATTGGTTTAAATTAATAACTTGTTACGTCGTCGTTGGCTAGATATAATGACTTATTTTGTAAATGGTCAAATGTAACCTAGCAACCCATTACAGTCAAACAGTTCGTAAGCAGTGGTTTAGATGTCAAGATTTTGAATATAGAAAGGCATTTTGGTAGTGATTTCTATTGTTCGTAGGCAAAACGAACAGTTTTCATAATATTGAAACCCGCCAATAGAGGTAAAGAAAGAAGCAGAGATAGACGTAGCGATAGAGGTGAGAGAGAATACAGATAATGTGGATGGGGATGAGGATAGTCGTGGACAAATACAGGACGTGGACATGGAAATGGGGAAGTCGGAGTCAAGTTGAAAAAAGTTTTATTATTTTGGATTATTTTTGCGTAACGGTTGCCGCGCTCGACGCGGCTCGCGGCGGCGGTAGGGTATAAAAAGGCGGGAGGCGAGCGCAAGCTTTTGCGCGATTTAATATAGGTAGGTACTGAAGGAACAAGCGTTACATTACCTGTCAAATTTCCCCAACCAATTTTAACTTATTATCGAGGGCATAGAGTTCAAATTCAAGTAAAAAATTTTGACAGATTTGTAACGCTTGATGTACTGCTTACTGTACTGTACATACAGAGATAAAATGGAAATCAAGGTTTTGTTTATTTCATGATCGTTTCTACCTCTTGGAATGCAGAAACCGTAGATTTCTTCGGAATAAAAAGTAACGTATGTGTTAACTACTAGGTATACCAAATTACATTAATATTGGCTTAGCCGTTTGGCAGTGAAAAGCAGCCATACATTACTTTAGGTAGTATTGTATGTACACTGATAATGGCTGGATGGATGGATTTTTGCTATTCTTTCACGCAGAAACTACTTAGCTTAACCTAGAATAACAATAAGCTAAGTATAATTAATGAAGATATTGCATGAATTAAGTCAAATTGAAGGCATTAAATAAAACACTTTTTAACCGGATTAATGGCGTATAATTTATATTTTACATTTTAACTCGACGTTTCGCTGTCTTTGCAGACCCCGTGGTCACGAGCGACTGTTAAAATTCAAAATGTAAATATACGCGATAAAATCGGTTAAAAAGTGTTTTATTAATAGTCATAATAATAATAATAATAATAAAACTCTTTATTGTACACCAACATAGTTACACAGATTAAATTAAAATAACAATCACAATTAACATACAAAGGGCGGCCTTATCGCCGAAGCGCGATTTCTGCCAGGCAACCCAGGCATTGATGGAAAAGGATGTGGGCGAGGTGTACGGCTCGTAAACATAAACTACATACGAATAATTACATACACATACATAAACGTGTACATAAATACTTATGTACTTTATAAATAAATACTATATCAACACACATATAAATATAGGTTAAGATGGACAGTGTTTCACCTGGTAATGCCGTTTAAGCATTCGTTTAAAGATGCGCGGTGTGCGCGCCAAACGGATCTCAATCGGGAGCTCGTTCCATAACGACACCGCTCGAATAAAAAAGGACTTGCCTAAAAATGTGGACGTATGCGATGGTGTCGCCAGGAGTAAATTCGATGAGGAACGCAAGTTACGGTCGTTGTTGGTATAACGGTACTTTAAACGGTCTTTCAGATACGTAGGTATCGCTTTATCGTACAGAATACGGTAGACTAGAGAAAGAATGTGAGTATTCCGGCGAAGGCGAATAGGAAGCCACTTGAGATTTGTCCGGAAGTCAGATATGTGATCGTATTTGCGTAATCCAAATACAAACCTTATGCATAGATTTTGTAGGCGCTCAAGTTTATTCAGAAGTTCTTCAGTTAAGTCTAGATAGCTGGCGTCGGCATAGTCGAGAATGGGTAATAGGAGAGATTGTGCAAGCGTAATTTTAGTGGCAATAGGGAGGAAATTACAAAGACGCTTGAGCGAATTCGCCGCGGCAAACATCTTCCTGCTCAACTCAGTTACTTGTGGTTTCCAAGACAACGTGCGGTCAAAAATAATACCCAAGTTTTTAACAGTCTCGCTGTATGGAATAGAGATCCCGTTAAACACTATTAAAGGAACTGAACTCCAGTCAACTCGTGAAATCATTTTAGGACTTCCAATGATAATGGTTTGTGTCTTATGTGGGTTGACTGTTAGTCCATGATTATTACTCCAGTCCGATATCCGTTTTAAATCAGCTTTGTGTAACTGGATAGTGTTTGGTAGGTTCTCGAGGCTACTTTGTGTATAAATTTGAAGATCGTCCGCATACAGATGGTAAGAAGAAGATATATTGAGAGAAATCGAATTGATGAATAGAGCAAACAGGAGAGGAGACAACACGCCACCTTGCGGCACACCGGTTTTAATATCACACCAATCAGAGAATTCCGTCTCAGTAGATATTCGTTGCCGGCGCCCATGCAAGTAAGAATGAAACCAGCCAATAGTCGATGGAGATATGTTAAAAGAACGCAGCATTTGCAAAAGGATGTCAAAATCAACTGAATTGAAAGCTTTACTAAAATCTAACAGGGTTAGTACAGTAAGCTTTTTCTGCTCCATACCTATACGAATATCTTCTGTGATATTAAGCAATGCAGTAGTCGTACTATGCCCAGGACGGAAGCCAGATTGGAGGGGATTCAGTAATTTGTGTTCTTGCAAAAAAGTGCTGAGTTGTTGGTGAACGAGTCCCTCAAGTACTTTGGAAAGGAAAGGTAAGATGGCAATAGGACGATAATCAGAAAAGGAAGAAGGATTGGTTTTTTTGGGGAGAGGTATGATGTTTGCGTCCTTCCATGTATCAGGAAAGACACCATTAAGAACACAGTTATTGAGGATACAGGTTATTACAGGAAGGATGATGTCGAGGATAGGAATGAGCATTTTACGACTAATGCAGTCTGACCCAATGGCATTGGAGGCAATAGAGAGCATGGTCCTTTTAACACCACATTCCGAAAATTGACTTATTGAAAAGGATGGATTATTTGGCATAGGTAAACTAGATATGTGATTCAAAGTGTTGGTTTTTGTAGCAGCGTCTATAGAGCTGGAAGAAGTAAAATGATCATTTAATGAGTTAAGGTTGACATTTTTCAGAGAGCTATCACTCTTAGATTTACCAATACCCAAAGTTCTAAGAAATTTCCAAACTTTAGCTGAATCGCCGTTTGAAACTGATTTGTGAATATGGCATACATTATAGTTATCGCGAAAACTTAAGACAATATTAAATTTAAGGCACTTTGGCACCCGATTTGTTTATAACGCTATGAGCCTTTGTAATGTACCTAATAGATAGTTACCTACCTATGTTTGTGGTTAGGAGTTATACATATTATATGGGCGAAGATTCTTCATTTTTATTTTTGTTATTAAAGATAGTTAGGACCTTGGAGAAGAAAATAACCTACTCGAAATACTAATTCAATACAGACGAAGTCGCGGGCATCATCTATGTAATATACCTACCTACCTAATCTTTTTCACAAAACCTAGGTGAAACTGCGGATCACTGCTTTGTTGTAACAGTTTTTGAAGTAATTCTGTCTGTTTATCTATCAGTAACGCTTTCACAGCTAAACTACTGAGTCGATTTTGACGAAATTTAGAATAAGGTAAGTTTTAACTTCAAGGGGGATATAATAATAGTGTTTATCCAACTCTAATAAACGGTATCCACGCGGACGAAGTCGCGGGTCACAGCTAGTACTAAATAAAATGGATCCCGGCTGAGACACGAACATCGATTTTATTTAGTATAAGCCGCTTTGCCCGCGTTTACCTTTTTTTTTACTTTTGATCTTGTGTGAATTTCTGGACAGAATATATCATTTAACTTCCTCAAGCGACAGGCTATCAAGTACAAAAATATTGTTTTCAAATTAGACAGATAATTGCAGAAAATTGCGCGTTCAATTAGTAGTAACAGATTTTTATCTATAAAATAACATTTAAACTTTTAAAAATATTGTTCGACTAAAGCTGGAAAGCAAATCAGAAGATATAATCAAAAAAATATAAAAAAAATCAAATATACTAAATTATTTCTATGGTCACGGCCAGGACTCGGTAGCTCTGTGGGTAGAGTGTCCGCTCGGAACGGCATGTAAAACTATCCTAAGTCTTAAAAAATATGTTATTTTTTATTACAAACGCTGGAGCTTTATGCGGGTGCATTAAAAATGATTTAATTAAATATCTTATGTTTTTATCCGTTGTTACTCGCGCTCTGCATACTTTGTCGTTGGTGCACTTCCAATATATTCTGTTTTGTGAACGTTTGTCCACGCAGAAACTATAACCGTTAACAATGATCACATCTTTCCCTCTTATATTTTTATAATGTTTCACTGAAACAAAATGAGGATTGGATTTTTAGTAAATAAGTGAATGAAGAACTTTATTTAGGAAAGAATTTAGGAAAACAAGTCAACCAATAGATAGATCCTGCGATAAAGTTTATTTATTTAGCATTAAGGAGTGTTTTCTATATGAGGTTATAGTTTAAGCCCTTTAATCACATAGATTTTTGTCAATTGGCGTGTCTATAGTACCAAGCCCTGAAATAAAAATATAACTTTTCTACGACAAAAGGCATTGTGCAAATGAATAATGATAATATCGATAAAAAGTACCGCAGTAAGTATTTGCTATGATTACAGATGAAGTAAAATAAAATTGCTAGACCTACTTGTACTAAACTTGCTGACCCAAATGGGAATCAATCACAAAACAAAACATGTGAGTAGGTATTTATACAGGGTGACTGGTGGGTCACTTTTGAAATTCGGGGACGTGATAGTTCGAGATCATAGATGAAGAGAAAGAAATATAATAAAAATAAATATTAATTATTTACTGAGTCAACTTAACCAACAGATCTTACGCCATAGATTTTTCATTAATTTGTTGAATTGGTTTATAATTGCCCATTTCTACACTTATTTGGCTGACAGAGATAGTTTTTTTATTTGCTTAGAATAGCATGTCCGGCATGTAAGAACCACTTTCCTCCCAATCTATTTTTCGCAGTCGTGATTGCGCTCGCGAAAGTTAGGTGGTCCTGCTTCCGACATGTTTGAGTTTACATGAAAAATAAGCCATTATTCTATACAAAATTTGAGTAAAAGAGAAACAAAGAAAAATTAAATAAGGTAAACACAAAGAAACTTAACTAGACCGCCATTTTTATCGTAACAGGTTAATGGACATCTATTTTTTATCGTAACTGGTTAACGCCCGCCCCGGTAGTTTTTCACGTCTTTCACGTGCCTCGAGTTTGAAACATAAATTGTTTTTTAAATTGTTAATTAGTTTTTTTTCTTTTAGTTTGTTTTGATAGTATAGTCATATTTGAAATATGTATTTTTAATATACAATTTAATCAAAAATGAAATTCTTAGTGAAAATATGATTCGAATAAACTAAATTATTTAATTAAATAGAACAATTTTAACCGGATTCATTGCGCATAATTACATTTTAAATTTTAACTGGACGTGTCGGCGTCATTGCAGACTCACGCGAAACCTTAAGACAATATAAAATTATTTCAGAGAAATACCTTTGAGAAATTCTGTTAACTGTACAAGTTGAAAACAATAGGAAAAAGTATAAATAAAAAAAAACCTCTGGAACCCATTCTTGGGGACCAGGTCCTTCCAGGTCATAGCACTAGTAAACATTTCTTTCGGTGCGCTAAGGTTATGATAACGCCACAGGTGGGAGTATTCATCCTTCCACTTTAATCTATGAGGGTTGCCTGCCATGAAAACCAAATTCCAGATATCTTTTTTACGATTACGTTAAAATCTTGGATTGAAAATAAGATTTAATATAGAAATCCACTTTTAACAAAAATAACTAGGGATGGGCATTGGCTTGTACCTGAAAAAAAATATAATTAAACTCCTTATTATTCTCCTTATTATACAAGCTTGCCGCCACCAATAAGATGCGAAGAAATATCGCAATTTCATCCCAATCTGCGGACTTGTAACGCCATCATCATCATCATCATCACAACTCCGTGTAATGGGCCCGCTGCAGGGCATGAGTCTCTCCTCTGGGTGACGAGGAGGGTTAGGCCATAATCCACCGAGCTGGCCCAGTGCTGGGTGGTGGATGTCAGAATTTTCAGGGTGCCGATATGGCTTCTGACAAGCCCTAACGACTACTGTATACAAGTATACAGCACCCGGGACCGACAGCTTAACGTGCCCTCCGAAGCACGGAAGTCGCCGTGAGAAACGAATGGTCGGCGGTCACCCATCCAAGCACCGACCGCGCCGAACGTTGCTTAACCTGTGATATCGTAAGATACACACAGTAACCGGCGCCACGACGACTTCCGCCATACTTGTAACGCCATACTTGCCTAGAACCCCTTGGTCGGGTGTCAGGTGGCGGGCGAGTACTGCGATACAGATTTCATCACACAGTGATCAGCGGGGCTAGCATGCTACCGTCGACAACGATAAATCGGGCCTTTTATCGATATTTTCTGAGAATATGGTATTTAGATTATGTAATTTATTAAGATTATGACATATTTGGTTCTGTGGCTTAATCATGGTATCAAATCGAGTAATTCTATCTATTATGGTGCGCATATTAGCTTACATAATAGGATAAAATAACAAAATAATATTTATCTTGTCGATTCGACTATTTATCGATGGTTGCATGCTAGCCCTTCAGATGTCCCTAAGGGTGCAGCGATGGACACCGAATATCTGTCCGGATCGGTTGTCAGCAGAAGGTCCAGGCAGTAAGCTCCTATTTCTCTTGAACGTGAAAACGTACTTATTTATCTCCAAAATCTTTTTTCCTTTTTCGTTAATTGCCCAGGTTACTGAAAACTAATACAAATTAACTGTAATAAGTATATTAATGTTATATGAAGCTTAACTTACCTATCACTACCGATCATAGATGGATGGGCTAATGAAAACTTACAAACCAAGTCATAAATGTCATTTATCGTTTTACACAACTACGCACTACACTATTGTAGCGCCAGTAGGCTTGTGTGAAGTACTTTATGACTCACTTCACACTTTTGTCAAGATAATTTTTAAATTAAGATAATAATATAGGCAAGTATACGAGCTTTACTATAATTATATTAAAGAAGATTGGAACGTTACCAAAAATATACTACGAATATTGAGCAGTCTGAAATAAAACTTTAAAATATGATAATTACTATGTAATTAATTGTTGGTGTAAATCTAACTTCTCCTCTTATCTTACTTATATTATGAATGCGAAAGTTTGTGTGGATTTATGCATGTTTGTTCCTCAATCACGTTAGAACGGCTCAACTGATTTGGATGAAAGGCATAGTAATAGTGTACAAGTCTGGAATAGCACATAAGCTACTTTTTATCCCAATAATTTCACGGAATTAAATATTGCGCAGCTAAAACTGCTTGAAACAGGAGTAATGAAATAGTTTATAATAACACAATTAAAATAACTCACACACTATTCTTCACATTCTTAAGTATATAAATAAATAAAAAACGTAGTAATTATTTTAAATTAATTTAGTAATAGAAAATAAGAATCCATAAAATTAGGTATAAAAATATTTAAAAAGTAAACATAAACGTTTTAAATACACATTGTTTTCAAATTATTTGTAAATATAAAAATCTTATTATATATTCTATTTGGACAAAGCTACTCATTTACATTTTCTTAAATAAAGAATTTAACGTATTCAATGGAATAACTTAACATCAGCAACTCATAAATGATTATGAGGGCGTCGGTATTCCACGATTTTGTCCTCGACTGTGGTGATAGTAGATTTGCATCCAACGCAGGCTTTCACGCAGCGCGCGGCCCGTGACTGTCGGAGCGTTTGTTGAATCGGTATTCACCTATTTGGATGATACCTTTGGATGATGTCGTGTATGCTGAAGCGCTCAATTGATGTCGTTCGGTGACTATCTGTCATTACCATTATCTTTTCGAGCATTCGATGCAATGAACGTCAGCTTTGCTATCGGTTATCTTGCAAAACCGGTACTTACATACCAAAGTAGAAATTTAATACAAGAAACTTACAGATCGCGAGTGATGCCGCGAACAAAGTTATCATATACCCTGTTAATCACCGCTGATGAGACACAATTTATTTTATTGGCTTTCTTTTGTAATTAGCCACAAAGGGCCCGCGCCGGGACAGAAGTATTAATACTGGTATGCTCGATAAATTACGTTATACGTCGTCCACGCGAACGAAGTCGCGGGCACAGCTAGTTAAGAATAAAATACAAGGCATATTGTGAAGTTCGAATGAGAATAAATATTTAAAATATCAAGTTTTAGCAGTTTTGCCATTTCAAACTTCTTTCGATACGCTAAAGAAGATCATGCACTTCTTTTAAAAGCTTCTTCCTTGCATAATAACGTTCAAGATTTTTTCGTTTCGTTTCAGCCACTTTTTCAGGGAATTTTTTCCTTCTTTCACGGTAGCGTCTCTGCTTTTCTGCCGCGGACATTGGTACTCTTCTAACATTACTAATACGTATGCCTAAAACCCGTAAAATTTGTTATTATTTCTAAAGCCAAACCTTCTGATTCCCAATAAAACATAACTTTGTAATATCTTTGTATGGTAATGAACAAATATCTTTAAATAATATAATTTTGCTAGTTTTATTTTAAAACAGTATAAGTTGCATTTTTTTTGTATTCAATAAATTCACCGGAACTACAGTTGAAATAAAACATAGAAACTGCGTTTTCTTACTAACAAAAGTGTATTAATGGTGTGAATTTTTTTCGTCGTTTTTTTTTTGTCAATTTTGGCTATTTGAGTGTCGTCGTGCATAATATATTTAAATGGTGATGTCCACATATATACCAACACGATTGACTGTCTTCACCGAATTTTTCTTCGCAGTGACGAAATATTGTTGACAGGACAAGAAGCAATCGTTATAATGAGAACAGGTAAGTAGTGGATATATGGGGGTTCTGGATATTATCTATTCACGCCATCTATTCAATCACAACATCACACCATCCATTCATTCTGTTTATCTAGTCCGTTCAATGATTTCACGACCGGTTCAATCTGATGGGGTTCGGATATTATCTATTCATACCATCCATTCATTCTGTTTATCTAGTCCGTTCAATGATTTCACGATCGGTTCAATCTGATGGGGTTCGGATATTATCTATTCATACCATCCATTCAATCTGTTTATCTACTCCATTCACCGATGCGCGATGTGACGATCTGCTCATACCATATATTCAATCTGTTTATCTAGTCCATTCACCTATGGGACGATCTGTTCAACCTGTTTGGGTCGGATATTATCTATTCATAGCATCTATTCAATCTGTTTATAAAATTCCGTTCAATGATGTTAAGATCTGTTCATCTAGTCAGTAAATTCGATTTCCGAACTTTGAGATGAGAACAGTTCACTACCATCATTATTTTTATAATAATTTTAGTCTTAATCTACATTTGGTTAAAAATAAAACATAATTAAGTTAGTATATAATTTTATTATCAGTACACCACTTACTTAAACAGATTACATTTTTTAAGGCACAAATATTCTTATGATAGATACATCTATAGACATCATTACATTTGCTGTAAAGCTCATATAGGGTATAAAAATTAGGACACTTAAAATTTTCTAAGTTTATCACATTTACATGATAATTGACAAACATTTCTTTAATCCATTTTGCTTTTTCTTCACCTTTTACATAAATACAGTTGTTTTCAAGTAGAGGTGAAATCAGTGGCTCATATTTTGAAAAACAAATAAATCCTTCCTTCCAATAAATATTTCTATTTCTCTCGATCCAGCCTACTTGCCTCATTTCCTTTAAACTTAAATCATAGAAAGCGCATGGTGGTCTTATTAAAAAACTCTGTATTCCTCTATTATTCAGGATAGCTATTTCTTTAGGAATGAACTGATTTAATTCGTTTTTAAAACCTTGAACATCAACTATTAACTTCATGATATCTTGCGAACAATACTACTGAGAGGTTTATATTCTATTATGCGATCGTTGATGATAAGACAAAATGCACTCGTTTTGTCAGGAAAATCTTTAGTGCTCTCTATTTCTAGTCTTACATCAACTGGACCAGTTTTTAATGTCTCATTTTGTCTTGAACAGTCTATTACAAACAAAGGTGCCTTTTCTTTAAAATCAATTATATTAAGCAACGGATCAACTGGAGCATTGTAATAAGACTGACGGAATTTGATGTACATTTCATATAATATATGATATTTATCGTTATCAAAATCAAGTTTAAGGGCATCATAGGGATATGTTTGTGAATTCAGATATAATGAAACATTAGATAAATTACAATGATTAAAAAAAGAACAATTTCTATTCTTTAAGTTTTGGTCCGCTGTTTGAAGCCCGAATATTACAAATCTAGGTTTCTCGAGTTGGGAGGTAGTCTTTATTGACCACGAATGCTTCTTTGTTCTAGGTAAAAGCGGATATTCATATGTGTCCCAGTTTCGAAATGCCATTTGTATTGGCTTATCTTTTTCTAATTGTTTCAAGAGTAGTAATCTTTCTCGATCAGATACTTTAATATGTGGTACACGCCATTGAATTCTCTCGATATTAACTAACACGTGATCATTATTACCATCAAGTACAAGAGCATCAGCATTAGATTTACATCTCGTTAGAATTAATTCATGTTTACAATTCAATATGATTTTGTTATAGTCTTCAGCAAATCCTAATAGTTTACTCAGCGGTAATATTACATTAAAAAAACCATTAACAGATTTTGATCCTCTCAAGTTCCATCCCCACAGAGCAGCCTGTTTACTTTCTCCCTCATTCATCGAGACATAAGATTTGATTGTAGAAGTAATACCAACATGTCTAAGACGATCAATTTCTACTCCATTTAACTCATACCTTATATCATGAAAAAGAAACGGTATAGGGTTATTGTTAAATTGACACACTTTTTTCGTAAGTTTTCCTGCGGTATCCTTCGTATAAACTTCTATAAATCCTTCAATGTAAATGGAACTGCTCGCAGGTAGTAAATAAATGTCTTGTTGATTAATAGGTATTCGGATTTCATCGTTTTCTTTAAAGCTATTAGTATATGGAGTATAGGAATGCACTTCGTAACTCTCAATAGAGTTATCAAAATGCGGTGCTTCATTAATTTGCAACATACTCATAGTTTAAATCCCAAATTTCTTAAAAATTCTTTATTAATCTCACTCAGAGCTGGTACAACGCGTGTGTTTTTACTCGAGTCGTGATTTGAACTATTAATTTTTATCGGCTTACCGATGCTTTTCTTTCTTCTTTTAATATTGAAATCAATCATTATTTTATTACAATTTTATGTTGTTAGCACCAATAAATGCTTCTTTTCAATTCAAAGAATTAACTGACACTGATATTTTTTGATTCAATCGTACAATTTATTTCTTATTAAATCATACAATTTTCAAGATATTTAAGGCATAGATGACCGCAGTTATAAGGATGACTACCCTGATAATTTACATAGTTATACTGAATTTTACCCCCTACATATTTAATAAATTCTGTCGGTGGTTTAAGATCACCGTAACTATCAAAGTATTCAACATAGTCATTTTTTTTTCACATAAGCTACCCAATGCGTGCCTTGATTTTTAGAGCTATCCAAATTAATTATACCACATTCGATTTTGCGAGGGTGCTGAGGTAATTGATCTCTCATGAAGACGCCTCGAAAATACGGGATATTTTTTAAATATCTCATTATATCAATATTGGTAAGAGGACGATCAGGTAGCTGTTTATTCAGTTTTTTGATAAAGCATAAATACCTAAACCACTCTTGTACGGTTTGAGCTGTAACCCTTCCCCTAAATGTACTGGGTCAAAACTTTGATTGAGTTTTTTCATCACATTCCATGTTTTCTGTGCAGTTTGAAACGTTTTTATCATTCGTGCTATAGCAGATGTTTTTTTAGCAAGAGCACCAGCAGCGGTTAATCCAGTAATGATTGGTATCAGTGGCAAGAATCCTCCGGTTTTTGGTAATGGTATCACACGCGGAATTTTCAGCCCGGAATCAGAAGCAAGATCTTTAATAGCAGCAAACGCTAAATCTATTGCTAGCTTTTTACATTTTGGTTTAGCTAGACGAATATTTCTTTTTGCATAGGCAACAACATTTTAAAAACTTTTTTTAAGTCCCGATCCATTCGAAAGTTTCATCAACATTGTTTTATTAACAAGATTTGCTGCAAGCTTTTCTCCTACACTCGCTTGGGATGAGGCTGTTCTTTTCTTCGCCATTTTCATTAAGATTCTATCTGCAGCGTGTCTGACTTGTAGGTTTTTTGTATTCATATATGCAATATCGTGTTGTTTACAATACTCATCAAGTTCATTCACACCTTTGTCACCTCTGATAAGTCGCTCACGTAATCTTGTTCCTGGCCCACAGTAGTTATAGCCTGGGAGATGTAACTCGATTGGTAGATGATTTATAATACTATTCACAAGACCTTTTCCTTCCATAGGTAAACGAAGAATGGTAAAACTTCAAATGTAATTTATAATATATTGGTTTTGCTTATCCAACTATTGTCCTGAGCTGGCAATCCTAACCATTTAACATAAACTTTATCTCCCTTTTTCTTAAGAACTTTTTCTACTAAATAGATGTCAGGATTTTTGGTTTTCTGAAGCTCTTGAGCATAAAACGCTCCTAGAACTTTATTTTTTCGCAAGTCTTCTAGAACATAAGTGGGTGGATTGGTATTCTGAACCATGATTATTTTAAATAACTCAGTCGACCAATTTGGAGTGAATCCTTTCTCAAAAATTGCTTTATGTTTACTTATTCGTACTACATCACCAACAACGAAAGTACATTTTCTTTTAAGTTTTTGTTTATTCAGTATGATGTATCTTTGCATAGCAATGTGCTTTGTATGTCTATTTATTTTCGCTGGACACATCTGAATAGTAGTATGCTTGGTATGATTGTAATCATTCACAACATGGTCTAGAGTTCCATCAATCCATTTAAAGTTACCCTTCAAACTAAACTTTTTGTAAAGTTTGTTTTTTATAGTACGTATAACTCGTTCTACTATCGAAGCTTTTTTAATGGAATATGTTGAATAATGATTTATTGAATGCATCTGCATTATTTGATTAAAATTTTTATTATAAAATTCCTTACCCCAATCAGTCTGTAAATTTATAGGGACTCTACCTTCATGCAAAATTGATTGAAAAGCTTTGGTAACAGAATCTTTAGTTTTATTTTTTAGCGGGTGGACCCAAACATATTTTGAAAAACAATCAATCACAATAAGTATAAAATTATAATTCGAATTCATACTCGATATATTTTGCATATCTATTAAATCAGCTTGCCAAAGATCATCTATATCTTTGAGTAGAACACTTCTGCAATGAAAAATTAACTCTTGCATTTTTATGTATTTCGTTAACTACATCTTCTTTACTCATTTTTAGCTTGTTTCGTCATTCACAACCATTTAACAACTAAAAAAATTTTAATAACACTATGCTTTTTATGATTTTATTATATTTGCTTCTTGTAGTTCTTCTATGATTGATATAATTTCATTGTCTTGATTGGTATTTCCAGCTTGTTTGGAAGCAATAAGAAGTTTCAATCTTTCAACTAACTCGTTAGGATCATCCCAATAAATGAAATCAGTATTTTATCTATATTTTTTTAAAACATTTATGTTACCACCAACTTTTTTACCACTTTCATCTTCTGATGCTATGAACATTGGTTTAATAATTTGTTTATATTTATCACCTTTGTCACCTTTTAACTGACCTTTATCATCGTAGTCACGCTTATGAGCATTTGTTTTCATCAAAATGTTTTTATAAGCCTTTTTATCGTTTTCAGTTACTAATTCTAGATTTGGTTTTTTATGTAATAATACTTCTTTAAGCCCTTGAGTCAATTGATATTCATCATTACCAATCTTCAATCTACATGGTTCCATGTCACCATCGACAGAAGCAATTATCTTAACTGGAAAATTACCCATCATTAACTGATCACCTACTTTACGAACTCCAAAAGGAATATTTATATCATAGAGACTATTAAGATATTTTTTTGTTATAGATATGTTTTGCTTATCAATATTATCTGCATCATTATAGTATTCTACGCCTGAAGTGAAATGCTCTAAATTTGAATCATCATTCAATGATTCTTTATGCACTCTTGATGGTGTAGAGGTTATTGCGTCATCTAATTTGACCGGCACTCGTATAGCACTCACATTAAAATCACAGTTCACATTACTTTGATTTGATTCTATCATTTGTGCTAAAGGTTTGGTAACTGGTTTAAATATTTTATCCAGTTCATAGTTGTTTCTATCTTCAACATCTTTTAATTGTTTAAGTTAATTTTTAATTATGTCTGATGACATAACTATCTGTTCTTTAATACTGAGACTCATTTTTGTCTTATCTCTCTCACTTGTCTATCATAAATGATAACATTCGATTTTATGATAAGTATATAAAGGTGTCTAGATTTTTTCTATATCGACCTTTATTCAATTCAGAGTCTTTATTTATAGCTAAAAAATTGTGCCTTTCCTGCCAAACATTTTGACAAATTTCTCTAAATTCATTCCATGACATATCCGAATTGACATGCTCATTGTATACATGCTTCAAGTTCACTTCGTCTTGTTTGAAGAGTAATAATAAATTTGCATTATCACGAATCAGCTGTTTTGGAACTTTTGAATATGTTTGTGATAGATAAAAGCAATCAACTTGACTATGTCTTCCCATAGCAAAATAATTACGAATGTTAGTCTGATTTTCACAAACCACATCATCAAAAATTATGATTGTGTTTGGTAACACATCATTTGGATGCGGGACTTTACTGTTATCACTGAATACTTTATATTTGACTTCAGAAATATTTGAAAGCACTTCTTTAAGATAGCAATATTTACTTTGAAATGGAGTCTTTGTATATAAAAACAGATTTTTGAATTTAAGCCCGTTTTTATGTAATAACATAGTAACCATCACATTAGTTTTACCACAGTTAGATGGCCCGCAAATCAAACACCGTATACTATTAGGTAACAATTCACTATGTCGTATGGGGTGTGATCTCTCTTCAATATCAATTAGATTGATATCCAAGCTTAGCGGGTGCTTTTTAAGCTTCATTATCAGTAAATGATCGTCTTTGACACATGATTGTTATTTTATAGTAGGTATAGAAGTAAGTATATGATCTAATAGATAAAAAATAAAAACAAAAATCGGATGTCTACATATTTTTATTACACAATAAGTACATGTTTATTTCTTAATTCTATTTAATAGCTATTTGTACGCATAATGCCCCCATGCAACAGTATCAATTTGATTCGGTAATATCTGACGTTTATCATCATTTCGATTTAAAACTAACTTATCTACTTCTTGAGAATACAAAGTATGTTTCAAAGACTTAATCATATTCATCTTAGATCTTAAATCACTGTCATAGAATAAACAATCTGAATAATGATTACGATTTAAATATTTTGTGACAGACTTAGATACACCTTTGGCCTTTTTAATTTCCTCTCTAGTGCTCTTTATGAAGTAAAGTTTGGCTCTTAATCCTACAAACTCAGTTATTATTTGACCTCCCATTTCGTCTTTGAATAATCCAGGTATTTTGTTATTAACTCTAGGGATTTCATACGGATTATTTTTTTCAAAATTACTGGTATCGAACTCTCGAATATTATGTTTTATATCTTGATACACGTCATCTGTTTTGATTAAATATAAGAGACTATCAGTATCAGTGTAACAAAGTTTCGCATTTTCTCCATACTTTTGTTTAATAAAATTAAAATGGAATTGATACATATGTAATTTTGCATATTCCAAGACTGTGAATCCCACATAAATTGGTTTATCTAAAGTAATTTTTTCTAAACTTAACTGAATAGCAAGAAAATTTTCTGAGAATATTGACACGGATTTAAAATTTGGTTTAGCAATTAGTTTTCGAGCACCAACACATTTATTTGTAAGATTATTATTATCCTCCCACTGAGTCACCAGTTTTACATTAACTTGTTTTCTCTTGTTCTCTATAGTTTTTCCAAAGATTGAATTGTTAAGCAATTTGAAAAAATCCTTTTCAAAGTCAGTTTTTGAGGCCTGACGCAAACTTGTATTCAATTCTATATATTTTTTTAGAAAAATTTCTTGTCTAAAGGTAATAACACGATGAATTTTTTTTAACCGTAGTCCTTGTTTTAAACATTCTTTCAAATAAGTATAATGTATAACGTAAGAAGTTTTATCATAAAGAGTTGCAACTAGTTTCTGTGATTTACTACCTGGTGGAATGAGTTTTTCAACAGCAAAGGGTAAGTCACAATGTGCATCATGTAAGTGATAAGGATACTCTAAATCTACTTCTAGAATAAATCCATAATCACTGTCATCTGAAATAGTTTCAATATTCAGACTGTTAATTTCATCGGGCGATAAAAATCTAAAATCTGATATTGGAATTTTTTTCATCATAGCAAATCCATATAGGTTATTAGAATCAAGATATATAAGAAAGCTTGATGGTTTGGAACAATCAAAATTTGGTAAGTATTTATTATTCGCTTGAGCATGTCTCAATGTACATTGTGCCAAACCTCCTCGAACTCCTTTTTCTAACATTTGATATATTTCGAGATCATGTATCAATTCTAATCGGACATCTGTATAAAATAGCATTGCATCCCAACTTAGCCCTGGTGCGGTTACATAATAGGCAGGGTCTAGCTTATAGTGGTGTAAACTTATAGTTCTAAAGTTTTCGAATACATCAGTCAATAACAAAACATCACATTTCAAATATAAGTCGGTATATTCACCCATGTCATTTATATCAAATTGTTTCCAAACATTTTGTGCATGTGTATATTCACTATCAGATATATGCTGTTTTGTCAAATTGTTATAAAACTTATGTTTCGGTGGCAAACATTTTTCCTCATATTTTGAAAAACTATTCATGTAGTCATAAGGATAAATGCCTTTCTGTCTCATCAATATAAATTGACTGGGAAAAGTAAAAATATTTGAGGTGTGTATAAAATCATCATCATTTAAGCTTTTACTTAATTTATCTAGACTTGCACTTAAAAATTGAAAAGAGTCAATGAATTTCACATTTACACAAGATTTATTCTCATTTATTGTGAATGACTTCGTGATCGTTATGTAATTTTCTTTAGTTTTTGGAATAACATTTATTGATCCATCATATTTCGATAGCTCCACTATAAACAAATGTAAATCATAGCCAGATAAATTATGAAATACAACTGGTACAAATGGACATATTTTATAATTAAGGTTGCAATATGAATGAGCTGCGCCTCTATACTCGCCGGTGATGTGATCGTGATCACGAACTTTATCACCAAACAATAAATGTTTACAAATATGACAGTGAGCACTTGAATCATATTCATTTTGCTGTGTTTTACTTAATTGTGTCATTGGTTTAACAAACGAAATTAAATCATTGATATATTTCACATCTTCCATTAAATGTTCAATAAATTCTTTAGGTGCATCTAAGCCTCGATAGGAAACCAATTTGTTTAATGAGCTATCAAAAGTACAACAAACATAATAAGCAAAGCATGAAGGTTTGTGAATCTTATATCTTGTAGTGTTTGTGCTCTGTGAATCATCTGAATAGTTCTCTAATAAACTCTCAAAATCAGCGTATATGATAAAAGGAACCTTTTGTTGTCTTTCGAAGTGTTTAAACATTAAATAAGTATTAGGCTTCGGTAGTAATTGTAGGACTTTGGAACAATAATGAGTTTCATATTTTTTTTTACTACTGAAACATTGTATGCATGATTCACACAAATAAACATCACCTTTATGCTTTGTTAGTTGCCTTCGCACTAATTTTACAATATTTTTGATTAAACAGTAGTGACCTTTCCCATTTCTTTCGATAAAAAGTAAATTAAAATGATTAATTCTTTTTTTAGCAGTATAATACAGAGGTCCAGTTATATATTCATTATTTTTATCTAAACCAAAAACATTTATGCTTATATTTGAGTTATTCCTTTCAAACATCTTTATATCTCGATATGATGGAGGAAATTTCATGCCATTTATATTAAACACATTTGAATAATGAGGATAGGAGCTGCATTTATCCGAGTTATTGACACATGGATAAAGCCCCGCTAAAATACTCCAAAGGAAACAGAAGTCATCATCATTTTTAACATTAAGAGCGCACTGTCAAAAAATATAACTTCATAACGCACTGCCCTTTTCCGCGCGCCCCTGACGCGCCCCTCACGCTACACTCGTAATTAAACATTTAAGATTTGAATTTCGCGCCAATGGCGCCATCGCAGGTCAACAGCGTTCAAACCTAAGGAACAAGAAATCTACGGAGTCGCAATAACTGTTATTAAAAGTATTTTTATAATCGCTTAATATTGTTTAGTGAAAAAATGTTAAATGTTTGAATGTCAGTGTTTCATTAATTATAAGTACCTAACGTGTTATATTTTTATATTTTTTTAAAAGTGATTAATTGTAATTGTTGTTCCCTTATTATAATTCGATCGACTTTAATAATTTGTTATATTTACGTCTGATATTTATGTTGAATTCAATGGCATTACTTATACATAGTTACTTACATATTAAAAAAACGGAGTTTGAACTTAATAATGTAGTAATAATGTAATGTATATATTTATATTTATTATTTATATATATTTATTTTACAAAAGAAAAAAAAAAACAATCTTTTACAATTCCGAAAAATCCAATCTTCGTTGTCGAACTGGTTGACTATGAAGAAATAAAACGTCATCAGTACTATTCAAATTTACTTCAAATGGTTGAATATTGATCGTGGACAAGGTAGGTGTGGAAACATTTACTATTGATGGGTCTCGAATATTTTTTGTTGTTGGGTAGCGAGGATCCACCAATTCAGGCAACAAACACTCCATATAAAATGAGACAAGTTTGGGTTCCATTTCTTTCTTCCAAAACTGGTCGTCCTATATGGTAGTCTCTTAGCTATATGGTATTGTCCCCATACCATATAGCTAAGAGACATTTAGTTTTCTTTGCGATATGCATTTGACCTTGGACTTAGAAATACCAATCAGAATTTTTGTTTATTTTTACCTGGAATAAGAATTGATTCAAAATATTTGAAACTCAAAAAAACTGTAAGCAAACATTTTTATGATAATTAATAAGTGTTTGCCTGTAAGTGTGTAGGTGTGAATACCAAAATTTTTATGTCTATTTAAGAAATGTATTTAAATATTTAAGCAATATCTGGAACGCTCAGTATTTACCTAATCTAGATTAAAAATATTTAAAAAAAAACTATTTTATTATAATAAAAAATCGAATTATAGATTCTAGGACAAGATAAGAGATTATGATGAGTCTTGTCGGATTTATAATTTGTACAAGAAAGGAGAGTTTTGACGAACATGAATTTTTTGCATGAATTCAACCTTCCGTATGCATTGTATGTAGTAACTTTTATCAGAACTCAGTCATATTTACATCTAACGCAAATATAATTGTAAATATAGTTTTATATATATAAAACTGTTCCGTTACTGAGTGACTGACAGACAACGTACAGCCTTAACTACTGGGCGTAGAGAGCTGAATTCGTAACATAATTTTTTTAGGGGATGTAGAGGTGCACTAAGGAGGGAATTCCCGAAATTCCCATGGGAACGGGAATTATTAGACTTTTTAGTTTGTATGAAAAATCTTATTCCTTGAGTGCACGGATATGATACTTGGCATAAGAGTTCTTCAAAAAGAGAATGGCTGTGTTATGAAAGGAATTCCCGAAATTTCCATGGGAACGGGAAATATATGATGTTTTAGTTTGTATGATAAAATGTTATTCTTTGAGTGCACGGATGTGATACTTGGTATAAAGGTTCCTCAATAAGTGTCTGTTTGTATAATGGAAGGAATTCCCACGGGAACGGAAAATAGGACGTTTGAGTTTATGCGTGTATGAAGTCGCGGGCAAACGCTCGTTTTTTATAAAACTACAGATTCCTAAAATAAACAAAGAGTGAAAAATCAGCAAAAAATATTTATATAATGATGACATACTTCGTATATACAGGGTGTCCAAAAACGATCAGTTCTCGACTTCGATCGACTAAGATAAGATTATGATGAGTCTTGTCGGATTTATAATTTGTATCCCTACAAGAAAGGAGAGTTTTGACGAACATGAATTTTTTGCATGAATTCAACCTTCCGTATGCATTATACGTAGTAACTTTTATCAGAACTCAGTCATATTTACATCTAACGCAAATAATTAAATATGGTAAATAAATAAGCAAATAAGTAAATAATTGTATCAAACTACAGATTCTTAAAATAAACAAAGAGTGAAAAATTAGCAAAAATTATTAATATTAATGATGACATACTTTATATATACAGGGTGTCCAAAAAACGACTCGTTTGGATGACACTGGAGATAGATGGACCTTAGGACTATCTGATAACGAGAACACTATGTTTAGAAAAAGAGTGAAATTTCCTTATGTTCTTGAATTTAATTGAGTTTTTGGAAAGTAATTTCTGAAAATTATTCTTTTTAAATGTCAAAAACGTAACTTTTAACTGATCTAAAAAATATTGTATGTTGATTATATAAGGAATAAGGAGTTTGACTTCCTGAAAAAAATTAACTTTTACACAACCTATGAAGGGTTTCAAAGATAGCTAAAACTACAGATTTAAAAAAATAGGTATGGTCATTTTTTAGGGACAAAAACAACTTCAATAACGTATGAATTTTTCATACCGAATTAGTCGAAGAGAGTGGTTCTTGTAAATTTTCGCCTATGTTTGTACTACAAATATTATCTTTGCCACTGTTTTGAAATGAGATTTCGGGAAGCAAATTATCGTTATCTATTGTATCCAAATGTGCGATCTCCTAAAAAACAACTTATTATATGAGAACACAAATATTTTACACTGACGATGATAGACTTTTACTATGCAGTGTGTGGCTTGACATATAGTAATACATTAGGAATTAATACTTGACATATCGGAACGGTATCCTTCTATCAATTTAAATTACCATATCAGTTCTCGACTTCGATCGACTATAGATCGATTGGTCTGGTAACACCCTAAATAATAGAGATAACAAATTTTCGATTGCCATTTTTTGTAAATTTTGTTAGTAATTAAAATAATTGAAGATTTCATGGTATTCCTTTCATTCAATTAACCAAGTATGCTAGAGAGATTTCATCCTTGCAATTGAGCCTAACGATCGAAGCAATAAAAAAAATTCCGTTTGAGTAAAATTTGTTATCTCTATTATTTAGAGTACCTACTTTCCCTCCAGGTGGAATAAAAAAATCCACCCTGTATAACTAAAAAAGCTATAAAATATTATTTAATGAAAGATTATTTTCGACTTAAGTTACTAAATAACACTAAATAAAATTTCTAAATAAATAATCTACAGGGTTAATTTTAACATTTTTTTTATAAAATTTTAATTAAATTAACCCTGTATAGTAATGACCAAAATTATAAATATTAAAAAAAAAACTTTATTATTTACACTGCCAAATAGAGTAGGTACGTATACAATCTAAACTAAATCAAAGCTACAGAGAAAAACTAGCTAAAACTAGAAAAACGAGCCAATATAAAAAGTAAAAACTACAGAGAAAATCATTATGTCACATACTTCTTGTTCACTCATTGGAGCTGTGGTATTATTAGGCATTATAAAACTATTTGTTGGTATGTTTACAATCTTTGTGTAAAAATTAATTTGATATAAGAATATATTTTTCAAAAAATTAATTGTATCTTTACTAACCGGTACGGTGAATTTAAAAAAAAAACAATATTATTTAGTGATATCAGTAAAAGTATAAAATAAGTAAATAGATTAACCTTTTAACCGTAAGTAAATTAGTTAGTTCAGATGACGACTCCACTGTGCCAAAGAAGCTCTGTGCCAAAGACTTTTTATTTCTAAAAAATATTGTTGATAAGGCAATAAAAACTATTTTTTTCATATCGTAATATTGATACATAATATTTAAATACATTGAATCTCGTACTAGACTAAATCGTCACGAATTGCATAAAAAACGGCGATGTATGTCTACATCGCATTTTTATATTTGCATCCTACTCACATCGCTTTCTTTTCGTCAGAGGCATAGGTCAGGCTAATCTGGTAGCGATCGACAGTTTCATACAAATTCACATGCCGTCCATTATAAGTAGACCTCCGTCAGTCAATACCTCATCTTGCAACGTAAATTTAGTTATCATGTTTTAATATAAATAGTTTTAAAACCCACTATTGGTTTTTGAACCGATAAATGGACTAGCGCGCTATCCCTGCCGCCTAGATATAATGTTTTTATTTCCCATTATAGTCAATTATAAATTTGTACTATGTATTTTAATCCTTTATCGTACGTAAGCTTAGCACTGCCGACGACAAAGTGATACGTGTTCCCCCTTCGACGAACCGAGCGGCACTGAGCTGTCGATCCCATGAACGATCAATATAAGGTCTTTTCCAGTGGACGTAAAGGTTAGAATTGCCTGTTCTGTTTTAACACTTTTAGCTCGGAACTAGAGGACGTAAGTCTCAAAACCTGTTTTTGCTTCTTGTAACAATTGTGTACATTTTATTGAAAATATTGTTTGACAGCTTTTTAAAACGATATAATATCTTACACTCAGAAAAATTTCATGTAGTTTGCTCCGGCAGTTTAAGAGATATATCGAGAAATCTCTAAAAAACACCTCTTTTTCAAATAAAAAAAGTATCGAACAAAAATTTGAAAAGTACAATTTGCTTTAATACAACAAAAAGAAAAAGATATGAATAATCATTCCTCTAAATTTTGGAAACATCGAACTGCAATACAATAAAGCAAATCACTTCAAAGTCATAAGATTCTTGAAAGCAAAACCTTAATACAGCTTTTAGTATTAGATACACGAGGAGGTAATTTTATATATGTACCTCCACGCAAAGCACAATACTTATTTATATTTATTTCTAAATGACTGAGTGATAAAAATGTCCAACCTGATTCAGAGTGTTCAAATTCAGTAAGTTTTCTTTTCATTGCATCAATAATTTTTATTCTAAATATATCTTTCAATTCAATAATATCAGTTATAATTTCATATTTCGTATTAAATGATTTTAATTGCTTTTCTAGAGTTTTTGGTAATAAAAAAAATGCGTATAACTCAAATTGTATCTTAAGACATCTGTGTTTTTGTAAGTTCATTTCTATAAGTTTGTAAATATCAGTTTCATAGTCATATAAAAAATTCTCTGGCATAGAATAAATTTTATTTTCAGCTTTCATACGATAACTTATTACTCGATTCTTAAATGCTGTATTAATTATATAAATATTGTCAAACTCGCTCATAATCAAAGAATTCAATTTATGTAATTCAGTTTTTAAATGATATTGATACTTATTTCTCATTAATATTATATCACAATAATCACATTTAACTATTTCATTTGTATTGGTAGGATCTCGAGAAGGGTGTACGGTGATAACTGTAAAGAAAAAAATATTTTCAAAGTTTATAATATATATTAACAATAAAATAAATGCAACATTAACAATATATTATAACAATATCAGGTATTATATACTTAACATTAATACTTAACATTAAAATCAGCCCACTACATTGATATTATAAAAATGTTTACTATAGCTGCATGCTGAAGTTAGAGGTAAAAATATTAGGCGTGCCTCGGAACTCCTTCCTGGCCGCCATTACTAGATTGGCAAGATGTTGCCAAACATCGGTGTCCATGTCCGTCCTTATCTTCAGGTTGGACACCGAGTGACGCCATCTATTAATAGGCATAACATGCTCGATGTCCGCGGATCTATACACTTTTACCTCAATGTAGTGGCTGCCTATCTTGTTTGGCAAAACCTGCTTCGACAGGCCGCTCGCCACTCTGTTGACAAATACAGATTGCAACGGTGGCGGTGTTGGAGATGGTAATGGCTCCGAGTCTTCCTCACCCTCGCTATCCGTCCCGAAGAGATCGTGAGCCGTGGTTTTCACCGGTCTTATCGGCGCGATGGAGGGTGTTTTTTTCTTGGAGCCATGGGGTATCGGGGCCGGTTTCATTGATACCTCCTCGTCTGCAGGCACCGTTGTTTGTGATCTGGTAATAAATTGAGAAATATTGTTAACATTTTGTAAATATCTATTAGTGTTCTTATACTTATACTATTTCTTATACTTATATGTATCAAGTATTATCATCAATCATTAAATTGAAAGATAAAATCGTAGATACAAATGTAATACTTACTTTTTTTCTTTTTTCTCTGCCTCGTTTCTTTCATGGCTACTTTCTTTGGAAGCCTTTTTCTTTGGTGCCCTGTGCTCCGTACTCCGGGGACTCGGTGAACGTAACCTGTGAACAATTAAAAAGCTATTAATATTGACCCAACAAAGTGTATAAGTTAATGAGAGAAAGAATACTCGCTTTTCACAAACACATAGTTATACTAATAATTTTAAAGTATCTTACCTTTTTGCAGTTACTTTTTTCTTTTCAACCACCTTCTCCTCGTTGTCCGACGACGCAGGAAACACCTCGTCAAAAAGCTGTGGCATGGATCTAGACCTGTCAACATTAATGAGCAAGAATAAGAATACGTTCAAGTAGAATAGATGAATACATAGAGAAATATATTTGAAATAGTAATACTTACATATTGACAGTTGCTGGAGTCTTCTTTGTAGTTTGCTTGCTTGTATTGAGTAGCTTTTCACTAATGAAATCCCATACTGATTTATCCAGTATATATTGAAAGAAAAACTATAGTGTGCGTTACGTACCGATTACAAACTTGCTTGTGCATAATAGCTGACTTTGTTAAAAGTCCATTTTAAGAACACTAATAGACATCGGTTACATCTAATTAGGAAACATAGGTACAATAAGTAAATGAATAATATAAAGGAATGATTCGATGTTTTGTTTGTTCGTAATAGATAAATATAAAAATGTCGAATCGATTTAAAAAATATTTCAGCTGTCTCGAAAGCTATTAGTATCATAGACCGATATTCGCGCTGGCCCACCGACTTCGATCGATTCTTATGCGGGTGAAACCAGGGCCATAGTTTTCGGTATTTATCAATTCATGTTTTAGTAAGCACCTGCTCATGTTATTAGTATCTAGTAATAATTTACCTGTATGTCTGTTTATTTACGTTCCCACAAACCGTGAGGTGTGATAGAATGAATAAAATCTAATTGAAAATAGACATCAATTAGAAAAACCTTTTTTATTTTACGAAGTCGTTTACTAAAATAAGAATAGATAATTTAGGTAGATACTGAGAAAGAGCGGTGTAGCGTAGACCAACGTGAACAACGTGCAGCGTAGCCGTATAAGGTGTGCGAGCATTGCATTACAGATGTTAATCATGCTAGCTAATTTCATGTTCGATTTTAGACTTTATAAACGAAATATGTGAGGTATAAATAACTAATAGTTTTCAAATAAATCCTCAATAAAAATCAGAATTTACGAGTGACTACACTTAATGATCAATAATGTCGGTGAGTAATTAATCAGTTATTTTTATTAAGTATAATATTTGTGATTTGGTATCTATTCAGATAAAAAATAAAAACTCACTTACTTATCTACATGTATATTTTTTATTTCAGGATAGCGAGAGTGAATTATTCAACTTCCTTCCTAATGATTTTCGAGGCTCATCTATGGATATACGGAATACTCAAACACTGAATCTAGCTACTCCTAGCAGTTGCAAAAAACAGAAAAAGGACTTCACTACATTTTCTTACATTAAAAAACCTAAACGTGGCATGAAAGTAATAAGAATTGAAATATATGACGCTGCCCAATTCTCTCATTTGGCCGGTTCAGTTTGTACGTGTGATGCCGAATTATGTGTACAACATGTCGTGAAAAATATTTTACTAGATGATATTTATAAATCAATTAAAGAAATTACGGAAAAAATGTCGTCCACTATATGTATCTACTGAATAATCGTTGAAGTTGTTACCTGTGTAAATAACTGGTGTTAAAATAAAAAATGTATGTTAACTGATTTACCTATGTTTTATTTTTAACCTCTGGTAGGGTTAGATTTAAATTATTATTATAATTAATGATAGTGAACTTGTTCTCATTTTAAAATGACATCCTAGTAAGCAGTGGTTAGTTGCATATAAGTAGTAAAGCATTCAATTCATCTGAAAATGAGGCTCATAACAGGTAGCATACGAAATCAGAATTGATACACAGCACCCTTAAACATGGTGAAGCCGCTCTATTTTCATGAAAATTATTAACTGGATGAACTGATTGAATAGGTGGTACGATGTAGTGTTTTGAATAGATTACTGAATAGATAAACAGAATGAATGGATGGTGTTATGTTGTGATTGAATAGATTACACAGTATCCTTAAACGCAGTTAAGTCGCTCTATTGCCATAAAAAATATTAATTAGATCAACTGATTGAATAGATGGTATGATGTAGTGTTCTGAATAGATTACTGACTAAATAAACAGAATGAATGGATGGTGTGATGTTGTGATTGAATAGATGGCGTGAATAGATAATATCCAGAACCCCCATATATCCACTACTCAGGTAGATTAACTGACGATAAATTTACCGTAAATACATACTGTATATACGTGCCCTATATCTAAGCTCTATTGATTTGATTACGGTTAATCAATAGCGCTAATATCATTATAACGTTTCGATACTAAACAATTATTAATTGTATTAATGGCATTAATGTTTTGTGATGATTCTGAGCTAACTTAGTACTACACATAACCAGTTTACATCACAACTTGTGGTTAAATCTTACTTCCAAATATAAATGTTACCGGAAAATAACAAGAACTGGAAATTTATACTTACTTGGAAATTTATAAATTTCCAAAAGATAAATCGTATTATTTTACGCTCACATTTTCGCAAATTTATGAATTTGCGACGTCTCGTGGTAAATTTACAAACTTACGGATATCCTTTCGTAAGATTCTAAACAGTTCGATCAATCACAGCAAAGTATTTAATTTTATTTATTTTTATATCAAGGAGACGTCAAGGAGACGAAAAATTACAAAATTTGGCTAGTAAACACTAATGGTTTACGTGTGGCCTATTTGCAAACTAACTTCTCCTCCCCGCAGCGCTCGTCGTGGCACCAAACCGTTCCGACTAGGCCTTCTGGTGCATTTGTTTATTGAAAATTGAACACGAGACCTATTCAACCAATCAGAGCTTACTTATTATTTTACGCGTGAGTTCGGTAAGTTTATCAATTTTCAAAAATATGGGCGTACAATAATACAATTTGTCTCCCGTTTAGAATTCTATGGAAGTTTATAAAGAATAGTGGCAGAAATTTGTCTAAGTTGTTTTGGAATAATTACCTGGAATAAATTATAGGCTATGTTGATTTCCGCTCTGTATTCACACATGGGAACTACGCAGGCAAAACTAGTGGGTGCAGCTAGTAAAATAATGAAACAAGAGTTAAGTGTTAATAATAAGATATTTATTTATAAAATTAGTCGATCAACATACCAAATCTAAATCTTAGACATCAAACATACTGTCATCTATTGCCCCAGGCGTATCTTGCCGAGAAGTAGGTACTAGGGAGACAGCAATCTTCTGATTCTGATTCAGACTCACTGCTGCAGCTGGTATCCTCACCGATACTTACAATTATTTTTTCTATTTTTTATACAGCCTGGGATCTCTCTCAATGTAATGTAATCGTTTAAAAATTTTTGACATAGTCAAAATCGTCTGATTCTTTTCTTGGTCATCCCTTTCTATTTTTTGCAGGAGTACTGAATTTTCCTTTAGTTTTGGATCGTTACGAAACTAGGTTGCACCTGAAAATAATAATTGTATGATTAATTATCAAAACCATTCACACGAACTATAAATATGTGTTTTATTTTCATTACCTCAACTGTAAATATCAAATTAAATATTTCATGAAATTATCACCCTTAAATTAGAGATTACTATTTAAAGGAGTGCTAAGTGACGTAAAAGTACAACATTAATTCATAACTTACCAGTAAGATCCGCTGTTCAATTATAAACGTCTTCAATCTGCGTGAGCAATCTGCCGGCTTGGAATTCGGCTGAACATCACATAAAAACTTTATCATTTCACGAGTGCTGCAGCGGATTGTTTTTTTTATTTTGCAAATGTTTTTATAAAGTTTTTGGATAAAAACTAGAAAATAAGCAAGAATTCTTATGAAATCAAACAATGTTTAAATGTTTATGACTAGCAAGTGACAAGATTGACTTTTTATGAAGTGTTACTAGCCACAGAATATATTTAGTTTCACAAACATTCGTTTTTACTCTTTTTAGACAGACTGTAGTTTTTATATCTAGTTATTCCTGGCTAAAAACGTATAGGTACTTCTCGACTTTTAAAATATGACCACTCGAATTTTCATTTAAGAACTGCGGCGTAGAATCATCTGTCAAAAATAAATAGTTTAAAAGTTTTCGCATTTTATTATGCTTTTATGATATTTTTTATAAACATCATTTTATCTATTTAATTACACCATAGCAATATTTTCATTTATTCATTACATTAAATAAACAAAAGTATCAAATTAAAAAAAAAACAATGTATAAAATTATTTTTATTGACATATTTATTTAATATATTATTATACAGAGATAGATTAAAAGTTTGACAACATATCACTGTACTTTTTCAATCACATATTTTATCTGATTTAATTTGATCATCATCATTTTTGACATAAACTGTCGTATATTACGTAGTACTATGGGGTAGTACAATGAACCTACAACTTATTTATTCTTATGTACATAAAATTTGTTTCTTTTATAACGTCTTTTATTTGTGTCTTATTTGTGTCTTTTTTAGTTCGTTTTCTAGCCTGGCCTGGCTGGAACTAGAGTCCAGGACCTCCCATGCAGCAGCCGAAAACTTTTTTTTAAATAACTAGTTTCTATACAGGGTCCTCCTAAAATATTATGTTAAGAATTCTGTGTGGGGTTATGACAAAAAAGTCGGAATTATTTCGATCTCTCTTGTTTTTGGGTCTTGCTCAGTATTTTTCCGCCAACTGTTCTTGACTTTTAGCGTCTTACGACCAAACCAAAACACATTAACCTTTATTTTTATATTATAACTTAAACGAGATCAAATAATGCAATATATTACAAAGATTTTAATTAGGTATTGCTTATAAATAAAATAAAATAATATAAGTTGAGGCTCAGTGTGAGTTTCTGGAGTCCGGGGTCTCACTTACACCTGAAGAGGATAACTTTATGTAGGGACCCAACATTGTGTTAGCTTGACAGATTTCCTTCGGTTTTGCTGTTTTTTTCTAGCTTGGTACCTTGCCTGAGCTTTTTGTTGTTCTGCTTTATATCTCAACGGATCCAGTTTACATCGTTCTCTATATCTTCGTTGTTTTTCAGCTGCTGTTAATGGCCTTTTACGAGTACCTTAAAAAAACATTACCAATAGGTTTTACTGGCGTGCACATAATAAATTTAATGGTTTTTGAAAACGAATGAAACGCTACTATAGGTTATTTCGAAAAAAAAAAAAAAAACATTTGTTTACGTAAAAAAGATGTACGAGTATAAAGACAGGGTGACAAATTTTAGATATTGAAGGAGAGCACTCTGTACTCGATTCTGATTATAATTATGTGATAATTAATATATATTTAAATATATATATAACCAGAATTCTCTAAAAATAAATATGGAGACATTACACTTTTCCTGACACGCCGCCGCCGCAGTCAACACGCACACAGTAGTGTTCCCGCCACAAGCGCACCACCACCCACTGAGTATATATTGTACGTATTGCGCAAGTAGGTAACCATGCGTTGCGTAATAAATTCCTTAACTTTCGGTTAACTTTACCCAGTAAATAAATTAATACTTAGTTATTTTTTATTATATTTTTTCATTTTATGTATGATCTCAAACTATCACATCCTCGAATTTCGAAATTGACCCACCAGTCATGCTACCTTTGTGTTAGGGACATGAGTAAGTCCCAGGTTATACTTATTTACTTATAAATCATAGTGATTGGTAGCTTGTAATATGTTAAAACCAAATCGACGTGTTAAAGTAGTGTCATAAGTTAGAAACTGCATTTATATTTAGGTAACTTTATTTATTGTAAACATTACGAAAAAAGTGAAAGGAATTTTAATTTTTTTGGAAACTAAGGGTTAGTAACAATAACATTATAATTATAAAGGACACATATGTTACATTTAAGTAACCCTGTATTTTTATATCTGTGTGTACATAAATAATTAAATATATAAATATTAGCTACGTCAGCTATTGGGACATATTTAGCCTGTACACTCTCCAATTCCAATCGTTGACGTTGAAGCACCCTCGTTTGAAGTAAGAGAGACCTAACATTAGGGAGTGAAATGTCGACCTAAGCTCCTGAACAATTAAGGCGGTTTTCTATTGTAGGTACTTTGGGCTAAAGGTATATGTGAAAATCTATGTTTCATTTTAGTTTTGCAGTTGTACCAGCTTTACATACACATAACTGTTCACTAAAGGTTATAATTACAATTACACTTGGTTGTAAACAAAATACATCAATTCCTTTTGAATTTTTTAGGTGACCTTATCAACCCATAAATAAAAATGGGAACATGAAATTTGAATACAGTGCAATCTTATGCTTAGAATTAATTTTGAAGTGCACGCCATTAAAAATACACATATTTTTTATAAAATATTACACAATAAATATTACAAAGTGTTCTCGATAATTCTTCAATTATCATTATCAAAAGTTGGTATTTCACATATTATAAAGTATTGGCTCTCTTTTGGCGTAATAAACTCCATTACTAATTATATACTTTGAGGTATGAGTGTGGGTTAGTGCTGATCGCAACATCACGGCACCTGAAGAATCTGTGGTGACGCGCGCGCGACATTTGGCGTTCTTGGAACATCTCCAATATATCCGAGAAGGATAGCGGTGATGTAGACAGAAGCTATATCCATTAACAATTATCATATCGCTTCCCTTTTGACTTTTGCAAAATGCCACTGAAATGTAAAGATACTTATCAGATTTTAATTTATTTGGGAAATTTAACTTATAATGTATAACAGAACCTAAGGAAATTTGCCGAAGGCATTTTTATAAACCAAACTTTACTTACTCACAAAAATAAATATCTACTAAAAGTGTTTCAATAGAGTCTGTCAAATAGAAAAATAAACAATCTTGCTATATTAATAATATGTTTTCTTTTTTATCAGAAAGTGACCTTTATCTATCACCTCACCCGATAGAAAGATATAATGAAAATCAAGTAAATAGTTGCACGTCCATCCGTGAAGATCTTAACTACTCAACGCATGAATGCTTCAGTTCTATAGCGGTCAAGAGAAACATAATAGGCAGTTCGTTCCACACCTGTGTGATTCGTAAAATCAAAAACACTGGAAGCATTTGGTTGACTTATTTGGATATAAAGGGTGACTGGTCACAAATTTTAGATACTGAAGAAGAGCACTCTGTACTTGATTCGCTTTCGCATTGATCGCTGCCAACGCTAGTGTAATTAATTCTATATATTTCGCTTAAGTTTCTCAGTAAAAAAAATACTTATGTTTTATTATATTTTTTTCTATTCATCAAACTAAAAAAAATCTCGCGTCCTCGAATTTCAAAAGTGACCCACCAGTCACCCTGTATACAGTACCTACATTGATGGAAATACTGTCTACGTCAAAAAGTGCGATGGTGAAAGCGTTTTAAGAATTGCATAATCTGGATTGTTCTAAATGTAGGTACCCTGAAATATACAGCTAAAATATATAGCAACCTTACGTAGTGTCTCAAGACATTGCATTGATTTTATTTATACTTATATGTATTTGTTGTTAATGAATTTACCGGCTCTTCGACGAGACTGAGTTAATATTTTCTTGATTTAGTCGGCTGAATCATGACAAAAATGACAGCGGAACTCCATGAAAGATGGATCTTCAAACTTCGAGTCGAGGTTAAAAGAAAATTAGAACAAGCAGGTACGAAAAATATGACAATTGTATATTCAAATTTTTATAAATGTTCCATCCCTAATAACGAAGTTTGGAGCATTATGGGTATGGTCTAATGTGGCACGGAGTATTGTAGTGACGGCATCGGCAGTTGTGAGGCGCGCGTGGCACGTTTTGGTATCCTTACAACGCCAAAGTGTACCGCCGTTGCTTTTCTTATCTTGATGAAAGCAGTATTTATTTACTAACAGAAACGGATTACCTTTTGTAGACCGCACAACCTTAACCGAAATAAAACACGAGTATAATGTAATTGGAATATTGTTATTTGATGCTAAAACTCAAATTTACACTTAATTAAATAAAAAAAAAAAAACAAATACAAAAAAACTTTATAGGGAAACATATACATAATTGAGATAAATTAGAAACAACCGCGGTTTGCCAAGTAAATGACAGTAAAATAAATATACTACATTAATAATTACTGAGAGAGTTACGGATTTGTAATATTCATCATCATCATCACAACTCTTTGTAATGAGCCCACTGCAGGGCATGAGTCTCTCCCCTGGGTGAAGAGGAGGTAATATTGTAATATTAATTTATGTGAAATAAAAGACTTTATGTTTCGTATAAATTTATTTGATTACATTCTATTTTATTTTTAAGTTTTTGCATTTGATAATGCAGCAACCGCTGGCCGGACGGATGCTCTTCGATCTGAGCTACCAAGCCCCGATTTTTCAATTATATTGCTACCGTAGCTCCAATGGTATAGCTTTGCAGCTTATACACCCGAGACCGAGTCCTGATTGGCTGATTTTATTGAGCATATTTTTTAAGTTATTTAAGAATTATTGATCAAACTTAAAAAAATATTAAACATTGCAATACTTCACTTTAACTGAGATTTACATTTTCTGAAAATAAATTATTCTCGGGTGGTTTATTATTCCGGCAAGCGGCAGGTCCCCGGTTCGAGTCCTGGTTGGGTGATTTTATTTAGCATATTTTTTCAGTTATTAGAGGTAACGTGGTTAGCTATATGGAAATATGAAATATGTTAGTTCTGTATATTCAAGGTCAGGCTCAAGCTTAAGTAATTATTTCATGACTTTCCACAAAAATAAAACCAATAGGTACAGTACCAACGCCATTAAATTGGGGTTACGCTATTAATGATTATGATCAAATTAAGTAGAAATTACTTCATTTCCTACAGTATATACACAAGCTCGGTAGTTCTTATATTGTTCTTTACAGAACCATCTAATCTTCAGGCCGCAGGTATCTATACGGCAGTAGTAAGAATATCTTCCAATTTTCAGCATAGGCCCTCCAACGCTGTGAATATTGGCTTTCCAGATTCTGAAAACAAAAGTTTAGGAAAATAATTTCAAAAAGAAAGTACTTCAGTCGATATAATAGAGAGAAATCCAGGTTTTGAGAGAGTCTATGATTGAGCGCGTTGATTCGACCTTGCGGAATGTGTCCGATTGGGGCGAATCTAACCTGGTCAAATTCAACGCCTCCAAAACACAAGCGTGTCTATTCTCCGCAAAAAAGAGCACCTTTACTCTTACGCCCACTTTCCAGAATGTATCTGTTCCCATCACCGATCAACTAGGGCTTTTGGGCGTCACTATAACGTCCAAATTAAACTTCGGACAACAAATTGAGTCTATGGCAAAAACGGCTTCCAAAAAATTGGGTATCATCTCGAAGATCCGGCGGTACTTCAGCCCTGAACGGCTCCTCAACTTATACACAGCCCAAGTGAGGTCTTTCATGGAGTACTGTAGTCACCTTTGGGATGGTTCTGCCAAATACCAGCTCGAAGCGCTAGACTCTGTTGACCGAAGAGCCCGAAAACTCATAAATAACAACAACCTTACAAATAAAAAATTGCAGACGCTGGAGCATCGTCGTAAGGTTGCTTGTTTGACAGTATTTTATCGGCTACATTTTGGTGAGTGTGCGAGTGCTCTTTTTGACCAAATTGAACCCACCCCTTTTTACCACCGGACTACCAGACGCAGACAGAACTTCCATCCGTATATAGTGGATATACCAAGAAGTCGAACAAAACGCTTCGATAGTTCCTTTTTGGTACGGATTGCCAAGGTGTGGAACAATCTGCCTGCGTCTGTTTTTCCTGACCACTACAGTCCTGGAACTTTTAAGTGTCGAGTGAATAGGTTTCTCGTGGATGGACGTGTAACACCATAGTCTTCATGCGCACTTTCCATCAGGTGGCATGGAAGACAAACGTCCTATCCTTACAATATAAAAAAAAAAAAAAAAGAGAAGATTACTTCATGGCGTTTCTTAGTTATACCACTATTGTATAACTAAGAAATGCCAATAAGTAAGTAAATAAAAATGCATCATTTGCCATATTACAAGTATTAAATTTTAGGTACTTAAGCAATTGCTTGAAGAACGTGAATCCATTTTTCACAGCGAGATTGAACTGTTAATAAAACGATAAGTTATTGTTGTTCTACTTTATTAAAAAAAAATTAATCAAAAAATTTTAAATCAAATTTGAAAAAAAATTAAGTTGATCAAAAAATTTAATTCCTACTGTTTTGTAGGAATTTGACCAACTTTACTATCGGTTGACGCTCATCACCGCAGTCGCTCGAGACCACAGTTTCTGTATAGACATCGAAACATCGAATTAAAATAAACCCAGTAAACGCAGGTAAAACAGTTATTTTATCTGAGAAAAAGAATCATAAAAACTAAGAACAAACTCACATTTTAATGATAAATTATTTCATTATAAAATGTGCAACAAGCTGAAGTGGCTTCGTGGTCTTTGTTTTTTTTTCATGTATAAAACGGCACTTACAAATACTCCATTTTTTTTTACACAATAGTTGTTGACAAAATATGTAGTTACACTTATTACTACCGAAGAAAACAGAAAAGAGAAAACATTTAATTCTTTCTTTCGTAAAGGTAATAAAACAGAAAACAAAAAGGAATAATAATATTTTGCTACCGTTCTATTTTGGGGCAGGCCTATGTCCGCAAGTGGACGTCTCCTGACTGAATGATGATGATAATACTGTTCTATTATTTATAAAATGTAATGCATTCCTATATTTTAATCAATATACCCGATTTTATAACGTATCTCGGCGCTGGGTGAGTGTGATTCAAATCTTTTCGCACAATATTATTCTTTTTGTCAAAAATGATTTTGCTGGTACATCTGTTTGACGTCGTGCACATCCATCTGCTAGTACTGACACGTTCGATTTGCTTGAAGAAGGTGTATCCATTAATCACGGCGACATCTTTGCCGCGTTGGTTTTTGTACCATTTAACTGAAACTAAATGACACGTTACTTAATCTTCTCTGTATAGAGGGTTCTTTTAAGAGAAGGTGCTGAATTCATTGAATGACATTGAACAATCACTGAATCACACAATGTTTTCTCTAATAAGTATAACAAAACAAAAAACACGAAAAAGCCATTTGTTCTGTTAGTATTTTTTTAAATCATAGTTCTGATGTAGTCTAATCCAATCATAATTCTTACTTTATTTTCAATAATATACCTACCATAGACCATTGAACTGAAAATAAAACGACTACATACCAGGGTGGTCTGAAAAGTTTCCGACCTTAACGCAAAGATGGCGCCACTCGTCAACAAAAGCTAGTGAATGTAGTTGTGCATCTTTTGACAGGTTACTCACCAAAGTTTCGGCCATTTTGGACGCGCAGTTTTTAGTTGACAGTCGTTTGAGTGAGTACATGTGAGTGTTTTTGTGAAAATGGAAAAAATTGAGTATCGAGCTGTTATTAAATATTTGTTTTTGAAAGGCAATACGCCTACGCAAATCAAAAATGAGTTGGACTCTGTGTATGGGGACTCTGCACCATCATTTACCACAGTGAAATTTTGGGCAGCTGAATTTAAACGTGGCCGTAAGAGCTTGGGAGACGATGAACGTTCGGGACGTCCAAAAACTGCAACTACTGACGATAACATTGCTAAAGTTCACGAAATGGTGTTAGACGACCGCCGAATTAAAGTGAGAGAGATAGCAGAGGTTATGAAAATGTCCAAAGAACGTGTTTGTCACATATTAAAACAAGATTTAGACATGAGAAAGCTGTCCGCGCGTTGGGTGCCGCGTTTGCTCACGTTAGAACAAAAACGTGTTCGAATGAACATTTCCAAGGCTCTGTTGGCGCAGTTTAGGCGCAATAAATCCGAGTTTTGGCGCCGATTAATTACTGTAGATGAAACTTGGATACACCATTATACGCCCGAAACAAAACTACAGTCAAAACAGTGGACTGCAAGGGGGGAACCAGCTCCAAAAAAAGCAAAAACTGTTTTTTCGGCTGGGAAAGTGATGGCGACTGTTTTTTGGGATAGTCATGGAGTTATCTTAATCGATTATCTTCAAAAAGGAAAAACCATTACAGGAGCATACTACGCATCATTACTTGACGAGCTGAAGGCACAAATTGCGGAAAAACGGCCACATTTGCAGAAAAAGAAAATCCTGTTTCACCAAGACAACGCGCCGTCTCACACCTCAGCGGTTGCCATGGCAAAAATCCACGAGTTACGGTTTGAACTGCTTGACCATCCGCCTTACTCACCAGATCTGGCCCCAAGCGACTTCTTTTTGTTCCCTCATCTAAAAACTGCGCTCGGAGGACAAAGATTTTCGTCAAATGAGGAGGCAATCACCTTTGTGAACAATTATTTTGCAGAGAAAAACGCCGAGTACTATTTGGACGGGTTACAGAGATGGGAGCATCGCTGGGAGAAGTGTGTAGACTTACAAGGAGACTATGTAGAAAAATAAATAAAAAAATTAAGAAAAAAAATCTTGTATCATTGTTAGGTTGGAAACTTTTCAGACCACCCACGTAGTTGACTACTGTTTTATTTTTTCTTCTCTTAGCTTTGATATGTGTATCAGAGCTAACGTGAATTAGCCATGATAAGATGTTCTTATCCCGACCGGGACTTGAAGTAACTCAAGCAAAAATTTAAAGCTTTTAAAATAATTGCTTGATTGCAATGTTTCTTCTAAACTGAGATCTCTAGATTTCTGTGAAGAAGTTTGGTCTCGGATGGCAAAGCTGCAAAACATAACATAAGATAGAGATACGTGAACATATAACAGAAAAATCCAATTTACCAAATAATTTCGATGATCAACGGCCAGAATCCAGTAGGTACAGTCTGCAACAGAATTATGTATGCCACCCAGTCTCCTGCACACATACAATATGTACATGCGTTTTGTATGAGTGTTGGTATACATAATTCTGTTGCAGACTGTATCTCCGTTGGTAGAGTGCCCACCTAGAATGCGGGATAACTGGCTCGAGTATCAGACGGGATCTATTTTATTTGGAATTTTTATCCATAAAGTTCATATAACTTCAAGGTAACTGAGCGCTATGCCACAATAACAAATTCGAGGCGTATTTTAAGGAGGTATTTACGCGTATACCTTCTGTATCGAATTGTTTGAAATTAGTCAGACAGTCGTCAACTCAATCTCAGTCAAACTGTCAACATTGTTTGACAATATGAAAGAAGTCAATTAGCTCCATCTGTTTTTGGCATGGTTTTTGGTCTGCGAGCGTAGCGAGCACCATGGATGCAGTCATCAAAACGTCAATTTAAAATAAAATTAGGTATAAAAATTTACGGTGAAAAAGAATCGAATAAACTCAAAAACTCATATGATGATGACGTTGAAGTCGTTGTGGTGCCGTGGTTACTGTGTGTATCATACGATATCACAAGTTAAGCAACGTTCGGCGGGGTCGGTACTTGGATGGGTGACTGCCGACCATTCATTTCTCACGCCGACTTACGTGCTTCGAAGAGCACCTTAAGCAGTCGGTCCCGGGTGCTGTATAATTGTATAGGTACAGTAGTCGTTAGGGTTTGTCAGAAGCCGTATCGGCACGATGGTGATGATGAAACTATGTTTACATTTCAGAGGACTGCAAAAAGCTTAAGTGACTTCTAATTCGAAATCGTAGAGTGTTCAAATGCGATTGTACAAATTATCATGAAACCTAGAAAATAAATTACTGATATTGTCTTAAGTTTATGAAAACTTAAGACAATATCAGTAATTTACATTTTAACTCTACGTTTCGGTGCTTTTGCAGACCCCGTGGTCACGAGCGATAAATCCGGCTAAAAAGTCAGTCCCAGTTAAATGTAAAATATAAGTTAAACGCGATAAATCCGGTTAAAAACCGTTTTCAACCGACTTCTAAAAGAAGGAGGTTCCCAATTCGTGTGTAGGTATGTTTTTTTTCGTCTTTGTAATACTATTTTTTGGAAAATTATGAATCGATTTTTAATATTCTTCATATGAAAGAGGATACTTCATAGTACATCATGAAAAAAATATTTTTTTGAAAAAATATGTATGAGTACGGAGTATATTTACCTTGACGACCTTATACTTCAGCCAAAGTTTTGACATGAATTCGGTTTTTTCTAATGCTCTGCATTCGTTGGTTATATTTAAATAAATACTACAACTACCATTCGTAAAGCAACACAGAAAAGAGATTTCAGGATAAAATTTCAGTTAACGGAGTTTTAATGTGATGTATTAAACACACAGTCTCAGCTAGTTTTTTTTTAAATTAAAAATACAATTTGAGTTTACTCTTCCGATTTGAAATTAGTTTTTAGTTTTAGTTTTTCATGACATAGCTAAATAAAATACGGAAAATGAGTGCCGCTTGTTTTTAATTATCATACAGCCTTATATTTTATACAATACACCCGACTTGATAACAAATCGCGGCGCTGGGTGAGTGTGAATCAACTCTTTTCGCACAATATTTTTCTTTTTGTCAAAAATTACTTTGCTGGCACATGTGCGTGTCATCGTGCACATCCATCTGCTGGTTTTGCTAAATTCCTTATGCTTAAGGAAGGTGTATCCATTAATGACGGCAACAACATTGCCGCGAGTGTTTTTATACCAATGAACTGTGAAAAATATAAGTCAGTGATTATTTGTTCCATCTTTCATATTGTATCAAGCGCGATAATGACTGTTTTTAACCAAAGTGTCACTTCTTCGCCTCCGTATAGCACACGGTTGGAGGAGAGATATTTAAAGCACAGTTTGAATTAATATAAGAAAGATTATCTCTACAATTAGATATTGGTTTTTTGGCATAGTTATAAGCCATGCTTGCGACCATACCTCTATATAAAATTTACTCGTAGCCAAGATGTAGATAGAGAAATGGGTTTTTATAAATCTTTCCTGCGACGACGTTTTGTATTTGATGGAAAATATGCAGCTAATTTTGTTTGTTTTTGATTATAAGAATTAAATACAAAAGTTTATCAAAATAATTTACATAATGCACGATTAAAGTTTTAAGAACATTATGGACTGTTACTATGTATATTCAAATATAACTTTTTTAAAACTAGTTGTTAGCAATAATGTTTCCAAGTTTTTGCATTTAAAATGCTCAATTATTCTTAAATAAATGAAAAATGTGATAAATAATCCTGGTCGAATCCTGGTCGGGTAATTATTATTATTTATCACATTTTTCATTTATTTAGATGTTAGCAATTCGGCGAATCTTTTCAGGAAGATCTGCAGAGCTGCACCCCACCAGAAAACATGTCAAAAACAACTAGTTATAACCATAATTTTCACCTACGCAATACTCAGATTGAATAAGCCAATACAATTACGCTCGGCATCATTATTACTTAAACACTCAGCACAAAGATGTAATGACTAAATTGGTAATAAAAACAAAGTATACTGATTACAAACAGCAAATATAATTTCTATAACTAAAACTTGCACAGCCGAATACAATTTTTGCTATTTATTACTTCTCCTTTTTATTATAGCCTGAACGTTTGGTAGTTCTGAAATGTTACAGTTATTGAGGGTCAGAACCACGTCCCGCAGCCTTTGATCTGGCATCTCCAAACCACGCTGCCGTTCTTGTTGATTCGTTTCCTGTGGTACTTCTGTCTAGCAAGCAACAGAAAAAGATCAAAGTATTTTAATAGAAGGTTAAGAATGATGGGTGGATTTAATATATGAAAAAAAAAAATTATTGATAAGTAAATTGATATTTTTTAATTCTCATAATTTAACAACATTTCAGTTTTATTTGTTATTTAATACTAAACAGCAAGAAATAAAAGCGTATTTCTACTATTTCTATTAAGAATCCGTTTTTTTCCCCCGCCCGAAAGCCCCGATTTTTCAATAGTTAGAAAATTTTTATCTTTTAAAAGCATTGTAAAATTTCAATTAAAAAAAAAATATTTTAATTATTTTTGTCATAAATTTAACCCACACATCAATCTTAACCTTCTCCTAAAATATTTTGATCTTCGAAAAAATAACCCTGTATAAACTATGCTGAGCTCATTTGAACTCATTTGAATCAATTGTTTGAAAGTATTTTTATTTAACTAGAGTAATTATTAATTAACTATGTACCTAGGCATTACGATGAGGAAATTATTGCAAATATTTATGTCAATATTTGACCTTCATAGAAGAAATAATAATAGTAATTTTACTGTTTTTTGTGTTGCCTTCTAAACATGCAATGAAAATAACGTCAAATTGGATCGTGAATGCGGCCCGTCTGCACTAAACTTTGATCCTAAGTTGATACTTAAGTCTGTAGTCTGACGTGCAACGAGAATTGATTGATTTTTACTGTCATAAATTCGATAAAGTATTTAATATTTGGATAACCACGCATTAAAATAAAAGACTGAAATACTTCAAAATACATATTTTAATCTTAAGTCTAGTTTAAGTTTAACATTTAAATAAAGTCATAGGTACAAGATGTCATGTTTTTTTTGTACAACATTGTGAATAGGTATTATTTATTACTACTTATAATTCCCCCGGACACATTCACGCCTCTTTAGCAATGTACTGCATTTTTGCAAACGATACGATAGGACACTATTATACCTAATATTTGGTAAGGCTGTACTTTCCTAGGCCCGTGCGCTTTCATCTTCACTTAACATCAGTTGACATTGCGGTCAGAGGCTGGCTTAGTCTTTGGTAAAATAATAATCATAAAAATGAAGCATATTATTACTATAGTTATAGGGGTTGCCTGGAAGAGATCGCCTTGAAGTAATAAGGGCATTACTTCTATGTCAACTTTTTACTGTAATTATTTTTATGATTTTATGTTAACGGCAATAAAGTCTTTTGTATTGTATCGTATAGTTAAAGGTAGTAATGAGCGTGATCGTATGACGAGCACACTAGTCAAAAAATACAGCGTTGTGTTAATAATCTCATCTAACGTGACTTGGCCTAAACCTAAACCTAAACCTGGTCTAAACCAGTGCTTTGTGACAAGGGCTGGTTTTTGCCTAGTACTTCTTACCTCAAAAAGCTGGCTCGGACTGGCAGTCTTAAATTAAAATCATTAAAGTCGAATATACACTCCATTCTTAATAACATAATTAGGCGCGGGATGAGTGTGATGGCCGTAGATACGTACAATGCTTCCGTGGAAGTCGGTGGTCAAGGTTGAGCGACAAACATTGTGATTTGTGCACACCCATCTAATAGTCGCCATATTTCGTATTTTCTCGTAAAAAGTGTAGCCTTGGTAGATTATGATGTCGTTGCCACGTTCACTGGTGACTCTGATTACTGAAAACACAACATTCTTGTTAAACACATATTTGAATTTTCTCTAAAAGATTAACAATATCATTTATATGCTATCAATCGAAATGTGCACTTAAGGTATCAGGCATCAAGACCATAAATCTCTGCGTAACAGGCATCTGTCAATTTCCTTCTGCAAAAAGTGAGTTAAAGCTACAAACTCTTCAGAGGCATTTTGTTCTCTCTCAAACAGGAATACACACACAGGATTGCCGAAGAGTAAGCGTACGATTGATGACACAAAACTTACAATAGCTCTTGTTTTTGTTTTTGGACACCGGCAGCATTGTGAGGTCAAAGTTGTCGTGAAAAAGTGGCGGGGATAAGCAATTCATCAAATCTGACAGAAATCACCGAGCTTAATTTATCGTAATATATAAAACTCTTCCGTTACTGACTGAGTGACTGACAGACAGATGTGGGGGAGCACTAAGGAAGGAATACCTGAAATTCCCTCAGGAACGGAAATTATTGGACTTTTTAGTTTGTATGAAAATACGTTTTCCTTGCGTGCATGGATGTGATACTTGGCATAAAGTTTCTTCAATAAGTGTCTGTTTGTAGTCTTTCCTTGGCGGAGAAACAAAAAAGTCTGTTTGTATTATAAAAGGAATTCCCAAAATTTTTACGGGGTCGCTCGGGAATAAAAAAGAGTTTTCTGTTTATTCTGTTTATTAAAAGGGAAAAAGCTCGTAATAGAATAATAGCCAATTAACTTGATAGCTTTTAAACGAAAATTGTCTCGTCTACTGCACTTGCATATATATACAGATACGGCCGGCAGCGGAATATAAAATAAAAGCTACTAACATTCAATTAGCTAATAACATCATATTTTAATGAATAAATTATTTATAATTTTAAATTTTGGCGGGTTATGATTGTGGGTTAAGTTCGATTTTTTTATAGAAATCATATCTGCATCTGTGACGATTCGTGCACGACATTCTCCGTAGTGGTAACAACGCCAATATATCGTAGAAGATTGGCGTCTGTCTATGCTGAAACTGTGGCCTTTTACGACGATCACATCGTTGCCTCTAACGTTCTTGGCATGCAAAACTGAAACAAATGAAACAACACTTTTACATTTAGTGTCTAAAATCCTAATGTGCTTTATATTTTCTATGAAGTTGAAGGAGTAAACTTGTTCACTTCAAAATTAGTTTGTACTAAAATGAAGTGTTTATGTTTAAATATAAAAATTTCCTCCCAGCTTATATAGCAAACCAATTCTATAAAAATAATTTAAGCATTTATTTAATTTAATATACAGCAATTGCACATTAGTTGTCAAATGCATATTAGGTTGTTCAAATACTGAATATGTCTGTTGTTTGAAGTTAAATAGATGGAGCACATTATCAAATCTTAAAAACCAGTAGATAAGGTACCTACTTTTATAATTTAATTTGACACGTTATACTAAAAATGCTTTTATGCAAGGAAAAAAACTTTAACCATGTAAATGCGTTCAAAAGGCCGAGGCAATCATGACCTTAACTGTGAATTCACAGCATTTGTACGCGATCCCTTACTGGAATATTTAACTATTTTTAATGGATCTTAATAAAACACAGGACAAAAGTATGATCCTTTTATTTTGATTATGATTTGATTGACATATTATTAAGTAATTGAGTAGATTTTATATTAAATTATTGTAAATTCACACAGCACATATCATTCTGACTTTGAACTCTGATAGGCAAACCGGCGTTTAGGCGTAACTGTTACATCCAGTTTAAACTTCGGTCAACAAATTGTGTTCATGGCTCAAGTAGCTTCGAAAAAGTTGGGAATCATCTCGAAGGTATGGCGGTACTTTGGCCCTGCACAGCTTCTTAACTTACACACAGCTCAAGTGCGATCATGCATGGAGTGCGGCAGTCATCTTTGGGATGGTTCAGCCAGGTATCAACTAGAAGCGCTGGACTCCGTTGACCGAAGAGCCCGTAAATTAATTAACGACGTCGACCTTACAACCAAAAACCTGTAGACCCTAGATCTTCGTCGTAAGGTTGCTTGTTTAACCGTGTACTACCGGATACATTTTGGTGATTGCGCGAGTGCTCTTTGAACAAATTGAACCCTCACCCTTTTACCATCAGACTACCAGACGCAGACAGAACTTCCATCCGTACGTGGTAGATATTCTGAAAAGTCGAACTAAGCGCTTTGACTGTTTCTTTTTGATACGGGTCGCCAAGGTTTGGAATGAACTGCCTGCGTCTATTTTCCTTGACCAGTATAGTCCTAGTACTTTTAAGCGTCGAGTGACTAGGTTTCTCGTGTATGGGCGTGTACCACCTTAGTCTTCATGTTCACTTAACATCAGGTGTCATGGAAGACAAACGTCCCAACCATACATAATAAAAAAAATGGGTAAAGTTTCTGTGCCAGTGCACTGGTTATATTACTTTGATTCAATATAAGGAGTGCCACTTGAGATATGAAAACAGATCAAAATATATATTCTGATATATTCATTCAATATCTAGATATATTCATGAAGTTTTTTTATCGGTGATGGAAACTGATTGATGGAAGTGAAGATGTCAGCTCACGGGTTTAGGTAGATTTCAAAAAAAGAAACTAAAACATGTCATTCGATTTGTTGGATATAAATCAAAAGTATAGTATAAACGAAAATGTATACGATTCAAACGCAAAAATACGAAAATTAGTACGGCAATTTCTTAAATCAAATTCTGAATTGCACGCCATCCCGCTCCATGAAGTGCGGCGCCTCGGGGTTGTGTCGCAGCTGGCTACGGAAGCAATCTTCTGCTTGAACAGAAAAGCCGCTGCCGCTGACAAAGAAATTACCACATTTTGTACCAAAATATACTTTCACTAACGTATTGTTATATCACCTTCTGCCTGTAAAATTGTTGTTAAATTTGTTTAGACTAGGATTGTGTTTTTATCTATAAAAGTAGAGGTGCTACTTAGAAAAACTGTCATATGTTTGTTGTAACAGTGTTTTCTATAAAATTCTCTTCAATGCTTGCGATTTTACTCACCACGACCTTCTGAAAGTGAACAGCACCGGGTAAATTCAACAATACTGCTAGCTTTTTAAGGTAAAGGGCCTATCACATTTAAATAAAAACTATATCTATACTTAAATTAAACTTATGTATCTTGAATTACCTGAAACAAAAAACAGACGTCATGATACAAAAAGTATTTTTTATTCAATGATAATTACAAAACATTAAAACCATGGTGCCATTTTCTTAAAAAAATAAAGTTTAAAAACTAAAACCCGACCACTAAAAACACGCTTTAAAAAGTTCGAAACAAGAAAATGTTCTACGCTGAAATATATGTTTTTAAGTCATATTGATAAAGAGTTTAAAGGATAGCCGTGATCGTATGCCACTTTGACTTTAATTTATAATTGCAATGATCTGTTTTGCTATAATTTGTTCACTCTCTATCAATTTTTACTTATTTTGGAGTACCTAATAGAGCTAATACTTGAAATGTGCTAACGAAGTTCTTTTATTTGAAGCCCCCACACGGAACCGTCAAGTTTTTTTTTATTTATTAGTATAATTATTATTTCACTTATTTTAGAGTAATAATACATTTGAGCTGGCCTAACAAAGCTCTTTCTTTTGAAACTCCACACGAAACCGTAGAAATTTTTTTTAGTTCCCTTACCGTTTTGCCCCCTAGGGCGCTGTAGTCAATTTAACGAAACCTTATGTAGCCTATAACCAGCGGACAATGAAAAGGCTTCCAACGACACCTGTTGTCGACACGACATTTGTCCAATTATGATGACTGGTTTAGAAGTTCTGAGGGAACAGATAAACACCATACTCACATACATACATACATACAGGTCATAATCATAACCATCCTTTTTGCTTCGCCGTAGTCGGGTAAAAAAGCCTATTATTACCTTGTAAAAATAAAATAAAATATTTTGTAAGATTATGGCTAAGTTTTTAATATACCATTACGATAAATACCCATAGGTACATACTTGTGTATCAGAATCTAAATTAATCACAAAACTGTAAAGCCTTATACCAATTAAAGGTTTTAAGAACAGATTATTTTATAGCCAAAAAAGCAATAATTCTATTTATATTATATTCATTTCTTAAGTATTAAATATTTTTTTTATTTCAATAAACCAATATTTTTTATATAAATTACCATTTAAGTAACAAATATCATAATCTATACTAGTAATATATAAAGCTGAAGAGTTTGTTTTTTTTTGTTTGTTTGAACGCGCTAATCTCAGAAACTACAAATGGGATTTGAAAAATTCTTTTTGCATTTGATAGCCCAACTCTTGAGGAAGGTTATAGACTATATTTTATCCCGAAATTCCCACGGGATCAAAAGTTCCGCGGGTAAAACCGCGCGCGGTGGCTAGTCATCAATAAGTAGTATTTTAACAATTGAAAAGACTGTAAAACAAAATTTGCGCATCGGCTACATTAAGTCAGAACGTAGGGCTTATGGAAAGCCTTTTTAACTACATTAAACCTAAACCATATTCCATATGTATTATCGCCGATTTGTAACACCCTCCTTCCATCGTTTAAGTTATGAAATTGTACTGGTTCGTCTGAAGAAACAAACGAGGACAAGTAGTGAGCTGTGCCTAGTGTGATGTAGGTAGGAATTAAAACTTTAGGTAACTTAAATCATACACGGTGGTCGCTATGTAGTCGGAACCTGATGGGATTCTACCTTCAGCTATTATTGATACCTATCCTACCTTTCCTTAGTCACCTTTTACGACACGCTCGACTCGTTCTGGGGCGGTAAGGTTTTTCCTAGCCGACCCTACACTCTAAAATGATTTCTTGACCGATTTGTTTGTAAATAACACACTAACAATGATAGATTATTCAGGAGCACCATAGGCTGTCGTGACATTTTTTAAAGAAATGCTCAGTGTATTAATTGACTTTATTTATTTTCAGTTTAATTAATCAGTAAATGTATTTTTTATAATAACAGTTTAAAACTAACAGTAGTAATTGAAATTGCAGTAAAGTGTGCAATCATATTAAGTACTAGCCACCGCGCACGGTTTTACCCGCGTAACTTTTGATCCGGTGGGAATTTCGGGATAAAATATAACCTATAACCTTCCTCAAGAGTTGGGCTATCAAATGCAAAAAGAATTTTTCAAATCCCACTTGTAGTTTCTGAGATTAGCGCGTTCAAACAAACAAACAAACAAAAAAACAAACTCTTCAGCTTTATATATTAGTAATAGATAATAACTAGATTTTGTTACAAAACACAAACATTTTTAAATGTAATCATTGGAAGTATAAAACAATTGATATCTAAATTGCATTTACAACCCTTGCGCCCATAATACCAAAAAGTGTTGCACGTATTTTCAATTCTTAGGCTCGTATTATTCAGATTTATTCAATAGTTCTCTTGTTGACAGCTTGAGTGTTGATCCCGATTAATGCCGCGTTCCAATATCAAAAATGCTGTATAATATGCATATAAACAGTAGAATTAGATACAATTCAGCTTTAAAGTGTTTCAACGTCTTATCATTTTAACGAGTACTTACGAATAGAGGAGTTACTATGAACGATTTGTAAGTATTTGCTATGGAAATATCCTCATTGATATTTTAATATCTGTCAGTATACGGATGTTCGTCGTTGTAGGGATTGTGAAACGATATTTTTTTAAGTAGGTACCTGTACGGGTCGTTTCGTACACTCAGATGATAGATGATAAAGTCAATGATAACTCGGGGGTGAGATTTAACTGATATATTAAAAACTGATAAACTTAGATTAATTGATAAATGATATATGATTGATGAGCTCGCCGCGAATGCTTTACGTGAACTGAAATGATTTTGGTGCTACATTTGGCGGCGTCGCGGTAAATGCTGACGCCGAGCGAATTGTACGCGCTGCTAGCCCGTACATGCTCCCGGGCCAAAAAATGAGGTTGATGTGATGAAATGGTACAGAAAATATGATTACAAGGTGATAGAAACAATGTGTAAATACAATAAAAAATAATTACAAAGTGATAAAATAAAAGTATAAAATTTCCTGAAGATTAAAAAACAACGTATAAATGATAAAATAAAAATTAATTGTGAAATTAAAAGTCTTTCAAAATTCTATTAAAATTAAACTCTACTGTCGGCAATCGGGAAAACCGACTGAAATACGGGGTTGGTTCCCCTGCTTTGTTTAGCACGCTCGTTTACTTTATACAAATTAACACTTTCACTGCATTGACACTGCACAACACTTAGCCTCGAAGGCTCACTTTCAACACTACACTGAACACTAGCACTGCGTGCTGGCCCTGCGGCCGGCGCGGCTGCGGCCGGCGGCGGCGGGACCGGCCGCGCGCGCCGGACCCGGCGCCACACCAACACTCCTCCGGTCGCAGCCGCCACACCAACCAATAAGTAGATGACGAAGTACTGGTGTATGTCGTGAAGTGACACACTCTCTGCTAACGGCTCACTCTTCTTCATAGCGTCAATCTGTTCTTCAATATCCAACATCTGTTTCTGATCTATCGTTTCGGCGCTGATATCGACAGGTGATCTTGGTAATGAAATGTTGATAAGATCATTAATGGGAGAGATCGCCGGTACGTTCATATTTGTTTTGATGTGCGCAGAACTCATTTCATTCTTATGTGAGTAAAACATATAGTCAGCTGATTTTACTAGGCGTCCTCCGCTTATCGTAAACAATCCCGCTCGACTTAGTAGCACGGTTGTAACTTGATCGTCACAAAGTAATTTGAATGAACAATGATTACAGCAAAAATAAAAATAGGTATTGAATCGATTTGTTTCAATAAACTCGTTTTTACATACATTCGTTATGCTCTTGCAAGTTTCTGAGTCCTCTTCTTTCACACATAAACTTTGATCTCCAGTCATATGATGTATAGGCTTTTTCAACGAGCAGAGTGATAAGTTAATATCTTGATATAAACAACTATTCAACTCGCTCTCGGTTAGGGTGAGAAACAAATCCTTTTTCAAATTCAAAGCTAAAATTCTGCTTATAGGTATTATGCTAGTCATACTGTTCCCATGTAGGGTAGGAATAGGTACAAGTTCTAGGATTTCGAATAAATCTCGAGCTATTAATGGGATTCTTATTTCTATAATGAATAAATCATTATAGATACGCGCTTTAGTTTTAAGTAATTTATATAACTGATAGATGTGCGCAGGATCGGTCGGTAAAGACAAGTCCTTAGGTAGTTGGGATGAAATAGTATTAAGTTCGGCCTGTAATTGCTCGGGGGGTAAAAGGTGTAAGTCCATTTTACCATGAAACACATCGGTGATGGTATCTAATAAATGATTTTGCATGTCGCTTAAGCGGTTAATAAGATTATTTGCGATCATAGCAGTTAAGGTAAATTCGTTTAGGTATGATGAGTTTTGTAAATAATAATTAACTTGGTTAAGTGATGACTCAATAGTCATCAACTTTTTGTTTACGACTTTGTGATATTTTTGTATGTAGGCCTCTGTTCTTTTGATGATATTAAACTCAGCTTCCATGACTGAAGTCTGGTTTTTCCAAAGAAGCGCGAGATGATTTTGATTTGACTTTACTAAACTTATATCTTCTTCGTATTTTTCCGCAAAGTTGCTGTCCAATACTCCAAACAGAGCGTTTGCGATGTTACCGACGGCATTGATAAGTCCGCGCCGCAGCCTGGGCTGGCGCGTGCGCATGTCAAAGTGCTGATCTTGCAGTAGGTTGTTATAATGCTGTAGCTCGGCTTGTTCATGTTTCAATTGAAATATAACTTTTTTTTTTTTTTTGCTGGGGGTAGTCCTAAAATCATAACGCTTTTTTAGCAGCTCTTAAGTTTAATATCAATTAAAAATAGTAAACTTTGCTTTTTTATACAACATACATGTACACCTTAATGTGCAGTTAGTCTTTTAACCTACCAGCAATAAAACTCTCACCATCTATTCCTTTATCTTCATTTAATACATTAAACTCATCATCACTCAACAAACAATCAAAATGGACTCCGTGAAACAAACATTTATTGAAATGCAGGAAATGTTCTTAACAAGATTATCAAAATTTGAAAAGGAGGCCTTCACAAACAAAGTATCTTCAACTATGACAGCATCCAATCTGTATCTGGAATTTCAGGACTTCAAAACTTTCATTTTAGCTTCATTAACACTACTTCAACAACAACTTGACTTCTTGGCCGCAAACTGTGACAGACTGGAAATGCAGCAGCGTAGAAAGATCCTGCTTGTACATGGTGTACCCGAAGACAGTAAAGAGTCGCCTGCTTCTGTTGCTTCACAGATCTTTCAGAGCAAAATGAATCTTGATAACATCTCTGAAAGCAACATAACCCGCTGCCATCGTTTGGGAAAGGCCACTGAAGGTAAAACCAGACCTCTGCTGGTCAAATTTAAAGATCTTGCAGTCCGCGATAGAGTGTGGTCAAACAAAACTTCACTCAAGAGCTCCGGAATCACTTTGTCGGAATTTCTGACAGCCACGCGACATAATGCCTTTGTTGAGGCTCGCAAACGCTTCGGCATTTCAAAATGCTGGACCCGCGGCGGTTGTGTGTATGTGCTGGGAGCCAACGATGTTCGTCACCAGATAGTGACCAAGGCTGATTTGGATGCCATAGCGGATATGAAAACTTCATCTCCTACAAGCAGCCCGGCGGCGTTACAAAATCATCAAACGACGAAGACAGTTGCTGCGACGAAGCGACGAGCTTTACGGAGATAAACATATGTTTTCCAATATGGTTCGTAGATTTTTTTCAAAGTCAACCGCTGTAATTTTGTTTAATACGTTATTAATTGTAGTTCACCCTCATGTTTGTTTAGATTAGATTTTTTTTTAGTTTGTTGATTCTGTTTGCCTAACTGACAGACAGCCACTGACAGTGACTGACTTTTACTGTTGGCACTGACAGTTGGGTATTTATTGATAGCATTTGCAAATAACGCTATGTCCGTTCTCTGTCACATAAATTTTATGCATTTATGCATTTGTAAAGTTCTTTTCTCTTGTTACTGTTACTCTTTATATTTTGTTTGTATTACAATATTTTTAAAACTTTAATATAGCTGGTAGGTTAAATTATTTTAAACTAAGGTTTTAAATTTTATTCATATATATTTAATATAAAGTTAGTTAGTACCTATTTTATAGTATAAGTAGTTTATAGTATTAGTATATATATAATAATATGTCTCGCTCTAGTATTGATGATTCAGACCAGTTTTTTGATTTTTTGTCCTGCTCGTCACATGGATTGGACAGCTCCGATAGCTATCAAAGTTCTTTCTTGCCATTATCTACCAATATAGATTCTCAATTCTCAGGTTTACTGAAAAATTTCAACGTCATTCACATTAACGCCCAGAGTATCCCGGCTCATTACTCAGATATGCTAGCATCATTTGACTGTAAGAATGTTCATGCAATTTTAGTTTCCGAAACGTGGATGAAACCCTGCCTGCCTTCCACTTCCTACGCCTTACCAGGTTTTCAAATGATTCGCAACGATCGTACTGATCGCACGGGTGGCGGGGTTGCCATCTATCTTCGATCTCATATGGCTTTTAAAATTGTTAAAACTTCCACACATCCTTTAACTACAACTGACCCAATAGAATACCTATTTATTGAAGTCGCGATGGGTAATACCAAAGTCCTTCTAGGAGTTGTGTACAGCCCTTCTCCGACCTCGAACTATTTTCCGGCGTTCGAAAATCTGCTAGAAGATTTAATACCCCTTTATAGCCACACAATTATAATGGGTGACTTCAACACATGCCTTTTAAAAAATGATTCCCGGGCGAAAAAACTATATTCTTCAGTCAATGCATGCAACCTTAACATTTTACCATCTTCTGCAACTCATTTTTTTCCAAACTCTGTTCCGTCTCTCCTCGACCTAAAAATTGTATCCTCACCTGACCACGTAGTACATCATGGACAAATTGAGGCTGATGCTTTCTCATATCATAACTTGATATTTCTATCTTATAAAATCAAGCCCTCCAAAGCTAAGCCTCAAATTCTTATGCAAAGAAATTTTGATGGAATTAATCTAGATAACTTGCTTCATGACGCGCACGAAGTCAACTGGTCGGAGGTCCTAAATGCTGATACACCAGATTTGCAAATAGAAATATTTAACTCTCTCCTCTTGCAGCTTTATGATCGGCATGCCCCAGTTCGACCCGTGAAAATGAAACATCTTCCTGCTCCATGGCTTGATGACGAAATTAAGTCGTTAATGAAAAAACGAAATCGTGCTCGTAATAAATATAAACATGAACCCACCGACGAACGTCATGAGAAATATCGTCTGTTGCGGAATCGCTGCAATACTATGTGTAGGGAAGCACAACGACGCCATATCCATAAATCCGTTTCAGATGGAAATTCAGCTAAAGTCTGGAATTTTCTTAAAAGTATAGGTGTTGGTAAAAACAAAAATACAAAGCTTCCTGATCAGTTAGATTTTAATTCACTCAACTCATATTTTGCTACTTCAGGTTCTTTTGACGCCCTTACCAAAGCTAAAACCCTGAAACAGATTTCCTCTTTGCCAACACCTTCTTATGAACCCTTTAATTTTACGCAATTTACTGAATGTGATGTTAAAAGAGCCATAAATTCCATATCATCTAATGCAGTCGGTTCTGACTTCATTAGCCGGAAAATGATTCTCATTTTGATTGATTTCCTTCTCCCTATCATTACGCAGATTCTAAATAAATGTATAACATCTAATAAATTTCCAACTGCTTGGAAGGATGCAAATATAATACCTCTACCCAAAACTCCTACACCAACTGTGCCGCAAGACTTTCGACCTATTTCTATCCTACCTTTCCTGTCAAAAGTCCTAGAACGCCTTGTCCAATCCCAATTAAACTCCTTTCTTTTAAAAAACAATTTACTTAACACATTTCAATCCGGCTTTAAAACCGGACATAGCACAGTAACGGCACTGGTGAAGATAACGGATGACATACGCATGGCTATGGAATCTAAGCAGTTAACGGTATTAACTTTGCTTGATTTCAGCAATGCGTTCAATACTGTTGACTTTTCCATACTGTTAGAACTGCTTAGCTCTCTTAACATATCTCCATCAGTTGTTGAATGGTTTCATTCTTACTTGTGTGGGCGTCGGCAACGTATAGTTGTTGAAGACACTATTTCTGCTTGGTGTAACATTGAAGCTGGCGTCCCACAAGGTGGCGTGTTGTCTCCTCTCCTTTTTTCAATTTTTATCAATTCTATAACTCATAATATATCTTCTTCTTACCATATGTACGCAGACGATCTCCAAATATACATACAGACCACGCTTGAAAATCTACCACAAGCGATTATGACTATAAACCATGACCTACATAAAATATCTTCCTGGAGTCACAGCCACGGTTTGACAATCAACCCGGCTAAAACTCAAGCTATCATAATTGGCAGCTCGAAAATAACAAAACAAATTGACTTGACTTTATGCCCGCATGTTATGTTAAATGGTGTCAAAGTGGACTTTAGTAACTCTGTAAAAAATCTTGGGATATTTTTCGATAACAATCTATCCTGGAAAGTCCAAATTGATGCAGTGAGCAGGAAGATGTTTGCAGCAACATTTTCTTTAAAACGTTTGCGCAATCTCCTACCTACTTCTACCAAAATTTCTATTGCAAAGTCCTTATTCTTTCCTATCCTTGACTACGCAGACACTTGCTATCTCGATATTACGGAAGATTTACTTAATAAACTTGAGCGGCTTCAAAATTTATGCATAAGGTTCATATTTAATTTACGTAAATACGACCACGTATCTGAATATCGCACTAAGCTCAATTGGCTTCCAATTCGTTTTCGCCGGAATACTCACCTTCTCTGTCTTTTATATCGCACGCTGTTCAATCCTGCCGCACCCAAATATTTAAAAACAAGATTCGCATATCGCCACACTCACCACAACAGACAACTACGATCCAGTGATAACTATATGCTGGCCACACCTCTACATAAAACCGAATTTTACAAAAAATCCTTTACGGTTTCAGCCGTGTCACTGTGGAACGAACTGCCTCTTGAGATCAAAAAGGCTCAAACAATTCACCAATTCAAAAGACAGGTTAAGACACACTTTCTCGGAAAATCTATCTCATAGTACAGAGTATTTAGTATATGTAGTGTGTATGTATATATTATATTTATTTCTATGTAGTTTATGATCATGTATTTATGTAGTATTGTTATGTATATAGTTTAAGACTTAGCATCTTTTAAATTAGGTATATCACTATTATAAATTACCATGTATCACAAACAACCCAGGGTTGCCTGTAAGAGATCATCTTTCGATGATAAGGCCGCCTATTGTGCTCTGTATCTTAAAAATTGTTCTGTATAAATATTCCTTATTTTTGTGTACAATGAAGAATAAATAAATAAATATAACACTATCGCATTGTGAAGAGGTAGTTATCTTTCCGCATATAGTTTCTAGGTATTGCATGTACTTATTAATAGCCTTTATGCCATCCCAGTATGGGTCTAAATCGTAGTAGACAACTAGGCGCCAGTCGTCTCGTATTAAATGCATGTTTGTGACGTGATCGAAGTAAATACTTTTGTTATTGATTGGCGTATTATTAAATGAACCGTACGCACCGGTAATAAAGGTCATGATTAAAAATAGAAGCGATGTAGCCACTGTTGCCAAATTATATTTTGGTCTGATTATTCTTTTGGTTCTTGGGGGTTGTTTTGTAGATGGTGACGTCATATCCTTGCCATTTTTGATAGGTAAAATTGAAAGTTTTACCACAGGTCTTTTGATAAGGCCATTCTTCGTTTTTAAGGTGACAACTCGCACGTATCCATCCTTCCCAGGATGAAGCTCCACCACGCGGCCTAGGGGCCACTTTCCAGGGGGCAAATGGCCATCGTTGATTATAACGATGTCATTTAGAGTGATATTTTCTTGAGGTGATCTCCACTTTGATCTAGGAGATAAGTTGACCAAGTACTCCTCTTGCCACTTCTTCCACACGTCATTAAAAATACGTTGCGTGAGGTTCCATCGTGTTCTAAGGTCTGTTTCGGTTTCGTAAATCGAAAGTATAGGACCACTTGATAAAAAATGTGCTGGAGTAAGATAATTTAAATCCTCTGGATCTTCAGTTAAAGGGCAGAGCGGCCTCGAATTCAGACAGGCCTCTAGCTGAGCTAATAGGGTGCTAAACTCTTCGTAGGTTAATTTTTGATCTCCGATGACCCTTTTTAAATGATATTTTAGGCTCTTAACCGCGGCTTCACACAAACCGTTTGCCGACGGCCATGAAGGTGCGTTAAAATGCCAAGTAATGCCCAGGTCCGCTACTTCCGAGTAGAAATCCTCTCTAAACGTTGCTAGTATTTCCTCGTATTCTTGCTGTAGTACTTTATTAGCCCCCACGAAGTTGGTACCGTTGTCACTAAAAATATGGCGGGGAGTGCCGCGGCGCGCTGACATGCGCCTCAAGGCCGCTAAAAAGGCTGAACTTGTTAAATCGGATACAAGCTCGAGGTGCACGGCTTTGGTTGCCATGCAGGTGAACACCGCTATGTACCCTTTAGTGGTCTTAATGCCACGACCTTGGTTTGCTTTGATGAGTACGTGTCCAGTATAATCGACTCCCGTGTTATGAAATGGCCGACTTGGATTCGTCCTCGCAGCTGGAAGGTCCCCCATGATTTGATGATGTTGACTTGGGCTGTTTCGCCGACATCTAATACACTGGCGTAACCTCTTTTTTACTGCTCGATTACCGCCTATTATCCAATATTTTTGGCGTAAGTATGCTGAAGTTAACCTCGGTCCCCCGTGATAAGTGTTATGGTGCGCCTGGTCAATAAGAAGTTCCGCAAGACGACTATCCTTGGGAATTATAAATGGATTTTTCATATCGGGATCGAGGTTAGAGTGGCGTAATCTTCCGCCCACTCTAAGAATGCCATTTTGGTCAATAAATGGATTCAATTCCAATAATTGACGGATGAAATTTTCCTACTATTTTGTAAATTACTTATATCTGTATAAAATGCTGATGTTTGGGTATGTCGTATTATTAACAATTGTGATTGATTTAATTCTCCTAGTGATAAGTAATTATTATGATGCTTATGTTTGTTTATAAATCGCCGAATCCAGGCTATAACTCGAACGACCTTCGTAAACGAATGATATTTTGATAATAAGTGATCGATAATGTAATAGTTTTCTTGCTGGGTTATGGTTACGTTCACTTTTTTCTCTTTTCTCAACTCTTGATTGGTGACGTATTTTTGTGTTACTTTCTGTTCAGTACATGATGCAAGCCACGCAGGTCCTTGCCACCACAAACTGTGCTCTTTGAGCTGCGATGCTATGAGACCGCGGCTTGCACAATCTGCGGGGTTTTCCTCAGAACTTACGTGGCGCCAACAATCTGGAGGCATTGTTTGTGTTATCTCACTCACCCTATTGGCTACAAATGTTTTCCATCTTGCTGGGTCTCCATTAAGCCAACCCAGAACGATCATTGAGTCGACCCAGCCAAAAACTTTAATGTTATGATTGGTAAAGCATTTCTTAACCTTATTTATTAATCTCGCGAGTAACAATGCACCACTTAGCTCTAGCCTCGGTAACGATAGGACTTTGCCAGTAGGTACAAGCCGTGTTTTTCCAACTAATAATGTTACCGATGATAAACCACCCCTTTTGATCCGGCAGTATATAACACAGGCGTAAGCTTTCATAGACGAGTCACTAAAGCCATGTAACTCGATGTCGGTGTTATCATCTGAGCCTAGCCACCGTGGTAGACGCATATAATTTATGTTATGTATATCAGCTCTAATCTTTTCCCATTCTAATAATATTTGTTCGGGAACAGGCTCATCCCACGTAATGTTAGAAGCTCATGCTTGTTGGAATAAAATCTTAAGTTTTGTTGATAAAGGTGATAACCAGCCAAGTGGATCGAATAATTTGGATATGTTAGATAGAAGCTCTCGCTTAGTAATGGAATTTGCTGTGTGTTCAAAGGTAAGCTGAAATGTAAAAACATCTTTCATCGGGTCCCAGCCTAACCCCAAGGTTTTTGAGCACTCTACTTGTTTAAAATTAAAATGATCTTGATTAGAACCGTTTTCATTAACCGTATTTAATAACTCTGCCGAGTTTGATTTCCATTTTCTGAGGTTGAAACCTCCTGATGATAATAAACTTATTAATTCCTGCTGCAGTTTTTTCGCTGATTCTATAGAATGTTCCCCATACAACGCGTCATCCATGAAAAAATGGTTTTCTAACACTTCTAAGGCCTTACTGTTATGGTAGTTATGTCGTTCATCTTTAGCAAGCTGTTTAAGAGTCATCATAGCGAGAAACGGAGCTGATTTTGTGCCATACGTAATTGTTGTTAACTGAAACTGTTGTATACGTTCTTCGCTAGAGTCCCTCCATATAATTTTTTGTAATTGCTGGTCATCAGGGTGGGTAAAAACCTGTCTAAACATCTGTTCGATATCTGCTGTAAATGCAAACTGGAATTGTCTCCATGTTATGATTAGTGACTGCAGGTCCTGTTGCAAATTTGGTCCACACTCCATGACGTCATTCAAACTATAACCAGTAGAGGTTTTCCCCGAGGCATTAAAAACTACTCTGAATTTATTACTATTTTGTACGCAATGATGAGTGTTATAGCATTCAGGTTTCGTGTTACTAATAGCCGGGATCATATGACCCAGTGAGCGATACTGATTCATAAATTCAATGTATTGTTTTTTCATGGTTATATTTTTACGAAACTTACTTTCTAACGATTTGAATTGAGCTATTGCTTTAAACTTGGACTGACCTAATTTATTTTCAAAATCTGGCTTCATCGGTATCCTGACTTGATAACGTCCATCCTGAAGTCTAATTGTTGTATTGTTGTAATACTCTATACATTTTTGATCTTCAACTGATAAAATTGTTTGATCTCGTCTAAGTTGTTTATGATGACGTTGCATTGTAAGGACTTATTTACATTGCCCATTAAAATCCAACCTAGTCGTGTGTTTTGAGCTATAGGAAGGCTCTGATCGGCTCTACAAAGACCTTCTAATAAAATTTGGGAGTAAATATCTGCCCCTAATAGCAAATCTACGGGACGACTAATGTTAAAATCAGGATCTGCAAGAGTGATGCTGTCTAAGTACGTACAGGATGGCTTATAAAATGTGCAACTGGGAAGGTTTTTAATAAGATTTTTCATGATGTAAACATCTGTCTGAAATTGATAAGTGTTATTTGACGATGCACAGGTGATAGTTATGAGACCCTTGCAGTTACTTTCCTTCGTACCTACTCCTGAAATTACTCCTTGGCATTTTTGGCGTGGGAGTTTCAAAAGTTGCGCGGCGTTTTCCGTTATGATTGATGTTTGTGATCCCTGATCAATGAGGGCTCGTAAACTGATATAATCCCCATCGTATTTTTGAACTTTGATAATCGCCGTAGATAAAAGTACTTCGGGGGTGTCACATTGTACGGACACGTGCGAGTTGCTTCGAACTTGCGACGTTTCAGGTCTCGGGTCATTCGCGTTCATGATTTTTGATGATGTTTGATTATTGTTATATTGACCCGAACGAGTTATTGCTTCATGCAAAATAGTGTTGTGTGGATTATTGCACTCTCGGCACCTTTTTTCTGAAAAACATGGCTTACCGTAGTGTGGATAAAGGCAATTTTCGCATATACCTAGTTTTGCTACCATTTTGCATTTAGTGTATGGCGACATATTAGAAAACTCATGACAATTAAAAATTCCGTGGTCATTGACTTTGCAAAGTGCGCAATAGGTTCGACTTTTGCTCGATTGTTTCGAAATCGACCTAGTATTCGCCGGAAATGATTGTTTCTGGAATTTTCGATTTTGCGGTGTGAATGACTTATATGAATTACTATTGTTGGATACTTGTTTAGGTATATTATAATGATCTTGTTTCTTACGAGATGATTCTAGGCTAGTAAATTTACCTTCTAAAAATGATAGAAACTCTTGGATGTTAGGTAGCTCTCGGGGTTGTTTCACCGAGGTCACGTATTCATTATGGGTTTCAGCATCTAATTTTTGACTTAAAAGGTAGACTAACAATGGATCCCATGAGTCCACTTCAGCTCCTAAATTTTTAACTGCGTTGATCGTCTCTACTGTGGTGTCATGTATGCGCTTTATCTGATTGAGTGATGAATGTTGCACATTAGGTATATTTAGCAAAATATCTATATGAGATCTAAAAATTAGATTCTTATTATTATACCGATGATTCAGTATATCCCATCCTATGGTATAGTTATCTGATGTTATTGATAAATTTTGTATCAATCGCTCTGCCTCGCCTTTGACCTTACTTTTTAAAAATTGCATCTTTTGTGCACAAGATAACGAAGGGTTGTTATGTATAGTTTCGGTAAAGAGGTCTTTGAATGAATACCATTGATGATAACTGCCACTGAATGAAGGGATGTCCATATGAGGGGTTGATTGATCCCTATGTGACACCGTCCATAGCTTTCTGTTCAAAGTTTTGATAATGTCGTTAAACTTTTTCTCATACCTAAAGAAAGTGTGTTCATATTCTTGGTTTCTACCCCCAAGCTCACTGTCTAGTTCCCAATGCATTTGATCAATTACCGACCACCGCGACTGTATAGCGCGTAATGTGTGATCGAATTCCCATTTTTCTGATATAGACTCGATATTTAAGTTTGATAAAGTATGCTCTAATGCTTTGAAATTACTGGATTGTTTACGTAGCATTTCCTCTGTTTTACTGGAAGTGCCCATAGAATGAAGTGGCGGGTTCTGACGTGACGATCCAGGAACGCCTAACGGTGTAGCAGGCTTTAAAACTGGTGTCACGGGCCTGTCTTCAAACCCTTGATAATTAGAAATGGATGCTCTAACATTTTCATATCGATCTTTAACTTGCTCAAACTGATTATTTGTGAAATACGAATGAGATTTTGCGTACTCAATTCCGCAAAGATTGATGTGGTTAGTTTGATAATCCTGCCAATATTTATCCAGGGTATCCAATCGCCTCCTTATATAATCAGGTGTTTTACGATCGGACCCATCTTTCTTAAAATTAGTGTAAGTTTGCTCTATAGCGTTAAGAAGTTGTTGTTGAGTAGCTAGGATGTCTTCCATGCTCGACATGATGAAGTATATAAGTATAAAATTGGAAAGATCTTACTTGATAAATCTGCAACCTGCTGTATGCTTAAGAGTGAGCCGTGATACTCGCTCTTACTCCGATAGTGTAGATTCGTGCACTGTGATCCTTAAGATAGTACACGCTAGTTCAGTCCTCACTTATGTCACACCAAACAGTCCGTTTCAAAGTATAACACACGCGAGGCCCTTATTCGAAGGACCAAAAAGAATGTACGGGTCGTTTCGTACACTCAGATGATAGATGATAAAGTCAATGATAACTCGGGGGTGAGATTTAACTGATATATTAAAAACTGATAAACTTAGATTAATTGATAAATGATATATGATTGATGAGCTCGCCGCGAATGCTTTACGTGAACTGAAATGATTTTGGTGCTACATTTGGCGGCGTCGCGGTAAATGCTGACGCCGAGCGAATTGTACGCGCTGCTAGCCCGTACAGTACCTTTCTTTAGTCGTAGGGTTTATTACCCTTGACAGTCAGTAGAATATTGAAACCCGCCATAACAAAGCTTTCGCAACACGAGCCTAAACACAAAGCAGTACACTAAATAACAGGAAGCAATATTGAGGTGAACAATATTTTGTTTTCAGATGCTGCTACATCATTTGCATCTGGACGCAGCCTGCGTTATGCCGAAGGTCGGACTTGACGACGGCGCCGTTGCAGGACATGAGGAACGCCGTGCAGCGACTCCGGCGTCACGTGCGGCACTGCCAGCTGCTCACGCGGCTGTGGGCGATCTTGGAAAAACGATACCCGTTGATGATGAACGCGTACGGCCCTTTGCGGAGCGGTATCGCTAAAACATCGTATTGAAAAATTAGTCCAGTACTTATTCCTTTAAAATCTACTTTTCAAGGCATTAACTAGATGAACAATTAATTTTAATGCAGTTTGGCATCAAGAAACCAATATTTGGACAGGCTGCACACTTTCAGAGAGAGCTTATTTAAGAAGAGCTTCTAAAGACAAGAATTATTTGATTATCAGTATCATTTATTTTCGTAATTCAATGATAACCAGTATGTCTTCTGTAGGATCAAAATATTGGAGTTTGTTTACGAGAACCTGAGTTTGAAGCCGGGTGATCGCAAAATATCTTGATTAAGCCCAAAGCCAAATTGTGGTATCACTTTCTTTGCACGAAAAAAACAAAATAAAAATTTTGAAAAACCCACGACGTGACGGTTAAAAAGTAATTGAAAAAGGATAAAATAATTTAAAATCCCCGACTGAAATGATTTATGTGACGAGAGATAATTAACGTGAAAAGCTTTTTTAAAAGTTCACTTGATCTCACACAGAGTCGGTCATATTATGAACAACATACTATTCGTTTTCATAGCACTTCCCTACGCTTACCTATTCGGTTCTCGAAGATATAGATGTCGCAATAACATAGGTATTCAACTCCCTATGAACTTTATAAGAATAGCAAGAAAATCCGTCTGGGGCTGCCATTGAATGAATTCATTTTGTAGTTTTATATTGAAATTTAAAATATTGATGGCAGCCCTCGACGGATTTTCTTGCTCTTCTTATAAAGTTCATAGGGAGTTGAATACCTATGTTATTGCGACATCTACATCTTCGAGAACCGAATAGGTAAGCGTAGGAAGTGCTATGAAAACGAATAGTATGTTGTTCATAATATGACCGACTCTGTGTGAGATCAAGTGAACTTTTAAAAAAGCTTTTCACGTTAATTATCTCTCGTCACATAAATCATTTCAGTCGGGGATTTTAAATTATTTTATTCTTTTTCAATTACTTTTTAACCGTCACGTCGTGGGTTTTTCAAAATTTTTATTTTGTTTTTTATTTCAAACTTTTTAAAGAGCATAATATAGGTACCATACATTACATTACACAACACCTCGTTCCTCATCAGCCCTCTAATATCCCCACCACCGCTGGAAAACCCATGTAGTTTATTTAAATACATGGTGAAGTATTAAAATAAGTATTTACAACTCAACTTTGCTGGGGCTTTGTTGTAACGTAACTCGATATCATATTACGTAGAATGGTTTGTGCAAACCAATGTTACCATTCTTCAAAACCATTGGTCCGATTTTAATGCGGTTATCTGTGGCTTTGGATTGTAACACCTATCTAAGAACATGCACCAATCAAACCCAAAGCGATCACTGAAAGCCAAATTTAAATCGGACCAATGGTTTTGCAGAACTAATGGTTGTTATTACAAACAAATGTTTACTGCAGTGCCCCCTGATGAGTTGTTACTGTTAAACCTATTTAAGAGCATTATACCAATCAAATCCAAAGCGATTATTGAAAACGGCATTCAAATCGGACCAATTTGGTTTGCAAACAAATATTTACTGCAGTGCCCCCTGGTGAGTTGTTACCGTAACACCTATCTCAGAACATGCGCTAATCAAATCCAAAGCGATCACTGAAAACAGCATTTAAATCGGACCAATTGTTTTGCAGATAAACGGTAACATTGGCTTTTACAAACAAATGTTTACTGCAGCGCCCCCTGGTGAGTTGTTACCGCTACACCTATCTAAGAACATGCACCAATCAAATCCAAAGCGATTACTGAAAACCGCATTAAAATCGGACCAGTGGTTCTGGAGATAAATGGTAACATTGGTTTGCACAAACACCCTCTCACCCCAAACGCATATACCGTCTCCGTTCCGTCGTCGTGGGTAAAAATAGATAAGAGCAAGTTTAAGCTTTATATAATTAGTTTCATCTGTTTTGTAACATTCCGCCTCGTTCACTCCTTTTTTTAATTTGGTAACCCTTAATTCAAATTATTTTTTGGCCTTACTTTGCGGTAATCCTGGGAAAAGGAGTGTCTCATTACTGTAGGTACAGCAGTAAGCTCCTCGGAGAAATCACCTGCACCTATCATCAGTTTTGATAATATTGAGATCAACTTAAAAAGCTAATAAAATGACTAATTTATTCAGTTTATTCTTAGTGTTTATTTAAATTTATTTATTTTACATCATGAAAAGTGCAAAGAAAACAGAACAAACGAAGAAAAATATAGCAAAAAAGAATATATTGAAAAAATTTAAATAACATTTAAAAACGGGATATTTACCATGTTATAGTTAATTTGAAATCTTACATTAATAAATTGGTTAATTACCCTCGTATCTTAATACATTAACTTTATAAAGGACATCATTGTTTTCCATGATTTATTAGATAATGTTTAATTTTAAACTTTGCTTCTGTTCAATAAATTGTTTTTAATCTTTGTGACTGTGCCAACCGTTAACTTTGATAAGGCGATCGTTTTCTGTGACTGCGACACAGTTGCACCCGGACCATTTCCTGGAGCATTTCCACCAAGTCTTGGAATTCCTCGTCAACTTTTTCGTGAAGCGATATTGTCCCCACGCGAGGCATGCGTTGCCGTATTTGGTTGTCACATATCTTATAGCATCAAAAGGCGGATGATCTGAAACAACGTACATAGTAGATTTCGACCTCCTTGTTATTATCTAGAGAAAAGTTAAATACTTGTAGTATTGTTAATCATTTATAAGTCACCCACTGTTTATTTCACCTAGAAGTCAAATACAGGTATCTGTTTTATCGGAAAAGGTTTTATGGTATTAGATGGGATTTGCCTTTAGCTATAATGATTTAATACATCTGTTTTTATTGCATACCCCATAAGGCGTGCAGTTATGTATGTATCTTCTTTTACCTTTACAGAAGCATACTTTTATCAAACTGTTACTAAAAGGCCTCTTACTGGTACTCGATTATGGTACTACGATTATCAAGCGATCTGTTCCGTGCCTTGAATTGAGACAAAACGTCTTAGTCTGCAAATTTTTTTATCTAAACTTTTTTCATACAAAAAAATGTACTGGGGTTGATATTAAGTCTCTTTATGTAGCTGGTCTGTATAGGTTCCAAGTCTTTTTTAAACCGTCGGACTGCTTTGCCGGATAGGAGAACAGGATAAGATAATCAACGAATGCAGAGCATTAAAAAAACCGACTTCACGTCAAAACTTTGGCTGAGTTGAGAATGTCATCAACGTAAACATTCTCCGAAATCATACATATTTTTTAAAAAGTTATAAATTTTTAATGAAGTACTCAACCGATTTCGATTAATGTTGGTACTCGGACATCCATTAAGTTACCGTTTTAATAGCATTAGTTGTCCATGGCGTTGGTGGTTACTTAGCCTCAGGTAACCCACGTGCTAGGGTGCAAGGTTACAAATGACAACAAATATGATTGGATTAAATTTTAATTTTAAGGTTATGTACTTCAAACCATTCAGATTTCATACATATTTACTCTACCAAACTAGTAAACTACTATCAGTTAGAAAAATTTATATTTTAAATCTTACCCTTCTTTGCCACAAAACTTTACCATTTAACGCACTCCTACAAAATAAGAGGAGAAACGATTTAGTGGCCCCCACACCTTCAGTACGCACATCATTTGCTAGAAGACAGAACTTTTGTCAGTCAGCCTTCATATATAATAAATTAAATAAAATTCTAAAACTATATCCAATGACTATTCAGTCCTGTAAATTGACTTTAGTTAAATGGTTGGGCTCACTCACATATGATGAGGTTGAGAGGCTGCTAGGATAACTGTTCACAAACACACACACCCACTCACACACGAACACACACACACACTCAAACACACACACTGAGGAAAACTGTAACATCATAAATATAAAAATTAACCCTACTAACCTAATAAGTAAATAAGTACATTATCTGTAAGTTGTAATCATGTCCTCAAAGGAAGTAGCGAGTCATTCCCACTACGAGTGTCATTCGACTACTCACTGGGAAGTCTCTGTTAATTATTAGTTTTAAGATTACTGGAAATAAAGCCTTTTTATTTATTATTATTATTTATTATTAAATTTTAATGTTAATTCCATTACGGACAGTGAAGTTTTGCGGCTTATGATTACTGTGACGAAGGTTACTCCGGACCACTTCAGCCTCAGTTCTGGTTGTGGTCACACTCGCGTTACACCTCGTGACGCTACTGCTACATTGCCATCGAATAGTGTTGGGTAATTTCTTGTGGACCCTAAAGGAGTAACCTTCAGCAACGAGTATTTTTTTTCCCCGAAGAGTTTTTAAAATCATCACTGTGAAAGAAAGATAAATTTATTTATTTACTAAATCTTAATATGATTGTTCTTTTTTATTCATTTAATTTACCAGAAGTAACCGAAAAAATAGCTGTATCTTCGTGCACTGCAAAGGCGAAATAATTATTTAATAAGAGTAGGAAAAAAGATATACTTAAATATAATAAAAGAAAAGAAATGAAGTTGATATTCTTATATTTCCAGTATTCTGTACATAATTTCAAGAGAGAAGTAAAAAAAAGGTTATTGAAATAAAAGAAAATTTATCTTTATCTTCTTCATAATAGTTTTACATATAAAATAAATCTTAACTAATTTGTAGCTACGACCAGCTTCACGACAACACTGGTCAATCTTGCATTTGAGTGATATATTATGTTATAAAAAAACTCTTACCATGATCAAATAAGTAAACCTAATCGACATATCTTTCTTTGTTTACTCAATGACTTCAATTTGAAAGTTTGTTAACATGTGGGTACTGAATCTGAAGTCTCTACGTTTCATGGACTCATTATTTGATTATATTATTAAACTAATAATTAGGACAATGTCGTTCAATTGCATTTTAATTATATTTTATCGACCGTTTCAGATTTAAAATACTATTTTTTTCATAAAATATCAGTTTAAAGGCATGAACGGATTTAAGAATAGTTTATTGTCGAAATCGAAATCTTTTCCAAGATATTTAGCTCTCATTTGAGCAAATGGCGGGGTCCTAGACATTATTGAAGCTAAGAGTACAAAAAATTTCACTGTATGCAGTATCTTCATTTTTTATTTCATTAAACATTTAGTATGTTTATCGATATGTACAAGGTCCTGATAAAATAGCTCAATCTTGCACTGCACGGCACATATCCACAGTAATTTTGGAAAATTAGGCATTAATCTCTTAGTTGAATGACGAGGATGATGAAGAGGTAAAATAACCAACAATTATTTTTATCAAAAAGCCAGAAATACTTTTTGTTTTAATGCAAATTGTCTTTGTTACAAGATATTTCGGACAGTTATGACTTGATAGAGGATAGTTCACAGTTGGTCCCATTTAAATTTCATCAAAATGGGTCGAGTACTTCATTGAAATTTTCAAACTTTTGAAAAATATGTATGGTTTCGGAGAATGTTTACGTTGATGACATTCTCAACTCAGCCAAAGTTTTACGTGAAATCGGTTTTTTCAATGCACTGCATTCGTTGATTATCTACATAATAAAGAAATAGTTTGCTTTCATTTTCGTTTTGGTTTTATGACGTTTTCTTTTACTTCATACTTTTTAGTGTTAGGTTTACGTTTTGGGATCGGTTTTAGTAGAATTTATTTATTTATTATCAATTACAAAATCCTCAGACATTAAATATAATTAGATAGTTCACATACGAGGTAAGAAGCTTACGTCTAATGACGGATTTACATTTTATTATTAAAAACTAGAGATCTTAATATATTCTATTATACAAAAATTGTATAAAAATTTTTTATTAAGTAATTAGTTCTAAAAAAAAAAGACGAAAGTAAAAAAAATACAAATCATCTAAACTGAAATTTCATGGTTCGATAAAATTTGTTAAAATAATAATGTAAGTAGCTAACTATTTTATATGAATAATTGAATCAGAATGAGTCTGTGTGTGAATGTATGTGTACGTGTGTCTGCATGGGTGTAAAAGTATTGGTAAGTTTGGTTTTTTATTGCATTCTTTTCTGTCTGACTTTGAGGATTACTTCTGTTAACAGTCTCCGAAATTGATTTTTGCTAGTATTAAATAAAAAAGTGTCGATACTTGGTTCACTTTTACACTGAATTGATAATCAAGGAAACACAAATTCTCGCCATAGCACAAAACAAATACAATGTAAAATCAATCGTGTTCGTGACAAATTATCATTATTTTATACATACATGCATGTATGTTTGTATAAAATAACTTCTTCACGCCTGTTTCCCCTAACACCAGAGGTTATTAAACCATCTGATGTCACATTTGACAAATTTGGAGGCATTATAATGATGGAGAGAGACTATTGCAGTGATAGGGGGTCAGCCTATCGCCCCCAGAAAAACCTCCAATAATACCTCTGTCCCTTAACAGACTTTTACAGTATGCCCGGGAAGAGAAGCAGCTGGCACATTGTATGTTTTTTTTATAGTAAGTTAAGCTATACATTTATAGATATTAGTGATAGGTTTCTTGGTGAAAAGTTTTGGACTAGTACTTGTAACTACGAGCATGGATCCATCTCTATGGTACGGCACCGTATGCCGTGTAAGTGCCGTGGGGTGCTCTCACTGACCTCTATATTTACCACTGGACTGGCTGTTCCGTAAGTTTGACAGCTATTTTTTTGTGCCTATTTGAAGCGCCACTAGCGAGTAGCGAGTGTCCGCAGAACAAATTTTGACGTATATTGCAAGTGGCCGCCAGAGAAGTGCTTGCTTATTGTTAAGTGATTTTATATTTTTTAAATATTAATTCGAATTTTATGTTGTTATTGTTATAAGCATTATATAAAAGTTATCAAGAATGAGGACATGTGACATATGTGTAAGCGACTAGTTTTAGTACCACGGACACTCGCTACTGCTCGCTACGTCCGACAGCGCCAAAATGGCGATTATCAAACGGGCACAAAAGCACTTTGACAGCCGCCAGTCCAGTGGTAAATATAGAGGTCAGTGGGTGCTCTGCACGGCGTTCTGCGCCGCGCACACGAACTAAAATAGCAGTTTTTGGCTTGATATGGACCGCGAAAGACGTATCCTGCTCCTATTGCTGTTGAAACGACGAATTAAGAAAAATACATAATCAAAAAGAATATTGGGTAAATCCATACTTTTACCATAGGGTGAATGGTGGGTCACTTCCGGAATTCCAGGCCGTGATAGTTTGAGAACATACATGAAGAGATAAATAAAAAATAAAATGTGAATATTAATTACTTACTGAGTAAACTTAACTAAAAGTCAAAGAATTCATTACACAACGCATGGTTACATAAGCGTAATACAATAGATACCTAGCGGGTGGTGGTGTGCGTGTGGCGGGAACACTACTGTTTTTGTGTGACGGAGGCGGAGCGTCTAGAAAAGTGTAGTAATGTCTCTTTATTTATGTAAAGGGAATTCTGGTGAAAAATTAAACACCAAATTTTATTATATAATCATGATCAGAGTCGAGTACGGAGTGCTCTCCTTCAATAACTAAAATTTTACACCAGTCACTCTGTATGATGAACCAAAGTGGACATAACTTTATGAGGAAATATGAAGCACATTATTATAAATGTAAAAATTTGGAATGGCCTGGAATGGCACGTAGGTTACTTTTTATCCCGATATTCCCGCCGGAAATTGCACGGGGCGAAATAAAAATGACCATTCTTAAAGCGCTTCTAAATCGGTTCAACCAAAAGCGAGATAATCGCTGCAAACCTATATAATTACAATTCAAACTGAGAACCTTCTTTTTTGAATTCAGTTAAAAATTTTGTTCGGACTTATATATAGTCCAGAATGCTCTGTGACCCCAATGCTAAAGTGAAGTTAATGACCTCTACAAAGAATACGTACCTACAATCTTATAACTTTTGGTTCGTGTGATTTTTATTCATACTAATTAATGAACAAAGAAATAATTTAAATAAAACAACCATAATATTAGCTTATTTTGTAATCGAAACTAAGGGAGAATCTTAAACCAATATTCAAATAGCCATAGGGATTTTATTATTACTGACATTATCAATTTGTAGCATGTATGATGCTAAAGTCATGGGCATTTTAAATAAAGACTAACTTGTAATTAACATATAACACACACGCAGCCATAAAAGTATCCGATAATCTCAAAACACAATTTATTCAGGTAACTTGTAGTTAGAACTTTCTTTTTACCCTAATTTAAAACTCTTCCGAAGCTTGAAATCTTTCATAAATAAGTAAAACACTAGCCTTAGCCCGCGGTTCAGCTAACACTATATTTGGGAAAATTTTAACACCCTTTTCTCTACATGCTGTCTAATGTAAATCACGTTTCCAAAATCGGACTAGTAGCTTCTAAGATATAAGCTTTTTTAAACTCAGGTACTAACTCTCTAGTATAAATAAAGTATACAAGATGAATTTATTGAGCACATTAACAAAATACTAAAATATATTTGAATAACTACAGATACTACAGATAACCTTTAGTATCAAATAGACTGCTGACCAATCACATAATATCTGAAGACGACAAAATTCCTACCCTGGGATCATTAAATTATTATTCAAAGAAGTAATGTTAGTATTAAGCAAATTGTAGATCTTGAGAATGGTTCTTACTTAATAAAGATAAAAAATGTAGGTATATTTATTTATTTATTTATTTATTCTTCATTGTACACATGGAGTAAGACATAACTTTATTAAAAATATAATAGGTACAGTGCACAATAGGCGGCCTTATCATCTACAGACAATCTCTTCCAGACAACCCTGGAATATCAAGACCAGATAAGGTCGTTAACAATACAGCTTAGTTTCGTAAAATGTTGTTTTAGTATTAAAATACGTAAGTAAGTAAACCGAATAGTTTGCTTGCACTTTAGACTTTATGTCTAACGACAGTACGCAGCTGAAAGTCAACTTAGGTACATCAGAAATACGCAAACTTTTTCCGAAATTAAAAGATAATAAAAACGATAAAAACACAAAAAACACCTCACGGATACTGCGTTTAGAAGAAAGTCCTAATATTTAACAATACTCTTAATCTGACTGAGTCGCAATAATAATAATTATGGCATTAACGTATTTTAGAACCTCATTCCTAAATAATCATTTGTTTGATTATTTAGGAATGAGGAATGTCGCGGTTTTATCACACATATATATGATATATCATACATATATAGTCCAAAAATATCATGAGCTTAAAACACTGTGTAGAATGGTAATTTAAGGGCATGATTTCCATAACTATCATGGGTCTGAATTTGTTCATGATCATGGTCAAGTTCCGTGCTGAACAGAATGACGGAATCAGTTTTAACTTCATACAGTAAATAGATTTCTGCCGCACACTGCGCGCCGGTCCGCTTGGTTTTGTTGCAGCGGTAAAACCGCTTCATGCCGGCCTTGGTTCGCCGCGTATACTTCAGGGACCAAGTTTTTTCACCCTTTACTGTTTTCTCAGCTTCCTCTTTACTATGGAATATTCTTATTATGGACCAATTTTTTCCATTGAACCGGGTTTTCCTAAATTGCTGATTATCTGCAATAAATAAGTCTAGTTAATGATAGTGACAGATTAATCCTGTTAAATAAATTTTTAAGCTGAATAAACTTTAGAATTGATATACTGTAGATACGGACCGAATTAGAAATAAAACCTTAGTGCCCAGTAATAGGTTGTACGTCGTACTTTCAGCATATGGATTCGCTGATGAAAAAGTTATCTCATTCTAAAACGTCGGAATTCTGCTTCAACAGAAACTAGGACTTCAGTTAGGTATACCGCTACATAGTTACAACCTTTTTAAGCCAATATTCGATGCTGTGAAGACGTTTAATAATTTCATGGAACTCATCTCAAGTTATAAGTTATGGAGATTTAAATAAAAAGTCCGAACAAGATTGCATGTTACAAAACACTTTATATTTAAGTAAATAAACATAACACTCAAACTGACGACGCACCAATTATATGGCTTCAAACTAAGATTATCTAAAGTGTCTGTGACGGAGAGGACGACACAACACAACAGAACTAGGATTTACCCTAGTACAACTATGTACTGACCACCCTGCATGACCACACCTACAATCCTAGTACTGACCAAAACCAGTTTAGAATGATTCGTTTCCCTGACTTGACCGGTTGGTAATTGAAGCCAGGACCACTCACACTGCTCGTGAGAGTTATAACACACGACAACTCTCACCCGATAAGACGTGTATTGCGCACGAACTGAGCGTTCAATACGGGCATCCTGAGTAAGATTTTTTCCGTATTTGGTCGCGAGCACGGTCCATCGTCACACACATTCTTTTTAACCGACTTCCAAAAGGAAGAGGTTATCAAATCGTGTGTTTGTTTGTTACTTGATTAATTGGTCACTTATGAATCGGTTTTTATAATTCTTGTTTCATTTGATAGATCACAATATGTCAGAAAAATTGCCGCGTTTTTTGCTCATAACTCAAAAAAACGTTTTTGTACTTAACGGCATTTTAGCTTGAGGACGGCAGAGAGGTGGCCCATACAAATTTAATGGAAATCGATTCAGTACCTACTTAAAAAAATACGTATGAAAGCGGAGGATACATACCTACATAGATGATATTTAATTCAGCCTAAGTTTTGACAAGGATTTTAAAATGTTAGTGAAGTCGGTTTTTTAATGGTCGGCGTTTGATAATACCTCTCTCCGCGCGACACTTCACAAAATAAATAGATCAGACGAGATTTCGAAGACCTCATTCGTGCTCTAATATTTATCAGAGCTTCATCAGTATCATACATACCTATATTAAAACTCGCCAGAGTGACTGATAGACAACGTACAGCCATAGCTACTAGTCGTAGAGAGCTGAAGCTTAATCATACATTCCTAGAGAGATGAAGGGGTAGGAGTGCATCAAGGAAAGTAACCTGAAGTCAATGGGTGTCTGGTTAGGTAAAAAAAAATCAACGAATGCAGAGCATTAAAAAACTGACTTCACGTCAAAACTTTGGGTGAGTTAGAATGTCATCAACGTCATCTCCGAAATCATACATATTCTTTCAAAAATTTTAAATTTTCAATGAAGTACTCAACCGATTTCAATGAAATTTATATGGAACCAACTATGAAGTATCTTCTATCATATGAAAAAATAATTTTCAAAATCGATTCATAATTCTTCAAACTATCGTGTAACAAAGACACAAAAAAAAACATACAGACGATTTGAGAACCTCCTCCTTTTTTGGAAGTCGGTTGAAATTAATTAATATTTCCAACGTTCACATCACATTATCTAAGCCAAATAAAATTTTCTTAAGAACTTATGCTATGGACCCTAGATAGACAATGTTTATTCGCCAACGGAGTCATGAGCAAAAGCTAATCGTTGTACTCATTAAAAAACTCCGAAGGCCCCGATGCAGCGACCTTGGTGGCGGCGCACAGAATTGTATAAAAGGACTACAGATGATAAAACTAAAAATTTAAAAGTTCTGGTTGTTTGCAATTTCACGATACAAATTAATTCTTAAATTGTCTCCATGATTCAAATGGCTAAAATGCAATGCAAAATCGTTCGAAAACTTAACAAACAAAAATTCACATTTTCAAGTTGCTCTCGTAATTATTTAATTTAAAATCCGAGTCCCTTTGATGTCTAAAAAACCGAACAATTCACGAATTGCGTTGAGCAGGCTACGAGCGTCACACACACAGGAGCAAGTCTCACTCACACTGGCGCAATTCGAGCTCGCGAGTGGTGCTCGCGCAATTAGGACGGGTGCACGAACGCCCGTCCAAATTGAGCATCGAGCATTTTTTGATGTTATTCAAAAAACAGGAAAAGTACGTATAGCTTAGAACAGGCCACAAGCGCGCTCTACTGCGGCTCAGTTCGCGCTCGAGAGGCGTCCAAATCATGGGAACTTTTTTTGCAGGTTACATTACTAGTTGCATTACTAGCACTCTGTACGCACCACGACGATTCATCGGTGCGAGCACAGAACTTTATCGAATCGTATGTTTACAAATGTTCGTATAGTATGGAGTCGGGTGCAAGTTTTTAGTAACATTGTAATTTTTTATTTAACAGTTATTTATGAGTACAACATGTTTACAAATATTCAAAATTAACAAGGCACACATTTATTTAAGCTGGCCGTGCGGCAATGGATACATTTTAATTATTGCTAACAAACCTTCTCCATACTATACGAACATTCGTGACAATACGAGTCGATAAAGTTCTGTGCTCGTACTGCATATTAGATTCAACTAATAGATCACAAAACAGTCACACTGGGCTATTACATCCTTTTATGAGGATGATAACTACCACACAAGTGTCGATGTGTATGTCATATAGAATTGATCTACAGTATTTATTTACTTTGTGCAGGTTGTTTCACCTTAGAAATAGGTAGATAGAAACCTTTAAAGGTTCTGTTAAAAATGATGAAGAGTTTAACTATAGCTTATGTCTCAGATTTGAAAGGCTCATTCAACAACTAAGGTACGCATAAAATTTAATAGTTATTTAATATCGATACACGTAGATCACAAAGCAGACACACTGGGCTATTATCTTTATATACAAGTCGCTTGTTTCTATTAGTTTGCTGCTTTTACAAGTAGTCTAAGTCTAAACATATTTGAAAATAATATTTTGAAACTTAATATAACGAATAGTATAAAAAATATATCAAATAATTATAACAGATTGATGGCGTAGATTTATAATTTTATTTCTTACAAGAAAATTATACTGGCACTGAAATATCAATGAAAATGTAGGAAACTTGTAAAAATAAACCTTATTAAAAAAATTTGTAAATTACATATTTTGATGTAACAATAGCATTATATGTCATTATAATAACAAAAGATTGTCGAAGAGCTATAAGCTCAACGTTTGATTAACTCCGTAACGTCAAAGATATTTTCAGTATCGGTTAGCGGTGGCGTGTGCGGTGAAGTCGTGGAAGCCCCAGACGCGCACGATGGCGTCGTCCACGGTGTGCAGCGAGGCGCGGCAGCCCGCCTTCGCCTTCACGCACACCCAGCGCGTCTTGTTTCCATTCACTTGCATCTTGTTGAACCGATACTGACCAATCATTATCACCGTATTACCACGCTGAGACTTTGCAAACACTGGCTTTAAATCTGAAACATTTACGATTTTACAAATTATTTTCTTCTACACATTTATATGAAACAATAGGGTCCTATCTTTGACGAAGAGCTCTTAAATATATTGTTCAGAATTTAGTAATAAGGTTTACAATGTATAATAAACTTCGTCCTAAATGGAAAATTTTGGAGGCTGGTGCTCATGCTGTAGACAACACCTACAACTTTACGTTACTTGTGTCTGTGATGATTCGTGCATTGCATATTTTGTTTGACTTGTAGCACCATATTGTTGACGTTTTAAACTCCGTTTTCTTATATGTTTTCTTATATTGTATAATTTTCAAATGATAAGCAGTATTATAATATAAATGATTTTTTAAATGAATGACAAGGATTTAATCTGCATGACATTTAATAATATAATTAAAAATAAATAAACAAGTTTGGACATAAGTAATATAATTATTTTGAATTGTTAAATTGAAAAGTGGACAAAAATTTGCACACCGATATTGACGGTTGAATATGCTGTACAATATATTTAGATCTAAGAACTTTTTTTCTACCGTATTCTGCGAATAAATGACATTCTATTCTATTCTATTCTATAGAAACTGTACCCTGACAAGATTATCAATCCCATGGGCATTTGCCACTAACTGCACTGTCATATGTTTTATAAAAACTTATCAATATCAATCACTTCGACCACTTCAATTTCAACTTCATAGTTAGATAATATTTTTATCATAGTAACTCCAAATATCATATTTTAGGTCCTTGTAACAGTGTATTTTTTGGGAACAGCAAACAGCTCGCGCCCTTAAGGATTGGTTGGGTTTATCGAGTAGTATCATCTGGTAGGTTTCGGTGGCGGATTGACACGCTCAAACGAAAAAAAAATTGGGCTTGTTCATATAAATACAATTTTCAGCAGATAAAATTTATTTATGTCGGGGAAAACAAACAAAACGAAAGGAAGCGTTACTCATAAAACACGATAGAATTAATCACTGGACAGTTACTTAGTACCGAGTCTGTGGGCTTGGGTATAACCCTGGCTTAGTTACAACGCCAACGCAATTAATACCGAGCTACTATCGACCGTCAGTCCGAGATACGTCCGCGCACCTAGCCGTCCTAACCGTATCTCTGTCACTTGCCATCATCCTACTTCAAGATACAACCTATGGCGCTGCAATGGAATGTCAGTCATTCATTGCATTTAGCGCCCTCTTTAACAGTACTACCAACATACTTCCGCTACCATGAAGTCATACAAACATCTTAATATCGCAAACTCATCGTTATCGCCAACATTTAGTAATTTATTATGATTATAACTAAAAAAAATATTAATTAAATGTTATGAAATCAAGTATTACAAGTAAGAAGTAAATTAACGAACAAAATTGTTTAAAACATAATTACAATAGTAGATCAAGAATAATATCAAGTTTATTGTGCTACATTTATTTTACATACCAACCCAAATATCGTTATGAAATATTGTTACAAAACTTATTGATATAATTCTAAGGTACACATTGAATAATTTCAAATGGAAAAGAACGTAATTTTTCTTTACATTTTAATTAATATTTGCAAAGGTAACATGCGTGTGACTTTAGGATGTCGAAGACGACGCTTCGAATTTTCAGTACTTTCAACCAATAATGACTATGCAAACTGCAAGTACTGATGATTGACGCGGACGTTAATGTGACAAGGTTCCACCGCAATGCCAACTTGCGGACTATTGCGGAGATTATACAAAAAGAATAGCAGGCCTTCATTGTATTTTCAACAGATGTAACGTAGTGATTACAATATTAAACAAAACATAATAAAATATTTTATGTTCCGTTCTTTTTACCCACGACGGAACGGAGACGGTATATGCGTTTGGGGTGAGAGGGTGTTTGTGCAAACCAATGTTACCATTTATTTCCAGAACCACTTGTCCGATTTGAATGCGTTTTTCAGTAATCGCTTTGGATTTGATTGGTGCATGTTCTTATAAGTGTAGCAGTAACAACTCACCAGGGGGCGCTGCAGTAAACATTTGTTTGTAGAAGCCAATGTTACCGTTTACCTGCAAAACCATTGGTCCGATTTAAATGCTGTTTTCAGTGATCGCTTTGGATTTGATTAGCGCATGTTCTGAGATAGGTGTTACGGTAACAACTCACCAGGGGGCGCTGCAGTAAATATTTGTTTGCAAACCATTATTGGTCCGATTTGAATGCCGTTTTCAATTATCGCTTTGGATTTGATTGGTATATTGTTCTTAAATAGGTTTAACGGTAACAACACATCAGGGGGCGCCGCAGTAAACATTTGTTTGTAATAACAACCATTAATTTTGCAAAACCATTGGTCCGATTTAAATGTGGCTTTCAGTGATCGATAAGCCCGAAGGCATTATTATTCATAATCATAATGTTTAAGGGAGTTTAGCCAGTATCAGGAACTGTTTCCGTCTTCACCGCGAGGAGGTACTCCCAGCTTATGTTGTGTAATTATTAGTTTCAGAAATCATTCATAGAGACTCATGACATCATAGACATAGATACACAAATCCAAAGCCATCACTGAAAACCGCATTAAAATCGAACCAGTGGTTTTGAAGAATGGTAACATTGGTTTGCACAAACCATTCTACGTAATATGATATCGAGTTACGTTACAACAAAGCCCCAGCAAAGTTGAGCCACCAGCAAAGTTGAGTTGTAAATACTTATTATAATACTTCACTATGTATTTAAATAAACTACATGGGTTTTCCAGCGGGGGTGGGGACATTAGAGGGCTGATGAGGAACGAGATGTTGTGTAATGTAATGTATGGTACCTATATTATGCTCTCTAAAAAGTTTGAAATAAGAAACAAAATAAAAAATTTGAAAAACCCACGAAACAACGGTTAAAAAGTAATTGAAAAAGAATAAAATAATTTATTCCATCAATATTTTAAATTTCAATATAAAACTACAAAACGAATTCATTCAATGGCAGCCCCAGACGGATTTTCTTGCTCTTCTTATAAAGTTCATAGGGAGTTGAATACCTATGTTATTGCGACATGTACATCTTCGAGGACCGAATAGGAAAGCGTAGGGAAGTGCTATGAAAACAAATAGTATGTTGTTCATAATATGACCGACTCTGTCTGAGATCAAGTGAACTTTTAAAAAAGCTTTTCACGTTGATTATCTCTCGTCACATAAATCATTTCAGTCGGGGGATTTTAAATTATTTTATTCTTTTTCAATTACTTTTTAACCGTTGCGTCGTGGGTTTTTCAAAATTTTTATTTTGTTTTTTATTTACCCACGACGGAACGGAGACGGTATATGCATTTGGGGTGAGAGGGTGTTTGTGTGTTTGTGCAAACCAATGTTACCATTTATCTCCAGAACCACTGGTCCGATTTTAATGCGGTTTTCAGTAATCGTTTTGGATTTGATTGGTGCATGTTCTTAGATAAGTGTAGCGGTAACAACTCACCAGGGGGCGCTGCAGTAAACATTTGTTTGTAAAAGCCAATGTTACCGTTTATCTGCAAAACCATTAGTCCGATTTAAATGCTGTTTTCACTGATCGCTTTGGGTTTGATTAGCGCATGTTCTGAAATAGGTGTTACGGTAACAACTCACCAGGGGGCGCTGCAGTAAATATTTGTTTGTAATAACAACCATTAATTCTGCAAAACCATTGGTCCGGCTTTCAGTGATCGCTTTGGGTTTGATTGGTGCATGTTCTTAGGCCGGCGCCAGACTTAGCTTCAAATGTTTGAATGCTATGTGTGGCGCTGGACTTTGCATATGTATTCAACGTTTGCACAAAGCTTTGCACTTTGCCATCCGGTGTCGGTCTTTTTCCACACATCAAAGCGTTTAAAGTTGAATGTGTGCAAATGTTTGCGTGGCTTGCCACACTTGTTCAGTGTCCAGTTGCTCGAGCGTTGTTGAGCGGGACGGTTGTGTGCATGTTACACTGCATGCGGCCATATAATAGACTGGGGCAGCGAGTGCGTTCTGGAATTTGTAGAGTTGTTACAGGGGCAACTATGTACATGGAACCCGAAAAATAACAAATAAAAAAAATATAATTACATACGTACAAATAATACAGGCTAACTGAGTCTACAAAATCGTTGTCCATCTTGTTTGTTGTCTACTAGCATACTGTGGAGAAAAGTGTTTGCGAAGCAAGTCTGGCAGGTTACGTCAATATGTGTTCAAATGACTTTGCAAAGTCGTCAAAGATTTGTGCAAATCTTTGATGCTAAGTCTGGCGCCCGGGTTAGATAGGTGTTATTGTAACAACTCGCAAAAACAAACATAATAAAACGAACTTTTCAGTGCAGTTGGGTGGATTAGAGTCAGGTGCTATTTAGCAAATGTCGATTATATTGAAGTGAACATTCGAATAATCAATTTGTACATTTCTGTACAACTGATTGTTTTCTTAACCCCTTATAAGAAGAGCCTGGCGATATAAAAGATCAAATGGTAACATTGGTTTGCACAAACCATTCTACGTAATATGATATCGAGTTACGTTGCAACAAAGCCCCAGCAAAGTTGAGTTGTAAATACTTATTATAATACTTCACTATGTATTTAAATAAACTACATGGGTTTTCCAGCGGTGGTGGGGACATTAGAGGGCTGATGAGGAACGAGGTGTTGTGTAATGTAATGTATGGTACTTATATTATGCTCTTTAAAAAGTTTGAAAGTAAATGGCAGAATTGTAATTAGGTTACCTAACTAGGTACTATTATAAAATAATTCATAGTATGCGTATAAATAAACAGTTGGTAGTGGATCAGTATCCGTTACCCACTACAAATGAATTATTTTCTAAACTTTACGGGGGTCAGTAGTACACGAAACTGGATTTAAAAATGGCGTATAATCAATTGGTTTTAAGTGAGGAATCTCAAAAGTATACCTGCATAAAAACGCACCGCGGTCTATTTGCGTATACGCGGCTCATGTTCGGGTTGGCTCCCGCGCCGGCCATCCTCCAGCGCGTCATGGAGAGCCTGCTGGCGGGAATCAGTGGTGTGCTGTGTCTGCTTGACGACGTGTCGATCACAGGGGCTAACCGTGCAGAGCACCTGAGTAGGCTGCATCAAGTTTTACAAAGAATACAGGATCTCTCGTATTAAAAAGAGATAAATGTGAGTTTTTAATGACGAAATCAGCTATCTCGGTTATGTCATTAACAAGGACGGTTTAAAAAATCTCCGGAGCAAATAAGAGCCATGGTCGAAGCGTCTATTAAACAATTACAATCATTTTTAGGTCTTATTAATTACTACAGATGTTTTGTGCCGAGCGCGTCAACTATTCTGTCGCCATTTTATGAGTTATTGAAAAGTGACATAAAATGGCAATGGTCGAAAAAAGAAAATGATGCCTTTTTAGAAATAAAAAATAAATTAACGTCAGATCTAGTCTTAGCTCATTTCAATCCAAATGCTTAAATAATTTTAACAGTTGATGCGTCTTCGACCGCACTCGGCGCCATTTTGTCACAAATAGACAGTGACCAGCTCGAAAAAACGGTAGACTTCGCTTCAAGAACACTAATTAGCGCTGAGAAAAGGTAAAAGAAGCTACGGCAATTATAATTGGGGTTCACCGTTTCCATCAATATTTGTATGGAAGGTCTATACCATTCATATTACGCACGGATCACAAGCCGTTATGATAAATTTTCGGACCTAACAAGGGAAGTATCGGACCTATTCCGGAAGTATAGGCAAACCGTCTGCAAATGTATACGTTATTTTTATGCGGCTATAATTATAAAATCGAGTATGTCAAAAGTAAATACAACTGCGCGGACTACCTGTCGTGAGCTAGTCAGCCGCCGCCGCTAGAGGGCGCGGCGCGTGCGCTCAGCGACCACGACGCGCAGCCCGACCGCGCCGCCTTCAACAAGTCTTGGTACCTACCTTGCCGATAACATTACAACAGTTGAAAGATGAGACAAAGAAAGATGTAGTGTTAAGTAAGGTTATTAGGTTTGTATTGGAAGGATGGCCTAAGAAAAATAATGACGAAGCAATCAAACCATTATTTTTGTGTAAATCCAATTAGCCTATGAAAGTGGATGTCTAATGAGGGGCTATAAGGCCGCAATACCATTATCTTTGCGTAAACGGATCCTTAGTGAACTTAATTCGTCTCATATGGGTATAGTTAAAACCAAAGCGGAAGCGCGATCTAGGGTTTGGTTCACGTGCATTGAAAAAGCGCTTGAAAAAATTAAAGGCTTATACAGGGTGTGGCGTAATGAGTGGATAATCCTTTACCGACGGTTGGGCACAAACTGTACGTTTAAAAATAAAAATAAAAAAAACTTTGGCTATCGTACAAAATTGGTAGTTTACGTTTGATAGCACCACTATCACTGAATGCTGTTGAGAAAACAGATTGAGAAAATTCTTTGTATTGTAAATTTGGGACTTAAAAGAGTGGGTAAAGGCCGAACTTTTTTCAAATTTAAAAAAATGCCCAAAAACTCGAAAACCGTGACACTTTTACTAGACACAAATTGTAATTTTCCGAACAGCCGCAATGCTCCCCAACCGTAGGTAAAGGATTATCCACTCATTACGCCACACCCTGTATAGGGTGGAGTTGCGTAAAATGGACTGGCTCCTAAATTGTACCACCTTAAAATCTACCAAACCATAAATATATTTTTTAATACAGTTGCTCAAAAAGTGGCGTATTGCAGGGACGTTTAGCGTTCGGGATGTGGGCTATTTCACACTTGTGCTTTTTCTTTACCTTTTCCGCACTCGTGCGTTCTCTTTCCCAAATGTCAAAATAATGTCTATTAAAAAGAAAAAAATCAACCACGAAGTTTTTACTAAAAAAAAATTCATAGAAGTTTTTACGATTCATGCAAATATTTCTGAAAAGAAGCTACTTATTTGTTTCAATATCAGATATAATGATTTGATGCAAAGTGATTTGGGTTAGGTTTCATTTCATTTTATCTCATTAAATTCATTTTCATTTCATGTCAATACAAAAAATCGACTTGGCTGTATGGGCATAGTTCCCTTTGCCTACCCAGAATGGGTAAACAAACCAAAAAAATCTCTGTTTATAATCTTTCACGGCTGGCGCCATTTTGTATATTTTATAAAATTGCTTAATTTTTTCGCAACTGTATTAAAAATAGTCGTTCAGTACACGTGCGGAACCGTCATTGCAACTCGTTCCGACTGTCAACCCTCGCCTTCGGCTGCGCCTCGGCTCGTGTAGACATTTGTCGGAACTCTTTGCAATGACAGGCTTTCCGCACTCGTAATGAAATATACTATTTTAAGCGTGCAACACTATTTAATCATATTGCCAACATAAAAAAGAAGCTGCCATTTTTGATTCGCCGTGTTTGCAAAAGAAAGATTTGAGAAGCGAAAACAAAAAAAACGACGTTTTATTGTTATTTTTTTGTCATATTAGATAAGATTTTTTTGTTTTAATGGTAAGTACAATATTGTTTCATGGTTTATATTCTTGTGTAACTGTACTTTATAGTTTATTTAGTAAACATTGTTATTCATAATGTTTGAGGTTATTTTTCTAACGGAATTTTTAAATGTATGTAAGCGTGTTGCCTAAAATGTACCACTTAAAGTATCCTTATATACATATATTTAAAGTATTATATATTGTTATTATTCTAAGAAAGAAAGAACCGTAATTATGGCCTGCAGGTATGGTTATCGTTGCGACGCAATAATAATTCATCGTAAAAAAGGACAGAGGCTTTACATCCCTTGCGCCGTCTCTTGCTACAGTACCACAACGTTCGTCGACCAGTCTTATTTGTTTTCCAGAAACGATAACCATTAAAAATCAATCCACCGTCAGGTGTCTTTTCGAAACGCGATTCTGAAAAATGTATAAAATATAAATTAGCAAACTAACTACTACCACAGCTACTACCGAGGTAAAGTTATATCAGCTTGTGTTGAGGCCACGCAGAGGAACTTGATGATATCTTAGCACACGCTGAGACCGATGGAGCACATTGTGTTCTCAAGAGAACATGATCTTCATTATACATACTATGCCAATATAATAAATACTAGCTCACTTTCTATGAAGGGGTAATTAATAACTGGGCAGTACATTAAGAGGTCCTGCGACCCAAGGACTCTGTTTATTCATCTCTTTCAATACGGCATTTAAAAAACCAAGTTGATGAAAATATGTTATATGATACCTAAAAGAGCCCAAATATTTTTAGGAAGTGGTAAAGTAAAAATTTGTTAAGTCGTGTATTTTTAACTACTTTTATTTGACGGTTCAATAAGCTTGAGTTTTTAGAAAGTTTTTTTCACCTAGTGAAAGGAATGTTAACAGCGTAATTCACTGAGCTAGCTTCATGAGCTGCTTGGTACGAACATGAAACAGGTCTAACATCTTACATAAACTCCATCTTTAATCACATACTTTGGCGGAGCATGCGAATGTGGTCTATTGCACTTAAGAAATACACCATCGATGTCGGTAGTAAGTTCAGTTTTGCATATATTATTCTTCGTACACGCCCAAGTTATGTACTTCTCGTTTCTCCATTTCTTTTTAAAACAAAAACTGTATCCTTTGTAAAGTGCAACCTGTTTCCCACGAGGATTTATTAGTTTCGTTACTGAAAGGTAACAAAAAATGATTAATTTTATGTTTTCTTACAAGGGGTGTTTTATGTTGAATCTAAATTTTCAATCCAACATTATTTCCTTCGGAATAGAAATCTGATTTATATTTGTTATGACAAAGATATCCTACAAAACCTTATAAGAAGTCTTTTTGAAAATAAATTCTCATTTTTGCTGCTAAGATATGTGATAGCGGTGCGAATTAACCATCGATTATTTTACGTAAACAAAAGTATAATATCAATTAACAATTTAGCACTCGTTACTAAGGCATACATAATTATACATCTTCTCTTCACGCCTATATCCCTTATAGAACTATCTGATGTCATGTTGGAGGTATTATTATTATGGAGAGAGACTATTGCAATGTCACAGGCTTAGCTTATCGCCCAAAGCTATTTTTAATTTAACGTTACTTAAGAACTGTTAACACTTTTAAGTCTAGTTGTTCCTTTCATGGTACTGTCACACTCCCAGAGGTCCCAGGTTCAAGTCCTGGTCGGGTGATGATTTTATTTAGCATATTTTTCCAGTTATTTAAGAATAATTGAGCATTATTAAAAGCAATAACTTAAAATATTATTAGCTTCACACTCTGTTGGGCGTGGAGTGCGCTAGTGGGTCGTGCAAGGCGGTAACGCGCACGACGGCATCGTTGCTGGTGTAGATGGTAGCGCCACACCCGCCACCACCTTCACGCAGACCCAGCGCGCCTTATTTCCGTAGTTATGGGCGCGGTTGGACAGTTTTGCCATGCTGAGATTCCGCAAACACAGGAAGTGAATCTAAAAACAGGAAAAAGTAAAACACCTTCAAGGAGGTATATCATCACAATCCTTTTTCATGCACCTACTGTAAGGCTGAGAAACAGTGAGGTTTTATGAGGCTACGATATACCAACATAGCATGAAACACCTTTTAGATAAACTTGGAAGACATACATCAGCACACAATGTTACATTTTGCTCCGGCCGGCAGTTAGTAAGTAATCTACCTGGGCGGGTCAATAAGTCTGTGACTTTTTGAATTTCTGACCTCTTTACTGAAAAAGCAACACTACTCCTATCAACAGAATTTTAAATTACTCCGTCAGTTAGTTTGTGTCTGACAACTATCTTTATCAGACTTCCTATCTTTATAAAAAAGTGAATTTCGTGTGCTTATTAAGCATTATTTTTTGCGAAAAAAACCATTACCGAGACCAAGGCTAAGCTTGATAAATACTATGCGGACTTTGCACCATCGATTTCAATGGTAAAAAAGTGGTTTACTGAATTTCGTTGTGGCCGTATAAGCACTGAAGATGCCGAACGTCTTGGACGCCGTTGAGGTCTCTACACCCGAAACAATCGAAAAAATTCACGATATGGTGTTGGCCGTCCGAAGATTGAAAGTGCGAGAGATTGTGGAAGCCAAATAGAAGAAGTTTTAAATTTTGAAGGATAACTTGGGCATGTGAAAGCTTTCCGCAAGATGGGTGCCACTTTTGCTCACAGTCGACCACAAACGCAATCATGTAACAACTTCAGAGGAAGGTTTGGCGTTGTTAAATCGCAATATGGAGCAGTTTTTGCGCCGTTTTGTAACCGTGGACAAAACATGGATTCACCACAACACACCAGAGACCAAACAACAGTCGAAATAGTGGGTTTCTAAGGGTGAATCGTCGCCAAAGAAGGCCAAGGTGGGTTTGTCAGCCAATAACATTATGGCGACTGTTTTTTTGGGATTCACGCGAGATAATCCACATTGACTTCCTTCAAAAGGGAAGAACAATCAATAGGGAATATTACACCAACTTATTAGCCCGATTCAATGACAATTTGAAATAAACCGAACTCATATGGCCAAGAAAAAAGTTCTTTTCCACGAAGACAATGCAAGAGTGCTCACATATGCAGTTGCCATGGCACAAAACCATGTATTGGGCTATGAATTGCTCCCTAATCCACCCTATTCTCCAGATTTGGCTCCGAGTGACTACTTCTTGTTCCCAAACTTGAAGAAATGGCTTGGTGGAAAAAGATTTGACTCCAATGATGAAGTCATCTCGCAAACAAAGGCCTATTTTGATGACCTCAACAAATCATATTTTTGGAAGGGATAAAAACATTGAAGAAGCGTTGGACAAAGTGTATAGAGCTCAAGGGAAACTACGTTGAAAAATAAAATGATTTATTTATCAAAAAATCTGTGTTTTATTCCAAAAGTCACGGACTTATTGACCCGCCCTCGTAATTTGAACGATAGCACATGTTACCGCTACGACATGACGAGTTCTTTAAGAGGTTATCAATTTGTAACAGCATGTAATTTTACAAACATCCACCAATCTCTAAGAGAAAAGTTTAAAGAGATTGGTATCTTGACCTTTGCATCACAATATATATATACAACATTATGTATATTTATAAGAATAGTAGTAAATTTAAAACCATGAAAGATAAGCATGATAAAAATTATTCTGTAATGACAAGGAACGACCATAAATTAGCGTTTCCCAAATAAAGGCTGACTAAAAGCACCAAATCATTTATGGGAATGTCAATACGTATTTATAATAAAATACCACAGTCAATTCAATCTCTAACGTTTAATAAATTTAAAAGAACTATCAAAGAAACATTATGCAAAAAAGGCTCAAAGATTATTTAGATGACAAAAGAGCGTGGGATTGATGTCTCCACAGGGTATTTCCAAATATTACCTAAACATTAATCACTATGTAAGCAGCTTGGCTGCGACATGATATTGGCAAGCACGAATAGCTGTCTTCTGTTTGTTTGTTCATATCATAGCAGAGCTGTATTTCTGCCAAATTGTACCTATAATAAGCACTTTTTACAAAAGAGTGCCGAGAGTTTTTTTTCCGCCGGCTTTTTTCCTCTCGGTCTACCTAGGGTTCTACTTTCATTTCGTTTTTTAAAGCCGAAGAAGAAGTAGTAGTAGACATCACCAAGACATTGGTGGATAATGGGCGATCATTATCTTTATAAGCTGAGAGACGCACACTTCTCGACGGAGGCCTTCCCCAGGATTCGACATGTCGTCCGGACCCGCGCCGCCCTCATCCAGCATTTGACGTTCGTAAAGTGTATAAAATTACCTACTACGAATAAAAAAGTTTTCATTTTCATTTTCATTTTCAATCTACAAATAATAGAACTTTTTTCCATTTTCAGTCAACGCAAAATTCACATTTAAATGAAATAATATGAAATAATTAATATCTACTACCTTATCACAGCAGAAAACAAAAACACCTATCTTGTTTAAAAAAATTACAGTTTAATGAGAATACCGTTTTTAATTATAAGTTCAGGAGGAGGATGGCTGTGCTTATTTGGATACCGTAGAACTGCAGTGTTGTCAATGGTGGTGGTGACTCGAGCATTGCAAATGTGATTACTGGTACACCTCCAGTATAACGTCTTTTTGTTGTTATTGTTACCTTGCTTGCCAAAACAATAACCTCCCATAAAAAGTACTAATTTTCCCTTCTTACTCTTCAAGATTTGTACTAAAATATAAAAAGATGAGAGTTAAAATGTTGTTTTTACTTTTTACACCTGAGGTAAGCTGAATTCCTACACATGACATAGGTCGGTAAACAAAATTTAAATGAAAAATCTTTTGCAAAAAGTCCTTTCCAATCTATTTTATATGATGACATACAGAACTTATACTGAGGGGCTAAATAAAAAAAAAACTTAAGGTTTTTAAGTAAAAAACATTAAGTTTTTTTACTTGACGTAGCTCCATTTAAAAAATAAATGGAGCTACGTTAGCAATATAACGTAAAAACAAAAATGTGATAAGTAATTTCGAGGCGGACCGCCAGGCCCCGGTAGCTCAGTTGGAAGAGCACTCGTCCGGCAAACGAGAGGTCCCAGGTTCGAATCCTGGTCGGGTAATTTTTATTTATTACATTTTTCATTTATCTAAAAAAAACTTAGTCATAGACTTTGTCTACATCGAACTTTCTTATGGAATATTAAGAAAACAAAAAGAAAATTGCTAAAAGAAAGAAATAACATCATTTAAAACATCAACATCACTTAAATTTAAAGCGTCACATGTCTCTTTATGGCCATTAAACTTTACAATACTCTTATTTATTTCTAGCAGTAACGGCACTGTTGTAAAACCGCCTGTTTGCACACTTCCACTGTTTACAGCCACTTTATTAGGATCGTATTTTTTATATCCTTATTTATGGTATTTCCAGTCAGAGCATATTAGTAACAGCTCTCCTCTTCTTGAAGCTGTAATAGTATTCTGTTAGCATTCTAGTCGTTAGCATTCTAGTCGTTATCATCGCACAACCCAATATGCTGAAATAAAAGGTCCTAGAAAAAATACTTTCAGTACCTTCCAAAACCAAAATCCTTAGAAAATGGATATATTTTTTTACTTGCGTGTGTGTGGATGTGTGGAGACTGTATGACCATGGAAACAAACATGGCGGCGTTGGTATCTACGAAAACGTATAATATGTATACTAGACTAGTAAGTCCTTATTGGACTAATGGTCTATAAAGAACAAATAAACATACATAAAGATACTGCGAAACTAATAGGTATCTTAAGAGTATATTAAATCTATGATAGATTCAATTGAATCGTGGTAGCACTAATAATGTACTTATTTTAAACTAGCTGTGACCCGCAACTTCGTCCGCCCGGATACCGTTTATTAGAGTTGGATAAATACTATTATTATATCCTCCTTGAAGTTAAAACTTACCTTATTCTAAATTTCGTCAAAATCGACTCAGTAGTTTAGCTGTGAAAGCGTTTTTGATAGATAAACAGACAGAATTACTCCAAAAACTGTTAAAACAAAGCAGTGATCCGCAGTTTCACCTAGGTTTTATGAAAAGTATAGGTAGCTAGGTATATTACATAGATGATGCCCGCGACTTCGTCTGTATATAATTAGTATTTCGAGTAGGTTATTTTCTTCTCCAAGGTCCTAACTATCTTTAATCTATATCTATATCTTCTATACTTATAATAAATCTGTAGAGAGGTCAATTCTGTACATGAAATATATTTTCAAAATAACTATCAGGGGGTGATTAGTGATTGATACTGATGCCAAAAATGCAATCAGTAAAATTTTTGTCTGTCTGTCTGTCTGTCTGTATGTTCCTTATAGGAACAAAAACTACTCGACGGATTTTAACGAAACTTGGCAAAATTATTCTTCATACTCCTGGGCAGGTTATAGTGTACTTATTATCACACTACAATCAATAGGAGCAGAGCAGTGAAGGGAAATGTTGGGAAAACAGGAGAAGTTACTTCATTTTTTAAGCTTCCGTCGCGTGTGCAGCCTTAATGGTTAAAGAGATGGTTAAAGAGAAATCATGTATGACAAAAATATTCTTCATAAAATTATATAAAAAATATCCCACAACAGTAGGTATATGTCTATATTTTATGGTTGGCTCATAATAACACGTGTAAATCCCGATAGCTTAGCAGTTCGGAGCTTTCTGATTATATTTGTTTACTCTTACGTTTTTAATACTCTCACTCATCCCTAATTAAAAAAAATTAACATTATTACCTATTCAATAAAAAAAGAATCATAGAAATCGGTAAAGAAACACCAAACTTATACATGAAATACGCTAATAACCCATCGCGCGTGAATACTAAATGATATAAGGTTTATTTTTGCGTAACGGTTGCCGCGCTCGACGCGGCTCGCGGTGCTGTAGGGTATAAAAAGGCGGGAGGCGAGCGCAAGCTTTATAATTCATTCAATATTTGGCTGTTGATGCATTCAGAGCGTGCGACTTTATTGACAGACAATAATTTATATTATAAACCGTGCTTATCAGCGCGACTTTTAGTCTTTAAATAGTTTATTTAAATTTCTTTCATTATTATTTTATAAAATAGGTATTAGTTGTTTTGGTAGTGTTTAAATATTCGGTCAAATTCCTGGCTAATTTATGTTCAGTTTTTTTTGTATTTTTTAGGTAAAAGCGTAGGTACTTTTATTAATTATTGTAGTTATAGGTATTTATTTTTAAGTGAAGTAGGTATAGGTAGATAGCATTGCACAGGCGTTTCAGCTTTAATTTTATTTCTTTTTCTGTTGTAAGTTTTACATATTTCTGGGTATAATTCCATTAGAATATCTCAAATTTTAACAGGTTGCGGTGCAGGAGAAACCGTCTTTATTCCCAGAATTCCCATAATACCAAATAATTTTCCATTCCAATTTAAAAGAACGCAATTTCCAGTATCGGTGTGTTTTGCAATGACAATTAATAAGGCTCATGGGCAGACTTCGTGTTGCTGGAGTTTATTATTATTATTATTATTATTTATTGATCAATACATATTAATTACAAAATTATAAAATAATTTACTTACTCGCTTAAACCTGTACGGTTTTTGTGCGAGCAGCGAGTTCGAATTTTACATTTGTTAGATACAAAACTTAATCTAGGTACTTAAAATCTCAGTGTAGATCTCAGTGTCAGTTGTTTCTCGCATGGTCAGTTATAGGTCGCTCTTTCTCGGGTTAGCAGTTCTAGAAATCTTCATGTTCACGTGCCGAACGGTTCAACTTTCAATATCGTTTACTTGGAAGCTTTGCGCTGAAGTATTTTCGTTCCATAGATCCTTAAGCCTCATAAGTGAAAGTGATCTAAACAATTAATTGGCAAATATTATAAAATGTCAATCCTTATCCTTACTAATATTATAAATATGAAAGCGTGGATATTTGTTCAGCTTTCACGCAAAAACTACTCAACGAATCATGAGAGGTACTATTTAGAAGTAACATATGATACTTTTTATCCCGAAATTATCGCGAGCGGAGCCGCGGGCACAGCTAGTAACAAAAATAAAAATGAAGAATCTTCGCCCATATAATATGTATAACTCCTTACCACAAACATAGGTAGGTAACTATCTATTAGGTACATTACAAAGGCACATAGCGTTATAAACAAATCGGGTGCCAAAGTGCCTTAAATTTTAATATTGTCTTAAGTTTTCGCGATAACTATTATGTATGACTATTAAATAAAGCACTTTATAACCGGATTTATCGCATATATTTAAATTTTAAATTTTAACAGTCGCTCGTGACCACGGGGTCTGCAAAGACACCGAAACGTCGAGTTAAAATGTAAAATATAAATTATACGCCATTAATCCGGTTAAAAAGTGTTTTATTTAATGCCTTCAATTTTACTTAATTCATGCAATATCTTCATTAATTATACTTAGCTTATTGTTATTCTAGGTAAAACTAAGTAGTTTTTGCGTGAAAGACGAGCAAAAATCCATCCATCCAGCCAATATCAGTGTACATACAATACTACCTATAGTTATGTATGGCTGCTTTTCACTGCCAAACGGCTAAGCCAATATTAATGTAATTTGGTATAGTAGTTAACACATACGTTACTTTTTATTCCGAAGAAATCTATGGTTTCTGACTTCCAAGAGGCAGAAACGATCATGAAATAAACAAAACCTTGATTTCCATTTTATCTCCGTATGTACAGAAGGCAGTTCATCAAGCGTTATAAATCTGTCAATTTTTTTTTACTTGAATTTGAACTCTATGCCCTCGATAATAGTTAAAATTGGTTGGGGAAATTTGACAGGTAATGTAACGCTTGTTCCTTCCGTACCTACCTATATTAAATCGCGCAAAAGCTTGCGCTCGCCTCCCGCCTTTTTATACCCTACCGCTGCGAGCCGCGTCGAGCATTCAGTATTCACGCATTCAGTATTCACGCGCGATGGGTTATTAGCGTATTTCATGTATAAGTTTGGTGTTTCTTTACTGATTTCTATGATTATTTTTTTATTGAATAGGTAATAATGTTATTTTTTTTTAATTAGGGATGAATGAGAGTATTATAAACGTAAGAGTGAACAAATATAATCAGAAAGCTCCGAACTGCTAAGCTATCGGGTTTTACACGTGTTATTGTGAGTCAACCATAAAATATAGATATATACTGTTGTGGGATATTTGTTATATAATTTTATGAAGAATATTTTTTTTTATACATGATTTCTATGTAGCTTTAACCATTAAGGCTGCACACGCGACGGAAGCTTAAAAAATGAAGTAACTTCTCCCGTTTTTCCAACATTTCCCTTCACTGCTCTGTTCTTATTGATTGTAGCGTGATAATAAGTATACTATAACCTGCCCAGGAGTATGAAGAATAATTTTACCAAGTTTCGTTAAAATCTGTCGAGTAGTTTTTGTTTCTATAAGGAACATACAGACAGACAGACAGACAGACAAAAATTTTACTGATTGCATTTTTGGCATCAGTATCGATCACTAATCACCCCCTGATAGTTATTTTGAAAAAATATTTCATGTACAGAATTGACCTCTCTACAGATTTATTATAAGTATAGATAGATATTGTTTTGGGGAGATAATATTACAGCATTCTGATAAACATTGATGCTTCAGAGTCATTTTGCTTTAAAGCCTTTTGATTATTTTACAAAAACATTATGAGGAATTTGAAAACGGTAGCGATAATACCCGATACCTACCACCGGAAAAACAAGACCGACTCTTAGAGTTTCTTAAATTGGTTAAAATAATATCTTTTAAAATCATAAACTTCATAGAAGAATATGAATATTTTTCTTCAAAACATATTTCACAAGATGCAAAATGTACTAATGGTTATGGTCATGTTGGTGCTGTACAATTTCGTTGCCAATAGTGATGATGGCGGCTTTGCACCTTTTGTGTGCCTTCACACAGACGTACCTGGCCCGCGGTCCCCGACTGCCCGACCACTTGTTGAACCGATAGTTACCAATCTGTATTACAGGACTGCCTTGACGAGATACGCCAAATACCGGTTCCGTAAGAAACTAAATTTTGTTATGTTTACATTGAAAATAATCAGATATAGAATTAAAACAGTTATTAAAAATGAAAAAATACTAGATAGTAGTGAAGCTTGCAGAATCTACAACCGTTAATCATTTTCTACTAGCTTACACCGGGTTTACACTGCTCATTTCTTGTTAAAATAATTTAATTATGAGATATAATAACCATTGGTTTACATGATCGAAGGTACTCTGGCTACACTTTCATCTCATTTTTGATACCTATTGTAAGATAATGTGTATTAATAAATAAAGTGTTTTTCCGACTTTAAGGCGTTGGGCGCCTCGTTTGAAATCGTAGCGCATTCGCTGCTGAAAAATTATGGTGTAATAATGAATATATAAGGTACTATACTGAAATATGTAAATTCTATTCTGTTGCTTTTTCACGCAGTAATGGTTGGGCGGGTTAAGTTAAGAACACAGTGAGAACAAATGCTTCAATAACACAGAGGATCGGCTTGGAGTTACTTAATTCTGATTTTTTCAGGTTGAACCTAAACCAATTTTTTTATAAAAATTCATGTTACAAATATAGGTACAGGAAATGACAGGTTTTTTGCAAAATACATTTATTTAATGAACATATAAGCACCCAACCAGTGAAATTGTAATAAACATTAATTAAATTGTTAACATGATTATCATGTTAACAATTTAATCATGATTATCAGTATCAAAGTTTCAAATTATTTATGCGAGCTTCGATGTTAGATGTCGACGACTCGAGGATGGTCGCCATGTGCCTACATTTTATTGGCGATAAAGGCCTTGAAATTTTCAATAGCTTCCAAAAGGACGAGGAAACAATCACGTTTCATGAACTTATAACATTCTTCGAGAGTTACTTCGTGCCAAAACAAAATTTAACTTACGAGTCCTACAAATTTTTTACAACTAAACAGTCGGACAATGAGACACTAGAAGAGTTCGCTTGCAAATTGAAAAACCTAAGCCAAAGTTGTAATTTTGATTCACTACAGGATAGACTGGTAAAAATAATGTTTATTTGTAACCTAAACTCCAGATACTCTTACCTGCAAGAAAAACTTCTTCCTCGAGATGACTTAGACATGGATAAAACACTAGAATTGGCCCTTACTACCAGTCAGTCACGCATACAGGCCAACACTCTTCAAGGTGAAGCAGCAGCTGTTAATATTTTGAAGTCTGATAATAATAGCTTTAGAAGATTCAGGACACGCACAAGGTCACAGCCGAGAAGTCAGTCAAGAAGTCAACATAGCCCATCGCGTCAGTCATCAAATAAAGTCAAGTTTGGTCAGTCACACAGGCAAGGAAGTCAACAACTATGTTCCAGTTGCGGTCTCTTACACAGGTACAGATGTCCAGCCCTAGGAGTCATATGTAAAATTTGCCATAAACCTAATCATTTTGCAAGATGCTGCAGATCCAAACAAGTAAGATTAATACAAGAGGACAGTAATAATGTTAGTAATTATAATGAAACTTATTTTCTAAATAGTCTCTTTGTAAGTGAAATTTCTGATACTGCTTACAGTGCTAGTTTGTGCATAAATAATCAAAATACTAATTTTCTGTTAGACACAGGGGCTGATACAAATATTCTATCTTTTAACACATTTAAGAAACTTAGTTTGCCACTTAGTAAAATACAGAAAAGTACACATACACTATCAACTTTTAGTGGTGAAGTCTTGCCAACTGTAGGTCAATGTTCTATAAATGTCACATACAATAATAAAGAATTTAATATTAACTTTCATATAATAGATTTGCCTTGTAAAAACATTATAGGTCGAAACAGTTGTGAGATTTTAAAACTAATTAAAAGAATTCATTATGTCCAATTTTCTGACACACTAGAATCAAATTCACTTCTTGAACAATACAAAGATTAGTTCTCTGGCATAGGTTGTATCAAAGATTTTGAGTGTCATTTGTCACTGAAACCTGATGCAGTACCTTCAGTTGATGCCTGTCGCAGAATACCATTTAGCCTTTTAGATGAATTAAAAGAAGAATTAAAAATTCTAGAAAAAGATGGAATTATTGTCAAGGTAGATGAGCCAACCGAGTGGGTAAATTCGATTGTCATTGCATCTAAAAAGAATGGTAAGTTGAGACTCTGTATTGACCCTAGGAAACTTAACAAAGCCATAATGCGTCCTCACTACCAGTTCCCTACTATTGACGAAATTAAATCAAACTTAGCCGGTTCACAGTATTTCACAACTCTTGACGCTAATAAGGGTTTTTATATGCTGAAGCTGGATGATTTTTCTTCCAAACTTTGTACTTTCATAACGCCTCAAGGCCGTTACCGGTTTGTTCGGTTGCCATTTGGCATAAATGCGGCACCAGAACTATTTCATTCTGTCATGACAAAGTGTTTTAAAGATATTCCAGGTGTTCAAATTATGATGGACGATTTTTTAATTTATGGTCAAACTAAACGAGAACATGACTTAAGACTCAAACAAGTGTTAGATAGGGCAAAAGCAATTGGTATTAAGACATTTTTGTCAAAGAGAAGTACAGTATCTAGGTCATATTTTTTCTAAAGATGGGGTTAGAGTTGATGAAAACAAAGTCAAAGCTATTTGTAGCATGTCACCTCCTACTAATGTCAAGGAGTTACAACGTTTTTTAGGAATGGTTACCTACTTAGGAGCCTATATTGAAAATTTGTCAGAGAAAACATCTAATTTAAGAAAACTTTTAGCCAAGGAGATAGTTTGGTCTTGGGATGATAAACACAATGCCGAGTTTAATTCATTAAAACATTACATTACTAATGCCCCAGTTTTGACTTACTATGATAATAATAAACCTATAACATTGTCTGTAGATGCATCAAAAGATGCCATGGGAGCAGTCATTTCTCATGAGAAAAATCCTATTGCATATGCGTCAGCCTCACTTACATCATGTCAACAGTCTTATTCACAGATAGAGAAAGAGCTTCTGGCAATATTATTTGGTTGCACTAAGTTTCACCAGTATATTTATGGTCGCCTTGCTCAGGTTGAAACTGATCACAAGCCTATAGTTGCACTCTTTAACAAACCAATTTATAATATTCCACCTCGCCTTCAGCGTATAATGTTAAGACTTCAGCCATATGACCTTAATGTAGTATATAAACCAGGTAAATACCTTTATGTAGCTGATACTCTGTCTAGAGCTGCCTTACCAGAACAGTCTTTAACTGATCTTGATTCAGATTTAGATCTTAATGTAAATCTAGTCATTAGATCATTGTCAGTCAGTCCTTTTAGACTTAAACTTATTCAAGAGGAAACTTTAAAAGATGAGGAGTTAATGCTTTTAATAAAATACTGTAATTCAGGCTGGCCAGACCACAAAAAGTCTTTACCCAATATTATTAAACCATATTTTTCTTTTAAAACAGACTTGCATATTATTAATGGCATTGTTTTTAAAAATAATAGTATTATTGTTCCTAAAAATATGAGAATTGAAATATTAAAACAAATTCATGAAAGCCATCAAGGAATTCATGGTTGTCAAAGATTAGCAAAGAATTTAGTTTACTGGCCCAACATGTATACAGACATAGAAAAATATGTTAACAATTGTCACATATGTATTATGTACAGACGCAACAACTCCAAAGAACCTTTACAGCCACACGAGACAAAGTTGATACCATGGTACAAGGTTGGGGTAGATCTATTTGATCTAAATGGTGATAAATATATCATTGTTGTGGACTATTTTTCTAAATATGTGGAGCTTGTTAAGCTAATAGGTGGTTCCACTAGTAAAATTGTTATAAGTCATTTAAAATCATTCTTCTCCAGACATGGAATCCCTATAATACTAGTGTCAGACAATGGTCCTCCATTTAACTCAAAAGATTTTCATAATTTTACTTTAGACTGGGATATTGAACATTCTACTTCTAGTCCTTACCATCCAAAGTCAAACGGTTTGGTAGAAAGGTGCATTGGCACAGTGAAAAATCTTTTAAAGAAATGTTTTGCTGATAATAAAGATCCATATCTTACTTTACTTCAATACAGGAATACTCCTAAAGAATGTTTATATTCTCCTGCTCAGTTGTTAATGTCTAGGCCTCTTAGAACAAAAATCCCAGTATTAGAACATACTTTGAAACCGCAAATTCCTAACTATAAATCACTAGGTAATAAAATTAAAACACAAAATAGAAAGACACAAAATTACTATAATCTACACACAAAATCATTGCCACCACTTAGGATTGGAGAGAAAATTTACTTTAAGAAACAGCCAGGTAGTTCTTGGATTCCAGGTACTGTCTCAGAGATAGGTCCGCAGCCTAGGTCATACACTATTTTGTCTTCTGATGGAACATATCGCCGCAATCGTCAGCACATACTCAAGCCGAAACACTCGCCACAGCCACTCGTCAATCAGTCATTTATTACGCCGTATCCTTCAACTTCGTCTAGTCCATCTCTGCAGTTCTCAATTCCACCATTGCCAATACATCGCCAGTCGTTTTCTCCAAAATCTAAACTACCTGAAAAAACTACAAACACATCAGTAACACAACAAGAAAACATAATAAAAACATCGTCGTTCGGTAGACCTATTAGAAAGCCCTGTAGGTTTAATAATTAATAAGTTATATCAACAGAATCTTGTATTTTTTTTAGTTTTGTGAAAGAAAAGTAAAGTGAAGTATTATTATATAGTATTGTTTGTTTATATCATTTATATATATTAATGTCATACATATGTAACTGTCAATGTCTTACAAATTGTAATTGTCAGCTGTCACTGTCATATGTAACTGTCACTGTCTATTTGTCAATAATAAATTTAGTTGCGGTCCATTTTTGTTAAATTTAAAAATAAGACTCTTTCAAACTCTAAAATTGTACTGTCTTTTCTTCTATTAAAAAAAAGGAAGATGTTACGTACCTATGTCTTGTATTCTATGTTATACTCTGTATTGTCTGTGGTCTCTCTGAATAAAGGACAGTCGCACGTACTTCTCAGTCGTATTATTTTATTATAGAATCCCATCTATGAACCCATACCCAAAACAATTTCTAATACCACCTATTCTAATACTACTCGTTATAAGAATTTTAAAATCAGTCTTCACATCGATTAAATAGCTTCTAAGTTTCTACGTTAGAACTCTATTAACTAATTACCGTCACTATTATCAAGCAAAAACAAAAATCTAGAAATCACAAGAAAATCACAGTATTATAATAAACCTGAGTGTTCTTAGCTTTAAACAAGAAACACTAATAATTTAACAATTGAAAATCAACATTTATTAAAACACAAAAAACATATTGTAACATTTAAGTCAACAATTAAAAATCAACAAAAACCATAAAACATTAATCGTAATAGGTATTTTAAAGTTAGTCTTTACGTCGATTTAAATACTAATCACGAAAAAGTACTATTACTATTAAGAAATAAGAAAATACATTTAACAATCACAGTAAAATCACAATATTAGATATAATAAACCTAAGTTATGAGTGTTCTTAGCCTTAAACAAGTAACCTTAATAACTTTACAATTAAATATCAAAAAGAGAAGATTAATTTGAAAATTAAAAATCAAAAATTAAAAAATCAACAACCCTTTCGTATCTTATAAAGATAGTCTATTATAATTAAAGTTATACAGGGTGTTTGGTAACAGGATGCAAAGCTAGAAGGAGGTGATAATGTAAATCATTTAGAAAATTTTGAGCCATACATGTCCACGACGAAGTGTGATCGTTTTTTTTATTAAAGATTTAAGGTTTTTCCAAGAAAACTCCTGTCTTTAACTGCAGAAGTAATTTTCTTCGGAATCAATTAGTAATCAGCTGGAGTAGCTACGATTTGACGTGGCATCGTGCCCATTCCATTCATCCCATCAGCTACCAGTTTCCTACAAGCGAGCTCGAGCACCGTCCTGATATAATACAATATCACACACAGTATTCTGTACTGATAGAAAACGTTGCATTAGTGTAAAAAAATATTTCTTATAAGAACTTAGGTAGTTTTTTTTATTATATAATTATAGTAGCTCATTCTTCTCAGATATCTATAGCAAAAATTAAACATCTAACAAAATCATTATTCTTTGCTTGGGACCCACAAAAAGTGCAATATCGCCTAAAAAATTATAAATACCTCATCATATCATAATACAATATCACCTAGCAAATTCTACCATCATAGTCACCACAAGCACTACTATGAACAGCGGACAGCATAACTTTTTTCGTGTAGCTAGCCCTGAATACATGCATTATTTAAATGTAATCACAACCCTATTTAATGAGCCCAATGCAGCGCCATGAGTCTCCGCCCTGGGTGACGAGGGGTCTAGGCCGTAAATATAGCTAGCCTATATTTGACCCTGACAAAAAATTCAATGCAGTAAAATGATAGTTCCAGTGTGCCCACTTTAGGGAAGAAAAAAAATAGTGATGTGGTGTAAGTGAATGTATGTTATTATTTTTTAAATTATTGATAATGCTCAATAATTGTCCATCATTACCACATTTCTTTGTTATGAGCCCGCTGCAGAGCATGAATCTCTCCCCTGGGTAATGAGGAGGTTTAGGCCATAATCTAACAAGCTGGCCCAGTTCTGGGTAGTGGATGACTGAATTTTCAAGGCGACGAAATGGCTTCTGACAAACCCTAACGTCATCTGGGACCAACTTCTTAACGTGCCTTCTGAAGCACGAAAGTCGCCGTGAGAAATTAATGGTCGGCGTCACCCATCCAAGTAACGACCCCACCGAACGTTGCTTAACCTGCGATATCGTATGATACACACAGTAACCGCGGCGCCACGACGACTTCTAATAATCTGAAATTTATTTAGTATATTTATTCAGATCTTACAGATTATTTGAATAAGATTGAATTAAAACTCGGAGTTAGTGGCAATTTTTATAGCCGAGGTCGATCAAGGAAAGCCTTCCCGCCAATCACTGGATAAATGTCACATGAATACAATCACGGTTCGTCTGGCTAGCGACAACTCTTCATCTTACATATCGCGGCCTTGGGTAAACATGGTTCTATCTGAAAAATCATCGATTTTCGTTTTTTTTCACGTTTAATACAATCGATTTAACAGGTTCTATCTGTATTTTTCGTATTGACATAATCGGAATAGTTCTCGAAATAAAGCCTGTGAAACAAGGTTTTATGTGTAAAACTTGATATTTTTCTAGGGCAACACTATTCTATCTGACATTTGTAAATTGTGTCAGCAAGACGACGTTATTAATTTCAATTATTGGCTAAAATCTTGTTTAATTTCTAAAAAATACTATATTGGAGTGATTTGTAAGTATTTTACTATGTATTTACAGTTGTTACTATGAGCATTTACTTCAAACTTTACGAGTAGTCACTATCGATATTTTCATTAGAATTCAAAACTCTATTTACACTTTCTAATGTTATTTTGATATTTTGTCACATTTTAGACAATAAAATGGAAGGGGATACAAACAATAATATGATTTTGGATGAGGTCACTGGAGAATTGATAGAGAATGTTGCTGGGCCTAAAATACAAGTTCTAGATGAAACTACTGGAACTTTTAAGTTTGTATCAGTGCCACCAGATGACTGCGAAATTAGCATTGTTGAAAAACCCAAGCAAAGAAAAAATACGAGGAAGAGGACAAGTAATCCAGATACTTGGAAAAGGAATGTTAGGCAAAAAAGTCACCAAGCTGGAGAAGAATATGTAAACAGTAGGGGCAAAGTAGTACCTGCTAAAACAGTAAAATGTGAAAAGGATTGTTTGACTTCCTGTAAGTTTCATTGTTTTAATTATATAGATACAGATCTCAAAAAAGAAATTCATACCGAGTACTATAAATTAAACCAAGATCAAAAGCATCATTTTATTTCCCAAACAACAGAGCGCTTCGACAAGAAAAGATGTACAACAGGGTCTCAAAGAAAGAAGTTTACATTCATGTACTACTTCAAAGTAAAAGGAAATGTGATTAGGGTTTGTAAAACCTTTTATTTAAATACTTTGAACATATCTCAGAAGACGGTTTATGGTGTGCATAATAGAAAAAACAATTCTACCGGGCTATCCAGTCTGGACAGAAGAGGGAAACATAATAATCACAAAAAAATATCAGAAATAAAAAAAAACTTTGTTAGAAAACATATTGAAAGCTTGCCGACTATAGATGCACACTATTGTAGGAAAGATACAAAGAGAAAATATCTAGAAAGTACACTAACAGAATCAAAACTATATGATTTATATAAAGAAAAATGTAAGGAAGAAAACAATATGGAACCTGTTAAACAATCCTACTATTTGTATATTTTTAACACAGAGTATAACCTTGGTTTTCATAAACAAAAGAAAGACAGGTGTGATCGGTGCGAAGAGTGGAAGATAGCAAAAAAAGGAAACATTTTAAATGAAGAACTGGATGTAAAATACCAAAAGCATAAAGAAAAGAAGGATTTTATGCGCAAGGCTAGAAACCATGACCGTTGCTCTGGTAAAAATGTACTATGTTTTGATCTCCAAAATATTGTATCTTGTCCACATGCTGAAATAAGCTGTTTCTTTTATTTCAGTAAACTTAATGTATATAACCTCACTGCTCATTTCTCAAAAGATAAATCTGTACACTGTGCAATTTGGAATGAGACGTGGGCTGGAAAAGCAGCAAATGATATAGCAAGTGGACTAATTTGCATTTTAAATGGAATATTTGACAACTACACGGATCTGACCCAACTTATTTTATGGAGTGACTCATGCGTGCCGCAAAATCGAAATTCTATAATATCATTTGCTATTATTAGATTTCTGATGGAAAGAGAAAACATAGAATGGATTGAGATTAAATACAGTACTCCAGGGCACTCAGCGGTACAGGAAGTTGATAACGTCCATTCTAACATTGATAATGCTATGAGAACATCAGAATTCTTCTCACCACTCTCTTTCTGTAAGTTACTGAAGAGAGTTAATGATAAAAACCCCTATAATATTATTAATGTAACTACAATAACTGATTTTGCCACATGTACTAAGGCACTAGACTTTGCTAAAATACCTTTCTCACAAGTGACGGCACTAAAATTTACCCAATGCTATTTTACCATTATGTACAAGACTAGTCATGGGGCGACCAATTACGAATCTGTGAATATCCTGAAGAACAGACCACAACGTTCTGTTTCTCGTGTGGTACAGTTCCCCAGGGACCTGCCTATACCTCAACAAATTAACATAGTCCGAAAAAAATTGCCTGCCCACAAAGTGCAATGCTTAAAGAAGATGTTGAAGTTTATGCCTCTTCTTGACAAACAATACTTTGAAGCATTACTACGAGAAGTTACCAGAGAGTGAATTTCATTAAACTTGTAATATATTTATTTTTGTCATCATAATACTTATTTTAAGAATAAACAGTTTTTCAGATAAACCCTTTGTTTAATTTATTTCAATAAATTCAAATCACCAAGGTTCTATGTTATTTAGAACTTTGTTTTCCTATAAATATTTTTATAAAATTGTTCCTACACATAGAACCAAAAATTACTATTATTATTTTATTTCTTTATAATACTAAGATATTTCCTACATTATATTTTTATTTTAACAGGTAGGATTTGAAATGTCACATAGCACCTTATATTTTTATTTTAGTCGTAAGAACAACAATTTTACAGAGACAATAATTTTGTTTAGGTTCTCCTCAAAACTATTGTCTTAGTACTTAGAACCTTGTTTTTCCAAGGCCGCGATATGTCTGAAGTTCAATTCACTTCTCCGTCGGTGATGTGTTCCGATAATGATTTATGAAGAGCCAGTTCTTTCCTAAACGCTTGTACTGTCTCAAACTAAATATAGGCTCGGTGCTGCCAAACAGGCTTTACGAAAACTTTGAATAATTGTTTTTACAATGAAAACAAAATGAATTAAGAAGTAAAACTATATTTATAAGTTCGGAATCTTTTATTGTACCTATACATCTTTGATGTCTTTTTTTAAACTTACTTAAAGCAGCTGTGTGAGTTGTTATAATAAACAATCCTATTATCAACCATAGCCACGGAGGCTTTACATTTTTTGCGTTGTCGTTTCATACAGTACCACAAAGAGCGCAGGCCCGCGGTACGACATTTGTTGAAACGGTAATCGTCGACCACTAAGCACGTGCCTCCGCGTTGCGATGGCACCAATCTAAAATCTAAAAGAAAGTAATACAGGTTTGTAAAAATAATATTCAGTTTGAATTCTCGAAATAAGCCACCTATAAAAATATAGGTATTTCTCAAAAAATGAGTTTTTATGAATAAATAATAATAAATAAATAAATGTTTAATATAAAAATCAAAAGATTACAATGTGACCTGAATCAATTTATAAATACCAACTATTTCTAAATAATATAAAGAACGACGTAGAACATAACAATTTCGTCTCTGTCATATTAGATAGAAATACTTACATAAAGCAATTGTGTGAGTTATTATAGAAAACAATCTTATTGTCAAACAAAGCCACAGACGCTTTACATTTCTTGCGATGTCGTTTCGTACAGTACCACAGAGAGCGCAGGCCGGAGGTGCTGAACTTGTTGAAACGGTAACCGTCGACCATTAAGCACGTGCCTCCCCGTTGCGGTGGTACAAATCTAAAACCTAAAATAAGTAAGAAACGTATGTGAAAATTATAAACAGAAACACATACTTATTTATAACTAGCCACCGCGCGCGGTTTTACCCGCGTTACTTTTGATCCCGTGGGAATTTCGGGATAAAATATAGCCTATAACCTTCCTCAAGAGTTAGGCTATCAAATGCAAAAAGAATTTTTCAAATCCCATTTGTAGTTTCTGAGATTAGCGCGTTCAAACAAACAAAAAAACAAACTCTTCGGCTTTATATATTAGTATAGATTATTTAACATGCTAAAAGTTACCCGCAACTTTGTTCGCCGTTAGTGCCGTTGCGTAAAAAAGTCAAAGTTGAATTGTCAAAGCATGAAACCGAATTCTTTCTTGATACAAATATTTTATTTATATACTTAAAAGTCTGTAATTTTTTCGGAACAAAAAGTAGACTTTGTGCTATTCCACTGTATAAACTAAATATGCGCAAATAGTAGATTGTTAACCAAGGGCTGTATGACATCAATTGCATACGAGGTTTTTGGCGCCCGAGCGCAGCGAGATAAAGATATAATTACATCCGAGGTAAACACTCTGCTTAACATATCGACTGTGAGGTAAGTAAAAAACAAGATAGCAGGTTTCTATGAACATTTAGTAAAGAGAAATATGTGTATTTAATTAAAATTAATAGTGAAATTAGAACAATTTGTAAAAGATATGGTCAAATTATTTTTAGGAATATTTACAGTTTGAGTATGAATTTGTGATGATAAGACTTGAGTTTGAGTGACTTGAGGCTCTTGCATCATAAATGGCGGCAGTTGACTGGTACTATTTTCTTCAGTAAAAAATGGCTCAGATGATGTGCTTTGACGAGGCGATTTCAAGTTTATATTTTCTGTTATTTTAGAACCAATTTTTCTTTTGTTTTCCACCGAATCTTCGATATAACCTTCGGCCACTTTGCTGGACTTTCAGCCGCCGTGCCTTTTGAACAGAGTGAGGTTGGCGCCAGAATCAGCCAATAGAGTCGCAGATGTTCTGCGAAAGCTATGCCCGGTGTATACTAGTTTTAAATATGTGGCTATTTGCTTTGGCATGCCTACAAACTTGTTTTTTCCTATTACTTGTCTGTAGCATTTTCCTTTACTGTAATTAAGAAAAAAAAAACGATTTTTATAGATGTTTGCAGGCCGAAGAGCTTAATATTTTTCAACATAATTTGCAAATTGTTCATGCACAACAAATGACCGGTCAATTTTAGTTTTCGTGTTAGGCAGTTTTATGAGTAGTAATTTGTTATGTTTTTCTACATATTCTATTGTCAAGTTTGTCAATTCTACGGTTCTGCAGGCACTCGATATCCAAAAATTAGAACAACCTGTAAAAAAAGACACAATTTGTATTATATGCACCAAATCAGCATAGTATTTTTATGAAATATTTTTGTAACGTATTAAAAAGGGCAAATAAATACGTATATTTATTGCTACATAAATTTCATCCGGAGCTTCGTTTAAAAAAAAATATAGGTACTTCTTCTGCAGTTCGATTTCTTGTTTTTAAAGCCGTCAGACTGCCTTTTCAAGAAAGCAGTATGTTTAGAAAAATCTATCAAATTCACGTCATGTTTTGTCATCATTGTAGTTTTTAGCATGGAATAAAAGCACCATAAACTGGAAGGTTGTAACTTCTTAGATAATTCGTTAAAATATGATATAAAAACACTTTCAGAAAGGGATTAAACTTTTCTTTCTGACCGCCGCCACTTCATAAATTCGTCGTATGCCTTCACATATCTTTCTTTCGAGTTCGGCAATAGATTTTCTAAAACTGTTTTTGCTTCTTCTTTTATAAAATCGGGGGTTAGATCCATTGAGAAAAAACTCCAAAACACGAAAAAAAAATTACTTTCGCGCCTAGCTTCGACTGCCTTTTTTTACTTTTTTACAAGCGCGTCAAATCGTGCTGGCTAGTTTGATTTTTAAACCGATTTCAACTAACGTATGATGTAACTGCGAAACAAATAGTTCGATATTTAAAATAAAATCTTCATAAATACTAATATAAATTGTCATGATTCCGATTTGAATAAATAATCGATACCGAGAAAAAAAAATAACTTTTTAAAAGTATACTTCTTGCAGTAAAAGTATGACAGTTTTCTTTTTCAAATTCCAAAACCTATGCTGTAATGTTAACATTACTTACATGGTAGGTTTTGAAACCTATGCTGTAGTGATATCCATACACCCCGGCATTCAGGGAATTAAGTGACTTAACAGTAGGTATGCCAGTATTATTATGAAACATCAGATTTCAATGAAAGCATTACTTTCCATAAAGTTAATAAAGGGCAATGACAAAATTATTTAATATTTCTGGAAAGTAAGCGATAGTTAGGTAAACTTCCATGACTTGACGACTATTGTGTGTGTTCATCAAACAAATATCTACCACCAGCAGAATTCGAACCCAGGACCTCTGACAAAGAAGGCAATGTATGTTACCACTACACTAGCCGGTCGTCAATTAAGTATATCGTCAATATATTTAGTTTCTGGCATTATATACAATTATAGTCAAATAAAACTTCAATATAAGTATGTTTTTATAATTTTAATGGTTATGTTCATTCTTAGTTCTTACTATTTTTGAGTCAACTGTGTAAACTACGGCGTTGCATCCCCTACTGCTGTGGGTAGAGCAGCGCCACCTCTTCTTTATGCCTGTCACGCGATGCGCGCTGAACTTATAATTGCCAACTACAAGTTGCTCTCGACCCCTCTGCGATTTCATAAATTTTGTTTTCAATGAATCTGAAATTTAATAATTACTAGTTACTGCTTAAGAAATTTAATAGTCCAAGGTTCAAAATCAAAAAAAGGACAAATTTCAAAATCACGTCGATGTCAGGCACCAACAACATTAACAAATACTTACTAAGTATTAAATATAAAAGAGCAATACAACTGCATATTCTATCGCACGTTTTCTTATTCTACTCTGAAATATTTCGGTGTTGGCTGAAAAGTAAGTCACAAGTTCAATCTCAATAACGTGAAGTCAACTGCGTACAAAAATCTTTGAGTAGGTAAGCCAGTGTAGCGGGTACTCTGGAGTATATTTCACGTTTTTATAGACATAACCCACATGAAATAAGAAATACGATTTTCGGCTACAACTTAATATACGACATTCGTTCTTTTTATAAGTTGACAAAATGTTTTCCTTAACTTGCTCTGGTAGTCATTAGGCTTAAGCTGGATTCCAATTCTGCAGCCTCGCGCTGAGCAGCCTCGTCTTATACGAGGATACGAAGCTTTAGGCTTTAGGGACTCTATTTCTCACAAGATTAAATACATATAAGATATACGTAAATTTATTTTTGATCTCATAGTATTTTCATATATGATAATACCTACTAACAAGAAAAGTTACTTATTGTTTTTAGTTCAAGAAGTTGTACTCTGATTGACTGATTGAATAAAAATTTACATTTAAAATCACAATCTCTTTATTATGCCAGCCCCAGACGGATTTTCTTGCTCTTCTTATAAAGTTCATAGGGAGTTGAATACCTATGTTATTGCGACATCTGCATCTTCGAGAACCGAATAGGTAAGCGTAGGGAAGTGCTATGAAAACGAATAGTATGTTGTTCATAATATGACCGACTCTGTGTGAGATCAAGTGAACTTTTAAAAAAGCTTTTCACGTTAATTATCTCTCGTCACATAAATCATTTCAGTCGGGGATTTTAAATTATTTTATTCTTTTTCAATTACTTTTTAACCGTCGCGTCGTGGGTTTTTCAAAATTTTACATAGTAAAATTTTAGTAACCTTATTAGTGTACAGCTTCATCAAATACAATACCTGTACAAGTTATTAAACTCTAACTTAATTATATCCGTACTGCTATTTTTAAATACACCTTATTGAACGGTATGACGTGATACAGAAAAAAAATGTATAGAAATTCTTACCGGTATGTAGTCCTTGACGCAAGCCTGTCGATTCAAGAGCGTGCTCGAAATGAGCATGCTTATTTTGAGCAACATTCTGATACCCATGATCAATCGAAGCATGCTTTCGTGCTTGAAATGAGCATGTGTAGCATTATGTCACTAGTGACAATGAGTTACAACGGCCAACAAAAGATATGAATATCGAAAATATGGATTAAGGTTTCTATTCCAGGATTTTGTGTTATAATTTATCATTTATGACTGCTGTAAATATACTTTTTTGAGTTACTGAAAAATAGTCATACTAAATAAAATCATCCAACCACGACGGGTCATAGGTAATACGTTTGTCTCTCTATTAGGTAGGCAGAGACTAAGGATCGCTGTTTACTTACTTTATATTATTTGAAGAGACTCAAGTTGGTTTTCCTGTGATTACTTAGATAGTTAATATTTGTGGTCATAGTTGTTACTTAACATCTAAGACATTCTTTACATTACAACTTATAGTGTTTTTTAAACGCGAGGAGTCCTGTGACACATAGCAACTTTCCGTCTTTGTAAGGGATTTTTAAAATCGCGATATAATTAAAAAAATAAAATAATAGGTACTTATTGAAATATTTAACAAAACCTGTGTCTACTGATTACATTTTATTTGAATCCGATAAAAAATAATTTAATTTTTAAATTACGCAATGTATGAAACGGAACAGATTAAAGGAGGGAAAGAACATAATAGGCTCTTAAACTGTCAAACTTGAAACATCACAGGACTTCTCGCATTTGAAAAACAATTTTAGCGGTTTACACTTGTAATAAAAAAAAATTGAGCAGTACAAAAAGTTGATAAGCTTTAAACTTTTACTAGCTGTTTCGCGCGGTTTTACCCGCGCAATTTCTGATCCCGCGGGAATATCGGGATAAAAAAAAGTATCGGATCGGGATAGCCTATGTGCTATTCTAGACTGTATACTGTCACTATGCCAATTTTCACTCAAATCCGTTGAGCCATTTTGCCGTGACTGAGGAATAAACATCCATGCATAAAAACATTCACATTTATAATATTAGTAAGATAAAAAGTATATTAACCAATCATAAAAAGAGTTAAGTAGTACAAAAGTTCCTACATTTTTTTTGTTTTTTTATAGATGCCATTATGAAGAATTAATTCCGGTGGATTATGGGGATGCTCTAAATTGCCGCATACAATGACTCCTCCATCTAGCTGAGTGGTGAGGCGGGCGCGGCATGGATGATGAGAGTTCGTGCACTGCCATGCCAAACTCTTCACTTGCCGCTTCGCTAGGTAGAAGGTGTAGCCGTTCACTAGTAATATGTCTTTTCCTCTCGAATTTTTCACCAGAATTACTATAATGATAAAAAACTCGCTAATTATAAGAAAAAAAAGGAAAAACTACAAAAGCATGTTCTTTTATAGGAAAGCCATTTTGCATTTTATTTATACAGTGTGTCTGGTCACCGGTGTCGGATCCGTTAAGGCGAAGTAATATGATAAATTTTATCGACAAAACCACAGTAAAAAGGGATTTTGCCCCTACTGTTTAGAAATGGCGGTCATTTTATTTTTTTCTTTACTGAGTTCTGATGAATTTATATACATATTTAGTAATATTAACCGATGTACAGGTCCTACAGAAATAAAAGTATATAGACAATCAATGGCTTCCACAACTTGATCACAAAAATCTGCCGGCTTGTGAAACTCCTGCGCATATTATATTTATTGTAAACTGCACGTATCCGCTGTGTTAATATTATTTCCTGTAAATTCACAAAGAACATCGAATGAACTTTACTTTATCATTTAGGTAACTGAATGTAGATTTCTTGATTCACATATTTCGTCGAATAACGTAATTATCAAACATGCTAGCAAATGTTGGTTTTTGATGACTTTAGTTAGTGGTTCGTCAGTTCGTCTCTATTGTAATGTAAAATTGGCAATCTTCCTTTCACACTTAAATACCAATATTTATCAACAATAATAATAAAAAATCACTATAGTGCATAGTCCACCTTAAAAACCTCAACGCCGCCAAGCGGCAAAAGGCTTGCCTTCGGAACTCCCTATAATGTTTATGTGTCCTACTTGTACATAATACTTTCTAATCTGTGCTCCCCTATACCCCCTGAGAAATGTATGTTAACGGCAATGAATATCATTAAGTTTTACATTCTAATATAAAGACCGTCTCTAATATAATAGGTACTCCTTGGCTTCGTGACAATGTGTCAAAGAATTTTGAATCACTTTGGTGATGAGCGTGTCCGTAGTGAGTCGCGCTTTGCAAGACCATGTTGTACATCGCCAGGAGATAGTGCGCTGCAGTTTTCTCGCAGTGTAAAAAGCGTAGTTATCAACGATCAGCAATGGGTTTCCACGAGAAGTTTTCGTAAGTCGAACTAAAAAGAAAAGTATCGAACTAAAAATATATGCGTGGTGAAAGGTTTCTTTTAGGGTCTGCCCCACTAGTGGGTACCATTTTAAAGACTGCCACAAATGTTAGGTACCTTCTTCTTTCATTCCTCATCTGCAGTAACGATTAAGTTAGCTTAAGTTGAAAAATATATTATTATAATACAACGTAAATTTTTATTCATGCGAAATCCAGTACTCGGGTCAAATATTTTCGTTCAAAAAATTGGTGTACAAAAAATTATGGTATTATCTTAAAAACTCAGCAAGTTTCAAGCCTCTTGTAGTCAAAGTCAAAAGTCAAAAGAATATTGATTTCGTAAGTATTTAAATACATTTGAAATAAGTCAAACAATTTACAAATTGAACTGAATCTACCACGACTTCGGAAAGTCGATCTGTTGAGAAGAAGTGGCAAGAAATTCAACAGCAATCATCTTTTAAAAATACACATTAACAATTAACAAACAGGGAATCCCATCTTCTTGCATCCGGATATCTTATAGTAAAACTTTTTATATAAAACTTATCCTTAAATCTATCGAAGGGTTAATCTTAAATATTTTGGAACTTTATTATAAAAGCGTACACATTGACCCATGAACGAGTTGGTGATCTTCTGGAGTGTCTTGCTATTGACGCGCGAGTGAGAACACCACGCTCACGGCTCTTGCGCGCTACCGCTTACGTACGACAGAGGTACCTGCATCCTCGATACGATATGCGTGCGAGTGAGTGTATACTTTGGAGAAACTTTTGAGAAACTTACTTTTGAGTGTGTGGCTTTGGAGAAACGATACCCGTTGATTATCAGGGGACGAATTGCTAGAATACAGAATTTTAATGTTAATCTAATCTGTAGGGGGACAATTTTAGAATTTATTTATTTTGGTAAATTTAAACTAATTACGGAAATACCATAATAGTTTCCTATCAATAAGCTGTCTGTGTTCACTCGGATTAATCGCCTTTTACGAAACGCGTATGCAGAGATAGAAGAGCTATTTTGAACAGACCGTTCACGATAAAAATTCATAATACCTACAAATACATGATCCTGAAGTAAATGGTAAATGAAAATGGTAGGTAAGGTAAAAAATATATACAGTTCTTTATTTGTAAACGTTTCTTTTTATAGTGAGAATGTTTAATCATTTATAGAGTGTCTACATTCTCGGCTGTCCAATAAAAAATTACTGCCAAAAATGGAGGCACAACCACTTGGGATTGGTTGAAAACAAGGAGCATTGAAAACAGTTCCTCCTAAGATTGTAAATTAAGAAAATGAAAAAAATATTAATGATTATGTTTGTTATTGTAGGATAAAATAACATCTTCGTAGGTTTTGACAAAGGCTTTGCATCCTTTAGCGTTGTGTGTGGAACAAAGCCAACGTCGACGGCCCTTTTGACTGCGCTGAACACAGAACTTGTACTTTCCAATCTTAATCAGATCTCTGCCCCGCTGCGATTTCACAAACTCAACTCCTGAATCTGTAACAAATATGAATGAAAAAAACCTGTGTAATCATTACAGAGTTATTAAAATAAACACGAAGTTGATGATGGCTCACAGTAAAAAAATCTTGAAATTGTTCTTAAATTAAAGTAAAATTTTGCCGCGCCACATAAAATTTAAAATTTAATTAATTACTAATAAAACTAAACGTTTAATAGAAATATAGCAAGTATTCCGGATGATATTTTTAAAATTCTACATGTAATCAACAAGTTTATATTTATATGATACAAAATTCGATGCGATACAAAATATGAAAATTTTGTATCGCCTAAGAATACAATTGAAATTAAGTCTGTAAGTAAAAATATAAGCGCTGCATAAGTTATATAAACATACATTGAATATTTATACAGATCGAGACACATGTATATTATAATCAAGGCTTTTATTAAGAAATTAACTATCGGTATCTGTGTATACCACAGCTTTATCTTTTTTTCTTTGGAATAAGTTGGTTGGCCCAAATCTTAAGGTTAGCAATTGTGTACTTTGTAATAAATTAAAATCTTATCATTATACGTAACCACGGAGGCCTTGCATTGCTTGCGATGTCTTCTAGTGCAACACCACAACGTGCGCTGGCCAGACTTGCTGTAGTTGTTGTAGCGATAACCGTCGACCACCAAACGAACGTCTACTTTTGAGATGGAACAATAGTACCTCCAAAAATAAGGAATATTATCTCAATAGATAAAAGTCAATATTAATATGAATCCATACAAGTAATTTCGAATACTTAATTTGGCGAATTTCGAACGTCCATTGCAGTTTTGTATGAAACGCGCGTTCGAACGCATGAAACAGCGTTGGCACTTAATCGACGTACAGCGACATCTATCGAATAATAGCAAATGCAAATATTGTATATCATAAATGTTAAAGTTTATGGATGTATGCATGTCTAGATGTTTGTTCCTTTATCACGGCAAAACGGCTTACTGGATTTGGATTAAATTTGGCATATTGGTAGTTTACAGTCAGACTACTTTTTATCTCGATATTGCGGCGGGATTTAAAATGGCGTGGGTAAAACCGCGCGAAACAGCTAGTTTAAAATAAACTTGAAATTTCTGCATTGTCACAATATACAAGTTGGTTGAAGAAATCAAGACATTCATAAGATCTTCAATGAAATCAAAATTATAACAGACAAAAATATTTACATCGTAATAATTTTTTTTTTCTCCACCTCCTTCTACTAACTAGCTAGTTTTTGTAAAAATGCCATTCTTAACAGTATAATGAATAGGTTTATGTGAATGGTAGAGATTAGATCTCAAGACCCTGGTTTTTTTAATGTCGGTAGTGAGTCGCGCTCGGCATGTCTTGCTGTTCGTGCACTGCCACGAGATACTCTTCTTGTTTTGGACAACTATGTAGAATGAGTAGTTCTCCAATATCAGTAATGGTTTGCCTTTTAAGTTTCTCACAATTTCCACTGAAATTAAAATTTCTTTTTTAAATATGCCAAGGAATTTAATAGTATTTTTAGTAGTATTTAATATTTATACTCTGTATTAGTTTAGAAGTTTTTTTATAATGTACCTGTTAATTTTGATTCTACGACTGCTTTACATGTAGAAAAGTGTGCCCAAGTAGAGTGTGCCTTGTCGAGACGGGGGGGGGCTCAGTCGCCCATTGCAATCCAGCGATCGGGTGATGCAAAATTACTGTTACGGCGGTGGCACGCTGCGTCTGTCCGCATTGGGCGGCATCTGCGCCTTCCCGGTGCCCTGAGTTTGACTCACAGTGAGCGGAAGTGGCACCCCGGCAGCGTCCTCTCAAAGCAGAATGAACCGATGTGGACGCAGAAGTGGCGAGCTCTGTTGCTGCACCGGATGCTCTGGGGTCGGCGGGTGCTCTTGGAGTGCCTCGGCGTCCGGGCCGTCGGATTGTGTTAGTATACGATTTAGGATAGGTGGGGTTTTAAAATAGGCTAGGTTTCAGAATAGGTTAGATTTTAGGATTGGTAAGGTTATATTTTAGGTTAAACTTAAAGCTAGGTTAGGTTTTAGGTCAGTTTAGGTCTAAGGTTTTAAGTTAGATTAGGCTAGGCGGAGGGTGGGACGGCGATACATGGCGAGGGAGGTGTACAGCTGGAGGGTTTTTGTGGGTCGGTCCGACCTTCTGCCGGATCATACCCACATACCCCACCATTCCCCCTTGGGTGGTCGTGGACATGACAGCACGTTTTCCTCCAGACAATAAAAAAGGCCATATGAAACGTGCGTTAATATAATTTGTAACCTAGTAAGTACCTACCGTTTCTTGTTGTAGGTGATAATAATAACTTTAATTTCATTAAAATTTACATTTAGCCCCAATTTCACTGTGTAATAAAACGCGATCTATTCGAGTTGAACTCGGTTTACGCGTTAAAACGAGTTCCGCCTTCAATTTTTCTTTAGTCAAATCCGAGATTTGTTAATCTAGGATCGAAAGGAAATTGGTGAAATCGGGGCTTAGAATCAAACTATAGTATCTAATAAAATTCATTTATTTGAAACAATTAAAATTAAATTTTACAATTATCACAACCTTTTTCAAGCATTCATTAGTCATTAAATGCTGTGTGTCGAGGAGGTTTCGACCGTAACCCAGTGAGCTGGCCTAAGGCTGGTTGGTGGTTTTCAGAAGTTTCTAAATTGGTTTTGACAAGCCCTCATGACTATAATAATAATACAGAACCACGACCGCTTGAATTTTTGCCTAATAATTTTAAGCTAACACTTAAATTTTGGAAGCACTGAAATTCGAACCACTTTATTAAAGGTCACAAGAAAGTTAATAACAATTTCAACACCACAGCCGGCTGGCCAGTCGGCGTATTGGATAAATGTATGCTTCTCAATCCGTAAGTCCTAGATTCGAATCCTGTTATTGTGGACTATTTTTTTCCGATTTAAAAGGTATAATTTAAAATGAATTACAAGATTGGTGACTTGGTCACACACCAAAAGTTTATTCAAATAGGCGCGAGAGGTGGCGCTTCGCAAAAGTAAAAATTAAATTTTAAAACTCAGATGGTGAGATAATTCATCACGGGAGTGTACACAACTTCAAAAGTTTTAAAATAAACTAATCTTATTTCTAACATTTTGACTGTGTCAAATTGCATAATATAATCACACGATAACAGTAAACGTATAAGGTGCCCTTTGGGCACCTTAAATGGAATGAGCAAACCTAATTAATGGTATTGGCATCAATGATTGATATGTAATAAAACGCTGAACTAAGTCATGCCTGTCCTACACAATATACATACATAAACATGTATATTCCTCTAAAGATAAGTACTCGAACAAAATAAACGTTGGAAGTTGGCCATAATAATAACTTTAAAGTTATTTGAATATATAACAAATGTAACCAATTATAGAACACCTAAATTGCTATCACTAACTATACAGAGAAATCTTTTAAATCTGTGCAAAAATTTAGTTATCATTCCTAAAACGAATTCATACTTTAATATAAATGCCGTGTCTAATGACAAACCTAGGCGGTCGATGGGCGTGATAGAGGTAACTTTTACAGCACAATATGCTGTTGTCAGCGTTGCAGGTAGTGAAGCGGGCCTTGCAGTAGTTGTTGTTGGTGCAGCGCCACACGGTGCGGTGCACGCTGTGGTTGTCCACGCCGTAGCTGTACCCGCCGAGGACGGCGATGCGAGTGCCTCGCTGGTTTACCACTATGTGCAAGCCTGGAAACAAATTATTCGTTGCTGCTTGAATTATTGTCTAAAGCAAATCATGGATAAGGGGTTACTGCAGTTATGTTAAGTCAGAATCAGAAGACTTCATAAATGAAAAACTATACAGAACAATACCGCTACAGATAATGGGTATAAATACCTATAATAAAAATAGCACTCCCGATATTTCGTTTCTAAACATTTTAGAGGTTGCCTTAAGAAAAAACATTAATAAAGTAAGTGTATTTATTCCACATTGATAAAAATGTAACAAAAATAAAATATCTGTACAGGATATAATACTTCAAACTTTTCATATTCAGACAAAACCACGATGATATTGAAAGCGTATATGTTAGGTATATGTTTCAGTATATTTTTTTTCTACTACTTACTAGGTAGCTAATATCACATAACTTATACTCGGACAACTCTATAACATTCGATTCCAAATTCGAATCTCAGCTCGCATCATTCATGGGAATGATGTAGTTGTTGTTTACATATTTTCCCAAAAACTGAGATGCAAATAGCCTTGCAGCCTCGCTTGTTGCACCGCCAGCGTACCCTGCCGCGTATTTACAAAAGCTATACCATTAGAGTGAAAGTGCAAACTGAACTGGCTTAGCTTTTGTATGACAAAAACTTTCCCAAACCCTAATCCATTCTAGTACAGAAATTGACCGAAGTCGTGTAGAGTTTGTGAGATAATTTCAATTGAACATTGCAGCAACAAAAGCTATCCCATTTGATATCGATATTTACCGATCGTTGGCTTCAATTTGATACTTAAATGGCAATTGTTCTGATTTTCAAAGATAGAAATAAAATGTGCATGCATTATGACCATCGTTATTTTGATGACTTAACGTTTGACTTTTGACCATGTCGGGATTGTCCAGGGTTGACTATAATAGCTGACCAGGTTTATGGCGCTTCGCCGGCCGCTGCCGCGGCACCGCTCGCTTCGCTCGCTCGGCTCGCGCACGTGTATAACTATATGCAACCTAACATGCTCCTCCTCGCTGCGCTCGTCGTCGCACCTAACCGTACTGATTCCGCTTTCCAGTGCGGCAGCCCTTCTCGTAGCTTATCTCTTTCATCGCAATGTATATCAAACAAAGATATACATACTTTTCATCTTGACAAAAACTTATCTATTTGAGTGAATATGTATTATACAGTAAGTACTAGGTTTTGTCATTGCATTTCTTTGAAAATTACAAGAGCAAAAGCTAATCCATTTCAGTCAACTTTTTTACTGAGTTCGATTAGGTATTGTCAAGTAATATGCATAAACAAAAGCTCCTCTATTAGAGTTTGACTCGTGACTCAAATAGTATAGCCTTTGTATATTCGCTACCCTGCCGATGCCCTGGCGGCGTATTTACAAAAACTACACCATTTGAGTCACGCACGAGTCAGACTCAAATAGAAGAGCTTTTGTTTATGCATATTACTCGACAATACCTAATCTATCTCAGTGTCTTGATATTTTCAAAGAAATGCAAGGTCAAAACCTAATTCTGTATTATACATATTCACTCAAACAGATAACCTTTTGTCAAGATGAAAAGTAGGTATATCTTTGTTTGATATACATTGCGATGAAAGAGAAAAGCTACGAGAAAAGCACCGGAAGGCGGAGTCCGTACGGTTAGGTGCGACGAAAAGCGCAGCGAGAAGAAGCATGTTAGGTTGCATACAGTTATACACGTGCGCGAGCAAAGCGAGCGGTGCCGCGGCTGCGGCCGGTGTAGCGCCATAAACCTGATCAGCTATTATAGTCAACCGTGGACAATCCCGACATGGTCAAAAGTCAAACGATGACTTAACATCAAAAAACGATGGTCATAATGCATGCACATTTTATTTCTTTCTTTGAAAATCAGAACAATTGCCATTTAAGTATCAAATTGAAGCTTACGATCGGTAAATATCGAAATCAAATGGGGTAGCTTTTAGTGCTGCAATGTTAAATTGAAGTTATCTCACAAAGTCTACGCGACTTCGGTCAATTTCTGTACTAGAATAGATTAGGGTTTCGGCAAGTTATTGTAATACAACAGCTAAGCCAGTTCAGTTTGCAATTTCACTCTAATGGTATGGCCTTAGTAAATACGCGCCCTGGCGTTGCTGGTAGAACTTATTGGTTCCGTCGAAAATGTACGACTTGCCTGCCGCAGAAGTAAGAAACATCTCTGAAACGAACTATGTATTATTAAAAGAACATTTTGAATTTTATTGAGAGTGTATGTATGTCGGACTCGGGTGTTAATTAAAATTGTTTGCTTATTACATGAACATTTATGTAATAAACTACTGTTTTAAATGCTATTAACGTGTGTTCGCATTATTAAATGTATTTTCATGTATATGACATGAAAAATAAAATACCATTTATGAAGGCAAAAATAATTTCCAAACCAGTAGGTAACGTACCTAACACCGTAACAGCCCGTTCACACATGGTCCGTTTCACTGGATACGTTTTACCGGGTACGTTTTTTTTTCATCGATGGCGCATGGAGTTGTATGAACGACTTCACATATGGCACAGTATTCAGTATACGTATTTACTAACGTCTTTGTGAAACTCTTGTACTGTCTAAGTTAAATTACGCGGATGTTGTTACTGGGCCACGACTGTACAGCAAAACCCAAAAAATATTACAGAGAGTACAAAACGCATATGCTAGGTTCTGCTATAAAATACCACCTAGATCACATGTTACACCTTTTATAAATCAAGCAGGGTCACTTCGCATAAAAAATCGGCAGCTGTTACATCTCGCCTGTCTTTTATATGACGTTGTGACTTACAAGTCACCCGACTATCTTTTTTCGAAATTGGACTGGTTCTCATCACAAAACCGTTTTAACACGAGAGCCTCTCTGTACAGATTAGCTATACCACGCCACAGGACCATGGCGTTTAGAGGTAGTTTCCGTTACCAAGCTAGCAAATGCTGGAACGATCTGCCACCCCCCATTAGACATTCAAAAAGTCGTCAAACTTTTAAAATTAAATTTAAAAAATATCTTCAGACATTACAATGACTCCGTTAATATCTAGTTTGGTAATATGTTTGTATTGTATATTTATTTTATATCTGCTTATATGTTTAATATTAATATGTAGATATTATTATTTTTATAGGTACCCATGTATATTACTATTTTTCTGCCGTGCCACATACTATATATATATATTTTTTTTTTTGTATCCCAGCTTATAATGCTTTTTCATTTTTTTTTTTTTTGTGTTTTGTATAAATTTTAGTGTTTTAGGGTGGGACTATCCCAGTACATTTTTCCTCTCCCCGAACACCTAGGGGACAGAGGGACGGACTGAAAACCAGCGTCGATGTTCCTACTGGATCAATCGACATTAAGCTGAGTCTGATTCCTTTTTTTTAACTATCGTTCTTTTTTATGTATAATAAGAACTTGTATAATTATATATATAAGATATGTTTTAATTGTGGAAATTGCGATAGTTACTTAAATAAATATTTTCTTTCTTTCTTTCTATACAAAAAGGTATCCAGTAAAACGGATCATGTGTGGACGGGCTGTAATTTAACAATTTAGTGGTTATGTGCATTATTTATAGATATTATCTCATCCTCTATTGTTTTTACAGAAGCCTTGCATCCTTTGGAAACATGCGTGGAGCACTGCCAGCGACATTTTATCCCGTTTCTTATATGTTGCGCAAATGTGTACGACCCGATCTGTAGAAGGGTCCTTCCACGCTGGGATTGTATGAATCTCGCACTGTTACGGCAATAAGTGTCTGTAATACAGGGTGCATTGTTACCAAAACTTGTGAATTGAAGCTTGAAGCTTTTTATGGACACTTTAAAAAAATAACTGTAAATAAAATAAGTGTCTTTACTTATCTTTATTTAATTATGTATAAATAAGTATATTATATTCGTTACACTATAAAAATATACACACTTGATAAAACCAAGAAACTGAGACATCGACCGTAATGCCGATTTTCCCTACATTAAGTAAAGATTAAACAACTCTATATTGGTAATAACAAGTATACAACAGCTAAAAGTTTGCTTTGTTTTATAATCAAGATTGTATACAAGTATACTATTGTATACAAGGTGTCCAAAAAGTACTTTGCAGAAAAATAGCCTAGATAGGGCTAGTCTTCCCCATTCGACTATAAAAACTGTTTTTTATTTGGACTTATAGTTTTTCCATCATAAAATTCTTAACATTTCAAGGAAAACGCGCGCGCGCGTCCTTTCACCTATCCAGATAACGCGCGCGCCTTAATATTCATCAACATTTTCATTGTGTTGTTGTGATTTTGAGTGCGCACGTGATAATCGAACTTATTTAAGTTTTGTACTTAACTTTAGATTTACATGAAAGAAACATTGAACTATTTAACTGAGTTGATTTATTTATTTTTTGTAAAAAGTTTGATTTCAAATTTATACTTTATTTATTTTATCTATTGTAATTTTTTTTATGTCTCTTATATAAATACCTCCCAGCTGATTACAAGACGCGAGTTATCTGGATACATGAAAGGTCGCGCGCGCGCGTGCTTTCTTCAAATATTTAGATTTTTTTATGGAAAAACTATAAGTCCAAATAAAAAACGGGTTTTTGTAAGTGAATGGGAAAGACTAGCCGTATTTAGGATATTTTTCTCCAAAATACTTTTTGGACACTCTGTATACATGTTGGACTGGGAGCAAAGGAAAAACATTGCTAACTGCTTCTCTTCCCGGCCATATTGTAAAAATCATTTAAGGGACAGAGGTTTTATCGAAGGTTTTCTTGTGGGCTTTAGGCTGACCCCCTCCTCTAAATTTATCAAACGTGACATCACATGGTTTTATAACCTCTGGTGTCCTGCCTACCCCAAAAGGTATAAGTACAGGCGTGAAGTTAAATATGTATGTGTGTATAGTTTGTACACGCACTTTTGATAACCTTTTTAAATTTTACCTTGTCTACTCATGATTATGTTCATCTTTTACATCTTCAACAATTTCACTAACGATTGTATGCACAGCACCCTTATATCCGCTAAAGTGGCAGCGCGCCATTTATTTCTACTGCCAGATTTATCGTCTATACCATACCCGTTATTTTCAATTGATAGAAACTCGCCTTCTTTCCTTGACTTTGTATAAAGACTTTTTATAATCGCATTGACGACCGGCTGCTGTAGTGGTAACATTCATTGCCTTCTATGCCAGAGGTCCTGGGTTCGAAACCCGGCGGCGGCGGATATTTTTTTGATAATAAATGTTAGTCATCAAGTCATCGATGTTTATATGTTTATTTAAGTTTATATACTTATTTAAAAAATGAATTTATTCAATATGTATTATATATTTCTTAAGTGTATCAGTTATCTAGTATCCATAACAAAAGTTCTTTAAGAAACTTAATTTGGGCTAGATATTGTTGTGTGAGTGTCAGAAATATTTATTTATTATTTAAATTAAAGTAGGTAAGCAGGGTATTGGGATACCCTTAAAAGTGATGATATATTTTAATTAGCGCATCAAATTAACCTTGTATATTCATACTTGTTTTTTTTTAATATTCATTTATTGTTTAAATAGGTTCTTTAATACATACATAGATAAGAATAAGTACTGAATAAGTACTAAAGTATAGATGGCCATCTTATGACTTGAAAAATACGCTAGCGCCATCTAGCGCTCTTACCCCGAACTAAATCGAACATTCGAACGCCCAAAAAAACCTAGTGCTAGCTTCTTTTAAAATCATTTAAATTTTTTTATTCCATGCGATCTTTTAATTTACCGATTTTTGCCATAAAAATGACAAAACGGTTTTTATGATCTAAAAAGGGCGCAGGAAATCGTGGTCAAAATAAAACAACACACAAAATTATTTTCCATTTTTTAAATTATATCTTCTCCATCCCAATTTACTGTTTTACTACATAACCAATTGTTGACCTTATGGCACCAATCTTTTATACATAAAGAAATAGGTACTTTTTTTAAATAATATTCTTAATCTTCGCATTATGTTCCTCACAACATACAATCAATTAGTGCTTAAGCACAAGATGAAACACAGCACAATTTTTGAGGCATTTCTAAGTGTCAATATCACACAAACAAACTTATCAGAGTCACTACTCAACAAAAAACACCAAGACAACACGTAAGTTCTCGTATTCCTTCGCTGTAAAGACAGGAGGATTTACACTCTACTCAATGTTTTTTTCAGGAAAAATGGAGAAAAATATTGTTTACATTGTAAACAAATCCGGAACAGCAAAAACAGATTTCTTTATCTGAAAAATCAGGTTATCTTAGGTAGTGAAAAAATCAAAACTAGTCGAATTAAAATATTAAGATGAACTTAACTACCCACACCGAACGCATTTTTTTAGAGTTGAAATACTTCGAGGCTTGTCAACTAGGTGGCGATAGTATCCTTTAAAAACTTGAAATTATATGAAAGACAAACTAGCATGCTTTAATAGGCTTAGTAATGCAGGTCCAAAATGAGTATCCAAATTAATAAAGAGTAAGAAAAAGAACTTAAACATACTATCTGTTATTCCAACCATTATTCAGTAGTTGGGACAGTACAAAACTTTATTTTTCATCCTAAGGCTGTTTCTTTGAAATAAATACATGTAAAGTGAATACTTGAAACGAATAAAAACTTCTTATATGATAATGGTATAAGATGTTATACCATCATCATTATAGTAATAACTAGAGAATAAAATATATCAAATAACGTTACTTGCTAAATAGAATATAGTGATGAGTCCTTAATGATTATGTTCACTTTTCACCTTCACAATTTCACCACCGATTGTATATAAAGCTGCTTTGCATCCGTGATAATGCAGACAGCGCCATCTAGTTTTGATTCCAGACTTATAGTTCACACTAAACTTGTAATTCCCCATCTGGATAAGCTGATTTCCCTGCCTTGACTTTATGAAGATTGGTTGTGGTTTATCTGAAATATGAAAAAAAATATAAAGACAATGTTTTGAGTTATAGATCTTGCAGCTTATATCCGTTGCATTCAGTATTTTATTTAATATAGGTAATAATTAATTGTGAAAACTAAAGACGATATTATATCAAGGATGGTAAGTTACTCGTGGAAATCTAAACATTAAATTTTGCATCGTTGTCCTATTACATAATTACAAAAACGTGGGTTTCCAAAAAAATTATATCTAAAAAACTTTACGCATTGTAACAGTTGACCTTGAAGTCATTTATAACTCAAAATACAGTATCAAACAAATGTTAAATACGACTTCAATATGAAGTCGTTTCAGTCACTATTGTTTGTGTGTGAGAGAATAAAATACGGACATTTTTTCAACGATGACTAAACCAACGTTCAAATTCTTTGTTCCTGATGGTAAGTGCAGATGAGGTCGATAATAAAATCACATGTATTTTGACGACCGGCTGGTGTAGTGGTAACATACATTGCATTCTTTGCCAGAGGTCCTCCCCAGAGAATCCCGGCGGCGGCGGATATCTGTGTGATGAACACAGATATTAGCCGTCAAGTCATGGATGTTTATATGTTTATTTAACTTTATTCTAATAAAAAATATGTATTTATTCAATATGTATGTTTATATATTTCTTAAGTATATCAGTTATCTAGTATCCATAACACAAGTTCTTTAAGAAACTTAATTTGGGCTAGATAATGTTGTGTGAGTATCATAAATATTTATATTTATTTATATTTATATTATACATGTAGATAATTACTATAACCTGACTCTTCATAAACCATTGCAACCGGTGCAATGATATTTGGCGGCATATTTTAAATGAAGGGTGGTAACTAGCCAGGCGAAACCTGCAGGGTCCTACCCTGAAGCTGGGTCACTCGCTCGCTATCCTCGCCCTTTTACAACATGTTTATTCAGAGGGGGCAAGGCTAGTCTAGGCCGATTCTAAACTTCTACAATCTGAAAATATTCTGAGATTTACTAAAATAAATGACCTCCTACGATATAATCTCTTTACTATCATACTAAAATTTGGATGGTAAATATATTAGAAAATATCCTTCAAGCCAGATAAAATTTCCCTTACACTTCTTTTCAACATCTGAACCTCTACACAAGAACAACAATCTAGCGAGTTATCAAATGGGATGGAAAGATAGATGGTTTTCAATGATTGTGAACGCATTTCGTCGTAACTAAATAACCAGAAATTGTATACAGGGTGACTGGTACATGACCCGCTATAAGAACGGAGCGTGTAGATGGGATCATTTGCAAGTATTTAAAGCCTTACTTCTATGGGCTAAGGCTTTAAAATTTTTCCCAAAAGTTTGCCTTTAGACTCGCACAACTTTTTTATTAATTAATATTTTTTTATAAAATATCGTTAATGAGTTGCATCGGTTTTTGCCGGAAATAAATTCTCAGACAAAAGATATTGCCCTTGAAAAATCACAAAAGGGTGAAAAAAGTTTCGAAAAAAAGTTTGAACACATTTTTTAAAAATCAGCATGGTTTTTTTAATTTAAATTTCTTTAGTTCATAAACTTTCCAAAAATACCAAATTCAAAAGAGAACCATATTTCATTTTAACGTTCTCTTAAGTGAATAACGACACTCGTTTTGCATATGATTTATTGCTAATTGCAAAGTAAAGGGACATTTCTCGTATGTACAGGTTAGGAAATAAGATTTTATGTTTTGTCTTTTTTACGCTAAATTAACCCTATGCCACCATTTTAGGACTATTAATTTTGGCATATTAGGACTCATGGTGTTGTTAAAAAAAGTCCTATTAGTCCTATTTGGTCTCTAAGCAGTGCTGAAGTGCTTTGTTTTCTGTCGCCATTAGGTACTTTGGTTTAGTTGACCTGCTGTCTGTTATCTGCTGTGCTATTAAGTGTTATCGTTTGTTATTGTTTGCGTTAAGGTTTTTTGACTGTTTTCATTAAGATTTATTATTTTACATCTTGAAAATACTTAACTTTACCAACGACGAATACGTGTGTATTTTATAATTATGCTTTACACTAGGGTTGATGAGGAAGAGATTTTGAGGAAGAGGGTGAGGATTTTTTCTTGAGGAAGAGGAAGAGGATGTAGGGTAGTGGCTAAGGCGTCAGTCTGCTAGCCCTCTATAATGCAGATGTCACAGGTTCGATTCCCGTGTGGAATATAAATTAAAGAATGCTTTTAGGTCAGAATTTTTATTCATTAACATAATCTGGGTTTCACTCTAATAAAGTATCTAAGCCTTGCTTAATATATTACTATGTATTTATTTATTTATTTATTTATTTATTTATTGCTTTCCATAATAATACAGGTGGTAGGTACAGAGTTACAATGATTGGAGTTTATACAATAGTAACATGTAAAATTATGAACCTAGTTTAGGTATGGCAATGAAAGAGTAGGATTCCCTTGGTTTTTACTTAATCTTGGATTTTAAATAAAAATCAAAACCTTTAATTCGCGATTAAACAAAAGTACAAGTGAGAGTTGTTAATTAAATATTGTGGCTAGATTAATTTAATAAATGTATTATTTTTACTGATTTTGTTATTAAGTCAATAATATATTTGTAGTATTTACTTTTTTATATATATAATTATTAAGATTTCACTATTTATATTTAATTAACCTTTAATTTGATAGTCTTGTAGTAATGTTATTTTTATTATTAGTGTAGTCATATGAGGTATTATTTATTATTTTTATTTAAATATTAATGTTTAACTTTATATTGTATTATGTCAATGTTTGTTTATCGTTAAAAAATTCGTTTAGATTATAATATGATTTATTTACTAAAAATAATTTCAGTGAATTTACAAATTTTTTATATATTTGTTCATTTTTTATGTAAGGTGGAATATGATTAAATATTTTTATAGTCATTATAAATGGGCTTGTACTATGCATTGTCAATTTTGAGGGTGGACACACTAGTCTTGCTGCTCTACTAGGTCTTAGTGAATACTGTCTAGGTGTTTCTTTCAATATAGAATATAGGGAGGGATGTTTTTGTACGAATTTGCACATTTCCAATATGTAAATACCGGTCAGAGTTAGGATTCCTAGTTTCTGGAAGTGTGGCTTACAGCTTTCAGTTTGTCCTATGTTGGTAATTATTCTAATTGCTTTTTTTTGAATTATAAAAAGCTCATGTGCATCAGTGCTGTTTCCCCACAAGGTCACCCCATAACTAAGTCGCGAGTGGGTGTAGGCGTAATAAGCAGTTAACGCGGTAGCGGTGTTGGTGTTATTTTTTATTTCGCGAAGAGCATAAGTGAAGCTAGATAATTTAGCCTTCGTGCTCTTTACGTGTTGTTTGAAGTTGATGTGGGTGTCGATATTGATTCCAAGTAGGTTAAAGGTATGAACACATTCCAAATGCTCATTATTGAAGATTGGTTGCAGTTGTAAAGCTTCTCTCTGATATGGTCGAAATTGCATTGTTTTAGTTTTTTGTAAGTTTAATTCTAAGTTATGATTTAACATCCAATTATTGACTTGTGATAAAGCAGTTTGAATTTTATTATTTAAGTTGTCATTTTTATTACATTGAATTACTATTGATATGTCATCTGCAAATAAAGTACAGGGTGTATCTAAGTTTTTTGGTAGGTCGTTTATATAAATTAGAAATAATAAGCTTCCAAGGACACTGCCTTGTGGTATAGATCCTGTCATGTATTGTGCATCTGACCTTATATTTGTTATTTCACCCGTCTTATCGTCAAAGTGTTGTATCTCTACGTATTGTGTTCGGTTTTGTAAGTAGGATGAGAACCATTTATAAGCTGTGTCACGAATTCCTAAGTTATATATTTTCTTTAGCAGTGTATCATATTGTACTCTGTCATAGGCTTTTTTCATATCAAGAAGAAGTCCAATTGCGTATTTATTGTTGTTTATAATGTCCAATATTTTTTGTATAAAGCTAAAGACAGCAGAAGATGTAGAGCAATTTTTCCTAAAGCCGTTTTGTGATTCGTTAAAAAGTTTGTATTTTTCGCAAAAGGAATAAACTCTGTCGTACATTACTTTTTCAAATATTTTTGAAGGGGAAGGTAATATTGCTATTGGGCGGAAGTTACAAAGGTCGCTCTTTGAGCCCTTTTTGTGGATTGGTTTAATAACTGATATTTTTAATTTGTCTGGAAATATGCCTTCTGCAAGCGATTGGTTTACTAAGAGGCAGAAGGGTACTGTAAGTTCGTCTGCACACGTTTTTAGTAGTTTTGGTGGTATATCGTCTATGCCACAACTGTTTTTATTTTTCAATTTTTTTAATATTTTATTTATTTCAATTGGTGTTACAGGTTTTATGAATATACTATTTTCTACTGTACTTTCTGTGAATTGCGAATGTTCTTTAGAATGAGTTCCTTCATTTATTTTCCCTACATTAATAAAATATTCGTTAAATAGGTTTGCCACACGTTTTGGGTTTCGATGTACAATGTTATTTTGATTCAGTGAAATATTTTGTTTTTCCTTTTGTCTTAGTTTATTTGTCTGTTCTGCTATTATATTCCAAATACATTTTATTTTGTTATCGGAATTTTGTACTCGTTTTATGTTATCCAGTTTTTTTGCTTTATATACTGCTTGTTTTAGAACTTTACTGTATTGTTTGAAATGTTTTATTAGGATAGGATTTTTTGAAAATGAAGAATGGATATTTAGTAGTCTTTTATTTTTACAGGATATTTTTAAACCTTTAGTTAGCCAATTTTTTTTTACTTTATAAGATAGTTTTATAACTTTTTTTGGTATATATTTGTTTAATATATTTTGCAAAATTTTATTTAGCAATTCGTAATTTGTATTTATATTGTTTATGTCTTTTATTACATTATTCCAATCTATATCCTTTAATTCGGTTTTGAATCGTTCTATGTTATTTTTGTTGTACAAACGTTTCGTCATCTTCCAAACAATTGGTTTAATTTGTGTACATGTTTTAATTGACACTATTATGCCTCTATGATCTGAAAAGCCAAGTTCTTGTACTGTGGTACTAATGTTTTTATTCAAAAAATTTGTAAAGATGTGGTCTAGGCAAGTTTCCGACGTTTTTGTGACGCGTGTTGGTTCGTTTATATGTTGCATGAAATTATATTCTAACATAAAATTTATCAGTTCGTTGCTTTGTTTTGAATTAATTAACATATCTATATTAAAATCTCCGCCAAATATAATTTGCGTTTTTTTAAATTTTTTGTCAAGATATTCCAAAATAGATTTAAGTCGCGAGTAAAAAACATGGGTCTCTCTACCATTCCAATACAGACTTACTAATACAATATTTAAATTTCTTATATAGATAGCACAAACTTCTATGACATATTCCACTGACATTTCTTTTACATATTTAATTTCTTCATAAGTTTGGTCGTTCCTAGTAATAATGCATACTCCGCCTCCTGCGTGTTTTTCCCTACAAAAGGATGCTGCAGTACTGTAATTGTTGAGTCGCAATAGTTTAAGTTTATCTCCTGTTAACCAGGATTCTGTGATGCATATTGCATGTAGAGAGGTTTCTTGGTCCAAATAAGCATCTAAGATATGTATTTTGTTAAATAGGCTTTGCATGTTTTGGTATATAACATTGAATTGTTTTTTAGTTCCGAAATGTATTTAATAATGATCTCGATGAATCTGAAACTTCAGGAGTAAATGATTCGCTCAAAATTAAGTCTTGATTTTTTATTGCGTTTTTAGATTGGGAATTTTGAGTACTATATGTGTATTTTTTATTGTGCTGCTCATAATTTTGATGCTTTTTTTTCATCTCTCGTTTTTCTTGTAGAGTTGATGTGCTTAAAAATTCTGTTACACTGAGTTGTGCCCCCCTAAATTGGTTTCTATTAAAAAGAATATATTTCGTCATTCGTTTGCTGATAAGTTCTATTTTTATTGGCCTAGTATAATCTTTCTTCCCTATAAAGGATATTTCTTCAATATAACCCGATATATTTATTCCTAGTATTTCATAGAATACGCCAGTAATTCTTTGCATTAGGTCATAGTGTGTCTCCCTTTGGTTGTATGGCAATCCGTGTAATACTATATACTTATGTGGGTCATGTGTAGTTTCGTTCAAGTTATAATTTTGTTTTAAAATCTTGATTTCATTTTTCATTTCTTCATACTCTTCTTTAAGTTTTAAGCATTCTTTTTGTAAAGTTTGTACTTTTAGGTCTATTTTTATGATTTTATTTTCTGTTTCTGTTTGTTGTTGGTCTAATTTTTGTACTGTTTCTTTAAGATTATTTTTTATTGGTTGCAATGCGTTCTCTATTTCTTTTTGTATTGTGTCTCGTAGTTGAGTTAATATATATAAGTTATTTTGTTCTAAGTGTTGTTTTAATAGCATGTTAAATTGTTCTAGGTTGATTGTGTTGTTTATATCTGCTGGTATATTTTTTATTTTTGGGCTTTCTTCAATAAATGTGTCTCCTTGTGGTGAGTAGGTTAAGTCACTTTCTAAAGACCTCTCCACTTTTTTAGTTTGTGATATTTTTCTTCTTATTGTTATATTTGTATCCTGTATCTTTTCTGGTGAATAACGGTTTATCTCGCGAATAGGTGTATTTTGATCGTTTGCTTTTCGAACTTTTGATACACATAGGGGACATTTCCATTTTCTTTTATGGTCCGCCGTCAGTGTATTATAAAATCGTGCTTGTGAGACATTGGCGCACTCTATATCATAATTTTGTTTGCAAATCGAACAGTTTAAGTAACTACTGTCAGATATATTATGGTTGCATCCGGCACAAACCATCTCCATGTCGAAATTGAGTATTTTTTCTTTTTGTGTATATTTAAAATTATCTTTAGCGCCCTCTGTTACCGGATAGCAATATTTATCACACAGATCGAATTGTGTTTTATTTATGTTGCGGGTAGATGGCGGTTTATTTATTTTTCTTTTAGTTATGCTAACCACCGGTAGATGGCAGCACTAGTACATTTCACCAAAACTGTATTCTTGAGTGTTGTTTATTTATAGGTTATGAAATTGTTTTATTTTATATTGCGCTTTTTATTCACTTTGGTAATATTGATTACTGTTTTTGACTAACCTTCCCTCTTTTGTTCAGCTGAATGCAGTGAATCCTATTGATACAGCTTCCAAAATGTCGTTAACAGTCTTGGTCTTATTTGTGTTTGTTTACTTGTTTTCTTTTCGGTTTTGAAGCTGCCAACGTTTATCCTGAAGTATTAACCTTTATTCTCGGTAAATCATTACTTTACTTGGTGGAAAACTATTTTTTTGCACTAAAATTTTAAATAAATATGGGATCTATTGTTTACGTGAGCACAACAGCGCCATCTTCCTGAGCACATTCCACGTAGGTGGTGTGATTGTGTGGAGTTTTATAATTTTTATATAACGCAGTGATCGAGATCGCATGATAAACAAGTTTTGACAAGTTCATTACGGAAACGTACCTAGTACCTACAAAAACGCTTAAAAATTTGAAACATTTCTCTCTTTCATATTGTTCTGCACAAACGAGATAACACGCTGTAAGGCGAAAAAAGTAAGTTTATTAAATATTTATTCCTCTTTAAATTCCTCATGTAGGATGAGGAATATGAGGATTTTTTTTAGAGGATGCGGAAGCGGAAGAGGAATTTAAAATCATGAGGAATTTCCGCATTATGAGGAAGAGGATGAGGAATCCTCATCAACCCTACTTTACACCCAGACTTGCTCAGATAGCGCCATCTAGTTTTGATGCCAGCCTTAGCAAGCAAGTATAAAGCAATACCCAAAAGCACCAAATTTGTAACTTCCAATCTCGATGAGCTGACTTCCTCGCCTTGACTTTATGTAGGATGGTTTTAAATTTTCTGGAGTAACTACATAAAAATGTTTTAATTAACATAATGTGGAGTGTGCAAAAATTTGTGGTATGGTTATACCAGAAGACAACCTATACAATCTAAAAGACAGAAAACTGGAAAGGAAATGACAAAATAATTTCCCAACATTGAGTGAGCACGCAGTAGTTATATATTTAAACTATTATTACAAGCTAAAGTGGATTTCATATAAAAAAAAACGAAGTTCTAAGCTATAAACAAATTTTAATCATAAATTGGAAACAAATATTTCAAGTTAAATTTATTTTACTTCACAAATAAATTTTACTTGTTTCGCAATATTATAATACTTAAAAAACCACAAAGAGCTGATTATGTATAGTTATGAAAATCACACAAAAGTTAAATACAAGATAAATTACACTCAATAAAAGTAAAACACAAGTACTTAAATATAAAAGAAAATGGAAAAACAGGAACGATCTCACCGACCAGGACAAACCTCTCAGTTCTCCAACGGCCTTTATACCCAAGTAGGGAAGTGTACTAATAATATCATAAGTTCCAAAAGTCTAAGTATGTGCGAAGTCACTGTTTTGAAGAAGATTTTAAAACCTTTAAATATTCTTCTCAAAAGGCAGCAGAAAATGGTTAAAATGGCGAAATGAACATGGTTCATCAGCACCAGATCACCAGATCACTAAGGCATACATGCACTTTCGATTAAATTTTTCCGAAAAAATAATTTAATTTAAAAAGAAACAGTTCAGATCGAAAATTCAATGGTTATGCAAAAAATTTGAGGATACAATTTCCTGACCGACAGTGACCGCAGAAGCTTTACATCTCTTGCTCGCATTTCTTGATTCCTTGCAGAACCACCTGGTTATCACACCTCGTCTGTCTTTATGGCAGTAAAACGTATATTTTCCTATTTTCATAATCTGTCCTCCAATCTTGGTGTCTATAAAGCATGGCGTATCTGAAATCAATTTTTTGTCATAATATATTATAATGAAGCGTAAGGGGATATAACGCGGATTTCCGCGTTATTGGTTATATATTTTTAAGTCATTGATAATGAAACATGCGTTTAGTTTAATTTTAAATACTGAGTGACTGGTGGGTCACTTTTGAAAATCGAGAACGTAATAGTCTGAAATCATACATGAAGTAAAAAAATATAATAAAAAAATAAATATTAATTATTTGCTGAGTAAACTTAACCGAAAGTTAAAGAAATGATTACGCAACGCATGGTTACAAACGCAACGCGGTGGTTTTTTGGACATAGGATGGCACGTAATAATTACATTCATATTTTTTTTCTGACTGCTATGAGTTTTCTAAATAGTATACAAATATAGAAAATTGAAAAAAAAAACTAATTTAGGTAACAAAAATGTATTGAGCAAAATGTTTAAACATACACGTAAAAGGTACAATATTCTTTTATAAAGGCTGGTAAAATCAGTATCCAGTGAAGAAGGAATTGGTTCGAGTATGACCTAAAGTCCATGTTCCATTCATACTCACCCGCTACATGCCGTACCCGCGCCTCACCCGCGTCATGCAAACGTCTAGCACGCGATGACATTTGATGTGTATCTATATTTATCATACAATTTGAGGACAATTTGAGTGATATTCAGACGTACCTAGAGGATAACTGAAAGTTCACGTATGGAGTTCGAAACCCACTTCTGATGCCTAGTTTCATGAGCGAGTGTCAATTTAGATACCTCATGTTGCTAAGTAAAGGCATTCGCCTAGAAAACAATAGTGCCTAGTCCTTGAAGAAAACTTAGGTAGGTCAGGAACCACGTACCTATAATTTTTGTATGATAATCTTCAAAACACGGCTTTATAATGCATACAGTTTTTATGCATGCCTTACACTGCCATTTGCTTTTAAAGTGGCAGATGACGCATCTCAGCTGCTTGTTAATTTTTTTGGGGAAATGTCCTTCCCTCATTTGTTTCCCTCAGTTGCCAATTGAGCTCCCCACCAATTTTGCTGAGTTGCAAATTGACGAACGCGGCCGCACCAATTAAGGTTTCCTCCGCCGCATGTTGCGGTTACCAATGAGCTTGTGGTGAAGATGGTTCAATGAGGTAAAACATTCTTGTTCTGTTAAAATAAGCAGAAGAATATAAGAATGTAGGAAAAAAACGGGAACTGAAGATATACAAGCTGGTTATAGGGAGTTTTGTATCCCAAAATCATCACTTCATTGAAAAAAAACAATGTTAAGTATACCATCAACCTGTGTACTATATTTCGAATGAATACGTGAAAAGGTAAAATAAATATGTTCTTATAAACTTTCACATCAATGGAATAAAATGGTGTCATAATAAATAACTCGTATTGAAAATATACAATACAATACAAATACACTTTATTGCCAGAATCAAAAGGATTTACACGTATTAAAATATTGTACATAGAAGGAAAACCGGATTCAAGACAATTTATTCGGCCTTATCACTCATGAGCAATCTCTTTTAGGCAACCTTTATTTACAAAAAAAATAACATACTAAAAATGATATTAAAATATATATTTATGATATTAATATTAAAATTTTATTCAAGGAGTCATATAAAAGATACCAAGATAAATAAAGACCATCTTTGTGTTTATGTTCCTAAAACAGACTTAAAGTTAGTGTAGATAAATAATAAAACATACAGGGTTATTGGTAATTAGACCGGATCCTTTTTAGGGGTGGTAGAGGATGTCATTTGCAACAATTTGACTATACATTGTGATATCCGGAAATGGCTCATTTTTTTTATATTATTTTTTTTTAATTTTTTTTAGGATATCCAGTTTTCCTACTTAAAAATTCAATAAAAAAAAAAGTAATAAACCGATTTCAATTCTGTTTGCAGTTTTAGAGAGACCTTGTTACAGCTCTTAATAATAAATAACAATATTATACTAATGTGGACCCATCCAGAAACTAGAGGCTGTTTCATAAAAAATTTTAAATTATTTTTATAACATTGTTTACAAAAACAATTATTTTCTCCACAAAAACGCTAGTAAATTCCGTCTGCATTTTATTTAAAAAACATCTACACTTTGTTAGCTATCCAACGAGGTTAAAAAGTTGGTGCTTTATTACACAGTTGCAGAAATAATGCGATTACAAAAGACTCAGGTAGAGACATTCCGAGAAAGGGTTTTAGACGGTATCCATGAGAAGTAGTTATGGAAGAAATACTTTCTTAATTTAACTTAATTTATTTTGAAGAAATAAAAGATTATGATTTTGTAATTATTGTGTATTTATGATTTTTACAGTACATTCTCAAAATGTGAGCCCCTATTTTGAATGCAGAGACGCATACGTTTGCGTAAATTACTTTTAACGACACTTGTCTTTAAGTTCATTTTAATTTTTTCTGCTGCATTTATTATGCGCTGTTTTAATTCTTCGATGGTTGCCACAGGTCCAGGAGTCTCGTCGTACACCAAGCTTTTCATGTGACCCCATACGTAGTAGTCGACAGGAGTCAAGTCGGGACTCCTGGCCGGCCACGGAATGGGTCCTCCTCTGCCAATCCACTTATTGGGAAACTGACGATTTAGCCACTCACGGACGCTTAAACTAAAATGTGCGGGGCAACCATCATGCTGGTAAATCATGTTCCTTCGGGTTTCAAGAGGTACATGACTGAGTAACTCATAAAGTTCGTTTCGCAAAAAAACTTCATATGCTTCTCCATTGAGGTTGTTGGGCAGGAAAAAAGGGCCGATCAATTCATCCTTAATAATGCCCATCCACACATTAAGGGAAAACCTTCTTTGTGATCCTTTTAATCTTTTCTTGTTTGGGTTACCGTCTTCTTTTGGGGCCCAATAATGAATATTATGGTAATTCGTTAATCCATCTTGATCGAATTTGGACTCGTCGGTCCATAAAATTTTTAATAAAAAATTGGCATCTTCCATGTCTGTATTCAACATGAATCTGCAAAATTCGACTCTACGTGCAGGATCTCCGTCTTGTATAACTTGTACCGGAGTCAAATGATACGGGTAGAGTCTTGACCCGTGCATTGTGTTCCATATTTTCCATTGCGACATGCCAAGACGTCGTGCAATGACGTTTGTTGAGGTCGTCGGATCTTGCTCAAACATGCGAATTATCTGTTCCTCTTCCTCCGATTGATAAATACGAGGTCGTCCAGCATCGCTTTGTCGTCTTTGAACACGACCAGTTTCTCGTACTCGCCGGTAAACTCTGTCAAACACACTCATATGGGGTAAACGGCGCTCTGGAAATCGAGACTGATATTCCGTTCGAGCATGTGTACTGACGCCATTGGCAAAACCATAGCAAAAGAGTATGTCCGCATACTCTTCGTTTGTGAACTCTCGAACACGAGGTAGGTGGTCGCGGGGCTCCGCAGCCATGATCAGGTCCTTTAGTATAAGCCAAGTCGTCGGGTAAGCAATCAATCACAGAGTCCAGTTCACTAGCCGAATCACAGAAAAAGAAGTTACACAAGTCCAATAACGTTAGCAAGGTCGAAGTTTTATCGTGATAAAGGGTTGAAAAGAGCGTCTAAACAGTACGAAGTGCCTGAGCAAACTGGGTTCACATTGTTCGTGCAACAAACACAAGCAAGAGCGAGACGGCGCATTCAACATGGATACCTTAGTCTAAAACCCTTTCTCGGAATGTCTCTACCTAAGTCTTTTGTTATCGCATTATTTCTGCAACTGTGTAATAAACCACCAACTTTTTTACCTCGTTGGATAGCACACAAACTGTACATGTTTTTTAAATAAAATGCAGACTGAATTTACTAGCGTTTTTGTGGAGATAATAATTGTTTTTGCAAACAATTTTATAAAAAATATTATTATTTTTTTATGAAACAGCCTCAAGTTTCTGGATGGGTCCACATTAGTATGATATTGTTATTTATTATTAAGAGCTGTAACAAGGTCTCTCTAAAACTGCAAACAGAATTGAAATCGGTTTATTACTTTTTTTTTTATTGAATTTTTAAGTAGGAAAACTGGATATCCTAAAAAAAAATTAAAAAAAATAATATAAAAAAAATGAGCCATTTCCGGATATCACAATGTATAGTCAAATTGTTGCAAATGACATCCTCTACCACCCCTAAAAAGGATCCGGTCTAATTACCAATAACCCTGTATACCTACTTACCCACAAAAAGTAAGTACCTTTAACAAAAGTAAGCAATTTTTCATCACTAACAAAGTAAACATGTCAGCGATATTTGAAAACCCTATTTTTGCACGTCCGTATTTTGACACTTTCCTATGTTTAAATCTCTTGCCAGCGATTACTATTTATAAAAGACTGCCAAATATCTTCATTTCATAAATGATAAAATATAGCTTAGTTAAAAAAACCCTAAGTGTTAAATTTAAAGGCCTCCTATGTTCATTTTATTCCGATTGCTCACAAATTATACATTCTGAAAAAGAATCTTCTTGTGCAAAGTTAAAATAGGCATACAGTTCTTTTGTTTACTAGATGATTCATAAAAATCCGCAGTATAGCGGTCGTAGAGATCAGCATCCAAAATGTAATTTTTGATTTTAAAGTATATCTTGTATTTGATATCTTAAATATAAAACTGTTCCGTTACTGACTGGTTGACTGACAGACAACGTACAGCCATAACCACTGAGCCACAGTACAGACTGGGCGTTCCCCGAAATTCACAGGAGAATGGGAAATATTGGACTTTTTAGTTTGTATGAAAAATCTTATTCCCTCAGTGCACGGATGCGGAACTAGATCCAAATGTTCTTCAATGGGTTTCCGGTTGTATTATGGAAGGGATTCCCGAAATTCCCACGGAAACGGGAAATATTTTATACTTTTTATATTTATACTTTTTAGTTTCTTTGAAACATCTTATTATTTGAGAGCACGGATGTGAAACTTTGTTTAAAGGTTCTTTCTATGCGTATCTGGTCGTATCATGGAAGGAGTTTTTGAAATTCCGACAGGAAAGGTAGTTAAGCGCATACGAAGTTTCGGGAAAAGTTTGCATTTGAATAAAATCTAAGTTTAATGATTGTGTTCGTTCTTCATAGACACAATTTCACCTTCGACAGTGCACAATATCGCGCGACACCCAGTCCGGCTGACACACGTCCATCTTGTCTTCATCCCGCAAGATGATTGAACGCCAAATTTGTATTTGCCTATTTGTATGAGTCTGGTGCGTTGCCGTGACATTACATATTTTGGGGCCGTAGGATCTGAAATAAATACAAAACAGGTTTTACGATCCATACTTTTCGTGTACCGAACCCAAAGCACAAAATAAATTAATAGCTAATGAAATATGATCACTAAAATTATTTTTCTTCCCACTGGATACAATTTTGTGATTAGATATTCATTCATGTGCCATTTGAATTATATATGTTGGCGATAACGATGAGTTTGCGATATTAAGATGTTTGTATGACTTCATGGTAGCGGAAGTATGTTGGTAGTACTGTTAAAGAGGGCGCTAAATGCAATGAATGACTGACATTCGATTGCAGCGACATAGGTTGTATCTTGAAGTAGGATGATGTCAAGTGACAGAGATCATGCCCGAAAATGAACCATACATATCATTCGACCATTCGAGAGTGAATGACAAACTTTGAAATTGAAATTTTGTTGTCGTCCTGAATGATTGATCTGTGTTTCTGTCACAACTGACAGCGGCCATTACCGACCGACCGGCCATATTTATTTACGTTTTCATTGTGAGATTTTGTTGCTTGTGTTGATTGTATTTCCTTTTCGGCTTTTGGTTTTATTTTCTTACAATTAGATTTACGTATTCACTTTAGCAGAAGTTTTACATACGTTGTGTTTTGTATTACGCTGTGTTAGCACCCGTTTATACCCTGTATGGAGGGTTATCCTTGGAAGCATATTGAACAGTTCTTTGAACTTGATTATGTTAATCGACACTTTGTGTTCACTCCATACCTATCAAAGCGTCATATCAAACCCAATGAAAAAGAAAATGCGAGTGAAATTGGCCACCCAGATATTTTGACAATGGGCATAAGTATATACAAAAGCATTAACAAGTAAGTTAAACTTTGATCATTCTATCGACAAATATATTTATTTATATTAGTACCAGTACACATAAATAAGCCCCATCCATGATACCCTCCCTATACAGCAGTAGCTAGAACAAAAAAAAGTAAATAAACTCAAATAAATTATGACTATATCTGATAGTTCTACTCTTTGTAAAGTGCATATTAATTATAAAATGCAAATAAATATTAAATCATGCCAAAATACTTTAAAGTAATTTGAGCTGTAATTTATTATAAAATTTTGTAATATTTCCAATAATGATTTAATGTTTTCGTATTCAATTTACATTTCTTTACAATTTATCAAATGAGAAACCAGTAGTTTAAGAGATCAGCATATGTAGAGAGATTTTTGACAGAGTGCTCATAGTTACATTTTCTTTTTCAGATGAAATGCCTGCGGTAACCGTTGCAAAGGCCACATTCCTCCTACATTTCAATAATTTATTCGATTTACTAAACTCCAACTCACTTCCACAAGGAAGATGGACAAGTATTTAAAACTAATTGGACAGCCGGTAGACCACATAAGGAATTTATCATCCAGTGAAAAACAATTATAAGGAATATTGAGTTTATAGGATGTACAAGAAAACCACCATCACAACTGGGCTGACTCAAGTTCTTAAATGGTTATGAACGACTGTGGGATAACCAAATAAAAGAAATAAAATTGAAAGACTAGATCAACAAAGATCCTTTGGAAAATGGCTTTGGTTGTTTTGCTTGTAAGAACCAACTGTGGCTCAAATGACAATCCTACAGTGAGTCGTCTAACAAACATTTGCATTTACAAAAAATAACATTGCTAAAGTTTAAAAAATAAAAAATTTAAGTGATATCCATCTTTTATTATACCCAAATTCTTATTCTTTATGCAAAGATTTTAAAGTCATTCCACAATGTCCCATGTAATGGCTTTAAAATCTTCATTTACATAGATAATAAACAAACTATTAAGAACTAAGGTCTTAAGTTTTCACGATTCATAATTTAAATAAAACTACTTTTTAACCGGATTAATCGCGTATAATTTATATTTTACATTTTAACTCATCTATACAGCCTTGATTTCTGTGGTTGACTGATGGTTGACTGTCACATTCAAAGTTTGTGTACAGTAGAAGTCTGAAGTATGGTTGATGTTTGTCTGATACGTAGTATCTCTACTTAGTCTGTGACAGACAGGCTCAGTCAACTAGTTCGGGGACCAATGAAATGAACGGGGCTCATAGCCACAAAAGAGCGTACCCCAGAGTGACTGAGACAAACATAATAATGAAGTAGTTGACATCCATCAAAATTTACATTTCTATATGTGTCAAATGTCACTTGACAGTAGCACGAACCTACGGTGACTGACGGTATTAGTGTTTTGCTTGCCTTAAATGCGTTGTGAGTGCGTTTTTCTTGTGAATATTCTGGTTTTCATGCTTTCAAACATTCAACAAGTGTTGTGTTTTACTTCTCCGTTTCGCGCGAGTTAAAAGCAACATTTATTGTTTTTGAGGTAGTGACTCTTGTAGAATATTAGTGTTATAAGTTATTTTGAGACATTGAGTCAGTGATTTTTTTGTGTTTCACCATGAAAGAAATGTAAATATTATAATTGTAAAAGGTTCTGCGCAGATTTAATCACACTTATAATATATAACAAACTGTTTTATCGACATAACTAAAAAAAATTACATAACTGCAATAAATAACTTATTCTTTTATAGCTTGTTTTTATTTTCTATATCCCTTCGTCATAGATTATAAGTATAAAAGTATGAACAATTAGTTGCGGGGGCTCATAAGCAGATGGCGATTTTTATTCATTTTATATCTATGAAGTTGTTTTTCTTCTCCTTGTGAGTATACTGTTCTGTGGTGACAGAGATACGGTTAGGACGGCTAGGTGCGCGGACGTATCTCGGACTGACGGTCGATAGTAGCTCGGTATTAATTGATTTTTGCGTTGTAATGATAAAGTAATAGCGGAACGTAACAGCGAATAAAGATTGTATTGTGAATAAGCCGGTATTATGACCAAGCCGACATTCTCAGGACTGAGTAACTGCCTTGTGATTATTTCTATCGTGTTTAATAAGCGTCATCGCTCACATATAGTTGTTATATAAATAAATCAAAATTTACAAAGTTATAAAAACATTAGATCTAGAGTCTATTTGTTGACATTTACGAATGAATATCCGTAAGTTTATAAATTTAAGCTTGGTGGTAGGATCCCTTCTGGGTCCGCCTGGCTAGCGACCACCCTTTATATAAAGTCTGCCGCCAAATGTTACCGCTCCGGCGGTAATGTGTTCCGGCAATATTGTATAAAGAGCCAGTTCCTTCCTAAACCCGTGTGCTTCCATCTTCGACCTCATCATCACTTACCATCAGGTGAGATTGAGGTCAAACGCGGGTTTAGTCACTTATAAAAAAAAAAAAAAAATTTAAGTACCACGAGACGTCACAAATTGATCAATCGTTTAGAATCGTGCGCAAGGAATTTCCTAGGAAATTTATAAACTTACGGTTCTTATTATTTTCCGGTAACATATACACAAAACAGGGCATTATGTGAAGCTATTCTAAAGAGATCACTAATCACGCGGATGGAACCGAACGTAGCTGTTAGTAGTTAATAAAACACCCAATTTGAAACTGTTCAATATAGGTACTTTAGAAAACAATAACATTTGTTATTTTATGAGGCACTTATACTTAAATTTAAACAATTTCGCAAATAAAACACAACAAGAACAAAAGAAACACCTTAGGTACACCTTATTTATGTTTAACAAGAACATAAGAAAAATACTGTTCTTGATTGGACTAAACGATTTTATTTGGTCCACTTAGACTTCATTTTGACCTAAATGACGGTTAAACAGGAGATAAAATTCATAAAATGTAATACAGGGACAAAGTTAAAAGTAATAATTCTCAGCAGCTTTTATAGAAATCTGCCTTTTTTGGCATGTTTAGTCAACCCTACCATATAGTAACAAATAAAAACCCCAATAGCAACCCTAAAGATCAACGTTGCGCGGGTCGCGGTTTCAAATGCCTCGTCCGTGGCCCGCGCGGTCGCTTTTTTGGAAGGATCCGCGCCCGCGTAAATCATAAAAGAAAACAATGTTCTACAAATAAATTTGGCGAGAATCAATGGTCGTGTTCACCAGCGACGTTGACAATGGCATCTCAAGTAGTGACGAGTCTCACACAGCCTTACAGCCTAGTCGCCAGCGCCGCCAACGTCGTTTACCGTTACTCCCTTCATTGATCAGCCAGAAGTGTTCTGACCCAGAACACTTCTGGTCCAGAAATTCTCCTATCCATAGTTATTGGATAGGCCGCTTTTTCTGAGACATGGTGTAAACCGGAACTGGAAAGGATTTTTATGAAATAAATCTGATATTATTAAATGGATAGCAGACTTTATTAAGAAATTATTTAACTACCTCGCTAAAACAAAATTAGGTCTAACAAAAAAAAACAAAAATGGGAGGAGTGCAGGGAAAATTTACATGTATCTAACTACCAACTGCGATACATATTAAATGAAAAACACCTTGGTATTTAATTATAGTTATATAATTATAATTATACTACAAAAGTAGGACCTGAAAAGATACTATATTAATATATTTAAGTAACATTTAATTATAACAGTGCAAGTCTAATCTAATTTTGAAAGACAAAAAAGGGTAAAATAATAAGTTAAAAAATTTGTTAATTATAAAATAATGTGATCAGAATTAATAATATACCTAATATAGCAGAAATAATTTTAATATGATTTATGTTGTACAGCTTAAAAGTCGTGTTTAATTGAAAATGAAAGAGTTTTCTGTCCACAGAATTACAAATTATTTTCTTAAAAAGTAAGTACTTACAAGAAGAATTAAATTTAGTATAAGTTAATTGTCTTTTTCTGACAATACCAACGCTAAAATAAATTAAGGTTGCTGCAAAAAATGCGATTTTATCTATAAGATAAGCCAAATCTTTATATTTTTTTCTATAGGTGTCATTATACTTCAGTACAACTGTCACTACCGGTTTGCAATTACAGGTACCCTTTCGGTAAGCGTGTGCTTCTTCCTTGTATGCCATTGACCGCCTTTATGGATGCTCCTCTCTAAACAAGAGTCCCACAACTCGCTGATTGAACAGCAGGGCTTACTTTGTGAAGTGACATCACACTATCCGGGCCCAGAAGAAATAGCTGAGATACCACTCCAGGTTCGTGTACGGGTTGATGCTCCTTCCAAGGTAAGTTAAGCATAGTTCTTTTGTCGCAGACAATTCTATAACATGTCGGCATTATGGGCATTTAAAATTTGTCAAAAGCCTTTTGGTCGCCTGAATCTAATACTGCAAGGTTAGTAAAACCATGCCACAGGTGCAAATGCATCCGGTAATCTAGTCAAGATCGATCTTTGTATGTAAACTGAGTCGTCAATTGCCAAAGTTTCGCCATACTTTCGACTTCAAGATAGCAGTTTCTATATTCTCGGTTATTTACTTTACTTTAGACTTTTCTAAAATCACAATTTAATAACTATTATACGTCGATATAATTATTTTCATTTTATATCGGTGTTCATTTATGTTTTCACGTTTAAAATACTTATAGGTTGCAAACTATTTAATGCTATAAAAATAATTATGATTTAAAGTTTGATAAAGATTCCTTTATTGATGATATATTTAGGTGGTAGATGCGTGTGCAGCAACCGTCCGTGGAAGACCCTCGTAGGCGGTTTGTCAGTAGTCAGTCGCGCCTGACATCTGCCTTTGCCTCCGTTCGTACACACCCAGTTTATTGATTGTGTACAGGTTCTCTGGGCAGTGAAAGTATAATTATTTACCAACGCCACAATATTACCCTTCGAGTTCGTGTATGTTTTAACTGAAACAAATATATCGGTCATTTTAACTTATAAAGTTTACTTAGAATCCACAACCGTACTAATATCTAAACCTATAGATGAAAAGAAAAAAGCGCATATAGGAGCGAAATAATGATGACTTGTGATTTATGCTTTTGTTTAGATTTTAAATATTTATGCTAGTAAGTTTGTAGTTACAGAAGCGTCGCAGCCCGTTATGTGCTTTACTCAAGCCTGTCGTAGTATGGGTCCTTTAGAGGGGTATTTGATGTGATAATATCCGTTTATTGTTAGGACAGAAACAACCCTTTTTGAAGTTAAATACACACCTGTGAATATTTAAATATCTTTGTTCAAATTCGACCTGGCTCCAGGCAATCTAGATTGTTAATAGTAATTATTATTTGATTTTTTAACGGAGGACACCACCCCGCTGTACTCCGTTATAATCAAACTGAGCGCAATTTCAAAAGTAGGTGCTCTCCACTCCACTCCGCTCTGCTCCGCTTCACTACGCTGCTCTTTTTTTTTATATTGTAACGGTTACTTATTTACGATATTTTTATATAAGCCCCACGATTGATAATGTACAGAAGGCAGCAGATCAAGCGTTGGCCAAACCTGTCAAAAAAGCGTCCGTATCGACCGCGCAGACATGACGGGTTTTTTTTAATCGAACCATGCCAAGATTATGTAAAATTTGTAAAAGGCATGGTTAAAAAGTTATGAGGGTTTCAACGTGGCCGCGCCATTGAAACATGCCGAACCGCGCGGCCAAGTAGATCTTTCAAACGAAACATTGCACCAGAGGTACAAAAGGAAACTAAAAAACTGGTTAAGAGGGTTCAATTAGTTATATCAAATTAAAAAGAAAACAATAATTCCTTACATATACATATAACATATACATACTTTCCCAATATTCTAACTCAATCACTCAACATGACACTTCACACCTAAACTACATACACACATACATACATGTAATATTATTAAACCTACGCTATAAACTGTAATAATTAAAATATGTTGCAAAGAAATAGCTAACTTTACTATTTTGTCAGATCAAAAATGTTTTGTACATATAATATTTTTCATATGATTCAGCCCAGTATAATACTGACCTAATATCATTTAATTCTACTGTCATCATTATAACTAATAATATTACAAATTGAAAAAGTTGAAGATCGATCGAATAATGAGAATTATTTAGCTTAATACTTTATACTATACTTATATTATATTATACTAAACTATATTAAGATTTTCGATTGGCTTTATTGTAGGTACATTGTTTTATGTGTTGCCTACAAAGAGGACTTCACAATTTTTTTAATGTTTGCTTTGATGATTATCTCTTTAGATTGTTTGATTTGTGTCAATTTAATGTTGTTATTTTAATCATAATTAGTACTGCAATCTTTAAAAAAACTAGCCACAACACAGGGAATCCTTTTAATCCTCCATTCGTTGATTACTGTTAATTATAATTAACAGTAATCAACGAATGCAAAGCATTAAAAAAAAGACTTCACATCAAAACATTGGCTGACGAATAATGTCATCAACGTAAACATTCTTCGAAATCATACCTACATATTAATAATAAATAATAATAAATATTTCTGACACTCACACAACATTATCTAGCTCAAATTAAGTTTCTTAAAGAACTTGTGTTATGGATACTAGATGACTGATAAAGAAATAGACTGACGTAAGAAATAAATAAACATACATATTGAATAAATGCATATTTTTTATTAGAATAAACTTAAATAAACATAAAACATCCATGACTTGAAGACTAATATCTGTGTTCATCACACAAATATCCACCGCCGCCGGGATTCGAACCCAGAACCTCTGGCATAGAAGGCAATGTATGTTACCGCTACACCAGCCGGTCGTCGAACACATATTGTATCAAAAATTTGAAATTTTCAATGAAGTAGGTACTCAACCGATTTTGAAAAAATTTATATGGGACCAACTATGAAATAGTTGTATTTGTTTAATCATATGAAACAAGAATTTTTAAAATCGATTCATAATTGTCCGAAGTATCGTGTAACAAAGACACAAAAAAAACATACAGACTAATTGAGAACCTCGTCCTTTTTTGGAAGTCGGTTGAAAAAACAATACTTATTTTGTTGCAACTAGTTATAAGGTAGATACGGTTTTCTACACAAACTTAATTGGAGAAATTGAATAAATTATTATTATTAAATTATTATTATTAAAACCTGAAGTTTAGGTTAAACACAGTTTGAATTTGTAAAAAAGTTGTAAAAATATAGAAAAAAATCCTGGATTTATATTTTAGAAGCTGTAAGATTATAAAACCATGGCCGCGCCATTGAACGGTAAAAAATACGTTATCGTCGATATATCGCTGAAAAAGCATCGCAGAGGTCAGAAGTTTTTTGTAAAACCTTGATTTGAAATTGTAAAAACTAGTTTTTAAACACCAGAGGCTATCAAACCATCTGATGTCACGTTTGACTATTACTATTTTAATATTACATTTCGATAGAGACTATTACAGTGACAGGGGGTCAGCCTATCGCCCGTATAAACGCTAACAAAACCTCGGTGCTGTACATTGATCGTACTTTTATTGAAAGAATTTACTAAATTCTATTGTTAATAGAATTCGAATTTCTGTTGTCTTCGCAATTACGATGAAACTCGCTTCCTTTGTTGAAAGTGTGCGTTTACGTCTTCTTTTACAGCGAGAGCGACAGCGGTGCAGTCTGATTAACGCTACCGCTGTATGTAAAGTAAATAAATTGTAACATAGTGCTTTTTTACTTATGGGAATTCTAGTGAAAAATTAAGTACCTACCTACTTTTATTACATAGAATCGAACACAGGGTGCTCTCTTTCAGTATCTAAAATTTCACCAGTCACCCTGTATAAAAGTCATGTCAATGAAGAAACATATCAGCTAACAATAGAGAACTATTATCATCCCAAGCATTATATCTCATATGCCCAGTTTATGCGGCTACAATTTATAATTCATCATCAAAAATTAAAAACATGACTAAGTACTTAGGTACATAATTCGTGTAGAACTCAACAATATAACTAATTTAAAAAAAAAACATTTCTATTGACCTTGCGAAGCCCACATCCTAGCAATGCAATCAGTAAAGACCAAGTATAACAATGAACGCATAACAGTCTTTACATACCTACATTTTCAAAAAAAAGACACGATGTTCAGATGAAATGATTTAAGTACGTGTATCCTGTTATCCCATTTGAATGCTAAAAACGATTTTATACTAAGAGTCCTATAGTGATTTGGATAAAATTATGTTAAAAAAATGTATATCCAAGTCCTAAGTACCCGTGTGTCGCCATTTTAGACCTCATCTTCACTTAGGTACCATCAGCGCGGGCTTAGTCACCAAAAAAGTTATTTTTATTTTTTGAAACTGAAAGATGTATGCATTTATGCAATTGTTTACTACAAAGATTTAATGCAAGCGACAACAAATGCAAGTACGTGACTTAGTGACGACTGATATCACAAAAACCTGTGAGAAAACTGAGTAAGTAAGTAGGTACTCTGGGCATTTAAGTAGCGGTTCTAAAAAATATACCAGAAGATCATTTTTTCAAGAATTTCTTAAATTTAATTTTATACAAATCGATGTAACGCCACATTACATATAAACTACTCGCAACTTTCCAATAAAGATACCACAGTGTCTGAAGACAAAGGTTTTGACCAGTGTGTGTTGCCAGACACTGAGACGTGGTCACTAACTCTGGGCCTTATAAACAAGCTTAAAGTCGCTCAGCGGGCAATGGAAAGGACTATGCTCGAATCCCTGCGGGATCGAACCAGAGCAGTGCGATCACAGAACTTTATCGAATCGTTTGTTAACGAATGTTCGTATAGTATGGAGACGATTTTTAAGAAAAAAATGAAATCTATCCATTGCCGCACGGCCAGCTTAAATAAATGTGTGCCTTGTTAATTTTGAATGTTTGTAAACATGTTGTACTCATAAATATCTGTAAAATAAAAAATTACAATGTTACTCAAAACTTGCAACCGACTCCATACTATACGAGCATTCGTAAACATTCGTTAATATACGATTCGATAACGTTCTGTGATCGCACTGCAGGTTCGATTCAGATTCCGATCATAACTAAATTCTGGTTCATTAATTGAATGGGGCTACAATTTTTTTTTCATTAAAGACTAAATCGATTAAAGCCTCTCTTTAGCCCTAATCTCACCTAATGGTAAGTGAAGATGAGACGGTCGATGAAAGCACTCGGCTAGGAAAGAACTGGCTCTCCGTAAAGTATTGCTGCAACATCACCGCCGCCGGAGCGGTAATATTAGGCGGCAGATTTAATATGAAGTGTGTGTGGTGGCTAGTAGCTAGCCATTCGGACCCTGACGGGGTCCTGCTACCACGCAGGGGTTATTCGGATTATTCACGCTTATTCTAAGCCAACCCAACACGTACCTATAGAAAAAAAATTGAATAATAGAAATAGAATTTTATTTCATTGTACAATTCAAATTATTAAAATGTATTATAATATATGACAAGTACTTATATAGGTATCTACTTCAAACTTGTTTCAATTCGCTCACAAGCTAATATGCCAATGCTTTTTTGGGGATCAAAATGTTTTTCATTCGTAACCATAACAAAAAGCTATACCTACTTTTTAATTTACTTTAGTCTAATAAACTTATCATTTTATAATTTTGTCCCTTTATTCAGGTAAGAAACTTCAGTTTGTGCCCGAAACAAGGGAGCATGGTAACTGATAGGTACATCAGTTGAAGATAGTAAACCATTAGTGAATGCTGCACTGCCTATGAAAAATGTCATATTAGAATCTGATTCTTATTCCAAACCTGGTAATTTACCCAATAAACATGTGCCAAGCCAACTACAAAAGTACTAAAAGGTATAGGTAGGTACAAAAATCCGAACAAGAGTACCTACATTTCGAATCATAGCAACTGCAGAATTCTTCTAGGTCAGTAAGAGGTCTTGAATTTCATGGGTTCTCGAGTAACATCACTGTAACAAAATATCATAAAAAACATTATATTACAGCAACTATGACTTATCCTAATGTTTGTGTTATGTAAGTATGCAGTAGGTCCATGTTTGGTGCCGGTCACTGAAATACTTTGAGTGCTAGTCAGTTGGAACCTTTTCTATGCTGCCTCGGCTTATTATAAACACATAATAAGTACTTTGCTGTATGACCACCAAAATAATAAATTTAAAAAAAAATGATTTATTGTTCGCACATAACTTTGCATAAATTAATGTCTAAAGTATTTTACATTATAATAAACTTAGTTACAAATGTGACCCTGCCCCTTAAACTAGGAATAACTCCTGATTCTTAAGGAACAGTGTTCGACCGAGAAAATGCAATTTAACACAATTTATGTGTATCTTAGATTGGGTGCATAAAAAACCTTTGTATTGAAATGAAACATGCTGGTGGTTTGGATCAGATTAACTTTATTATTACATAGAAAGTAGGCGAAGGAAATTACACATTATAATTTTGACTTGGTATTATTATAGGTGTGGCATTACTGAGCATTACATAAAATATTTTGATAACCTCTCAACACCCCCACTTTACCAAAACAAAAAAATCTCACAATACTTACTTACCTGCTTTGCACATACCTATGTATAATAACTACACAAAAAATATAAATACATTAATTAGTTAAGTATGAGACTGTAATATTTTTACTATATCAAGGGCTTTTATGTAAATTAACTTATAATGGTTAACATCTGGAAAACCTTTTACATAATAGTTTTATTACTTACATGAACCTATTAATTCTAGTACAAAATATTGTAAAAAAAATGCTTCAAGATATGCTTCTTGTTAGGCTGTTTCTGTTTTCTGTTTCCTACTCTCCCATGTTATTGGAGCACTTAGCTTTACACAACAAAAACCTAATAAGGTGTCTGTCTGTGGGGTCACTCACTAGCCTAATCAGCTTTGAAAGCAAAGAACTTTATCTACTCATTTGTTTACGAATGTCATATAGTATATAGGTTGCAAGTTTTTAGTAACATTGTAGTTTTTAGTATTTATTTAACAGTCATTTAAGAGTACAACATGTTTACAAACATTCAAAATTAACAAAGCACACATTGATTTAGGCTGTCCTGAATAGGAGTCAATGGAGTTCTGTGCTCGCACTGCAGCATCTAACATATGTATGTCTGTAAAATATTTTTTATATCTAAAATCCTAACTTGAAAAGATCTTCACCGGGCTGACAGAAAATATGTTTTTTATTGTTATCATGATTTTGAACAAATCATGTGTATTTGTTCTAAATTATTTTTACTACAACTTAAACTATTTCATCAATGGAAAGGACAAAATGCTAAAGTGCCAATTTGGCCATGTTGAGCCATATTGAGTATATGCAGTCCGACAGCATTTTTTTTCTGTGTCATCTGGCTAGGTTTCGTAGCGATCTGAGCACTATTTTGGCGCTTTAGCATTGCAATTTTTCCACAGATTGCCTTAAAACATCGCCAGCAAAATGACTAAAGCGGCGTTTTTCGGGCTTTTTTTAACAAAAGTCGCTTAAGAACCTTTTCTTTCGTGTAAGAACTTTCTCTGCAGATGTTTCAGAGCAACAGAGGAGATGCATTGCATCTCCTCATGTTGGCATATCCTAATCTCTCTGGAGTCTTCTTACTCTCTTTTCAGGTAGCTCTGATAAATTGAGTTCTGTATGTGATGTTTCCGTTGTTGCTTTTGAATTGTGACTACTGTTACTGTTCTGTACATTCTGAGAACTTTTTGGACTTACTTCGGAAAGTAGATCCTATGTGTCTAAATAATCAGATTCACTTGAACTTGATTCATTCAGTGACTCTAACTTCACCACAGATTCTTCTACTACATCCCCCACTGACTCTGTGCTCTCTATACTGACAGTCACTGTATCTTGCCTTAGGGTCTACTCTTGTATCATTACATCTCTACTGATAGGAAACATGGATTTTTGTTGGGTCATTAATTTATACTCTTTCACATAATCAACATAACCAGCAAGTATGTGGCTATTGTATTTTCTATTCCATTTTGATTTTTTTTATGATGTTAACACTGCTTTTAACGTCTTTTTTTTTATGAAGCCTCTACCTGGTCCAAAAGCAACACTGTTTCCGTTGCGATCTTAACAGTTATCCTAACTGATGAGGGGTTAGTTGTGAAGCTTAACATGCACATTTTCAGCTGTGCTTTATAGTTATAATTTGACCTAGGATCTACATCACCCAAACATGATACTAAGTAGTACTTCGGTTTCATTTGCAACAATAATTTCTGATAAACTTGTCGAAGTAACCTGTTCGTCAACCAAACTTCATTTGCAGTCATGTGCCTTACTGGCACCAGAATCTACATACCAGCCACATTTATTAAACTTTCAACTAAGAAAAACAACGCTGAAAGCATTTGTCCATTTCTTTTTATCTGTTTTTTTTTTATTTAAAAGTGGACTTTAATTAATGGCGATAATTACCAGTTTCCTTACAGTATTGTAACAAACACACTTTGTTATTGTTTGTTTGTTTTGGTCGGTTTGACATTGACATTTGCATTTGACGTCACGTTCCCTTAAGGTCGATCCGCGTTTAATGCTATTTTACATTGCTTCTTCTTCTGCCAACTTTATATGTTCTGAGTTAGAGCTATCTTAACCAGCTACCCTTCGTTTCATTTGAATATACATTTTCCATATAGAATAATTTTGTTTTTTATGAAGTCTGTTGTAATGTTCATCCCTGAAGGCTCAAATGGCTCAATGACCATAGTCATAGAATATACATAAACTTATCGGGTAATGCCCGTCTGCACTAAACTCCACTTAGCATAAGCTTAGTTATGACACGCCTAAACTAAGTCACACCTAATCATTGACTTACGCTGAATTGCTCTGCACCAACTTGTTTAGCTTAAGTGACTCCTACAACGATCGTTCCCTAAGTAAGTGAACGAAATGAACGAAAAAGTCTATTTTGTCTTTGATTTTTATCTATGACTTGGTTCTTCATGTCACTTTGTAATGTTTGCCGGTTAATTTAGCTTTAAAAATGCTGTTATTCCTGAGAAAATAGAATAGGTAGCAAGTTAGTTATCTTAATATAAGTTAGGTTATCTTAATATATAAAACTGCTGCGTTGCTGACTTAATGGCTGACAGAATACATTTCTTAGGGAGTGTAGAGGAGCACTTCCAGAAAGAAATTCCCGCGGGAACGGAAAATATTGGAAATATTTATTTTGTAAGAAAATTTTTAATATTTTATTTATTTTTATTCCCTGTTATTCCTAGTGCACGGATGTGAAACTTGGTATAAAGATTCTTTCAATGGTTGTCTGGTTGTACTACGGAAGGAGTTACTGAAATTACTACAGAAAGGTTACAAAAAGTTGCGGGAAAAAGTTAGTTTACAATAAAATAATACCTACTAACATTTAGTATGTAATTACTTACCGGTCACTCTCGTACTCCAGACTTTCATCAATCTTATGAATTTTTCAAGCGAGGGAATGTAGGTACAAATTTAGGTATTTCAATATTCAATCTTCCTTCAATCAAGAACATGATCGAAAAGTAATGAGAATGATACAAATAAAGTATTGTGGGAAGTTATGTATCTCAGGTTTATTTAATATTTTTGAAGTTTCACCAATTACGTAGTGAAGTTTTTTCTAAAAGATAACATGGTAAATTATTAAATATAGTGTATATAAAAAAATCTAACTATTGTGTTGGCATAACTTTTCGATCATGCTTAAAGACTTGCCTAAAGTTATGGCATGGGGAATCGGGCACATAAAGTTAAGAATTTCTTAAGCATTTAGGCATTGACCTAAGTTTAGTGCAACGCAAATTTTGTTCGTAAGCACGTCCTAGAGACTTAAGCATCAACTTAGGAGCTGTCAAAGTTTAGTGCAGACGGGCATAAGCCGGGTAGAAGCAATGAACCAACCGATTCGTCGTTAATTATTTATAATTAATTAATTACTATTAATTACAGCAAAAGTATCCAGTACTTGCGTCACATAATCGTCAAACTATCACAGTTTTCTGATTTGATGTAAATAATTGGATTAAGCAAAATGAGTTACCTACTGAAGTACCTAAGTACTTTATTCTTCTCGAAAATCCTGAATAATCGATCTCTTTAATTTTGTGCACAATTTCTTCGCACTCTGTGTCTCCTTTGTATGCACTTATTATAATGATGATGTCTCGATGAATCGATTATTAATTAAGATACTCCTGAAACTATTTTGCATACATACATAACTTCACACCCTGTCTCGCCTTGGGCTACCCCAAGAGAGACTAGGGAACGCTAAGTGCTATGATCCAGAAATACCTATTTGCATCCGACTTCCCACTATTTTGCATTTCAGAATATTTATCGATGACACAAAACGTATTTGCCGTAAGCAAGGCTTGTATACCTGTTAAATTTCTAAACCGTTATCATGTACCTACTTAGCGTAAAACCTTTATGTTACGGTTTTGTTCGTGAAACCGTTACTTTTTTATTTTTTTTGTGCGATTTACCGGTTAAGAACAAAAAAAAAACATTTAATATTAAATATTCATAAACTTAGTAAGAATAGAAGCGTTTATATAATAAATCATTGTGGAATATTAAATTGATATGCATATATTATTTACAAAGTGAACAATTAAAATAAAAATTATTTTACTAACACAAATACGATTTTTTTCGAAATGGTGGAAATGACTGGCAGCACTTTTGCCTTGTGAAGTTTTGGTGGACGCCACCGAACGAACGAAGCCGACGAAACTCTACATTCATTTCATTCAAGTTTCAATCAAGCACACGTGTGTAACTAGGCAAGCAAACATATTTTTATTAGCAGATGTTTCTATTACCGTTACAAGAGCACAAATTAGGATAAAGGTGCGTACTTGAGCTCAATCGAATTTTAAATATCAGTGTAATTTTTTAAAGTATTTGCGATTCTAACCTTTGGTTTTTTTTTGCAGCCGCCGCCATGGCGTCGGATGAGCAATTTTCATTATGTTGGAACAATTTCCACGCGAATATGTCAGCAGGCTTCCACGGCCTGCTGTCGCGTGGAGATTTAACGGATGTGACGTTAGCTGCCGAGGGCAGATTACTGCAAGCGCATAAATTAGTTTTATCAGTATGTTCTCCATACTTTCAAGAAATGTTCAAGTTAAATCCGACTCAGCATCCCATAGGTAAGTTGTCGACCTGTCCTTTTGAGATTTTTATAGTTCGAATTGCCTACAAGCTTCTCATGTTTTTTTTGTTTTCCTTTCAGTATTTTTAAAAGATGTTAGTCATGCTGCATTAAAGGACTTATTACAATTTATGTACCAAGGAGAAGTTAATGTTAAGCAAGAAGAGTTAGCGTCGTTTATTAGTACCGCGGAACAACTTCAAGTTAAAGGTTTAACCGGTAATCAAAATGAAGAAAGTTCCACACCATCTAAACCAAAGCCGACCTCAAGGCCAGGCCCAAGGTCGTCACAGCACAGGCAATCAGTAATGACTAATTTAGAGACTGATTTAGATTCTAAGCCCTCCTCAACTCCAATAGCAGTTAAGCGACCGAATAGGCCATCCATAGCATCAAATAATTCCTCATCTTCACAAAGTGGACCTGCGAAACGTAAATGTGTTGACCCGCTGGAAGCCGGACCTTCTGGTTCGACCAAAGAAGAATTTGTTACGATACCTGATGAAGATGAAAATAACGCTGTAGCACCAAAAATGGAACCCGAATTTGTCAATGAAAGTATGTGGGATGAGGATGAAGAGGGCACTAATAATGACGATACAAACTTTGGCGAAGACGACTCTAATATGGAAATGACTGGTAAGATAACTTGTTACAAAGTATGGAAATAGGTTTTGTATGGTAATGTTTAGTATAACCTGAATCAATAATTTCTTTTTGATGCAGGATTTGATGGCTCGGCAACTGGTGATAGTAATATAACTGGAGGAGGTGAAGGTGGAGCTGTAGGTGACGCACAAGGTAGGTTTTCAAGATGACTATTTTGGGTTAACAATTTGTAATGCCCAATATGAACAAACACAACTACATCCTAGATGTGCTTTATTATTGAATGTTTCCTTAATTTTCTTATTAACTCCTTTTGCACAGAAAAATGTTGTTGTGGTTGTTTTTGCACTAGATGTAGGAATGAAATTTTTAAGTCTTAGATTAAGATTTATTTGTATTTATAGAGAGTATGTAGATTTTAAGTTTTCTCACTATTTTTGATTGGTAAAATGTAATTATGGTAAAAAGGTTTTTGATGGTATAAAGGTCAAAATGGTAACGGCTAAAAGTTCATGGAGATGGTGGTGTAAGGTAAAAAATAAAAGCTGGAATTGTAAATGGAATGAAGGAAGAGTTTGGTATGGAAACACTGGGAAATAAGGTAAACAATAATAATTAAAAAAAAAGTTATTGTAAATGGAATTAATGAAGAGTTGTATGGTAACAGTGGGAAACCGGGTAAGCTTGTAAGTATAAAACACATCTTGTAAAGGTAATTTCAGGGTTCCTGATAGTGGTAATAGGTAATTTGACGATGTTGTCATCTCGACATTGTTCGTCATCTGTTAAGTTGTGACAAGGCGATGGTCTAATTTCGCATTTGGTGGCAAACTTTAGGAACGTGATTGTCTACTTTAAATGGCAAGTCTAGTGGAACTGTGTTTCTATTGGGTCCAAAACTGAATTTAAACCTCGTTCCGCTTCAGTGGATATTAAGTTTACTTACTATTTTTGATTGGTCAAATGTAATTATGATAAAAAGGTTTTTTGATGGCATAAAGGTAAAAAAGGTTCATGGAGGTGATGGTGTTATAAGGTTAACTATAATAAAAGGAGGTACCTACCTAACTACCTATTGTCAATGGAATAAACGAAGAGTTCGGTATCGTAATAGTTGGAAACCGGGTAAGCTTGTAAGTATAAAGCACATCTTGTAAAGGTAGTTTCAGGATTACTGATAAACATGAGTTGTACTAGGTAAATTTCATTCAACAATTTACTATAGACAACTATATGAGTTAGGTACTAGCTGTTGCCCGCCTGAATATCGCTAATGAATTTTCTGGCAGCTCATAAAGATTAGCAAAAAACCTCTGTAGATGCCACTTTTAAAAAGCCGATGGAGCATAGATGAAAATAAGTACTTAAGTATAGATGGCCGTTTCGCCGATTTTGCACTAAGGCGCCCACTAGGCCCCGGGACCGGAACTAAAAAGCGGGGAAAGGGTGCGGGCGGGAGATGCTTCATCTAAAATAGGTATTGAAAGTTTTAGAACTACCTGCTTGCAGAACTTAAGGCTGCCTGTCCATTGAAGCGGAGAAACGGAGAAATATTAACCAATAGGATTGCATAAAATCTCTGCTCCGCTGCTTCGCACCGCATCAATGGACAGGCAGCCTAATGGAAATAATCCTCGAACTTAAGAATAAATTTATCCTCGAACAATAAAAAATGTAAATTGGTAAAAAGTTGAAAACGCAAACGTATTTCACTTGAAAACCAACGGATTCTTAGTAATACAAAATTTCTGAATCGCATAGTACGTACAACAACTTTTTTTTTTTTAATATTTTATTTAACGGGCCTGGAAACGAGTCCTTTTAGCCACACAAATTAACAATATACAGTTTACAAATAAAGTTCACTTCTTAAATGTTAACACTTCTTAAAATTACAGTTTCATTTCTATGTTCAATAAAAATTGGAATAAAGATTTATAAAACTTCTTCTCTGAAAGTAAACTTTTCAACGATGTTTCTTCTTGTCGCTCTTGTCTGTCAGTGTCATTGTCGATTTCACTACACAATAACAATCTTTGTAGGTTATATTTTCTACATTTCATAACAACGTGTTCTAAGTCCTCTTCCTCGTTGCACTCCTCACATAGTCCACTATCCACAAGCTTCAGTCTGCACAAATGGGATTTTGTTTGGCAGTGCCCAAATCTCATTCTATTGATGGAAGTTATGAAGCTTCTCGGTCCAGAGATTTTGTGGTACCAGGGTTGGGCGGGCGGGACCTTTTGTATGTCATAGTACCATTTTCCCTTATCGGACGATACATTCCTCCAGTAATCATTGAAAAGTTCTCTGTGGCATTCCTTCATGGGAGCATATAAATCGGTAAAAGGTATGTGCATTGAATCACTATGATCTTCATCTGGATCTCCCCTTGCTATTTTATCTGCTTCTTCATTTCCCGATATACCGGAGTGAGAAGGGACCCACATAAATTTTACAAATTTACTGTTTACAGACATATTATACAATACTTGCTTTATCTTAAAAATCAAATGATTGGTACTGAATTTTAAAATCCTATTTTGAAGAGCTTTAATAACACTAAGTGAATCGGTAAGTATTAAAAAATTATTACTATTAATATTACATAAATATAAAAGAGAACAATAAATCGCATAACATTCAGCAGTGAATATACTACAATTAGAATCTATTTTGATACACTTTCTGGATTTAGTTTGGGGGTCATAATATGCTGATGTAACAGTGCTCAAGGTTTTAGAACCATCAGTGTATATACTGTAATAATCAGTTTCATCAAGCATATTCAAAAGTTCTACTTGATTAATGACATCCCTCTTAAGTACTGCTACATCAATCATATTAGCATTATAATCTATATTATACAAAGGCCAATGGCTCTCTCTAAATACACTTTTACCAAATTTAAGATGTATTTGTATCATTATTCTTAAGAGTTCCGGTAATTTTCTTGATAAAATATTTGAAGAGTCCATATAAGTACCTACACAAGTGATATCTAATGGGAGCACAGGAAGTATTCTATTCATTATATGATTGTTATTAGAAGCAAAAACCTTTAAACAAAACCTTTCAGCTATTCTTAATCTTATCAAAGTTAAAGGAGGAATACATGTCTCTGCTTCCATAACATGTATAGGAGTAGAACACATAGCACCTGATATGATTCTTAGTGCTTTGTTTTGGATAATATCTAATTTTCTTAATAAAGTATAATTACAGTTAAAATAGGCTAAGGCGCTATAATCAAAGTGACTACGCACTAGACTTTTATAAAGTAACGATAAAGTTTTGGGATCTGATCCCCAGTGAACCCCTGCCAAAGATCTAATTATGTTCAGACCTCGGCAGGCATTTTTAATAATTTGTTCTATATGGTTATGAAATTGTAATTTACTATCAAGGTGAATTCCCAAAAACTTTTTACCTTCTATCCATTTCAAACTATTATCATGAAGTTTTACAATATTAATAGAAGTAGTGTATGTTTTAGAGAAAATCATTGCTGCACTTTTATTTAAACTTAGAGGTAACTTTAATTTACAGGTATAATAATAATGAACTTGTTGTAATGCATTATTTAAATTATTTACAGCAATATTTACATCCTTATGACTACTATATACAACCAGGTCATCTGCATACTGCAGGTATTTGACATTATATTGGGAAATATATCTATTCAAATGGCATGTGTACAAATTGTACAAAAGAGGTGATATAGTGGCACCTTGCATTGTGCCTTTAAAAACTTGTCTAGGTCCGTATAAAATATTATTAAATTTTACATACATTGTCCTGTCATACAAAAAATTAAAAATCCATTTACAGACCTTGCCTGGGATACTTATGTCAATTAAGACATCTACAAGAATGGACGGAATCACATTATCAAATGCCCCCTGTACATCAAGAAAGGCACAAACAGTAGATGAATGAGAAGAAAAGGATTGCTTTATATCTGATATCAAAGCAACAAAACTTTCTGTAGAGCTTTTACCTTTACGGAAACCATACTGTTCCTTTGGTAAGATATTATTAGATTCCACATACCAGTCTAACCTAACCTTTATCATATATTCAAATACTTTTCCAACACAAGATGACAATGATATAGGTCTGTATGAGTTACAGTGGCTTTCAGATTTGTCTGGTTTTATGATAGGAATGATGCATTGGGTTTTCCATGAAGTTGGAATTAGTTCATTATCCCAGAGTAAATTGAAAATATTGAGTAAAATCTTTTGAGCATTCTCATGTAAATGATTTAAAAGTTTGTAAGGAATATCATCCAAGCCTGGAGTAGTGTCTTTTCTAGATTTTAAAGCAGATTGAAATTCTTGCCATGTAAAAGAATTAGATAAGAATGCACTTTGTGAATTACCTTCTTGCATAAAAAAAGTATCTAACAAATTGCTGTCTACTAATTTTTCAGGTGGATCAGTGGGAGCATACTTATCAAGAAAAGATGGAATCCATTCACAATTTTTTGGAGGTGCATTTGAAGATGCTCTTTTGAATCTGCGGATATAGTTCCAGACTACAGTAATAGGTGTGTATCTATTAAATGACTCACAGAGTTTTTTCCAACCATTCTTTTTCTTTTCTTTCAAAAGTCTTTTTTTAATGGCATCTGTTTTTTTATAATGTATGTAATTTTCTAAAGAGGAATGATTTCTATAATAATTCAAAGCTGCTTTACTCTTTTTAACTGCTTCTGAGCATTCATCGTCCCACCAGGGAACAGGTTTTTTCATAATTGTTGGACAAGTTATTTTAAGTTTTGGTATACATTTTTCTTTAATTTGATTTAAGATATCACAAAATTGATTGTATGACAACAAAGGATTACTAGGATCAATAGAGAATGATTTGAATGTTTTTTCTGTTTCAGATTCAAAAAGTTTCCAGTCAGCTTTGTTATACAGAAATCTTTCTGATGGTTGACCTACTTCAAAAGTTTGTGGTGATAGCTGTATGACTGTGATAGTGGGGTAATGATAGCTGCCCATTGGATCATCATGAACACTCCACTGACTTAGTGGAGCAATGTTGGGACTGACACAAGTTATATCAATGGAAGACTGTTTATTACGTACACTACCTACTGTGGTTGGAGCTCCAGAATTCAAGATACATAAATCACACTCATCTAACATGTTATATACATCTGTACCTCTGGGTTTTGTTGAAAAACACCCAAAGGCCACATGATGTGCATTTAAATCCCCAGATAGTAAGATAGGTTTAGGTAAACTATTAATTATTTGTTTAAGCTGTCTAGATTTAAAATGTCCTGGTCTTGGTGGACTATAGACACATAGGATGGATATATCACCTGTATCAGTTTTAAGAACTATAGCTGCAGATTGTAAATCATCATAAAAAGGCATATCTATACTATTGTATTTAAAATGATTCTTAATAAGTATACCGACTCCACCACGACCCTTAGGGCCATGTTGGAAAATAAAATTATAACCAGCTAATTTAAAATGCATATTATTTTTGAGATAAGTTTCATTTAACAGACATATATCAATGTCATTCTGCTCTAAAAAGGAAATAAGAAGTGGCTTTTTGCTATTGATACTTTCTACATTAAATTGGCAAATCTTTAAGAACTTATTATCCATGTTTTAAATTGTTTACTAATGTTTCTTTTATGAAAGATGTAGTCATTTTTTTATTACTATTTCCTAAATTTACTAACGTCGCCACTAACGATTTTAAGATACTATCATTCTTTAAAATACCTTGAACTATTTCATCTGTTGTAATTTCTTTGGGTTTTGTAACCATGTTTGTAACTTTCTTTGGGAGTAATGTAGGGTAATCTGAGTTATAATGTGTTAAACTATATGTGTGATCTGTTTTTTTCATTAAATTGGCATATGTTACTTTATTCTTTTTATCTAGTATCCTTTTTTGTTTAACAGGACAATCTCGCGAAATAGCAAGGTGTTGACCACCACAGTTAGCACAATGCAAAGCCTGATCATCGGGGCATTCTAAGTAATGATGATCTTTGGCACAAATTGAACATTTTTGTTGAGACTTACATATTTTTGCATGATGATTGAATTTGAAACACTTGAAGCATTGCAATAAGGGAGGATCATATTCATAGACCTTAAAATTAAATAAATCCAAAGATACAGATTCTGGCAATGAATTAGCTAAAAAAGTTACGGAGACAGTTTCAAATGGTTTAGTTTTACCATTGACTTTTTTAGTGAACCTTCTCACTCCGATAATCTCACAGGATGAGATTAATTTCTTGAAAAGGTCTTCGTTGCTTATATTTGTAGGAACATACCTCAATACTCCAATTTTTTCAATACTTCTCGCTGGGATAAATGCCTTAAAATTGTGTCGTCTTTGGAATGTCTCGTTGAGTAAATAATTGTTTGCGTTACTTGCCTGGGAGAAAAATATGCCTATTTTATTTGCAGACATTCTTTTAATGCCTGTCACTCCTTTAACTTCGTCTTTAAAAAGTCCCGCCAAAGTAAGTGGGTTTCTGTTGCCAACATTTCCTTCAGTACTGGTACTCTCGGTAAAAACTACATATTCCTGGGACGCAGAAGTTTCCGGAAAAAGTCTTCGATATCCTGGTTTTAGGAACGGTAAGTACATTTTTTCGTCTAAAGAGTCCATGTCGGCTGGAATAGGAGGCCTCCGCAGTCGCTTCCTATCGGGTCTCCCAGGGGACGACTCCCCTGGGTCCTCCTCCATGTCTGCACTTATTAACGGTTCGGATGCGATAAACTATCAATGAAATTTGCTTAACAGAACATAAAATAAATATTTTCTTTCAAAAGTTGAAAAAAATGCGCCTATCTCTTAAAAAAGCCCGCCAAGGACACCCGGTGTACGTACAACAACACAAAATTTGTGTTGCCAGATTTAAAAAAATATTCCACCCAGCTATTTATACTCATTCAGTTTAGTAGGTTTTTTTTATTTGCTCACAAAAGTTGTTACAGGAAACATATGAAAAAACACCAAAGTTTGAATTTATAAGGGACAACTCAGACCATGATGATCTGTAAAATTGTAGCCATAGATTTGCTTATTCAAGAATTTAATAAAACAAATATTACCTACTCAATAAAATAGGTGAGTAATAATACGTGTTTTGCATTAGGCCAGCTACAATACCTAGGTTTATTTGAATTAAAGTGAATAGCTTAATAGTGTGTTATGAAATCTACAATTGTTTTTTTCTTGAGTGGCAGCTCTATTATGAACGCTATTTGAACGCATTCGTAATAGTTCCGAGCCCAAGGGTATGGTGGCGTTAGTTTATATCAGAATTTCCCAATTGTATGGAAGACAAACTAGCATGCGTTAGTCTGCATACTATAGTGTAAGTGAGTGGTATTATCATCTATAGTTAGGTAGGTACAAGTTCAATTTCTGATACAGACGTCGATTAAATTTCTTTACTTTTAAAAACGCAGTGTAGAATAAATGGCTATATGACAGACAAGACTTCGCCTTTTGTAAAGCGCCGTCTGTCGAACCCTTTTGTACCGTTTTGTTTTTCTAATGAGCTGTCAGAAAACCTCGTTGCGATTGGATAAATAATATTACTAAAGTGCGGCCGTTGCGTAAATGCGTTCCTGACAGCTCCTTATATCCACTGAATAAAGTTTATTTCCGATTCGAAAGGGAAAAAATGTATGATTTTGACAGCTGTCAGGAACGCAAACTCCCACCGGTCGCACTATATGTCCTTGAAGTTAAAACTTATTCTATAGGTATTTAATTTATGTGGACTGTCAGAAAGTGTTACCTACTTGAAAAACTATTATACCTACGTACTCGTAGATGACATTGCTGCGCCGTAATACCCGAGTTTGTGGAAGAGACGTCCAAAAAATAACTAACTATACAGTAAAAACTGAAAATAAAAAACGGGATCAGAAATTCCTACTTAAGGATTTTTTTATTTCTGGGACTTATTAGGATGCAAGGTTATTAGCACTGTCGACTGTGCTAGATCAGTCAAAACTATTTCTAACACGATTTTTGGACAATTATGAATCGGTTTTAAATATTCTTCAGAGGTGGCCCTATACCTATAAATTTAATGAAAGTTGCTTGAGTGGGTACTTCATGAAAAAATTTTAATATTGAAATGTACGAGTAGGTGCGGAGAATATTTACATTGACGAACTTGAGCCAAAGTTTTGGAGGTGAAGTCGGTTTTTTATGCTCTGCATTAGTTGATTACCTACAGAAAAATAATGTAGCTTAAGTCCATTCTCAAGACCTCCATTACCCATGAATCCACAATCATAAGAATCGAACCAGTGGTTAAGATGTAGGTACCTATTTGGATTTTTCTCCCTTAAAAAAATATACCTACTTAACCCTATAAATGGGGTGAATATCTAAAAATAGTATTGGTGCATCTGTGACATGTTAAGATTACCTCGAATTACGGCTCGAGTCGCCAAATTTTTGTACATAAAGGGCTGTGAATAAATTATTTTGTGTGTTTTTATTTTTTATCCTTATCTAGATAAAAAAACCCTAAATCATCGGTTTACATTTTGATAAAATAAGTCGTGATAACGCTTCATTGGTTTTAACTTAATTTCTCGGCCGATTTTTTTGTTTTCTGATAACTCGTTGGATATTTTTTTTTCATATAGTGTAAGGAGCAATGTTGATCTACATTAAATGCATCGTATCATTTAATCAAACGTATTTACTTGGATAACCGTTAATACTAAATTGTTAAAAATTAGGTTCGCAAAGAACCCATAATTTTATTGTAAAAATATGTAAAAGCCAAAAATGATTATTGTAAGTTGTTCTTGGAAGATAGACATACTTATACTATCTCGGACGTTTTTGTAGACCTATTAAAGAGGTACAATCCCACCATACCTACATTATTTTTGTGTAACTCAAAAGGTTATGGCAGCGTTTTCGAGGAAAGCTTCCGACCAGCTTACCTAATTTTTTCCGACATGTTGATTTAATGTCGTCGTAAAATCGACAGTTTGCATAAAACCTTAACTCTTTATACACTAAAACCTTCCTCAGGGATCACCCTACCTGTTGTTCAAAACTGCATGTAATTTCATCCCGTACTTTTCTTGTTTATCGCGAATAGAGCGACAGACAGACGCAGCGGGGGACATTGTTTTATAATATGTAGAGAAGATGTTAGATATATCAGCTCAAGTAGATACTTAATGAGCTTTAGCGACATATTTTATACCAAAATTTGTACCAAAAACAATTTAAAACAACCTCGCTTCTCGCACTCCTCATAAGATTAATTAAAAAAAATATCCAAGTGTTATCTAAGTATCTTAATATAGGTTTTAAATAACCATCTTTTCTTCGATTGAAAACAGTGCCACCTATACGATTATGGACGAAACTAATGGTCTCTTCACGCACCGCAGACTTGATATATCGTAAAATACCGATTTTAATGTAATTTGGTATGGTAGTTTATTAGGTCCTGGACTAATAAGTAAGACAAAGAAATCGACGATTAAAAGATAGAAACGATATTTGCTTCCAAAATTTTAGTTTGCTTTTTATTCGATTTAAATGATTTAGCCATATGAACTTGTAGACTTTTATTTATTTATTTTATTTTATTGCTTCCATAAAAATTACATAATATTTTTTTTAAGTATAGTATAAATGTAACACTCTTCTATACAATGTAACCTTATGGGCCTAGTGTAGGCACTGCAATGGAAGGAGAGAGAGGGATTTACTGTTTTTCAACTGAAATATTTTATAGGTTATTTAAATTTTTCTTTTAAATATTCGTCAATCGAATAATAACATTTTGTTATCAATAATTGTTTAAGCATTTTTGTAAATATATTATCTTTAGTTTCATTTTTAATGTAATTTGGTAAATGGTTGTATATTCTAATTGACATGGCTAGTGGGCCAGAGGCATGTATATGTAGTTTTGAAGTAGGTAAAATAAGTTGATTTTTCCGGGAGGGCCTGATAGTATATTTTGATGGAACATCATCACGTATTGTATAGTATTCTGGGTATTTTCTGATAAATTTGCAAATTTCTAATATGTAAATGCACGGTAGTGAGAGAATATTATTTTTAATAAAATGCGGTTTGCAACTATCTGTGTTGTTGATATTTACTAGTATTCTTAAAAGTTTTTTTTGGATTATAAAAAGAGTGGACGCATCTACGCTGCTCCCCCACAGAACCACGCCGTAGCTCAGCCATGCATAAGCATAAGCGTAGTACGTAACTTGAATCGTTCATCTTCATTTTCACAATTACCTACTTAGTAGGGTTCTCTGATGTTGCCTAAAACATTTTATTTTGATAAAGATATGGCTCTGCAACGAGTAAAATTAGGTAGGTAATATACTATTCCAATTCAACAGGTATTTCTTAGAACCGGTTCGTTTTAAATTAGGGTTTTTGTAAAAAAAGCATTATTGTGCTGTGATTTATACTTTATTTGTAACAGTACCTACCTACTTGACTATGTGTGTCATTTTCTGATTCAAATTTTGTGTAAAATTGTTTATTTTGTTAAAGATTTTGGTTTTTGAACGAGAAATATTGGGAACTAGTGTCCGTTACTGTAGCTGGAAAGTTGCTTCTAGAGAGCTGTAATTGGGCGCACAAATGGGTCGTAATGTGCTGTAATTGTGCGCCAAATTAAAAATTAGTGGTATTTTGTTTTGAAAAAAAAAAAAAGATTCCTGCTAGGGTAATGCTGTTCCAGCTGGAAAATTCTAAACGAATGGTCGTAGTGAGAAATATTGTAGAACAGAAAATATGTATGGGTGTAGGAATTAGTGCGCTGAAAAAATAATTAGGTACCTAGTGGGTCTTCAGGTTCCCGAGATATTCAGTTTCCTGCTGCGGTATCGTTAGGAAAATCGTGTATCTCGACAACAATTGAATGTGCGGCTGTAGATAAAATATGCACGAGTTATTCTTGATTTGTGATAATTGTGCGAGAAATAGCGTTCAAAAACTATAAACGGTTTTCGTATTATAAAATATTACAGTAAACCAAAAGACAAAAAGTAGGTACTTACTTAATCTACGGAAGTAAAATAGTTAAAAACTTTGTCCTCATGTTATATCTTGTAATAAACTTTTGAACGCGACTGTATTGCCAATACATTTTCATTGTAAGAAGGTCATTGGTATGTATGAAACGGTTGCTTTTTAGTAGACATTCGAATTTGGTCGGATAATCAGTATTTTTTTTATGGTTTATTACAACAGGTATTTCTTGAAACCGATTCCTTTTCGATTAGTAATTTTGTAAATTAAGCATTTTACAAAAAAATCTGGCTAATGAAAGTAGAGAATGAAAAAATCTGGCGAATTTTTAAAAATCCCATCATGGTGACACCGACTAAGTACTTAGCACGACGTACGACACTTAGGGCGCAGTACAAATATCTACAAGTAATTCAACTCGGCCGCATCTTTGAAATAAATGTCTACTGCGCCGCGGTCCGTTCACATGTGGTATCCAATGGCTGCCCGCCTTCAGCATTTAAATCGCATTTGCCTACTTTGTGTTTACTTCCATTTAGTTTTGTGAACGCATATATATTTTTTTATATAAACAAATAAAATACTTTGTGAATTGAGTAGGAAGTGTTCAACAAAAATACGTTTTATGTCAAAAAATCATGTTTACGTTTGAATAACAAAACGGTCTTATAAATTAGCGACCGAAAAATACTTGCGCCTCGACTGAGACGTACGAAAAGACGTATTATTAAATTTTAAAGTATAAACAATCCGCATATTAACGTAAAGCTCAATCAACAATTGAAGTTGAATTACTGTAGATATCTTTACTGTGCTTAGGGATTAAACAAACAGGATACTTGATATTTTTTTTAAATAAAATTATTGTAAAAAATAATAATATTGGTAGGTACTGTCCTACTTTTTGGTCAGGAGTATATAAATAAAATGATGGGTAACTAGTATTAATCAGGACTAAAAAATAAAACAATAAAATACAATAATTATTTTTATATAATCTCATTCGGTAATGTTCTAATTATGAAATGAAATACAGACTTTTATTGGCATATTTTATTTACATACTTCTATAAGAAAATTAAAAAAGTAGGTAAATTAAAGCATTATTCTCTTAACAAAACAATGCTTTAAAACAAGGCGATGGTCACCTGTGATCGTACGGCTACGGGTAAGTCACGAGTCAGTATGCGGCTCGCTAGCTGTCTGGGGTTGTGTCCACGCAAAAACTTCCAGATATTTTAATGGTAGAATAGGAAGGTGCCGTACACAGAGGTATGACATTACGGTTCCTTCCTACCTTATGAAGTATGCCAGCGGTAGTCGAGGTTCTGGGTTCGATTCTCAGACGTTGACGGATGACGGTGTTCCTCTGTAATGTTCATATATCGAGTAGTTAGGTACCATGGGTACCTACTATCATTGGGCTCCTTTCGATAGGGTTCGCTAGCAGTCTGTACCTACTCATCCAATTACTAGATATCTACACATTTTAGGCACATAGGTACCTTATGAATACAAGCTGCACAAAGATGGGCTGCGGTTGGACATTTAAACATAGGTATAGGTCGGTCATAGGACCGCAGATTTTTGCTTTCGTGGTTGCCTGAGAACATACCTACCGACTTTATTTAGCATACCCATACCTCAATGTAAACAGTGACTAGGTACACTGTAGTGTTTAAGAGACTACAGCGCTTTTTCTCTATCACAGTGTGTTTTAATTTATATGATGAACCCGAAGAAAATATCTAGCGCATTATGCGTGTCTATTTCTGGATCATTGTCCGGTCTTAGGGCGTGGACCTATGTCCATGGTGCGGCGCCAGCAGACGATATCAAAATTGTTCTGTTTCAAAAACTAGAGAGCGCTGTAAGACATTATGCCTACCACGAAATCATATTTTGAAAACAATAGTTACCTACCGAAAGCGATACTTTTAAAGAGGTTAAGGCGCACTCATAGGTGCTGGAATATGATAAAAAGAACATTATTCAATATGTTAAGTCATCATCACCATCACAACCCTTTGTAATAAGCCCAGTGCTGGGCTATGAGTCTCCTGGGTGAGGAGGGGGTTTAAGGCCATAACAGTTAAGTTCAGATAGCACTTGAGAGCAGACGTGTTATTAGTACCTCTCTTACTATTCTTTTGTTTTTGTTTATTTATTTATTTATTTTCAACAAACTCCTCCTTGTGGGCGTTTAGAGTGAGAAGAAAAAAACTTGGTCCAGCCAGTGGATGGAGCTCGAAAATCACAGAAAAAAACCTCTGGCCGTTGCGGACTCGAACCCACACTCTTCGGTTTGAGAGGTCAGTGTTATACCACTAGACTACGATGTCTGTAAGTACGTAAACAAATTAAGCGGTTAGATAATTATATCGTTACGCCATCTATCCATTTATTTAGAACGAAATTGACACTCTCGATAACTGAGTGTTATGCATAATATTTCTCTATGGTGTTATGTCTCAACTAAATCAATTTATGTGCTGCCACTCACCGATAGATGGCACTACAGACCAAAAACTGATGATTACATGCATAAATTGCCAAGGATTATATCAAACAGATTGTACTATAATGTAATCGTGAACGATGAGTTTCTGGCGTCTTGGTGCTGTCCCTGCTGCAATTCGGGAGCAAAAGAGTTAAAAAAGACGACACCCTTGTAAGCATGGCAACTGGACCTAAGAAAGTTTATGTAAAAAACCTAAACCACTGCCCGTAAAAAAAGCTTACCCGCTTTGCAGCTCTGACATAGCTGAATCTCTCTCTAGTCACATCCAAAAAGAGTTTATTGAGAGTTACAGAGCTTATTTCAAACATTCATCACCTATGAATTATCAGCGAACTATCTTAGAAACGAACTATCTGACTTAAATACAAATACATTCTTTAATTGATAGTGAGCATGAAACTATAACGGATAAATTGGTAAAATTGGAGAAAGCTCAGACATGTTTAAAGTCGTCTAGTACACACGTTGAGTCACTTAACAGCACAGTAAATAAGCTCGCGAACGATCAATTTGATCGCGACCAGTGGGCGCGGAGGTCAAATATTGAAATACAGGGGATTCCTGAGAGAAAAGGCGAGAATCTTATTAATATTATAAAAAATATTGCGAATCATTCTAAATTTCCACTCATACCAACTGACATTGATTTTGTTACGAGAGTTGAATAACAAAACTAAACCTAAACCTATTATAATTAAAATGTTAAATCGTTATAAAAAGGACGATTTTCTATTGTGTCTTTTCGGAGCAGCCTAAAGCGACAAAGGACATGACCAAAAGCAGTCTCAAAATGTTGCACGTATGAAAACTAAATAATTATAGAAATTATTGGTTTATTTTTTACAAGCTTTTCACGTCAGGAATTTAGTTTTCGCATCCGGAATTATGATTTTGAGATAAACAGTAAATTAACGATTGCTATATATACATTCCCGTATAATAAAGTCATGATTGACGTTTCGTTCTTTTCATTGTTTTTATTTGAACGAGTTACGTAAGTATGAGCTTGATGAACCTTTACACAAAAACAAGACAAAAATTATATTAGACTCATAAATAGCTATATAGGTAATTAGTAATATCATAACGTAGGTGCTGTGTATGATTTTATAGTACCGTTGTGAAATTATTTATATTTGTGTTTCGATTCACGCAGGTGCAACTGTCAAGATAGATGTCATCTTCCACTGTCATCATCCATAAGCCGGCGCCTGCGGTAGCCGCCATTACTGTTTATTTGTCGATTGAGAATAGTCACCGTGATTTATCTCTCCACTTAAATAGTAATATTCCTTACGGAAATTCGTTAGTGTGTTTGTTTTAAAAAACTAAGCGTGTTTCATGTAACTTACGACAGAACGTTTTCAATTAAATTGTTTTAATACGCCAGTACGTTTTGTGTTGTGTTTCTGAACTCTTGAGTCTACTGTACCTAATCAATCATGTCGATGCTTGATTCTGATCAACCAATGCCAGTGATAATGAGAAGCCGATGTGTCAATGGTTCACTTTTGATACCCAGAAATCACCCGGTATTCTTGTTCTAATATTAAATACACCTAATGGCCACCTACATGAAAAGTCTGGTCATAGTTATACTCTTACTTTTGTTTTGTTTTTACCTAACTCTGTTTTTTTGTAACAACATGAGTGATTTATGGTCATTTTATAAGTTGCGAGTAGTTACGACATAATTTCTAGGTTATCTCAGAATTTGTTGGATTACTTCAAATCTCGGGTACTTGTGTGAAAATTAACACTTTTATTTAATAGTTTATAAAACGTAGTCTATAATAAATAAAGATTTATTGTCATTCAACTTGAGACGGATTTCCATACATCGTTGGTCATGATTCTTTCGTCTTTGTTAAGTGTGGGAGTCCTGTATTTTTAACGATCATCTCACAAAAGAAAATAAGAAACTTTTACAAAGCAAAACGAAACTGGCAACTGAGAAGTCATATAAGGTCATTTTGGTTAGAAACTACTCTATAATGGTACTTGTTATGAAACATCTCCTGTTATGAACATTGCTAGTGATGATTGTTTAAAAAAAATGTATAAGTAATATTTTACTCTGCCTTATTTTTGTAACCTTTTTGTATTCAATAACAATAGTAATTATTTAAATATCCGCTGTCCGCGCGCTAACAGTCGTAAACAAGGTCTGTTTTTCATACCCTTATATGTATAACACTATGTCATGAACTCTTTTATTCCCAGAACATGCAGTAATTATAATAACATATACTCAACTAAAGACATATTCTCTTCATCCTTATCCCAGTATATAAAAAATATAAATAATGTCCCTACATTGATTTATTTTTCTTTCTTCTTTTGCCCAAATTTAAATTTATTTATTTACCTGAGTTTTATTGGGTTTGACTCTGAAATAATATTAAGTTATAATTGTAAGTAAATTTTTTTTTTTTTTTTTTTATAAAGATATGGATGGGACGTTTGTCTTCCATGACACCTGATGTTAAGTGAACATGAAGACTAAGGTGGTACACGTCCATCCACGAGAAACCTATTCACTCGACGCTTAAAAGTACTAGGACTATACTGGTCAGGGAAAATAGACGCAGGCAGTTCATTCCAAACCTTGGCGACCCGTATTTAAATATTTGCAATAACTTTAAGTTAGGTATATAACTTATGTATTCGTTTATTATTCAGTATATTCAAAAAACTGCAAATTAGATACTATGTAACAGTGGAGACTTTGCTGGCCTATGTACTTTTTAATGTTTTCTTTTAGTTTTAAGTGTTTTACATGCTGTATGTTTCCCAAAAATGATAAAAAATAATATGGCCGGTGCCGTTTTTTTCCGCCAAAGAAACTTTGGTACACCTACTAGACGCCCCTAAGGGAATCTCAGAAGGAGAGGAGGTGAATGCTTAATGCAATAGAGGGGACCGCCGGGGGTCACATGCTCGTTAGAGACACCGCCAGCCAATCCCTAACAGTGCGGGACTCACCGAACCCAGCGCTACCCGCTAAACACCCCCTTTGCTGGTCGATCCCGAGGTGGGCTTTGACCCTCATCTGAACGACAGCCAATTGGGGTCAGAGGCTGCGTGTGGCCGGTGCCGATTTGTGAGTATGTTAAGTAGGCAGGTAGGTGCCTAACCTTTATTTTAAACTTGACGTCATCTGTGAAGGTTTCACAGGTTTAGGTTCGTGGAGGTCCTTGGTTCAAATCCAGCAAGAACAATATTTTTTTGTAAAGTTGACGTGTCTTTCCGGTACTTCCATACTGACTCTCCTTCCACACTCTAGAGGTGCATTTCAACTGATATCCCTTTTCATTAAACTTTTCATTAATTATTACCCTTTACGGGTATTTTTACAACGTATTTTATGTAACTCTAGTGTAGAGTAGGTAGGTAGAGTCTCCTACACAATACAGCTATGTAGATACAATATTTTTGACGTGTACACTCTGCAACAGAATAATGTATACCACCCCAGACGCACGCACACATACAATATGCATTCGCGTTGTATGTGTGCGGAAGACTCAGACCACCAGTCGTACGCACACAACTAAAGATCAATTCTAACTAAGCCAATAAGCTAACCAACTACATCGTGTCACAACAAGAAATAAAATAACTACACGGATGTATAGATCTTTAGTTTCAGTACTTCGACGAGCCTATGTCAGCCGTATAATGTGCAGATTATTGTTTTATATTATAGAACTCTGAAAGGTCTGCATTTTTTTTTCTCCGTTGCTATATTAATATGTCTTTTTTGTTGTTAAATTATTGATTGATTGTTAAATTAATAATGTTTAAAGATATTTGTTCAATATCTTTTTTTTGTTCAAATTTAATGAAGAAATATTCATCAATAAACCTTAATATATATTCATTTAAATTAAGAAATATTTTAATAATTTATTATAATTTAAAATGATATAAATATAATTTTTATGTTCTATATTCTAATTATATTTATATTCTAATTAATCAATAAATTAAATATAGTGCAAGTAATCGAAAAATAAGGTGCAGGTAAAAACAACCTACTAATTAAAACAACACAGTCTTTTCCAGATAATTATTTATTTTTTGCATTTCACAATATGTTGCGTCTGACTAGGAATTTTTATTTCACAAATTTATTAAACGATTAATTTTAAAAACAATCATAGTTTAGGTTATAGTTGTTATTTGAAAGATTTGAATGACAGTTCTCACTTTAATTTTTCTGTCACTTGGCGTATAAGTAATTAATAATTATTATATAATTGAAGTAATAATTCCATTGTAAATATGAATCAACATGTTATTAGCCAGAAACTATAAATAAGCTAAGCTAAGCTTATTTCTAAGCCAATCAACAATAACATCATTCACTCTGGATTATCTACTTTTTAAAAGACAACTATTACCTCACTATTTTATTAATAGCTAATTTGAGCGCCGTCAGTGTCTATGACCTGCTGCAACCGAGATCTCATACTGTCAACTAAATTCCAGCACAAGGCAGATCCTCTCATCATCTCCCAAGTTGAAATAACCCGCCCTTCTAATTTGGCTCTGGACCTCACTTGTGATGAATCCCAATTTAAAATCATTTGACCCCACAAATTCTCGGCGTTTAATGCGGCCGCTTAAACTAACAGGTAGGGTGTTTCGAGCATCATTACGTTGGCATTTTCTCTTCCATAATATTTTACGGCCATCTTTGTCCGACTTGAATGTCTTTTATCCGTAAAAATAACTACATTGCTAGACCAATCAAATTCCAAATATTGCTTTCGTTCATCAATATCTCTTTTGCTAGCCTGTAAATGAATAAATAAACTTAAGTTCCCTTGAAGTTTAAACAAATTATATTGCATGCATAAGAAAGTTAATTAATTTTAAGTTATAATATATTGTATATCTAACGTCGGATTATATACTTCTTTATTTACCTGTAACAATATATGTTGCTTGCTTTCAAATGTCGTCACACAGTTTGCAAACTCACATCATATGCCGTGGTGGCCGTCGAACGAGTGGGTAAAAATGGATATATCCCCCGGTTCCTCTTAACGACGAACAGATAGTTGCACTGTTTTTCTCTGAAAATAAAATGATTAACATAGAAATAACGATCACGTTTAATACAAGGATTAAGTCATAATAATAATTAACTTAAAACTTACAGATATCATCAATCGACGTGCAATTTTCCTGATGGAAAAGTATTGATTGAATGAAACAATGATTTCAGCTCTCTGCAGCAATGTTAAATGACAATTCATTTTTAATTTCACTTGGGCACAACAATCTGATAGTAGTAACAAGTAACGACGAATGCAAACCATCTAGAAACACGACTACACAATATTAAATAATAGAGGGTAGATTAAACTTTTTTTTTCTAAAGATATGACAAGCTAAAAATAAATTTAGCAACACAATAAAAGATAATCGGGGTCTTCCACTTATTTTGTCTTAAGAAATGAGGCATCGTTGTTATTTCGAATAGTTACGCTAATAATAGCTACCTACTTCAAATTCAAACTTAATAAAAAACATCAAAAAAGTTGTAATATATTTCTTCTTTCAATCTCTAAAAATGAATATGAAATCACAGTTTTTTGTGGGATTCCACACCTGACCTGTCCAGATCTCATTCCTAGACACTTAAACCGCTAGGCCATGGACGCTATGACTTGAAGTTGCGAAATTAGCATAATATTATCTTGTCTGCCTGCTATTCATCCATATAGCTCGTCATGTGAGACTTGAGAGTAGCTAAGAACGAGTTTAACAAATTAATGAATCAGCAGAAGTGAAGTATTTTCACAGTGTGCGTGTGTGCGTAAGCACGTCCACTTATTATGCTTGGATTGGGTGACTTTCGTGGTGTGAGTGAGTATGGATGAACGCGCGTGTGCGTGCGACGTCAGATGGTGGTATACATTATTCTGTTGCAGGCTGTACTTGAATAAATTTACAAGATTTAATAAAAAATTACTTATTAAGTAAGACAAAGTTTATTTCATAATAGCATATACATACTCTATTAAAGTACTTCTACAAGCCTGTCAATTATTAAAAAGTTATTAAATATAAAGTTCGCATACTGATATAATGAAGGGTGCTTGCTTTAAATTAAGATGAATATTCCATTTCTTACGATGAATTACGGCGGGATGTGATTACTGTGACTTAGGTTTATGCGGGTCATCACTACACGAGTACCATTATCATTTTTCGTGGTGACACTAGCGCCACACTTGACGTAGTACAACGAGAATAAAACCAGTGGAGAGCGCATAGGCACGTCTTTGTTCTATATCCAAGTCACCAAAAAGCGGCGGGGGCAGAGGTATCCTTTCCCCGCTGTCATTGGGCAACGACTCGACAGCCAAAATACATCAGATTCACTAGGGATTCCAAAAAAAATATCGATATCGACAAAAACTGGAATAATTGTTATAACGGCCATTTATAGATTCACTATTTTTAGGTACGCACGTATGTCTGTATTAGAATTAAAAACAAATCACATTTTATCACATAAATTATGGTTTGATTTATTATTAGTAGGCATAATGATTTTTTAGCGTATGTTACTATAGCCATAAGAGGTTACTATTTTTTAACCCATGTTGATTTTCCTCATATAATTTGAAGTGACAGATACCGAGTTAGATTGTACTACAATTCATAGATGACGATATAGGCGTGTCAATAAAACAGTTTTGATAGCTGATTCGTTCATTTTGAACGGATAGAAGTGTTGACAATTTGTAGCCTGCTAACTGCAAGAATTTTGATTGAGCAAACTTTGTATCGTAACTAAATTTTGGTAAGTCTAGCTGCTTTTATAGTGTTGGTCGTATCAGACATATAAAGGACACGCGTAATGCTTGGTATAGTTTGGCTAATGGAAATACATCTAGGAAATAAGCAATTTAGCCGAACAACGAAGACATATAAGACGTGCAGTAAAAACAATACAAAACGTAAAACCTTTAAAAGATTGACAATTTGTTTCTTTTCCCAAAATAGGGGCAGTCTATTATTTTTTTAAGGTTTCACACCCTGAGTCAAGGTCAGAAAACAGTAATTTAAAACCATTTTAAAGAACAGATATGTTAAACAAGACCTTTTTTTTTTAATTATTCAAAATCTGTTCAGTATTTAGATTTGAAATAAAATTGAACTTGAATAACTATGTCATGGAGGTAAGGTTTAAGAGTCATGATACCATCTGTTTGTATTTATATTTCAAAGGTTTTTAAGTCATAACTCACCGATCATTATTTTTCATTCAAGTTTTACGTTAAAATAATGGATTTGATTATTCTGAATATTAAATGGCAATTCCTGAAGGTGGAATGTCATTTCGGTTGAAATTCTCAGAAATAAAAATAAAATAGAAAACCATAAAAAAAATTGCGAAAGGTACATGGGCGTAATTAAGGTACTCTAAGTATCCATCTATATTTCAACTTCCAGTTGAGACTATTTATTGGGACACCCTGTATAAAACCATTTTTCAACCATCCAAAAAGATAACAACTACAATAATTATTAAAATCCACCTTTGTCAAAATCCATCAAGCTATTCAGACTGTAGGCTTGAAATATATATTTTTTATCTATATTTCATACCAGTATTTTGTATCGCATTCAACTTAATCCTTTTTCTGTAAATTTGCATTCAAACCCAAGAGCAATACATAAAGCAATAACAATGTAAAAAACATAAGGAAAGTATCTATTTTAAAATATCGATATGAAACGTAGCAATCCTGCGAACAGCACTGTCGAAATAAAAAGAGACAACTGCTAATATGCAAAACAGTGTATCAGAAAGAGATAGCAAGAAAGACAACAACGCGAGCATTTCAGAAATGAAAATATTTTATTTTGTTTATCAAATTGAATAAATAGAGTAGAAATCCACTTACCTATGAAATGATACCCCATCTTTTGTGTAGCTTGAAGTCGTAGTTGACTTTCCACACCATTTAATTGCACAACTAGGCATTATTTCGAGTTTTAATTTGCTTATAATCAGGAGCGCGGGACGTCCGTACGTTAGCCTACAGTTGCTGTGACTGACTCAAAATTTTTTTTTTTTTTTTTGTTTTTCCGCCAAGGAAAGTCGTTTGGCACCCACTTTAACCAGTAAAGCTAGCTTTAGCGGGAGGAGGATGAATCCTATTACGGACGAATGGGCATTCTATAAGCTGTTAACCATAAGTGGCTAATGGCAAATAGAATGCCCAGACAGTGTGGAGACTCTCTCAGATAGGCTGAGCATACCCACTAAACATCCCCCTTTTGACTCACCTTGATTAAGGTCCTTAGTCATCGTCGGAACGACAGCCAATTGGAGCGAGAGGCTGCGTAGTGAGCGGCATCCAGACGGCTGCCACCAAAAGGAACTGAAAGTGAGAAAAACAAAGCTAAGATTAGCAGAAATGACAAAGCTGAAACTAAGATATTATCTAGAGTGATCAGACTCACTCAGAGATAGGAATGTTGGAAAGAAGGACTACGTTTAGAAACGTTGAGCTTGCTGGAGTTTCCTGATAAGGGGAGCGAACTTGGTTAAGACCAGAAGAGCACCGTTGAAACCATCTGGGCTGGCGTCGAGAGCGGCGCCGAATGCCAGGATATGGTCGATGGGAGCGAGCTGGATCCAGAACGCCATGCGGTCTTGAGACCCTTTTGCGTTCTGGCACTGGGAAGCCGATTTGGCGGCCGGTTGCGATTGAGTCGCAACCCGGCTGCGCTGACCTGAAACTATAGGAGTAAAGGCCTTGGGGACCTTTGAACTGACTGGAGGGGCGTCCGAGCTAGGCTGCGGTCGCTCTCTCCAGTTTTCGATGGGCTTCACGGTAGCCCTGGCAGCACGCGGTGCCTTGGGGCAGCCGCGAAAGTTTGCTGTGTGGCCAGACTGGCCGCACAAGACGCAGGACGGAGCTGTGGGCGATTTGGGAGTGCGAGAGCACTCCTTAGTCCCATGCGGATCTAGGCACTTGACGCACCTAGGGGAAGCAAAACAGTTTGCCGCCGCATGACCATACAATTGGCAGCGGTGGCACTGACCTGGGAAACCACGCTTGTGTGGTGCTTCGACGCGGATGTTGGAGAGACCGCACACGGAGAGCTTACCTCTGAAAATGGACTGCCCTTGCGGGCTCTTCGCTAGGATTACTAACGCAAGTGGGAACTGCTTGCCTCGGCGGCTGTGCATTTTGTGCACAGATTCGACGGGGAAGCCTTGAGAAGACAAGTCCTCTTGGATTTGCTCGTTCGAGAGCTCGAACGGCACGTTCCTGAGGACGGCACGAATCCTACGCTCCTCAGGGAGGGCGTAAGTGTGGTACTCGAGCTTCTTGTCAGCAAGAAGCCGAGTGAAATTCCTGAAATCAGAAATTGAGCAGACAACGACCTTAATAGAGTCACCCACATTGGATGCCTTACTATACTGGATCTTCGGGGAGTGCGTTCCGCAGAGAGCTGAGACCTCGGTCCAGCGGCTCTTGTCCCGTAGGAAGACGGGGGGCGGAGACTTGACTTTCGGCGGAGCCGAATCTGATTGCGACGCAGGCTGTGACGCCGGGATCGCTGAAACAAAAGGCGCAGGAGCAGACGCCGGTGCGACATTTTGCGGAGCAGGAACAGCGGCTGGAGCAGCTGAAACGGATGGAGATAGAGTCGAAGAAGAATCTTGCTTCTTTTTCTTCTTAGATTTGGACTTTTTGCGAACCTCGGTGAATGGAGCAGGAGATTCTGGAACTAAAAGAGCGCAGTCGGAACCGCTACCCGGTGGCGTAGTTTTCCGTTTGCACGCGGAAGAATCAACCGACATAAAGTCTGGCGTAGTTTCAACACACTCGACATCTGGGGACGCCGGAGAATCTGTTGGGAAAGTAAGAGAAGGCGGAGTGGCCGGGAGGGACGCGGGAGGGACCTCGGTGGTCTGGGGTGGTGAGGCCTGAGGGGCCAGGGAGAACGATGCCTGAGGGGCTGACGCGTTGGAGGCATGAGTGGCCGAGAAGCTCGTGAGTTGTGCCTGAAGGTTTGATGCGAATAACGCGAACATATGTTGCACACTATCCCGAATTTCGGTTTGGAATTGATCAAATTGGAATTGCAAGTGCTGACTTACCGGACCCCGGAGTTCTTGAACTTCTCCGGGCCTAGCCCTGGATTCGATGGGGGCCTCCATCGAATCCGGGGGAACCTGAACTATTCTGAAAGGAAGCCTATTCCTAACAAGGAACCTACTTGCCGGTGAACGGCGAAGGACTACACAAACTGCGCTGAAAGAAAGATCAACCTAACACGGACCTATTACCGATGAACGGCGGACGATCAGGCTTAGTTGTCACGGTTACGTATCCACCTGACCAGCGATGCTTCGGCCGGCAGCAGTCGGGTCCGCCCTGAAAAGGGCAGATGAATTAGCCCCGACACCACACAGCCTCCACAAGAGAAAACTTTCCGAAAGAGCTTAACTTGGCACCTGACCCTCACGAGTGTGGGGGAGGGAACAAGGGCAGCGCAATACGAACACTCAGGAGCGGCCGCAGACACGACCGTTCGGGAGCGAACGCAAACGGGAAGTGTGACTCAAAATTCTGTCGCATGCCCTACATATAGGTCAAATTGAGCGACCGCGGTAGCCCCGCACGCTCTCTCCACTGGTTGTATGCTCGTTGACGTAGTAGCTGCTACAATGCCATCTAATGCAATTGTTTCGGTACTTTTTATGTACGACAAAACTGTAACCGTTTACAAAAAGAATTTCTGTACCACTGTAACGTAGGTACAATTTTTAAACTTAATATCTGCACCGCAACCTGAACCGGTATTTAGCCTCTAGAGCGCGGACGCGGGGAATAGGTTGCACGGACGGGTCTGAACGAGCGAGTTCACATACCCATAAAGTAACTTTTTATATCTGACATACCAGCGCGCGACGCGACAGAGACCGGTGCGTTCGTGATTAAATGCGTACGCGCTAAATACTTACTTGATCTAAATAATTTACTTACCTTGCCTAAGTTTATCTTGCAATTTTAATAAACATAATCATATATTGTGGTTATTCCCATACTGGGAACTAAGGCTGGATTAAGGAAACAAATAAACAGAAAAATAAATGTACAGTCAGCTACATAAAATACACTATACCAAAATATTCCCTTGATTAAAACTAGACGGCATTAACTGAGACTGACTAAGGAAAGCCGGATGACCAGTACGGTCAGCGTCAATAACATACAGCGGACTCAAGCGCTCGGACCAGGACTGGAACAGGGGAGTGTTGCTGGAGTTACGTTGTTGAGTGCCAGTGAGAATACCTACCTACGACCCTGATTACTTCTATTGTTGTTTTTTTTTGTTTTTGTAATTTTAAATAAGTACTCAATATTTTTGTCATTTTATTTCTATCTGACGAATAAATCGTGACACCACGTACCGTTTTCAAATACTGAACTGTAAAAAAAGCTTCATAAGCATGGATTTGATTTTAAACCAATACAAAGCCATCAAACGCACCATTTATACCTACTGAAGAAATATTAATTTTAAAAGCATAATACCCAAGCACAGAAAAAGGATGTAGTTTTCTGACTGATCATTACACCGGGAATGTCTAAATAGGATCAATCAATTAACTTTTCTATTATAAGTAAACAGAAACTTTTGCTCACAGCGTCACTAAGGTCTATTTCTCAAAACTCGTTAATAACTTACAGCACATAATATCAAGATTTAAACAAAAAGAATTTAAACATACCTACGTTAACTACTGTTTTACTTTTCTCTATATTGAGAATTTTTCTTACAGAGGGCGCTGAATTTATTAAATGACTGAATGATATTTCATTGACCCGCAGCGCCGCGCCGCGGTGATAGTTTTTACTTGGAGTAGGAATCTGGCAATTAACAAAGACTCAAGCGTGGTCCAAAATATCAAAGAATCCAACAACATATTAATGGACTAATCATATCGGTGTAGTACTTCAAGTTTTCTTACTACCAGTGTTTGAGAGGAGTTCTATATACGAAGGTTTGGTATGATGTATAAAAAAAACAGTACCAGTGCCTATATTTTTTACGGATTCTTTGGAACTATTACGACCAGGAAAGGGTTGATAGAGCAAGACACGATTACATCTTGAGTGACAATTTAGTAACAAACAGAAATAGTTTATATAGTAAGATGTACGTGCATAATTAAGTTAACAATATTTGATTTTATCTTGGTATTGATTTTATCGAGCACGTTTGATGAATAGGAAATAATATATTGATTCTCTGTGGGTCACGTCGGAGGACGCCACAGGAACCACACAATGTTTTCTCTAAAAAAGCAAAACAAAGAACACGAATAAGCAATACCATTTGTTTTTTTTTGTCATAGTTCTGAATCCTGGTTTTAGTTTGAAAAATATACCCGATTTGTTAACGAATCTTGGAGTTGAGAAAAATAAAACACGAGAATGAGGTACCGCTTGGTTTTAATTATTATTTCGGATGCTTACTTATATTTTAAACAATATACCCGACTTGATAATAAATCGCGGCGCTGGGTGAGTGTGATTCAATTTTTTTCGCACAATGTTATTCCATTTGTCAAAAATGATCACGCAGGTACAATGGTTTGTCCGCGTGCACACCCACCTGCTAGTACAGGTGTAATTGCTATGTTTACGGAAGGTGTATCCATTAATCACGGCGATATCTTTGCCACATTTATTTATATACCATTGAACTGAAAATAAAATGATTAGTTAACTACTGTTTTACCTTTTCTTTTCTCATCTTTGGAATGTATATCAGAGCTAACGTAAGTTAGTCATGAAAGAAGTTTATATTTACACTTCAGTTTACAATAAAGTACAGACAATAAATAAAAAAACAGTGTATTTTCTAAGTACAACTAATTTCTGAACAGCGATTTCTTCCATAAACTCTGGTAAATTCAAGGGATACCAATGCCGCAATAATAATTTTAACTTTGGCGATTCCCCACACTGACACCGCACTTAATGCATATACGCACATATACTACGTATATTAGTCGAAATGCACTTTCGCAAGTACGCACGTAGATGCATCAGTGCGGCAGCAACAAGGGAATCACCTCATAGGAGGAATCTGGAAAATACTTAGAATCAGGCGCGGTCCCAGACTGAAATTTTGGGGGGTCACAACTGAATTTGGGGGGGGTCACGACTATTTTTTTGTATCGGAAGTATCTTTTTCTTCCTCCTTCTCTTTTAAGGGGTTCATCTTTTCATGCACGGAACATAAAACACATTTATGTTCCGTGTTTTCATGATTTTGGGGGGGGGGGTCATGTCCCCTGTGACCCCCCCTGGAACCGCGCCTGCTTAGGACAGGACTGTATAGTCCAAAAAAGTCCAACTAAAAATATGGGTGCAACTTTTCAAATTTTCAAATGAATAATGTTTAAAGAAGAGAGATTTCGAAATAAAATTTTAAGTAACGAAGTTTTGATGTGAATTATAAAACAAATGATGCCAATTTTATTGTTTTATTAAAAAAAAAAATATTTATAAATTATATTACAGCTATCGATTACAAACTCTTTAGAATCACTTTAAATTAAAAGTTATAATATAGGTAGTTGAACAAGATAGGTAAAGCAATAAGTAGATACCATTTGTTTATAGTCATCAATTTGAATGCTCAATTATATTTTATACAATACACCCGACTTGATAACAAATCGCGGCGCTGGGTGAGTGTGGGTGAGTGTGAGTCAAATCTTTTCACATAATAATGTTCTTGTTGTCGAGAATTATTTTGCTGGTACATTTGTTTGTCAGCGCGCACACCCAGCTGCTGGTTTTGCTATGTTCCCCTTGTTTAAGGAAGGTGTATCCATTAAAGACGACAACAACTGTGAAAAATAAGAAAAGTCCCATATTTCATTTTAAAATGAATAAATAAATAAAAACGCGATCATGACAAATATTAAACCCTATTGTCACATTTTCGCCTGTCTGTGTTCGCCTGCTATACATCACATGGTGAGTGTGGCATCTGAAGCAGATGATTGAAGTACTTAATATACGATAAGTGATCTTCGTGATAAATAGTCATGGATATTTTGGCATAGTCATAAGTGCCATTGCTTGCGTAAAGTTAGGAATGAACTGGCTTTTTATACATCTTGGTCGGGATGACCACTTGAGCTCCACATCCGTATCTACCAAGGTGCCTGAATTTTTTGGTGATATGTTTTGAAGCTTTTTTATTGTACCTTTATACAGTTATGCAAAATGTTAAGTTTAAAAAACAAGTCATACATACTATAGAAACGATTGATTGAGTTGACAGTCTTCAACTTAAATTCAACTCAGTCGCATTCAGTTTGACTGAGAAAAATAAAATTAGGTTTAATAAATTACTGAGAAAAAGAATTGAATTATTAAAAAAAAAAACTTATATTTTGGTGATATCAATATATATAATATATGTCCAAATTATCATTAAACTAAGAATATAACTTAGTCTACTACCACTACGACCGTTCGTAATATTTCAAACAAGGATGTATAAAACGAACAACTTAGTTTTATTATTAAAAAATACAATTTGAGTTACCCATTACAAATTATTTAGAACCATTAAGCAATTAACATGAAAAAATAAAATAAGAAAAATGGGTACCGACCGCTTGTTTTATGTTATGATTCTGAATGCGGACTTATATTTTAACCAATATACCTTTATTGTTGATACCAAATTTCGGCGCTGGATGAGAGTGATTCACCAATGAACTTAAAAAAGATAAATAACTGTTTACTTGTCCCATATTTCATTTTGTAAGTAAACTAGTTTTTTTTTAAATTTGTATATAAAATTAATATTTTTCAAAATTATTGACATAAATCTATTATTACCTATATAAAAGGCTAAGTTGATTGACTGAGGTATCAGTGCACAGCCGAAACTACATAGAAACTTAAAATTAGGTACAGGAGTTCCTTTTAATATATGATGTCGGTTAGCACTAAGATTTTTTAGAAATTCAACCCTTAAGAAGTTGAAATAGGGGAGCGAAGCTAATATAACTTTTTCATTTCTGTTCTCAGAAGTATGAAAATTAGTATAAAAGTTCTCGATTACAATTAAAAATGACCTGTGTCGATAAAATGGACCAAATTACCCTCAAAAGGGTAATGTATGAATTTTTTTATATTTCTCGACTTATCAGTATAAAACTTGGAAAGTAAGTTCTCGATTGCATTTAAAAATGAACTGAGTAGATGAAAAGGAGAAAATTTTCCTAAAATGGGGGGATGAAGTTCTTATGGAAATTTTCCCATTTCTTCAGTCATTAGTGTAAAACCAGGTATGTAAGTTCTCAATTGCTATTATAAATGATTTTTAGAGATGAAATTTACGAAATTTCTCCCTAGCAGAGTAAAATGGGGCGGTAAAGTAAATTTTCTCATTTATAGATGTAGCAGAATGAAAATTGGAATTAGAGAAATAATTTCCGGTTTTTTATTAAGTGAAGTTTTATTAAAGCGGGTTCGCCCACGTTTATCCTCCGTCCACCTGATGGTAAGTGAAGATGAGGTCGAAGACGAAAGGACACGGACCCAGGAAAAAACAGTCGGGGGTCACGCGGCTTAGTCGCCTTTAGAACACGCTTATCCAGGGCTATTCTAAGCCTAAACCAGGGCTATTCTAAGCCTAAACCAGGGCTATTCTAAGCCTAAACCAGGGCTATTCTAAGTAAGGCCTTCACGGACAAACATTACAAATCAAAATGATCTGCGCAGGTAAGGATAAAGAAAAAAGAAGGAGCTTTCTACTTATTGGGACTTCCTTATTTCTAGACTTAAAAATATGACTGGTCACAATTTAAAATGATTCGTTTGGCGAAATTGGTATTAAAATGTGTGAAATACATTTGCTAATAAGTTTACTTATAAGCAATTACTTACTTAGGTTTTGTAGTTTTTGTGTGATCTTACTTACCTAATTTAAAAAAAATATTACAAACACTGAGCTCTAGATATAATTCCGGTTCTTAAGTAAGATTTGGTCCCCACCGGAAGCACACGATATAATTGATTTGCTTTGCATAAACTTTTCATATATACTTTTAAAAGTAAAGTTTTTGTATACAACTTTCTAAAATAGCCCTTATTTTATTGCATTATAGTTGCTTTAAGGTTGTTTCCATAAGTATAATCATATTATATATTGTACTCAGCAGCAAGCGGGAATTGAACCCGGTACTTTTGACAAGTCTAACTAGCACTACTTCAATTAAGATATCGATTGTGTAGGTGTTAAGCAGTAAATTTTACTATGAAACATGATGTCTGGAATGGATAAAATGCATTGTTTTCACATTCTTCAACATTCAATAGGTACAATATTAACGCGTAAAGTAGTTATCAATGGTTATATATATGGTTGTTATCAACTCTTTGCTGATGTTATAATTTTTTAAATACACGAATATATAAAATGCAATGATTTGATCGTTACCTAAACTAGTTGCAAAATACTAAAAATGGGTAGTTTCGAACACTTGTTGAAATCACTTGTGGGAAAACAATGCATATTATTGATTTTGGACGTCATGTTTCGAAGTAAAATTTACTGCTTCGATATTTGAATAAAAGCCACACAAATGACAGGTATTTAAAAAAAATGTGTTAGTTTTATTTATCAAAAGTAGCTACCGGGTTCGCTTCCCCAGCTGACCTTAAGTTTTTTTAAAGTGAGAATGCAGTTTAGCTTTTTGTTAAAATTGATGACACGGTTCCTACAAACAGATCTGCTTATGTCTTATGGTCTATGGTTTCAGACATTCTCATACTGACCATCTTATACTGACCATACTTCACATCTTAATGGACCACCCTGTATACATTTCCATTTTTAATTTTTATATTGTTTTGTCTATATTTATAGAATAATGGTGTTTGTATTTTTTTATTGTTTAAATATAATAAACTAGCTGTTTCGCGCGGTTTTACGCTATACCCTTTGTGCTATTCCAGACTGTACATTATCACCATTCCAAATTTCATCCAAATCCGTTGAGCCGTTTTACCGTGATTGAGGAACAAACATCCAAACTTTCACATTTATAATATTAGTAAGGTTGTTAGCCATGTTCAAAGTTTTTGTCAATTTCTGGCCGAAATTTGAAGCTATTCCATTGCTCGTTTGTTAGTGGAAACTGCAAATTGGCCGTCTGTAAATATTAAGTTATAATTATGTAATATAACTAGCTGTAAGTTTTCCTAAAATAATACTAAAATATAAGAAATAAGTTTTATATTCTTTATATTTTAGTATTATAATACTACAAATATGTTAAAAATACTGACATAACTGTAAATAGCTATACATTAATAACACTTAAAATATCACAACGATTGTTTGTCATTCGATTCAGGATTCTAAAGAGTTTCTTGGTTGTATGAGCGTACCATTTTAACTCTAAGAAATGACCAAGCAGCGGTGAAAAATGAGCTATTGCTGAAATCTTCTCCAGGGGATGAGGTGGTGTACAGTTCTATAAGACTCCGTGTTCAATGTAGATGACACAGGCAGATTTTCAATTCTTTCTTGATTTCACTTAAACACTCAGGTCTTCCATGTCACCTTGAAAGTTGGCACACCAGTTATGTTGTTACATAATTTAAAACCACCAAAGTTGGGCAATGGGACCAGATTACAAACCAGCGCAGCACTTATCACCGACTTCATATCCTCGATCGATTGTCCCTAGAAAGACAAAAGTTCAGCAAGGTGTGTTTAGTGGGTAAGGGTACACTTATGTGTCCCCTATGCAGGGCCTTGTCGTACTTTTGAGTAGTCACCTCCTCCTATCTTAAAATTCCCTTAGAGAGTCTCTGTTGGGAGTCAAAGGTTCTTTGGCGGAAAAAAAACAGATTTCAAATTAATGTACATCAAAATATACTCGAGGCTCAAAATTAACTGAATGTTCCAAAAGAGAAACGATTATTATACCTCGCACGCATTCCCATGATCCCAAGTGCTCTGCCATCAAGTTCATAAAAATAAGTTCGTGTCTGCTTTGCCATGACCATCAACAAATCACATGGTCAAACTTTAAAATTCGCCGGATAAAATTTAAGAGGGGGGCACAAATTTTTGAGCAATGCCCAAAACAATACCCTTTCTAGTAGCTTACTGCTTAAGGTGCACACTTGGCTTAGGCCCGTTCGTACATTAACTCCGGCGCTTAATGAGTACCGAGGACACTTAATGTTTTAAATAAAATAATAATAAAAATTATGTATTGTACACCAACAGTATAAAAAGAAAGTAAAAAGGTACATTTAATTTAGTATAAGGCGGCCTTATCGCTGTAGAGCGATTTCTTCCAGGCAACCGAGTCTTGACGAGTTTAGATAGTGGGAATTAGGATGGGCGTTGGGACACAATCTATAAAAATAGGGTTGATACAAATAATTACATAGACATACCTAAATATTAATAACATATACATGTAAATCTAATAATGCATACATATGACATATACACATATTGATAATCAAACTATATCTATATACAATGAAAGTATTAAGATGAACAATGTTACTCAAGGTAATGCTGTTTAAGCAGTTTTTTAAAGGTGTGCGGATTTTGAGCTAGGCAGATCTCCATCGGCAGCTCGTTCCATAATGACACCGATCGGACATAAAACGATTTGCCCAAAAATTAGGAAGTACCTATGTGATGGTGTCGCTAAAAGGAGATTCGAGGAAGAGCGCAAGTTGCGATCATTGCTGTTGCACCGATAGTTAATCCGATTTTTCAAATAATCGGGTATAGCTTTGTCATGCAGAGTACGGTAAACTACAGATAGGATGTGAGTAGCAACAGCATCAACTCACCACGCTGAGTTGTAGTGAAAGCAAAATCATCGTTCATAGGAACTTCTGGAAAATAAAAATAAATTGGGATTCCGGGAGGTGATTATATAATTTTATGGACATTTCCAGCGGGCCGTGTGCCAATAGTTTTAGTCAGGAAGGTGCTCCACCTATGAGCTGTTTTCTTCGGCTTGGTCGCAGGGAGTATTTTGTAGGCATATCTACGCGTTTTGTTTAGAATCCTGGATATTTTCTGACGAACTGACAAACCTCTAGCATATAAATACATGGAAGAGTAAGAATTTGGAGTTGCATGAAGTGAGGTCTGCAAGTTTGTTTGTTTTATATTGACTAGAATTCGTATAAGCTTTTTCTGGGCCGTGAACACAGATGGCGCATCCACGCTGCCAGAGGGTGAAGCCGTAGCTGAGCGAATCTTGCCTACTTTACTTGAATTTTATGAACATGTTCTTTCCAATTTATGTGTGTGTCTATATCTATCCTAAAAATGAAAATTTATTTCAATTTTTGTGTTTTTAAATGTGATGTTTATATCTATTGGTTTTTTTTTGTTGTGGGTGGAATGTTAGTATTTTTGTTTTCGTTAAGTTAATATCTAAGTTGTGATTCTGCATCCAATTGTCTATTTTGTGAAGGTTAAAGTTTACGTTTTCATTTATGCCTGAGGTATTATTGCATAATACACGTGGTTCATCCATGATTTTAGGCAATTCATTAATGTATATTAGGAACAGAAGACAACCGATTACACTGTCTTGCGGGATTGATGCTTTAATTACTCTAATATCGGATCTTACTATTTGTATTTCGTAAATAGTCGAGGTAAAATATTCTATTTCTACTAATGGTTGCCTACTTGCGAAGTACAAAGTGAACTAAGACAATCAATAGAACTCCTAATGACGATGCTTCTATAAATACATCGACATAACTTAGCAAGTAAGGAAAGATCTGGCTTTTTAAAAATAATGGCCGGGCTGACGGTATTAGCTCCACATCAGTAACTATAAAGCAAGATACCTAAATTTATTTGTGGTCTGTATTGTAGCCTTTTTTATTGTACCCGTATTCAGGTTTATAAATAAAAAATAAAAATAAAAATCGTTTATTTCAGACAATTACAGCCCATACACAACATAAAAATTGTAGTTTAGAAATTATTATAAGCACTTAATATATTAAAGATAGAAACAAACCAGATCAATTAAACAAAATAAATATTACAAATTTGATAAAAGTAAGATTAAATTTACTCACGGAAACAACACCCTAATTATAAAATTATATGTTATATTAAAATGTCTATAAATATATTTCATTTTATTATTACAGAATTAATTTGAATTTAGACAAATGTCAAGATTAACAAATTAGGTAAACAAATTATTAAATTAAATAAGAAAAATAAGCAAGTCAAATCACAAAGTTATATAAGATTTGATGAAATTTGAGGTTATACACATCATGGAAACGATTGACTGAATTGACAGTCATCAACGTAGCCGGTTCAAACGCGCTAGTCCAAAACATTATGAATTAAATTCCTTTTACCATTCGCAATTTTTCAAAGTAGAGATATTTAACAACAAAAAATCACTTCACAAAGATTTGGTGTGATGCATAAAACAAACAGTCTTAATTAGTTTTTTAAAATTAAAGTACCTATAAATTGACTTACAACTACTTATAGGTTAAACAATCTTTGGAAGCATTTAGCTTTTTTCATTATTAAGTAGAACGAAATACGCAAAGGTAAGAACCATCACATTTTGTTTTAAGTCATCAGTTTGAATGCTTAATTACCTATACTTTAATCAATACACCCGACTTGATAACATATCTCGGTGCTGGATGAGCGTGATTCAACTCTTTTCGCACAATATTTTTCTTTTTGTCGAGAATTATTTTGCTGGTACATTTGTTTGTCAGCGTGCACTGCCATCTAGAGGTTTTTCTATATTCCCCATGTTTAAGGAAAGTGTATCCATTAATGACGGCAACGTCTTTACCGCGTATGTTTTTGTACCAATGAACTGTGAAGAAAAATATAAGTTAATGTTTGCCTACCCCGTGCCGTGTTTCATTCTATAAGTAAATTAATAAACTTTCTTAAATAAACAGTTAACCCGAGAGCCACTTTTTGGGCTGCGTATACTCAAATGTGTTGAGTCACATGGTTTAGTACTGAGGTATACGAAGCAGACGATTGAATTAAAAGAAAGATGATCTCATTCATATAGAGTTACGGATAGCTAGGCACAGTTAAAAGCACCTTGCTTGGGTACATACTACTAGCGCCATATCTATAGAAAACTTATTTGAAGCATATTTTTAGAAAAGAACTGTCTTTTAAGAAGTCTTTGCAGCTATAACTTTCAGAGTAATAATAATTTAAAAATATATTTATAAAACTAATATATGGAGTACTGCAGTCACCTTAGGGATGGTTCTACCAAATACCAGCTCGAAGTGCTAGACTCTGTTGATCGAAGAGCCCGTAAACTTACTAATAACAACAACCTTACAAATAAAATTCAACAACAAATGACGAAAACAAATGTCCTATCCTTATAATATAAAAAAAGAATCGACTGTTAGGCGGGACGAAATTTGCCGGCTGAGCTAGTTGTAAATAAAACAAAAAGATTTTAATATTTTTTCTTATGATAGAAGCTTCTCGTGATCAATTTCTGAGCACAAGAAGCCCGTTATCAGCTCGCGATAGTGAACACCATTCACGGTAGCTTCTTGGAAAACCTCGGCCGTATCGAGCATAGGCCGATATTTTCTTTCATACATTATTGTCATAGATCCTTCTATCATAATAAAAAATATTAAGATCATTCTCTGATTTTTTTGTTTTATTTACAATTAACATCGTGCGTTTTGCTGGCTGTAACTATGTATATTCAAATATAACTTTTTTAAATTGTTTATTAGCAAGTCGGAGAATCTAAGTAAGAAAATCTGCACCCCACCAATAAACATGTCAACAACAACCTCATTCTTGTGTTCTTGCATTTAACATGTAGTTATAACCTTAATTTTCCCGTAATACTCAAATTGAATAATCCAAAACTATTACTCGGCATTATAACCAATGCCATCACTAAATTGGTAATAGAAACAAAATAAATTATAAAAAGCAGATATATTTGCACAGCCGAATAAAATTACAAGTTCTCCTTGTTAATAGAGCATAAATGTTTGGTAGTTCTGACTATGTTTGAGTTATTGAGGGTGATAACTACGCCACCGCAACCTTTGATTTTGCATTTCCAAACCACGCTACCGTTCTTGTTAATTCGTTTTCTGTGGTACTTCTGTCCAGCAAGCAACAGCATCAACTCACCACGCTTAGTGGAAGTGAATGCAAATTCATCGTTCATAGGAACTCCTGAAAACACAAAACGTGCTGAACGGCGCTTAAAATGTAACACGATTATTTAATCTAAGAAGGCGGTTATTTGGTAACTCTTTTACGGGTTTTTTAATGTAATGTGGCAAAACAGTAATTACAAATACTAAAAATCCAACTGCGGAATACAGTAAGTCAAAGAAGACAAAAGATTTTTTGGAAATTCAACCCTTAAGAAGTTGAAATAGGGGGGCGAAGCTTATATTGAACTTTTTCATTTCTGTTCTCAGAAGTATGAAAATTAGTATAAAAGTTCTCGATTACAATTAAAAATGACCTGTGTCGATAAATGGACCAAATTACCCTCAAAAGGGTAGTGTATGAAATTTTTATATTTCTGGACTTATCAGTATAAAACTTGGAATGTAAGTTCTCGATTGCATTTAAAAATGAACTGAGTAAATGAAAAGGATAATATTTTCCTAAAATGTGGGGATGAAGTTCTTATGCAAATTTTCCATTTCTGGAGTCATTAGTGTAAAACCAGGTATGTAAGTTCTCAATTGCTATTATAAATGATTTTTAAAGATGAAATTTATGAAATTTCTCCCTAGCAGAGTAAAGTGTTTAATTGTGCAATTATATTGAAAATGTTTGTAAGATGTATTTTATTTGGTAAGCCATAAATAAATAAATAAAATGGGGCGGTAAAGTTTACATGTAAATTTTCTCATTTATAGATGTAGCAGAATGAAAATCGGAATTAAAGAAATGATTTCCGGTTTTTTATTAAGTGAAGTTTTTATTAAAGCGGGTTCGCCCACGTTTATCCTCCGTCCACCTGATGGTAAGTGAAGATGAGGTCGAAGACGAAAGGACACGGACCCAGGAAAAAACTCACTCTTCATAGAATATTGCCGGGACACATAACGCCGGAGATTTTATATGAAGCCAGCCAGTCGGGTGTCACTCGGCTTAGTCGCCTTTAGAACACGCTTATCCAGGGCTATTCTAAGCCGACCCTTCACGGACAAACATTACAAATCAACATGATCTGCGCAGGTAAGGATAAAGAAAGAAGAAGGAGCTTTCTACTCATTGGGACTTCCTTATTTCTAGACTTAAAAATATGACTGGTCAAAATTTAAAATGATTCGTTTGGCGAAATTGGCGCCCTCAATGTGAGAGGGGATTTCTCATACAAAATAAACAATTAAAATGTGTGAAATAAATTTGCTAATAAGTTTACTTATAAGCAATTACTTACTTAGGTTTTGTAGTTTTTGTGTGATTATTGTGATGATTCTTACTTACCTAATTTTAAAAATATTACAAACACTGCGCTCTAGATATAATTCCGGTTCTTAAGTAAGATTTGGCCCCCACTGGAAGCACACGATATAATTGATTTGCTTTCCTGCTTTGCATAAATACTTTTTAAAGTTAAGTTTTTGTAAACAACTTTCTAAAATAGCCCTTATTTCATTGCATTCTAGTTGCTTTAAGGTTGTTTCCATGAGTATTACTTTATATCACAACGATTATTTGTCATTCGATTCAGGAATTCTAAAGAGTGTCTTGGTTGTATGAGCGTACCATTTTCACTCTAAGAAATGACCCAGCAGCGGTTAAAAATGAGCTTTTGCTGAAATATTCTCCAGGGGATGAGGTGGTGTACAGTTCTATAAGACTCCGTGTTCAATGTAGATGACACAGGCAGATTTTCAATTCTTACTTGATTTCACTTAAACACTCAGGTCTTCCATGTCACCAACTAACCTTGAAAGTTGGCACACCAGTTATGTTGTTACATAATTTAAAACCACCAAAGTTGAGTAATGGGACCAGATTACAAACCAGCGCAGCACTCATCACCGACTTCATATCTTCGATCGATTATCCCTAGAAAGACAAAAGTTCAGTAAGGTGTGTTTAGAGGGTAAGGGTACACTTATGTGTCCCCTATGCAGGGCCCTGTCGCACTTTTGAGTAGTCACCTCCTCCTATCTTGAGATTCCCTTAGAGAGTCTCTGTTGGGAGTCAAAGGTTCTTTGGCGGAAAAAAAAACAGATTTCAAATAAATGTACATCAAAATATACTCGAGGCTCAAAATTAACTGAATGTTTCAAAAGAAAAACGATTATTATACCTCGCACGCATTCCCATGATCCCAAGTGGTCTGCCATCAAGTTTCAAAAAAATAAGTTCGGGTCGTACCATCAACAAATCACATGGTCAAACTTTAAAATTCGCCGGAGCAAATTTAAGAGGGGGCGCAAATTTTTGAGCAGTACCCTAAACAATACCCTTTCTAGTAGCTTACTGCTTAAGGTGCACACTTGGCTTAGGCCCGTGTGTACATTAACTCCGGCGCTTAATGAGTACCGAGGACACTTAATGTTTTAAATAAAATAATAATAAAAATTCTTTATTGTACACCAACAGTATAAAAAGAAAGTAAAAAAGGTACATTTAATTTAGTATAAGGCGGCCTTATCGCTGTAGAGCGATTTCTTCCAGGCAACCGAGTCTTGACAGGTTTAGGTAGTGGGAATTAGGATGGGCGTTGGGACACAATCTATAAAAATAGGGTTGATACAAATAATTACATAGACATACCTAAATATTAATAACATATACATGTAAATCTAATAATGCATACATATGTCATATACACGTATTGATAATCAAACTATATCTATATACAATGAGAGTATTAAGATGAACAATGTTACACAAGGTAATGCTGTTTAAGCAGTTTTTTAAAGGTGTGCGGATTTCGAGCTAGGCAGATCTCCATCGGCAGCTCGTTCCATAATGACACCGATCGGACATAAAACGATTTGCCCAAAAATGTGGAAGTACCTATGTGATGGTGTCGCTAAAAAGAGATTCGAGGAAGAGCGCAAGGTGCGATCATTGTTGTTGCACCGATAGTTAATCCGATTTTTCAAATAATCGGGTACAGCTTTTTCATACAGAGTACGGTAAACTACAGATAGGATGTGAGTATTCCGGAATTTCCTACAACGAAGAGTAGATAAATATTTTTTGCAATAGTTAATCATAATCTTCATTTTTACTTTTAAAATACTCACATATAAAATAAGCTAAAACAATTACCTACTCTCGGCATTATTATCACTTGGGAACCTATCGCAAAAATGTCATGAATAATTAATTACAAAATAAACTATATTATAAACAGCAAATATATTTCAATAACAAGAACTTGCACAGCCAAATAAAATGCTCGCTATAATTTATCTTTTTTATTAGAGCATGAATGTTTGGTAGTTCTGACAATGTCAGAGTTATTGAGGATGACAACTGCACCACGGCAATCTCTGATTTGGCAATTCCAAACCACGCAGCCGTTTTTGTTGATTCGTTTTCTGTGGTACTTCTGTCCAGCAAGCAACAGCATCAACTCACCACGCTGAGTTGTAGTAAAAGCAAAATCATCGTTTATAGGCACTTCTGGAAAATAAAAATAAATTGGGATTCCGGGAGGTGATTATATAATTTTATGGACATTTCCAGCGGGCCGTGTGCCAATAGTTTTAGTCAGGAAGGTGGAGCTATGAGCTGTTTTCTTCGGCTTGGTCGCAGGGAGTATTTCGTATGCATATCTACGCGTTTTGTTTAGAATCCTGGATATTTTCTGACGAACTTATAAACCTCTAGCATATAAATATATGGAAGAGTAAGAATTTGGAGTTGTATGAAGTGAGGTCTGCAAGTGTATGTTTGTTTTATATTGACTAGAATTCGTATTAGCTTTTTCTGGGCCGTGAACCAGAGTGTGAAGCCGTAGCTGAGCGAATCTTGCCAACTTTACTTGAATTTTATGAACATGTTCTTTCCAATTTATGTGCGTGTCTATATATATGCCTAAAAATGAAAATTTATTTCAATTTTTGTGTTTTTAAATGTGATGTTTATATCTATTGTTTTTTTTTGATGTGGGTGGAATGTTAGTATTTTTGTTTTCGTTAAGTTAATATCTAAGTTGTGATTCTGCATCCAATTGTCTATTTTGTGAAGGATAAAGTTTACGTTTTCATTCATGCCTGAGGTATTATTGCATAATACACGCGGTTCATCAATGATTTTAGGCAATTCATTAATGTATATTAGGAACAGAAGACAACCGATTACACTGTCTTGCGGGATTGATGCTTTTATTGCTCTAATATCGGATCTTACCATTTGTATTTCGTAAGTAGTCGAGGTAAAATATTCTATTTCTACTAATGGTTGCCTACTTGCGAAGTACAAAGTGAACTAAGACAATCAATAGAACTCTTAATGACGATGCTTCTATAAATACATTTACATAACTTAGCAAGTGAGGAAAGATCTGGCTTTTTAAAAATAATGGCCGGGCTGACGGTATCAGCTCCACATCAGTAACTATAAAGCAAGATAGCTAAATTTATTTGTGGTCTGTATTGTAGCTTTTTTTATTGTACCCGTATTCAGGTTTATAAATAAAAAATAAAAATAAAAATCGTTTATTTCAGACAATTACAGCCCATACACAACATAAAAATTGTAGTTTAGAAATTATTATAAGCACTTAATATATTAAAGACTAGCAGTTGCGCGCGGTTTTACCCGCGCAATTTCGATTCCCGCGGGATTTTCGGGATAAAAAGTAGCCTATACGGATTCGGAAGAATCCCTCTAAGTAATGGTAAAAGAAATTTTGAAATCGGCCCAGTAGTTTTTGAGCCTATTCAATATAAAGGTTTACTCTTTATAATATTAAGTATAGAAGTATAGATAGAAACAAACCAGATCAATTAAACAAAATAAATATAACAAATTTGATAAAATTAAGATTAAATTACTCACGGAAAAAACACCCTAATTATAAAATTATATGTTATATTAAAATGTGTATAAATGTATTTCATTTTATTATTACAGAATTAATTTGAATTTAGGCAAATTTCAAGATTAACAAATTAGGTAAACAAATTATAAAATTAAATAAGAAAAATAAGCAAGTCAAGTCACAAAGTTATATAAGATTTGATGAAATTTGAGGTCATACACACCATGGAAACGATTAACTGAATTCATCAACGTAGCCGGTTCAAACGCACTAGTCCAAAACAGTATGAATTAAATTACTTTTACCATTCGCAATGTTTCAAAGTAGAGATATTTAACAACAAAAAATCACTTCACAAAGATTTGGTGTGATGCATAAAATAAACAGTCTTAGTTAGTTTTTTTTAAAATTAAAGTATAAATTGACTTACAACTACTTATAGGTTAAACAATCTTTGGAACCATTTAGCTTTTTTCATGATTAAGTAGAACGAAATACGCAAAGGTAAGAACCATTACATTTTGTTTTAAGTCATCAGTTTGAATGCTTAATTACCTATACTTTAATCAATACACCCGACTTGATAACATATCTCGGTGCTGGATGAGCGTGATTCAACTCTTTTCGCACAATATTTTTCTTTTTGTCGAGAATTATTTTGCTGCTACATTTGTTTGTCAGCGTGCACTGCCATCTAGAGGTTTTTCTATATTCCCCATATTTAAGGAAAGTGTATCCATTAATGACGGCAACGTCTTTACCGCGTATGTTTTTGTACCAATGAACTGTGAAGAAAAATATAAGTTAATGTTTGCCTACCCCGTGCCGTGTTTCATTCTATAAGTAAATTAATAAACTTTTCTTAAATAAACAGGTAACCCGAGAGCCACTTTTTGGGCTGCGTATACTCAAATGACAACACATGGTTTAGTACTGAGGTATACGAAGCAGACAATTGATTTATAAGAAAGATGATCTCATTCATATAGAGTTACGGATAGCTAGGCACAGTTAAAAGCACCTTGCTTGGGTACATACTACTAGCGCCATATCTATAGAAAACTTATTTGAAGCATATTTTTAGAAAAAGAACTGTCTTTTAAGAAGTCTTTTACAGCGATAACTTTCAGAGTAATAATAATTTAAAAATATATTTATAAAACTAATATATGGAGTACTGCAGTCATCTTAGGGATGGTTCTGCCAAATACCAGCTCGAAGTGCTAGACTCTGCTGATCAAAAAGCCCGTAAACTTACTAATAACAACAACCTTACAAATAAAATTTGCAGACTCTAGAGCATCGTCGTAAGGTTTTTGGCAGTATTTTATTGGCTACATTTCTCTTTATGACCAAGAAGTCATTCTTTTTACCACCGCATTACCAGACGCCGACAGAACTTCCATCCGTATATAGTGGATTTACCAAGAAGTCTAACAAAATGCTTCGATAGTTCCTTTTTGGTACGGATTGCCAAGGTGTGGAACGATCTGCCTGTTTTCCCTGACCACTATTAGTCCTGGTACTTTTAAGTGTACAGTGAATAAGTATCTCATAGATAGGCGTGTACCAACATAGTCTTTATGTGCACTTTCCATCAGGTGGCATGGAAATCAAATGTCCTATCCTTATAATATAAAAAAAGAATCGACTGTTAGGCGGGACGAAATTTGCCGGATGAGCTAGTTGTAAATAAAACAAAAAGATTTTAATATTTTTTCTTATGATAGAAGCTTCTTGTGATCAATTTCTGAGCACAAGAAGCCCGTTATCAGCTCGCGATAGTGAACACCATTCACGGTAGCTTCTTGGACAACCTCAGCCGTGTCGAGCATTAGGCCGATATTTTCTTTCATACATTATTGTCATAGACCCTTCTATCATAATAAAAAATATTAAGATCATTCTCTGATTTTTTTGTTTTATTTACAATTAACATCGTGCGTTTTGCTGGCTGTAACTATGTATATTCAAATATAACTTTTTTAAATTGTTTATTAATAAGTCGGAGAATCTAAGTAAGAAAATCTGCACCCCACCAATAAATATGTCAACAACAACCTCATTCTTGTGTTCTTGCATTTAACATGTAGTTATAACCTTAATTTTCCCGTAATACTCAAATTGAATAATCCAAAACTATTACTCGGCATTATAACCAATGCCATCACTAAATTGGTAATAGAAACAAAATAATTTATAAAAAGCAGATATATTTGCACAGCCGAATAAAATTACAAGTTCTCCTTGTTAATAGAGCATAAATGTTTGGTAGTTCTGACAATGTTTGAGTTATTGAGGGTGATAACTACGCCACCGCAACCTTTGATTTTGCATTTCCAAACCACGCTACCGTTCTTGTTGATTCGTTTTCTGTGGTACTTCTTTCCAGCAAGCAACAGCATCAACTCACCACGCTTAATAATAATAATAAAATAATAAAAACTCTTTATTGTACACCAACATAGTTACACAGATTAAATTAAAATAACAATCACAATTAACATACAAAGGGCGGCCTTATCGCCGAAGCGCGATTTCTGCCAGGCAACCCAGGCATTGATGGAAAAGGATGTGGGCGAGGTGTACGGCTCGTAAACATAAACTACATACGAATAATTACATACACATACATAAACATGTACATAAATACTTATGTACTTTATAAATAAATACTATATCAATACACATATAAATATAAGTTAAGATGGACAGTGTTTCACCTGGTAATGCCGTCTAAGCATTCGTTTAAAGATGCGCGGTGTGCGCGCCAAACGGATCTCAATCGGGAGCTCGTTCCATAACGACACCGCTCGAATAAAAAAGGACTTGCCTAAAAATGTGGACGTATGCGATGGTGTCGCCAGGAGTAAATTCGATGAGGAACGCAAGTTACGGTCGTTGTTGGTATAACGGTACTTTAAACGGTCTTTCAGATACGTAGGTATCGCTTTATCGTACAGAATACGGTAGACTAGAGAAAGAATGTGAGTATTCCGGCGAAGGCGAATAGGAAGCCACTTGAGATTTGTCCGGAAGTCAGATATGTGATCGTATTTGCATTCACTTCCACGCTTAGTGGAAGTGAATGCAAATTCATCGTTCATAGTAACTCCTGAAAACACAAAACGTGCTGAACGGCGCTTAAAATGTAACACGATTATTTAATCTAAGAAGGCGGTTATTTGGTAACTCTTTTACGGGTTTTTTAATGTAATGTGGCAAAACAGTATTTACAAAAACGGTACAAACGGTAAAGGTACTACTTATGATTTGATGATGACGTTATATCTAGGTACATTCACCCAAAATTGAAGTACCTGCATTTACTGATGTACAACAATTTTGCAAATGATATGAGAAGGAACTATTACCATTATTTGAAATACCTACGCCATAAATTAAGCAGCTACGCCTACGGGGGTTAAGTATAGGAGTTGCCTGGGAAAGATTGCTTTGAAGGAATAAGGCCACCCAAATTCCATTACTTCTATGTTACCTTTTTATGGTAACTTAAAAGTATGATTTTATGTTAATGGCAAGTGTTTTTGTATTGTATCGTATACCTACTTAAAGGTAGAAAATTGCGTGATCGTATGCCGAGCAGTAAACTAGTCAAAGGTTTAAATAAAGCGTTGTGTTAATAATCTCTTATCTAGCGCTTTGTGGCAAGGGCAGGTTTTTGCCTACAGCTTCTTACCTCTAAAAGCTGGCTCGGACAAGCGACCTGCAGTCTTAAGATATTATCATTTAAGTCTAATATAAACTTCATTCTTAACAACATGAGGTGCGGGATAAGTGTGATGGCCGTAGATACGCACAATGTTTCCCTGGAAGTCGGTGGTCAAGGTTTGAGATAATGCATGAAGAGAAGAAATAAAATAAAAATAAATATTAATTACTTACTGAGTAAACTTATTTCTATTCTATTCTTTTGATGGGCAATTCTAGTGAAAAATAATGTACCTCTTTTTATTTTATTACATAATTATGATTAGAATCTAGTACTGAGTGCTCTCCTTCAGTATCTAAAATTTGTCACCAGTCACCCTGTATCTATCACTATATCTATCACTATAAATATGATCTATCACTGAAAAATAAGGACATATATTCATATAGCCCCATCTAGCCCTCAAATAAGCACATACATTATTTTATAGGTATTAGACAACGGATAACACACTTATACTAATTTGTTTTCGTAAATATATAGATAAAGAAAAAGTAAATTCAAAAGACTTCAACGCGGATGGCGTTGAACTTTCAGGTTGTCGGTCACTCTTCACATAAAGCCTGCATCCAAACATCACGGCTTCACCTTACCTTACCTTCTAACAGCCTTTTGCTCCATATTTTTCCCTCCAATAATATTCCTAGATAATTTAAATCAAATAAAACTACAATATATGTTATTAGAAATTTAATGGTTATGTTTATTGTTAGTCCTTATTATATTTGAACCAATGGTGTGTATTGCGGCTCTGCATCCCTTACTAGTATGGGTTGAGCATTGCCACCGTTTCTTTATTCCTGACATGCGATGCATGCTGTACTTATAAGTGCCAACTACAATCTGCTCTCGACCCTTCTGCGATGAAACAAATTTTGGCGTCATTGAATCTGAAATATAGTTTAATCATTACTGCTTTAGAAATTTTTTGTTTAATCTCAACAACGTGAAGTCAACTGCATCCGAAAAACTGAGAAGGTAAGCCAGTAGGTACTCTGGAATATATTTCACGTTTTGTAGACATAACCAACATGTAATGAGAGAGACAATTTTGGGTTGAACTTGGGGCTACAACTTAATTTACGAAATTCGTAATTTTTTATAAGATGAAGAAAACTTATTTTATTAACCTGCACTGCTAGTCATTAGGCTTAGGCTTTATGGACTCTATTTCTGACACGATTAAATATACATTAGATATACCTACATACATGTATTATTGATCTCACACTATTTTCATATTACGATAATACAATATTGAAAGTGTACCTATTAATATAGCCCTTTGAGTCATTACATTAACAAATTTTCGCATCCTTTGACAACATTGCCTAAAATGAAAATTACTACTGAAAATTACTAACATAGTTCGACGACCGGCTGGTGTAGTGGTAACATACATTGCCTTCTATGCCAGAGGTCCTGAGCTCGAATCCCGGCGGCGGCGGATATCGGTGTGATGAACACAGATATTAGCCGTCAAGTCATGGATATGTTCATTTAAGTTTATTATAATAAAAAAATATGTATGTTTATATATTTATTAAGTAGGTATATCAGTTAACTAGTATCCATAACACAAGTTGTTTAAGAAACTTAATTTGGGCTAGATAATGTTGTGTGAGTGTCAGAAATATTTATATTTATTTATAGTTCGTAAGTTACTTACAAGTGGGCCAAGATGCTACAATAAATGAAATTTATTATTATTATTTTACTTAAAATAATTAAGCGCCAGAGTTAAAGTACACACCTAAGCCAAGTGTGCACCTTAAGTAGTACGGTACTAAAAAGGGTATTGTTTTGCGTTGGATCTTCGGAATTGCTCGAAAATTTGCGGACCAATCTACAGGTGTTGAGAATAACAGATTTTGTATCTTTATTAAAATAGAGTGGGCTGGTAATTCTAATTCTTTAAGTGATCGGGGTATCTGCTTGGGAACTACACCTGTTGTGGAAATAACGACTGGTATTTTGACTACAGTTTTTAATCGCCACATCCTAGTTGTCTTGTCTTTAAGAGGCACATATTTTGCTAGCTTTTCAGAAATAGTGTTATGTATGAGTATTCGGGATTGCTATGTCTATTTATTGAGCTGTGTGGTTTGTTTTATCTATTATTGTGATATCAGGTCTATTAAAGAGTTTTGCTCTGTCAGTTAAAATGGCTCTATCATAATATAATTTGTGAGTCGAATTTTCTAAAACTGTTTCGGGTTGATATTTGTAATAGGGCACAGCTGGTGGGGGACAAGATTGTATTTGATTACTAGTTTCAGATGAATTATGTTTGCAATCTGGTCGTGTCGCCATGTGGTCATGTGGTCCTCAACCTCATCTGATGGTATGTGTACGACTACGACGTCAAAGATACACGGCACACGAGTTTAGCAAATAACTGGCTCGTCGTGTAACATTACCGGGACATATACCGAGAACCTCCGTAACTGAATAAGACGATATTAAATAATATTGATAGGTACTTATTAAGATAGTGTTGATAGTAGTCTAAACAACATAAACATCAAAAAACTCAAAAATGTTTTTGTTATTGAATTTAAACCATTGACACACTTGCATAGTTCAATTCAAATTATTTTTTTTATTTGCGAAAAAGGAGTACAAATAGTTCTTAATAATGCTTAAAGTTCTAATTTTGTATTGTTAAATAGCGTGCAAATATTTATTAGAACCTAGTTTACAAGAAACTACTGTCTTAAGAAATCTGTTCGTATATAAATAAAAAAACCTTGATTTTCCTGGACTCCATTCGAGTGTGCGGTGAGTTGTAGATGGGACTCACACAATAGATCTGTTTAGGTCGCAGTGTGACGAACAGACAAGAGTGCTCAATAGGCCCCGTAATCCCAAATAATATTCTAGCAGAAAAGAGAGAAAAATGGAAATTACTCCACCGAAAAGAGCTAAGCTCTTAAATTTAAAAAAGAAGGTTAGCCTATTATATTTAGAAGCTTCCGTTTGTTTTTTATTTTACAGTAAGTAGTGCTTTTCGTAGGCTGTTGATTTACTTATAAGCGAACCCCATACAACCCCAGAGCAATCCTTCCAAATGATCAGGATTTGAAGAAAATGCCACCTTTAATGACATACTGAGGTGGATTATGAGTGTGTACTATTATTGAAGAAACTAAGTCATTTTTGTTTTATACTTATGTAAGATCAAAATATGTCCTGATTTGATCCCAGTCTCTCAAAAACTTACTTTGAGCGCTGGTCTGTTGGGAACTTTTCTAAGCTGCCTCAGGTCTGTGTTTATAAGTACTTCGCTGTATGATCACTAATAATACAAACCTTTTTATTGAAATGAAACACAGTGGTTGCTCAGATCAGACTAACTTTATTATAACATACAAAGTAGGCGAATGAAATTACACAGATGAATAGACTTGGTACTATTGTGGGTGGCATTTCTGTGCATTACATTTAATGTTTTGAAAACTTTATCAAAACAATAAAAACTCATAATACATTACAACTTTGTGCATACCTATACCCCAAAAATATAAATACATTGTTTAATTATGCAACTGTTCTATTTTCACAATACGAAGAGCTTTCATAAACTTTTATGCTTAACACCTTGCAAACTTTTACACAAATATATTTCATTTTATTGCCGATTGATTCTTCCATTCTGGACTGGCATAGTGTCTGGGATAAAAGCATAGAATGTGCCAGCTGCTTCTCTTCCCGGGCATACTGTAAAAGTCAGTTAAGGGGCAGAGGTTTGGTTTGAGATTTTTTTGTAGGCGATAGGCTGACTTACTGCCACTGCAATAGTCTCTCTCCACCATAATGCCTCCAAATTTGTCAAACGTGACATCAGATGGTTTTAGAAGCTCTGGTGTTCTGCCTACCCCATAAGGGATATAGGCGTGAATTTTTGTATGTTTATTCTATAGGTTAGATAAGAATATTTTGAACAATAAGTTTAAGTATGAGACAGATATTTAAAATCCCTTTAGCATAAGTCCAGTGTAATAAGAATAACTATTATTGAACTGGATTTAATAGGTAACTGAATTGGCTATGCCAGGGTGAGTTAGGACCGCAAAATACATGAAAATGCCTATTAATTTTTGATATTACAAATTCCCTTCACAAACATTAGACTTTTCAACGTTTAATTTACATTCAATTGGGGTTTCTGCGGAATTAGAATCAGATATAACATTTTTTTCAAACAATTACACGTATAAATTCATATCAACATTAATGCCCGTCTGCACTAAACTCTACTCAACATAGGCTTAGTTATGACATGCCTAAACTTATACTAACTTTACATTTTTATAACTATATTTTTTAAAATAACAAAGAAATTGGAGACACTTGTTGCGACTTGTTATTGGGATTGATGTAGAGAGTCTGCCTGCAAGAGGTGATGCGCTAATTAAAATGTATCCTGTATAGAGATGTAGGTACATTCCACATTTTTTGACATAATTAGGTGTATTGTGAATGTGTCGTGTATTCATGCGGGTGACTGCGCCGCTACTTCTGTCACTACGTGGTCACTGACGCGGGGCACTTGAGGCGGTCACATCTGTTGCATAGCCACCTGCATATAATTGTGTGTGTTCGCTGCTTTTTGTACTTGTACTTTAAATACTTGACTGGAATAAAAAAGACGTGTGGCACTCGGAGACTGCCACGGTAAAGCTATTGCATAGCATTTTTTATCAACTTATGCAATTATAATTATTTATTTATTTTATTAATGCAGTAATGTTTGATATAATATGAAGTTCCACAAGTTCCTAGTAGATGGCGCTGATTGCTTATTAAAGCCCCCATGTAAAGTTATGAAATCAAAGTATCACCGCTGTGCCGGTCGGAGTGGGGGGTGTTAGGTTTTTTTCGTTACGGAATTTCTGGATTCGGTCCCCACGCTCAAGGCCCGCGATAGAAGCTATGCAATAGCTTAAATGTTATAAATTTAGTACTGCTAGGTGATTTTTCTTTCTTTTTATTTAAAATGCAGCAATTACAAGTCACAAGTTTAGTGTTTTGGATAAAGAAAAAGTAAAAATGTATAAACCAAGTAATATAAAAATAATGTATTTTAAATTATTTTATAATAATCGATTTACATAATTATAACTGCATTGCAAAGCAATTATAGACAGTGACAGCATTAAATAGCGAAGTATATTCCATCTTTTTCGACATAATTGGGTGGTCTGTGTTTGTGTCGTGTGTCCATGCGGACGACTGCACCGCTACTTCTGTCCGTGGTCACTGACGCGGTGCAATTGAGGCGGCTGCTGCTGCTACACAGCCACCTGCAAGTACTTTTATGTTCTCGGTTCATTTTGTACTTGTAACCGTACCTACAGGACAAGAAGTTTCGAGCCCCGTTGGGTAGGTATTTAAATACTTGACTGCAATAAAAATGTTAAAGAGCACTGCTTGATTATTTTTATATTTTTTTTATTCAAAACGCTTTTACTTTTTAATAAAAGTCACAACTGTAGTGGTGTTTTGGATGAAGAAAAAGTAAAAATTTGTACATACAAGTAATATTCTAATAATGTATTTTAAATCATTTTATAATCATCGATTAACAAATTTTGGTGTCATTGAATCTGAAATTTAGTTTAATAATTACTGAGCTAGTGTAGCGGGCACTCTGGAATATGTTTCTCGTTTTTATTGACATAACCAACATGAAATAAGACCGACAATTTTCAGTTGAACTTGGGGCTATAACTCAATATAGGTACGGAATTCGTCATTTTTATAAGTTGACGAAAACTCATTTTCTTAACTTGCTATGCTAGGCTTAGTCTTTGGGGACTCTATTTTTCAAGAATAAGTATTAGATATACATAAATTTATTTTAGATTTCAATATTTTAATTGTATGATAATACTATAATTGAAATTTTACAAAGTTTATATAGTCCTTTGAAAACTACATAATCAACAAATTTCCCACCTTTAACATTAACCTTTAACATTTGCCCAAAGTCATCATCATCCAAAGTCAGTAGACGTCCACTTAAAATAATATTGTAATTAAAATATAATTAAAATAGTATTGTATGACCTTAACATTCCCTTTAGAATCTTCAAATTTTTAAATAAACTCCCTCCTGGATGACAAATCGAGGCGGTTGATGCGCATGTTTTAGGTTACATTTGAGCAGATGTCGTTTGCACAGATCCGTGATGATACTAGCTCGGCAAACTTTGTTGCACGTGCAGCACCAATAGATTGTCGACTTGTTACGCTTTTTGAGGTAGTAAGTGTATCCTGACGAAATAAGTAATTCTTTACCACGTGCATTTATCGCCAGTTGTACTGCAAAGATAAATAAAAAAATCTATATATTGTCTCTAAACAGGGGTTACTCTATTTACACTGGTGTCACGCACCTCGCACCTCGCACCACGATGAAGAAAAAGTAAAAATTTGTACATACAAGTAATATGCTAATAATGTATTTTAAATCATTTTATAATCATCGATTTACAAAATTATAACTACATTTCTTTAAATAATAAATCAATAAGAGACTGTAACAACATTAAATAGCGATGTAATATTTTTCGACACAATTGGGTGGATTGTGATTATGTCCTCGTGTGACGATTGCACCGCTACTTCAGCTGTCCGTGGTCACTGACGCGGTTCACTTGCGGCGGCTACTGCTGCAATGCTAATGGCAAGTATTTTTATTTGCACTTTCAACTTTTCTCCGCACAGGAAAAGAATTTTCTTGTCCCTGGTACTTTTTAAATACTTGACTGAAATAAAAATATTTTTTAATTAGCACTTAAATATCAGTTTTTAGGTACTTTGACTTTATAATCATAGGAGGTTTATTTAAGATTCAGTTACACAAGCAGGAATAAAAACAAAAAAAATAGGACTTGTTTAATGTAATTTCGATTTTACCTTTAACTTCAGGCGAAGCAAAAAGAATTAAAAAAAAAACAATTCCAATAAATATTAAGATTTAATTCATGTCATAATCAATGAGTATCTTCTAACTTATTCGCTTACAAGAGCAGGCACAAAGTGTATAATTTATTTAGAGACTTTCCGATATAGAATATAAAGGGATTAAACGACAAGGCGATTTTATCTCTGTAGATCGATGTCTTCCAGACGATTTTATCGTATTTAATAAAGTTTATGTATGCTCCATTAAACAATCAAAAATATGTTTATACACCTACTTATTTTTATTTTTAACCATGAACACAGTATTAGTTTCCTAGGATTATAAAGTCAAAGTGCCTAAAAACTGCTTTGTAAGTGCTAATTCAAAATCAATTTTATTTCAGTCAAGTATTTAAGAAGTACCAGGGCCATGAACATTGCCGAGATCGAGCCGTGTAGGTATAGCTCGCGTTTCGTCCGTTTGTATGAAGTTGAATTATTGTTATAGATATGTGCCCTGTGCCTGGAACCGCCCTACAGCCCTATCGTATAGGCGTATCGTAAAAAAGCGACTAATTGTAAAAAGTGATAAAGTGATCCCCGCTTGGTGGCAGAACCAATACTTATTCTTACCTACAATACTTCTTAACTCTTCTTCCTTTTTATATTCTGCTCCATACTTTCCTTTCCGGCATTTATATAATTGAAATATTATAATTAACGGCATTTAAATATTAAGTAAATTAAAACTTCAATATACAGGGTTTATTTGTAGTCACCAGCCAAAGTTTTTTTACGCAATAAGTATCATTTATAGAAACGATTATTGCAAAAAAAGCAATTATTTTTTAACAAGGAAATTAATTTATCCGCTAACATATTAACTAAGGCATGGTCACTCTAAATTATCATTAAAATAATGATGACTACGCGCTACTACACACATTTTGTAGTACTACGTCGTAGTATTATCAAAGAAATGCCGCATCGTAGTAGCTATGTTCATCAACAGCGACTATTTTTTTTAAAGTTTGTGGTTCAATATTTCAATTTTTTGTACTGAGCGACACTAAAATAAATATGCAGGTACGTTTGTATCGTATCAAAGAAACTAACATTTGAATTTGGCTGGTGACTAAAAATCAACCCTGTATGTTATTATCACTTCAATGGTTATGTTCATTCTTAGTTCTTATTATTTCTGAGCCAATTGTGTAAATTACGGCTTTACATCCCTTATTGTTATGGGTGGAGCATTGCCACCTCTTCTTTATTCCTGACACGTAATGCACGCTGTACTTATAAGTGCCAACTATAATCTGCTCTCGACCTTTCTGCGATGTAACAAATTTTGGTGTCATTGAATCTGAAATTTAGTTTAATAATTACTGAGCTAGTGCAGCGGGCACTCTGGAATATGTTTCACGTTTTTATTGACATAACCAACATGAAATAAGACTGAAAATTTTCAGTTGAACTTGGGGCCATAACTCAATATAGGTACGGAATTCGTCATTTTTATAATTTGTCGAAAACTCATTTTCTTAACTTGCTATGCTAGTCATTAGGCTTAGTCTTTAGGGACTCTATTCCTCAAGAATAAGTTTATATTAGATATATATAAATTTATTTTAGTTTTCTATATATTCATTGTATGATAATACTATAATTGAAAGTTTACAAAGTTTATATAGCCCTTTGAGTGACTACATAATCAACAAATTTCCCACCTTTTACAACATTTGCCCAAAGACATCATCATCATCATCCACAGTCAGTAGACGTCCACTTCTCGATGACGAAGTTTCGAGTAAAAACATAATAATAAAACGGACGAAATCCGATTAAATTAGTATTGTATGCCCTTAAAGTTCCCTTTAGAATCTTCAAATTTTAAAATAAACTCCCTCCTTGATGATAAATTGAGGCGGTTGATGCGCATGTTTTAGGTTACATTTGAGCAGCTTTCGTTTGCACAGATCCGTGATGATACTAGCTCGGCAAACTTTGTTGCACGTGCAGCGCCAGTGGGTTGTCGACTTGCTTCGCCTCTTGACGTAGTAACTGTATCCTGACGAAATAAGTAATTCTTTACCACGTGCATTTATCGCCAGTTGTACTGCGAAGATAATTAAAAAATCAATACATATATTGTCTCTAAGCAGGGGTTACTCTATTTACACTGGTGTCACGCACCTCGATCACGCCAAGTGCAGCGAGCGCGAATGTTGCGGGCTGACGCTCAAAATACAGAGTAATAAAAACAGAGGGAGCACAGAAATTTGTAAATTTTTCTTTTTTCGTGTCATTTATTAAAATTTGTAAAAAGTCGTAGAACTACAAACTATAGAAATACTGATTTTATTTTTTATTATTATACTTAGAAACTAAACGTTTGTTTTAAATCGTTAATAACCAGATTTACATCTACACCTGCAAATAAAACACATCTCATGATACAAAAAATCATCTATACCTAAACCATGGTGTCATTTTCCCAAGAAGCCTTATTTTTAACTTGTGAAACAATAAAACACTTTGTAAGATTATAATTCAGTTGTACTCTATTATGATGATACCGTAACAGAAGAATACTTTATTTAAAAATACGTTATTAAACTTAATTTAAAAAAAAATATTACCAAAACAGCAATAATGCCATAAATATTATATTATTTATTTCAAGTATTAGACATTTGTTGTTTTAATTAACCAAGAAATTTTACATACTATTCAGGTAACTAACATAATCATTAATAAGTAGTATATTTTTAGGTAACAATAGAAAACCGTGTAAAACAAAATTTGCGCATCGAATATAAAGTCAGAACGTAGGGCTTATAGTCCAAGAAAATGGTCAGTGAAATACGAATTTTGAGGTTAAAACTTGAATTTTTGATATAAGTTACTTTGAAGCATCTAAAAACGAACTGTGAAAGGTTTTTTTAATTCACCCCCGAGAAGGGGTGAAAAAAAATAAAAAAAGTGTTTTTTTTTGAAATTTTGGGGAAACACGAATTCACTTAAACAACAAAAAATACCCATGGTATAAAATAAACTGTAGTACTTAAACCGTTTAGTAGATTACCTGATAACAATAAAATATTAAAATTGAATCTATCAACTAAAACACAATTATTATGGAATTATACACCACCACCAAACATCACATTGTTCAACCTTCAGTTAATTAACTGCCTAAATATACTGTTATTTATCTGGTGGAGTCCATGGGACTTCTTAACATATCGATGTTTTTTTCTTTTCGTTAAAAGGCATTAACAATAACGCGAAGATTTATATTTGAGTATCCAATATTACAGCATTAGATTTTTCAATCAGACTTAAGTATAAAATGTTATTTAGTAATATTATCGAAAGGAAACAAAATCAACCTCTAAATCAAATTAACAAAAAAAGGTTCAACTTCTCACTTCAATAAAAAAATATGAAATAAATGTAATGGTTTACTCATTTCTGTTTTACTGTTTGAGTAATTTAAAACAAAAAAGAATCATCCTTCATACGAAGCTAAAAAACGTGCAGCCGGTTATGTTTGGTTGCCGCAGCACATTTTGCGATTTTTTTTATACAAGTTAATCATACTGGCTTCCTACAGCTATGCCACTAGCATATATTACGAGGGTGGATTGAAAAGTTCGCGGCCTAGTCAAGAAAACAGAATAAAGTACATACAAAAATATTTTTATTTGTCGACGTAATCTCCATTTAGCTCTATGCACTTCTTCCATCTGCTTTCCAGAGCTTCCATACCTGTTTTAAAAAAAGATTCCTCAAGGTCTTCAAAATACAGGTTAACAGCGGCTTCGACCTCTTCATTCGTTAAAAATTTCTGCCCACCGAGGTGTTTTTTCAGGTTTGGAAACAGATGAAAGTCCGAAGGTGCCAAATCAGGAGAATAAGCTGGATGTGGCAACAATTCAAAACCACAATCACGAATTTGAGCCATAGACTCGACAGACGTGTGGACTCGGGCGTTGTCCTGGTGAAACAACACTTTCTTTCTCAGTAATCCTGGGCGTTTCTGTTTAATTTCTTCACGTAAACGGCGCAGAAGGGTGCTATAGTACGCAGAGTTTATTGTTTCGCCTTTTGGAAGGTAGTCCACCATAATGACACCCTTAGCATCCCAAAAAACCGATGCCATCACCTTGCCAGCCGACAGAATTGCCTTTGCTTTTTTCGGAGTTGGTTCACCTGATTTTTTCCATTGTTTGGATTGTTGTTTTGATTCTGGGGTATAGTGGTGAACCCAGGTTTCATCCATTGTCACAAATCTGTCAAGAAAACCTTGTGGATCAGCCTCGAACATCTCCAAACAGTCGCGAGAAATCGTGAGTCGAATTCGCTTTTGCTCTACTGAAAGCAATCTGGGGACCCACCTAGCCGAAACCTTAGAAAAGCCGAGTTCATGGACAATGATGTTTTGCGTTCGTTCATATGAGATGCCTATAGTGTCTGCAATTTCTCTGATAGTCAATCTACGGTCTTTCAATATGAGATCACACACTTTATTGATGTTTTCTTCGGTCGTAGACGTCATTGGCCTGCCGGAGCGAGGGTCATCTTCGATGTTCTCTCGTCCACGTTTAAATTCTGCAACCCATTTTTTCACAGTGGTATAAGACGGGGCAGATTCCCCTAATGTTGTTTGCATGTCATCATGGATCTCCTTTGGTGTTAATCTTTTTTTAAACAAATATTTAATCACAGCACGTTGTTCAAATTTCTCCATTAGTGAAAATTTGTTCTACACACGTATTTATATTGTTCGTAAAATTTTATTTAAAGAAGATATCAAATTGAAAATTCGCGGGCTGACAATTGAATAATGACAGTTCAAAATGACGGCAGAAAAAAAATAACAAAAGTTTTTTTTTTAATGGCCAGGGCGCGAACTTTTCAACCAATGTAGTGTTTATTTTTAGGCATGAAGAACATATTTATTAGGACTATTTATTTAAGATGTATTTTCTTTGGTTTTTAGGTAATTTTTCAAAGTTATTTTGTGTTTCTTCTTCTATAGGTTCTTTACTTGATAGAAAGAGCTCTATTTGGTCTGTTTCTTTGAAAACGTATTGCTGTCTTGCCGCTTTAAATTTCAACTTCTTATTAGTCCATTTTACAACTGTTTATAACAATTGCTTTATTTATTTATTTTATTTATATATTTATTTATTAGGCCCTTACATATGAAATTGGCATTTTGTATGGGAGGAATAAAAGTCGTTTATTTTTTTAATATAATATGTTTATTTAATCAAAATTCATAATAAAACCTTCAACAGAAAAATGTAGTATATTTCTTTTAACACATATTTTTATTTTCAATTTTACGCACGATGGAGCATTTTATTTAAATTTAAATAATTAGTATAAAGTTACTTAATTTTATTTATAAAAACAGTTTAAAACTAATAGAAGCAACTAAAATTAAAATACACATTTTGCAATTTAAACAAAAACATATTGCACGATTATTATAATTCATAGGCTCTTATTATGTAAGTAACGATTCGTAACTATTTGCTATGGAAAATATCCTAATTGGTGTATCAATATCTGTCAGTAAACGGATGTTCGTAGCTTGTAGGGATTGTGAAATGCAATTTTTTTACGTACAAGTCTTTGGCCGTAACTTTTACTCCTGACAGTCAGTTGAATAGGTATTGAAACCCGCCATAAGAAAACTTTCACAGCACGAGCCAAAACTCAAAGCTGAACATTATATAATGAAATAACAGGAAGAATATTGAGGTAAATAGGTTTTCAGATGCTGCTACATCATTTGCATCTGCACGCAGCCTGCGCTATGTCGGAGGTCGGACTTGACGACGGCGCCGTCGCAGGTCATGAGGAACGCCGTGCAGCGACTCCGGCGCCACGTGCGGCACTGCCAGCTGCTCACGCGGTTGTTGAACATCTTGGAGAAACGATACCCGTTGATGATCAGGGGACGAATTGCTAGAATACAGAATTTTAATGTAATCTTATCTGTAGGGGGACAATTTTGGAATTTATTTATTTTGGTTACTTTAAACTTATTATGCAAATATCCTAATAGTTTCCTATAAACAAGCTATTATCGCATATGCAGATAGAAGAGATATTTTAAACTGACCGTTCGCGACCAATATTCATAATACAAATGCAAGATCCTGTCGTGCGCAGAGATCGAATTGTAATTGAAAGAGATAGTAAGGTAAAAAATATATAGTATTTTATTTGAAAATTTTTATTTTTAAAATGAAATGCTAAACCATTCACAGAGTGTCTATATTCTCCGTTGTCTAATAAAAAAATGCTGCCAAAAATGGAGGCACAAACACCTTGGTAATGGTGGAGGACGAAGAACATTTAAAACAATTTCTCCCAAGACTGTTATCTAAAAAAATTATAAATATTAATGATTATGTTTTTTATTGCAGGATAAAATACCATCTTCGTAGGTTTTTATATAGGTTTTGCAACCTTTAGAGTTTTATGTGAAACAAACCAAACGTTGACGGCCCTTTTGATTGTGCCGACGCAGAACTTGTACTTTCCAATCTTAATTAAATCTCTGCTTCGCTGTGATTTTACAAACTCGACTCCTGAATCTGTAAAAAATATGAATGAAAATATTACCAATGTGCCTAATCATCACAGAGTCATTATTAGTAAGTCGATGACATGAAGTAGACGATCAAGTGCTAGTTCACTGTAGCTATGCTATGCCTCACAGTAAAACTCTTAAAATTTGTGTTCCTAAATAAAAATTAAACTTTGACGCACCACTGTCATTTGATGTTAACACAAAACATTAAAAATAAAAAATAAAATATTTATTTTGAAATACCTATAATTTACAAAGTTTTGGATATATCTCAATTATTAACAAACTAAAGGCTTAAGTCCATAGTGTTAGAGCCGTTGGCCGGCGATATTTCAGTATTTTATACCGTCGAGTTATTATTAATAGATTGACTAGATAGGTATGAACCATATTAAAAAGGTTATTGAACTTACTTTTTTGTTTCTGTTGGTTTAATTAACATTGAAGTCAAAGGAAATCTTACGTACAACAAAGTCAATGTCCAAAATCTTGATTATAATATAGCAATAATACACAATGCTTTGAAAATCCGAGTCCCTCGGGTTGCTCGGGTCTTAAGAGCTAGTAGAATCGAGGTGATGCGATAAAAGTCAAAAATAAAAGGAAAACCGAAAGTGCACATCAACATTTTGCAAAATAAAAGAGTGAATATTTGATTGACGTATTTGATTTTTGAAGTTTGGTGGTAGGGATCCCGAACTAAAATAAATCAAAACTCACATAAAGTGATAGTTGCAATCGAAATAATGCATTGCATGATAGTACAATTAACATAATTATGTTTGTAATATGCTTTTGATATTATTAATTTTATTTCAAATGTATTCTTTATACAGGGATATTGGTAATTAGACCGGAATTTCTTATGTAATCCAAAAGTGTACCATTTTTAAAATATTTGGGGTTATTCCTTTTTATTACGAAAATCCAGTTTTACTCCTTCAAACATCTATTGTAAAAAAACTTATGGTCCGAATTCTATGTTCTTTTCAGTTTTAAATAGGTGTTTGGCAAATCAATACTAAACCGTAATAAAATTCTTTCACTGTGATTAAAAACAGAAGCTACAGGAAGTTTTATAAAAAAAAAACAATGTTTTTTGGAGACACATTTACAATAAATTTATTTTTTTCTCTAAAAAAGTCTGATGAATTTTGAATGGACTAAAGCATTTAAACTTTTAGGTTCCGAGTCTAAACAGCACACCATTACGCTCCATGAAGTGAGGCGGGGCATGGTTGTGATCCAGTCTCCTGCGGTAGACCTCATCTGCATCCAGTGAGGTGGTGAGGCACGCGGGGCATCTGTGACTGGTGCAGCCGGTGCAGCGCCATCTTATCCTTGATTCAGTTTTAACATGCGTGTAGAATGTGTACCCGTTTATTAGAAAAACTTGCTTTCCGGAGGGCGTTTTTAAAATTTTACCTGTTGATTAAGTTTAGGTGTGTTTATTATCGATCAGCCTAGAAATTGTCAAACTTAATTTTTAACTATTATATGAAATGTCATATTACTGCGATTTTTTAATGACGCTAAAAATGATATTGAATTAAAAAAAAAAAACAAATCTAGGAATTGTATTTAAGATGTTGTAACTGTGAATCGAACTTCAAATTAAAGTATGTTATAGAGTTACACAAGGCTGCCACTGCACCTGCTTGCATCTTCATGTAACGAAGGAGCAGTTCTTGAAGGTGCGATGCTTGTCCGTATGTCTATTTTAAATTTTAAAATGTATAGTTTTTGTATGACTTCAGAACTAAATTTTTTCGAACATTGATTTAGTAAGTCTTCATTACTACGACGACTTTTATATATCAGGTGAGTATTTCTAAACGAAAATCAGCATTGAGTCAGTTTGATGCATAAAAGCCACAAACCTCATCAAAAGCAACCACATGCAGGATCATTGGGCTTGTTAAGGACGCAGATCGTGCAAAACACCGAACGAAAGTGAACGAAAGTGTTAAAGTGTTACGTTTTTTGATATTGTGAAACTGCAGTGATATTGTGGTACTAAATAATATACCTTAAATTCAGACATGCACTATTTGTTGTTGGGATTGATGTGGAGAGGTTGCCTGCAAAAGTTGATGCACTTATTTAAACTAACCCTGTATAAATGTACACGACTTGACGACTATTATCTGTCTTCATCAAACAAATATCTACCGGCGCCAGGATTCGAGGACCAGGATTCTGTCAGGATTATACCGGGAACTCTGGCATAGAAGGCAATGTATGTTACCACTACACCAGCCGGGCGTCAATTATATCGCCGACATAATTTTATTTATTTATTTATTCTTCATTGTACACACGGAGTAAGAAACTATTTGCATACTTAACAATTTTATAAGTACAGTGCACAATAGGCGGCCTTATCATCTAAACACGATCTCTACCAGGCAATATATTTTGTTTCTGGCATTATATACAATTATAGTCAAATAAAACTTCAATATAAGTATGTGATTATCACTTTTATGGTTATTTTCATTCGTAGCTCTCACTATTTTGAGTGAACCTTGTAAAATAACGCGTTAAATTACTATTGTGGGCAGAGCAGCGCCACCTCTTGTTTATCCCTGACACACAATGCACGCTGTACTTATAATTGCCAAGTACAATCTGAATTTCGACCCCTCCGCGATGTAACAAATTTTGGTGTCATTGAAGGGAAGTCATTTGCATCCAATAAACTTTGAGTAAGTAAGCCAGGGTAGCGGGCGCTTTGGAGTATATTTCACGTTTTTATAGACATGACTAACCAATATTAAATAAGAAAAACGATTTTAAGTTGAACTTGGGGCTACAACTACATACGACTGTCGTCCTTTTTATAAGATGACAAAACTTATTTTCTGAACTTGCCTTGCTAGTCATTAGGCTTAAGCTTTAGGGACTCGACTTCTCACAAGATTAAATACATACAGGTATAAGATATACGTAAATTTATTTAAGATCTCATAGTATTTTCATTTAATGATAATACCTACCAAAATGAAAAGTAACTTATTGTTTTTAGTTCGAGAAGTTTTGCTCTGATGGACTGCTGAAATAATTTATGTAAAATAAAAATTAACATTTAAAATCACAATCTCTTTATTATGCCATTTTCAATTACAATTTATCTTGGGTAATGACAATGAAATAGAAAAGCACTAATAACGTTTTTCCTCCTGTCGACAAACGCGCGGGCCTTACACCTCTTGCCCGCAGAACATATCCATCTCACAGATTTTTTGCCTTTTCTTTGTAAGGAAAAGCTGTAATCGTTAATAACCAGTACTGGCTTCCCGCCTAAGTTTTTAGCCCACATTACTTCAGCACCTGTAAATAAATCATGTTTTTATTTGCTCATAATACTTATGTAGATTAAACTTTAATAATAGATCAATTAATCTATCGCCTAAGTAAAGTTTTAAAAGTTATATTTATTATTACTTTAAAGGTCTTTTACCGGCTAAACTGGAACTAGTAAAAAACGTCTGTTAACGCATTGAATTCGATTTATAGCATATTGCTTTTTTAATGTTTTATGCAAAGCTATACCATTAGATGGAGCTACGTAAGCTATATGTATAACATAAAAACACAAATGTGTTAAGTGATTTCGAGGCGTACCGCCAAGCCCCGGTAATTCAGTGGAGCACTCGTCCGGCAAACGAGAAATCCCAGGTTAGAGTCCTGGTCGGGTTATTTTTATTTATCACATTTTTTCAGTTATTTAAGAACATTGCTTTTTTGTCACGGTGGTCACGAGTGGTTAAGTTAAATGCCGTCTAATTGAAACTGATGTGACAGGTGTCTAATTGACAGTATAACATACATGAGACAGGAGAAGTATGAACTTTTGCAGCTTATAATACAGGGGAAAATACAAGGACACCGCAGATCAGGCAGACGCAAAGCATCTTGGCTCAAAAACCTGCGTGAATGGTTCGGGATGAGCACTCGGTCATTGTTTCGAGCGGCCGTCGATAAAGTTAAAATCGCCATGATGATCGCTGACCTCCGATAGGAGATGGCACCTAAAGAAGAAGAACATACATTTATAATGCTAAAATATTAAGTTCATGGATAAAATAGTAAATAATATCAATACCAACTGGGACTCAAATCAATATCTCCCGCATTCCGGCGCTCTACCACTGAGCTACGGGGTCCTGACCACTTATTTACAAAGGCCATTAGAGTGAAAGTGCAAACTGAACTGGCTTAGTTTGTATGACGAAAACTTGCCAAAACTCTAATCGGCAAGTACAGAAAATGACCGAAGTCGCGTAGACTTTGTGAGATAACTTCAATTTAACATTGCAGCAACAAATGCAGTTATCCAGTTGATATCGATATTTACCGATCTTTGGCTTCAATAATAGGTTGATACTTAAATGTCAATTGTTCTGATTTTCAAAGATAGAAATAAAATGTGCATGCATTATGACCATCGTTATTTCGATGACTAAACGTTTGACTCTTGACCATGTCGGGATTGTCCAGGGTTGACTATAAATTAATTGCTGACCAGGTATATGGCGCTTCGCCGGCCGCTGCTACGACACCGCTAGCTTTGCTCGCTCGGCTCGCGCACGTGTAGTAATACTATGTGCAACCTAACACACTCCTCCTCGCTGCACTCGTTGTCGCACCTAACTGTACTGACTCCGCCTCCCAGTGCGGGAGCCCTTCTCGTAGCTTAATCTCTTGCATCGCAATGCATGCATATCAATCAACCCATCAATTAGGTTGTGTTCGTACGTAATGTGTGAAAATATCTCGACAAAAGCTTTTTCTATCTATTTGAGTGAAAATGTATATTACAGTACTAGGTTTTGTCCTAAATAACTAAATAAATTTGACCTTTATATAACCTTGACAGCATCAAATCGCTTAAAATGTTGATTTGAATCAATTTTCGAAATGTTTTTGTTTACAATCCATTTGGTGACATTACATAACTTTAGCACACAGACCAGGGCATGATCACTTTCGTGTATGTACACACATTACGCACACAGACACAAATCTATGATAGTTGATCTGGATTAAGTGTTGCTATTGTTGGCGCAAATCGCTGCATTATAGTTTCGTTAGTTCGTGATTTGCTTTTAAAAACAGTGACATTATTATCAAACTTCTTTGATTAACAATGCTATAAAAAAATATACCTAATTTTATTCAAATATTGGAGCTTAAGATTAATTTTAACATTAAATTAAATATTAGGTTAGTATATCGGCGGATTTTCGAACATTTTTTTATGGCAACAAATGACGGCGGCCATTACCGACCGACCGACCGGCCATATTTATTTACGTTTTCTTTGTGAGATTTTGTTGCTTGTGTTGATTGTATTTCCTTTTCGACTTTTGGTTTTATTTTCTTACAATTAGATTTACGTATTCACTTTAGCAGAAGTCTTACATACGTTGTATTGTGTATTACGTTGTGTTAGCACCTGTTTATACCCTGTATGGAGAGTTATCCTTGGAAGCATATTGAACAGTTCTTTGAACTTGACTATGTTAATCGACACTTTGTGTTCACTCCATACCTATCAAAGCGTCATATCAAACCCAATGAAAAAGAAAATGCGAGTGAAATTGGCCACCCAGATATTTTGACAATGGGCATAAGTATATACAAAAGCATCAACAAGTAAGTTAAACTTTGATCATTCTATCGGCAATTATATATATTTATCTTAGTACCAGTACACATAAACGTAAATACATATATTTATTACAGCCCAGTAAATAAGCCCCATCCATGATATCCTCCCTATACAGCAGTAGCTTGAACAAAAAAAAGTAAATAAACTCAAATAAATTATGACT